>OX578276.1:57659306-60059306 GCA_951217055.1 Gerris lacustris | reverse complement strand
TGAACAATAACTAATAGCAAATAAACACGATTCATTGCTATTATCTAGTAACTAGTAAGATATTATTTGAAGAAAATATAGTTTGAAAAAATAGGGAATAGGTTGACTTAAGGCCCCCATAAACGATCAAACATTTTGCACAAAATGTTTGCGCAAATCTGATGTCGGGCAACTTTAGGCCATACACGTCAAACATGATGTTTGCGCAAACATCAAACAGCCCCATACACGGTCAAAATGTTTGCGCAAACATTTTGACCGTACATGGAGGCCTTTACACTTTAGAGAATCATGAATAAAAACTGTGTATGATAAACCTAAACATATAGGATAAGCCAAAAAAATAAGGTTTTTTTAGAAAGAAAATTGGTAAAGTTTTAATCCTGTAATTATCCAGAACAATTACACCTACACTACATTTCTCTCTTTCATCCCTTCTCAACGCCTACACTTCATCACTTTATTTCAAAAAGATTAAATGCATACCTCTGCCTTTAAACTTTCACTACGATATAAACATGTACACAATCTAAATCAATATAAAACAAACATTTTGGAATTGTATAATAAAGAAAATGGACAACGCATTGATAAACGATTATATATTCATCTTTGTAATAAATAATAAAACATATTTAATCTCTCGTACCTTTATGCTCTATTTTATCGTCAAAGATACGAGTTAAAGGCCTCATTAGTATTTAAAAAGACAAAATTTGCATGTTTACTAACTTAAAAACAATTTTCTGATAATCGTTATATATAGAGAAAAATATCATAGTCTTTTTCAAAGCTATTGGAATCCCTAAGGTCTTCTAAATATAGATCTAGTGATTTGTCAAATTTCAACGAAATTTGGTCTATCTAATTTTTGAACCTTTATAATTCCCTTCTTTTGTATAATCTAAGTAAAGGAGAATGAAAAAAACAAAGAGATGCATAGAGATGAAGTCAGAAAAAAATGCTTCATTAGCCATCAGTCAAAAAATGCATTAGAGGACCTAAAAATATAAATTCTAATACTACTTTCTTTCGTTAAACATCATTCAGTTTTGTGTTTATCCGGATTTTCCAGTGTAACTATTTATTTTTAGCTGGAAAACTAAAATGGCATCATAACCCAAAAATATAAAAGAAGAATGATCACATTTTTCACAACAATTGGATAACTCAACCAACTTTACGAATAAATTAATAGACAAATTAATCCATTTAAAATAAATATAAAAATACCTTTCTTTTTGAATTTACAAGTTGAATTTCAATTATTTGTGCACACGAATTATATTTTCCAACAAGTGTGGTCAATACCTCCTTCGCGTTCTAATATTTTAATCCTATTGATAAATAATAAAGTAGTTGTTTAGAACTGTTTCAATCACCAGTGGTCACTTTTACTTTAATTCGAGATTAAATGTACATGTTGAATTTAAATTATTTATGCACACGAATTATATCAAATAAACAAATTAAATTTAATCATTTCAGATTAGGCGTTAATAAAAAATCCAATCAAGTAATTGCCAGCATGTTACTAAAAGGGTTTCTTCGGTCACAAAACATATAAATAGAACATTATTTAAAAAAACTAAAATATGTATAAAAACTTGTAATTTTAAGAGGCAAGACGCACATATATTATCCTTTAGTATCTTATGTATGCACTTATTTGGTTCCTTTAGTGGTAAATTGGCCGCCATTTTGGAAACGTGATATATATTTGTGAACCAAATTTTAATACCTTTAAAATGATACCCAACTTCAAATTTTCGAAAAATTAAATTTTTTTGTCTCCATAGTTACGGCCCCCGTAACTATGGTAAATTGGCCGCCATTTTGGAAACGTGATATATATTTGTGAACCAAATTTGAATACCTTTAAAATGATACCCAACTTCAAATTTTCGAAAAATTAAATTTTTTTGTCTCCATAGTTACGGCCCCCTGAAATTTCTAAAATTTTAATTTATAAATTAAAATTTTAATAAGTTTTGTTTTAATTTTTGGGGGGTAAAATGGGCGCTATATTTGAAACGCGATATATATTTGTAAGCCAAATATTTCAATACCTTTAAAATATACCCAACTTAAAAATTACAAAAAATATAAAATATTGCGATCAATTCGCAATTGATCGCTGATCGCAGAAATGTTGAGTGGTTAAGTTCGCAATAGTTTTTTGGGTAAAAAAGTTCAACTTGCATACCTAAGTTCCAATCTGTAGCTTTTGTAGGTCGGGAGATATACTGCAAGATTCGACGGACGAACTACCAAAAGCATAAGGGTTTCTAGGATGACCTCGAAACCCTAAAAAAGGTTTTTTTGCAGTTTTAAATCTATGTAACAACAGTGGACTAATTAAGACAAACTCTTCAAATTTCATCAATATCGGATGAGCAGTTAATAAGAGATGGTGATTAAAAACAATTCTGGACGACATACTCGGGACCAAAAATTTTGCCCGATGTCTGAAACGGATTGCGGATTAGGGATTTTTTAATTTGATGACAAAAAATAATCCGTTCTTCAAAATTATCGGAATGCTTCTGTAAGTTTAGTAGTAAAATAAATAATTAATTATTAAAACTACAAATTAGTAGCTACGAGATTCTAATAGAAAACCCAACATAATAAATCCAATAAAATCGAATAAAACCTATAATTACAAAGTGCACCTCAATGTTTAATTCAGTCATATTATAAAATAAAAATAGGTCCGATGAATCGAACAAAACTTTCTCATACCTAGATAATTATTAAAATCCCATAATATCTCATTAATAGGATCATTTTTAAACACATTTAAAAAATGTTCAACAGGACCCTAATATCTAATAAATAAGTGTTTAAGTCTACTTTTTGTATTCGATTTTTAAAATAATGAGATTTATTTTCATCCATATCTCGGTCACTAGATTTCTCCCAGCAAAATAACTTATATGGTTATATACCATAGCCATATAAGTACCATGGTTGGTACTTATATTAAATGAACTACATTTTGAAATTTAATCAAAATTGTTAGATCCATTTTCAGGAAATAATTTTTTAGGGGGTGAAATTAGGAGCTAAAATTCATTTCTCGATTTCGCCTCGGAATGTGATTTTTCTGAACATGTATGCATTGATGAACAGGTATGATTCTATGAATATTTCATTTAAGTCGGCTCTGTTTTATAGGCTCCACGCCGCCGCTCATAGACCACAGACGCCAGGCAGACATTTTGAGTATTTTTGCACCGTTACAATGCTTTTTTTCATAATATATACCTACTACGCATATGAGAAAGTAAAAACGCTTTTTGGTGTCGTTTTTTGGTAATGCTTGTGTACAGCTTTTTGGTGTCGTTTTTTGGTAAAGCTTATCGAGTTTATGTGCCAAAGTAAAGACATGAAAATGTAAAAAAATTCGACCGTGCAGATTCTTGCGTCTGTAAATTAGGAATTTAATCGAACATATGTTGTGCACGATGAAAGAAAGTACTTTTCTTCTTTTCCAGTTTATTAAGAAGTAATCTTTTAGCTTCGTTACCCATATTTTTAGAATAAATGCAAAAAATTATAGTACCTATAACAAAAATAAAATATAATAAAGCAAAAAATAAATTTTAAAAAATGCATTAGTTTATTAGGAATAAAAGTCTAAGAGTTTTGGCGAGTTATTGAGTTATTCTATATATATTCTACACATCTTGGGACGGAGTGTGATAGGGGTGGAGGAGAGGGTGTCCTTGAACGAACCAATCATTCGTAATCATAAGTCAGCCGACCTCTAAGTGGCGATGTAAACGAGTGCAGTTAGCTCCTACCTTTTTC
The DNA here is from genome assembly GCA_951217055.1 of Gerris lacustris. Taxonomy (NCBI): domain Eukaryota; kingdom Metazoa; phylum Arthropoda; class Insecta; order Hemiptera; family Gerridae; genus Gerris; species Gerris lacustris. The sequence continues at coordinate 60,055,490 of OX578276.1, read as the reverse complement.
TATTCTCCTAGTACAGTGTACAGCGTTTTAGAATCGCTTGGGGAGGGGACGCCCTTGCGACAGCGGTACCAAGCGCTGTAGTGGGAGACACTATCCCTACCAAGAGCGGACAGACTCGATTGAACACCTCCTATACCTTCTTAACACCTTGATCCTATATCTTCCCCACTCGTGTAAACGTAACGCTTTTCGAGGTTAATGTGCCACAGCCAAGACATAAAAATGTCAAAATAACAAATGCGTAGCTATGCTTTCTGGCTTTTAAATTTGTTAAGGCTTACTCCGGGTGCTAATAATAAAAATATCTAGACAGAGACAGAAATCATATTTTTAAAATTCTTTATAATGATAAGAAAAACATTTATTGATTGTTTCATTGCGTTCCCCTTTATACAAGTTAATCATAAATTGGATATACTATTACTTTCATCGAAATATAAAATATTAATTTATTTTCACGTGCCACTTAATAAGCTACATACAAATCTTAGTAAAGCAATTTTTATATAAATAAATGATAGGTTAATGTTAACTGAAACCAAATTAAATAAAGAATATAATTTATTTTACAATATTGTGCAGTGTTCTTTCTAATATAGAGATAACAAATAATTTTAATGACGTCATATTTATTTTTTTAATATTTTGTCCGTACTAACCCTTAGAAAATATCGTCATTATAAAAGCTTTAAGTACTTATATTAGTTTATAAATCGTTCCAATCGCTTGAAAGGTACATAATGTATTATTCGGAAGAAAGTTAAACAAACAGAGAGGTCACATTGTACCGGTAAGGAGAAACGAACAAATCGTGCTCAAGATTACCTTAGACATCTAAACGTATAATTCTATAGTTTAAATTTTATCTTGATCTTCAAAATTTCTACTTAGGCGAGTGTTGAATAATAAAACCATGATGACTGAGAAAAAAATGAAACGGTGACGAATCGTGAAGTAATCATTTAGAAAAGTATTTAGGGTTAAAAAAAAAAAATAAATAAATAAGTCTTACAAATTATAAGGACATAGAATTAAAATAAGATAAATAACGAACAACGTCATTAACCTAATTACGTCATGGCTTATTCGTGTATGCTCATGGCATTATACTTTGTAAATCTGGCAGCTCAGATTGGCCAACCTATGTGAGGGAAAATATAAAACCCGATATATAAGGCCCCGACTTACTACCCGCCAAAATCTCGAACTCTCATTGGCTCCCCTCCCGTTATTTTTCGATTTTCCAGCGCTTTCAGAATAACAAAGTATAATGGCATGAGTATAGTACAGTTTACATTAGAAATAATAATAAAATCATTTATTTTTTAGATATCTGCCAAATAAATTTGCTTGTATAAATCTATTACATATATTAATTACTCCTAACACTTTTCACATTTAATTTCATTACTCTAATAAATAGTAAAAATAATATGACAAATTTTTCAAAACAACACGATTAGGATTTTCTTACAATATGGGTAAAGTGGATGAGTAAAACAGAAAAAGATAAGTTCAAGCTTATAAAAGGTGAGAATCTCTTCTTTCTAAGCTTATTTAATGAAAGAAAAAACTCAGATAATTCCTTTAATAAACTTTTAGTTTTTTTAATTTAGGTTGATCTCCCCCTTTTTATGAAACCAATTTAGCAACCGTTCTCAAGCATTGATATGGGATTACTTTACAATTAGAAACGAGTGAGAAACAATGAGACATTAGAAACAGAATAATAATTGCTAAACCAGTAATCAGTTCAAAGATGGATGTGAAGTGGCCGAGATTGAAAGTGAGGAGTGAAGCAATTTGAAAACAATTAGTAGGGACGTAATGTGGCCGAGATGAATTCCGGGCTACGTGTTCAGCCCATCCCAACAATTATTCCATTAATACAAATGGGGTTACGCCGGTGTGGGCCTAGATATATACTCTGACCCGACCCCGTGGCGCCTTCAACCAATCATGGGTAAATATTAAACATACATATTTTTCTGTTAATTTAATCAGAGACGAATCTATTAAGTTAAGTAATGGTCTTTATTAAAGCGTTTACAAAATGAATAATTATCATATAATGTATACAGTGTATAATGAAAAAAATAAAATAAATAAATAAACTTGATAGAAAATAAATTTATTCACAAAAATGAAAATGAAATTTACAAACAAAATTATGGCTGACATTAAACTGAGATGATTCGAGTTTTAATTTATTATCAAACCACTCTTGATTCCAAGTTTGGTATTCAAAAATAGGTCTGTTTGCATAACTTTATGTAACATATAGGGGGAGGATTAGAATTGCTTTCAATCGATAATATTTATTATATCAAATATATACAAATAAAACTAAGATCATATTACGTAGGAGTTGATAAAAAATAAAATTATATTAAAAATCAAATTTCATTTTTTTTTTTTTTTAAAAACACATTTTATTGTACATACTAAGAGGTAAATTTGTAAACGATTTTAAAATTTGAAAAAAAAAACTTAATATTTATGGTAATCAACATTTTATGTAAATGAAATCATTTTAACATAAAATGTTGGTTGTCTCTAAAGCCAGTCTTTGGTACGTATTTAAACCAGAGAATATCTGTAGGCGTTTTATATCGCTTCGAAGGAAACGGTTGAGGAAAAAATATCACCACGATATTAAATCCTCAACATCTACAGGAACTCTAGATGACATTCTATAGATTTACTAAACTCTAATGCCAATGAGCTAATTTGAATCAATAGTAATAAAAATAAATGGTTTTTGTTTTTAGATTTTTAGTGAAAACAATAGATTAATTATTTATTAATGTTGTCATTTTCCATAAACTAGCGAATCTCTCTTGAATCAAATTAAGAACGTAAAACAATAATTCCATTTAGAAACGAAAATAGAGTAGAAATGAATTAATAGACATCACAAATTATAGCTCTAAAGCATAAAAAACTACATTTTTACATTGAGGGTTAAATAAATTCGTCTTATAATTCAATCTAAATATTAATTCTAAATATATAATAGAAAACCCTAATAAAAACTCTCAGGACCGCAGGGTAAATGTGTAATATAAGATTTTATATTGGATTTGTTATCTTCTTTCCAAGGAAAAAGGATGTAGATCACTGTTAATAAGGCTCCCATGAATTATTTTTTAATCACTTTAGACTTGGTGGAGATACGAGTAGAGATGTTGAGGTAATAGAATGTAGGTAATAGCAGGTTCGGTATAAGGAGAGAATGTGAGGGACATAATGAGGGATGTGTAAGCCTGGTGGGTAGAAGACCTGTACTAGAGATAACCAACTACCAGAGAGTTGGGACGGGCAGTTCCACAGATAGGGACGAGTTGAACTCGATCGGGATGTTCTGTTGCGGTATAACCGATATCAAGGCGAGCTGACAGGCCCTGTTAAAGAGAGGTCGTTACGGAGATAGCGGGAGAAGATAAGATACACGGGTGGTCCAGGTAGACTCCCTGTAGCCAAGTGAGAGATGGCCCCCATGGTCCAACAGCTAGTAAAGCTTTATCAATGGGATTTAACAAGTCGCCGAGATGTTTTGGCCCCAAAATGAAATTAACACTTTTATACGAGACATAATAGCTCCGATTGGAAACACCGATTACCTACATTTGGCACGGATCGTTTTCGGATAACTTTGGTTATATACATACATACATACATACATATATATATATATATATATATATATATATATATATATATATATATATATATATATATATATATATAATATATATACAAGTATATATACATTAATTATTATTTATGCCGTAGCAACGAACGAATCTGCAGAACCCCAACTAAAAATCATTTTTACAATTAATAATTCCCACACATATCACAGAACGCAGCAGTTTAAATCACAACTATTAGATATAGGTGTAATTACAAAGAGCTGAAAGATGAAAATTAGGGTTAAGGTAATGTTAGTAAGTTAGGGAAGTTAGAAAGATGGAAGTAAGTTGACAAGGAGGTGACAGTTTATAACTATATATAAGTCCCCAAGCAGAGAATCAATCATAAAATTTTGATGGATATGTTGAACGTAGCCCACAGATGATCCCATGATCATTTCAAGCGTGAGCTACCTATAAATTTCGCTAAATTGATACTTTTATTTCTTTAATATTTTCCAATCACTTTGGCGTATAGCTTCCTCGCGTTATATTTCATACACTTTAATGATTTTATGCTTTTGAAATTTATTATTGCCAAATAGATTTAATTTTCCCCCAAAATTGTTTTAAGTTCCCTATCAAAATTGTTTTAATTTTTTACATGAAATAAAGTATCAATTAGCAAAGAACATTTTTAAAGAGCGCAGACTTTGGAAATAAAATGAGGCTAACTGCGGGCTACTTTCAACCAACCATCCAAATTTCATAAAAATCAGATGAGTACTTTTAAAGATATAGGTGTATAGTTGAGCGCATGTGGAAGCAAAAACAAATGCGTAGAAGATTAAAACTTATGTGGGACCAATAATGGGCTAATTATGACCTACCATCTAAAATTAATTAAAATCGGACTAGTATAGTATTTATGATATGATGGTTCGCAAAAATTAAGCGACAGACACGGAACCAAAAATATTTCTAGGTGTCTAAAACGGATTTCTGTCTTGGAATTTTTTACATCGGACACAAAAAATTTTTGTTCTTCGGAACGATCGAACGATCACATAGCTTCTGTCTACTTCGGTGAGCTTGGAAGCAAAAATTAAATAAAGTAGACATCAATGGTTTGTAAAATCATATCATTTGATTAAGTTATAAGAAAGTGAGGAAGCTATGTGGCACATTAATTGGCGTCTACCTTAGCTTTTCTTAGATATAATCACGTGAGCAAACATATTCTCCACAAATAAAAATAAATAATCTGAGCAGTAGAAGCTATTTCATGTCCGTTTCAAGTCCGTCAAAGCCAGATAAAATATTAAAAGCAATTGCTTGGTTGGTTGACCTTAATCTAAGAGTAATAACAACAATAGTTATTATTGACCATGTACAATTTTTTCCCTCAGCTTGTATGCGTGATTTTGGTCAAGTGTATGATGGAATGTACATGTAGAGGTCAAAGAGTGAGCCAGACAATATCATGGTTATAAAACAAATGTTTTATGAAAACAAGAATCTAGGTCTTACTAAGACTATAGAACAATACTCCGATATTATCAGACATTGTTTCTAAAAGTCATTCCCGCCTTTACAGGATGTATAACTTTTGATTTATCGGCTTCATTATTTAATTGAAATAAATTGTGCCGGATATTTAAATAGCCTACTACTAAAAAAAAATACATTAAATTAATTTATAGAGAAAAAAAAAAATACTTTTAAAAAAGTCCAGTCATGCACCATGACTTAATGAGCGAATTTTCAAAGAAATCTGCTTATTGCTGGCTTATGATAATGTAGGAAAATTTTGGTTTAGAATTTGGGTGGGTGAAAAAAAAAAAATTTGGTACACACGGGTACGGGGTACAAATGTCAAAATAGTATTTATCCTTCAAGATTTTTGTTGTTGGAAAGCTTTTTAAGAGTACAGTAATTGTTGTTATGTACACTTTTATTATATTTTCATATAAGAGGGGGGTAAAGTGGAAAAAACACGTTTTTATGCTATTTTTGGTCCTAAATTGTGAAAATTTGACCCCCAAATGAACTCCAAAAATTCTGATCATCGAACTCATCCTTTCTTTTGATATTATTGACATTTTAAAATTTGTTTGAAAATTGTAAGTGCATCCTAAGAGGAAATATCGTCTGGAGTGACACATATATACAAATATACATACATACATAAAAAAAAGTGTTACATTTTTGGAATCGATTCAGAATGGTCTAAAAGTAATTGTTTATGGTTAAAAGTAATTGTTTTTTGTTCATGGAGATGTCCATGAAAAAAAAATTTCAAAAATTCGCATTACAAAAATTTTGAAGCCATTGCAATAGCTTAATTTTCTTCAAAAATTCGCTAAAAGAAGAAAATAATAATAACAATTTAGGTTCATAAGAACTTCAATGATTTATAAACTACAATTTTGCGAAGGAAGATCATATGTATAATTAAAACATAACCCCGTTCAATAAAATTATTTTTATAGAAAGCTGTGAAGACTAAGTCGTGCTCAACTAATTAAGTCCAAATACAACATTCAGAGTTATGAGGGAAACTTTAATATAAATATAAAAATATAAAGCTAACTGCTCTAATGGCCTTGCTCCTTGTATTTTCCAGTTAACCCAGTAAAATTTTAATATAACAGAAGATGAAACGAAAATTCTAGTTTGTTTACAAAGGATTTCTTTCAACTAAATTGAAGAGAGAAATGGCAACTCAAAACCAAAAAGTCACTATACTTTATTAAAGAAAATAAAATGAAACTTATTTAATTTAACGTAGAGCTGAGAAAGAGGCCTTGGCCTTGAAAAAGGAGATCAAAACACCCCTAACAGATATCCCAGTTTTGTAAGAACAAAGCAAGGCTCTTGGTTTTGATACAGACACATTACAACAATACCCCTCCTTTTTTATATCTAATCCTTTTTAAAACTAAAACAAACATGATACAGAAGGTGAATTAATTATTACAAAGAACAATGGAACAAGTTAAGCTTACTGACCATGATTTTACATCAATTTATTTGCCTTTCATTCTTAAATTTTGGAAAAAGAATACAACAAAATAACTTAGTAATTTACTCGCCTTGCATACGATTTACAATATGACTCTGAGAACTGAGAATAGTATATATTTACATATAATAATAAAAGGAAAAAATCTCCGCTTTTAAATCAAGCAGTTAGAGAGTTAAAAAATCGGTCCGAGACAACTCAGACAAACTTTCTCATTTACGAGTTCATAATTACTTAGCCCAGTGTTTTCCATTTATTAGTTTTCGTGCTTTCGTAGGTACATTTAATTATAATTGAACATCTCATCAAAATGTATCATAGAAATAACTTAAATAAGCGGGGAATCGAACCCAGCTTCTCTCCGTCCGCGTTAAAGCTATTTTTCAGAAACTAGATTTTTCCCGAGAAAAAGGCTTATATCGTTAGATTCATATTTAAATTAACTACATTTAAGAATTTTTAAAATTGTCGGAACCGTTTTCGAGAAATAGTTTTTTTCACGTTTTAGGGGGAAGTACCCTCAAATTTGGAGCTAAAATTCATTTCTCGATTTTGCCTCGGGGTATGATTTTTCTGAACATGTAGGTATGCCAAATTTCGACAAAATCGGCCCAGTAGTTTAGGCTCCACGCGTCTGCACAGACGACAGAGAGACATTTTTTAAAACCCACATTTTTGGACTAAGGGAACCTCAAAACGTGAAAATCCATCAAAATCTCAAAATCAAATTTTCGCGCCATCACAATACTTTCTCTTTATATGTGAGTTATAAGTAAGAAATATACAAATACTATATTACAAATTTTAAATTCTATTTTCTATACTGAAATGTCCAAGGGTAGTAAAATCAGGAGATATTTAATTACGATTTATTCTGCAAGCACAAAATCAATAGAGATTTTTTAAAAGTTATTTGAAGCTATCAAAAACTGAATAATTTTTAATTACGACGTTGGTGAGAAATAGTTTAAGGAGGGAAACTTGAACTAAACTATGGCCTATAGCCTGGGGCCAATTTACGGAAACACTGTTAGTTCAAGTATATAGTTGAGATCAAAGTAACGTCTCTAGTACAAGGTATCGTCGGAGTTTAGACGGAGCTAGGGCAGGAGCTAGCCTGGTCATTAGCTAGGCTTCGTTACTGACGCAGGTACACCAGGCAACCAAACGTAAAGCAAATAATAAACTTTCTACTCTCTCAACAAACCAATACAATCAATATCCAGACTGAGTAATACTTCAAAGATATGTACACCTGAAGATTAGTATCATGTCAAAAAATATATAGGTATGTATTAGTAATTTTATGGATAAAACATACACGCTACAGACTTCTTTTTACTAACGCAGAACAGCTGTTATGAAACAATTGTCCATAATATGTAGTATTAAAGGCCGTAAGAAATGCTGTAAATTACAATAATCAGAGACAAAAAAGAGGTAAATTGCAGTCATGCTTCAATTTTACATCGACCTAAAACCCCGAGGTGTAAACGAATAGTTTTTCAATTACTATTACTTTCTACTTGTTCTTTTTGAATGACCAAAGAACGATGATCAATGAACTAGCGAGCAGAATCAGCTGTTCAGCTCCAGTTACCTGGTGATCCAGTTAACTTCGTTTCACCTGCCCTTGATTTAGCTTCAACTCGCTTTTTAGCGATTAACAGACGTTGTAATACGGACAATTAAAAATTTGTATACAAATTATATTTGTAATAAATTGTACAATGTAATGGTTTCTAGGTAAAATATTTATAAAATAAATTCTTTTTACAGTCTTTATATTTATTTCACTGGCCACCAATTCTTGTAACCAAAATATGCCCACATCCCGACTACCTAGAAAGCAAAACTTGCATAGATTATGTATTCCTGATGACAATGCAATAATCAGTTATTAATTGATTAATTCGTCTCCAAATTTTGTAACCTAAATTTGACTCACTTCGCGACCTACTAGAAGAACTAAAAACTTGCATGGATAATGTATTTCTAGTGAAAATACAATAATCAGCCATTAACTAATTAAGTTTAAATTATTGAATTAATAAAATCTATAAAAGAGTGTCTTTAAAAAAGATTTTGAATTTACTTAGCAACTACTAGCAATCAGGCAAACAAATCATATATGTAATAGTAACTTTTAAAAAAAAAATTGTTTTTATAGTTCAGTACTCTTGTAAACCAGTCATGCACCATGACTTAATGAGTGAATTTTCAAACAAATCTGCGTATTATTGGCTTATGATAATATAGGAAAATTTTGGTTTAGAATTTGTATGGGTGAAAAACAAAATTGGCACACAGGGGTACGGGGTACAAAATTCAAAATAGTTTTTACCCTTCAAGATGCATGTCGTTGGAAAGCTCTTTAAGAGTACAGTAATTGTTGTTATGTACACTTTTATCATATTTTCATATTAAAGGGGAGTAAAATGGGAAAAACACGTTTTTATGCTATTTTTGACCCTAAATTGTAAAAATTTGACCCCTAAATGAACTCAAAAAATTCTGGCCAACGAACTCAACCTTTCTTTTGATATTATTGACATTTTAAAATTTGTTTGAAAATTTTAACTGCATCCTAAGGGGAGATATCGTCTGGAGTGACACATAAATACATACATACATAAAAAAAGTGTTAAATTTTAGGAATCGATTTAGAATGGTCTAAAACGGATTTCCATGGAAAAATTTTTCAAAAATTCGCATTACAAAAATTTTGAAGCCATTGCAATAGCGTAATTTTCTTTGAAAAATCGCTAAAACGCTGATGTGGTATCATTTAAAAATAGATCTTTCTTAAATAGAAAAGTACCTTCGATTTCTTTAAGGAAATTTATAAATAATGTTTGAGATTATTAATAAATTTATACACGGGTTTTTACATACAAAGTGTAACTTTGAAAATTGTAAGGACTGGAACAAAACATTATTACATTCTTTATGAGATTGAAGAGATACAGTTAAGGTATAATAGTATTAGGATTAAAAAAAATAATTAACCTCAATTTCGGTTCAGAAGCGACAATTATCTTTTTTAAATAAATTTCTTTCTGACAAGAGTTAGATGTTAGTTCTGCCTTTGTCTATTATGATTGTAAATATTTTCGAGACGTAGGGAATAAATAAAGTACATTACGTGTCTAGTGAGGAAAGTAGCATTTTGCATGCGAGTGTGGAGTTTGCACCCGAGCGATAGCGAGGATAGTAAAACCACATGAGCAAAGTAAAATGCATTTTTTGCAAGAGTTGCCGAACCGTACTTAATCTACGATTGATGTATTTTAATAATAAATGCAGAAAAGAAACAGATACTTTAATTAAACAAACAGCAAATTAGTTTTGTTAAATGTAAACAAACACGCTAATCGTGCGATAAGGTGAAAAATTATGAAACGCGCATGCGCAATGAATACAACTACGAAAAGAGTCACTTTCTACGCATCTAAACAGAGATAAAATGTTTATATTTCGTATCAATCGTAGAAACAAGTATTTTTCAATACTATTTTTATTTAGACATGATAACTTCTAGACTTTGGTAATTTCACTGTATGTTAAAATATGAAATAATATACGGACTACATTTAGTTACATTCAGTTTAAATTAAACTTAGTTTTAATGCAACTATTACTAAGCAATTAATAATAAAAAATAATTACTGTAATAAATTTGTGTAATTGCAATTAGATATTTCTCAACTTTAACTTATAAAGATACTTGAACTTGAACTATATAAAGATGCCCTTCAAATAGCAAGTAAGTATTATCACGTCACACTGTCTCATTTTAGAAAATGATTTAGTTGATCAAACTAATCGTATCTGCATATCATATCCTGATATAAATCGATAACAGGCATTTTCTTTGCCTTGACATATTTTCAACCATTAAAATTACATCCGGCAAAATAGAATGTAAGTACGCCAACCTCTTGGCTATGGCGATCTTTTTAAATGAAAGAAATTAGTTTTCTTCGACCCATTATTAGTTCACTTATACAATTACTGAAAAATAGAGAACGGTCATTAATTGAGCACAAAAGTAAAGTATAAAAGAAAATATCATGTGATCACCTAAATAAAATTAAACATCTATTGTATTTCAGTTTAAAAAATGTCCAGCCCCTTGTTTTTTAAAGGATTTTTTTGGGGGGCTTTCCTATATTTTTTTGTGTTTTGGTTATTACCAGAGACCTTCAAAATGTAGCATTTATTTTTACGAAATGTGGGACTAAAAACTGTGGCAATATGGCACTTATTTTGGCCAAATGTGGCATTTATTTTAGCAAATGTGGCTAAAATAAATAAAAAACCTTTTTACAATTAAAATAAAAATGTATTTATTCAAGAAGAAGCTATTGAAAGGTTTGACGTGTTTTTAATCTCGGTTTATCCTACAAACTGTCATAATGATTAATGCTTTATAATGCGCAATTCTCGAGGGGTGAAATATGATAGAGAGCAGAGTTTCGAAAATAAAAATGATAATGCAGTTTAGTGTTTAAGGAACAATTTAAAAATCATATTTATAATTAAAATGGCATCGAGTTTTCAAGATGCGCTTAACGATTTCTAATAGCATCTTCAATAAAATTCAATTCAATCTGAGGAAACTTGGGTTTTATTTACAATATGAAGGCAATAAATTAATGATTTTAAGTATTTTGAACTTATTACTCCATCTGGGGTATGAATGTTGATTGTAACTGAATTTGAAAAAAATAATAGTAATAAAGAGGTAGTGGAAGGACCCCTCCTCAAATTACAAAAAAGTTATCGCAAGTTATTAAATATTTTTTTATATTATCAAATAATGTTAGTTATAAACTATGTCACTAGCATTTAAATAATTACTATACGGAGCTAAAAAATCCTTATTTCGTGATTTGTTTCCAGATAATTAAAGTTATCTAGTTGATACCTTTTATACAGAATATAAAAATACATTATTTATAAACTAACTTCTATCTAAGCTATCTGATTGAAAAGATTGAAGTAAAATGAGCGTAAGGTAAAAATTAAATGCGTTGAGGGATACACTTATTAAATAGACGTCATATCCAGTTGACGTTTAGATATTAGGGAGTAATTTAAATGTGTCAACGAGATGACACGTAATTTTCTTCTTTCTTTGTTTTAGCAAGGTAGGCAGGACCCATTAGAATATAAGCAGGACCACCCACTTTTTTTTAAACCGAAACAGACGACGTTTCCAATAAAAATTGGACAGATATAGAAGCCTACGTGTGACAAATATAGGAGACGAGAATAAGAGGAGAAAGTGTCGAAGATAATACAACAATCGAGGTATATATATATCGAACATACGAAACATCTAATTATCTGTTGAGAATCAAGTAAAATACTAGACTTATGTGAAAAGGAGAGACCACCCAGAGACGTATTATAAATCAACCTATTGTCTTGAAGTTGAATGGAACACAAGACGAACGGCTAGAAATATCAATCTCTTATTGAACAGAAGACAATTCAATCCTTAATGTAAACACACTCCTTATATTCCCTTATAGATAAAGAAAGCCAAACTCTCCTCCACTCTTTTCTAAGACAAATGTTTGTTTTACAAATCGATATTAATATTGACAACATGTGGCGGGTCCCCAATACAATCCCTTCTGCATAACTTACAATCATTTAGCTACAAAAAAAACATATTATATACATAAAATCTAGCATTTCAAAATTACAATTGTCATTGTATAGAGCAAAATGCATAATTTATTCTTTCACTTTAATCTTTAGCCAAATTAATGTAAGAACGGAGAGCCTAGTACGAAGATGGTTGAGTATATTTATAGTACAAACGTGTTTCAAGCACTCCTAAATATCTGAGAAGATTAGTGCTTCCGTTCCCTTTTGGTTTATAAACAATATGAATGGCTCTTAAGGTTTCCTTATAGCACCTTTCGCTTGATGAAAAACGCTTGTCAAGAGACGTTATTGGCTTATACATTAACTTCTTAATTAAAATTAAATTAAATTATTAATTTCTCAATTTAACTTGTACAACGATTAAATAAGTAAAATGTCTTTTTCTTCATAAGCTCACTAAAATTTTAATCGAACCTCATATTCTTTCCAACCCTCCTCTCCTCTCCTTTTCAAAAAATGAATAAACCCCTAAACATAAAAAATATAAAAAAAATAAGACAAATTGTAAATCTCTAAACTTTGGAGGCTTATAATAACTTGGAAGGGTTCGGATGGAAAAAAGTTCATAGAAGAGTACCATCTCCAATGTGTCCTCTGCAAGATAGGATACTTTTTATTCGGTTTGGTCTTCACGTAAAAAGTACTCAAGATAACAGGGTAAACTATCAAAAACACATTCTTAGGCACTAGAAGGCGCTGGTGAGGTCGGAACCAAAAATTAAAAACCTATCACGTCAAGAAACTAAAAATTAAATTAAAAACATGGTATTTCAAGCCCTACAAGATAGAATACTTAGTTTTTGCAAGAGGTTCAGTAAGTCGGAAATATCACCTGTACAAAAATCCTGAAGTGAAATCAGATAGTGAATACCAACTATCAGTGTTACTTAAAACTTAAGATGTGAGCATTCCAAACATTGTGACACCACTGGAAATTATAATATGAATGTTTCGATTTCCAGCGGGTTCACATTTATTTAGATTCAATATTTAATAAATGTGTGAAGAAGGTTAAATTAAAGAAACAAATTTTGACGTAACATCTAAATTTCATTAACTCGGGAGTAACAATGCAATAACAATTATTTTTGGTGGAGGAAGGTTTTTCTATCTTCTTACAATATGTATTATTTTCACTACACTTTTCATTTATTGCATAGAAAAAGAATTAGTTAGATCGTTGAATCCTTAAATCTCAAAACTACATATTTATTTATAACTTCGGCTGTAAATAGAATTCTGTTTTATATATACATCGGAAAAAGGAGCATATTTATTTATATGAGCAAAAATAAATCTATTTGTGAAATACGAACGTAGTATTTAGAGGTAAATGTTTTAAAACAAGATCTGCATGATATGTATCCACCTCTAAATAATACCACGTATGAATTTGTTGACAACGTATATTGTCTATTGTAAACAATAGAAAAAACAGGTTTTAATATTTAATTAGTTAAATATCAAACTAATCAAGGAAAAGGGTGATGAAGTGTCACATGTGATTAGTCATATCACATTGCGTAGCACGGGTTATAAAAAAAAATAAGAAAATATATTATTCATACAAATAATTTAATAATATATGCAAAATAATAATACAACTTACATACTGTAACTCTCTAGCTTAATATAAATGTCAACTCGAACATACCTGCAAGTAAAAATAAAAATATTTTAACAAATGATATAACACTAAAACACACACTCATATATATATTATATATATATATATATATATATATATATATATATATATATATATATATATATATATATATATATATATATATATATATATATAATTCAAACAATTTAAACTACGGGAGACAGAAACAGAGAAAAATTTGCACTGGCTCCGGGATTTGAACCACGGACCTTCATATTTCCAGTATAACGCTCTCGTTATATATATATATATATATATATATATATATTTATATATATATATATATATATATATATATATATATATATATATATATATATATATATATATATATATATATATATATAAAGAGCAAGAATCACATATAAAATGTATCTATTATAGTGTAAAAAAAGTACATATATTCATCAGTCTATAGGGTCTAAAAGATTTGTTTGACTAATAACTGAAAGTAACACAGACAAAGGTAAATTTCCCTGCTGTTCATGCAAGAATTCCCTCAAGTTCAAAAGCATTCTGTCTCACTGTCTCAAAGTAGGGAAACTAATAATCTATACTCGAATATCTATCCCTTTTTAGGATTTGAGATATATCAACAATGATTGTTTTGTGTTATTATTATTTTATTTATTTTTTTTTTTTTATCTTAAAAAAATGGACGACCTAAACCATTTATATGAATAGACAAAAGCAGAGTCAAGAGAAAAGCTTCAGCATAATTTATTCTTTTATTCAGTCCTTAATTATAAATTATTTTATGATGAAACACAAAAAAAAACTAATACAAACTAAGGAATTCAACGAGTAAATAAGGCATTTGTAATCTGAATGTCAATTTTACCTCTCTCTCTCTCTCTCTCTCTCTCTCTCTCTCTCTCTCTCTCTCTCTCTCTTTCTCATTATAAAATTTAAATTGCATTTATTTATATATAAAAATAGTGCAATAACCGTTATAAATACACAAAAATTACAAAATCCAAATAAAGTTATAAAAATAATTTTAATGTTGAGTTCCCATTATTTAACATAATGGGAACTCTGTAAAAAAAACCCCCTTTAACTTTATGTTTTAAATTTAATAATTTAACATAAATTTAAATTAGTCCTGTCAAGCGTTGTGTGTATAAGGTTAATTGTGTTCTATCTTGTCTGTCTCTTTATATTTTTTAACTGGTTTTATACATTTAACAAAATTTATTTTAACAACAAAATTTATAGAGGTTTTTTTTTTTATCTCATTTTATCTTTAATTTACATTACGTGGAATAATGAGTACAGAACCACATATTATATTACATTTTCACCTTTCACTTTTTTATTCTCATGAGAAGCTTTTTTAAATTTCATTTCTTTAAATCAGCAAAGCAAAATAAATAATACGGTAGAGTTAATAATACAAACAAATGCTCTTCGTTATTAAGCATTGAAGTATAAAATTTAAAGAACATAAATAATACATGTACATTCTAAAACATATGCTCAATATTTCGTTCCGCTTAGTTGAATAAAAAGACAATTTTTAAATTCTGTAAAAAGAGGTAATATTATAATACGCCGCAGGGATGAGGCGAGAGAAGAGGATTAAACAAAGAATATAAAAAGAGAGAAAGCTTTCTATACTCTCAACTTAGTTTCAAAAAATCCAAGTTTAATTAAAATTCTGAGGAACCCTTCGGAGGGTTTGACAAAGTTGTATAATGAAAGGTGTAACGAAGCTAAAGTGGGACTGAGTAAGAAGGAAATGCTATTACTGGCTATTAGAGCCGAGGAGAGAGTAGCAACCCAACACTAAGTAAAACCTACAGCAACATGACCAATATCTCAAACCCTTCAAACACAGTAGCCCTCGACTAACTCAACTTTTGGACCAATCTAAAAATAAACCTCCCTTTTATATTGCCACCTTTTATATTGTTCAATAAGGAATATATCTAAGGAGGAAGAATTCTAGTAAAAAGTAGTCAAACCTTTTTTTATTAAACAATTACCATATTTTTGGTAAGAAGAGTATGGCGTAAATATTAAATCAGCAAAAAAATATAAAACAAATGTCTTACTGTACCCTAAGAACCTCTATATTTTTGTTACAGAGGCCCTAGGCCAAAGGTTTCCCGAACAGTGTGCCGTGAGATCAAGAATAAAAAAAAAATAAAATCCAAACTAACCAGAACAAAATAATAAGTTATAACTAAACATAAAAATAACTAATAGAAAAGTAACAAAAATTGTACACTCAAACTAAAAATTACATTTATTCATCTTAGGCCTTATGAAGGTACAGAAGTATTGAAATAAACAGTGTCTAAGATAAATAATTAGTGCCATATTATCCAAGTATTTACTAGCAATTTAATAAGTGTTTCCATAAATAATGGTAAAAGCCATAAATAAGTATAAAATTTCCCCCCTGATGGAATACACCCCCCCCCCCCCCCCAATAAATGGTGAACTCAGAAGACCTATCATTATTGAGGCATACAACATAATTTACTTGTACTGGATGGATTAGGTACCCCTAGTAGAACTTAAGCAGGCCCTACACTATCAATCCGCTTGATCAAAGCAGCGCGTCAAGCAATAGTGTCAAGCGTGATTGATAGTCTAGGAACCCGTTTGATGCTTAAGTCAAGCCTTGAAGGTGATTAATGGAAAGTTTGAATGACTCAAGCGGCTTGACGGAGCGCTTGATAGTCTAGAGCAATTTTGATCAAGCATTCCGTCAGTTACCTGCTCGACACCAGCGATGGAGGACCGTCCGCTCGCTTCCGAAGGTTCAGGCATCGTAGACAATGCCGATCGAGAATTTATTAGCCGCCTCATTGATTTATATCGTGATTGTCCGGATTTGTGGAAAGTTTCACTCCTTCGACCAACGTCATTTCCTCTGGATCTTTTTTTCCACTTGAGAGCAATAACTGTCAAGATGAGAACCCCCAAATCCTGATTCGAAACCATCTACAATCTACACAATACTTTACTCGGACAGGGGGAGACTTGGCTAAAACTATCATCTCACAACTATTTTTTGCGAGACGACTTATTCTTCTAAGTGCTTTTTGCACTATCAATCCACTTGATCAAAACAGCGGGACAAGCTGATTGACAAGAGCTTCAAGTAGCCTTGGGGCGCATCAAGCATCCCACCAACACTTTTTCTAGAGGAGTTTTCGACTAGTGAACTGCTCCTCCTGGACTGTAGTGAATCAGTATTGTGTAGATGCTATGGTTTCGATCATGGGGTGGCTAATAAATTCTCGATCGGCATTGTCTACGATGGCCGAACTTGCGGAAGCGAGCGGACGGTCCTCCATCGCTGGTGTTGAGCAGGTGACTGACGGAATGCTTGATAAAAATTGCTCTAGACTATCAAGCGCTCCGTCAAGCCGCTTGAGTCATTCAAACTTTCCATCAATCACCTTCAAGGCATGACTCAAGCATCAAACGGGTTCCTAGACTATCAATCACGCTTGACACCATTGCTTGACGCGCTGTTTTGATCAAGCGGATTGATAGTGTAGGGCCTGCTTAATTATTCGTTTCTTAGCCTCTTGTTCTTGAATACATATCAATTTAAGAAAAAATAGATTAGATAGAAAATATAAGAATATGGAATATAGGATATACAAGTACAGTAAAGAAAGATAATGTAAGGAAATAAATAGAAATAGGGAGTAATTATCATTGTTTAGAATAGAGAGTTTAAAACGCAAAGGCAATATTGAGAGTTCATATTGAACTAAATGATTATTATACATATCTGGTGTAAGTGAGTGGACGAGCGGGAAACTTATGTTCACAATCTTCGAGCTCAATACTCAATAAAGATCATTCATATTTATTCCAATATAAAATTTTATAAATGAGAGTAAAATAATACTTTAACTAGAAACTAACTTTTACTAGAATGTGCTAGTACCGCAAGTTATAATTTTTTAAAAACATAGAACAGGCGGTTTTTCTATTAGCCTTAAGAGAGACAAAGAACCCGATTTTTTAAGTTTTTCATTTTTTGTACATTAAAATCTATCTAAATACAAAAATTCAAGTTTCTAGGATTCCTAGAAGTGCCTTAGAATTATGATGAGTCAATAAGTCAGTGTCAAAATAAAAAAACTCCTCATATATCGTATGAATTAATATAGGTAGAGGTGTGAAATTTCAGTTTCTGGTTCAGTTTGTAATCAACTCTAATTTAAAATTAATTTTGTATACATCTAAGTATCTTTAATAGAGTAATAGAGGGGATATGGGAGTTAGACTACACCATTTAATTATGTCCATATTCATTTTTAGCAGTTCTATCTTAATTAAAATGTTAAAGGCAAATTATACAACAAGAAACCTGTGATTGCTATAACAGGATATTGTCACTGGATTTCCACAAACTGAACACGAATTTAGTCTCTTAAATAAACTACGCGTCTAAGAACGAAGGAGTTCCTTCTTAGGATTCCTTTTACAAACCAGCGCTAATAACAAGAGCAAACCATTCTATTATTGCTTCGTTAGTCGCTTATTTCGATTCACTTTTCAAATAGCACATTTATTCACTAGTCAATGTTTGGTAAGTCAAATATGGTTTTCTCAATATTTTGACTACACCCCAAATTCAACCACTTTCGGTGTTTTCTACAATAGTAAGGTAGCAAGGTATTTTATTTATTAGTTGGTTATACAAGACTAAATTTAAAAATATTATATTATCATCCAAATTAACTAGTGCAGTAGACGGCGGGTGGTCCAACAAAGATAAAAATACCATCGCGGCTACGGAAGTGCAATAAAATGTCTAATCAAATATAAATGTGTATAAATGTGTAATAAATGTCTGCAATAAAAAACTATCTAATTTTTAAATTTACATTGAAACCGGGAAAAAGGTGGGATTATAGATTTTGAAAAGACTTATTGAGAATGTTAAGCACTTATTTGATTTCAATTGTGCCGAACATACTATCAAGAAGAAATACTTACTTTGTTGAAGATGTATTGTTGTATGCTTTGTGGTATTCGTCAAAAGAAATATCACTGCCATTATCCTTAACTGTTCTGTCTTTATAGACCATTACCATTCTGTTAATAATATTTTTAAACAAAACAACCAGTCTAAATAAAAATAAATTCTATATTAAGAATGTACCTACTAGTATAAACAAATAAATCACTAAGTGCTTTTTTCTGACCTACTTGAACGCCATTGCGTACAAATTAAAAAAAAAATCTAAATACAGAAAAATTATATCACTAAATTAAGTTAATTTATACATTAACAATTTAATTTTTAAAAATTAATTAAATCTGTAGTTCAAAATATCCTCCTCATCAAGAAATATAATTATAAATTTAATTCATTGATATAAATTCATATTATTAAAACTTAATATTACTTTAGGACTTTGCTTCTGAGCTTACCGAAGGTAACGGAAGCTACGTGATCGTTCAGAAGAACGAAACATTTTTAGGTCCCCGATTTCAAAAATACCAAGAGAGAAATCCGTTTCAGACATCAGGGAACATTTTTGGTTCCGTGTCTGTCTGTCGCTCAATTTTCGCGAACCATCATATCTTAAAACTAAACGTCCTATTTTAAAAAAAAGAAATTTGGATGGTAGATCATGATTAGCTCATTGTTGGTCCCATATTAGTTCCAACCTTCTGCGCTCTTTTGTTTCTCTTCTACATCCACACAAACATACATTTATTTACACCTACAGCTTCATAAGTACTTATCTGATTTGTATGAAACTTTTATAGTTTATCGAAAGTAGCTCGCAGATAGCCCCAGATTAATTTGAACCGTCTGCGCTCTTTAACTCTTGCTAAATTGATACTTTAATTCATGTAAAAAATCAAAACAATTTTGAGAGATTTAAAAAACAGGGGAAACAAAAGAATTAGACAATAATGGCTTGTAAAAGCATAAAATCAATAAAGTACATGATAGGATGCGAAGTTATGTGCCACACCAATTAGCAGCCTATTTTTGCAAGGGTTCACAAGACGATGTATGTATAATAAGGTGGAAAAGATGTGAAATAGCCCTAAATATGGGGGAGACGTGAAAGATAGTCCGGGGTAAAGTCATCGTCATCAGGGTAATGACTTGAAACATTTCACCCTCCCAGGGGAGAGGGAGTTCTGTCCCCTTTCCTTAAAGTTAATAAATCATATTAATGAAACGCCCTCTGACTAAATTAATGATCCTCAATATTGATTTACTTAATAAGTATCAACGCATATATTTTAAACAATAATATTTACTAAATTCAATTTTTAAGATTTTGGTAGTTTTCATACTACGGAAAGTTTAAATTTTAATTTAAATCAAATTATAATTATTATTTACTACGGGAAACAGACAGTGAAAAATACAATCCCGGCGCGGGAGTGTATTTTTCACTGTCTGTTTCCCGTAGTAAATAATAATTATAATTTGATTTAAAATAATATTTACA
This sequence comes from Gerris lacustris, assembly GCA_951217055.1. Classification (NCBI taxonomy): domain Eukaryota; kingdom Metazoa; phylum Arthropoda; class Insecta; order Hemiptera; family Gerridae; genus Gerris; species Gerris lacustris. Next base: position 60,035,024 of record OX578276.1, on the reverse strand, counting down.
TATTTAAACTCCGTTTGCCAAATTTTTTGACATATGAATTACTATTATTCATCATAGCAATTTATATGTAATTAAATAAATTATTACGGAAATTATTGTATCACAATGTTAATTAAAAACTACATGAAATAATCATTTTCAAGGAGGAAGTTGAAGTTCATCGTCTTCTAATGTAGAAAGATTAAAAAAATATTTCTACAATAATTTTTCATTTTTATACAGGTAAGTAATAAATAGATGCATTAAGCTTACACCTACTGTCCCAGAGGAATCCTTTAGCATAAATTTATTATATACACTGTTTTTACATGTTTATGAGAATATATAGCGTTTGATATTCGTAAATAAAGTTTATACGGTTATAGAGGTTAATAAGATTATTTGAAATTATAATAAAGAAGAAAATAAGCATTAGGTTCGTATTATAAAACAGACAAGTCCAATTTTCAGAGGTTAAATAAAAACAGAAGAAATGAGATGTTTTCGCCTTTCGAGTTTGGTGTGTTTAGTCTTCTGTAAAAAGGAATCCATCTTTGTAATTTCTCATTACTTTTTTAGCGTCCTTTTTTCTGCGAATAAGGGCAAAAAAATATAACACTGCACCAAAAAGTATATACTTCTTTCATAAATCCTTGTAAAAATAAAAGGGAACAAAAAAATCCAAGAATACAAACATGACTTTTTTCTCCAAATGACAAAAAATTGAAGTTTCACTACAAGTTTCAAAGAGTCAAGGGAGACTCAATTTTTTTATTAACAAAATTTTCTTAATGTAGTAATTGCATTTCATGTTTAATAATTATGAATTTAAATAGCATACTCGTAAAGTATTCAATTAAAGTATGCGATTTAAATTCTAAGTAATCGCTAAAACATCAAATTTAAAAATTGATATTTAAATGGTGTTATGCTTTTACTGACAATTATTTCTAATTTAATTAATCCCCCCCCCCCCTCCCTTTCATTTTAAATCTATCACAATTGTTTTGATTTTATCCTGAATTATCAATTTAGCACAATTTAATAAGCAGAGAAAATTGAAATTGTCATGGGACCATCTGTGGGTTATTTTCGTCATTTCGAAAATAACCCGTAAATTTCATAACATCCAAAATTCTTAAAAATCAGATAAGTACATTTGAAGAATAGTTGTAAATAATTGTATATTAGTGTGAATATATGGGACCAAAAATGGGCTAATTATGACCTACCATCTAAATTCCATTAAAATCGAACGAGTAGTTTATAAGATATGCTGGTTCAGACTGACACCAGACAAAAAAGGTTCCGTGAGTTTGAAACGGATTTCGACATAAAAAAAAGAAGATGAAATAATCAGTCAACAACAAAAAAAATCTTAAAAAATAGAAGTAAGTTAGAGCCAAAATAATATTTTAGAATATGGAAAGAGTGATAAATAATTACAGATTTTGTAACTTGCATCTACTAACAACATTATTCAGCCTTAATAACCTTTATGCCTACTACTTTTATGCCTAAATACTCAAATGAAGAGAGAATATATATATATATATATATATATATATATATATATATATATATATATATATATATATATATATATATATATATATATATGATATATGATATTAAGGATATATATATATATTAATATATGATATTATGAAGAGTTACTTACCATCTATACTTGATCTGAGGATCACTGTTTTGATCACACATATTGATTCGTGATATGTGAATATAAACACACATACATATTCCAATATATAAAAGTAGGGGAATATACAAAGCCTTCTCACATAATTTAAGAGCTTTTCGGACCAGAACCAAAAAATGTACAATGAGGAGTGGAAGGATGAAATAGATGCACGGGATAGATACTACTGGAAAAGAAATAATAAGTTATATCAAAGAGGGACTTATTATTATAACTTATATTTATAAGTTATATAAATAATAGTTAAATCAATCATTCCTTCTATTAAGATCCTTGTCTTACTTCAATGGCTTATGGTACACATGACTCAGAAATATTTTAACTTACGCTGGTCAGACGTAAATAGCAGATAATAAAAATAGATATATAAATTGAACTTGGCTAAAAAAATATGCTTCTGTTTAAAAAAGGTAAAAATCTATTTATCAGTAAAAAATGAATGGTTTAAATGTTGAATAGAATTAGGTAATCGGTTTAAAGAACATTAAGGAGAAGTGATTAGATTTATATCTTTAAACTTTTCATTTAATCTTAAATTAAAAAGAAAAATGTATTATATTTTCTTTTTGTAAGATATAAAATAAATCGGAATTAGCAATTAGAATATAATATTAAATTAATGAATAATGGACATTTTACAATGAAAAACTTGTTTTATTAATTTTTTTTTTTTTTTTTTTTTTTTTTTTTTTTTTTTTTTTTTTATTTAAGTTAATTATAAATAATATTCTAGAAAATACTTATTATGTTTTTTGTTGCTTCACTTAAAACAATTGCTACTTCACAATCCTTAATAGAAACTAAGTTCAGAGTTATTAATGTCATTGAAAACAACTTACTTATATTTATTAGCATTCTTATAGGATATGTTAAAAAAATATATTCAGCAGAGTTTACGAACAAAACTGGTAAGTCTTAGAAACTTCGGCAAATTTGAAAGTAGGACTAAATATACTGTCAGTGGTAAAAATAACTAGAATCACCTTAAAGATTATAATTTAATTGGAATAGGGTAATTTCTTAATTCGTTACCCTTTACCAATTTGAATCCTTATCTTTATTAAATATTATTCTACTATAAGAAATTCCTTCTTAGTAGTCGAGATACCTAGCCATATCTCCTCAACTAATAAGATCTAAATCTAAGATATAATATCTTTAGCAATCAAATCAAGGGTAATCAGAAAAGAACTTAAAATACAAGAGAAGTTTTATTTAAACAAAAACAAAAAAATGTGTGGTGTCGCGGGACACCCGGTGGGAACGAAGTTCCTTACATTTTTCATTAAATATAAATTATAAAATCACACTGTTAAGTACGTATACGTTGCTAGCTGTTAGTACCTAGCGGAGTTAAGGTAAAATTAAAAGGAACGCATTATTTGTATCATTAAAGCAAGCGTCCTACAATAAATATGTACTAGGATATGTTGGGATCGACACCTTTGATTAATATTAGTAGGGATGTGTGATGGACCACTTTAGGTGTGAAAAATTATATTGAAAATGATGTAATTATATATTTTTTTCACACCTAAAGTGGTCCATCACACATACCTACTAATAAATATGTATTGAATATTAAGAAAAAAGTTAATCATGATGAGTTTATAGTTAAAGAGAATGTTTGTAGTTGGTAGGAAATAGGACTGTTTTCTACCTACCCGGCCAACTAATTTAAAATATTATAAAATATATCTCTTCTCTACTCAAAAACGTCTGCTTGTATCAGGTTGAAATTTTACATGCCTGAAGCTTACGTTTACGCGAGCGTTGCGTGTGAACGCTTGGGCGGATAACGTTGTCCAACGAACTCAGCCTGGGCATTGGTAAAATGAACATGTGCACCAAATTTCAACTAACTCGGTCATCTTTTACTCAAGTTATCGTCATCAGTAGATTTCGTGACGCTTGGTTTTGTGACTGTGATTTTGTGACAGCCGTTTTTTTTCGGATTCACTCCCGGGATCCAGAACGTGCCAAAAGGAACTTCGTTCCAAAAAAAAAATCTTATTATAAAATAAATGTAAGAACACATATGAGTGCATATCAAAACATACAACATTATCATAATTTAAGAAATAGCTAAGGATTATGATACTACAAAACCCTTTTGTCCAACCTCTTACTATATTTTTTCTACGGTACAATACTAATTTTGAAATATTAAAGTCCTAAAATTGCGTGTTTCAGAATAAAGCTGAAGAGAATTTCCTATTCTATTCAACATTAATCTTCCCTAAACAAAATTAAAAATGACAAATGATTTATAACTTTAACAACTCCTAGACTTTGTATGGTAATATTTAAACTAGGACGCAACACTGAAAAAAGACATCACAATATAGCCTAAAAACACCGTATGATAAAACATTTCTTTGGTTGTACATATGGCCCAAAACAATATATAAAAAATAAAAAATGGATAAAAAAAAGTTGATACATGTTAGTTTGGTAAATGAAAACACAGAATAGCTCTTAGATTACACGAGGCTGGAGTGTGGTCGCCTTGTGAGAGCAGGGGGGCTGGCGACACAACGATAGCTATCTCGAGCCTGTCAACGAAGATAGGCATCTCCACATAGGTAATGTTCTTTATACCAGTCCACTATGTACACCCTGTGTAACTCTTCAACACCCGTTACTTGAATATTATTCCTCTTGCTTTCATATTAAATCGACTTACAAACCCGAGAGGTACTCAAGACGGGAGCCAATAACAAGGTAGAAGCAACCCCAATGCATTTATTATTTCCTGACAGCTGACGCTGACGTCCGAGCCGAACCAGAAGAGAAAAGATGCATGATGTTCAAGACTACGTTATGTAGAGTTCATAAATAAAAATTCAAGGAAGCACGGTCCCTCATGGTTAAGTAATCAAAACGAATCCCGTAACAGAAATGCTAAACAAGAATATTTAAACTTTCCGGATAGTAAAAACAAATAAATAAATACAAATCGTTCCCACAAATTATGAAACTGGAAAAAAGAGTAATTAGCCAAAAACCATTTTAGAAAGAGAAAAATATTTTAAAATAAAATATTAAAAAGAATCCAGGATGTAGAAAATAATGGTCGCCAAAACAATAGAAATAATTATGTTGATAAAAATCGCTCACAGCAAATGAAAAGAAAAGTAATTATAAGGATTTGTTAAGTATATAAATATAATAACATTTCTTAGGAACTTGCTACCATGAACTCCAACACAATTCCACTTGGTCACAAATAATTAATTCGACTAATTATACAAATCATATTTACCTCACGGTTTGAGACTATATTCATAAAGTAGTTTCCTTTTCTAAATAATAAAATCTTTCGTAAAAGGTCTTCAGCAATAAAGAATTACAAAAAAAAAAAATATATATTTTTAAAGAATGGTTATACTTCTTACTACAAATATGGGCATTTATTTCTAAGAGATTTTTTTTTTAATTTTGTGGATAGTCGATACTGATACTTTGATGTCACATACAATTAAATTATCCAAAACATCAAAATTATAATTTACCAAAAACTATTCCAATACAAGTAATAAAAATTTGATGAGGACTTCCATGTATTTGAATCATTCGAATTTGAACCACATCTATACAAATCAACACATATTTTCAAAAAGTATGTGTTGTCAAGAAAAGTTGACAAATCTAGCTTTCAAACTATATCACTTAACTGTGAAAAATTTATACTTGCTTTTACAAGTAGCATATAATATATATGATATATATAGTATAAAAAGGAGCTTAACTCCAGGTTATTCTTAGAACTGTCCTCATCAAGATAATAATTAGGACAACAATACAGCGGAAAGATGCTTTTTACTATACAGAAGAAGCCATCTGCTTTCTAAGAACCGAATTAACGAAGATAATTACTTGACTTCCACCAAGAGTCAATAAACAGCTAGAGGCATAAACAGAAATTAATGAATAAGCAAAAGGTTTAAAATGGAAACAATTAGCACACCTGATTCATATTCTATTCACACCCACTCTTGTCTAATAAAAAACCTCATCGCCTTTTACAACAATACGGTAGATGGAGTTTCGCCATAGGACTTTATTATAGGACTTTTTATTTGTAAAGGAGGTCACGAGAACAGTGCTATGCATATACGAAGTGCAACATGCTGTCTATTTTTTTATATATATATATATATATATATATATATATATATGATTTGGACTAACTTTCTACAAGAAAATGTTCGCACTTATTTGATCGTTTTATCTAAGGGCTTGAGGTATCCAAACTTATGGTATCTGATGGTCTTTGGTAAAAGATAGAGCAGAGAGATCTGCAAACAAGGCCATAAACAATGAATTTTTTATGTTTATTTTTCGACTAACAAGCCGAATTTTACAAAGCTGAATTGCGAATTGTCAGCGGGATCACAATATTTTTATGGATAGGACTAGTATATGTATAGAGTAAGAAAGATAATAGACTTAGACATCATAAGTTTTTAGGAACACTCCTATTTCAAAATCTCATTATAATTTATGTTATACTCTTGAGACCATGGTGTCTAGTCTAAGGATGCAAGGAAGTTTTGTACCACACTAATTGGCTTACTTTTTTTTAATTGTTATTTAAAAATTGAGATCAAGCCTATTACTTATTCCCTTGATTTATCTACCTCGATACCAAAAAAAAAAAACAGTACAAAAAATATTAATATTAGATAGTATATACAATATATTAATATTAGATCATAAAATCTGCAATCCAAAAGCACAGGAACAGACATGTAAATTAAAGATGAGGCTAATTATCTGGTTGAAGTATTGTTATTTATTTTCGGCTAAAAAAACAACTTCAAATTAGGGAGACAGCTTCCTCAAATCCAATCATTCAATGGTCACATGAGTATAAAATGAAAAATAATAATTATATTATAGGTTTTCAAAACATGATGTTGTGACCACACTAGAAATTAAAATGTTTTGTTTTGTTTTGGTCCTGTTTGGATTTCTAAGCGGGGTCACGTTATTTACTTTTAATATTAAAAGTGTATACAGGTGGTTGAAATTAATATGGAACCATAAGAAAAAAGGACTATCTAAGTGGGCTAATTTTAATCTACTATCCAAATTTCCTTAAAATCAGATAAGTAGTTTTTTCAAATATGGGCGCCTACAAAAATGGCGACAAACCAAAACGAGACCAAGATGTTCCCAGTATGTGAACATATATTTTTTCGATGAAATTTGTGATTTAGAGAGAAGAATTCGTCCTTCTAAATTATCACAGTGATTCCTTCCGTTAGCTTTCGATAAACTATACAAAGAAATGTACATATATAAAAATATACAGTGTCTATGTCAAAATGCAATAAATTGATAATTTAACATTAAGCTACATTTCTTCTAATAGAATCATTAATTCCACGAAGTTATAAAATAAGAAGTATATAACAGTTTATAATATGATAAAAGGTTATTTGAGTACAATGGCCATTGGCCAGAGCTTATATCAGCGTTATTTCCGCCTTCTAGACTTTACTGATACCTATCTCCATCAGTAAAAAAAAAATAATACAGAGAGATGGATAATTTTTCACGACAGGAAAAAAGAATATGTTTCAGAATTAGAACTTAGGGGATAAGGGAGTCAGCTTAATTCGTACAGCTTGTGCGCTAACCCTGTTTAGCATACTCACAGCGCCTTCTTCGCAACTCATTGAATAATTACCAATTGCTATAGAATGTAATAGAAAAACGATTTATAAATGAATTTGTGGTTATAAACCAGACCCCTCTGAGTTGTCCCCCCAGAGAGGATTGTCGAACAGCTGTTTGGAACCACTAACCAAGTTTTTAATATGTATATAATTCAGAAGCTCGGAGGATGCAATTCAGGACAATGTGGGACTTACAGCACCGCGGAATCATATCAGTAGTTCGTTCATCAGTCAGCGCATGATAATTCGAGATTAAAACGAAAACACATCTTATAAAATAATGATATAAAAGTGAAAACCTGAACAAGTACATAAATCAATAGGTAAATGTTTACATTCATGTAAAGACTTAAGAACATAAAAAAGGTGAACCAAACCGCCTTAAGTAAATAAAAAAGCATTGTATTTTTAAAAAAACTAGTAACCAATACTAACCCCCCTAAACCCTGGTTAAGCTTGCTCCGATAATTTTAAAACCCCAGACTAGTTTTTGGGCATAATTGAAGTGACTAGAAGGCACCAGAAAGAGCTTATTGGGTCAGAATAGAGAGGGTTATATTTTTTTCAAGAAGCAGGTAAATGCGGTAAGGGATGGATAGAGGCGCTGTACAAGGGTGAGAGATCGGTATGGGAGGCGAGGAATGCAGGCATAGAGGTGTCGGCTCCGACCTTGTCTAGGTCGTATCCATTGTTTGCCATCCATTGCCTGGAAATCGGTAAAAATTCAACAACAAAAAATATATAAAAAGCCTTGGCCTTCCATTATCCTTGCATAACTGGACTCCTTCACGGTACGAAATCCAAAAAAGCGAAACTGTACAAATAAGTCTATGTCTTCACTTCCTCGTTTCTTGATCTTAGAGTCTCAGAAGATTTTTTTTTTTTTTTTTTTTTCAGATAACAAGAATATTATAACTGTATTAAAAGAGACATAATTTTACTAACAAGTTCAACTCCTTTTGAAGGGATATTTTAACAACATAATCACATAACTATCATCTTTAAATTTTATGAATATGTCAAAATGTCTCAACTTGTTTACTTCAATACCTAATTAAAGAGAAATAGGAATCTTACCTTCATAATTTTAATATCAAAATTACATTATTGTATTTGAATTAACTTGAAAGAGAATACATAGTTAACTTATGTACATATAAATGGTATCTAATATAAGAATATATTGTGTCAGGTAATTTCACTCAACATTATCATTGTGAAGATTGAAAATTCGTTTCGGCTTAAAGAACAGAGGAACAACGCCTAAAAGAAAAAAAAAACTAGTTTACCTGAGTGTTGAGAGTAGCAGAAGGATCATTTCTAATCTAGCAATTTCGCCAAGATGCGGATTCACTTTAATGCCCCATTCAAGAAATGTCTATTAGAAGAGAATTTTTCTTTTACAACTGATAGAAGAATGGAAATACAGTTTTCTAATATTTTAGGAGGTCAATAAAATAAGTGTCTGCAATTAAAAGAAATAAGGGGAAAAAATACTTAAAATTTTATAAATATTAATTTCGTTTTTTTACGCGATTACTTATATTAAAATAAAAATATAATTTAAGGGTTTAAGAAATGCAAATATCAAAATTTCAATTCAGTAAGTTTTTGGTACTTCTTTAACCTAAAGGAGGTAACCAAGTAAAGAAGGTAGGATGTGGCAAGATTTTACTTGGTTTCCCACCATTTTCAAGCCAATCAAGAGTTTCAAGACATAAGTTACAGTTTAGCTCATTTCGAAAGTTGAGTGCGAATTACGTATAAAATAATATTACCTCTAAACATCTAAATAGCCCCTCAAGCTAAAGCGTTAAAAAGAGTAAGTGTGCTGTAAACATAGTATCTGGGAACTAGTCGTTCACCACGTCAGAATCCTAAAACCGTAACATAAACTAGTTAGCATGATAGCAGATTTAAAAAAAAAATTAACAATGCAGAAAAGTTGGTTCTTTACAGAGAATGAATAGTTCAAGGAGTGATAAATTATTATCACTTAATGTAAAGAAAGGTAAAAATAAAGGTAAAAGTCAAGACCAAGGGTAACCAAATAAAGAAGGTGTAATAGTGGCAACAACAATTGTGATTTGCAAGAACATTCCCTCAATCCTAAGGATATTTTTCTAACTTAAGTATTTTGAATTATATTCTAACTTTATTTAACAGTCTTAAAAAGAATGAACTATTATTATTATATTATTAAAAGATAGATATACTTATTTGTAAATTTGTTCGTTTTTATAAATAATTATACTTCACTGTTGAATGCAAAATTAATTTAAAAAATAAATAAAATTAAAAGTACATACATTACATATTAACCACCATCCATAAAACAATTTTTAATTCAGGGAACTTTAAAAATAAAAAAAATCAATAAAATATTTTTAAAAATTCCCTTTAGATTCTCTCTCTCTCACACTTTCGCTATCTATCTCGCACACATTCACAGACAGATAATATAATGATTACAAATATATATAATCGTACTTTTGTCGTAAACGATTCTGTTTGAATGTCTGTCTATCTACCTGTTTAGAGGAGCATCAATTGAGTACGATTTGACCGATTTGAATGAAACTTGGCAATTAGGTAGATAGACCCAAAGCAGCTGATAAGTTTAAGATGATTTTGGTAATATTTAAAATGATTGTTTGCTTTCAAGCTTTCTGGAGGTAACGAAAGCAATGTGTAGCAAGGGCGATTTTTTTTAAGACTTAAAATTCAAAAATTTCTGGACATCATTGAAAATTTTTGGTCTAGTGTCGGTTTGTCGATCAAATTTTTATTTTGTTTCTCAGACTTCTTGGAATGAATTTATAGAGATAATAAAAGCTTTTTCCACCGAAGTCAATCAACATAAAATCTCCTTTTTCTATTTTATATGCGATTTAAAAAATGCTAAACTTTTTGTGTTTGGAACAGAGCAGCAAGACATTGTTTATATAGGATGAGATGCGGGTAGTTAGGAAGTGGGAGGGAAGATAGTAAATGTGACGAGGGCGGTAAGTTAGTAGGTCGGTAATGAAAGACCTGCTTCTCCTTGCATGGCAGTTTCAAACAACTTATTTAAATTGGTAATAAGCCGAGCACTAAAATCGATTCTACCTATATACTCACAATTTGGCACTAAACCGTTTTCCTTGATAACCTTTTCTTATAGTTATAACAAACGATTCAAAATGTAATAAGACAATATCACAGATTTCGCAGAAAATGTTTACAGCCTTGTTGTCAATGTGTTTTTGTAAACAAAGCAAAAAATTGATTACTATTAAAGAAGAAGTCTCTCTACAATAAAGTAATTTTAATATGTTTTGCAGAGATCTTTCAATAATAATTAATTTTTAACAAGTAACACGTCACACTTTTTTATTTTCACATAATGATTGATATGGAAATACTTAAACTGACATGTTATATGAAAATGAAGAAAGTTAGGGTCCAAATTATTTGTATTATTAATAAATTAATATTTTACTAAAAATAAAACAAACAGCCATTGAAAAAAAACATATAATTTTTAATTTACATTAATGTTGTTTTCTCTATTTCAAATACAGAATTTAATTATTCAAAATGTTAATTGATTATATTTTATAAAGTCCAGAGGGAAATTTTTAGCGTGAAAGATAATGACAACCGTGTTTCCAACAAAGTTTTTACTTAAATAAATCTCGAAGCAATACCCTTTAAAATTCCAATATCACTTTTACCAATAGGAAATATATTTAATGTAAAGAACATTAAAACATTGCGTTATTTTTGTAAAATATATATATTTTTTTTTTAATTAATGTAGAGAATATTATATATTATTAAACATACGTATACTTTTTTAAATAAATAAAAAGATAAATAAATAAAAAGTCTGTTTTTCAAAATAAATGGATATGATAATTAAAATAATGAAATATATAAGCAGAATATATAAGAAAAAAAATTATGGAAGGCTGATTAATTAAAAGGCCACATATGAATCAACATAGAAATTTTTGTACTGACTATACTGGCGCCAAGAACAAATTATCGAGAGGCGCCTCATTTGGGAACGGGCATGTTAAACAGTATCTTATGATGAATTACAAAGCGCCCTAAGAAAAATACCGTCAAGAAAAGAGCTCTAGAGGCCTTGTTTAAACATGTATTTAAACAGGGTTATAAATAAAATACAACTACTTTCACACTACTTATAAATTAACAACCATTCTCATAAACAATCATCTACTTAACAAGATAAAAGAAATTATACATAAAAAAAGGTTAAAATCCTAATAGGATATATTCAAATTATGTCAAGGGAGAGAGTGATAAACAACATAAAAATCTTAATATATGTTTAGGTAAATACAGTTTATGGTTTTCCATGCATCATAGAGAATATAAACTTAAATAAGAGAAAAAATTATATAATCTTATAAGTTCTTCTTTAGATTGTTACTCCCCTATGATTATTTTAGAATATAAAGGGCTATGACTAAATAACTATAAAGAAAAAGGGATGTCTAGTTTAATGTACTTTCGGAATGAAAGATCAAACTTCTGTGTTTAATAACAGTCTAAAGAAGAACATTTCGTACACCTTCTTTAGATTGTTACTCCCCCTGTTTTTGAAGCTATGTGATCATTCTGAAGAACGAAAAAAAATTGTGATTCGGTTTTAAAAATTCCAAGACAGAAATTCGTTTCAGACATCAGGGAACATTTTTGGTTCCTTGTCTGTCTGTCACTCAATTTTTGCGAACCAAAATATCTTAAAAACTACACGTCTGATTTTAATGGAATTTGAATGGTAGGTCATGATTAGCCTATTATTGGTCCCATATAAGTTTCAACCTTCTGCGCCTACTTGTTTCTCTTCCACATGCGTTTATTTTTACATACATTTATATACACCTATAGCTTCATAAGTACTTATCTGATTTGTATAAAACTTTTATAGTTTACCGAAAGTAACCCGTGGATAGCCCCAGATTAATTTGAACAGTCTGCGCTCTTTAAGTTTTGCTAAATTGATAATTTAATGCATGTAAAAAATTAAAACAATTTTGACATTAAATAAAACGGGGGAAACAATTAAACAAAATAGACAATAATGGCTTGTATATAAGCATGCAATCAATAAAGGACTCAATATGATGCTACGAACCTATGTGCCACACCAATTGGCAGCCTATTTTTATAAGGGAAGTAACAATATTAAGAAGTGGCATCTTATATAGTGATTAAACAATTTAGTCAGTTATTGAATTAAATTCGAGTTTTGCAGTAATGATTTACCTTAATATTTTTCATTTCAATTAAAAAAAGGTCCTTTTGTTTTATTGTAAAATTGTCAAAAGATTACATTACTTTAGTTCTTTTACCTTCTTATAGATAGTGCTCGATAATAGAAGATAATTTCAGATTTTATTTGAGTGAAACTATTAACAATTATAGTATCTAGCAAACATTTGTACAAATGAGGCATCAAACAGATTAAAACGTAGAAATAAAAATGTACTCAAAGGTTGAAGACAAATTGTTTTGTATAAGTTTTATATTTATTAATAACGGCACCTTTAAACGCTTACACTCTTTTTGTACAGGTATCTTTAGTATTTATCAGGCAATTTCTCTCTTGAACGAAATACAAATGTCGGCCTCAAATAGGAAGATAAAAATATACTCACAATTTCATAATATCAAAAAATTAGTTGTAATAATAAATACATCTGACTACATCTGGATAGTTTGTCCAAATCAGCTCTCATATTATCCAGCATTAATTGGAACCGTCTGTGTACAATTAATGTTGAATAAAAATAAATGTAACCACTTTCAATTCCTATGTGACCGTGACCAGTCCAACAATAGGACACGGGGAAGTTATGTGGCCCACAATTAGAGACTACTATTTTCTTGTTTTATAAAATTAAGTTAGAAGACAGGGAATAGAAGCACAGAATGGCACCCTGATAGGGGCTAATGCTAGGCTTCATTATAATTAGTCATTAGTAATTTGTTATTTGACTAAATAACTGACCAAACAATTAAAACACAACTCTTCAGAAAGACGTAAAGATATGCTTAAGCTTAAGACTATACACTAACAGGGAAAAAGGATTACCTTAGAGGAGACAACACATAATGGTATCTACTTAAACTTGAGAATACCCAAACACATCGCAAACCCCAATGATAAAGAGCCTTTTATGTTTAACGATTCCAAGAAGGGTCTGTGTCAAAGAAAATTCACCAAAAGAAAAAAATACATAAAGCACGTGTCCACAAGCAGATCAAGAGAATTGTCTAGCTGCTAATTCCGCCAATTACTTGAGACTAGATATCAGAATATGAATGGCCAGACACTAGAGCGACTTTAGAACTTAATGCCTAGAAAAAAACTTTACTTCTTAGGAACTCTGATGTCAAGTTTTCTTAAAATATCCTTATTATCGTTATTCTATTCTTATAATATTTAAAAAATCGGTTCGATAAACTCAAACATAACATTCTCATTCACTAAGTAACACTGAATTCCGATTTATAAATTTATTTATTTATAAATTCACTAATATCCGATTTAAATCAATTTATATTTAAAAACATTTAAAAAGGTTCAACAGGCAATTGTTTATGATTTTTTAGAAAAATCGGATACACTTTCTTCATTACTCGGAAAATATACTGTTTTTGAGAAATCGATTTATACATGGTTAGATTCGTAATTTAATTATTTGATAAAAATCGGAACAGCTTTCAAGATTTTTTTTTTTTTAGAAGGGCCTTTGGAGGTAAAAGTAATTGCTCGGTAGCACCTAGGAGTATGATCTTTCTGATCAAGTATGCCAAATTTTATCGAAATCGGCCCAGTAGTTTAAATTCCACGCGTCTCCACATACTAAAGACAACAAACAAACATTTAAAAAAATAACTTTTTTGATTCAGTGATGAACTACAGTAGGAATCTAACCAGACTGAGTAGGCAAAAACCCGAATATGTCCACTGCGGCCTTCATATTCAATAGAGCACCTGTATGGGAAAAGCACTGGCCTGGAACTGAGGTAAAACTAAGGGATAGAATTAAAGACCCGGCTAACTATTGAATTCTAGAGTGGGGTGGAATTGAGAAACTAAAAATTGAGAATTGAGAACTACAAGCTAATGAGGAAAATACAGAAATAAAAAAGTCAGGTATTTTAATAGGTTTATTAATACATTTTAAATGACACTTTTAAAAATTTAATTGAAGCGAGGGTAAGCGAGCTCCTTACATTTAAAAAAATATACATTCTTCCTGTCTGTCTGGCAGTAACGTTTAAGTGTCCGACGATAACTTGAGTAATAGTTGACCAATTTAGTTTAAGTTTGGTATACATGTTTCTTTAACTAATGCATAACAGGCTATAAGTTCGTTGGACAGCGTTATCCGTCAAAGGGTTCGCGCGCAACGCTTCCGTAAACGCGAGCTTCAACAATTTTCTCCATACAATTTTTTAGTATAATCAACAGCGACATCGCTATACAGTTATAAAGATCGTTTTTTATTAAAGTGGTGTTATGTCAACGTTTAAATAAGAGAAAAAACGCTATCTTACGTTCTAACATAAAGAACAATTATAAAGTTGTCTAAAGAACAATTATAATAGGCATGTAAAATTTCAAGTTGATACAAGCAACATTTTTTGTGTAGTGAAGTCATACATTTTATAATAATTAAAATGGAGATGCTGATGGAGGTAAGTTAAGAAATAGTTAAAAAGCAACCTTTTCATCAAAGGTTGTTACACGGCCCTCTATTACAATCATCCTCGTTAACTGTTAACTCATCATGATAAACTATTTTCTTAATATCTAATATTTAATGCATTACACAATGATATAGAGCCACGCGATGCCTAGTTTTTAATTAAAAGTTGAAAATTGTTTATCAGAAAGACAAACTATGAATATGGAATTAGCGGTACATCTTAAAAAATATGCCTTAGTCATTAAACAGAATATAGAATAAAAGGTATAAGCTTATTTTATATTTTATAATTGCTAATTAGAACAGAAAAACAAGTGCATTTGTACACCAATCACCACAAAAAGTGTTTAAAGATTTCAATTACAAGCATATGCATATAATCAACCTACTATGTATTTAGTTTTTAGGGTTTCGTAGATACTTCTCGAAACCCTTATGCCGAGGGTGATGTGTCCGTCTGTACGTCACTCTTAGGTTCATAGCGCCCGAACCGTTAAGCTAAAGAGCTGAAGTTTAAAACACTGGCGCAACTTTTTTATCCAACCATAGGAAAAATATACAGAAATTAAAAATTAAATATGCGCATAGCATAAAAATTCGCAAAAATGTGGTAAACTCACAAATTTAATTTTTTTTTTAAATGTTGAGTATATCAATGCAAGCTGCTGAAGAGTAGGTTAACAATATATACATGCTTCTTTAAATTTTCATTCTTTAATGGTTTTATAAGTTGAAATATACCCAAAAAAAAATCCCCCCCCCCCCAACCACTATATAATAGCTGGTCCTAAAATTCTGAAATACTTCATGCTAATATACCTTATTGAGGGGCCATGAAAATTCCGGGAGGGAATTTGCATTTCTTATGTCATTGGTTTTTAAGGGCAACCGCTACCACAGAGAGAAAAATACCTTTTATTTTTCCCTTTGACGTTAAAAAGAATAATTTTTAAAAGGGTACATTGATTCTTCGAGCTTAGAAGGTACCGCAAGTGGAACCAAATATCCTGTCACGACATTCCATATATCCCATGGTAATTTTAGCCCAAAAATAGCAGAGATTTTTTTTCTACGGAAAGGAGAGAATCTAGCTTTCTCGCGGGGTTTAGCCGAGTGCTTCTCGTTTTTCACCTTTGTTTGTTACAGTTTATACGTTATTTTGTTTGCTCCAGAGATAAATTAAATTTGTTTCTCACTTTTATATTTCTGTGACGTCAAACGGTCCTATTTACTTCATACTTCCCTCAAATGGACATTTTCACTAATTTTTTTCAAGACATAACTTTAATAATATATATCAAATCCAAATCATCATCACGACTCTAGCTGCTTGCTAAGAATATTTTTTTACGAACCCCATCTTGATCAAAAATGGCGGCTAGTTCGCTATGACATTATCTCTGGAATCAATATTGCATTAGAACCTTGGAAGTTAGATTGAAGGGTTTTCCAGATGGAAAATGTTAGCCACCATCTACTTATTTATACAAACATATTTGTTACAATGTTGTAAATTCCTAAGGGTATTACAAATGTTAAAAAATACTCCTGTTGAAGATTCTCTAATTGAACAGTTAACGATAAACTGATTTAGGCACAGAAAAACGACGAATGCAGCTGAACAAGATATATACATATATATAGCGACATATTAGTAAAAATATAATTTGATCAATGATCAAAACAGTATAATGAAATACATGATATCAATCAAACTCATTTGGTCTGTATGCAGCAAAAAATTAAATTCAAATAAAAATAAGTTTTATAAACTTGGGTTAAAGATTTGGTGGTGCCTTAACATTGTGCCTCGTTGCAATGATATCAGATAATAGATACGTAAAACATGTATAATACACTAGGAAAGGAAATGAAACAAAATGTAGGGAAGATGCGTGTGATCTAAGAAATTATTTATGTGTACCAAACTGCCAGCTAACTAACTGTTTTCTAAAGGACACGATTTAAAAGAAAGCTGGAATTGTTTTACGATTATGTAATATTTTTCGTAAGTTACTCATTATAAAGAAACCTTTCGTGACAGTACAAATAGAAATAAATTAGTAAATCCTCGCAATGATCTACCTTTGCAGTAAATATGCATAATAGCAGAATCAATGTTTAGCAACTATTTACCTAAGTGATCTTTCGAAAATATAGACAAAAGATGATATTAAAGACTTTCTCTAAAAATCTCTTCTTAATGCTATAATAAAATAATCTGATCAGTAAGTTTTAAAGAATTGATTAATGTCATTAATTAGCATTTTAATTGGTGATCTTGAAATGATTACTGTCAATGGAATGTGAACTTTGGGAGTACACCTTTATATCCCGATTTACTGGTCTTATTGGATTTACATTTCTGTCATAGAGATATCAAAATTTAAACTAATTTGGACAAAACAATGCTCAAACTTTTTTAATAGTGCAACATTTTGAAAACTACGCATTAGATATCTAGAGTGTTGTGATAGCATTTCTTGTATTTTATTCACATAACTGTGAATTCAAAACTGAGATATATGACACTAATATTATTTATAGAACTACATAAATATATTTTTATAAAACTTGTTTTTATTTAGTAGAAACAATCTTGAGTTAAATAATTAAATACATACAGTGCGTTTAAGTAAATAAAAAACTACACTCAATAAGGAATAAATAGTAAGTCCAATGAACTTTCCAGGAACGTTAGTCTACAAACTTTGAATAATTCATTTACTTTATTACATACATTTGAAGAAGACATCATTAATGTTTTGTTTTAAAATAACATCGTTGAGTATATTTTAGTGCGGACAAATTCACAAGAGTAACACGGGAGTAATTAAAAGGAGTTGAGAGGATTTAGTTTAAGTCCCTTTGAATAATTATTCATGAACTGTATTATACACTATAATACTATTTTATATTATACTATGTTTATAACATCTAACAACAAACCAAAAATTGATTAAAATGTTCTTTACGTCAGGAGTAAGTGGTGAAGGAAGAAGGGGAAAATGCGCTCTAGCGGAGTATGGTGGAACTATATGACACGGATGGTTTAACCCCTTGATCAGTGGCCTGTACTTTCACGCCTTGCCCTTCCAAAACCTACGCCACCCTTAGGCTCTTTATAATTTCAAGGAAAAAGTCCGACAACAGACATCATCTCAACATAATGTCTTCCAACATACAATATTTTAAAGGATCAATCCAAAACGTAAAATACTAAAATGAAGGCAGTTTGAAAATATTCAAATAAATAAATCGTGTCATAAATACAGTGACAGCTTTTTCGTCAAGAATCACAGATAAAATTGATTACTAATATTATTTAAATAAAACATTCTGCAACCCTTTCAAAGTTTCTCAAAATCAAGATTGAAACATTATTTATCAACGATATCGTACGTTCAACTGAATGAAACGTCGAAATACCAGTTGAAATTAGATTACAGGTGTAAACAAATGCCGGGTGTTGCGTATGATTTTACTAATCTCCTTCATATCAAAACCAAATTAGCTAATCAGAGCGTCTTAAAATTTCGTATTTCGAAGCAATTTGAAACATAGCCTAATGTGTGACATCACGGCGGAATCACAAGCACCGTTGAACTGACACGTGAGAGGCATCGTTCTCATGTAAAGGTATACTGCTTTGATGCACAGAGAGCTAGGTGTATTGAATCAATGTTAACGGGGGGTTACGGCCAAGCACGGTGCATTGGGATAAGGCTTTGGTAACAGTCGCCTATATAAACCCACGCTTGGTCCATTGTATAGATGCGATAAGGCGTAAATCGGTTTATCAGAACAGCCACCCATCCTCCCAGAGCTCTAGCTCAGGGCTTTTCCTACCAGGAATTCAATAAATCAACAGTCCTACACCTATCAGTCAATTGTCAGAAACATAATCGGAGCATTAAACCCCTTTAACAGTAAAATGTCACACCACACATCCAGATAAGGTAAAACATACAAAATACATATCCTATAACTATTTTAACAAACAAGAAGATAAATAATAATATGTGAAAGGAAATGTCATATAATATATTCTTCATTTGCTGTTTGGACATAATTATTTATTAATCATTTTCTGTCCATCTTATGAAAGAATATTAATATTATCATTATATCGAGTTATTTAAAATAGAAAATCATCGTATTAAGAATTATTTAAAAAAAAAATAATTAAATAAAATAGTATATACATAAATACCACTTTTCTAAAAAAAACTAGATTTTTTGAAGTAGTATAAAAGAAGTCATTAGCAAAAACCTATATGTAATAAGTGTAATAATGATCAAGAATAAATAATAAAAAAAGAAAGCATGTAAAAGAAATATAAAATATTCTGACTATAGTGATCCCTTTTTTTATTAATGTGAACAAATGTAGTTTTTTTAAAAAATAGGTCAACAGGGATAATAAATGATTACAACTGCTTCAATACATCCTGGCTATATTTCGACCTTCTCCTTAGGTCATCTTCAAGCCTATAACATAATTGAATACAAGGTATTTACTAATCTCTTATACAGCTGAACAAGGTTCTTATTTCCATTTTTAACAATATTAAAGTTCTAATTACCTTAAACGGTTCCTGAGTAAATCCTATCAATACTTCCATTTCAAGATAAATAACAAAATAAAACTAATACAAACTCCCAACTTCCAGTTACAATTCATTACCTACTTGGTAACTTGTCATTAAAAAGTTTGAAATGGATTAAATTATTAATTAAAACATTTTAGTTTTCTCATTCCATAAATATAAACAATTAAAAAAGGATAACAGAACACACAAAATTAACTTAAATAACAATAAAAACGAGAAAAAAAAAAAAAAAAAAAAAAAACCAGTCTGTTATCACAGTCTATTTCTATCACAGTAATAAATGTTTGGTAATAAATTAATCATATCTTATCAAAACCCAGGTTAATAAGTTATTTACTGACTGCGTTACATATATAGTATTCTTTTATTAAAAAAAAAAAAAAAAAAATTTAAATTATTCCTACATAATACTTATTTAATTCTCTGCAGTCCTTCTTATAGTTAATGCTATTAAAATTTTTTGAAATCTGTAATGCTTCTAATGTAAGTCTTTTTTTTTTATTGTTAGATTCATTCATAAGTATCTTCGTGTTCTCAAAATTAAATTGGTGATTCGTTTCAGTAGAGTGAGCTGCCAGTGCTGTCTTATTGTCTTTAGCTCTTACATTTCCTTCATGCTGTTGTCGCCTGTTCCTCCAGGTTTGTCGTGTTTCTCCTATATATACTGCTGGGCAAGATGAACAAGGGACCTGATAAGCTAAATGTAAGAGCTAAAGACAATAAGACAGCACTGGCAGCTCACTCTACTGAAACGAATCACCAATTTAATTTTGAGAACACGAAGATACTTATGAATGAATCTAACAATAAAAAAAGACTTACATTAGAAGCATTACAGATTTCAAAAAATAATAATAGCATTAACTATAAGAAGGACTGCAGAGAATTAAATAAGTATTATGTAGGAATAATTTAAATTTTTTTTTTTTTTTTTTTAATAAAAGAATACTATATATGTAACGCAGTCAGTAAATAACTTATTAACCTGGGTTTTGATAAGATATGATTAATTTATTACCAAACATTTATTACTGTGATAGAAATAGACTGTGATAACAGACTGGTTTTTTTTTTTTTTTTTTTTTTTTCTCGTTTTTATTGTTATTTAAGTTAATTTTGTGTGTTCTGTTATCCTTTTTTAATTGTTTATATTTATGGAATGAGAAAACTAAAATGTTTTAATTAATAATTTAATCCATTTCAAACTTTTTAATGACAAGTTACCAAGTAGGTAATGAATTGTAACTGGAAGTTGGGAGTTTGTATTAGTTTTATTTTGTTATTTATCTTGAAATGGAAGTATTGATAGGATTTACTCAGGAACCGTTTAAGGTAATTAGAACTTTAATATTGTTAAAAATGGAAATAAGAACCTTGTTCAGCTGTATAAGAGATTAGTAAATACCTTGTATTCAATTATGTTATAGGCTTGAAGATGACCTAAGGAGAAGGTCGAAATATAGCCAGGATGTATTGAAGCAGTTGTAATCATTTATTATCCCTGTTGACCTATTTTTTAAAAAAACTACATTTGTTCACAGAAATATAAAATGTTTTTACTTCAAAGTCAGTGGACAATTTATACATTAAAAATTTAGTTCCTCCAAAAGCAGTATGGTTTCTTCAGGTCTGAAACTGCAATAATATAAAATAGACAAAGGTATAGAGACGTACCTGTATCTCAATGACCTGATGTAAATTTACTACAACAGCTATCAAGTTTTAACCCAAGCCATTCTTACTAAAAAAAAGCTATTATATTGTTATACAAGATAACCCAAAAAGAAAAGTTTTACTAAATATCCCCAACAAAAACCTAACCCTGAAAAAGGTCAAAGTTCCAAAAATCCAAATCTCCTTCCAAAAAAGCAGCCTATCATATAGGAATGCCTACATTGCGCCCCAGCCTGCTTTATACCTCATTGAGAAACTGGTTAAGTATTAAAAGTAATAAAAATAAAAGAGCAGTGTTGCAAATGAAAGAAGTAGTGAAGTAAGGTTATGGACTAAAGAAGGAGTAGACTTGGCTGAATTTTTTTGGAAGGGATCCGGAAGTTGCTTCTTTTTTTCATCATGACATTTTTGTCGGGGATACCATTTCTTATTGCTGGCTTTAGTATCTTGAGTGTCTGCATGTGCGTTTTTTTTAAGGAGGCTCTGGAAGGAGCAAGACCTTCTTAAGCAATGAAATACATGAGAAGACAGAGTAGGTAATGCTAGCCCCAAAAACCTAATAAAATGCTAACATCGTGAAATGCTGTAGTGTTAGCACCACAGCAATTAATTCCTGTAAGATCCGAATTCCTGCATATCTGTGGAATTAAGCAAAAACGAGGACGCCTATACATTCCTGTATGAGATCTGTATCGCACCTGATCGCCGAAAGTACCCAACACAAAAATTTAAAGTTTGCAATCATGTTACCTATTTGTGATGACCTAAACACAGGAAAATTATAGGGAAGCCCCAAAAATCATCACTCTAAAACAATAGTTTGAAGATTAAGGGGTTGATTTTTTTTTAACACGAAATTACGTCATGTGGGGGGTTAAATAAAAGAGGAGGACACCCTGTCTGCAATTATAAATTTTGATTTATTTAAAAAAAAAAATTATAAATTGCTTTTTCGTGTCCGCCTTAATTTTTTTTAACAATTTAACGAAAAAATAATAGTTATTCTTTGTAAAAAAAAAAACAAAAATCGTTTTTAATGAATTTTTCAAATGTCGTATATTTTGTGAAAAAAGTGATCCTACCCACCCAAAAAAATAATTTTAAATATAAGTTTAAAATATAACCTGGGAATCGGATTGAGCTAGACATTTCGAAGTAATTACATTTCGTTTGGACAGTAAAAATGCTTTGTTTCACATTATTATAATCAATAATTAAAACAAACATTTGAACGGCTGTTATCTTTAAACAGCTGTTCCAATTATGGTGGTCAACGAACTCTTCTATTTGTTTATTTTCCTGCGGACCCATTGAGTGTGCAAAAAAAGCACCTACTTGCAGTCAAAATAGAAGTATGTATATATAAAATATTTTATCTACGATTGATACGAAATATAAACATTGCATCTCTGTTTAGATGCGTAGAAAGGGATTCTTTTCGTACTTGTATTCATTGCGCATGCGCGTTTCATAATTACTCTTTTTTCCGCCCTAGTGCGGTAAAAAAGAAGAATTATTGACCTTAACGCAGTGAGTTTGTTTACATTTTTAACAAAACTAATTTGCTGTTTGTTTAATTAAAGTAACAGTTTATATCGAGTTTTTAGAGAAAAACAATTATTGATTTATGTCATTATGACGAAAATGAGGAAAATAATACGCCTCCCGAAGTAAATAATAATAAATAATAATTCTGCATAAAATAAAACTATTGAATTAATATCATCATTATCAAAAGAGAAATTCGAACTTCTTTACAATAGGTGTAGAAGTGGGTCGTGAAGGGTAATAAGAAGATGTGGTTTAAATTTTACGAAATGGCTATATTTCGCCCCACTCCGGGGCATAGACGTGCCTGAAACATCATTTTAACTTCATATAAATACAGTTCTGACTAGGGGAAAATAAATAAACTATACACTATACACAAGAAAAACCTATTTTAGAAATGAGAACCTACCGGTGAACGAAGGTTTGGTTACATGTTTAAAAAATTATTGGTCGAATTCATCTATATAATTAGATTCGTCTTTAGACGTCACTCTCCTACTAAACTCTAAACTAACTGGTTTAAAGAAACTTAACATATTTGAAAAAGTAACAATTATACAATTAAAACAATTAAAAACTATTAAAAACAAAAAATATCACATAGAAGCTTGAGGTAACCTGAGTTTAACCTACTAATATGTATAAGATGTAAACATCTAACACTGGAAACATCTAAAAATGTACTTTATTTTTATTTTTTTAATACTATGAGCTGTTACTATTTTATCCGTCATCTATTATGAGTGTATTATTTTACGTTTTATTATAATTTAATTTAAACGGAGAAATGTATATTAGGTTTGAAGCGGGAATTATGATTTGATTAGACATTATGTCTTATTATGTGTTATTTTTTTTTATGTTTAGGATCGCTCGGGTGCAAACTCCACACTCGCATGCAAAATGCTACTTTCCGCACTAGACGCGTAATGTACTATTAAGCGCAAAAACACATTTCACAAAAGATTAATCCAATAAAGTTATTTTATCAGCCCGAAAACAAAAATGTAAACAATAATGAAGGCACTCTGGATTTCGACGTTAATTTTCTGTACCAAAATCCTGACTGATACCAAAATCACTTTTAGAGTTATATTATATCTATAACAAAGTATCAACTTTTTGTTTCATCTAAAGTTACGAAATCTAAAGTTGAACACTGCCAGCAAATCTTTATAGCAAACTTTCGATTTATAAACACTTGGCAAAGTTACAGAGTCGGCCCTCTAAGACATTGAGGGCTTGAGGGTGCATAGCATAAGGTAGGTTA
Organism: Gerris lacustris; assembly: GCA_951217055.1. Lineage (NCBI taxonomy): Eukaryota > Metazoa > Arthropoda > Insecta > Hemiptera > Gerridae > Gerris > Gerris lacustris. The sequence goes on along the minus strand of OX578276.1, from coordinate 60,010,797 downwards.
CTGTTACCACTAAGAGCCAGGCACTCGTGTCTCAATGTATTTTACCTTCTCAAATAAGTAATAATTATAAAGATATCGCATTAACAAACGTATTTTTCAATAAATGTTATTTACTAAACAAAATTTTACTTAATCTTGTAAACCGTTACAAAACATTGCTTAAAACGTTACATTTATTTATTGTTTGTGACTTAGTTTGAATGGACAAATTGAAATAAAGAAGAATTCAACAATATTAGAGGATTCTAGATGTGTTAAGAGTGCTATATCAATGCAACTTTTACTTTTACTGTAAAAAAAAGAAAAGAAAAATTAACATAAACAAGAGAATCTAAAATAAATCATGAGATCCTATAAAAAGATGGTAGTACAGTGCATCTAGTCTTGTTTGAAGAAAATTACCACAATATGACTTTTTTACAGCGATCTATATTTGCATTAGACAACATTCATCATCGATAAACCTGAGTGCAAAATAGAAGAATAAAAACCGAGGAGAAGTGTAAAAATAGTTCTTAGGCTGCGGCCATCTGCTATAAAAAAAACTGTTTTTGATTTAACATCTCTTAGACAAGGCACCCACCAGCTTGAGTTTAATTGCAAGGATTGCTTCTCCTCTTTATTTCAAACATTCAAAGAGCTGAGAAATAAGAACTTCCGATGATATGTAGGTGGAAAGTAAAAAATTTAGCAGCGAGTAGAAAAATAATATATATAAATAAAATAATAAATATATATATATAATGCTAAATATAAATATAAATATATATGAATGTGTGCATCTCTAAAGAAAAGCTGTCGTTTGAGTAACATGTATAAGCAAAAGTATCATTCATCAAACATAGAGAAATAATAATACAATTAGGATTATGACATATAAATTGTGTAACTATTTATATAATTTTTTTAATTTAAAAAAATTATATTTGCACACAAGCAAACATAATGATAATATGATAATTAAGAGGTATTATCTTTTATTAGTTAATAATAATGATAAATTACTGTAGCAGGTAATTAATATTACTTTACTTACATATTAATCTTACCGTCTGTATTGTAAAATTTACTAGATCTATATTGCTACCGTAAAGGGCAAAATAAATATAAAAGATTGAATTAATAGGAAAAATTTACTTATAATTTTACTATTCACAGCAAAGGAGAGCTTAAATTGTTATAATTATAATTCTAACTGCAGAAATTTAAATAGATCATAAACATGTTAAATAGATGTTAGGATAGAAACCATTAATTTGTCATTCAAATGCACCTAATTCAAATATCCTACGTTTTTATGCATCTTTAACCAAAACTTTAAAACAACTAATTCAATAAAAAGTATTGATATATTTTAATGCAAACAGGTAACAAAAAATCTATAAATCATTAAATGTTACACATAATACAAAAGATTAGTGAATCTTAAAAAATGTTTAAGAGCCCACGGGAGTGAATTGTGTTGACACCTTCTCTCCAGAGATAGCGCTGCTTTTCACAAGTTTTTTTTCAACCCCTTGTTTATTTTGGGAAGAAAAGGAAACGCCCACATTACCCCTCCCATTATTATGACATAACGTCGGCCATTGCATTTTTTTAAAGATAAATAAAAAATCAGAAATGTATAAATATTAATTTCTTTAATTTATGTCACTATACGGAAATATTAGAAAATTGAGATTTTAATTGATAAAATATTTTTATAAATAAGAATTTTAATGAATATATTTAAATTTAAGAATATAGGTAATTTGTGCTGCAATAACGAGATTATTAAGTAAAGTAGAGAATTTATTTTCAAACGACAACGGCACCCCCTTATAAATTTGGTTTTAAACTGTTAATCAACCCATACAACTTTTAATTTTTTTGTTGTAAATATTAAAAAAAAAGCTTGTATGTTACAAAAAAAATCTCAGTTGAAATAGCATGGATTTCAAAGGAATTGCGCTGCTTTTATTATTAAAGTAAAAATGTAATTCTACTCTCAATAAAACCTTCCTGATAAAAAAATTTATATTTTATTCGTTTGCTAAATATTTGTTAAACAAATTTTAGACAAAAGCTCTATAAGCGTATATAGATCTACTAAGTAATATACAAAGTGGACACCAAAGTGGATTTTCCTATATAATAAAATACTATCCAGTTCCTAAGATGTTTATAGCAACATTTCATGGCAGCTAATATATAAATTGGATAAAAAAAATATTTTTCTTTGAATATATATTTTTTTTATTCAAACGATTCTTTTTTTTATTTTTCACTCTAATTTCTCGTATTGTAAACGTTCGAGATTTCTACTTACTCTGATAAGAGGCAAGAAATGGAGTCATTAAACCCTGTTTTAATTTCAGGTTTTTTGTAAAACTAAGTTAGATGTTTTTTACCAAGTTCTAATGACCAACTGATTGATCTAAGCTCTGTCCATTATTCCTTCATTAATTCCTTGTGAATATTTTCTCAAACTATTGTCGCCGGTAAATAATTTGCCGAGACATAGAAAAAGCTCTTTATTACTTTGAATGTATCATTTCCTTTGTTTAGTGGCCGTGGCAGTCTACCTTTATTACTTATTGGATGTATTTAGTTTTTGCCTACTCACTTTCAGCCTCACCTCTTAATGGTATCATACTAAGTAGACCTGGCAAGTAATTCTACACATGGTAACTACACCATCCCCGAATGCTTGACTTATAAAATAATTATCATGTGTTGCTAGATTGCACTGAACATTTTTCGCTTTGTTTTATTCGAATATTAAATCGAAATGCTGAATTTAGTCTATGCTGAACCTTGTGTAGCATGCTTCTCGCTTATGTCGAGTCCAACCAGAAGGATAAGATTTGGTGGTTTACGAAGCTCTCTTAGAAATTTGCTTTACCTCAATTCGCTTGATAATGTCAAATTCAATTCGTATTAACCCCCACTATAAAATCAACTTTCTACTTGAGTCAGATTGGATTTTAGGCTCTTTCGTCAAAAAGAGAATTTTTGCTAAAATTTTAACTTTCTAGTTCCAGGGGTTTGAGCTAGACGTTGAATATACTTGTGAGTTTTTTTGGCATTGGCTTTGATAGCCGCATACAGCAATAAGATTATAAATTATACGATAGTTTATTTTCTTGTCGTTTCATGAATATTTGTTGTCTAATTATATGTTTTTTTTTTTAATAAGCTATTTATTCCTTTAATTTTAATTCATATTTTACAAGTCCATTAGATTTTAATTTTAATTTCTGTAAAAAAACTGAAAAAACGGATTTATAAATATTGATTGATCTACTGGACAAAAGTTTTGTGTAGCTAAAGGTGAAGCTTTTGTATGAGCTGAAATGAAATATGTCTCTGCTTAGCAAATTTCCTACAAGACATAACAATGTGAGTTAGATTTGATACATTACATTAATTAATTAATTCAGCTTCATATAAAGCCCAAGCTTCACAACGGAGTATGTTATTTTTAATGTATTTTATTTAATTTGTAGGGGGTATACACTACCGTTAAGAAATATTAAAATTGTTTTACTAAGCGAGAATATGCCACAATTATTTTAAATGAATAAATGCTACATCATCGGGAAGCTAAAACCATTTCGGTATATTTTTTAATTTTTAGGGTCCGTAGGCAAAACCAAGGACCCTTATATTTTCCTGCGTGTGTCTGTCCGTCCGTCCTCTCGCGTGCTCTCACGGCTACACCTTTCGTCCGATCACTTTGAAATTTGGCATGTATGTGTCTTGTACCTACCCTCATATTTTAAAAATATAGCAAGGTAAAAAAAAAAAAAATTAAAAATTAGGGTAAAAAAACTTAAGGTATAATTTTTTTTTTTTTCGACACCGTGAGGGGTATCATATGAAAGGGTACGTCGAGCTGATTACAAAAATATATAATTCTTTGGATATAACTTTGATAGGGCGAGTGTAGGCAAGTTTGAAGTGGGTGTGAAACGTGCCCCCCCCCCCTCTATCTCGCTTATTGAAGTGCAAAAAATCTGAAAAAATTCCTGAACATTCTTCGACCAAAAGTAAAGATACCACTTTTTGGAAATTTCGAAAAAAATATTATTGTATTTTTTATTGACAAAATACGTTTTTTTATAATTATGGTCTTTTCAATGTATTTATATGGTTGTAGTCCGGTTCAGTGGCAAAAAAATACTTTATCAGAGTGTGTTTTGTGAATATCAGACCCTTAGAATGGTTCAAAGTAAGCTTTTTAGCATTTTAAAAAACCACTGTTTATACACTTTACAGTTAAACACTATATAGTGTGGCCTACGGACCCTTTCTGTGTGCTGACTAGCACACACTTGACCTGTTTATTTCATTATCTGTTTCTATTGAAATGAAGAATTATATTTGCTGTAATTCATTTAAAAATACGTTCAATTAACTTTGTATTGATAATTAATTTTACAATTTGTACAAACTGGTTTAGACATAATATGTAATCTGATAAGATATTTTCTCAGCTTTAATTTATATTTTAAACCATTTTTTTGTAAGTTGCATTTTAAAAAAGCAAAAAATAAAAATAAACTCATTTCTTTAAGGAAGGTGATACACGGAAAGTGTATCTATATCTGGCCATGGTAAAACCACGATTTTACCTGCACATACCTTTAATACCACGGACCTCCATCTATTTTTCTCTGTCTGTCTCCCTTTGTAAATAGTAATTATAATTTGATTTAAATTAAAATTTAAACGTTCCTTAGTATGAATACTACCAAAAACTTATAACAATTGAATTTCTAATTGATTGTACTAAGTGCAGGTACTAATTGAGTACTTTTTAAATACAAGCGTATTTCTCGGTCTAGTTCTATTGTCGTTTGTTGACTTCTAAGACTTGTAGAAACATTTGAAAGCTTAATTTGGGATTAGGTATTGATATCGTCAGAGGAAATTATTCTTCAGTGTAGCTTAATTGGTTAGAGCTCCCGCACACTGGAAATGAGGGGGAGGTCCGTGGTTCAAGTCCCGGCGCTGAAGTCTATTTTTCTCTGTCTGTCTTCCTTTATAAATAGTAATTATAATTTGATTTAAATTAAACAAATATGCCAAAAATAAAATCTTTCCGATTTAGTTTCCCAAATTTATCTTAGCACAAATAGGTTAAATAGTTTGCCAATTAGTGTGGCATATAGCATACTCACGACCTATACTGAATGGTCACCTAGTATTAAATAATGAATTCCCAATAGGTTCCTATCATTTTTATTTTAAAATGTCACTAATAAATGTGTACAGATGGTTAACTAAATACGGAATCATCAGTGGGTTGCATTGGTTTTTTAAGATATGATGGTTCGAAAAAATGTTTAACGACAAACTGCGATATAAAAAAAATGTCCCGAGTTGTCTGGAACGGATTTCTGTTCAGGAATTTTTTTCAGAGACACACAAAAATTCGTTCTTCAAAATAATGATAATGCTTTCGTTTCGTGACCTTCGTTAAACTCGGAAGCAAACATAATGTGATTATAAATATAACTTAAATCAAATTAATGATTTTTAAGTTTTAGTTTTCAATCCTTGAGTAGTTGGGTCTAAAAGGAATTAATCGCCTTACTATTGCGACATTCCTTTCCTTGGATCATTTTCAAGCTGTGTTAGAGATAAAAAGGTGGCTTAATTTTTGGCTCTCTGCGCTAACCAAAAATTAACCCAAAAATATTTAACATTTTCTTCTTAAACTTGTTTTCATCAACTAGCATTCAATCCTTCCTCTCATCTTGTATTTTTTTTTTATTATTTAATCTTCTTCTTTCTCAATATATGTATATTTAAATAACACTTCTTTTTATTCTAAATTGTTTTCATTTAAAAAAAAAATTGAAATTGTTTTTATTTCATTTGTCAGAATAAAAGGGTGAAAAACATCGGTGGGTGTGGCTTAAATTGGAAAAACAACAAATCAGAATTTAATAAATTGTATTTTTTAAAAAATCCGCTAGGGTCAGCACTTTCCAGATAATAAATAAAAAAAAGTTCCCATAAGATTACGCCTCACCAGCTTAATATTTTTTGACCAAAATTCACACAATTTCTCTTAGTAAAAATATAAATTTCCGCCTGTTTTTAAAATTTTGAAATTTATATTTTAATTTTTTTTTCTCTCACATTTTATTTTTTATCAAAAAAACTAAAGGCGATAAGAAAAAAATAAAAACTAACAACCCTCTGGCTTTTCCCAAACTATACGCCTACAAATTTTCAAGTCTCTGGGTTTTATATTAGAGGCGTGATTTTATGGCGCGTGTGTCGACCCCCGTTCCCGTGCAGCCTTAAGGAAAAAATGTCAATAATAAATACATTTTAAAAAATGAAATCCCTAATAATATTAAAGATTGAATGGTCCTAATGAAAATCTGCTTTCAATTAAACGCTAGTCAAAACCTTATTTTTCCTCTCTCTCTTAATCCCTCCGGAGTAGACATTTCTACGGAGTGTTAACAAATTCTTCCAAAAGTCGCCTAAAATAAAATAAATAGTAAAATTAAAAGTACACAATCCAAAAAAAGATTGAAGTATTTTTAAATAATCTATAACATTATTGAAGCGAGCGTAGCGAGCTTCCTACATTCAACGAAATATGCTCCGTGTCTGTCTGTCTGTCTGTCTGTCTGTCAGTAACGTTTACGCGTGTGACGATAACTTGAGTAAAAGTAGACCGATTTAGTTGAAATTTGGTATACATGTTCCTCTTACTAATACTCAGGCTAAGTTCGTTGGACAGCGTGATCCGTCCATGAGTTCGCGCGCAACGCTCGCGTAAACGAGAGGTACAAAAATTAAATTGGAATTTCAGGACGGGAAAAGATTCTATCATCATCTACTCGATGAGACGAACATTTTTTTCAAATAACATTTTTTACTAAAACCAACAGCGACACCGCTATGACTTAATAAAGATCGCTAAAACTATTAAAGCGGACCTAAACGTTTATAATAGAGAAAACAACCTTTTTACCGATATCTTACGTTCTAACGAAACGATTTTAATAAAACTTCATATACACCATCTAATGCACAATTGAAACAGGTATGCAAAATTTCAACTTGATACAAGCAAAATTCTTTGCGTAGTGACGAGATACATTTATAATAATTGTTTAAAAACTACCGCGGGTGGTGAAGATTGTTATAGTCGTATAGTGTATGGTTTGTTTAGGAAGTAAAGCTTTGTACCGAGTACCCCCACTCTTCCCTACACTACCCTCTTCCACTTATCTTCAACTATGACATTCATCATGATTAATAAATTTCAATATTCAGTATTTCATTGCAATACGCTCGCTTCAATGATAGAGTCACGCGATGCCTAGTATTTTAAGATATTTAGATGTATTTGTAATTCATTTGCTTTCGAGCTTACCGAAGGTAACGGAAGCAATATGATCGTTGTAAAGAACGAAATTTTTTTATGTCCGATCTTAAAAAATTCAAGACAGAAATCCTTTTCAGACACAGACACCAAGTCTTTAGGTAATCTTTTAGGTATGTATGAAATTTGGATAGTCGTCATAGTTGGTCCTACATAAATTTCAAACTTATGCGCCCATATGACTCTTTTCCACAAGCGCACAAACATACATTTATTAACACCAATATCCCGAAAGTACTCAACTAATTTTTAAAATGTTTGGATGGCTCGTCGATAGTAACCTACGGATAGCATCAGATTACATTCAGCATCTATTAAATATTGCTAAATTGATACATTTATTCATGTAAAAAATTAAATTATCTCTACAGATTTAAAAAACTGGGTAAATAATTAAATAAATTATATTATATAGTGGGTTGCACATCAATAGCAACACCCATGGGACAACATCTATAAAGCACCTACAAGATATAGGATACGAGGAACATATACTAATTGGCAGACTATTCTATTTTGAACTCATTTTTATTTTACTTAAAAAAATATTTTTTTAAAGAATTATATTGACTAAAGATACATTCTAGCTATCAACGAAGCAAAAAGAGCAATTTCTAAGTAGTGAAGAAAATAAGATGATATTAAGACTGTCAATAATACTACTTACAAGAGAGTAAGTCACATAAGTATGTAGATTATTTAATTGATTATATCAGTGGCGTATCCAGGGGGAGGGGAGGCACACATCCTTGTTGATTAACGTTTCACAGTTAGATAGGTTGTTGGTTTATGTAAAGCATTTAAGTAAGTACATTATTTAATTGATAATATTATGAGCAATCATGTTTTGGCCTATTATGAAATAATTTAGCTCACAGACTATTTATGAAATTAAATTAGTCTAAGAAAGAGGCAAAAACATATTTGGATGTATTCCAAATTAATCTAATATTTGAATTCAGTAAAAAAATAAGCAATGAATATTTTAATAAATGTTTAATCATCAAATATTAAAAGCTGGATAATACGAGAAACAAAAAATTAGAACAGATAAACTTTATAAATTATTTTATACTCGGATTGTACATTTTATTTTTTTCATTTGATTAATGTTCAAGTTAAATCATTCAAAACCGGATCTTGTATAATGTACTTAAATATTTAGAAAACACTCTCGTCATTTAAGATAGGAATGGCTTGTTCAGAAGGCACCCATAATTTTATACTCAAGATACGTTTTGAAGAGAAATCATGTGGTCTTATTTGGTCAATGCACGCAGTAATTCCACGAAATCAGACTTTCAGACACAAGGAAATATAGTAAGTGAAGACTCGAAGAAACCCGTAATTCAAGAATTAAACATAAGTTGAAGATTAAAAAAGAGAAAAACAACTTTAAATTCTTTCAATCTTGTTCGCAAAAAATAAATAAAAGCCATTATTACATTTAAATGATGGCTAATACTAATGTTGTTTTTTACAAATGTATTGGGTTTTTTCACTAAAAAAAAAGAAGTAATTTTTATCCCCTACAATTTTAACTTAAGTTTGTTATTTACAAACTATGTTTTTTTAATTTAATGTCTCACTTTCTATTAAAAAAACAAAACTTGTAGAATATCTGTTAGCTAAAGAATTTTTCTAGTTGCAACAGATTTTCTTCAGAATTTTTTGAAGAGCATGAAATATCACAGATAAACTATAATTGTAATGAGTTTCATTAATTTATTTGAACATTTATTTACAATGTCTGCATAGAACATTTTGAATATCATTTTTTTCTTTAGCATTAAAAATTTCTAAATAAAAGAGAATTCAGCTAAACAAAGAATAGGAGTTCCTGTTTGCTTCTGATTGTAGTTTTAATGTGGCATTGTCGTGTAGGCAGTCACCTGCAGCAGCTGCAATGCTTGGTCTTAAAATTAAACCTGCTTTAGAAGAGAAGGATGGAATGTTTTATTTCAAAGATTTTCCATCGACTAACAAGACTTAAAAGGCAATCCTTCAGCTGGTTTACTGTACCCGCTGCAAAGGTAATGAAACTGCGCCTAAACTCATTTTTGCAAATATTATTTGTGATATGTGAATGTAAAAAGAAACACACACACACACTCATATATATATATATATATATATATATATATATATATATATATATATATATATATATATATATATATATATATATAAAATAGTAAAATTAAGTTTACTTCTGCAGTGTCTCTTCTGATCTCTTTGTATCTTTTATTTAACGGAATTTCATGTTTAAGATAACAGGGTTACGCTATTTTTCGCTTTGGGTAAATTAATTTATATTTACATATTAATGCGCCTTATTTACATAATAAATTATGAGTTGAATAGGTCCAATCTATGGAACCAATACTCGAATTTTAACATTAGCTTGAATTGCTAACCATCAAATAATTGACGATAAGCTTTTATAGAAACCTCTATCAAATAGTTTTACAGAAATGAAAACGTAATTATTTTATTTATTTTATTAATATTTGAGAATACTAAGATGTAATATACATAAGTAGATTTAAATGGTTGGGGAAAACTGTTTTTTTCCCCAATATGTGATAGCGACTCATCGTGAAAGAGGTGTAGTTCAATAACCAAACAACGTCTTCACACAAAATAGTAATTGAAGTTATTGACCGACTTCGGCTGTTTAAAGCAGCCTTCTTCAGATAATCTAGAGGTTACTGGATCGACTTCGAAAGTACAAGTCATGGACACTTTCATGATGAGATTTATATGGCCTATGATAGAAGAACATTACTTAAAAATTCATCCTTGTTGAATAATTTATTACATTCCATTTTTTCTATTTGGATATAAAACAATGCTATTTTTCACATACGACCTAATGAATGGGTCGGAAAACACAATAAATAGCAAAATAAATGAGTAGTTGTAATTTTACAAGTAATGTTTACTTTTTTTTTTTTCATCCTCTCTCTCTGATTAAACCATAGATTGTTACGATTTGTAACGTTTATAATCGCCTAGTAATTTTTAATCTGACGATACTTTTCTTTTCTTTGTCTTAATAAAGAAGCTTCAGTATTGTCCTCCCTATATCTTTTGTCCAGGGTTTCATTCCTTCCTCGGTGACAGCTTTGAGATGAAGAGAAGCGCTGCCCTTAACGTTGCAATAAGAAAGTATTTTGCACACTTAAGATTTCTAGTAAGTGGTATAGTCATTTTTTTCTGAATTTCTCTTTTTAAAATGTTGATTAATAGAATAAAATCCTTAGTTAATATTATATCAAAAGCGTTATACTCCAAAATAATCATAGCTGCTATTTACTGAAATTTTTATGAAAATAAAATCAATTTATTTATTTGATTTTTACATTATTAACTATTTTAGTGTATAAATTCACATTAGAAACTTATAAATAAAAATAATATAAAAAAAACTGCTTAGCTGTACTTATACATTTTACTAAGAAGTCTTAGCTTACTAAGAAGTCTTAGCTTACTAAGACGCAACAGTTAAATTAGAGGACGACTAAATGTAATGTAACTAAATCGCGTTCTTTATTGTCCAACCTCATCATGTTATTCTTCAAGATGGAAGTTATAGATTAAATATCACTCATGAATAAAAATTCATCAATAATTTAAAAAACAATTAGTTAGAATACAATATTAAGCCTATAAAATAATGTATGTATAGGTGTGATAACCCTCTCCAACCGTAAAAATTGTATCAGATCTCATTTCGCAGTTGCAACCTAGAAAGAGAACATATCAGATTCAAAAGTTTGAACTTAAGCAGTTTAATGATAAGATTTTTTGGCTCAATCAAAGCCAATGTACAAGTTTGATGCTTTTGAAACTAAGAATAGATTAATCATTCAAACACAAAAAGCAGAGAGATGTAACGAAGATGTAGCAACGAAGGAAGTGGAACCAGATGAAGTTTGGATAGCAACTTTTGTTGACGATATGTTCGTTTGTAAGTTTTCTTTTTCACTGTTGTCTAATTTAATCTTTTACTTAATAGGTATTTAACTTAATTCATTACGAGTAGAGATCCCATATGCACACCGTATCGGTAATGAAAATATAATGAAAGGATATTGGGTCAAGGATTAAATTTATCTAATGGATAAATTGACCGTTTGTCTTTTATCCCTCTGCATGGTCAATTATATACTTAAGTAATAAACCATAAATTATAATACGTTTAAATTGAACATATCATGCAGATTCAAAAGGGAATTAATTTTATGCTAGGGGTAGAATCACATGGGGCTTGATCTACCTGCAATCTTGCGCTCCCTTAATCTTTTCCAAAACTGTTCGGCTTTTTTCAAGGGCCATCCTGAGTCGACCTTAGCGGAGAAGCTCCTGAAGAACTTGTACTCCCTAGTAGGGGAGCCAGCCATAGCTGGGGTTGCCGGGACGGTAGCAGTCGGCGAACTGGAGGCGGGAGAACGGAGAGCACTCTGGCTTATGAGCGCGCGCCGCCCTACTGGCCCAGTCCCCCCTCGAACCAAGCGCCGGGAAAATAAACTTGGCAACAGGCGTTCAGCAACTCCTTTGATACGACACACAGAGATTCGAGACTTCCGTAACTGAAGCCTTAACTCATCAACCACTTCAAACTTGATACAAGACCTACAAAGCTCGTCTTGCAACTGTATACACAAGAGTAGGTCCAACACCAAATTTCCTCTAGTTTCCTCCGTATGGCAATCTAACTTTACAGAGTTAAAAGAAAACATCACTAGTTTAAGACATACGTGACGTTACAACAGAATAATTCGCTTACTTTTCAATAATTTGATAATATTCCATTAACACAATTCACAAGTATCTTTCACATTCTTTCAAATTAAAAAGGCCTTAAAGGCATTTTATATAACATTTTTCAACATACACACATCACCAGAGACGGGAAAAAGTCATAAACGTCATAGTCATATGATTTTGTCATAAAATAGCCATTTTACGCATAAACGTCATAAAATGGGGGTTTCTTGTAATAAACGTCATAGAATGGCCTTTTTTTGCCAAATGTTTAGCAAAAAGGGTTTTTTTTTTTAATGCAAATTTTTAAATTGAACATTCGTGGTCCGGTTCCAGGTAAAAGTGCAGTTCGAACAAAAAATCTTACACCAGCTTAGTGAATGGCCTGGGCTCTTAATTCCCTGACCACTTTCGGACTTAACTAATGCGCTTATGCATACCTACAACCTACAACCAGAGAGGCACCGACGGTCATCCCTGATTCCAAACTAGGGCTCCTGATCGGCTCCTTCTTGGAACAACTCCTTACATTAGAATCCAGGCAGTTTAAGATAGATTCTCTAATCAGCCAATAGTAAACCCATTGGATTAGGAAGTCTCCTGATTGGCTGTTCCATAATTAAGACTTTTCATAAATCCTAAATCCGTGGTAAGGGAGTAGAATGTTTAATTAATCATTTGATGACAAGTAACACGAGTAAGAAACTCGTGTTACTTGTTTCTTGATTAATTTTACTCGTGTAACTAGTTTCTTGATTGATTCTACTCGTGTCAGAATGCCGAAAACTCCTGCAAACAACTTAGCGCTTAAGCGTAAGTGGGTGCCAGGGGAGGTAGACTTTTCTTTGGAAGGTGAAACATTCTTCTGTAAGCCATGTGATAAGCAGGTAAGTTCTACACCTACTTTGTATCTGAAGTCTTCCAGGTCTTAGCTTCATTGGATGCTGGAGAGGCGCTGTCAATTCGCAATGCAAAAGAAGCCCTAAAGGCTCCAGGACTGGAAACCCACCTGAACTACATCAACGACAACTTTGGGACATTTCCTGACATAATAGAAGGTCTGCAAAAACAGGATATGCTATTTCCAAACGGCGTCAAAAAAATCAAGACCCTTTGTGGTACCGATTGGGTTGGAAGAGTGGGGGAAAAGGTGAAAGAAAAGGTCACTGCTGTTCTCTCAAGGAATCCTGGGTGGGAACACGCCCAGGCCATAGCTGCCCGGTTGAAGGGCGTGCAAAAGCAAATGACGTGTCATGCATGAAATTGTCTCCCCCCTCATCTGCCGACGTCGAAAGGTCTTTTTCCAAGTTTAAAATTCTACTGGCGGTCAAAAGAACCAATTTAAAGCTGGAGAATATAAAACAACACACGATTACTTTTTACAATATTGAAGCATTCTGTTAATTAATATAATTTATTACATATTATATTGTAAATATAATTTTGTATATATTATGAAATATTGAAATCTTTTTTTTACTTTTTCCCTCCAAAATAACGAAATGCTTCACATAAAGGCTAAATTTTCACAGAAAATAAACGTCATACTTTTGACTAAAAAGTCATAAAACAACCGATTTTCTAAAATAAACGTCATAAAACAGGATAATAAAAGTCATAAAAGTCATAGAATAAAGGTCATGAAATGGAAAAATAAAAGTCATAAACGGTCCCGTCTCTGCACATCACATAAGTAATTTATCAACCAAATCATAATAATGATTCAAGTCCATTAAAAATGTATTACATATTAGGTAATAAATGCCAAGTAAGTAAAACATAAAAACTTAAGTTTTAAAAAAAGAATATAATTTATTCTATTATGAATCTACATGTTTAATATTTTTTCTATTCGGCTTTAATCAGATAGAAATTGTGATGTTCTTGTAATATCTTTTCCGATAGAAAAGCAGGAAGACAAGACTTGATGCAGGCGCCAGCACTACGTCCCGAAACCAACTAATGTTTTAGCCTACGCAAAGATAGTCGGACATCTAGTAATAAATCAAGTCGTTATGACTGGAAATATATTTGATTGCATCACTCATGTTAGCAAATTGTTAGCTCATATTAAAACATTTTATAGAACAAAATAGTGGAAACACAAATACAATAAGTACACAATGCTTTAAACTTTAGGTTGCTTCTTTACCGTATTCAGTAAAGCATTGATGAAATTCGAAATTTATTCTGAACGTCAAATGAAAAATCGGTCGGACAAATTTAAAACATCTTTCTCATATTTATAGTATCATAATTATAGATTCTAAATTTAAATACTATACTAAATACTAAATAATCTATTTTTTTTTTCACCGGAACACTAGCACCTCCCTCCCACAGAAAACCTCGATTTCATTAAGCTAAATTTAAGAAAAGTTAAATTGGTCTATTAAAAAAAATAAAAATATGGTTAAATATATATGTTGGTAATTTAATAAAGTTATTGTCAAACCTTAAAAAAATAGGAGCTCAGACACAATTACCATTACATGCTTTTACCCATGATATTGTTGAATTTTAAAATTATAATCCAAAATAGTTGGAATCCGGACAACTACAGAGCATTTTTGTTTTTAGGTGGAGCTTAAGTTACTTGAACTCAGGAAAATAAGCATTTCTCAAACCAATTTATGGAATTTATACGGAAATATTTGTATAAAACTCATGAAAGTACTGAAGGAAAGGGATTATTTGGAACGCAATACGAACATAATATGAACAATACGAAATTTCACGAAATGATAATATTTATTGGTTACCAAGATCTCGTGACAAGTCATTGTTGTTAGTTTTTTAGACCAATGATACTCTTTAATGGCTTACACGACAAAAAATAGGAAAAAATATTTAAATAATAAAAATGTAATACTTAGCTATTACTATATGTACTACACTAATACACATTTTAAAGTTTTTAGGTAGTATTCATACTACGGAAAGATTAAATTTTACTTTAAATCAAATTAAAATTATCATTACACTAATACATGTAATGCACTAATAACCTTGGTGATATAGCTATAGATGATAAAAGGCAAATTAAAAAAGAGAGTAAGCCTAACCAGTTCAAATCTTTACGATAAGACACATTGTTACACGACTTAATATCGGCTCGGTATAATAAAACTATTCAAATGCTCAATAGCTCATTGGAAAAAGAAGGAAATAAAATGATGTTACGATGTTATAAAAGAAAAAACGAAGACGAGTGAATGATCCAAATCAACAATACTAACGCCACAAGAGACCAAAGATCCGTCTAATGTCGAGCTCTCGTATCTCAACCCCTGCAAGAGTACAACAATGATAACAATCAACACAAAAATCACTGCTCAACTTCTCTCACAAATAAATAACCTACCATGCTCTGGGCAATTTTATATTTCACAAATAGTTTTTAAAAGTTTTTTATTCACTTATAAAATTCTCATCTATTTTTCAAAGTAAACAATTATTATCGTAATAAATATAAAAATAGGTTTTAGTTTGTCAAATTTACAGGCAAACGTCTAACTTTTGCGAAAATTTCAATGAAAAGATTGCTTGTTTAACTAATTGAGAGTCAATAGTCAAAGGTGTGACATTTCAAATCCAATTCAATATTAAAGTCTGTTTTTAGTATCCACTCAGGGCTAACAGAAGTCTAAGTCAAAATTAATTCAATCACTTTCTCTCCCTCATCTTGTCATTACTACTCCAGGCAGTTCAACTTCTGTTAAAATTGGAGTTGAGGTATTGATCATAATTCATTAAGCTAACCAAGATAATAAAGAACTTCACTGACTTTTTATCAATTATAAAAAATAAATTTAACAACATCCGATTTGAAAATAAAATACTGTCGAATAAATATATTTTGCAATTCATAAGTGAAGCAAGGTTTTTGCAGTTAAAGAAATATACCACAGTTAAAATATACAACTTGTCTGTAGCACATCCACGCATAAAAATTACTAATTTTAAGACGAGTTAAGAAATAGTTGCCATGAATAATAACTTAATGATAACTTCCGTAATATTACTTTTAACAATTAGGTATTGAAACACTATCGTATCAAGATTTCATAAATAGACATTTGACGGATTTGGACTGTGCCGGGATTTGAACCACGGGCCTCTATATTAGAATAATTATAATTTGATTTAAATTAAAATTTAACTTTCCGTAGTATGAAAACTACCAAAAACTTAAAAAATTGAATTTCGAATTGATTGTACAAGGTACAGGTACTAATTGAGTACTTTATAATTATAAGCGTTAATTCTGGTTTAGTTCTAATGTCATAAATATTGACTGTCTAAATGTATATGAATATTGAAAGCTTGGATTCGGGACTAGTTATCGATTACGGTAGTGAAAAATCATTCTCCTGCGTAGCTTAGATGGAAGAGCGCTATACTGGAAATATAGAGGCCCGTGGTTCAAATCCCGGCACAGGAGTGTATTTTTCACTGTCTGTTTCCCGTAGTTAATAATAATTATAATTTGATTTAAATTAAAATTTAACTTTCCGTAGTATGAAAACTACCAATAACTTAAAAAATTGAATTTCGAATTGATTGTACAAGGTACAGGTACTAATTGAGTACTTTATAATTATAAGCGTTAATTCTGGTTTAGTTCTAATGTCATAAATATTGACTGTCTAAATGTATATGAATATTGAAAGCTTGGATTCGGGACTAGTTATCGATTACGGTAGTGAAAAATCATTCTCCTGCGTAGCTTAGATGGAAGAGCGCTATACTGGAAATATAGAGGCCCGTGGTTCAAATCCCGGCACAGGAGTGTATTTTTCACTGTCTGTTTCCCGTAGTTAATAATAATTATAATTTGATTTAAATTAAAATTTAACTTTCCGTAGTATGAAAACTACCAAAAACTTAAAAAATTGAATATTAACATATAATACAAAATCACAACATCAATATCATCAAAATTATTTACAGTGTAATTAATATTGAAATGACAAAAAAAAAAACTATAATAAAACTAACCTGAAGAGTTTATGGTGGATAAATTTCGAAGTTTGTGCACCTGCAACAAAATATTCAAATTTAAAAAAAACTTATACATCTATTAATATATATTTACATCATATATAGGCCATGTCATAAAATATAATACTTTATATTTAACAATTGTATTATTTTAATAACAGAAAATTACACTGCCTTGTTTGAGAAATACAGACTAAAAATGTTTCTTTAGGCTAATTTAATTTTCTGAGAGTCTTACACTACCCGTAATATTATGTTGCAATATTTAAATATATATATATATATCTCCTTATATTCCCATCTTATTTCGCTTCTAAGTAATAATATTTCTAATTATAGGATTGTGTAAATTCATCAAGCTCTCAAGTTATGATATTACTTTTTAGTATTGCTAAATAATATATATATATATATATATATATATATATATATTGCTTCCAAACTGCTGTGAAAAATATGTATGCCCTTGAATTCAAACATTTCAAAACAGAAATGTTTCAAAAATCAGGGAAAAATTTTGGATCCGTGTCTGAGGCATAAAACAGACTTGGCCGCTATGTAGATATCACTACTTTTACTTTGATAGGCTGACTTTTTAGGGTGGGAATCTGGGACTTTATTACAGTTAGGTTTTTGCTGAGGAGATCATTACTTTTTCCTAGCTTCAGCATAATGGGCGTAGTTTTAGTTTTTTACGAGGCCCTGGAGGGAGCAAAGCCACTATATTTTCCACATATATTCATTAAACAGACGACGAATAACACGGGTTTAGAGTATAAAATATTATACATGAGATTATAATACATTATGTTATCAAGTAAAGATACACTGACGTGCTTACAGGAACTTGGCCTAGCGCACTACCGTGCGCTCATATTATTACAATACAAATCGGTACAAAAGTATACTTACCAAATTTTTAAAAACTAAACAAATAACCAAGCCCTAAAGTACAAATCGAGGTATTTCAAATGATATGCAATACATAATAACATACTTTAAAAAAAAAAGTGGTCACGTGACACGACACTTTTCGGGAAAACTTTACTCTTATGTTATCACCAAATAGGACAAATTTATATAAAGAGCATTTGTGTGAGATTTAAGATATCCACTCAGAAAAAATCGGCCAATACTTGTGGACGCTATGAGAGCTCCACAAGTATAAATATAGCTCTATCTACGGTACAACCGATGGAGGTACGAAAAAAATCACAGATTCAAATTTGAAATCTTTCAAAATCAGTTGCTGTTTGTGCAATCAGTTCGATACAACTTGCCGTTAATTCATAACACAAACAAAACTTTAAAGCTACGTTCGCCCTTGGGGGGTAAAAATAATCCCTTCAGTTACACGGTTATAGCTACAAGTGCACCACATTTCGAAGTTCCTTATCATTTTGATGATAAGTGATTCAGTAACTTATCACTTATTCAGTGATAAGTGCAAATTTTGAAACTCTCCTCTTTTGAAAAGGCTTAATATTATGGGCTCAATTGTTTACAATATTCTACGCTACTTAAGCCTAATCTATGTTTTAATTTCAAATGAATGCCCATCTAAAGAGGAAGCAGAGATATGAGGGCGAAAAGAACCAGGTGAATAGGTTCAAGAAATACACTGCATGCTTGCTAAAACTTAGCCTTGCGCACTGCCATGCGCTTAATATATATATACATATATATATAATTGTTTTAATTTTATGATTAAAAGGAAGATAATAATGTAAGCTTTTCATGGGATAGTGACTCAGTTTTAAATAAATAATAATAAATATCAAAATTTGTACGGCTTCAATCTCCCAAGGAAAAATTTCTAGCTATCATAATTATATTGATGATAAAAACTCGATAAAATATAATATAGAAGACTGTTTCAAAAATAAGAATAATATGTTTTTTATGATACCTATTTTATTTTAATATTATTTAAGCAATAAAAAAAGTTTGAACAACAATCCCACTTAAATACAATTTTTTGTTAATAATATTTTTCCTTTTTCCTCAATCAACCCCAATTCATTTATGATTGATTTTACTTATTTAAAAATTCAAATATGTAAATGTATTTATTGATACAAAATAATATTAATAAATAAACGTTTTTGTAATGGTGGTCTGCTTTGTTCCAGTTTTTAGGATTATATTTTCCCTAAAGCTAAATCCGATTGGTGAAGACTAATAGACAATTAATTTTTTTGTCGTCCCGGTCAGAAGAATTAGGTTATTACAGGACAAGGGATCCAGACACTTTGCTCATCTACATGATTAGATTATCAGTGTGAATGTGAGAAACAAGGTTACCTCACACTTCTCTGGGATTCTAACTCACCACCGGTGTTTAGGCCTTGGTTCCAGAGGCGAGTGCGCTTTACACTCAGCTTCACCAATTGACAAATTATTTTGCAAAAAATGCCTTTAAATACAAACTTATGAAGAGTAATCATATTAAAGCAAAATTATCATGTACCAATATTCAAACTTAAATAAATTACACACGTGTATTTTTCAATTAATTCATATTTTACATTATTTTCTATGTACAGAGCGCAGTTCGCTCACATAATTGCTAACAGAATTAGTGATATTTAAAAAAAAAAAAAACAATATATATATTACAATAAATGTCTGCTAATATAGCATATAAAGCCTAATTGCGTAATTTTACAGGACGAATGGCCACATGAATGAGATATAGAAACATAATGGGATAAATTTCCAAGACACTAAAAACAAGAATGCATGGGATAATGGAAGCAATGTACTCAAAAGTTTAAATTACTAACAGACTATTTATTTGACACACCATTCAATTTTATCCAAATAGTATGAGTTATTCTCAAAATATAAGTGTTAATAAAAAAAAGTAAGTACACGTACACATGCACAACAGAAAGCAATGCGTGTCCAATGTTGCAATTAATAAGAGGTTAACTGTGAGCTAACAATGATATAGTATAAATTGGATTAGAAATCGGATAAGCAATATTTAAAAAATACTAAAAAATATTGATGCAAATAAACGAGATCAAAAATGTTCCCTGATGTCTGAAAAGCATTTCTGATTAAATTCGTAATTTGGAGACAAAATAAATTCGGTTTATTAAAATGATCATAAGAATACATGAAAAGCTCGGAAGCACACGCGCTATTAAAATAATCTGTCATTAGAGCGGCACATAGCTTCCTCGCGTCCTATTTCGTATACTTTAATAATTTTATGCTGCAACCTATTATTGTCACATTTATTTAATCTTCCAACTGTTTTTGAAATAGTCAAAAAAAAAAAAAATAGCTTCCGTTACCTTCGGTAAGCTCGGAAGCAAAAATGTTTCAAAGATTTTACATGAATTAAAAAATCAATTTAGCAAAATTTAAAGAGCGCAGACGGTTTAAATTAATCTGGGGCTATCTGCGGGCTACTTTCGACATTCCATCCAATTCTTTAATTTCGACATCCAGTTTGGGAATTTTTGTCAGCAAACACTAGCAAAAAATATGTATTTTGGAACATTATAAACCCAGCTGATCTTCCTCTATAGGTTGTATTTAAATGCTTACTATACTAATCTTGTTTGTTGCAAATTAAACCTATATACTTATATACATTGATATATCAAAATAATTACTGTGACAATTTATTTCGTCAGAATGATAATATTTTTACCAAATTAAGGAGCACATCCCTCATTCATCATAAAGTATAAAGAAAGTTTTTAAATTTTAAAATGGCAGCCATCTTGAATCAAAATGGTGAATCAAAAAACCATTTATTAGCGAGCACCTATGGGTCATGAAGGACCTACCTACAATAATTCATGTTAACAGATCCAGTGGTTTTTGATTTCAGAGACATCATGATGAGTCTGTCGTCGGTCATTGACTGGTATTTGGATTATGAATATACGAGTATATATCTCGTATATATATATATATATATATATATATATATATATATATATATATATATATATATATATATATATATATATATATATATATATATATATAAATCCGTGTGTTTAATGTGTTTTGTATTTATATTGCTAATAAAATCGGAATAACTCATTTAACGTTTTCAATTTCTCCGGTCTGTATATAGTAGCATTTAAATTTGATAACTGTTTTATTTTAAATTATTGTTTTTCTTGGAAAATTAAAATAAAAAGCACTACGGTTAATGATATTTTCACTGCATCGCTTAAATTTATTTGTTTTAACAATATTTAAAACTCTGAGATACGAATAAATAAGAGAAGTTAAGCAAAAAATGGTAAATTATGTAAAAATTTAATTTATTTTAAGTAAATTCAATTGATTTTTATATGTTAATAATTTTAGTTTTTCAAGCCTTGTAGCTGAATACTATATATTTTAATGTTTTTATTGATTTGAACAAAAAATTATTACATACAGTTTACATCTTCGGCAAATCTACGGGCAAAATATCTTAATAGCTACGAAAAATTGGGTACATCTAAGGTTTTATTTTTTTAAATTAATTCCTTGGTATTGTGGTTTTGATAATAAAGTGATAATGTTTTATTTTTGACTTGTATTTGGCACCAATTTACAATTTTTTCGTGTTAGTAAATTTCGAGGAGAAAACCGGGATTTGATTTATAAATAGGATTTAGATTTAGATGGGTTATATTTTTAACCCTAATTTTAACTGTTAAGTCCGTTTTGTAGCCCTGCATCTCAGTACGAATAATACTTCAGCTGATTCAAGCCCAAGAAGATACGAATTTATGTTTTGTAACATGATCCGTCTAAACTTAGCAAGTGCCAATTACAGACTACGTAGAGAGAAGTGATTATATGGAGCAAACTTATTATGGATTCACACATACTATTTACACCTTTACCTTCTACTTCATCCCTTAGGCAACGAAATGATGAATTCCCCTCAGTTATTTCCACACCGTGACTTCTTCACCTAGTTTTCCAACTGGTTGCGAAAACCATTCTAAACTTTTGATTAGTTACTAGAGTGTTTCTACTTTAGTTGGATTCCTAACTAGAGTAAACACAGTATTCCAAAATGACATGAACCATGTTTGATGAATAATTTTATAATTAGTAAAGTGAAGATAGTGCTCATTGCACCCTCCGAATTATTAGTCAGCTTTATTTTATATTGGATAACAAACAATAATTTCATATTACAGCTCATCACAAGCAAATTTGACCTCAGTAGCTGAAGGAGAAAAAGATTGGGATATTGGAAGGAAAAAATATTTTAAATATATATATTTCAATAATGACAGTCGACAAATTAAATTAAAATATTTATATGGTTTGAGGTATGAATATCTATTTATATAAAATTAAAGTTTTGTCTATACATCGGTTAGAGAAATCGATCAGAATTGGAAAATGATTGTATACTTTTTCAATTACTTTTTAATTGATTACGAAACCTAAACCGGCGTTAAATTTTAATTTCTTTAATTTTTTCTTCTGTTGGGTCAATTAGGGTGAAAAGATATAATTCAACACATTAGTGTGAGCACTGGCTATATTTCGCCCCTCTCCGGGGCATAATCATGCCTAAAACATCATTAAGTATTTTTTTAACACTCCGTATACATATTGATTAACATTAAAATATAATAAGTATTAATATAACTTCATTGAGAAGGAATAACTTCAAAAAGGAAATATCTTGAGGCCGCAGATACAGGGTGGTCCAAAAGTCTCCCCCCCCCCCTCTTAACTTTTGAACGGTTTGAGATAAATTAATGAAACTTGGGGGATCTCTACCATGCATAGGGAAGTTTGTTTTCATGCAATCACCCACTAGGGGCAACCACCAACTTTGCCCCCAGGCCACTCAACTTCAAAATTTCAAATTGGAGTGTATATTTTTTATATCATATTTGGATTCTACAGTGAAAAATAATAAACTTTTACTTGAAACTATTTTTTCTATCTTCAATATTTCGCCCCCTATAGGTGGGCAAAGATAGCAAAATAACCCTTCCGAAATAGTAAAAAAATAACACTTAAATCGTTATAAAATCTAAACGGTTTGAAATAAAGTAATGGAACTTAGGGGATCTGTACCATGTAAAGGGAAGTTTGTTTTCATCCACTCGCGTACTAGGGGCAACCACAATTTTGCCCCCAGGCGCTGAAATCTACGATTTTTATACCTTTGCCCCCCTATAGGGGGCAAAATATTGGAGATATAAAAAAAAGTTTGAAGTAAAATATTTTTATTTTTTGCCGTAGAATCTAAATCTGCTATCAAAAATATACATTCCAGGTCAACATTTTGAAGTTAGGTGGTCTGGGGGCAAAATGGGAGGTTGCCCCTAGTGGGTGATTGTATAAAAACAAATTTCCCTTCGCATGGTAGAGATCCCCCAAGTTTCATTAATTTATCTCTAACCGTTTAGAGTTTACAAAGTATTATCGGAAGGGTAATTTTGCTTACTTTGCTCACCTATAGGGGGAAAAATATTGAAAATAGAAAAAAAAGTTTGAAGTAAAAGTTTATTATTTTTCACTGTAGAATCCAAATATGCTATCAAAAATATACACTCTAATTTGAAATTTTAAAGTTAGGTGGCCTGGGGGCAAAGTGGGTGGTTGCCCCTTGTGGGTGATTGAATGAAAACAAACTTCCCTTTGCATGGTAGAGATCCCCCAAGTTTCATTAATTTATCTCAATCCGTTCAAAAGTTAAGAGGGGGGGGGGAGACTTTTGGACCACCCTGTATAGCGATGACTGAAAACTCCATAAACTACAAAACGATTCCAAAGACATAAATAAATATTATGCTGCTGTACTAAATATCAAAAAATAATCACATACTATATGTCCTGACAACTATTTAAAGTTTAACTTCAATTTATAAATTAAAAATAATAATTTTTTAAAAAACAAAACTCCCGCCTAATAATCCGTTATTATAAAAAATAAAAAAATAAAAAATAAATAAATAAATAAATAAATGAATTTAAAATTACTTTTCACAAATCTTTGTATTTAACTTATAATAATATAATAAAATAATATTATAAAAATTTTTAAAAATAAGATAAAATATATAAAAAAAATATACATCAATCAGAATAGTAGACGAAGGTTTCAACTTGGTTATCTCAAGTTTATGTGACCAGATAAAAACGTGTTTTTTGACTGTGTTTGTTATTTGTATTAGTTTTAAGTTTTAATTTAATTAGTGATGAATGAAGATACAATTCATTTATCTCTTTTTGAAATTTTTAAAGTGGTATACACTAAAAATAAAGAATTATGACAAACCAACTCAGTTGAGTAATAATGTATTCCAATCTTCTCAAAATAAGGTAAGATGTAAATTTTAATTTTATTTGTTATTAGTTGTCGATATCTCAATGAAGTTATATTAATGTTAATCAATATGTATACGGAGTGTTAAAAAAATATACTTTATGATGTTTTAGGCATGATTATGCCCCGGAGAGGGGCGAAATATAGCCAGTGCTCACACTAATGTGTTGAATTATATCTTTTCACCCTAATTGACCCAACAGAAGAAAAAATTATTGAAGAAATAGGGACAACAAACTACTTATTAATTTCTTTATGGGTCTATCTGAATGAACGTCTGTTACAAGAGGTCCGACTTTATAGACGAAATACTGGGCTAATGAATCCCAATAATTTGTATGCGGTGGTGTGTGCTAACATGTAGCATAAAACGTGTGCTATAAAGCCTGGTTTCATAAAAAAAAAGAAATGTGTTATTTTAAAAAACACACATTACAAAACTCCCGAGCTAATAGCTAATCGAAGATAAGCTTTGTGATCGTTCCGAAGATCGAACATGTTTAGTCTCCGACTTCAAAAATTCTCAGACAGAATTCCGTTTCAGACAAGAGAACATTTTCGTTCAGTGTCTGTGCGGTGGTCTGTCTGTCTGTCACTCTATTTTTGCGAAGGACCATATCTTAAACTACTCGACCGATAATAATAATACAATTTGAATGGTAGGTCATAAATAGCCTATTTGTTGGTCCCATATAAGTTCCAACCTACTACGCCATTTTGTTACTCTTCCAGATGAGCACAAACATACATTTATTTTCACCTATATCTTTTAAAAGAGTGTCAAAAATGATTACAACAAAATAAAAAACTTAATACATTGTCAATGAATTGAAAGCATCACAAAAACGAATAGTAATTTCGTTCAAATTGGTAAAATCAGTACCTGATTAAGTACAGAGTACCTAATAAAAAGTAAAGAAGATTCCCAAAATAGCGAACTATAATATCTATATAAGATAAGTGGGCCCTAGATAAAGAAAAGGTCTAATACTTTTACCTGGTTCAAAAAAAGCCAAACTACTAAGCTTTTTAAAAATAAAATATCTTGAAAAAAAAAATAAGTTGAGTGTTAGTATATATTGTATCTAGGGCGTTCACGGTCAATTTGCACATCAACCCTTTTAGAATCAAACACGTTTAACAATCTAGTCCTTAAGTGGCTAAAAGGGTTAAAAGCAAGCATACCTTCTTCTATAAGACACCTTTAAGAGTTTGTATATTGTAGAGATACTCTCTGTACGAAAATATAAACAAGTTCCTTTAATCTTAATTATATGTAAAATAGGAGTGGTGTCTGTACATTTATCCGATTGGGCTCAAATTTTGTATTTACACTAAATGAGTGGTCCTGATAACGAATTTAAATTTAGAAAATTATGTGTCTGTTTGTCTGTGCGTCAAACGGCTGAACAGATTTTGTTGATTTTTAGGTACAATGTTAAGATCAATTCTGCGGGTGTTATAGGCTATACAAATGTTTGGTAGCTTCATATAGGGCGGAGAACGGGGCTTTTGAATAGATTTCAAAATTCTAATTAAAAAATCAACGAAATGAAAAGCGTACACGTCTCATTAAGTCTAAAACATGGAATATGCGAACCGGTAACTCTGAGTCAAATTCCTATCCCTCACTCCAGTTCTGTCCGCTACCTTGGGTTATACCTAGATAGGCGATTAACATGGGCACATCACACAAAACTTAAACGACAAGACTGCAACCGACGCTACAAACTTACAAACTTTTACACAGACTCAACACACATAACAAATTACTCATTTATAACACCATAATTAAGCCCACTTGGTCATATGGTATTGAACTCTGGGGTCTCAATCCAAAATCCTTATAAGAATAACAAACGCTCCTTTCTACGTTTCCAACTTTACCCTTCACAATAACCTCAAAGTTCCCTTTGTTCGCGACCTAGCCACCTCCCGATACAAATCTTTCCATGAATCAATTTCCCATCATCCTAATCCTTTAATCCACAACCTAACATCACCATTCATGCCTGGTAACCCTCCTCGACGCCTGAAAAGACAGTGGCCTCGTGACCTATTAATTAACATCAATCATTAAAATGTAATATTCATGTATTACCGTGTGAGTACTGCCAATGGACAGTTTCTCACATCATGTCTAACAAGCCAATCTCAAACTAATGTCATCTTTATTGCTTATAACACGTAGTTTATGTAATCACAATATTCAAATAAATTAAAAAAAAAAAAAAATAATAATAATAATTTTATTTTTTATAAAAAATGTATTTAACCAAAATTGCAGAAGAAGCTACAGGCAATATTTTATGTTCTGTGAAAATTTCTGTAGGAAGAACTGTTCAGTCGCTGTCAAAAAATATTTAGATTCATTTTTTAAACATATATTATTTAAATAATTTATAAATCATCAAGAAGACAATTTTTTATAAATCACACCTTACCATGCCTAAACCTTTATAACATAATTATCGCCACTTCTTTAAAACGCTAAAATAAAATCTTCGAGTGTATACGTAGTATAATAATTTCTTAATTATCTTTATATCTGTCAATAGAGATTGTTCAAAATTTTATTCCTAGAGGAAACATAGGGAAAAGTAAGAAACAAAGGTGAATTGAGCCCAGACCAATCTTCTAAAGATAGGAAGTTAATACTTGAGAAAAGGCTCCTATTTTGGATATAAACAGATAATATATTAATCATAGATAATTCCAATTTTAACTCAGGAATGTGAAAAGACACGGGGGATACAGAAGGAAAATACCCCTGCTTTTTCCCCAAAGTTAACATTTAAGAATTTTTCATCAGTTGTCGGAATTAATTAGTAATTTGGGATATTTGCAAATTATATTATCAAAGGGGAGGGGGTATAGAAATAAGGGGAAGGATAGAATCTAGATATTATTGATTAGGAAAATAATTTAAAAGTCTCTTGATGGTAGGTTTTATAAACCCATCAAATTAAAAACAACATACTCCGCAGCGAAGCAAGGGTATCCAGCTAGTTTTATAATAAAACTTAAATAAAAATAAATAAAGTTAAATATAAAAATGAAATCAGTTAAGGTTTAAAATAAGATAAATTAGGTTAAATACGTAGTAAATAAAAATAATTTTTAGATAATAAAATTAATTGGCCCACTTTAATACTACTTTATAAAATAATATAGTCCAAAAGTAATATAAATTAATCCAACTAGGTCAGATTTTTATTAAAAAAAGCTAATAATGAAAGTATCAATTACTACCGAAAAAACATAGCAAGCTTTTAATTACATTTTTAATTTATTTATACTAGCTTTTCATTACAACCTAACTTACGAGGTATAACAAATTAGAATTCAAGAGTATTTTTTTTATTACTCGCAGAATGATATAACTTGAAATTATCCAACAAGTTTTTCTAAAGAAAGGAGGAAAAAAGTTGAAGAGTTGAGTAAGCACGTTGTCAACCAGTAGTTACACAATCCTTTTTCCAATTTCTTTGTTTCAAGCACAGCCGAGTGTCGAGATTCTCTCGAAACAAAAGACCTTGGATTAATTAGAGAGCTGAAAAGCTCCTCAATTAGTAAAAATTTTAATTGAAAGTTGTTACGGTTAAATAATAATGCCACATTTAGAAATTTATGTTACTCAGTGAAAACACTCAGCAATGATTTGGTTTTAAGATAAACCCCTATTCAATATATAAACCAAGACAAAAGCGAAGTAATTAACATTATATTTAAAAACAAGTAAGGCGCGCTTCACGTAAGTACGTGGGGCGATAATCGCCGGTTTCTGTACATTAAAGTTAAAATTATTATGTCTAATATAATTACACTAATTTTAATAGTAATATTCTTTTTCTACTCTTCAAGACCTTTAAATTAATGTATAACATGTTATGGTAACTAAAACAATGTTTTGTCACAACCATATTGGCCACCATCTTGAAAATATTACGTGAGAAAATTTTAATAGTTGCATATTATTTTTCTTCATTTCAAGACCTTTAAATTGATATATATATATATATATAACAAGTCATGGTGACTAAAAACTTTTTTTTTAGTTGCCCGCCATATTGGCCACCATCTTGAAAATATTAAGTGTGAAAAATCCAAAATGTGTCCAGCAGTCTAAAATGCCGAGATGCACCTGTGTGCCGAATTTCATGTTCCTAGCTATAGTAGTTTATGAATTGAAACAAGCAACGGACAGACACCAACGGACAGACAGACAGACAGACAGAGCCGTTATATAAGGTTTCTTTTTTTACTTTGTACAGAAACCTAAAAGGGCAAAACTCCCATTACATCAGACAATTATCTACATTAAAAAAACAGTCCGATAAACTGTGCTAAATTTTATAATATACAAGTACATAATTTCTTGGTCCAGTGTTTTCTATTTCCAATTAAATATATCTACAATATTAAGTCAACCTTAATTAGATGTTATGTATTAAGAATTTAAGTAACATTTAAATAATTAATTTTAGTTACTTCTTTAGATAATTACTCCCCTATGTTTTTTTTTCTAATATAAATGACTTTGACTAAATAACTATTAAGACAAAGGGATGTTTGGTCCAATGTACTTTGGGACAAAGAAATATCACATTCTGTTTCTTATAAGGGGAGTAACAGTCTAAAGAAGAACATTCCGTCCACCTTCTATAGATTGTTACTCCCTTCTGGGTTTTTTTAAAAGGGGAGTAACAATCTATAAAGTGCCTAATTTTATTAATTCAACTGATTTAAAATTAAAAAATCTATCCAAGACAACTCAGACAAACTTTCTCATATACAAGTTCATAATTACTTAGCCCAGTGTTTTCCATTTATTAGTTTTCGAGTTTTCATAGGTACATTTGAATTTTAATGAACATTTTATCAAAATTTATCATTAAAATAACTTCTCTTCGGCGGGGAATCGAACCTGGACTCTCTCCATCCGCATATAAAGCTATGTTCTCAGAATATGGATTTTTCCCGGGGAAACGGCTTATATCATTAGATTTGTACTTATATGGACTACATTTTAGGATATTTCAAAATCGTCGAAACCGTTTTCGAGAAATAATTTTTCCACGATTTTTCAGAGTTTTTGAGGGTTAGCACCCCCAAAGTTGGGGATAAAATTCATTTTTCGATTTCTCCTCATGTTATGATTTTTCTGAACATGTATGCGAAATTTCGTCAAAATCGGCCCAATCAGTAGTTTAGGTTCCACGCGTCTGCACAGACGAGGGATAGACATGGAACTCAAAACGTATAAATCCATCAAAATCTCAAATCGAATTTTCACGCCATCACAATACCTCTTTATATGAGAAAGTAAAATAATAAAATACTAGAATGTATGATTCGATTTTTTAAAGCAATTCTCCATAAAGTTAATTAAATTATGTTTAAACTTTTCATAAAATAAATTCTTGGAAAAATGAATAAGGTTTAACAATGTGATGTAAGCAGGAAATTTTAAATTGATTACAGGCAAAGACTGAAGATGTATATACGTGAACAAGTAATATAAAGGTGCTCGAAATGCTTGCTAACCAGATTTCATAGACATTTCCCAGGTTGCCGGCCACTCCCTAACTCTGTTATCTCATAACAAACCAACCCAAAGGGATAAGTTACTTAGAGCCAGTCAGGCAACCTGGATAAGTGCCCCTTTTAATTAGATTTTAGATTAAACCTAGCCTCAAGATATCTTTATAAAAGTATAGAATTATGAAATTGCGCAGTTATTTTAAGTTAATGAGAAGGATTTATTCTTTTACATTAACAACTAGAGGGGATTGGCGCAACCAAATGGTTCACTTAGGCATAACTCGCTTGAAAATTAGGTCTTAATAAAGGCATATCTAGACAATTCGAATTCTAGAGAGGTGAGACATGCTTTACTCTTATGATCACATCGAATAGATGGGGAAAGTGGCAGAACCCAAACCGAATGCTGTGTTGATCTTAACGGAAAAGCAATAAAAAAATCTAAATCTAATACAAGATAATGTATAATTAACATTATCACCTAACCTTAATGACAAATTAAACTTAACTTAAATAACTCAATATAACAAATTAATGAAACAATAATTCTAATAATATTACATCTTATATAATAACGCAAGTGAATTAGCTAATAAAAGGATTAGAGTCTATAAAGCTACATTTGTCAAAACGTTTGACTTCGTTTGAGCAATGTTTAATAAATAGCATACGATATTTGTTTGCACAAATATTTAAAGTAAAACATCTATTAAAAAAGTCAAATATGATTCCGAGACTTCGTTTAAGTGTCAAATAAAATTCTGTAGGCGAAACTAACGTTATTTGACAGTTAGTTAGATGATATTTATTCGAATAAAGCAGTTCTCTTAACAGCATCCTGTCACGCGGTTTCCTTTCACCATCCACACAGTTTATGATTATCCAAAGACAATGTGGAAACTATTTCGTATATTCAAGGATTGAATAATAAAACAGACATTGTTTAGTCTCAATGATCGAATCCGACCACTCTATTAAATCAAGCTAAAAGATTTAATTAGTGACTTAATTTAAAATCGAGCGTTCAAATCAGACAATGATTTAAAGATGAGATTATTCAGAAAGACAAGAACTAAGTTGTATTTAAATAAAAATATTAACTAGTTAACTTGGCACATCAAGGAGTACAACTTTTTTTAATCGACTACTTCTCCGGCATTTACAAAACAACATCAAAACGTTTAACAAACAACAACATAGTAATAAGAAATTTCCCTTTAAATTATTTTCAAGTTATTTCAGGTAATACAAGAAAGAGAAATCACGAACTTTTTTTAATTTTTTTTTATACTTGTTTCCATATAATTTATTTATTGTATAACATAAAAAAGGAACAAGCAAGAATGTAAACAAGATTACACCAATAATCAGGAATTTAATTTATGTATACATTAATAAAATATTGCAAACACATTAATTAAAATGAAACATTTTGTTATATCATGAAATATTGGCACCGTAAATTTTATATCTGATATATGAGATAATAAATATAAATGAAAAAGAAACTTTTACTATGGGCACAACAGGCAACAGATATGCTTATTTAATTTAAACCGGTTTTAAAATACTTTTATAGACTATTATTTATGAACAAATGACTAATAAGAAAAAGCTTTGTTTAAACCGATTTTTATTTAAATAAGTTTTAATTCTATTATAAAGAAACTAATGCTAAGTTATAGCCAAAAACCTCACTTTAAAATACCAAAAAATACTATGTACTTAACTTAGTCTTTACATAAAAATAAGAAAATGTATAAACTAAAAAAATATTCTAAAATGTTTTTAGTTCTAAAATTAAAAAAAAAAACTAAGAATGTAAATTCATGTTTTATCCTTTTGCGTAGGTTCGTGCAGCCGGTGTCATCATATGGTTAAGGCTTCCGGTGGCGCCTACTATTATTGAGTTCAAAACTCACCCAGACAGTCGCCACGGAAAGTCTGAGAACTATATTTACTTACAAATATAGCAATTTATAACTTAAAAATACCACTTATTAAATTTTCTTTGTTACCTGTCACAACTGCTTTATTCGTTCAATATTTATTATTTGTTTTCTAATTTGTGAATTCGCTTCTGGAAATGAAAATTGTTCTAATATATCAATTTCAAATTTTAGTTAAAAAAATGTTTGTTCCTTTAGATAATTGTCGTTTTCGTAAAATCTTAATTTAATTATAATTATAATTGAATTGTTATCTGATAACAATTCAACAATAAAATTATGGTTTTAAAATTAAATTTTGAAAGATTTTATAATTTATTTATACAAACAATTTCAAAGTGAAATTTTAAAAGGTTTTAAAAAGCAAACAGTCAGCTGCAATTTTATCACTCTATCTCGAAATTAAATAATTTTTAATCAGTCAAAAGTAAAAAAAAACAAAAAAACATTGTTTAAGTTTACCAACGTTTCGGAAAATATATTTCCTTCTTCAAGGTAATGTTATGAACATTACCTTGTTCATGTTTTTTTTTACTTCTAACTGATACTCGCAATCCTAAAAAAAAAAATATTTAATTATTTCACAGTCGATACTCACCAATTCTTAGTTAAATAATTTTGTTTTTCGGGACATTTATATTCTAGAACCAATTGGTTTTTTTTACCGTAAAATGACTAAATATATATGTATCTTCAATGACCGTTTAAAATATTATAATCAAACAAAATTAAAGCACAAAAGTCTGGTATACTATTTACAGTTTTACACATGTAAAGTACTTAATTTTACATAATTATGTAAGTAATCTCTTGCGAGTAAGAGAGTCAGTATTTACACCTATTTTCATGGAAGTAAAAATACTAAAATGCCAATATCTCCCAAACCTATGGGTACTTCTAGACCACCTAGAGACTCGCGGTTTTTTGCGCTTAGTCGGATATTGGCCAAAACCGACTGGAAAATACGAAATGTTAATTCTTTTTATCCCCCTTAAAAAATTAATGATGGCGAACGCAACGTTACCAATTTAATTTGACCGCAATTGTTGGCCAATTTAATTTCTGATTTGACCCCTAAATCCTAACACTAATTCTCTATAAATCGAGTATTTATTATTTCATTAATTTGTCCTAGAACCAGAGATATTAAATATTTACTGGTGCAGCTACCGAGTTGAGAAGAGAATAGTAATTAAATTAATGCACCAATGGTTGGAAATTGTTTTATGACTTCCAAGTCTGATTGGTTTTGACTGCGTTTATTTTCTCTTTTTGAGCATACTGTGGTCATATCGAGCATTGTTATTTATTACAATATTACTTAGTTTCGATTGACAATTTTATGATATAAATATAAGTAGACTTCAAACTACGAATCGGAAAGTATTATAATCTTATTCTACTTGGAAACAAAACTATTTAAGTCATTTCATTTAATTGTTGGGCCTAAATAAAGATAGGAGACATGTGAGCAACTAATACCTAGCCTTCGCGGGGCGGCGGTTGAAGGCTAGTTAGTAGCTATAAAATTGACTATCACGTTTATTTGCCAGCGTTGAAATATCTTTACCAGTTAAAATGTGGATTATCATTAAGCTCTATCGATAAAAGCAAGACTGAAAATTACAAACATATATATATAACTTTCAATAACTTTTTCCTTAAAAGGAAAAGTTTACGCTTCGTCGGAGAAATTCCTATCTTTTTATTATGAATAAATAAAGATATCACTATGTAAGTTAAAAAAAACACTTCAACCCGAAGGTTTATTATCATTGTTTAGGCGGACGGAAAATTATGATTATTACAAATGTTACCTGAATGTGAGAATTAAGTGAAGGTGAAGGTGAAGGAGGCGGTGTATGCGATGGACTTAAAAGAGGAGCTGAACAGGACAAGCCTGGTGCTGAAGTAGATAGACCTGGTGCTGACGAGGCTAAACCAGGCACCGAGTTAGCTAAAGGAGGAGGTTTAGAATCAGTTCTGCACCGAGGGATCCAGATATCCACTCCTCGCCCACAATCTGTCGTACCATCTTGCCGCATAGACTCGCGGCGCCGTAACCTCTCCCATGTCTCTTTTCTACGACACTTCTGACCACCTGCACATATGATAACATTAATTAGAACATTTCTCACATTATAAACGCAAATTTAAATAAATCCAGGTAAATTTTAGGTACATTAATTATCTTAAAGAATAATTACAACCAGATTATTAGAAATATTATGTTCTAGATAACAGTTGTCAACTTAAAAATTATAATTATATTAATAAAATTATACGATTTTCTCCGTCTAGAGATTAAATCGTAGAAGATCTAAATACTCGACATTTTATACTCTTCCTCTAAGGAAATAAACCATTCTCAAGGTTTACCACTTGATTAGTTAGAAGTAACAATGGAATTGAATTTAAACAAGCTAAATTATCATAATTATAACAAGTATGACATTATGCGTCTAGGAGCGGATAATCTAATCCCTCAGAACTAAAGGTTTATTGCTATATCTAATATTACTAAAGACAGAAATAAAGCTTATAATTTTTATCTACCTATTATAATAAAAACTAACAATAAGAATAAGTAATAATAGGTAAGCACGCCTACATTTAAGTATTTATAGATATTGAGTTCTATGTATAATATATATATATATATATATATATATATATATATATATATATATATATATATATATATAAATATATGCATGTGTGTATGTATGTACATGCGGTAATATTAAAGGGGATGATTTCTCAATTCATTTTATGAAAAAAACGTTCCTATTAACATGGGTCCCGAAATGCATTGCTTCCAAGATACAATGTATTTGCCACTGACTTTATTTTAAATACTGTGTTAAACACAGTATTTTGGGCAAAATAAATATTTTACAATAAGTATCAACATTTAAAAACCAAAAATTACAAAAACTATTCGAAGTGACCACCTCCAGCTAGGATGCAAGAATCCAATCTTCTCCTCATTGACTGGCGAACAGTATCAAATACACCAGGGTCATTTCTAATTAAGTTACACCCAGCTATGAATCGATTTCTTAAATCCTCCCCATTTTACAATGATTAATCACGAGACGCATTCAAATTACATCCACGAAAGAACAAAACAGTTATTTTTAGTCGGATTGTTCGCACATATTCCTTTTATGTGATAAATGGACAGGCATTTTCACCACATAAAATAGTTTTTATTTTTTATCTCAAAAACAAAATAAGATGCGACAAAAATTCAACAGGCAAAAATTTATTTTTAGTTGTTTTATTTAAAAAAAAAAAATTGAATTTCGAAAAAAGTCAGAGGCATACGCACAGTATCTTGGAAACAATGCATTTCCGGACCTATGTTTATAGGATTTTTTTTTCATAAAACGAACTGAGAAATAACCTCCTTAAATATTATCGCGTCTTTTTTAAACACCCGTATATTATACATGTGAACAACGGATATCGTGACAACAAGTCTAATAACACCTACCTTGGCCCTATGCCTAGACCCTCTGTGTATTACATAGAGAATGCAGCCTAACACTTAGGTCGAGTGCTAAGTTCCCTTCGATGCGTAAGGTAACATGGAAAGATAAAATAAAATAATAAAAAGA
Source organism: Gerris lacustris (assembly GCA_951217055.1). Taxonomy (NCBI): domain Eukaryota; kingdom Metazoa; phylum Arthropoda; class Insecta; order Hemiptera; family Gerridae; genus Gerris; species Gerris lacustris. The sequence goes on along the minus strand of OX578276.1, from coordinate 59,975,187 downwards.
TAAGAAAAAAATGTATTAGATAATAAAAAAATAAGTCAGGCTGAAATAAGTCTGACATTTTTTTTTTTTTTTTAGATTCTTGCATTACCGTCTAAGTAGGACAGGCTGGACGCAGATAATGGACACGATTAAAAAAACATAATATGCGATGTGGATGACAAATTTAAGTTCCATACGTGAGAAGAACACCATAATAGTGATAAAGAAGAAGACATGTTCCTACATACTACGACAAACGGAAGCATGACAGTGATTCACGGATATAAGAGATAAAAAAAGTATTGCAGAGTCTATACAGGGTGTCCCAGCTAAAATGGAACAGCAAAATATCTCTGGCACCATGATAGATAGAAAGATGCGGTGTGCAGGGTTCGATAATGGCTATAACTGCACCAGAAAAAATGCTGAACATTTCCCGTGTTCAGCAAAAGTGTGTGCAGTTTACAAAATTAAAAAAAAGTAAATAGGAAACCATATTTTTTTAGACTAGATTTGGATTCTATGTCTAAAAATAAGAATTTTTTACTCTTGGAAATGTTTCACTAAAATAAATGTTCGCTAAAAACCTGCTAAAATTGAAACTTTAACTCCATTTTACAGCTAAACTATTGGATTTAGTTATTTTTAGTCATAGAATCCAAATCCAGTCTAAAATACATACCTTATTAATTTTTTTTTTTACAAAAAAAAGTGTTCAGCAGGGTCAAAACGTGAAAAAAAATTAACAATACTACATGTTTTTAAGAATGGATTTGGATTTTACGGCAAAAAATAATAATTTTTTCCTAAACCCATTAGTTGAGCGAAAAAGTTCCAAGAGTGAAAAATTCTTATTTTTAGCCATAGAATCCGAATCTAATCTAAAAAATATGGCTTCCTATTTATTTTTTTTTTGTTATGTTAACTGCACACACTTTTTCTGACCACAGAAAATGATCAGCATTTTTTTCTGGAAGCGCATTTATAGCCATTATCGAACCCTGAAAACCACATCTTTCTATCTATCATGGTTCCGGAGATATTTCGCTGTTCCATAATAGCTGGGACACCCTGTAGATAAGCTTTAAATTAACGGAAGAGGGTGAAATGGGTTTGTAATAATTGAAGCCCTAGGAACGGCCATGAGACCTGCAGTCCAGTTCAAAGCTCTTTCCAGCTATAGGCATTCTTAAATGGTCTCCCTTCCTCTTTAGTGTGACGATTTAAATCTATGTAAAATTTAGTTTGACAACATTTATTCTTCTAAATGTGGCATAAGTACTAATTTCTAATCAAACTTATTTTGGTAAAAAGATTTGGTAACTCACTTTTTAACAAGAGGCAGGAAGTGAACAAATATATATTATAATTATCTTAATCAAAAGTTCACCAATACTCTGTTCTCCTGTAAAATTGACTAAATTACATTTATCTTTTCGTGCAACACCATTGACATTAGGTCAACAAACAATTGGCATCTAAATCAAATCAATAAATCCTTCTTGCATTGTTCCATCGAATCCTTAATGCATTTTTTTCTCTAATAGGTTCAAAGCAATATTGTTCTATACTGTTACCTTGGTAAGATGGTCTGGTGTTAGGGGGCGAGGCAGTACCCGTACCAGACTCCGGGTCTCCTGAACTGGTGGATGTATCTTCATCAGAATCTCTAGCCGTCACAGAGGAACTGTCCGATAACCAAGTAAAACTTGAGCTCCTAGACACCGCGGGAGACGTCTGCGTACCTCGCTCCGCCTGCAAACATTAAATAAATTCATTATATAAATATATATGTGTGCGTTCTCAATGAGTACAATCATCAATGAGATTTTAAAAAGATTATATTATAAAATCATGTGTGCAAGCACGATAGAAGTTTTAAATAATTTTAAGGGTTTGTAGTTTAAATCAGCACTACACACAAGTCGGAAGGGTTTAGCATAAACTCATTAAGGATGGAGAACCCTGTCTAAATAATAAAAATGCTGTATAACTTTGAGGATTTGAGGAATTCGAATAAAATAAATTTAAGAGAAATTGCTTAAATTAATCAGGAGGAAAAAACTAATAAAAACATGTTGAATTATCTGGGAAACGTTTTTTTTTATACACCAACAGTTTTAAACTTTTACAACAAACACTAACTTCTAACTTATGTAATCCATATTTTTAGGGTTATCATATTAATAATTGAGAGCTTAGTCCATCATCGATACTAATTTATTTGACTGTGATATTAATATTCACTAAGAGTGCTATTAGAAAGGGGAATATAATAAAGAACTGGTCAACCAAATATAAATTTTAAACATATGTACCATGTTTAACCATTACTTAATTCAAATAATGCTAATCTTATTCACGGTAATAAATACTTTGATTAACAGGTTAGACATTTATTTATGTGAGTTGATTTATTATTTTGTATTGCATGAATAATTTGTGGTCTAACTGAATGGAAGTGGAGTGGTTGGTTGACTCGTTCATCTAGAAACCGATGAGAATGCCTTCGAAAAGTTCCATTATAGATTCTTTTTCCCATTAGACTTGAATAAATAGTAGAAACTTTATTCGTCTCGACCTTTTTTTGTGCCAAGCGGAATAATATTTTCTTAATTTCCATAATTTTATACTTCAATAAATTTAAACAATAATTTAATATTTAAATAAATAATTCTATGGAGTATAATTTAATTAAAATATACCAACATTATTTATTGATTTTAAGAATTGTAAAATTTAGAGGAAAGGGAAAGGTATTTTAACTAGCAATTAGAAGTTTTTTAACTACCACTCGTTACTTGCAATTATTAAATGCATCACTTCTTTTTCTTTCAAAATATTGCTCATGAAGTTCATAGAATATCAAACAATCTTAGGTATTTTGTATACACATGAATAGAATAATAACCTGATTGCAGGTGTCTAGGAGCTCTGAGGATCTCTCTAGTCCGGAGTCCTCTGCTTCAGGGCTGTAGGACCTGGACTTCTTGTCACCGGGCCAGGGTCCTTTAGGCCAACAAGGCTTAGTCGTGGTAACCTTAGCGTTGCACCTTACATCGTCCGACGCTAAATCTGTCTCTAGCTTTAGCCGGTCGAATACTTCCCCTATCTCCTCCTGAACAAACAAACAACACAATACAATTAGTCATAATATAAATATTCTATAATTAAAATAAAAATAGACTGCCAATTAGTGTGGCACATAGCTTCCTTGCATCATATCATGTACTTTAGCGTTATATTACTTTAGTGTTATATTACTTTAGTGTTATATTACTTTATTGCTATATTGAGTAAAAACTATTAATAGTATTTTGGGATCTTTAACACTTCATAGCGGTGTCGCTGTATGTTTTACTAAAAAATTGCTTTTGAAAAAAATGTTTGTCTCATTGAATAGATGAAGTATGATTTTTTCCCCGACCAAAAATTCCAATTTTAAATTTGAATTTCACGTTTACGCGAGTGTTGCGCGCTAACGCTTGGGCGGATAATGTTGCCCAACGAACTCGTCCTGGGCATTGGTAAAATGAACATGTCTAACAAATTTCATCAAAATCGGTCGACATTTAAACAAGTTATCGTCGAACGTTTTACGATTCGCGGACATACAGACAGACAGACACGAAACCAAAAATGATCCTTGATGTCTGAAACGGATTTCTGTCTAGGAATTTTTAAAATCGGAGGCATAAAAGTTTTTCGTTCTCAAAAGTTAACACAATGCTTCCGTTACCTTCGGTAAGCTCGAAAGCAAAATTAGGAACCAAGCTAGTATTGATATAGTAATAATTGAAGAAGATAATAATTTTGGTAGATAATTTTTATAATACCTAATTGAAAAAGTCATATATAATACTCAATAAGTCATACAATATTAGTAATATAATCAGTTTAAGAAAAATAACTTTAAATGTTACTTGAAAATCGCTAAATTGATTAATTTTTTGTTGCTTCAATTCAAAACCACGATGCTCAACAATGCTAACGGGGAAGAAAAATTTCGGACTTCACATAATATTAAACAAGTTCTTTGGTTGGAAAACAAAAGTAGTAATAAATATTATGTCAACTTAAACAAATTTAACATCCGAAATACCTTGGACTATGAGTGTATTTATATACAGGGTGGGCAAAAAAAACCGCACTTTTTTGAACACTTATAGCTCAGCTTCTGTAATAGATAGAGATATGGGGTTTGCGGGGGCTGAAAACTACATTCTTCCTCTTTAAATTTCATATCTATAAAATAAAAAACCATTAGGTGAAAGCCATGCAATGAAGGTTTGAATTAGGGTCTTTAAAAAAGTCGTTGTCCGGGTAGTAATCGTTGTGTGGTATTATAGTTTTGATAGAATAAATGATCATACACAGGAGGGGGGGGGGGGTTCTTTGTAGGTAACTGAGAGGAATCACTCAGTGTTATAACAAACATTGAAAATGTGTTAACTACAATGCTGCCTGAAATTGATCAAAATTGAAAAAGATGAAATGCCAAATTACACGTTTATGCAAGATGTTGCTCCGTCCCATTACTCCTTGCAAACAATGGGACGATATGCGTCAATCAACTATTGCTGGGGCCATATCCCACTGAGAATGAGAGTGCTGGGTGTCGTAAATGAACTGGGAGGACATATTGAACAATACAACAAGTACATCTGTAAAATACGCATTGTTTTTTTTGTAATTTTGTTACATTCATTTTTTATTAACACAAAAAAGTCCAAAACTAAACAAAAAAACCAATCGGTCAGATAACTCTCTTAAAGATATTGATACTGTATTTAAATTCCATAATATCTTATTTAATTGATTAATTGCTTCCGAGCTTATCAAAGGTAACGGAAACAGGTAAATTCATATAGCACGTGCCAGGCCGACATTTCGAGCCACCTCTAACCACCTCTAACCACTTATAACCACCTCTAACCACCCTTTAGGAAATTTCTTTGGCACGTACAATATTAATTAGCCCTAAGACATTATGATAGTTCTGAAGGAAGACATTTTTATGTCTTTAATTTCAAAAATTTCTACAGAGCGAAATCCATTTCAGACATCGGGGAACATTTTTGGTCCGTGTAAGCTTCTTTGTCGGTCTGTACAAAATGTTTGCAAACCCAACTATAAGAAATAATTAATATAAAAATGCAATTTTTCAAAACTGGTCTTATTTTCAATTTTTTTTTTCTTCTTTTTTTTTTTGGTTTCTGTATTCTTCACCATAGTTGTTTCTATGTGCAAAATTTGGGAAAGATTGAATGACGGGAAGTGGTTCAAAATTGGGGTAATAGGTGTGCGATGAAACTTAAAAAGCAAATAAATTTGACGCCATTTTTTTTTTTTGTTTTTTTTTTTTTGTTTCTGTATTTTTCACCATAGTTGTTTCTATGTGCAAAATTTGGGGAAGATTGAATCACGGGAAGTTGTTCAAAATTGGGGAAACGGACATGTGCGATGAAACTTACAAAGCAAAGTAATATAAGACCAGTAATAAATAATTAATATAAAAATGCCATTTTTCAAAACTGGTCTTATTTACAATTTTTTTTTTTTTTTTTTTTTTTGTTTTGTTTTGTTTCTGTATTGTTCACCTTAGTTGTATCTATGTGCTAAATTTGGGGAAGATTGAATGAAGGTAAGTGGTTCAAAATTGGGGTAATAGGGGTGCGATGAAACTTAAAAAGCAAATAAATTTGTCGCCATTTTTTTTTTATTATTTGTTTTTTTTTGTTTCTGTATTTTTCACCATAGTTGTTTCTATGTGCAAAATTTGGGGAAGATTGAATGACGGTAAGTGGTTCAAAATTGGGGTAATAGGTGTGCGTTGAAACTTAAAAAGCAAGTAAATTTGACGCCATTTTTTTTTTTTTTTTTTTTTTTTTTTTTTGGTTCCTGTATTGTTCACCTAAGTTGTATCTATGTGCAAAATTTGAGGAAGATTGAATCACGGGAAGTGGTTCGAAATTGGGGAAACGGAAATGTGCGATGAAACTTACAAAGCAAAGTAATATAAGACCAGTAAAAATTACTCGTTCGTTTATTGAAATGTGGGTGGTAATTCATAAAACCTTCTGCGCCCATTGGTTTCTCTTCCTTATGGGCAAAATTGGCAAAAACACCAATATCTTTAAAAGTACTCATCTGATTTTTTAGAAATTTTGATGTAGCCTACAGATGGCCGGCCCATAATAATTTCAACCATTTGCGCTCATTAAATTTTACTAAATGGATACGAACTTTTATTCATATAAAAAATTAAACAATGGAGACAGAATTAAAAAATCGGTCCGGGGCTAACACTCTTATAATACCATCGCAGTCCCAGAAACTTTTTGATTTTGATTTTCATCAAAATTAGATTTATTTTCTTAAATATCTCGGAAACTAGATTTTTCCCAGGAAAACGGCTTATATCTCTAAATTCGTATTTAAATGGAATAAATTTTAGACTTTTTTAAAATTAAAATCCTCAGAACCATTTTCGAGAAATAGTTTTCTATCACGTTTTTTATAGTTTTTTGGGGGGAAGCGCCTCCAAATTTGGAGCTAAAATATAATTCTCGATTTCTCCTTGGGGTATGATTTTTCTGAACATGTATGCAAAATGTCGTCAAAATCAGCACAGTAGTTTAGGCTCCGCGCGTCTGCTTGCTTGCACTGATGAAAGACGACAGACAGGCATTTTTTAAAAAACTTTTGTTGTATTCAGAGGACCTCAAAACGTGTAAATCTATCAAAATCTCAAAATTGAATTTTTTCGCCATCACAATACTTTCTCTTTACATGAGAAAGTAAAAAGAGAGAAAAATAAATAAACCAGACAATAGTGGCTTATAAAATGAAAACATCATAAAATGCAATAGGGAAGAAGCTATATGTCACACTAATTTTTTGCCACAGACTATTTTTATACTTATTTAAAACTTACTTATTTAAATTTTTATACTTATTTTATACTTAATTTAAATGAGGTTGTTTTCATTTTTATTTATATTTTCAACAAATCAATTTTTCAGAAGACTAGATTTTTCCCGGGAAACATATGGTTAAATTCGTACTTAAAAGGACTACATTTTAAAACTTTGAAATCAAAATCGTCGGAATTGTTTTTAAGAAATATTTTGCTATAACGTTTCTTTAGAGTTTTATAAGAGGTAGCTAGCAAAGAGGTAACTTAATTTGGAGCTTAAATTCATTAAACGATTTCACCTTGGGGTATTGTTTTCTGAACATGTGAGCCAAATTTCAATGAAATCGGCCCAGTAGTTTAGGCTCCACGCGTTTGCACAGAGGACATACCACTTTTAGACTCAAGGGACCATAAAACGTTTAAAACCATCTAAATCGAATATTCGCGCCGTCATAATATTTTCTCTTTATATATACTGCATATATGAGAAAGTAATAACCAAAAGTAACTAATAATCTTAACCTCATTATACTTCATACAATTATGTTTTAAGTTTTACCATTTTATTTTAATTTAAAGAATATTTATATAAAAGTTATAGTCCACAGGCCACCATAAGAAGTGAGTCGCTGATTGATAAAGTTTTCTTACCTTATGGAATCGCTTATTTATGCCTTGTCCACCGATGAATTGGCTATATGGCAACTGGGCGCTGGGCCATTTCTTTTTTGTTGACATGCCAAACTTGCCCTTCTGCGGGAACATTGAAAAGAGATGGATAAAGTTTTGATTTTCACAGGATCGTTTAATTAAATTATTTAAAAAACAGTGGTAAAGGTGGCCACCGATATGAGTGGGCCGTTTTCTTTTCAACGTCCCCGCAAAATGTTTGGGGCGGTGGACACCCCAAACGGCCCACTCATATCGGTGGCCACCTTTACCACTGTTTTTTAAATAATTTAATTAAACGATCCTGTGAAAATCAAAACTTTATCCATCTCTTTTCAATGTTCCCGCAGAAGGGCAAGTTTGGCATGTCAACAAAAAAGAAATGGCCCAGCGCCCAGTTGCCATATAGCCAATTCATCGGTGGACAAGGCATAAATAAGCGATTCCATAAGGTAAGAAAACTTTATCAATCAGCGACTCACTCTTATGGTGGCCTGTGGACTATTAATATATATATACATATATATATATATATATATATATATATATATATATATATATATATATATATATATATATAAATCTATGATATACACCAGGCAACTCAACTCGACTTACCCTGACCGTTCCCCCGAGTTGAGTTGCAGGAGTTTTCTACAATATATATATATATATATATATATATATATATATATATATATATATATATATATATATATATATATATATATATATATTATATTTAGCAATACTAAAAAGTAATATCATAACTTGAGAGCTTGATGAATTTACACAATCCTATAATTAGAAATATTATTACTTAGAAGCGAAATAAGATGGGAATATAAGGAGAATTCTATGAAGCGTTAACTTACGAGATTGGATTTCCAAAGCAATACTAATTTCAAACCTCCGATTTTTCTCATCGAATCCTAGCAAAATACAGACAAACCAATAATTGTAAAGTAAAATCAAATTTAATTAATTATTTATTTTTTACATTAAAAAGCAATACTCATTGTTTGTTTGATTAGTTAATGTTATTTTGTTATTGTTGCCTTTATAATATCACATCTACCAAAATAAGTAATAAAAAAAAATTGTTAGAGTAAACGAATAAGGTGGTCCACAAAAAGTAAATAAAATAATGAGGAATCATAATAGAAGCTAATGTGCGGTCACACTTTGCTTCTAAGCCAACAATAGTGATGAAGTGAAAGTTAAATGCTTCTGTATAAAAAAGTCCAGTCATGCACCATGACTTAATGAGCGAATTTTCAAAGAAATCTGCGTATTATTGGGTTATGATAATATAGGAAAATTTTGGTTTAGAATTTGAATGGGGAAAAAAATTGGTACACAGGGGTACGGGGTACAAAAGTCAAAATAGTATTTACCCTTCAAGATGCATGTCGTTGGAAAGCTCTTTAAGAGTACAGTAATTGTTGTTATGTACACTTTTATCATATTTTCATATAAGAGGGGGGTAAAATGGATAAAACACGGTTTTATGCTATTTTTGACCCTAAATTGTAAAAATTTGACCCCTAAATGAACTCAAAAAATTCTGGCCAACGAACTCATCCTTTCTTTTGATATTATTGACATTTTAAAATTTGTTTGAAATTTTTAAGTGCATCCTAAGGGGAGATATCGTCTGGAGTGACACATATATACATATATACATACATACATAAAAAAAGTGTTAAATTTTAGGAATCGATTCAGAATGGTCTGAAACGGATTTCCATGGAAAAAATTTTCAAAAATTCGCATTACAAAAATTTTGAAGCCATTGCAATAGCGTAATTTTCTTTGAAAATTCGCTAAAAAGGAAATATGGTTTTATTAACAGTTAAGACATTTGCTAAAAAAAATGAAAATGCCTAGACTAAGGATATGAGCCACTAATTTATAATACAAAATAACAATAAACAGCTTGGTTTTTCAGTGAAATCCGCGTCACGAAGGGATTGAAGTCCGACATTTCGCTTCCACAACTGGAAGCATCTTCAGGGGTGTTACCGGGATTTTACCGGAAAACCAAGCTGTTTATAACGAGTCTACCCGCGGAAGCCTACGCACCACGTTACAAACTAACAAATTATATACCTATGTAGTATGTAGATTTTTTTTCTTTTTTTTAATAAATTTAAGAATTCTTAATAATATGGAATTGCATGTAAAATGTTTTCTTCTAATAATAAACTTTTTTCGTAAAACAAATTTTAAATGAAGAAACTGCACTCCAAACATTTTATTTTATTTTTTTTAAAAAATCAAACAACCTACCTTTAAGATAACTAAAAATTTAAGTAAAAAGTTTTTAAAGAAGGGATTTTTAAAACTATTATATTATTGGCTACGCATTTAAAAATTGATAGAAGAGAGAATAGAGGTAAATATTTAAGAATCTCAGATTTTCTGATGTTTTGAAATTAATGAATCCTACTTTAATTTCAATGACATAAGTGTATTTAAGTTTATAAACACAGGTGTCACTTGGTTAAAAGAGGGCTCAGACAATCTCCGATATTACCTAAATAGGGAAGACGTGCAAGGAAGGCTATCATGGTGAGATTTGGTTGAAAGACAAAAATGTAGCTAAGGTCTAAGTCAAAAATCAGGAATTGAAGTGTTCCTCATAACTTCTTATACTCGCTAAATAAGAATATACTCAAACAGTTGGGTTTCTTTTTCTTTTAATTCTCTAAGGATCCAAAGGGTAAACCAAATGGATCTAATCCAAAAAAGTAACATAAAACTAGGGTTTAATAAATTGGGCGTTTCGTTCTCGTCAGGTAAGATCAAAACCGGGCGTTTTTACTGAATATGTCAGTTCAAGCGGCAGTGACCGGTCAAACATCCCGTCAGAAGATGACAGGGGGTGTTCAGAACTAACGATCTCTTGGCACACTAATGAGATAGTATTAGTGGATAAGACCTGGGTAAGAATTTTGGGATGTCTTATTCAGAGAGCAAAATTGATCGCCTCACATAAAAATTAAGCTGGTTCTCAGAAGAGAATTCAGACTCTCCACGTTTCTTATTAACACCAATTAAGTAAGGCAATGTAGTGTTGCATCAAAACCAATCTGGTCTAACTCAGCAGAAAAAACTTTATTAATCTATCATAATTTTTAATTACTACACACTAAAAAGCATTGGTTGGTTGTTGGTTTAACCAATTTCTATAAGAATCAACTTTAGTTTAGTCACAAACTATAACAAAAGTTTAAACATAATATAATAAATCAAATATAAAACTTAAAAATATAGATGATGATGAAGGTTGCAGTGAATAAATTGAATAAAAACTTATTGAAATGCTGTGAAAAGCAGATTAATAACTAAGTAGAGGCAATACTAAGGATTGACATGAAACCGAGTTTGTTGGTGCAGACCAAATAGCCTGGCGCTATTAAAGCTTGAATAGACAACTAAGTAACCGATCGAATCCTATTACATTTCATCCATTGTATTCCTAAATTAAGCCAACAGTCAGCCGATTCAAGTTTCTCCCACAATACGTTTCCATCAAAATCAACCTGGATCAATTTATATAGAAAATATTTACTGAATAAGCTTCTAGAATAAAAAGAAAATAAAAAAATACGTATTATGCGATTTTTATAAAACTTAATAAACATCATAAACTTTTGGCATTGGACTTAATTCATTAACATACCTCTGGGAAAGAAGCTCGGCTTTTTAAAGTCTAATTTAATGCAATATTTATCGGTAGTAGACCATTTTAAGGCTAAATGTATGTTTACCAAAACTTTTTACATGATGTAACATATAGTTTAATAAACTATAAGATCATTGATTAACATTGGGTACAACTCAATGCAAAAATGTATAGGGAATTTTAATAAATCTTATTAAAAAAAAGGTTTTGTATCTAAATTTAAAAAAAGGTTTTAATTTTATAACTTTTATTTCAAAAAGTAATAGCAAAAAGGACATTTTTGACACACAAAGATTGATAACATGCGAAATGATTTGGTTTTTACTGTAAAAAATATGAGATAGTCTTATTGTTAGCTCGTAGGTTCACATTATATATTTGAAAGGTTCATTATCAATGTGATTAACAATTATAGGGAAGCAATCAAATAGAGCTTTAGATTGGAAGAGGTAGAATATCGGTTAGTCGACGCGACAGTAGAGTGGTTTGTTGCCATCCAAAGGTATAGAGTAATTATAAGTTAGAAACCAGGCAACTCTATAAGCCCGACAACATGGGCCCTTTCATCCGATACTTGATTAGCTGACTCTAGCACAATATTAGACAATGATTACATTTTCAACAAAAATATAGTAGACCTAAAAAAAAAATAAAAGATCGTATGTAATCATCGTTGTATGTGCACTTTCACTAGCACGAAAATAGATGAACATTTAGTTTACAATTTTGAGATAGATAACAGCTTTTATTTTATCTTTTAATACATGGATTTAAATCATCACATTTTATCAATTAAAGTTACATTAAATATTTCTTAATTTTAGTTTTTTAATTCTGTAAACGGAATTAAAGTAAATGCAAGTAAGTAATCAATAGGAAGATTTTATATCTGCCGTGCGTGGATATTAAATAAAGGATATATTTTCAAGATTTAATTTACTAAAATCCTTACACAAGCAGTGGGCAAGTTTATAAGCAGGGACACTATCTTGTCCTCCCACGTCTGGATCTCGGCAACCCAACTCTAATAACTTTACGAAATTTGAATTAATTTCTATACAAAATAAATAAAATACACACATTCTTGCATACTATTTCATTGCGTAAATTGTTAGCATCAATGAAGTATACAACGGAGGCCTTGATTAGGTATGTTAAATTATTATATGTTTAAGAAGGTTCTCTTATAATGTATAATTTATTATAGGTAAACTTTAATTCTAGAAGTATTAAATCCACCAATAAAAACTAACTAAAGGGTTTAAAACAAAACAACCCAATATTTCTAAAATAACTAGGTGTGGGAATTTACAGAATTATAGTTACATGCCTATATAATAAACGGATTAGAAATAACTTGAACGGACTTACGACTGTTTAAAAAACCCATGAATGTAAAAATGTAAATAATATACCATGATATAACGGGGTGGAGAAGCGTTTAAAAAAGGAACACGAGTGAATAAGAGGGCTGCCGGTCACAGACTGACTGGAGTTTAGACGAGTTATAAGTAAAGCGGAATATAAGAGACTACTCCTTGTTCCTAGTGTCAATGATTCCGCCTACAAGTTCCTCCTAGGTCAGTCATCTTCACTATCTGGCTGACCTTTCTCCAAACATACTGAAACCCAGTTAGTTAAAACACTCTACAACTCAACTTTAACATCTTTTAAACCTTAGCAAAATAATCCTCCAACTTCGAGCCATGTGATTTACCAGTCTTGACATCTTCAGGCATTGATTTGGTAAAATTCAATTCCAATAAAAAAAAAAAGTTATCAGAAATATGTGCAACTGTGGAATCATTCTGAAATCATTCCTCCAGGACAATGTGATTTGGCATATCAATCACACAACAAAACACTCTCTTAACTATAAAAAATTCAACAAGCTTAAACATTTCAGCACTTCTAAAGTACACAGTGAGATCAAAAAAAATTAATCAAATAATCATTTACACTATAAAATATTTGTCACATTTTTATTCTACAAGAAAGGATAAATTGGACTAGAGCATACATTATGGGCTATTCGCACTAAGAATATGCCTTTCTCTCATCCATAGTTTCATATTACAGTATAATACTTATTTATATACATATATGTGGATATACAATCATATATATATATATATATATATATATATATATATATATACAGGGTGGTCCAAAAGTCTCACCCCCCCCCCCCCCCCCTCTTAACTTTTGAACGGCTTGATATAAATTAATGAAACACGAGGGATGCGTATCATGTAAAGTGAAGTTTGTTTTCATGCAATCGCGCACTTAAGGCAACCACCCACTTTGCCCCCAGCCAAACTTCAAAATTTCAAATTGGAATGTATATTTTTGATAGCATATTTGGATTCTACGGTGAATAATAATAAAATTATACTTGAAACTTCTTTCTATCTCCAATATTTTGCCCCCTATAGGGGGGCAAAGATAGCACAATGAAAATAGTAAAAAAACAACATTTACCTATATCATTAAAAAATCTAAACGGTTTGTAATAAATTAATGATATATATATATATATATATATATATATATATATATATATATATATATATATATATATATATATATATATATATATATATATATATATATATATATATACTAAAATTGTTTAAATTTTATTTTTTAAAGGTAGGTAATGATGTAAGCTTTTCTTGGGATAGTGACACAGTTTTATTGAACGAGGTGAATTCTTTCTAAATACGTAATTACAAACATTAAATTTAATAAAAAGCGTTTACCCTACTTTGAAAAAAAAATTTTAATGTTAAAGCAAGAATTCCGGAGAATTACCAACAATGTACGTTGATGTCTTCCAGTAATGGCAGTAGTAATTGAATATTGAATGAATAAGTTTAAGACTGGAGCTTATTCCAAGACAGCTCTCTTTGTATCGACTTCCGCTTGTATCATTAACCAGTATGGTTTAAGAAGAATTCATAACATTGGCAATTCCATCATAATCTAACATCTTGTCACAAGATGCTATGGTATCTAAGTCTGCAACTAATCATCTTGTGTACGGGCGAGTCATGATAAAAGAATGTATGAAGACGTATACTGCTACAAGCATCAACATTTATATTCCATTCATATTCCAACTCTGATCTCCAATAAAATTTCAAATTCTCTATGCTTTCCTATAGTTGTTATTATTATTTTTATTTCTTTTAAAGATAAAAAACTTTTGCTGCCAAGCTTACCGAAGGTAGCAAAAGCTATGTGATCGGTGTGTGGTTTTGTGATGTGTCTCCGATTTCAAAAATTCCCAGGCAGAAGTCCGTTTTAGACATCAGAGAACATTTTTGGTCTCGTGTCTACCTGTTAGTTTTGTCGTTCGACAAAATTTGGATGGTACGCCATAAATTAGCCCAATTTTGGTTTCATATAAGTTTCAACATTCAGCGTCCATTTGTTTCTCTTCCACAAAAACTCACGAGTACATTCATTTATACCTATATCTTTACAAGTACTCAACTAATTTTTAGGAAATTTGTATGATTTGTCGAAAGTAGCCAACAAATGGTGCCTTGATCATTTAAACCGTCTGAACTCATTGAATTTTGAAAGATTAAGATTGATATGCATGTAAAATATCAAAACAATTTTAAAATATTTAAAAAAGGAGGGGGAAAAATAAATAAGAAAAATATGGATTGTAAAAGTATATGCGATAGGAAACTATGTGCTACACTAATTGACAGACTATTGTCGTCCTATGGACTATTTTTTCCAACAATGGACTATGACCTACCACCCAAATTTCATTCAAATAAGGCGAGTATAGTTTTTAAGATATGTTGTTCTCAAAAATTTAAAGACAGGCAGACAGACCAACAAACTGACAGACAGACATAGAACCAGAAATGATCCCTGATGTTAGAAAAAGAGATATCTGTCATTTCGTTCTGAAAAACGATCACATAGCCTCCGTTACTTTCGGAAAGCTCGGAAGAAAAAATTATGTTATGAAGTAATCCAGCACTAAATATTGAAAGTAAACCAAGAGAAAAAGGAATATTAATGCTAAGGATCAGAAAACTCTGGATTGATGGAGTAAATAGAAGATGATGTAGGAGAAGCAGGAGGTGTGAGCAAGTAGAGGAAAGGACAGGAAACAGGAGATAATGAGATGTGTTTCCACAAGGCTAGATAATCAATAGCAGGATAATAATGGTAGTCACTTCAACAGGCAATATCGGCACTATTACCTCCAGTAATCGCTTCGCCTTCCGCTCAACAACACCTTCAACCTAAACCCTCATCCAAACTGAATTATTTTAATTATAACGCCAAGCGATTCAATCCTAGATAATCAGATGAAAATTGAGCTTGTTGGTTGACGACAAAATAATGGGAAATGTGTGTATGTGAGTGTAAATACATAACTCCATATAAGTTCTCAAATAGCTATTTGTACCATTAATAGAAATGCACTAAACGATTAATTACTCTACAAATTGACCTGCAATTATAACATATGTTCATGGTTATATTCAACAATTTGCCATATTTCTAATAAAACAGCTCATTATCCTTTTACTTATTGCTCTAATTGATTCAGAGTTTTGCACTGAAAATTTACTGAATTGGGTTCAACCAAGATGTTTTGTGTAACCTATTAACCATGCATAAAACTCTCAGAAAACTTATTAGGATATTGTAAAAATTTAAATAACATTAATACCAATTCAGTTAAATGAGAGGTTAATTTCAAGAGACATGCCGCAAAATATGACACTTGTAAAGCCTTGTTATTAATTATATTTACAGGAAAGAAAAAAATTGAATAATTTAAGATTCGTCAGGGTAAGGGATTGCGATTGGAATGCGGTAGAATGTGAAATAAGGTTTCAAGATATAATAATAACTATAGTTAAATAAATCTTTAAAGTAAATACTTAGTGAAAAATAGGAATAATTTACTTTGATAATAATCTATTTTGTATTTACTAAAAATTTTAATACAATTAAATTAAAAAATAATAATATAGTAATATATATGTGAAGATTTTTTCTTAAATTAATGTAAACTATTAAGATAAAAAAAGTATGAATGTAAAATATTATTTTTTTAACTTAACAACTATTTATTTCGAAATATTCAAGTTTATTTAGTTAGTAAAATTCTAATTCATGAACTGCCACGATAAAATATTAAATAAAAGAGAGAATTGTTAACAAATTACATAATGTGGACGAGGGTAATGAAAAACTAATAGGTGATTGGATTAAAACCTGATTTTAAATTAAATAACACTTTTAACAGCGTTTTAAATCAATATTGAAAGATTTTAAGTGCTGTAGAGTAAGAAAATTTACAAATTTAAGAGCTGCTCGAGATAATTCAGTTAAATGTAGTAAACAGGTTCTGGTTTATAGTGAGTAGGCGGGCTGGTGTAATTCTCGACAGAAGTTGAACTGCCCTGACATCTATACCAAGCTCCTTCAACTAGATAGCTTCATGACTCTGTCAACAGAGTGCAGCACTCAACGATTCTTGACTCGACGATTTCTCACCAATGATATTACACAAACTAAATAAGCTAGTAGAGAAAATTAATAAAATGTATAGATATTTATACACATCATTCATTCAATATCTTGTTTCTAACATTAAAATTACTGTTTATAATTAAAGTTTAATCTTTTCTTTTTCTTTACTAATACTTTAGTATTAATACTAAAACTGACTTTAAAATATATATGTATATATTTTTATATACGCAATATCTAATAATAATAGCTTATTTTCTTATGTGTCCATATTTTAAAACATGAAATACAACGAATCTAAAATGGAAATTAGTTCTTCTACTAAATAATATAAGTAAATTAATAATATATATGTATATGGTAAGTAGAAAAAATTCGAACCTTAGAGTCAACATCTGCAAAGGGATTTGTCTATATGTATAGAGGGTGTTTAAAAAAGACGCGGCAATATTTGAAAGGGGGTGATGGGGACCACCGAGGAGTACTTCCTTAGATAGTTACTGTCCTATATTGTTTTAGAATGTAAATTACTTTGACTAAATAACTATTAAGACAAAGGGATGTTCAGTCCAATGTACTTTGAGACAAAGGAACATCACACTTCTGTTTTATAAGTTGAATAAAAGTCTAAAGAAGAACATTCCGTAAACCTTCTTTAGATTGTTACTCCTCTCTGTTTTTAAAAGGGGAGTAACAATCTAAATAAGTGCCAAGTAAACCTAATGAAGATTAATAAACCTAAAATAAAATATTAAAAAAATGTAAGTCGGTCCAAGGTACATGTACCAATATTTTTAAAAATCAACAAATGACACAGCTTTAAGATACAAAGCAAGTTATTTCAAATGATATACGAGACAATAATAAAATTGAAAAAACAAAATTAACAAAATAACTGTACCTAAAAAGGAACAAACGATGTGGATGTGACAAAAAGTCATAGGACCAAAATTGTTGATATTTAATATCAGATACCGCTGATTGTAGTTTAGAAGCATTAAGCCTCCAAAACAGCTTTACAGTCAAGTCCTCCGTTTACCTAGCCCTGTATCTTCAAAATGAAATGATTTTCGAAAAATTGTCTTAAGTGTAATTATTCTTCTGAAGTAGTCCAAGGAATCACTCCTCATATTGCCGCGTCTTATTTCACACCTTGTATATATTTATGTGTATATATATTCCTTCTTCTATTTTTAAGAGATAAAACCACAAAAATATTATTTTTTAAAGGATGATTGATAGCTAAATTTAAGGATTGATAGACAACACGAATTAACATTTCTCTTGCAAGAGAAATCTAAGGACTTAAAACGTTATCATTAGATAAAGAGTCTCTTCTCCTTTCTAAAAGTAGCGAGTAACTGAAATATATAAATAAAAAAGAGTGTGGTCTTTCGTTATAAATAGATTTTTGTGGTCCTTATATACAAAGTAAAAATAAAAATAGACTAGAAAGATGGAATTGTTAACATTCAAGGAAGGAGGAAATAAAAGTACAATAAGAAAAGTGATCAAGGTTGAAAGGGGGAAAAGAAATAAACGGCTGAGTAAGGTAGAAAAAAAATGATAAAAGTAGAATTAAGAAGGGTATAATCTTGAAAAGGATGCGTTACAAAGAGGCTGGTCGAACAAAGGCACGGCGGGAAGGAGCGAGGAACTATAGGGACAGATCCCGCGAGACTCGGCTTCAGGCTACAGCAGAACCTAAAAAATTATTCCACAGGAAAGGACATGTCAGGATAACGATTATACATAACAATGTAACTAGATTAACCTGTCCGTCTAAACATATTCTATTCATTCGATCATATAACCTACACCAACAGTACACCCTTAACTCACAACAATTCATTATCTCTTACCCGCACCTATATCGTGGCTTACAAAAACAGAATCATTAAGATTTTAAAACCACTTCACTTTATTTATTTTAATAATTGTGCTGGACAGAGAGATAATAATCAAGATTACAATACGGGAGTCAATTACTATACAAACACTGAAAATAGCTTATCATTTCTTACTACTGTAAGTGTAAAGGAAAACATACTGCGCACTTGGCAAGATTTGAAAATATTATAGGTTGTATATTTTTCCACACTTGAAAAAAAATATATTAGTCACAGGACAAAAAGTCAACAATATCAGAAATAACTTTATTTATTTATTTATATTAATTTTAATTTATAAATACTATTCAATAGTGGAAAAGTTTTAAAGTACTTCATTGATAACAACCAAGCAATTCATGTCATGAATGAAATAATTTTGAAGAGGCAGATAAAACAATGGCTTTACACATAAATTACTGTTTAATCAAAGGCGGTTGTTACTTATAAATAATTACCAGATAAAAAGAACTTTTTATATACTACGTTTTTATTTTCTGTCATAAATTTGAAACCCGTCAAAATGAAGATCGTAAATATGGGTCATGTCTAAAAACAAACATAATAACTTGCGGATTTTTTCCGAACTAACTTTCCATACAGCAAAATTTTCTGAAAACTAATTAAATTCTGTTGAAAGATGGCTAAAATAATGCATTGTCATCGTGTTCTGAGCTATTCTAAAAGTTTCAAATGTCTAGCTACTCGGGAAGTTAGTTAAAAATCGATTGCAAGATTTGTACTGGACAAACAAACAAACAAACGAGAAAGCAAGCTAATAAAAACGGAGTAAAATAATTATGGTTTAGTCTTTAAGGTACAAACGACTGAGAGAGAAAAAATAAAATTACACTTCTTCACTGTCATTATATTTTAAAATAATTAAGTTTATTTCTTAATCTATCTTCAATATTATTAACTAATTTTCACGATTACAAGAGCCCATTGGATATAGTCAGTCTATAAGAAGCATGACCATTTACATTTAAAATACCATTTACCAATGGTTTAAACTTTTGCAAAAAAAATCGAAATTTTCGAAACAAATCGATTCATGTATTGCATAAATAGTTCATTAAAATTCGTAAAATGGCAAGTATCCCTCAATTGCGAAGTTAATATGAATAATATTTGCATACCATTTACTTAAACGTCCATAAATGATTAGGGTATAAACTTTAAAGCGAGATTGAAAATATTACAGACTATAAATTAGTTAAACGTATTATTGACTTTCTCGCTAATATCGAAACCATACAGAATATATTGTGCGCAAGTACTCAAGATTTTACATTTCAAATTACTATACTAGTACTTTGAACAGTAAAGCGATTTTCTCTTAATGTTTTCAGGTTAAAGAAGAAACAAATTAGTACCAATGCCGAGTAGCCACACTGATTTCTAAAAGTATTTGACAGTTTTTAAAAATCATAAATTATTTTGTAATTAGTTATCAGCAAAAGCAATTAGCAAAGAATTTCCATTCCTAATGTATGAAAAGTATGTTTATATTTACTTAAAAACCATCATGAGGAAAAACAAAATGAAAAATAATTACTTATTTGTCTAGAAAAGAGAAAAGAAAGATATATAATAATTATGATGAGAAGATTTGATGTTTCACAGTAATTTTGTTACACAAAAAAATTGATTGATCACAGAGTTAATGTAATTTAAAAAATTAACATCTATTTTATTTAGTTTTCTGTAGTTTCTAAGCGACTGAAAAAATTATTTTCATATTTACTAATCAGAATCTATTAATGCAGAATGCAGATAAAAGAGTGGAGCATTGCCACTGCAATCTGGAATACAACCCAGATATTATATATCATAAGGTATGTATTGGGAACCCTTATTTTTATTTATATAAACAATGAAAATGTTTGTCATTTTACCCCCCCCCCCCCCCCCCTCATAAAAATATGATAAAAATGTACTTTTTTACCCCGTATCCCTTACCCCTATGTACCAATATGGACCATTTCAGATTTATGCCTTCCTGTGGTTGGTCACTATGACCATGCCGAATTTGTGCGGATCGGTTCAGCCTTCGCTTCGCAAAGTTCAATTATATAATTTTACGTTCAAATACTAATAAAGAACTAAATTGTTGAAGAAAGTTTTTTAATCAAGAAAAAAAAAATATATACGAGTTCTTTTTATAATTCGTTTTTGGTTCTTGATTAAATCACCGAGAAAATGTGTATGTACTTCTAGATTTAGCATAAGGATTTGAGCTTAAAATAAAGTAGGAAATGTTTTTTAAAAAAAAGGAGTCTAGCATTTTATAATCTATACAAAAAAATCTTTTGAGGTAGCAAGGCAGTTACTCTTTTGAGTTAATATTTTCACAGCCGTTAATTTAACAAAAACATTATTTATTTCTAATCTGACAAGCAGTTGTCTGCTGTCTTCTTCAATGCAGGCATATCATTTGTCCTTTTTCATAACGATATTGAACCATGATAAAAAGGCGCGGAGAAGGATGGGAAACAGAAAAAGATATATAAAGGTTATGGTATTAAAGGGTTAGAGAGAAAAAAAGAATATGAAAGGGTGTAAAAGGTCTTAGAAGGGAATGAAGGGATTATAAGCAAAAGGGCTGCTCGTAAAACTTCTTTAGACCTTCATAAGACTCCACAATGTCTAATCTTTTAAAAGAAGATACCTTAAACCAAGGAATTCACTGCACAAGGATGAATATCACCTATGAAATATGACACTAAGACTACTTAAAAACCATCCACTAAAAACCGAATTTGAAACAGACTAAACCCCAGATCATTACTAAGATATAATATAAGCAGGGGTTAAGACCTCATCTTATAACTAATTCTAATTTAGTTATTAATTTACTTTGATGTTTAAAGCAGCGGGAACAAAATTAATAATGATGAAGTTACGCTTATACTAAACTTATTATTTATTTATCTTCTTACTTAAGTTAGTTAAGTTAGGTATGAGATACAGTCACTAGTAAATGCATATATAGTTGATTTTCTTAGAGATTACTATCATCAACCTCATAATGCTCTTGCAATTGATTATATAGGTAATTGATGTTATAGTTCTATTTATATAAGTCAAAATAATAATTTATATGATATTCTTTAATAAACAACATAAATCTAAGAATATAATATTTAACTTACTGCAACTTCCTCGCATCCTATCCACGTACTTTATTGATTTCATGCTTTTACAAGCCATTATTGTCTAATTGGTTTAATTGTTTCCCCCGTTTTTTTTTAATCTGTAATTGTTTTAAGTTTTTACACGAATTAAAGTATCAATTTAGCAAAAGCTAAAGAGCGCAGACTGTTTATATTAATTTGGAGCTATCTGCGGGTAACTTTCGATGAACTATAAAAGTTTCATTCAAATCGAATAAGTACTTTTGAAGCTATAGGTGTAAATAAATGTATGTTTGTGCGCATGTGGAAGAGCAACAAATAGGCGCAGAAGGTTGAAACTTATATGGGACCAACAATGGGCTAATTATGACCTAAAATGACCCAAATTTCAAAATTGGATGTGTAGTTTTTTTTAGATATGTTGGTTCGCAAAAATTGAACGACAGACCGACCGACAGACCGACAGACAGACATAGAACCGAAAATGATCCCTGATGTCTGAAACGGATTTCTGTCTTGGAATTTTTCAAATGGGAGACCTAACATTTTTTCGTTCTTCAGAACAATCTCATAGCTTTCGTTACCTTCGGTAAGCTCGGAAGCAATAAATAAATAAAAAATATGATTAAATGTTAGGTATACTTAAAAAAAAGGATTTCTCCGGAGTAAATATATATATGCTTTCATATAAAGTCTAACAAGAACAAGAATAATATAATTAATAAATCACCGGTAAAACGTGGGTAATAAATAATTACCTATAATAAATAATTCAACTAAAAAGGTTTTTTACCAGCTAAAATGATCACAATGTGATTTAATATTTCCGTTGTACAGTGAATTAAATAAATAAACAGCAGGAAATAATAATTTGAATCCCGATCAGTACTTGATAACCTCAAATTTACAGTTCCATAAAAATTTGTTTGTTAATGGATGTTAATACTTAACAAAATAAATAACAGAATGGTATTACGCACATTAACAACTTTTCTAAAAGTTCATTCTTTAGTAAAAATTCTGTCAGGATTCAATTTTCATAATTAAAAGGACTATATGTACTGCACTGCCAATTTGGCATGGTTGTAAGTTGTAAAAAACTGCAGCGTCAGTAGAAAAGTAGAAAAAAAACGTGGCCTCATATTGTTGGCCTCGAAGAAAGAGAAAAAAAAATCGGTCAACATTTTTGGAATTAACTTTCTCATATAAATCTTATTTAATTTATTTATTATCCTAAATATATATAAAATTGGAGTGGTGTCTGTACATTAATCCGATTGGGCTCAATTTTTTGTATTTCAGTGAATTCAGGTTTCAAAAATGTTATACATAACACAGAGAAATAGACATGTCTGTTTCTCTGTGCGTCAATCACGTCCAAACGGCTACACAGATTTTGTTCGTTTTGGGTTTACAATGTTAAGTTTAATTCTGCGGGTTTTTTTTTAATTTCAACCCAGGGATGTGAAAAGACACGGGGGGCTACAGAAGGAAAATACCGCTGCTTTTCCCGAAAAGTTAACTTTTAAGAATTATTTCATCATCAGTATGTAGTCGGAATTAACTATAGTAATTTGGGATATTTGCAAATCATCTTATAAAAGGGGAGGGGGTATAGTAATATGGGGGAGGGATATAATCTAGATATTCTCGATTAGTAAAATAATTTAAATGCTTCTTGATGGTAGTTTATAAACCTATCAAATTAAAAATAACACATTCCGAGCAAAGCAGAGGTATCCAGCTAGTGAAATATATAATTTTGTTATTACATATTACATTCATAATATTGTTTTTTATTAACAGGTAATTTAACTCTCCCAACTAAGACTAATGAAAGAGCTGAGGGGGAGAAATATCAGATAACTGACTGACATGATGTCATTGCATTATTTTGATGTTAACTTATTATTATTACATATACATTACTAAATAAATCATTCTTTCTTTGAGCTTACATTGATTAGCCTACACAATATATCTCACAAACTACATATTTCCTGGGATAGAGACTTTTATATATGTTTTCGTTTTTCATATACATAGAGAAAGTATTATGACGGCGCGAAAATTTGATTTTGAGATTTAGATAGATTAATATACGGTTTGAGGTCCCTTGAGTCCAAAAATGTGATTTTTAAAAAATGGCTAACTATTTATGACTTTTGTGACCTTTTTTGGAACTATTCATCTCCTTGATTTTGCTTATTTTTATTAGTTAATTTATTCTAAAATTTTTATTTAATTTAATTTTATTAATTTTAATTATTATGTCACTTTTGTTTAATCATATTATTCTGCTTATTTAATTGTTTCCCCTTCGTTTACATTTACTTATTATTTTTATTGTTACCTCGAATTTTATTTATTTAACGTTTTTTAACTTCTTTTTAACTTTTTGGATTTTTTTATTTTTTTTTATTGTGCTGAACTGCTTGTTTGTAAAATTCTTACGTAGTTTGTTTGTTTCTTATTGTAGGCACTGATGATGGCCGAGAGGCCGAAAGCTAGTTCTGTTAAATAAACATTTAATTAGTGGAGAGGCTTTCTATTTTTATTATTCTACATTGATATCAACTCCACTTGCGCTCTTAATCTTCACTTATTACAAATCAATCAAAAAATTAGACTTAATCAATTAATGAGATACTATGGGATTTAAATACAGCATCAATATGAGAAAGTTTTGTTCGATCTATCAAACCGATGTTTGGATAATGTATTCAACTTTTTTCAGAGTTTTGAGGGCGTAGCACCCCCAATCGTAGAGCCAAAATTAATTTATCGAGTTTACCTTGAGTTATGACTTCTCTGTTTATAATACACATAACATTTCATTGAAAAAAGTTCATTAGTTTCGGCTCCAGGTTTCAGAACAGACGACATTTAAAAATACAACTTTTTAGGACTCAAGGGGAGCTTAAAAAGTGTACGTCAGTCTTTTTTCAAAATTAATTTTTTGACCATACTCTTGCTTTACATTATGCTACTTATATGAAAGAGTATAAAAAAACAATCATAAAAAATGGATAATTAATTAAATGATTAAAAATAGTGTATCACAAGCTCACAAATCATAGACAGCAACTGCAGTTCTTGGATCTACGCCCAATAGTAGTGAGTCCTTAGTACCTCGTTAAGAGAAAATAATCATGGTGTACGTAATAGTATGAAATATGTTATATTGAATTAAGCAAATAAATTATTCGTTTTCTCCTCATTAAACCAATGAAATATTTAACGTTCTGCATGGCGTTCGTTTAAATAAGAGTATTTGAACATTTAAGAGTATTTCCGACTCCAAATACACAATTTTCGAGGTAAGACTTATTACGTATTCACCGATACTTGAGAAAGATTTATGAGCTGAATGATTTTAATGATCAACTAAATGATATGAATTGTTATTTACAGCAGTTGTTGTGTTAGTTTTACAAAATGTTATAAAATGTCTTCAATCTTTGCTTAGTATGAAATGACTCAAGGAGAGCAGTGTTAAGTATATTTATGATGAATGAAAGAAGTGAAGGTTGGCGGAGATATCGAGTTTGATTAGAACTAAAGATACTTCAAACAGATACAAGTAGAACCTCACACTTATTATATGAAGCGATTGAGTTGCGTTCACCCTTCATTTATAACGATAAAAGTTCATAAGGTTAATATGCGTTAATAATTTTGCAATAACCAAAACAAGAGGTTCCAAAGGTGCAAATACAATATTTCGAACTATATCTACTAGAAAGAAGAAAGAAGAAAGAAAATGTTTACTAATTGATTTAGTTTTTTGTTTTTTTTCACAAACATTTTTACCCCATGATATACTATCATCGGGGGGGGGGGGGGGGGGGGGAGGTAGCAGGCATATTTTAATTTAACATTATTTAAATTATCATTTGCATGATTATTCCTCCTTTAAATTTAACATTAATTAAACAACAATTTGAACATTATTTTGATGATTAGTTAAACAATTATAAAACTACTACTAATATTTATAAAACTAATATTATAATTATAATGTAATATTTAAATGTATATTCAAAATATCATTTGCACGATTAGTTAACAAAATATACAAACCAACAATTAAACAAATAAATAAATAAAAAAAAATTGTATTGTTCAAGCCCACTCACACCTATACTTCCAAGCCTCTCTGACATAACCCACCAAACTTCCCCAGTCACTCCCATTTAGTATATTAAGAAATATATCATCTGGTAAGGTCCCTATGTTCCAGTATAAGAGCCTTATTTCCGCTAGCAAAGGGCACCTAGCTATGAAATGGTACATACTCTCTCTCTCTCTCTCTCTCTCTCTTCCACACAGCGGACAATTTTGTTCATCCTCTGCTATCCATGGTTTACTTTTGAGATTCAGGAGTTCCCCTCTAGCTTTAATAATCCATCCCATATTGGTAGTATTACATTTATGATAAAAATAATTTTTATCTCCTAACTCATGATTGAGTTCTTTGTATAGTAAATAATTCAGGGAGTTTCGAGCTTTTTCTAGACATTTATCTTTGAATATGAGGTCCGATGTGTCAGGCGCTTCTACCTTTACTTTAATTCAGATTAATTCTAACTATATCTACTACTTACACCTTCAGGTTAAAAAAATTATAATACATGACTATAAATTAATACAACTGATATATGGGGTCTATATAAAACAATATTGTGATCTTAAGGGAATGAAACGAAGAATTTTACATTGCTATGAAATCACCGACCAAATTAATAACAAAGAAAACTTTTTCTCAATTCTTTTAAATTGTTATTGAAATCTCAAATTATAATATATGTTAGGATACTTTTAAAAGTAGTCAACCAATTAGTATTTAATTATACCCCCATTTTTTAAATTTGCCAAAATTAATTTGAGTTATCTTCCAATGTTATATGAATTCCTCCGCCCTCCATAAAAGGGGGTTCGGGAGAGCCTTCCCTCATCTAAAAATGAATGAATGAACCCCTAATCATAAAAATAAATTAATAATCACCGAGAAGTGTTGTGTAAAGTATCATCTCCAAAGTTTTCTCTACAAGATAGGATCTCTATCTAGGACTTTTTATTCGGTTCGGCATTCACGTAAAAAAGAACTCTTGATAACAGAGTACACTATCAAAAACATTTTTTGGCACTGGAGGGCGCTGGAAAGGTCGGATCCTAAAAAAGAAGCTATCTGCGTAACTTCAAGCCCTACAAGATAGGCTAGTTAGTTTTTCTTTTTTCAAGAGTTAAATTGTAGTGAAATCAATAGTGTTCATATTTCATATGAACACAAAAAGGCACAAGATACAGTCAGGAAGATACAATTGTGCCTCTATACTTGAAAGCACTGTTGTAATATAATAAACTCGTGTTTCCAGTATACGAAAATAAAATTTTGTTTCTGCAATTGAAATATTATTAACTTAGTATAGGAATTAACTTTCACTGTTTCAAGTTTGAGACATAAATAAGATTATATCTTAACATCCCTGAAGTGCTTCATGTAAGAGAAGCGACAACATGAACATTTTTGTCACAATTCCTATTCTTAGTCATCTATTTATTAATATTAAAATATATTGTTATAATAATTATGGTGTAATTTTATTTGTATACTTCTTATTTATACCAAAAAAAATTAAATGTTAGTGCAACATAAAACTTTGTTACATTTTGGGTGAAATTCTTGATAAGCTCAAAGTAAATACTCGCCTTCTTAGTGAATACTAAGGCATTTCTATAACTACCGAAACAAAGCGTGAAAAAAAAGCAATAGATAAGTATGGTAATTTTAAAGACATTAAGACGTATTCTATACTCATAAGGATAATCCTATATATAGTGTTTATTAATAGTTTGTATGTGTTACACGTATTTGTGTGCTAACTGCTACCTTCTTAAGTACGCAATAACGAAATGAATGTCTAATCTGAGCAAGAGAATAGAATGTTATTAGGGTAATGCATGTTGAGCAAAACAACAGGTAAGGAACATGATTAAGGCCGAATGGGTAATGTTTGATGTCACTCTTTTGGACTCCTTGGTAAATATCATTTAACCACGCCCTTACCTAATCTCTAGGGTGTGGCAACGTGTTCATAATATTAGTATACACCAAACACTAAACTAGATTAATCTGTTGCGTGCCCGTCTCAGGAGTTCTCACAGTTCTTTGTAATAGAAAAGTTAAAAAGTCAAAATTATTTACAGCTAAATTTATTTTTAAAAACCAGGATATGATTAATTTTTATACATGCATATTATATGTATATATATATATATATATATATATATATATATATATATATATATATATATATATATACATACATATATATATATATATATATATATATATATATATATATATATATATATATATATATATATATATATATATATATATATATATATATATATATAAATAAACATATATAAATTGGAGAAGTGTTCTTTAGCACAAAATAAACAAAAACTGCAGCCTGCAGCTTCACGATGTGATTCCGTAGCTCTTCTTGCGCTCCAACGAAAAATAAACAGGTACTGTATGTAGAAAGAATAAAATGATACAGTAGATATTAGCCAGTGAAGCACGTGCTTCATCGATCACGTTTGGATTCCTTCGTTTCCCCCCTAGATCAGTATACCTGGGCGCCCAAAGTTCATATAGGCACGCAGGAGCTAGTAGCGAGTTAAATAATTTAATTTTTGTACACTAACTATCCAACTTGCCTTTTGATAAGATGGTTCGTATTCTGCTAAGATATAACAATAAATAGACTCGATTGAATAGTTTTAAATATCTCAAAAATAAGTAGTCTTCCAATAAGTGTTCTCTAACATCTATCAGTTACAAAAAAAATAAATAAATAAGTAGGTGTTTATTTCATACAATCAAAAAATAAATATATTGGTAAAAAGTGTAACAAAATATTTATTAAAATAGTTATGTTTGTGTTTTATTGCCATTACATTAAATCTGAACTATCTCCGAATGCTTTAAAATATTTTAAAGATTGTCGGAACAGCCAGAAATTAAAAAATAAATTCTATACTTATATAGGTACATCAAACTATAAAAGTAATAATATACATTAGACGCTTTACTAAACTTGTATAATGATAATGAGAGTCACAATGAAATATGTTACAATTTAAATAGTAATTTCAGTTTATATATTACATTATATTTTAAATTTTTAATATGTCAGGCTTGAATGCTTAGGTAAAAGCAGGTTTAATGCTTAGTATGAACAGAACAACAATCAAAGTTAGAATGGTCTAACAGATGTTTACTAAATGTCGAAGAATTCAACTAAATTGCCTTGAAGAAAACCTCGAGTGGATTAAAGGAGAATAGTGATTGAAAATGAGTTTAGAGAGTGACCGCAGCCATAAAATATCGGCAATAAAAGTCACACTATTTCACAATACCCTTTTCTCATTACAGGAATGGTCCAAGAAAGAAATTTATCGACCATGAAATACAACTTCAATACGTCGTAACAATATCAAGATATTGTTTTCTTAACGGTAACAAGCAGTAAAAAGGTTTTGAAAGCCCTCAAACAAAAATTGTCAAGTGTAACTGCTACAAAGAGATGAACTATAAATCATAGCATATATACCAGATAATAAACTCACTCAATAAGCATTAAGATTGAACAAAAACATTCTTGTTTTACAAGTAAAAGCCAATAATATAAACTCAGACGTACTCAAATTTCTCATTGTATAACTGATATAATATAAGTTTAATAAACAATGCAATTTGTGTAATCCATCATCAAGTAAAACAGATTGAACGTAGTGTATACTAGTTCATAATGTGCTTATAAAATAAGCTTTATCTGTATTTAAAAAATCCTAACCTAAAACAATTAATTGAAAATATATAGAAAAATTAAATGCTTGATTAGTTCATATCAATTAACAACAAACCAAAAAATTTAAGATATTTAAAATTGGAAAGTGTCAATAATATTAATACAATTCAAAACATAGATAATTTTATTCACTGTAAAAGAGTACAACAAATAATGCATAACTAATATACAGATTCGACATAATCAAAAACGAGGAAGAAGCTCAGCTCCTATTAATAAATAAATCTACAACAAAAATCTATATTTTCGATCTCATTCGTGGAATTAGCAACCCTACACCCTATCTATGATTCAGTAGATAAATCAGGGGATAGATATATTGTGATATGAGCGAGGGCAAAGGTTTTGCTTGTTAATGAATAAACGTCTTTATGTGGATTCTATAATTTTATTCGTAGTTCGGTAAATCTACTAAATTACTTAATATTTCGAAACTACATTGATATAACGTAATTTAACCTTATTGTAAAGCTTGATTTAGGTCCTAGATTCCGCTTAAATCCGTGATTTCACTAATATGCCATCACGATCGTCGGTCTACAAAGGATGAAAACTTTTTCTTAAACGGTATTTTTTTTTTGCAATGTTAAATTAGAAAGTTACAGTGATTGTGATTTTTAAATAAATTCTCTTGTCAATTAAAGATTTTAATTGAG
This sequence comes from Gerris lacustris, assembly GCA_951217055.1. NCBI lineage: Eukaryota > Metazoa > Arthropoda > Insecta > Hemiptera > Gerridae > Gerris > Gerris lacustris. The sequence continues at coordinate 59,944,844 of OX578276.1, read as the reverse complement.
ATTGAGAGGCGGGAGAATGTTTATATTGGATTGCGAAGGAGAAAGCTTTTAGCTCGGGCGTTTAAACGCTTGGCCGTATCATACACAAAGTAGGCTGGGTTAGATTAAATTGGTCGGTTTGCTAAAGCCGAGAAGATGCCTTGCCGTGGTCAAGATATCTCATGGATGGTACCGGCGTCTCCGGCACAGATCTAGATAGAGAACTGATGTTCTGTTTGCATTGCATCATCCTTCTCCGTCTCGTCTTTTTCGTCTCTCCTTCTTTAATCTTTCAATCTAATGCTTCAAACCTTCCTCCCCTCAGTCTAATAATTGTCTAATTTGCATAAAAAAATCTTAGTGTACAGAAAATGTTTAAAAGGAAAAAAATCATTGAAGTCTTAATCTGGATGATCTCTGGTATGTTCTCCAACTGACAGATATGAATGTTAAACTTGCCTACGCTTCGTTATTCAGCGCAGCGGAACTTTCGGCGCCTTCCTTATTGAACGAGCGTAGTGAGTTCTTCATTTCAGAGACTTGGGATTTGAAAAGTTTGTTTGTTTGTTTGTTTGTTTGTTTGTTTGTTTGTTTGTCTAACGATAACTGGAGTAAAAATTGATCAATTTCAGCGAAATTTGGCACGTAGATGCATCTCAGCATTTTTGAGAACTGTATAGTTTTTGAAAATTCCTCACAAAACATTTCCAAAATGGCGGCCAATATGGCGAACGACTGAAAAAAAAGTTTTAAGCCAGCATAATGTGTTATACATCGTTTTGAAGGTCTTTAAGAGAAGGAAAAGAATATGTAACTAATCAAATTTCACACTTCATATTTTCATGATGGCGGCCAATATGGCGGACGACTAAAATAAAAAGTTTTAGTCAGCATAATGTATTATACATAGTTTTAAAGGTCTTTAAGAGAAGGAAAAGAAAATTTGACCAATAAAATATTGCAGTTAATATTTTCAAGATGGCTGCCAATATGGCGGACGACTAAACAAAAAGTTTTTAGTCAGTATGACATGTTATACATCAATTTAAAGGTCTTGAAGTTTAGAAAAGGAATACCTAAGTATTAAAAATGTCACACATAATATTTTCAATATGGCGGACTATAAAAAAAATTGAATCTGCTTGGCATGTACTACATTAATCTAAAGGTCTATAAAAGTAGGAATAGAGTCAATAACTTTTCAAATTTCATAATTTATATTTTCAAGATGGCGGCCAATAAGGCGAATGAAAAAACGTTTTTCGTCAGTATGGCATTTTATACATCGTTAAAGGGTTTAGAAGTAAGAAAAGAGTAAATAACTATTAAAATTTCACTCTATATAATATTTTCAACCAATTGTAGATAATTATTATTTAGTATAATTATTGCATACTAAGCAGTTTAAACAGGAAATTTAGTTAAACGTTGTTTAATAGAGGTATTGCAGGCTCGCTATGATCGAACGTTTATACAGGAGTTGTAATAATGTTATTGTTGGCTCGCTGCGCTCGCCCTGTATAGACAGCATTTAAAATTATTTTTCATTTAACTGGGTATATATTGAAGGTTCGCTGCACTCACCAACTTATTTAGTATTTCTGGATAATGTTATGCCGTATAAACTTGTTAGCGCAGCGAGCCTGAATTCATTATATTAAATAATGATTACGTACAAATACTTTATAAAAAGGCGAGCGTAGCGAGCATACAATAACTTTATTTAATTAATATTTACTTCAAATTCTGAATCAACCCGGCGAGCGTAGCGAGCTATCTTTAATTTGATTAAATAATTACTATAATTACTGTATAAACATTCATATTCTTAATTTATTTGATTAAATAATTAGTACATTTACTGTATAAAAAGCGAGCGTAGCGAGCCTTTGAATAACTCTATTTAATAAATATTTACAACAAATTCTGAATCAAACAGGCGAGCGTAGCGAGCCTTCTTTAATTTGATTAAATAATTACTATATATTAACTGTATAAACAGGCGAGCGCACCGAGCCTGCAATAACTTTATTTAATACATATTTACTACAAACACTAAATCAACAGGCGAGCGTAGCGAGCCTACAATAACTTTATTTAATAAATATTTATTACAAATGCTAAATCAACAGGCGAGCGCAGTGAGCCTGCAATAACTTTATTTAATAAATATTTACAACAAATTCTGAATCAAACAGGCGAGCGTAGCGAGCCTTCTTTAATTAGATTAAATAATTACTATAACAACTGTATAAACAGGCGAGCGGAGCGAGCCTACAATATCTTTATTTATTAAATCTTTACTACAAATTCTGAATCAAATAGGCGAGCGTAGCGAGCCTTCTTTATTTTATAAAATAATTACTATATTTCCTGTGTAAACAGGCGAGCGTAGCGAGCCTGCTATAACTTTATTTAATATATATTTACTACAAATGCTAAATTAACAGGCGAGCGCAGCGAGCCTTCTTTAATTTGATTAAATAATTACTATATTAACTGTATAAACAGGCGAGCGTAGCGAGCCTTCAATAAGTTTATTTAATAAATATTTACTACAAATTCTGAATCAAATAGGCGAGCGTAGCGAGCCTGCTATAACTTTATTTAATACATATTTACTACCAATGCTATATCAACAGGTGTCAATACATATTTTCTAACTTTATTCAATACATATTTTCTAGAAATGCTGAATTAAGAGGCGAGCGTAGCGAGCCTGCGTTAATATTATTAAATAATGATAATGGACAAAATCATGTTAATGATCTTTTCAGGTTAAACAAGAATGTCAGGTTTTACTGAAATATTATCCTGATATCATTATTGAGAGCATAGTATGGCTGATATAAAAGCACCTTTCTACGCGAGTTCTTTATGCACCGCATCACTAGTATTATATATGATTATATGATCTTAAAAGTAAAACCAGTCGATACTTCATTCAGTTAAAAATATTATCACAAATACATCATGTATCTTGTAATCTAGATAGTATTTTAAGTGAATATAAATGAAGTAATTGTGTAAGATGTCTGATCCTAAACGAGCCGAGTTAATACCGTGCCTTCTTTAAAGGCACGTTTAGAAAGAGTTTGTTAACTATCAATAACTATGTATATAAAAATAAATACTATTTTTAAATAATCTCCGTTCTCATCAAACCAAAAGGTACATCTTCTATTGTCAAGAAAATCGGTTAATTAATCATATTTCATTAATCATACAATAATCATTATTAATAGATAAATGTGTACGATTTATTATTTATTTTAAATGAAAAATTCCCAAAAAACAATAAGCTGGAGGCCAGAGGGAAAATAACGGATACAGAAATCTTAAAATGACAAATAACGTCCGACAAACTCGAACAAAACTTTCACATAGATATGAATACAGTATTTAAAACCTATAATATCCAATTTAATCAATTTATGTTTAAACATATTTAAAAAGTGTTTAGCTTTTGCTTTCAATTTTCAACAAAATCAGATATATTTTTATCAATATATAGAAAAGTATATTTTTCCCCTGGAAAATGACTTATATATTAAACAGTTATATTAGTATTTAAATGGACTACATTTTTAGAATTTTTTAAAATCAAAATTACCAGACTGTTTTCAAGAATTAATTTTTATCATGTTCTTTCAGAATTTATCACTCGAAAATTTGGAGCTAAATAATTATTTCTTGATTTCTCTTTGAGGTAAGATTTTTCTTAATATACATGCCAAATTTCACCGAAATGGCTCAGTAGTTTAGGATCTTTTCGTCTTCACAGACGACAAACAGAATTCTTTTAAAAACCACTATTTTGGACTCAGGGGCCTTAAAACATGTAAATCCATCACAATCTCCAAATCGAATTTTTCTCGCCATCACAATTTTTTTTTACTTTATACAGGGTGATAGGCGATATATGTACAAAAATAAATAGGGTGATTCTAAACATCATTGGCTCCAAAAAACGCCATATAAACCATGGGTCTATTCTCAACCGTTTTCCCAAAAGGTCAAATTTTATGATTTTTTTAAGATCGCATACTTTTGCTCATAAAAACACTTATTGCTCCAAAAGTATAAAAGCTAAAACAAAATTTTGAGTTTCGTTGTAATGCTGACAAAATTTCTTTTAAGAAAAGTATAATATTATATTTCCATGCCCTCAAATTACATGACAAAAAATTTATACAAATTCTATTTAAAAAAAAAAAATGTGGTTTCCTAACTTGGTAGAGGACAGAGTTTATAAACTTGTTGGACTTCAGAAAAAAATTCCTTCGTTACTAAAGTTTCGACCAATATTAATATTATTACCCGCTGAAAGTAAAAAAGAAACGTGTTTATTGTTGTTATTGTTGACATGTAGGTCGTAGGTGAAGGTGAGTATACTAAACCAATATTGCTTTTTAGGGTTTCGTTGGTAAAACCAAAAAAAAGAAACCCTTATAGTTTCGTTCCTGTGTCCGTCTGTCACTCTGTACGGTTCCAATAACTTTTGAACCAAAAAAGATAAAAACGTGAAACTTTCCAGTATAAAAGATCTTTTTGACGCGCACACAGGAAAAATATAGCGAACTCAATATTATCAGCTGTTCAAATTCAAAATGGCGGATAATTGACGTCGGGAAAAAAATATATTTTTTTTATAATTTTGAGTGGGGTATCAAATAAAAGGTATTGAAGAGTAGAATAGAAATATAGATACCACTTAGGGATAATGCTTAATTTTCGCCGCCATTTTGTCAAAAAACATCGAAATTTTGCGTGTCCCCCCCCCCTCCCTAAAATCGTATTTCCGCTATTACTAAAAATATAGAAAAATATGCAAAATGTGTGGTTTGCTGGGCCATAGAAAAAATAAGATTAGCAATTTGATCTGATTTACTGGAAATCCAAGATGGCGGATAATTCATGTCACTTGAAAAAAAATATTTTTTTATAATTTTGAGTGGGGTATCAAATGAAAGGTATTGAAGAGTAGAATAGAAATATATATACCACTTAGGGCAGTGGCGTACACAGGGGTACGCCACCAATCATTTCGGGGGGGGGGGACCCTTCCCCCCCCCCATATATAGAATTTATTTATACCGGCCCGACTGTCGGCTGGGCCCGGATTTTGCCGATGGAATTGAATTTATTTATACCGGCCCGACTGTCGGCTGGGCCGGATTTTGCCGATGGAATTAAATTCATTCAACACTATACCGGCCCGATTGTCGGCTGGGCCCGGATTTTGCCGATGGAATTGAATTTATTTATACCGGCCCGACTGTCGGCTGGGCCCGGATTTTGCCGATGGAATTAAATTTATTAAACACTATACCGGCCCGACTGTCGGCTGGAACTGGATTTTGCCGATGGAATTAAATTTATTAAACACTATACCGGCCCGACTGTCGGCTGGAACTGGATTTTGCCGATGGAATTAAATTTATTAAACATTATACCGGCCCGACTGTCGGCTGGGCTCGGATTTTGCCGATGGAATTGAATTTATTAAACACTATACCGGCCCGACTGTCGGCTGGGCCCGGATTTTTGTCGATGAAACTAAAACTATTAAACACTATAGCGGCCCGATTTTGGCGGGACCGAGATTTTTGCTGATGGAATTAGATTCATTGAATTAAATTAGGATGCATGAAATAAATAGGCTCATTTGCCGACTAGGCCTTGATTTTTGCCAGTGGAACTAAAAACATTAAACTTAATCGACCCGATTTCGGCTGGGCCCGATTTTTCGCCAATTGAATTCAATGATTTTTTTGTGGTTTTAGTCCAGTTTAATAACATAGGTTGCATTATAGGAAAGCTTAAATTCATTACGAATCCTAATGCAATGAATTGAATTTGGATTTGTAAAAATAGACTGCTCCGATTGACAGCTAGGCCCGGAGTTTTTGCTGTGGAATTAAGTGCATTGAATTGATTAGGATGAGTACAATGAATCGGCCTGACTGCTAGTAGGCCCGATTATGATCAAAATAAATTGGGATGCGTTCTATAATAGACCCGATTGCCGGCTCGGCCTAGGTGTTAAGCACATTAAATTAAATGAGGCCCGAGTAAACTCGAACTTTTGCCGATGAAATTAAATTAATTGAATTAAAATATGCACACTAGTCTGGCTTAAACGGGAAAATGACGGTTGTGGATCGGTTTATCATTTTGTGAAAAAACTGATTTATATTACACAGTAATAGTAAATTTAAATCTAAAAACTCAGAAAACATTTGATGTTAAATGTCCCATGTAATTATCCAGCGAATGAGTGAATGATTCTTTTGTTTTGCAATAGGTATTTAATTTTCTTAGAGAAGAATTCTCTTCTAGATAAAAATTTGAAATTCGTATGTGCTCCAAATCCACGTTTGCTTTTGCAGTATGGATCACGTTTTGCTTCCGTGCTTACCAAAGGAAACGGAAGATATGTGACAGTTCTGAAGAACGAACAATTTTTATGTCTCCGATTCAAACATTCCAAGACAGAAATCTGTTCAACATCAGGGTACAGTTTGGGTCCCGTGTCCGCCTGTCTAAAAGCTATTCGTCCAATTTTATTGAAATGTTGATGGTAGGTCATAATTAGCCAGGTTATAACATTGCTGGTCCCGTATAAGTTCCAATCTTCTGCACCTATTTATTTCTCTTCCACATTCGCACAGACATACATTTATTTACACCTATATCTTCAAAAGTGCTCATCTGATTTTTATGAAATTTTAATGGTTTGTTTAAAGTAGCCCGCAGATAACCCAAGAATAATTTCAACCGTCTGCGCTCTTAAAATATTGCTATATTGATACTTTGTTCATGTTAAATTTACTCAATTTTCCCTCTTTTTTTAAATTAGTAAAAATTGGTTTGATTTTTACATGATTTAAAGTATCAATTTACCAAAATTTAAACAGCGCAGACAGTTAAAATTAATCTGTGAGCTTCTATCAGATAAGTTTTATAAAATCGGATGAATATTTTTTAAGATAAGGTGTAAATAAATGTATGTGTGTGCACATGTGGAAGAGAAATGGTGGCAGGTGGAGAAATGTGGTGGAGGGAAATGGGACCAGAAGATTGGACCTTATATAGGACCAACAATGGACTTTTTATATGCTAATTAACTGCCATCCGAATTTCATTAAAATCGAAAGAGTAGTAATTAAGAATTGTTCGCAATGATTGAGCGAGAGACAGACTAACAGCCAGAAACGGGATCAAAAATGTCTGATAACTGGAACAGATTTCTGTCTTGGAATTATTGGAATCGGAGACATAATCGTTCTTTAGAACAATTACATCACATAGTGAGGTGTTACCTCATAGGATTTAAATTTAATTAAATATGAGGTTAGAAATTGAAATTAGAGTGTTGAAAAGAGGGAGAAATTACAATTATAATAAATTATGGGGTATGCTAAACCCGCATATAGGTTAAATTAGGTTGCCCCCCCCCCCCCCGAGTAAAATTTCTGTGTACGCTACTGACTTAAGGATAATGCTTAATTTTCGCCGCCATTTTGTTAAAAAACGTCGAAATTTTGCGTATCCCCCCCCCCCCTAAAATCGTATTTCCGCTGTTACTAAAAATATAGAAAAATATGCAAAATGTGCGGTCTGCTGGGCCATAGAAAAAATAAGATTATCAATTTGTTCTGATTTACTGGAAATCCAAGATGGCGGATAATTCATGTCACTTGAAAAAAAATATTTTTTTATAATTTTGAGTGGGGTATCAAATGAAAGGTATTGAAGAGTAGAATAGAAATATATATACCACTTAGGGATAATGCTTAATTTTCGCCGCCATTTTGTTAAAAAACGTCAAAATTTTGCGTATCCCCCCCCTAAAATCGTATTTCCGCTGTTACTAAAAATATAGAAAAATATGCAAGATGTGCGGTCTGCTGGGCCATATTTACTGGAAATCCAAGATGGCGGATAATTCATGTTATCCGATTTTTTTTTTATTTAATTTTGAGTGGGGAATCAAATGAAAGGTATTGAAGAGTAGATTTCAAAAATGTATAACACTTGATGTTAACATTTAATTTTGCGCACCATTTTGTCAAAAAAAAATCAAAACTTATCTCCCCTCCCCCTACTAATTTTGTGTTCACAATACCAACGAAACCCTTTTTACGTGAGATTCACGCCTTACCAATTTATTTTAATATGCTTATGATTATTTTTTTCACCTGTAAGTCAAAAATTCAATAATGAACACGTTTCTTTTTTACTTTCAGCGAAGTTTACTAAAAATTCCGCCTTATGAATTGGTAATAATATTAATATTGATCGAAACTTTAGCAAATAAGGAAGTTTTTCCTGAAGTCCGACAAGTTTAATCTCGGTTCTCTACCAAGTTATGGAACCGCAAAAAGAAAAAAACTTCTTTTTTTTAAATAAATTTTTTGTCATGTAATTTGAGGATATGAAAATTAATATTATACTTTTCTTGTAATAAATTTTGTAAGCTTTACAAAGAAAACCAAACATTTTGTTTTAGTTTTTATACTTTTGGAGGAATAAGTGTTTTTATGAGCAAAGGTATGCTATCTTAAAAAAATCATAAAATGTGACCTTGTGGGAAAATGGTTGAGAATAGACCCATGGTTTATATGACATTTGTTGTAGCCAATGAGGTTTAGAATCACTTTATTTATTTTTGTACATATATCGCCAATCACCCTGCATACATGAGAAACTAAAAAAGCCCTAATAGAAATGAGTTATAGTTAAAACAATAACCTAATCTTTAAAATATAATAGGTATTAGGATATCAAAAATGTAAAAAATAAAGTATTTGTGAAAAAAACTATGAACATTAATGGTTATTAAACAATAAATAAAAAACCAACCATAAAAGGGAAAACTATTCTAGTTCAATTTCAAACATGGCTTATTCCATTTAATAAATCATAGTATTTTATTTTATTCTTAATAAAAACATGAATAAAACATTCTTGTTTTAATCAAGACAGTACTTTACAACGCATGTTTTCATTAGAAAAGAATGACATTGGCACTACACTATTATAACTTATTCCATAAACTCTCTTCCTTAAAAGTTATATAAAATTAATTGCCAATTTTACTACACTGGTTCTACGAGTGGCCTCGATACTAGGACAAGGACAGGATATTTCATTTTATTGAGGGCCCATAGCAAAGTAATAAATGAGGCTCATGGCAAAGCAATTATACACTCAAGATCCGGAACCCGGAAGAGTGTCAGCTGAGTAAATAATGTCGGCTGAGTATATAAGTATTAAAATCTTTGATTACAATAAAACTTACATAAAAAGCAAATGGTATACTCTATACTTGTATAAAGATTGTTTTATTTAAAATATTAAAAGTCATAAAATATTAAAGTCTGCAAATCATAATTTTATATTAAAAATATGACATTTGAAAAAAATAATTGAATCGTTAAGATCCAATAAATTATAAGTATAAATCAGATTAGACATAAAACTTCTCTCCATTTTAGAATATTGAAGCATTTCAAACTGCAAATTAATTCAGACCAGTTTATACCGCAGGTTGGTGAAATTTGTTGTCTTCGTTTGTAATATAACAATAGCTGGATTCCCGTACTTCGCTTCTTCCTTTGCTCTCTTTTTGCTTCCGAGCTTACCGAAGGTAACGGAAGCATTGTGTTCACTTTTGAGAACGAAAAACTTTTATGCCTCCGATTTTAAAAATTCCAAGACAGAAATCCGTTTCAGACATCAGGGAACATTTTTGGTCTCGTGTCTGTCTGTCTGTCTGTCTGTCTGTCTGTCTGTCTGTCTGTCTGTCGGTCTGTGTGTCCGCGAATTATGAAACGTGCGACGATAACTTGAGTAAATGTCAACCGATTTTGATGAAATTTGGAAGACATGTTTATTTTACCAATGCCCAGGACGAGTTCGTTGGACAACATTATCCGTCCAAGCGTTAACGAGCAACGCTCACGTAAACGTTAACTTCAAATTTAAAATTGGAATTTTAGGTCGGGAAAAAATCTAACTTCATCTATTCAATGAGACAAACATTTTTTACAAATACAATTTTTCAGTAAAACCAACAGCGACACCGCTATGAAGTGTTAAAGATCGCTAAAACTATTAATAGTTTTTACACAATAAACATTATAACAATAAAGTACATGATAGGATGCGAGGAAGCTATGTGCCACACTAATTGGCAGTCTATTTTTAATTTAATGATTTTATAAACTTCTCCACACGTCTGCACAGACATCAGACAGACGTGTTTTAAAAACACTTTTTCGGACTCAAGGGATCTAAACGTGTAATAAATCCATCAAAATCTAATTTTCGCCCCAACACTATACTTTTTATTTATATATATATTCTACGAATATAAGAAAGTAAATAGACTGTTTCAATTAATTAAAATAAATAAGAAGTTTAACATGTATATAGTTGGTTTGGACAATTGTAAAAAGGTTAAAGAATAGATAGTATCAAGAAAAGTTGTTGCTACTGGTAGTTCCTATATTAAATTTAAGTGTTTATTAAACTCTACAGGATTTGATTCATAAAAAACTAAATACACACACTATATATATATATATATATAAAAACTTTCTCTCGACCTCTGGTAATGGTAAAGTACAAGAGTAGTTTTCCTTTTAATAGCAGTCGAAAGGAGTATTAAGTTTTATACAAGCAAAGAAAATAGCAATAAAATAATTTCACTAAATGAAACTTCCACGTGCTCAAGGAAGATATTAAAATCAGACGATATTTACAAGACTCGGTTTAGCAAGTCCCAAGATTAACGCTAGAGAACTAGACACGTCGAACGGTAAATTAGACCTATTAAAATTGACATTGAGTAGAGAATAATGATCAATTAAAAATTTATTAATAATTTAATTAATTACAAATAATTATGAACAAATAATTTGAATCTTATTTCTAATAGTTATATTAAACGCCTGTGAATAAAGATAGAATGGTAGACAAATCTACGTTTATATTGATCTGATCGTCAGAACCCCAAATTAAACATACTACCAGAAAACTTGTTAAACTAAATTAAAGTGACAGAGCTAATGTCATGTTTCTATAAACTTATACCATTTTATTTTCTTATAATGAGGATATGCTCAGTAAGTTCAGGATCGATAAGTTGACAAAATAAACAACCCTCTACAAGTACTAACTATACGTATCTTAATTTTTCCCTGGTTCAAATTCCAAAAATAAATTTCCATTCTATGTTTACCTACGTATATTTAAAATATTCGTTAGACTTTAATTATCACTTTCCTTTGTGGTTTATTACATGGGCGATACATATTTTTTAATTTAATCCCATTAATAGAATAGAATAGAAAATAATTTATTTCAATATAATAAACATTACATAGTGTTTACAATAGTTTTTATAAAGGTCACAGTTAACAACTTTATCCTTTATCTTTTATAATTTTAAATTATTTTTATTTACATACTATAATACAATAAATAGGAAAAATATAAAAACCTATATCTCAATAATCCCATTAAATTATGACCCGATTATTCGACTAACCTAGTTAGTTGAAGTATTTCCCTGACCTACACTAGAAGGTCCAATGTAGAACTCTTAAATCTGATAAATTCATAACAACGTGTTATTAAACTAAAAGCTTTGTAAGTCGAGCGCGAGGAATTCTAAGATGTGAAAATCGGAAAGCAACATCAGTCACTGGGGCGACCTCCGAGAATCTAAACATTTTCAGATGGAAGCATTAAGTTGTTGAGTAGATCCGAGAAAGCATCTAATGAGTCGAATCGATGGGACCTGTAGATATGAGGCAGAGATGAGCCAGATAAAGATCTTGGTGAATCTTGGAGAGGTGTGGGAGAAAGCTCGGGTCGACGACAAGGGCCCGAGGTGTTGACTCGCCTAGATCGTACCTTTAATGGAAGGAGAATTCACGCCTCGAGAAATAAAAGGAAACCGCGATTGTAAAAGCCCTAGGACCTGCTAGGAATAAGGCTAGATCAAGCACGATCCCTTCCAGCCAGTCCCGCCTTCCTTTCTATTCTTCTTGCGGTCCTCCCTCCTTAGAGCATGATTCGCACCTACTTAGGCAAATTATTTAAGACGACCACCCAGGTCTCGAATACTTGAGGCTCTCAAGAATATTATAGATAAATAAGCAAAACGACAACCGCAAGACTTATATTTTAATATTTGTGTAGGTTGTTTCGTAAATATAATAAGTGTTTAATCATAATTTTACAAATGTATTTAGAATAAATTATATTAAATAGGAAATACTAAAAAATTAAAATTCTACGATTTGCCTGGATTGAACTAATTGCAGTTAATTTAATCAATATTAAAACAATAATGACAACACCTAATGTGTTAATCACCTTGTTTTAATTATTTATTTATTTATTTATTAATAATTTATTTTAGGTTAAGATAGGATCTGTTACCACCATCCCCGGCTATTTATTTCGTCCGGCAGTGATGGTGGGTTCCCAAGGGCCACTCTTGGCAGTAGGGAGACAGATTCCTTTGTTTTATTTATTTATTTTAATTTAGGATTAGGTAATTAGTCTATAGAAATTTTAGCCCTAGATTTAGTACCGGTCTCCGTCACCACCTGTCCCGTTTATTTGTTCCACGCGGAGGCAGGCGGGTTTCCTTTCCACTACACACCAGAGTGGAGGGAAGGCGGTGGTCGGATAATTTGTGATATTAGTTTTAGGCTTAGCATAGGAACACCACTAGTTACCATTAGGATTAAGAATTTGTGATATTAGGTTAGCATTTATTTAGCTGGGATACTAGTTTAGGTAAATTTTAATCTTAGGTTTATTATTTAGATTAGGACTGGTCTCGCTACCACTCTCCCCGGCTATATTTTTCGTCCGGCAGGAAGAGTGGGTTCCTTTGTGATTCACTCACAAGGGAGGCGAGATCAGGAAGCTTGTGATACTAGGATTAGGTTTATCTGTGATACTAGGATTAGTCGTTCAATGTTCTTGTCTCAGCTAGTTTAGGACCGTCCTCATTACCATCTGCCCCTCGCTTATTATATCGCTCACGGGGCAGATGGGTTCCCTTGCAGCTAATTTTGGGCACAGGGAGGTGAGGACAGTGCAGAAGTCTTTGCTGAGAGCTAACCTTCGTCCGTTTGACAGGTGCTTGTCGACAATGTAGCACCCCCCGGCAGTCCATCAGCTGACAGCCGGTCGTAGGCGTGGCTGCTTCATTGGCTCTTGGGGTTCTCTGGGGTCACGCCTCCCTGGGAGTGGTTGCCGGGAGCGAAGGTAAACCTGACGGAGGCAGGGGAACCGGGTCGAACGGTAATCATCTTGGGGGATGGCTGCTTCTGGGGGGCCTTGGGAGTCGCGGGGTGGTCCTCGGTCTCGGCCGGTCGAATAACCAAAGGTCAGCACCGGCATCGATGGACTGCAACCCTCCTCCCTCAGACAGGTGCTAAGGAACCAGGAGGACTAAGGGGGGTGATGGAAAAGGGTCCTCCCCTACAGACACTAAAGAATTCTTAGTGGAGTAGCAATAGTGGAGGACCGACAAACTGTCCCGGCGCCAATAGCCGATTAATAATCGGCTGACGCGCCTTTGGGGGAAGGGAGACGGGTTTAGTCGGTAGGGCTGCATTGCAAACACCAGCGAGTCCGACACTCCACATACCGTGAAATACGTATGTGGGCTAGGTCGTAAAATGACTTCCAACTCCCTTCCATAAAAAAAAAAAAAAAAAAAAAAAAAAAAAAAAAAAAAAAAAAAAAAAAAAATGACAACACCTAATGGGATTTTTTCCCACTAAATGGAATCGGTGATAATAGCAAATAGAATTAAATGTTTTTTGTTTTTTTTTTTACATTAGTTTACCTTTACCTTCTTGGTAAATATAATAAACAGGTCAAGTGTGTGCTGGTCAGCACACAGCGAGGGTCCGTAGGCCACACTGTATAGTTTAAGAAGTAGTTCCCTATTGATGGTGTTTTTTAAAATGCTAAAAAGCTTACTTTGAACTATCCTATGGGTCTGATATTCTCAAAATACATAAACAAACTTCCGGTAAAGTATTTTTTTGTCACTGAACCGGACTACAACCATATAAATACATCGAAAAGACCATAGTTATAAAAAAGCGTATTTTGTCACTAAAAAATAAAATAATATTTTTTTCGAAATTTCCAAAAACTGGTATCTTTACTTTTGGTCGAAGAATGTTCAGGAATTTTTTCAGATTTTTTGCACTTCACATAAGCGAGATAGAGAGGGGGGACACTTTTCACATCCACTTCAAACTTGCCTACGCTCGCCCTATCAAAGTTATAACCAAAGAATTATATATTTTTGTAATCAGCTCGACGTACCCTTTCATATGATACCCCTCACGGTGTCGAAAAAAAATGTAAAATTTTTAACCCTTAAGTTTTTTTACCCCAATATTTTTGATTTTTTTTTTTTTTTTTATGTGAATATATTTTTAAAATATGTGGGTAGGTACAAGTCCCATACATGCCAAATTTCAAAGTGATCGGACGAAAGGTGTAGCCGTGAGAGCATGCGACAGGACGGACGGACAGACACACGCAGGAAAATATAAGGGTCCAGAGTTAGACTGACTCCAGAGTTAGTTAGATGGAAATGCTAGTTAGTGAAGTAAAAATATTTTAGGATGTTAGTTTCTTAACTAACGAACTAAGCAAAATAAAAGTCCCGAATAGTAGTCAGGAATTTCAGGCAAAAATAAACAGAATTTAACTCAAGTAGAAAGACATAATATAAATCTTAAAGGTATTTCAATAAGTTAGGTGTTATCATAGCGCCAGGCCTCACCTAAATCAATATTTAAAGGCTAAATGTATAACCAGTTCCGGTGTATAAGATAACAATATCAAAGTGGTTATTTATTTATTAAATGTAAATTATGAAAATAAAAATATGTTTTTCAACATGAAACTACCTCACATTCTTATTTATTATTATTATATATAAGCAATAGAAATACCTCCGTTTGAGCATACTTTATGAATGTAAAGTATGCGCTATAAAGTAATTTATGACAGTTTTTATCTAAAATAAGTTAATAAAAATGCAAAAACGATAACAGAACTTTTTTACTGTCTGACGTAATGAAGGAAAACGCTGAACTACTAATTTTAAAAATCCTCAATTTTCTAATCTTACATACTGAGATCTACTATTGGCATCATACAGTGTCTGTTATATTAATATTATCAGTGCGTATTTATCTCCTTCCCCTCGAAGAAAGTAAACAGCAGATATTTGAAGTCCTAGGAAAAAACAACAGTTAGTATTATTACTAAAATATTCAAGAATTTAACACAACTTTCCACCGACATATGTTTTTGTATAAGGTCGTGACTTCATTCTTTGGCTTGAAATTTATAAATAACAGTTTGAAATAAAAGTCTTTAAGAAATCTCTGTGAAATGTCCAAAAGAGGTTATCTGATAAAAGAGGAAACCGAGTGAATGTTAATTTTAAGCAGTTTCAGGACTATCTTGCAGCCAGTTGTCCACTTGAGGGAAAGCAAGGGCTTGCGTGATCAGATTCAAGGCAAGACACCCGGCCTCTGTGTTCCGTACTTTCTTTACTTGTTGATTTCTCCGACTCCCAGGCCATTAAGAGAAAACCAACAATTGAATTCCTTGAGCGCGAGCTCAAAGTATCCGACACACAAGCCAGAGAAAATAGAAGAAACACTCACCGAGATGATTCCATTTACTCAAGAGTACGAGCTATTATAGCCATCATTAGCGCAACCTATCATTTAGCAAGCGTACCTCAGCATCTATTTACACAATAAATGAATTACAGGGGAACTTTTACGCCGACTCTTCCCGGGAGATAAAACCAGAAAACAAAAGACTTTCCAAAACCTTATCATCAGACTAAATGTAAATTAAATAAACGAAGCCATCCCATTCTGAACTTAACAGTTTTACGTCTTAAGAAGATAAATGGTTCCTTTTTAAGTACAAAGAAGTTAATTCATTTAATCAAATGAGATATAGAAATTTCGTCATGCCGATATCAATCGAAATAATAATGGAAGTTTTAAAGAAATACGTATTTTTTCTCTGGTCTTATTTAATACTCTCGAGAGCAAAACTCAAGAAAGAGTGGGAAGTAATGTCTAAAATGAGCATGGGATTTTACCTTCTTTAACTCCTACTCCTAAGCCAGTGTCTTCATTTTAAACAAAGAGAAAATTGTAGATTTTTTATTTTTGTTCTTATTTCATTACATTAATTATATTATTGCTTCCGAGCTTACCAAAGGTAACAAAAGCTATGTGATCGTTATGAAGAACGAAAATATTTTTTGTTTCCTATTTCAAAACATTTCAAGACAGAAATCCATTTTAGACATCAGGGATCATTTTTGGTTCCGTGACGGTTTGTCGGTCTCTCGTTCAATTTTTGGAAACCAACATATCTTAAAATAAATAAAATACATAATATCTTAAAACCTATACTCGTCCGATTTTAATGAAATTTGGATTGTACATATGTCACAATTAGCCCGTTGTTGGTACCATATAAGTTTCAACCTTCTACGCCCATTTTTTTCTCTTCAATAAAACTTATTAGTAATTATAGCCTTATAATATTTATTTGTAAAAATATGATCATCAAAAAACAATCTTGTCGGATTTGGCCTAAATATACAGCTACAGTAGAGTCTCGCTTATCCGGACCCCGCTAGTCCGGACATCCGTTTAATCCGGACGGGCCAAAACTATGTTCAAATTGGAACCAGGGCCTGTTCAGATTTATGAATAATTAAGATAATTGGAGTTTCTACTTTTATTGTCTACTAAAAATTTATAAAATTGTTCCTTGTATAGTTTACAGGTGTATATTCCAACGTTCTAACACGAGGAATACCCGGTATTTTTGTTAAAAATAAATAGATTTAGAATAATTAGGAATAAGTAAGAACATCGATAAATCTGTTTCGGTTCCATAGAAATGTAAGGGGCGGAAGATATAAAGGTAGTATATTCCAATAAATACAATTATATGTGACTGAGATGGGGAGAGGGTTTTAAGACACATGTAGCGGCGGCTCAACGCAGTTTCAAGAAATTTCTCCAAGCCGCCAATGTCTAATGTCTCAACTCTTTGTGAAATGATTATCGTTCCTCGAATTTCATATCGGAACACAGGAAGTTCTTCTCAGGAAGTCCCTTCTATACCTGCCACCTGCGTAATAAATTGTCGTTTTATTTTAATTCATTTGATATTCGGACTGGTGACAGAACAGCTCTTAACTCTTAAACTGATTCCGTTTAATCCGGACTTTTGGTAATCCGGACTGGGTCCGGTCCCGTTACACCCGGATTAGCGAGACTCTACTGTATACTACAGCTTATTATTTAAAAAAAAAAAAAAAAAAACTATTGTATCATTACTTACGAGTACTCATCATAAGCGTGATATTTTCTTGGTGTGAGAATTAAGTACGATATAACAACCAAATAAAACGATAAAACGTTGTGCAAAAATAAAATTGTCTGCCAATTAGTGTGGCACATAGCTTCCTCGCGTCCTATTTCGAAAGCTTTAATAATTTTATGCATTTACTGCCTATTATTGTCAAATTTATTTATTTATTCTCAGAATTTTTTTAAAACTATAAAAATTGTTTTGATTCTTTACATTACATGAATTAAAGTATCAATCTAGCAATACTTAAAGAGCGCATCAGGACGGTTAAAATTAATCTGGTGCTATCTGCGGGGCTTCTTTTGACTAACCATCCAAATTTAAGAGCTCAAAATTTCGCTCTTCGGAACGATCACATAGCTTCCGTTGATAAGCTCGGAAGCAAAAGTTTTGTTTTATGGCCTACCTCTAACCAATGTTAAACTTCTTGACATAATTAACTTTGATTGAGTGCCAGATCTCCATGTATGTCGGTGAATATAAAGACCGATAGGGATTTGTTGAGTTTGATTCATGTGAATATAGACTCAACATTGCTGCAAGTTTATTGCTTATAGCTTTTGACACAAAAAGTTTAAAATGTGATAATGAAATATTTAAGTGGGCATGGTATGAACTAGAAATAGATAAAATTTCTTAACAAAATGTTTTGAAAAACTGTGTTAACCATGGGAGTTGTGACTAAAAATCATCACTTTAAAGGTACTGGATGCCTAAACATAAACAAAAGCAACTTTAGTTAGAAGTGTTTGGATTTACGTAAATGATATAAAAAAGACAATTTTCAAAAATACAAATTTTTTTTCAACGGCGGCAAGGGTTTTATTTGAATTCCGTTCAAAAATTCTAGTTTCTTTAACATGGAACATTTAAACAACAGATGGATAGCATTCTTCTCCATTCTTACGTAGAAAAGTATACATTATTGATACAGGTTTAAAAGGTAAAAAAGGGGAATGAATAACGATATGAGAACAGGACTGGATTTATTCCTTGCTGAGGTTCTAGGAAAGAAGTGGACAATAGTATACTATTCGTGGACAAGGTAAGAGTTAGAGTTTGGAAGGTCTTTGTTCAACCGCCCTGGTCCATCAGGAATACATTACACGCCCACCAGCACCCCAAACACCTCTTCACAAACCAGCACTAGACCAATATTTACATTTTAGAATACACAAATGTTTATATTGGATCATTCCTCTGTTGGGTCATACTTGAACCTTCTAGTTACGTACTTACAACAGCTTTCATATACCTAGAAAAAGATTTATAAATATTTGCCTATTAAAAAATATCTGACGCAATACGTAATAAACACATAAGCGAAAAACAAAAATCGTAGAAAACACTGTATTTTTATGTTGCTAAAGAACCGGAAGTATTATCAACAATTACATATAAATCATCATATTACATGTCAGTATTTTTAAATGGTATCTTAGACTTAGGCATCATGACGAGCAAGACTAAATATTGATTTAATCACTTGAATATAGAATACCTTTTTTTTCTACTAAACTCATTCATTGTGAATAAAACTCATTCTAGTAAATTATTCTCAGGTATTAAAATAAATTATCGGTGAATATTACTATTTTCTTATTTAATAAATAACAAGTTAAAGGTCTTTCTTATTTGACAACTGGTTTTTAATTCACGATTAAGAACTTAGGCAATACTTATTGGGCAGCTAGAGGAATTATTGCCTTAGACTTTAGACCATCAAGACATATTATATATATATATATATATATATATATATATATATATATATATATATATATATATATATATATATATATATATATATATATATATATATATATATATATATATATATATATATATATATATATAATATGGCCCATCTAAATATTATTATACGGCGAAGAAGGTATTCCCATTTAAATAAATGTACTAAGAGAAATCCACGAGAGATGTTTCAAAGAACGACAGCAAGTTGGAAGCTCCTTATTTCCGATTATCTAAATTAAAACAAGGATATTAATGTAGACCGCATCAAGTTAGCTTTATAATAATAAATTAATAACAATAATCAGTGGTTTTATTTAATCGAAAGTTCCTAGGAGGTAGAAACCATCAAAAATGAAAGTTAACATCGTTCTAACAGGATTACTAACCCAATAATATCTTCACTCTCTAGTATCTTATTAAACCTAATAATGTTACTTGCATAACGCTTTTAAAAAAAATCAAAAATGGATAAAATCATTGAGAAATCACTTTATTTGACAACCTTTCAAGATACGTTTAACAAAAGCATATTAAAAGATAGTTAATATTTTTTTCGAACTTACATTAACAGAATGCATTCTACAGTTCTTGGTTCCAGTTAATTAAAATGTCACACAATATGGGCTGAAACTTCCTCAAGAAGCTTACAATTAAAAATATTTAAAAGCTTTGGATATAGATTTCTGAATTTTACTACCTTTAAGTATGAATGATTATTTAATTTACTCCAAAATTTCATTTCATTGCCAAACACTGATAAAAATAATATATACAATATAGAGACATTAAGTTTTGGTTGTTTCTCATCTAATGATTGATATTAAAATAAATCATTAGATAATAGAATGATTATCAAAACTTGTTCTAAATAACCATTATAATATTTCATAGAACGCTTGACAATAAGCGCTTACATTTATACAGAATGGCATGAGTATTAAAAATAGATTCATCAAGCTGCACGAAAGAATCTGCAGATTAAAATTCTGAATTTAATCCAAAACTATCATATTTTTTAATTGAAATTATTTCAGACTTACTTTATTGTCCAAGGCTCAGCAAATTATTTTCTTTGATTCCCAAAAGACAAGTTTTCTAAGCATACATTAATTAAACGGGTCTTTTTACTTTCTTACTATTACCTACTTAGTATATTATATCAAAAGAAAGTATTGCGATAGCGCAAAAAAATTTTGTTCTGATATATGATGAAGTTACTGGGGTTTGAGATCCCCAGTTCTGACCAGACGCGTGGAGCCAAAATAACAGGGCCGATGCTGATGAAATTGGGTATAAAGGTTCAGAAAAATCATACCCCGAATAGGCGAAATCTAGAAATTAATTTTGGCTCTACATTTTGGGACACTACCCTGTAACATGTTTTCCAGATATTAATAAAATTGAAAAAAAGTAAACAACCACCTGTTGAACACATTTTAAAATGAATCAATAAAACGAGATATTATGAGATTTCAATACAGTATTAACATCTATAAGAGAAAGTTTTGTTCGATTTATCAGACCGATTTTTTCATTAAATGCTGGTTGAAAGAAGCATATTTTTAAGGACTCGTTTACTACGTTTTCATGGGTTTCGAAGCCGTTAAAACAATTTTTTTGGTTCCTAACTGAAAGGGTAGGAGTTTCATAAGACAGTTTTTACAACAATTTTTAAAACTATTAACTCCCAGACTAATCATAGTTGTTAGATTATCATACCTCCGCTCATCATACCTACTCCGGATGTCTTAATTCTCAATTCTGTTTTAAATTCAATGTCCGTTTCTATGTTATTTTTTCAAAAAGTTTCAACACAGAACCAAAAAATTTGCTGTTGTGACCTTGAAGTCTAAACGTTTTGAAATCACTGGTTTTCATGGGGTTTTGAAAACCTATGGAACCGTATTAAATGACAGGATAAAATACAAGAATTTGACAATATATTAGTTGTTTCAGTGGTTTATTTAAATGAATATCAGCACCAGATAAGATAGTGTCAAATGACAGCATTTAAAGTCTCCCTTCTCCAAAATAATATAAGAAAGGCTTGATACTTAGATACATGTTAACAATCATCTCCAACTTTAGAGAAACAGTTAAATCACCATTTTCGTGAGATTTGTAAAAGATGGACCTTCAGGAATCACACCCGTTCTTATTTTTATTTAATTAGATTAACAACATATTAGTCAAATATAGATTGTTGTATAGACATATATATACATTAAATTATTTTAGAAACATTAATTATTTCCGTTATTTTTTGGTAAAAATATACAAGTGAAACAGATCGTTCAAGTAAACAGAAGTTCAATTTTATTTTATTAGTAAAATATTACCAATATCAACGTTTTATAAATATTTAATGGAAAAAACAAAAAGAACGAATACAAAGAGCTATTTTAACGCAATTATCTATTCTAAAGGGAAGCCATAATTGTCTTTCAACCTAATCGTTTTAAATACGTAAAATTATCTAGTGAGCGATAACAACATGACAATAAGCTATAATTATTAATGGCGGACAATAATTGAGGCCTTTATCAATGGGGCATTAGAGAGATAAGTCTACTTAAAAAAACAAAATGTTTATGTAAAAATATTCAGATATAACCACTATTTATTTAACTGAAAGAAAAACTTTTAAACAAGTAAAAAGAGTATAATGACAAGATGTGTCTTTAAGAGGCTGGTCAGTGAAGAACAAGGGAATTGATTAAGTAGCAAGTAGCAAGTTAAGTAAACAGGGGATGGTGTAGGGATACTTAACACGGCCGGAGAAGAGGAAATTAGCTGTAAAGACAGGCACAAGGTATTTATTTGGCTGGTGGGGAAGTCACATTTGACCGTAAAGGCCACTCGTAAATTCCCAGCTTATTACACACGCTTCACTGACGCGCCCTCAACCTTGAAAAACAACCATTTTATCTCTAATTTCTATCCAACACTGTCAAATTTACTATATTCGATTAAATAAAAAATAAATATTCACTTCCTGTAAAAAAAGGAACCATTAAAAAACGTGATTTAAACAACGAAACCTTAGGTAACAATCCTTTTCAAACAAAAATCGCCCTTTTTATTAAATCAGTAGGTACAATTTAAAACATATTAAGGTTAATAAATCAATATTTGTGGAATATAAACGTTAAATAAACGAAGAAAAAAAAATCATAATTATAAATGCTGTTTATACAGAGCAATGAGAATAAATCACTGAATATTTTATTTTAATGTCTTAAATCTAACTTTATTTTTAAAGGGTTTAGGCCAAATTTTGCTGTGATAAACTCTAAAAAAAAGCTTAAATAAATTAAGCGGATGTGAGATGATAATATCTATAAAAAGTTGACGTATACTGAAGTTTACATCACCTATTGGCGTTGCCGCAACATTTAACAACGAATAAATCATTGAAGTGATTTTATAAGAATGTAATTTCCTACCTACCTAATTGAATTTTAAGAAATTTTAACTTGTAAGATATAGAAAATAGTTTCAAGAAGTATAAATGATTAATGAATAATAAGAAATTAATCGTGAGTCATAAAATTCATTAAGCTTTTTCACGTTACAAATCAGTAGAGGAAATCGTTTAATTGTAATCAAAAGTTTTATGATAGACTAGCAAAAGAAAGGACTAATAGCTCCCCATTTTATCGCTGGACGCCAGAATAACATAAAACAAACTTATAGTAACATCAACATCGGAAGTATAAATTGTTTAATTCAATTTAAAAAAAAAAAATGTATGTACTTATAGGAATATTCTATAACCAAAATGAATAGAAAAACATTTGAGGATTTTTTCTCCTAGACGTTTTAAGAAGAAAGTTAATAGATTTCTCCAAATAATTGATCCCCTTCAATATTTTCCTATATAATTTAAATCCTACTTCTTCAAATACATAATGTTTCATGACAGGATATTTATATGCATATATTTATACATATTGACAGCAGCTAAAAAAACGAAATTAATCACACGCTACTTTAACAATCAACATTAAAATCTTATAAATAAATAAAAATAATTGAAGTTCATAGTGAATAAATAATATAAGAAAGTAAGTTTAAAAATATTTTATAAAAGAATATACACATCTAAGAAGTACTGGAAAATAAGAGTTTTGTATATGCATAACTACCAAATTAATTGAATTACATTTTGTAAAATGTGATACATGCACATAAATACATTAACATTCATACGCCTTCAAATGTGTAAGCGGTAAAAAAAAAAAAAAAAAAAAAAAAAATCGATTTAGTGCAATGAGTAAGATCATATTTTTTATTTATTAAGCATCGAGCATAAAACTTGACTCTAGTCAATATTTTTGCTCTTCCACTCGTTTATACATATAAGAAATAAACATGACAATACATATAAAATCGACTTTAATCAGATTTTAACCATATTTTCATGGGAACAAAATTATATATTTTTGGTTTGAGTAAGTGATTCTATTATATGATTCAGAACAATTAAAAGAGTTTCGACAGTTGGATAGCTAAATTTGAACTTAATAACTAATGCATTTGTTGCAGATTTCTAATGTTATTTTGATTAAATAAAGCTTGGTTGGAGTTTGAATAAGGAATGATTTTATATTTATTTATACATAAAAAGAAAAAGTTTACTTGTATTAAACTTGACATTATGTCAAGTCAATGTTTCATAAATCCAACAGTATTATACTCAGTATGAGGTAAACTTCAACTGGTCAATTCCTCATTTAATGATATTCTCTCTAAATGCCGCATGAAGCATTGATTCGAATGATTTTTTCTTAAGTGAAAGAAAGGCGTTTTATGATTGGTTGATTACTTATCACCTAATGGCACATTATTGGAAGAAATAAGTGGATTAAGTGGAAAAAAAAATTGTCAGAATTTGACTTTTACAGACAAAATGTAACTGGATAAAAGAGTGGTAAAAATAATTTTGTAGTGGTGCAGGACCAATTTTTAGACATTAAAAATGGTGATAAAAAAAAACTATTCGTCAAAATTTAATGGTTAATAATTAGGCGTTGTTAATGTTAATAGAGAAATCTTGTTTTTAGCGAACGCTAGAAGGCTGTGAACACAAGAAGGCTGTTAATATAGAAAGAATGTTCACATTCTCTAAACCAAAGGAGTCATGTAAAGGAGCCAAACACATGTTATACAGCTTATTTCATTTTCACATGAAATCTCGTGTGGCCTCAATGCTTGGTATAGATTGAGAAGAAAGGAGTTGAACTAAAGGATTAGGAAGATCTAATTAGGAGTAAGCTTGGACCTTAATGTTTTGATAGGTTTTGAAGCCACATTTAAATGAAAAATGTAAAAATAGGAGTAAACAAATCGAATGGTTGTAAACATATTTAAATTCACTGACTGAAGGGATACTTTTTCTAATTATACCCAAGAGTGTATAAGAAAACCAAGATGATACCCAAGGGAGCCATGTTGAAAACCCAAACGAGGTAAAAGGTTCTTCTTCACTTCACAAGGACGAGAAGGATTCAAATGGGTGGAATAATATTGATTAAAACCAGGGAAAACTCATGTTGGGGGACGAGTTGCTAGGATATATAGTTAGCTAGGGGTGGACTCGTTAGCAGCTGAGGGGTTGAGGCGCCTCTCCTCAACAAGGCTCGGAATAACCGAGAAATAAACTCAAGCAACACGATCCTATGACTCCTTTCAGAATGACTCACGCTTGGCGCCGCTCCGTAGAATTGAAGACACGACGTAAACAAGCCTCCGTGCGTCCGGGGCTTCGACACCCGAAAAACTCAAACCTCTCTTATTACCCTCCTCATAAGGGTAAAGAACTTAATGATCATAAATAACTTGAAACCGGACGAGACCAGGCTCTAACACTGAGAACAGTCCTCACAAGACACAACACAGTTTAACCTTACATGCCCACAAAAGCAATACTTATCCTATAAAGATCTTTCAAATATATATAAATAAAAAAACCAATAAAACTCAAGGACAGCAAGAATTACAAATAACGAAGTTCTTACTATGCTTATATCGCCAGTTTTTGCCATAAGAAGCTGTTAATGAAAAAGCTACTAATAAAAAAAAACCTAATATTTAAAAAAAATATTAATAATAAATGCTATAAATAAACATTGAATCCTCGTAATTGTAAAAATCATTTGATTAGCAAATTTTAGGATTCAGACGTTAGCACAATTTCTCTGTTTATCAGTGAAGTAAGTTAACTTAATCATCAGCGAATTTGTGTGTAATTTTTAATTAGTACCACTGAACTAACGTTGAATCATTTAAGTGAATGAAACTATCTCTTCAAGAAAAACCGAAAATGGGCAGCATTAAAACTATCCCTGTTGCGTTTGCCAAGGAATGAAGTTCTACAGACTCAAGCTTTTTGCTTGAACTAAATAGATTTATCAGATTCATTCATGCATTAAACTTCTCTGGTAATAGGAATTATTGAGCATCCAATAACCCCGATAAGTTTTATTATCGATATCTCTATACATAAACTAAAATAAAAGAGACTAAGTTAAATTATTTAATTCTTCTATTGTTTAACACAACTATAATTTTATATGTTATACGTGTTACAGTTAATATTGCTATAATTTGATCTTTAAAGCATGAAAAAGAAGTAGTGACCTCTTCTCGGCGTGAGGATTAAATAAGTGAATAAATAAATAAAAATAATACTAAATAATTAAATGTACTTAAATAAATTAAAGAATTAGAGTAGATAGAGTGGAGGAATACAGATATTTAAATTGGTATATTTAAAAAGCCCTATATGCCACTTTTCTTGAAGCGTCGAGGAGAGGGTTGTTCGGTATAGATTGGAAAGAAAGGAGTTGAACTAGAGGATTAGGATGATCTAATTAGTATTCATGGACTAAGACTAAGTGATAGCAAGATATAAGGATAGATCTCGGATCTCGGACGAATGAAACTTAGAGATCATTGCGTAGAGTGGAGGTCAGAAACACTGAATGGAGCATCAGTAATTTTTCTTAGGATATAGACTGGATGATTTGAAGATGACGAAAGTTGGACGTGGAGGCCAAACCTGGTTTTAAGGCTACTTCATACATTTTAAGGTAGTTATTAAGAGTAAGCTAGGACCTATAATCCACAAGACGGAGCAGGAACTTGTATCATCTTGTTACGTCAGTTCGCTTTATTTTCGGACGTTGCTACCGAGTAAGACGTCTATCAAGGGTAAGGCCAAGGTATCGGGCTAAATTGAATAATGAGGAATAATAAACTTGGTTAATGATGACTGGAGGACAGTGCTATGCAGAAGAGCAAAGGTGTCAAGGACATTTTTGTCTTTTCTGTTTGTTTATTTTTATTCCCCATTTACTTAAATGTTCAACACCTGACTATAATAAATAATCTTTTGAATTGTTTCTTCATTGGTGAATATATTCACGTTTTTATGAAACTAACTATTTAAAAAACAGAAGTAAAAATAAGGAAAAAATATTATATCAGATACATACGGTGACTTTCTGGAGATATAGTTCGAGTTCTCGGTAGGGATCGGTGCCAGTGATAACCCCAGCGGCCCTCTCGTCCGCCAGTGCCTCCATTACATCCTACAGAAACATAAGGAATAAATCATAAACAAGTGAACATACACGACAAACAATTCAAGGTTAAAGATAAGCATGACGAGAGAAAATGCTAAAAAGAGAAAAATAAGATTTTAAAGCAAACAATTTATTAGTAATAGAATTATTTCGATAATAACATGAATAATTATGCTGTTCAATATATGTACCATGAAATGCACAATGATTCCTTACATGAATTCGAAAAGAAATAATCCATTATTCAATAATATTTTAATTTAACACTTGTTGCTATAGTATTAAATATTATTACTTAGTTACTCTATACAGATAAAAATAAAAATATTAACTTTCATTTCACAATTCAAAAGTGGTCTCAAAAATATCCGTTCTCCAGTTCTCCTTTAGGAGGAACCTTTTTATATACTAATTTAATAAATTATATTAAATTAAAACTCAGAAGAAGGTAATGCCAGTATACAATATCACAGTAAAATAAAACTTAAAAAATTACACATAAATTTAATGCGTAGGGTTTTTGCACCGTGATGTTGACTCGAAGCAAACAAGATATAATGACGACTGGAGAAAAGAAAGGCGTATTTCACACCCCTGAAGATGCTTCCAGTAGAGGCAGCAAAACGTTGGACTTCAACCCATTTGTGAACCGGGTTTCAACGGGAAACCAAGTTATTGATTATATATCAAATTAACTGATTCTTAACAGGAAAGTAAACGTATGAACATACGATAAACGATGGTTTCCGATGCGAGTTATTGTAGGTCTCTAATATTTATTATTTAAATATTTCGAAATATAATACCTAATATCAAACCTCCATTATCACTTAAGTAAACCGATCATTTGACAATATCTAATCAAGCTAAAACTTTATCTTCGATTCAGTAAAATAAACGAATATATATATATATTTCAATTGAATATCGAAACAAACAATTAAATATTAACGCACATTTAAAATATTCTGGATTATAAACAAGTTTTTTAGTTAATACAAACATTTATTAAGGAGTACCCATAAAAAAATTCAAACCGAAGTAAATCTATAACAGAGTTATAATGTCAAATGTTATTCCACGATAAGTTCTGCAAACTGAATTTCAATTAAAGATAAGATAAAACAAAGTTTACACAATCATTGATTGTACATTTAGATTGCTTTAACCAGTTTACGGTTATTCTATATTGATTTATCCTCAGTAGCGTACACAGAAAATTTTTTCGGGGGGGGCCAAACCTAACCTAACCTATATGCGGGTTTAGCATACCCCATAATTTATTATAATTGTAATTTCTCCTCTTTCAACACTCTAATTTCAATTTCTAACCACATATTTTAATAAAATTAAAATCCTATGAGGTAACAACTCACTGTGTGGTCGTTCTAAAGAACGAATATTATGTCTCCGATTTCAATAATTCCAAAACAGAAATCTGTTCCAGTTATCAGAGAACATTTTTAATCCCGTTTATGGCTTTCAGTCTGTCTCTCGCTCAATTTTTGCGAGCAATTCTTAAAAAAGTTCGATTTTAATGAAATTTGGATGGCAGTTAATTAGCATATGTAGTCCATTGTTGGTCCCATATAACTTCCAATCTTTTGGTCCCATTTGTTTGTCATCCACATGTGCGCACACATACATTTATTTACACCTTATATTCAAAAGTACTCATCTGATTTTTATAATAATATGTATCTGATAGAAGCTCTCTGATTAAATTTAACTGTCTGCGGTGTTTAAATTTTGCTAAATTGATAATCATGTAAAAATCATACCACTTTTGACACATTTAAAAAGAGAGGGGAAATAAAATAAATTTGACATGAATAACATATCAATTTAACAACATTTTAAGACCGCAGACGGATGAAATTAATCTTCGGTTATCTGCGAGCTACTTTAAACAAACCATTGACATTTCATAAAATTCAGATGAGTACTTTTGAAAATATTGGTGTAAATAAATTTGTCTGTGCGAATGTGGAAGAGAAATAAATAGGCACAGAAGATTGAAACTTATATGGGACCAACAATGGACTACTTATGCTAATTAACTGCCATCCAAATTTAATTAAAATCGTACAAGTAGTTTTTAAGAATTGTTCGCAAAAATTGAGCGAGCGACAATCCTAATTCAATTCATTGAATTAGGATTCGTAATGAATTGAAGCTGTCCTGTAATGACCTAAGTTATTGAACGGCACGAAAACCACAAAAAAATCATTGAATTCAATCAGCGGAAAATAAGGCCCAGCCGGTAATCGGGCCGAATTAGTTTATGCATCCTAATTTAATTCAATGAATCTAATTCCATCAGCATAAATCCGGGCCCAGCCCACAATCGAGCCAGTATAAGTGTTTAATGAATTTAATTCCATCGGCAAATTCCGGGCCCAGCCGACAATCGGGCCAATATAAGTGTTTAATGAATTTAATTCCATCGGCAAAATCCGGGCCCAGCCCACAATCGGGCCGGTATAGTGTTTAATGAATTTAATTCCATCGGCAAATTCCGGGCCCAGCCGACAATCGGGCCAATATAAGTGTTTAATGAATTTAATTCCATCGGCAAAATCCGGGCCCAGCCGACAGTCGGGCCGGTATAGTGTTTAATTAATTTAATTCCATCGGCAAAATCCGGGCCCAGCCGACAGTCGGGCCGGTATAGTGTTTAATGAATTTAATTTCATCGGCAAAATCCGGGCCCAGCCGATAGTCAGGCTGGTATAGTGTTTAATTAATTTAATTCCATCGGCAAAATCCGGGCCCATAGCCGACAGTCGGGCCGGTATAGTATTTAATGAATTTAATTCCATCGGCAAAATCCGGGCCCAGCCGACAATCGGGCCGGTATAGTGTTTAATGAATTTAATTCCATCGGCAAATTCCGGGCCCAGCCGACAATCGGGCCAATATAAGTGTTTAATGAATTTAATTCCATCGGCAAAATCCGGGCCCAGCCAACAATCGGGTCGGTATAGTGTTTAATGAATTTAATTCCATCGGCAAAATCCGGGCCCAGCCGACAATCGGGTCGGTATAATGTGTAGTGTTTAATGAATTTAATTCCATCGGCAAAATCCAGGCCCAGCCGACAATCGGGCCGGTATAGTGATTAATGAATTTAATTCTATCGGCAAAATCCGGGCCCAGCCGACAATCGGGCCGGTATAGTGTTTAATGAATTTAATTCCATCGGCAAAATCCGGGCCCAGCCGACTGTCGGGCCGGTATAGTGTTTAATGAATTTAATTCCATCGGCAAAATCCGGGCCCAGCCGACAATCGGGCCGGCATAGTGTTTAATGAATTTAATGCCATCGGCAAAATCCAGGCTCAGCCGACAATCGGGCCGGTATAGTGTTTAATGAATTTAATTCCATCGGCAAAATCCGGGCTGTGCGCATTTTGGGTGTTTTAGTTAAGTGTATACAAACCATAAGATAATAAATACTAAATGTATTCCTTATATTCGAAAATATTTACAGACAATTCGAATGCATATGTTATTGCTGTGTTTGTTTGGTTTTAAATGTATGGCGGGTCCAAGTTATGTAATCATTTCGGGGGGGGCCAGGGCCCCTTGGGCCCCCCCCTGTGTACGCCACTGTTTATCCTGATTAACAGTAACGGACGTTGATAAAATACTAAAATAACTTTTATTAGAAAAAATGTAAATAGTTCAATAATTAAACATCAACAAAACAATGCAAATTCAGAATATAAGTAAAAACAGGCATTCAAAATAAAAAAAATGTTACTGATTATTATTTTATTAAAATTTATTTTTGTTCTATAACAGCGCAGAAAAACCTTCTCAGCATATTTTTGCTATGATGATTCCTATTTAACCATTCTGTGTCATATTTTTCCTATTATATCGTGTACTTCATTTTTAATTTAAGTCCTTGGAATCATGTTTGAGAAAAAATGTAGATTGTTTTTTCCTTAGCATCTAGGGCAGTTTTTTTTTTTTTTTTTTTTTTTTTTTTTTTTTTTTTTTTTTTTTTTTTTTTTAGCTTAGGAGGCCAGGATCTTAAAAGTGAAAAAAATATAATATACAATCCACTTAGGAATAATCCCTTCTAAAATCCCATTTAACAATATTATTAAATTCATCTACAATCTAATTATGGTCAGCATTAAAATTAAATAAATAAATATAACGGTCTATCAGTTTATAATGAATGTGATATTTATAACGCGGTAAATTACAATTAGTATAGCTGTAAATTATAAGCCATATACCAAAAAGATGAGACGGATTCTTAAAGAAAAATACTAAGCTCATGATTAAAAGCAGTGAGGTTTTTTTTAATATCTCTGTATAAATATATATATATATATATATATATATATATATATATATATATATATATATATATATATATATATATATATATATTTCTGACTTAAGCTCAAATGAAGGCTATTTAATCCATCGTTCTAGATACAATTTCAACAAGAATGCATACGAGGATTTCATACCAAGATAAATACCATTTAGTGATGCATTCTTTTTTGTATTATAATGGCGATGTATCATGATATAATTTATTATGTGGTGCTAAATATAAGTATAAAAAATTACAGTGAATGAAATAAAGTATTTAAGAATTTAGATTCTTGTCTCAGCGCAGTAATGTATAAAATAATAAACATGAAATTATTCAATGAGGAAGAATAGTTTAAAGATATATAGGAAGCGTTTTAATTTGTGATAAATTATAGAGTCGAGGAAAAGAAAACTAATATTAAATAATTGAAACAGTTGAAATTACATATGTATCAAGTTTGAAGTGAGTCAGGGGTTCCATTATAGAGGGATGAGTATAAGGTCCTCATTGTAGCGGCATTATGAGAATAAAACTGGAGAACAGACTCGGAGCTCTGTTCAGAGTCAATTAAAACAACTTGAGTCATACGTTGCACTAAGTTAACTAACTCGAGTGATGGATGAGACGCGGATCATAGCGAAATCAGATAACTAGCCCCACAGCTCTTGTAACAGATCACTAATAATTCTTAACTCAACAACAAGTTGGTAATATACACTTCTATCTACAACTACTTCCAAATATAAACTAGTGCTGAACTCTAAAAACAGTAATTATTCCAACAGTGGACAAGGAAAATAGAAAAAAAGTAATTACATTTTGTTCAATTCAGAAAGCAAATTTCATTATATTTTATCTTAGAAAAAGTTAAACGAGAACAACACTCAATCATAAAATATATTATTAATATAATAAAGATATAAATAGAAATAGTGATTTATAATAAAATAAAAAACTGAGTAAAGAAAAAAATTACAGTCAATTTAAAAGTCACGATACTTCTTAGCCTGTTGGGTAATGATCTGATCTTTTCAGCCCCAGTTCTCTCTCGATTTTATTAAATAGTTGTTTGTGATATTGTGCTCAGTGTAACACGTGTTTTGCAAAATAAGACGAAAAGAAACACCGTAGTATAAATGTATGAATAAAATGTATAAATCGTGTACATAAATTCAATGAACACAAGTATGAATTTAATTTTAGAAGTGTTATTACAATTTATTTTATACGAGTACTTTGTAGTTTTTCACTTTTTCAATCAATATCACTCTTTTTACTGGTGTAAACGAATCCAATTTGTTCTAAACGGATCAAATTTTATTTCAGTAATGTCAAAGATAAAATAGCTAAATAAAGATCTAAAAACTGTTACTGATTACAATATTACTGTGCTAATGTGTTATGGACTGTGTTAATGCTTGAAGTGACATAGGCTTACCTTGATGTATAAAGTTACTCTAGAATCCAGACAGGAAATAGCAACTTTCCTTACACAAAAGAAAAATTTGAAAAATATCCGTTCCCATAAAGGTGAAATTGTTATTTTAGAACAAAATACTTTTTAACAATAATTACTAAAAAAGGCGCTACAATAATTTGATACTAAACAAGTTACACTATGAAGGCCAAATGTTGTCCAGAAGACGCTGCCGTTCTTTATTAGTGAGAAGTTTAAAATACAAAATACCTTCAAAAATGTATTTTACGCCTGTTTGTTATGTATTCAGACATTGCTGTAAAATTTAAGAAAATATATACATTTACTTATACTTATACGAACACATAGATATTCGAGTAAACTATTAATATTAAATAAACTTTTCTGAGCAAGTAACATAAAAGAAGGTTAACCAAATAAAATATTAGACCTAAAAAGACACGAATCTTTAGCATGATCAAGAATGTTGGAATACACTAAACTATAAAACTAATATTAATTTAACATTTTACACTCAAATTATTAGAATTTATTATAAATTACTACTAAGAGAAAGTAAAATTAAAGCAAATAACCTCCCAAGTTGAGAGAGTAGGTGGGTAATACTTGACCTTGGACCTAAGCATTAGCTGATCCTTTCCTAATTATCTTTCTAAACATTCACTAACACGCACTCTAATATGCTAATTACTACCTCCATACTAAAAGATAAGCTAATTGCTTATAACTTATTTTATTTTTAAGTATTGAACCTATCTTTAACAAATTTGATGAGTTATTTATTATTAAATATTTTAATATCTCTAAAAATAAACAGTTCACTTAATAGTTGATTTAATGCATCTGGTAAAAAATAATTGTTTTAAAATTAGGATTAGATTACTACATAATAATATAATAAATAAGCAACACTAAGCATTACCTCAATTATTTGCCTTTTTTAACTTCCTTTTAGGCCAGACTTTTATTTAAGACTGTGAGAAAGACGTTAAATTGTCAAAGACTCTGCGGTAGGAATTAAGTAAAATTTTACTTAAAAAATAAAAAAAATATATAGCAACGTTTTAAGAATCCAACGCGAAGTAAACGTATATCTTGGGTTCTAGTCAACTTTGGGTAGCTACACTGGACCTCCGTGAGGAATATAGAAGCCCGTGGATCAAGTCCCGGTCCCCCCCCCCCCCCCCCCCTGGAGTCTATTTTTCTCTGTTGAAATTAAAAATTTAAACTTTCCGTAGTATGAATAATACTACCTAAAACTTAAAAATAAAATTATTTTATTTCTTAAGTACCAGTGGAAGTATTTTTCCAAGATTTGTGGTCTTCTTTCAACCTTTATGCATGGGTTCCCGAGTACACCACGCTTTTGAAAAGTAAATTTAGTATTATCTTCTAAAACTGTACTTCTTTTATCTCGATGTCTCTATCCTATAGAACAGGCATCGTTTGTTTATTTATTCTGGCCTTTGTTCATTCTTCAAACATGTCGAACCATCTTAGTTGATTGGTTTGGATAATTTCTTTGATATAATCTTCATTTCATTTCGAAAGGTTTGGTTTCTTTTGTTGGAGAACAAAATTTTATACGGAAATAAATACCTAAATTCTAAAATATTAGCAAATTCAAATAGTTATTTCAGGTAGTACATATGATTTAATAACCTGGCAAATAAATATTAATAGCCCAAAGAATAGTGAATATATCCGTAGCTAGGAAACCCAAAATTAAAATTCTACCGTCTATCCACCTTTTTATTTTGAATTTATCGTATTTGAAATTTCAAAGATATTTTAATATACTCCAGTCAAACTAAACATTTTACCTTGCAAAAGGTCGGGTAGTTTTGATTTTTGGATATGTTGTAGGGGTAGGTTCATTAATGAAAACCCTAAGTTTTCGACCTCGGTGGAGCGCCGCCGGCGCCGGTGGGGCCTAAATACCGCAAAATGTTGGACTTTTTTCCAGTTTTAGCCCGTTTTCTCCAAGAAGGAGTGGTTTAATCGAAAAAATTATTGTATTATTTAATAAAGTAGACTAAATTTTGTAAATTATAAAAGAAAATCACCTTTCTAGCACTATTACTTTATAATGTACAGCCCTTCAAATATCGAGTATTTTTTTAATATTTTCAAAATATGCTTGTTTTTTGTTGGTTCTTTCAATTTTCCACCCTGAAGACTTGATTTTCCATCAACATTTATAAGGATCAAGCTTTAAGTAGAATAATCATTCTATTATGTGCAACCAGTAACAGGTTTTTATTGTTAATAGCTTTCGTGGTACGGCTTATTGAAGTTGGAATCGTCTTTAGGGAAATAACATCAAGAATTACATACACTCCTAATAAATTCTTGTTGGTTTGACAGTAACGACGAGAACGGTAGGGAACTTACAACGAACGACAAACCACTGAGTCACTCAAAACATTAAACAAGAACAGATCGCTAACGTTATCACTTAATCAAGCAGAAGATTTGCTTTTATATTTATATACCCGATATGTTATAAATACCCCAGTTTGATATACGTCAAAGTTTGACTAAAGGTAAATAAGTTGATTATAAAAAGACATTTTACAAATCTACCTTTTATTCGTATTCTTCTCAGCAAACCCTTTAATTTGATACCCATATCATGGGTGTACTAAAAAAATAACTAGTCCGCCATCTTGAACTGCCTGCCATTGGTTTTAGAATCACTTCACTTAGATAACCGTGCATTGTCATCCAAAGTAAACGTGTATGCAAAATTTCAATTCAATCGGTTGAGGATAACTGCTTTAAAATTCAGTTGCAAGATTTGACCCGGACACCAAACATACATACATACAAACATTGCAGGTTAAATAAAAGCGTTTAAAAATTACAGAATCGGCTCCAAAGCCGGTTTTAAATAAGTTCTCATAAAATAAGTAAATATATAATATTACTTGATATATTATCAATAATAACTTTACAAACATTGAGTGTGTACATAATCCTTTGTTTAAAATGTTATTTTGACGGAAAAATATAAATGTCTTTGATTTACAAACGTATGTACTTCTTGATGTTATTTCCCTAAAGACGATTCCAACTTCAATAAGCCGTACCACGAAAGCTATTAACAATAAAAACCTGTTACTGGTTGCACATAATATAATGATTAATTCTACTTAAAGCTTGATCCTTATAAATTTTGATGGAAAATTAAGTCTTCAGGGTGGAAAATTGAAAAAACCAACAAAAAACAAGCATATTTTGAAAATATTAAAAAAAAATCACCATATTTGAAGGGCTGTACATTATAAAGTAATAGTGCTAGAAAGGTGATTTTATTTTATAATTTACAAAATTTAGTCTACTTTATTAAATAATAGAATAATTTTTTCGATTAAACCACTCCTTCTTGGAGAAAACGGGCTAAAACTGGAAAAAAGTCCAACATTTTGCGGTATTTCGGCCCCAGCGGCGCCGGCGGCGCGGCGCTCCACCGAGGTCGAAAACTTAGGGTTTTCATTAATGAACCTACCCCTACAACATATCCAAAAATCAAAACTACCCGACCTTTTGCAAGCGAACACCCCTTTTTGACGACAGATTGACTGGACTAATATTAAAAGAAAAACAAATTTGTAATGGAAATTTAGAGACACGACATAATGTTGCTTCTTTTCAGGAAATAACGTTGCGGAACACGATTTTTGCTATAGGGGGAACCAGAGATTCCCTCTATATTCATAGTGTAAACATTCATACATTCCGTACAATGAACCGTTGTGGCGAAAGAATAAATTGTTGTTTACATATATCATGTATACCTAAACAATGTTCCTCTCACATACTTAACTATACAAATCGAGATTTGTAATTAAGATAGGCAATATCGAATCCATATAGACACGAATAAAAACCATCGTATAAGAGATTCGAATAAATAATCGATTGTGCCGTCGAAAACAGAGTTAAAAATTCTCAGAGACTAAAGAATGGTGCGCTTTAAAAGAAGGTACCAAAGATGAAGATATCTAATATTGCGATCAATTTGAAGAGAAAATTCACGAATATCTGACCATTAAAAGACTTTATTCGGAACTACAAAAAAACAGACAAATAGTACACCACTAGATATTACAGAGGTTTGCTATTTATCTGCTTTTATAAATACATAAACGTGAGATTAGCTTAAGGTAACCTCGGGGCTACTAACACAACAATATGAAAACCTATACTAATGATTACAATGTCCTGGAAAATAAACCACCTTTTCTTGAAGTTATTTATTTTAATTAAAAAAAGGTTTTATTAGAGCTTTTATCAGCAATTAGAGCAAATAATTGATGTTTTTTATTTAATATATTTCTTTAAATTATTTAGATTAATTTAAAAGAAATATTTAAAAATTATATATACACCCTTGTAATTCAATCAATGCAGTTTAAGATGGCTAGAAGGTGTAATAACGAATAAAAACTCAAGTTTTCATAGGAAACGTTTCGACCCTGTTAGGGTCATCTTCAGTCCTTTAATTACTGTAACTCTGTAACATATAATTTATTTTAACATATTGATCCTACTTATTCCACTTTATCTACAAATCTAAAATATTTGGTTTTTTATTGAGCAAATAATTGTTTCAATAATATTAAAAATAGCCTGCCTATTTGTGCGACACTTCTCGTCCTATTCCGTTAACTTTAATAATTTTATGCTATTTATTGTCTATATATTAAATTTTATGCTAATATATTAAATTTTCCCTCTGTTGTAATCTGTCAAAATTGTTTGTATTTTTTACATGAATTAAAGTATCAATTAAGCCAAATATAAAGAGAACAGAGAGTTTAAATTAATCTGAAGCTATCTGCGGACTATTTTCGACAAACCATCCAAGTATAATAAATATCTGATAAGCAATTTTGAAGTTAAAGATGTAAATAAGTGTATGTTTGAGCGCATGTGGAAGACAAACAAATAGGCACATAAGGTTTAAACTTATATGGGTCCAACAATGGGCTACGTATGACCTACTATCCAAATTTGATTAAAATCGGACGAGTAGTTTATAAAATATGTTGGTTCGCAAAAATTGAGCGACAGACAGACACGGGATCAAAAGTGGACTGATGCCGAAACAGATGCTTGTCTTTGAATTTTTGTAATCGGAGACATAAAATATTTTCGTTTTTCGGAACGATCACATAGCTTTCGTAACCTTCGGTAAACTCGGAAGCTAAATTTATTTTGACAAAGTGAATCTTTGTCAAAATTATCTATTAAAAGAAAATGGAAATAGAAATAGAAAGAAACGATACATAACTTAAGGATACAGCTACGCATTTATTCATTATCTTACACAAGATATCTAGAGGGAAGTATTTTTATAATCCAGGAACATCATTTTTCACAAATAAAATTTCAAAATAAACATATTTAGTAGTTCCTTATGTCTCTTCTTTAAGAGACTATAGAATAACTTATTCAAATTTAAAACCTCTAGTTTTTAAATATTTTTTACGTCCAACACAAATAAATTCGGTCAGACAGAACCCAAAAATGAGAGACTTATTTCACTCTGATATCGAGGAGAGTATAATGCCTGAGACCATCTTATAATGACATAATGTTTGCCCGATCAGGGAAAAAGCAGTATTTAAATAAATACTTATTTATTTGGACTGTAAATCTAAACTTTTTTTATGGTGTTTAGGTTGAGGCTTCTCTTTCTTGCAACATTTGACGAAGCTCCACTTTAAAAATAAAAATGTAACCCCTTTCAAAAGAGAAAGTATAAGTATCTAACATTTTGCATACATCTTACCAAATGCTGTTTACCAAGGGCAATCGAAAGCTCGTAAGAGCTTTTTTTGTTATCTTAGTAAATGACGAAACAAAATAATTATTAACAATCAAATCATTTGTACGTTCAATTGTTCCTTAAAAATATTAGTCAAATCAATTAACCTAAGCCAACAGGTCAGATCAAACGTCGGCACGTAACTTTAAGTTCAAAAGCGAAAGCGCCAATGTAACTTTAATTGAAATCATGTAAGGCTTGATATTATTTAATTCAATAATAGCTGTACAATAAGCGAAACATGAGGAGGTGTGAGTACGATTAGACTCTGGTAAGAGAAACCCCTTAACATTTCGTATTCGGTTTGCATTCATCGACCCGGAACTCAACTTTCGAGGAAGTAACGTGACACACATGATGATTATAACGTATGTAGGGCAAATACCACCTACCAAATTTCAAAACACTTTTACACCTAATACTATGATCTACATTATGTTAGTATTACATATAAACTATTTACATTTATGTATCAACGATAGGGTCGGCAACCCTATAATATCTTATATCTAGACAAGAATAAGATGCTTTATATCAAGTTGTTATAAGAATTAAAGAATATAAATATACACTTGAAAATTTTGCCTTAAGCTTTTTCTTTTTTTTAAATCCGGGGGGCTTTTACGGAACGGCGCCGGAACGGGCGCCCCCCTCAATGTCCACCGAGCATTGTATTATAACCAGAGACGGGACGTTTATGACTTTTATTTTTCCATTTCATGACCTTTATTCTATGACTTTTATTATCCTGTTTTATGACCTTTATTTTAGAAAATCGGCTGTTTTATGACCTTTTAGCCAAAAGTATGACGTTTATTTTCACTGTGAAAATTTAGCCTTTATATGAAGTGTTTCGTTATTTTGGAGGCAAACAGTTCCAAAAAGATTTGAATACTTCATAAATGCAAAATTATATTTACAATATATAATAAATAATAATACTTAGCAGAATGCTTTAACAATGTAAAAAATAAACATGTGTTGTTCTATATTCTCCAGCGTTAAATTGGTTCTTTTCTCCGTCAGTAGAATTTTAAACTTGGAAAAAGACCTTTCGACGTCGGCAGATGAGGTGGGAGCAAATTTTATGCATGACACGTCATTTGCTTTTGCTTTACTGGGCATTCCGTCATGCAGTATTTTCAATAGAAGTTACCGTCATCTTGATTTAAGATGGCGGATCTAAAAATTCCGCCATCCGCTATGGCAACTATGGCCTGGATGTGTTCCCACCCAGGATTCCTTGAGAGAACAGCAGTCAACTTTTCTTTCACCTTTTCCCCCACTCTTCCAACGGCAATCGGTACTGCAAAGGGTCTTGATTTTTTCGACGCCGTTTGGAAATAGCATATCCTGTTTTTGCAAACCTCCTATTTTGTCAGGAAATGTCCCGAAGTTGACGTTGATGTAGTTCAGGTGGGTTTCTAGTCCGGGAGCTTTTAGGGCTTATTTTGCATTACGAATTGACCGCGCCTCTCCAACATCCAATGAAGCCAAGAC
Source organism: Gerris lacustris (assembly GCA_951217055.1). NCBI lineage: Eukaryota > Metazoa > Arthropoda > Insecta > Hemiptera > Gerridae > Gerris > Gerris lacustris. The sequence goes on along the minus strand of OX578276.1, from coordinate 59,904,924 downwards.
CTTGAAGACTTCAGATAAAAAGTAGGTGTAGAACTTACCTGTTTATCACATGGCTTACAGAGAATGTTTCACCTCTGACACCCATTTACGCTTAAGCGCTAATTTGTTTGCAGGAGTTTTCGGCATTCTGACACGAGTAGAATCAATCAAGACACAAGTAACTCGAGTTTCTTATTCGTGTTACTGGTCATCAAATGAGCAATTAAACATTCTACTCCCTTGCCATGAATATACACAAAAATTTTAATTATGGAGCAGCTAATCAGGAGACTGCCCAATCCAATGGGTTTACTATTGGCTGATTGAAGAATCTATCTTGAAGTTCCTTGATTCTAATTGGAGGAGTTGTTCCAAGAGGGAGCCGATCAGGAGCCCTAGTTTGGAATTAGGGATGACCGTCGGTGCCTCCCTGGTTGTAGGTATGCATAAGCGCATTAGTTAAGTCCGAAAGTGGTCAGGGAATTAAGAGCCCAGGCCTTTCACTAAGCTGGTGAGGGTTTTTTTGATTGAACTACACTTTTACCTAGAACCGGACCATGAATGTTCAATTGAAAAAATTTCTTTTACAAAAAAGGCCATTTTATGACGTTTATTCCAAGAAACCCCTATTTTATGACGTTTATGCGTAAAATGGCTATTTTATGACAAAATCATATGACTATGACGTTTATGACTTTTTCCCGTCTCTGATTATAACAAATGGGGGAAGCTTTAGTGATTAAACGCCACTAGGTTTCGCCTGGAAAACCATTGTCGATACTCCCTTGGTGATTTGATAAAAAATAATCAAACATATCCAGAGCTAATACTTTACTCATGCGTGAAGGGTTTGGTTGCCCGGTACTAATCCAGTATTTTTTATTTTTTTTATTTTTGGAACGAAGTTCCTTATGGCACGTTCTGGAGCCCGGGAGTGCTGAACCGATCCGCACAAAATTCGGCACGGTCATAGTGACCAACCACAGGAAGGAAGAAATCTGAAATGGTCAAAATTGGTACACAGGGGTACGGGGTACGGGGTACAAAACTTTCCTCCTGGAACGGGTGAACTAACCCGCACAAAATTCGGCTCGCCCATAATGACCAAACACAGGAAGGTATAAATCTGAAGTGGTTTAAATTGGAACACTAAAAAATAGTAATGATGCATGTCGTTGGAAAGCTCTTTAAGAGTACAGTTATTGTTGTTATCTTCACTTTTTTCATATTTTCATTTAAGAGGGGGTTAAAATGGAAAAACAGGGAAAAAATGGAAATATTACTATTTTTGATCCGATTTCAGCGGTTTATAAATAAAAATGTTTATTGTTTAAGATTAATATGCACGCTCAGCTCAATATTGCAAGCAGACAACTGCCTTGCACACCTAGTATGTACATACCTGCTTTCAGCCTTCATATGGCCATCATCAGTGCCGATTAAGGAAGACACTCTGTCGTTTCAGACATCAGGCAACATTTTTGGTTCCCATGCAACATATCTTGAAAACTACTCATCCAATTTTAATGAAATTTAAATAGTTGGTCATAATTATTCCATTGCTGGTCCCATATAAGTTTCTATACATAACTTTCTGCGCACATTTGTTTGCAACATTTGACATGCGCACTGACATACATTTATTTACACCGATATCTTCAAAAGTTCTCATCTGATTTTTATGAATATTGGATGGTTTGTTGAAAGTAGCCCGCGCAGATCTCAAAATAATTCCAACCGTCTGCGCTCTTTAGACTTTGCTAAATTTATACTTTATTCATGTAACAAATTAAAACAATTTTGACAGGTTTAAAAAACTTAATTAAATAAATTTGACAAAAATAGGTTGTAAAAGCATACAATTTTACGTTAAAGTATACGAAATAGGACGCGAATAATTGAATAAAATGTAAATTCAATACAATTACAATAAAAATGAAGTAATGAATTTCTAAAAAATAAACTATTAACAAAGAGGAAACGAAATTTAACAGTTTCTTTTGTGTATTATAGTCCAGTTATGTTAGTAAAAAATATGGCTTCTGTTCCAAAAAAAATCGGAGCCAAAATCTAAAATTACTGGACTAATTAAATAGACGGGAGATTCGCAGAATGAGTGAATAAGGACTTTGTAACACTTTGAGTCATGCAAGAACAAAGATGGATCGATACAGACTTTACTTTCACAGTAAGTCACGGAACACAGTAAACAAATTACCAACCACATAATTCCAAATTACTTTATAACTGACCATATAACAATTTAATTCTAATATTCAATTATTAAAATAAATAGATATGATCGCAAAAAAAAAATGGGACCTTTTGAATCTAAAACACAATTTGTAATAAGCAATGATGTATAATAGATCGTTTGCTTTTTTCAATAATACCAAAAATAAAAATTTGACTTATTAATATGTAAGAACTACTATCTAAACTCATGGCAAATACTGGTCTTTCAATGGGAAAATTGAAGTTATAAAAAGAAAAAAAAGTATAATAATTTATTCTGAAGTTGACAAGAGAACTTACATACAAAGGAGGACATTTATGTTCAAAGAATACCGCATATCTAAAGCGATAATATACAGGATGTCAATGTCTCCAAACTACAATGTGTCTATAACAACAATTTCTACATGCATTTTATACTATACTTTATTATTTATGTTGTCTGGTTTGTGGAATTATTCTTCTTTAATGTTTAACGTATATAACTGTTTTTTATTGTCAATGAATAGCTGGATAATTATTTAATTAGAATAGTCTTAATCCAGCTGAATAAACGTTTTTTTTAAAAAAAAAACTAATATCTTCCTAATAAACTATTGAAGGTCACGGCCAATATTGTCTTTCTATATTGTTGTAATAGAAAATGATTCACGGTTTGTCCAACATTTAAATGGGTTCGTTGCTCTTGTCAACCGAACAGTTAATTAGTGTTAAATATATACGATTGGACGATCCACGCCTCTCATTGTCTTGCCTCCCCTGAATTATTACAGAGTCGTACACATATGAATAGAATCGAATAAATTAGCCTGAGGAAAGACTGACGGCATGTGGTGACATTTTCCACTCTTCTTATACACTCACACTAGTGACATCATCTCCTGCGTGTAGATCCTTCGCTCTATTCTCCTCCATTTTATTTACTTTTATTCTTTATTTAAAAAAAAATTACATTATGAAGATATATTACAGTCACAGCTTGTTGCTTCTAACTAGGCACTAACTTATGATATAATATAGTGCAAAATGAAAAATATAATGTACAATTTAATTATAAGTGGATATATCTTGACATCTCAAATTTAGATGTTATATTAAGCAGATAATTAAGATACTATTGTTATTATATTAAAGCCAATTTGTCGGTTTTAAAAAAACACTATTCTCTCCTTAAATCTTATATCTAGATGTTTGGGCACTAAATCTTCAGCCCTCTAAATTTCGCTAACACTATTAGTATTTGCATATAATTTCGGACTGACAAACGCTGGTTGTAATGCAACAGCGCTGGCCTAGAAAACTTTAGGGTCTGTGAATCTGTTTCTCTATCTGACTGCCTTCCTTCATCTATAGTTTTAATTTGATGGAATGTTTATTCTATATTGAAATGTTTTATAATGCGTTACAACGTTACAATTACGCCAAAATTAATGATAGACTAAATATTATATTATAAGTTATAAGGCTCGTTTTTAAAACAAACATTGTTAACATGAAATAAAGAATATTTAACTGAATACATTAGATACAGACAGATTTAGCACAAGACAGCTGGATTCGCTGACTATAATAAAATTAGTTATAGTTAAACTGTACTAAGGGTTTAAAGAATTTTCTTTCTTACTCTTTTATTACATTAAAATTGATTTTACGAGAGCTACGATGGGGGTCCTAGAGTGGAGATAAAACCAAATTAATTATGAAAATAGAAATATCCTAAAATGAATGATAGTATTCAGTAACAGAAAATAATAAATTTCTCACAAAATTACGTTACTTGATTAAAATTCATACATAAAAAAACTTGAATAGTCTCATAAAATATTTATATCATAAGAGGAATTTATGTTTTGAACTGCTATTAGTCATAGTCTAGAGATTTCCAAGAGCTCAACATTACATGGATAAATAAGCTTATAATATTTAATTAGAAAATAAGGAAGGATCTGTTGTTTTTGTTTTCACAAGAAAGTAAACAGCAGTTTGACGAATTAAATTAATTTTAAAGATTATTAAAATTATACAGGGTCATTGAAAGTAATAACATCATCTAAATACCCGAAGGAGTGGTCAAGTCGTACGACCGTAGATTGGCGGAGCGGACCCAAGAAGCCAAGGTCTTCTAGGAAATAAAACATGAGGCCGGACAAGGGGGAACTGAGGGTTCCTCGAACCCAACTTACCGGAGGAAACTTACCCGGATATACAGGGCATATGACGCATCAACGAACCATAAGTAAACCAACCTCTAGGCTTTTAACTCGATACCTCAATACACTGATACGGCCCTGCACTATCAATAATGACAAATTATATAAAATAAAAGGCCTAAGAACCGTTCAAAACCACTTAATATGCTTTTGGCAATGAATAAAATTTATTATAGGCTATCATTTTCTCATGCAAGAATTAAATTGATGGACAACATTAATAGCTTTTATATTATCTATTTTATAATCAATTATTCAGAATACTTTCGGCTTTGACCTAAAAAAAAAGTTGACGTTTAATAGTTTTAAATTACCGTTTTCCTCCAAAAAGCAACATATATTAACGATCCATTCATAATATTGGTCTAAAACAAAAATTGTTATCTTAAGTATAGATTGTGAAACAAACTAAAAGCTCATAAAAACTAATGCTATTTTTACACAGAATATTTTTATAGCTGTTATAATAATGTTTTGATTTAGATATTATTATGAATGACACAACATCCTTCATTTATAGCGACAGTGTAATGAATAGAGAAAGCAGAAATTTATTGCTTAAATGAAGAAAGACAAAAGAGGTTAACTTAACTTTGAGAGGTGGTAGAGTAAAAACAACTTTAAAAATTAATAAAACTTTTGAATCCCATTGGGGTGATTCCTTAAAATCTACTATTTTTAATTGTCAGGAAAATCTAGTTGTATTACAGAAGACATAATATTTAGTATATTGTGGTTGTATTGAATGCTTGCAGTGGGAAAATAAATTAATAAGAATATTGGCTCTTTGCCCTACATATAATATTCAAGCCCGAGGCAAGGAAGTTAACATGTGGTTATCACATGTGGCATGCAGTACAATAATAATAAGACCTCTGACACTAGTTTTGAAAAACGTAACGCTGTAGATCATTTCAAAAACAGACCTAACATAAAAGACAGCACCCACAGAATGGACATACTGCATTGTGCAATCTATTGTTGTTCATATGTAGCCATTTAACAACGAATATGCGGACTTACCAAAGATGCTCATAGATGCAAATGAATAAGCTAAACAAAGGAATTTAAAAACAAATAGAAAAAACCATGCAAATATAGAAAAACAAATTATTTTGCTATCAAGCTTACCAAAGGGAACGGGAGTATTATGATACGTTTCACTTCAGGAAACATTTTTGGTATCGTATCTGTCTGTCCGTAATCACTTTTGCGAACCACCATATCTTAAAAACTACACGCCCGATTATTTAATTAAACTTGGATGGTAGGTCATAATTATTATAAATGGTTTGTAGACAGTATTAAATACATATATCCAAATAAATTTATATTGCTTAAAAATAAACAGATACAAAACTCACGTGACAATTCCTCCAGTAATAGGACGCGAGGAAGCTGTGGCACATATTGGCAAACTGTTTTTAAAATGACTTTTGTTACAGATAATATAATTGGACAAAACAGATGATAATCCTCATACTTTGCCAAGTACCAACAAAGTTCTTGGATTAATGTAGTTTAGTTTTTAAATTTCTCAACATCGTGAAAGTCAAGGACTACCATCGTATCACATATTATATTCTTCCTTTAAAACGGAAAAGAAAAATTATGAGAATACTTCTATGGAATGTTTAATTGTAGTAAGCTATAATTTAAAAAAAAAAAGTTAAATAAATTTTAAATATGTGTTATAAATATGCACTATTACATAATAAATATGGCATATTTGAATAGCAAGAATTCAGTATCTATAGTAGTGGTAAGAACGTGAATAGAATGAAGTCAGACTGAGTAGCTTGCTATACAACTCCAGCTAGTTCTCGACCTATGAACATCATTCAATCTATCTTTGTATACTATAGACACGAATTAATAAATCCCTTTTGTCTCTCACAAACAATTAGTTAAAAGGCACCTCTATTAATGATTGGCAGATTTGAGATTTTATCGTCCTTTGTGTCAGGCCGACAAAGACAAGACATAGTTTGGCCGTTGGCATTTCGACATGTAGGTCTTCGCTATCGCTTTCTATGTTTTTTGGTCAGGGATATCCATCGTAACCTGTCAACTTCCATCTTATCTAAGCGATAGGCCTTTTCCATCCACAGCGGTGTCGCAATCGCTTGTCAGATGTAACACTTCGATTAAACCGATGCCCCTTTAACAATCACAAAGGATTTGCAATTAATTAACCCTGAATTGTCAGATCTGTCCAAGGCATGTCAAGTTTTTTCTTTCTTCTTTTCAATCACGGCCTCGAGAAATATTGCGAAGGATGACAAAAATGACATAAAGGGTATGCGGTTAAAAAAGAGACGGTGTGTATTGAGTTTTAAATTTAATTAATTTCTATTCCGTAATTTATTTATTTCAAAATAATTCAATTAAAATTTTAACAACTTCAAATATTACGTTAAGCATACGTCATTAAAACACATCCACAATTTACATGAAAAAAATTGTCAAATTTTTGTAATGTATTAAGTATAATTTACAGCCCTGATATACCACACAATTTTATAACCAATTTATTGAAGTCTAGAGGTGGTTAAACTAGAGCGTTAGGGGAGAGGAAATACCTTAAAAAATGATGATGCCGTTTAGGCAGCAAAAATGTTTCTCGAAGAATCAAAGAATAGAAACAAGGTTAAATGTGAAATACTGCAGAACTATATGGGACGAAGACAAATAAATGAGGTAAGCAGCGCAAAACGTCCCCCACAAGAACTGCCATATGGATTCGACTGGGCGTAATGAGCACTTAAGTACTCTCAGTCATATAACCATTTGGGATTCGAAACAACAGAACACTACCTCCGCGCGTCAAGCAAGGCCGCCCCGACTCCACTTCTGTGTAGGTGAAGTTCCCAGGAATCACGAATAAGCTCGAGAAAGTAAGAGGGATAAAATAACTCCTCACTTAATACATGGAGTTAGTAGGTAAGGATCAACTGCAAACGGGAAGGGAGAGATGATCTCGAGGGGAAGCCTTAGGGCGGCGATAACGGGATCAACAAAGAACGGAATTCTCATAAGACTGAGATTGACGAGTCGAGGAGTGGGAAGAAGGCCTTGGTCAGCTGGCGACGCCATGTCTGGCTCGACCATTAGATCTGGCCTCCGCTTGCGCAAATCCACAGGGGGCCGACCTCTATACGCACAAACCCTGCAATTTTGCTCTCTTGCGGAAATAAAGGTCCACGGCCACTCAGGTCATTCACTAAGTTTTAATAGCCGAAATAACCGCTTCAAGTTTTCAAAACAAACAAGATTAAGCATCACAGATAAGTACTAAAACAACTTTAGCGGCTTCAAGGTTCAACAAATTAAATAAACACCGTATTAAACACATTTTTTTATAAGTGATTTAGTTAAGAATGATTATAATAAAACTTAAAGAACTTGTGCATTAATTATTTCCTTTACCAATTGAAACTCAATGTAAATGCCAAATTAATCAAATTTTACGGGTAAACATTATAATTAATGCATAATTACAAGATAAAAAGAACTTTTTATATACTACGTTTTTAAATTTTCTGTTGAATCATTTGTAATGCTGATAATATAATTATCATTGTTATAATATAATGTTAGTGAAAAAAATAGTTTCGAATTTATTTACTTGACATAAATGACAACCATCAAGAGAGCTGATCTTAAACCTATAAAAGGACAAATCTTTGTACCACGGATCTCGCCAACATCGAATCGTGTAGGGAAAGTAAGAGAAGAAAAATAAAAATGTGTACAAGTAAAGAAGTTCAGATGCAGAAAGATTAAACCGATACCTAGGACACAAGTGTAAACAAACCAGGTTGTCACACGTCAATTAATTTATTTATCTACTCACGGCAGCAAAATTAGGCATTGTTGTACTGTTTTCAATCTGCCAAATGTCATTTTTCTTGATTCTTTTGTAACAATTCAAAAAAACACGCAGCAAAATATCAAAGTGTCAGCAAAAGATCAAAGTGTCAGCAAAATAACAAACGGGCTGCCAAATTTTAAGAAAATGTTACTACATCTCAGGTTATAAACTCTCCCACATGGTTCATTTTTGTATATTTAAGCGTAATATTCTGCTAAATATTTATATGTTTTTTGAAAATACCTTTAAAAATTATAATAACAAAACTAATATTATTATTTTACATTGATTATTTTTAAAAAATCGCTAAAAATTGAGATACAAAACAGCTGTTAATAAAAAAAGTGGCAACACTGATTGTTTTGTTTTAACTTTCGAGTCATTACACTTACTCAAACTTTCGAGTCATCCATTCGATTTTTTCAATTTTCATTGCTTTAAATACAAGGTACTAAAAATAAAAAGGTACTAAAAATATAACTAAATATAAAAAGGTACTAAAATCTTTAGTGTAATTTTTCTGCCGTTAGTAGAAAAAATATTGTATGTAACTATGCAGCAAAGGAAACATTCCTGACTCGTTTAAAAATTACCTGCTTCGGTTACACCTCAGCAGGTAATTAACGTTTTCCTGCCTCGTCAGTAAAATAGTAAATTTCCTGCCTCGGCTTCGCCTCAGCAGTAAATTTGTTTAGCCTATCCTCGCCTTCGGCTCGGAACTAAAACTTAGAAAACTTGTCAGCAAAATTCCATTTTGCTGCCTAGTGACATAAATAACTATTCTTTGTTTACTTTTCCTTTTTCGCTGTTTCAATGTTAATTTCTTTAATAAAAATCACAAATTTGAAACCCGTCAAAATGAAGATTGTTTAAATATGGGACATGTCAAAACAAATAAATAACTTTCTATACAGCAAAATTGGCTGAAAACGAATTAAATTCAGCAGAAAGATGGCTAAAAGTATTAAAATATTGCATTGTCATCGTGTTCTGAGCTATTCTAAAAGTTTCAAATGTCTAGCTACTCGGGAAGTTAGTTAAAAATTGATTGCACTGGATTTGTACTGGACAAACCAAACAAACAAACAAACAAGAAAGCAAGCTAATAAAAATGTAGTAATAGATAGGTAATTACCTACCGACCCACCATCACATCGTTTAAAATAAAACAGCTTTAAACAAGTGACACAGAATATATATAAATATATATATATGTTTAAGTCTATCAAAACCAAATTGTAAAACTGAAAAAAGTACGTGAAAAACTTTTATTTCTTAAATTAGCAGGAATATAAAGTTTAAGAACCTTATAACTAGTTAGATTGTTATGCGTTTATAGACTTCAAGTTAGTAGTACATACAGACTTAAACCAAATTATAATGAATTGTTCGCGTAAATATATTGAAACCTTCAATTTTAAATTTTACACTTATTATGAAAGACAATATTCGTTTCAATTATAAACATCTAAACATAAACTACACGGTGTAAATGGTTTAGCTACGTGACTAGAAACATTGCGCTAGAAATAAAAAGTTTTGCAATTTAATAAAACCTAATTAATGATTGGTTGAGAAAGAATTAAAGAGTAAGTCCTATAAATGTAATCATATTAAGATATCAATTATCGAGTGAAAGTTAACTATACATTTTGTGTAACCTTAATGGAATTGAAACAAGCATAATGGATTGTTACAATCTCTATCCCTTTTACACGGTGATCGATGTCTTAAATCATAATAATAAATAACAAAATAAATAAATTAAATATATGATTTCAGTAATCATAGATATTGGTAATGAAACCTTATTTAGATTTTCTATTAAAAACGGTCCATAAAAAGAGCTGAATTACTAATCACTTGCACAGTGTTGTGATCCCTTTATATAGATATTGTCACATTTTTTCTATTTTTAATATAGGATTAACCAAAACTGATCGTTATAAGTTAGGAAATTTTGGTTCCAATAAACAATCTCAAAGCAGATGATTTTTCACTGAAATTAATAATAACTCTAAACTCTATTTTCCAGAAGTATAAATTTCGGAGCTTGTTAAATTTTTTTATTGATATATTTTTAAGTTTATTTTCGGACTTATTGATCTTTCTAAAAAATACTCTGCCAATTAGTGTGGCACATAGCTTCCTCGATCTAGTATGCAAAGAAAACATCAGTTTAATAAATAAAAATACCTTGATAAATTAGTCTTTAATTTAAACATTTAGAAGATTTAGAAGATTTAGAAAACATTTAGAAACAAAGCCTCCAACATGCGCCAAATGTTAGCGCACATATAATAAATTCAATAAAAAAAAGCACAACAACCAAATCGTAGAAACCGCTATATAAACAGTTTTTTTTTCAATTTTACCTTCCTCAAAACTATAAATAACACAAAATAAAACGTAACAAAAATTAATCTACTATTCAAGAGCTTTTCAACGATATACATCATATTATAAAAGATTAACTTTGACATTTGTACCCCTGTACTTTGAATTAACAAAATTATATTAAAAAAAAAAAAAAAAAAAAAACAATACTAAAGGGCATTCATTTAACTAAGCAATAAATATAAATAAAAAACCTAATAACAAAAAAAATATTATTTAATCCCTTTAAACTACAACAATATTATAAATTGGTACAAATGTACGTGTACAAAATTTGTAAAAAATAAACAAATAAAATAGCTTTAATGTACATATCAAGGCCTTTCAAATGATATACGACACAATATTAAAAACCAAAAAAAAGTGGTCACGTGACACGGCGCACGGGAAAAAGTTTACTCGCATGTTCTCAGTAAGTAGGATGAACTAATGAAATAAAATATACTCAATTTAAAGAGCATTAGTGTGAGATTCAATCGCCGCAATCAGAAATAAAATCGGCCTACTATTATAGAAACTATGGCCATTCAAAGACAAAAATGGCGCAAACAGCAAGTCTCTAGCTCTTCTGGAAGTGGGAAAAAATAATGTCGGTCAGTGAGTCACTTAGCCATGCTGCTTTATAATATATAGACATATTAATTTATCACGATTTAAAGTACGCAGACGGTTGAAATTAGGCAGGTGCTATCTGCAGGCTACTTTCAACGAACCATACAAATTTCATAAAATTCAGGTGGTTACTTTTAAAGATATAGCTGTAAATAAATGTATGTTTGTGAGCATGTGGAAGATAAACAAATAAGCGCAGAAGGTTGAAACTTATATGGGACCAACAATGGGCTAATTATGACCTACTAACTAAATTTAATTAAAATCGGACAATTAGTTGTTAAGATATGGCGGTTCGCAAAAATTGACCGACAGACAGACACGGAACCAAAAATGATCCCTGATGTCTGAAACGGATTACTGTCTTGGAACTTTTTAAATCGGAGACCTAACATTTTTTCGCTCTTTAGAACGATCATAGCTTCCGTTACTTTCGGTAAGCTCGGAATCAAAAAAAGAAATGGTAACTATACCTATTTTAAAGGATGCGAAAAGTCTGATGAAAGAAAGGAATGAAGTGAGGAAACGAGTTAAATTGAGAGGAGAGCATGAAGCGAGGTGAAGGCCACTAGAAGGACATATGATTCAGGATCTTTAGAGATGTGTGGCCCTAAAACTCTCTGAAGCGAAGTTACTGACCGACCTCCCAGCACTCCAGCACGTGGCACTTCTCTAATAAGCAATTTCACGGTAAGCACACTCCAGGGGACTTGAAACCTATCTTTCACCCAGCCTCCAGCCATCAGAAAACTATTATTCAGTGCCATGAAACACCATCCTCGACAATATTATCTTAAACCATCTTCTTTCCCATCTTCTATCCCTTATCTCTTAACTATTAGATCCGCATGATTTCGTCAACTATTATACAACAAATGGTTCTTCTAATGTATAAAAAGTAACAATTGTGAAATATCTAAGTAAAAATTATGGTGAATACTGTTAAAAAACATAACACATAAGTAAGATGTTATACAATTTTAGTACTGAGTTCCATACAAAGCCGTATATTAAAAGTACTGTACCTACTCATTTTTTTAAATCGTGAGTCAAATGCCACGGTTCTTAAATAGTACCTCTTTGTGTTAGGCAAAAAATATTAGTACTTAGCAATTATAGTATTAATCAGTAAAAATTATTATAAGTACTAAATTATAAAATTAGCATTAAAAAAATATACAGTATTTTTTTATAAAAACATAAGTTAGAAATATCTTGTTATGGTAGTATACCAAAAATATAGCTCAACAAAAACTTTAATTTCTAACTGTTGTCTGTCGTCTCAATACCAATTTCAATGAAATAAGTCATACATGTTCAGAAAAATCATAACTCGAAGCGAAATCGAGAAATGAATTTTAGCTCTAAAGTTCACATAAACTAGTTTCTGAGATATTGGTAAAGAGTCTGCCAATAAGTGTGGCACACAGCTTCTTTGCGTCCTATTTCTTAAATACTTTAACAACCTATTATTGTCAATTTTAAACAAAATTTCCCCCCGGTTTTTTTTTTCTCATATAAAGAGAGAGTATTGTGAAAATTCTATTTTGATTCCAAAATAGTGGTATTTTAAAAATGTCACTCTGTCGTTTGTCTGTGCAAGCACCTGGTAACTACTGGGCCAATTTGAACGAAATTTGGCATACATGAACAGACAAAACAATGCCCCGAGGTGAAATCAAGAAATTAATTTTATTCCAAATTTGGGGGTGCTACCCTTCAAAAACTATGAAAAAACGTGAAAAACTATTTTTTCTCGAAAACGGATCCGACGATTTTGATTAAAGAATTCTAAAATTTAGTTTATTAAAATACAAATCTAATCCCTGACAAAAGCCGTTTTCCCAGGAAAAATCTAATTCCTGAGAAAATAGCTTTAAACGCGGACGGAGAGAGGCCATCAGGTTCGATTCCCCGTCGAGGGGAAACTATTTTGTTACGATAGATTTTGATAAAATGTTTAATAATAATTAAATGTAACTACAAAAACTAATAAATGGAACATACTTGGCTAAGAAATTATGAACCCGAATATGAGAAAGTTTGTCACAGTTGTCTCGGACCGATTTTTTAAATCTGTCAAAAGTATGTTTTGATTTTATTTTTGTGTATTAGTTTATATTTTATTTCGCATGAATTAAAGTATTAATTTAGCATAATTTAAAGAACGCAGACGGGTGAAATTAATCTGCGGCTATCTGTGGGCTACATTCGGCAAACCATCCAAATTTCATTAAAATCAGTTAAGTACTTTTAATTATAGAGGTGTAAACAAATGTATGTTAGTGCACATATGCCAAGTGAAACAAATGAGTGCAGAAGGTTAAAATTTATATGGGATCAACAATGGGCTAATCATGACCTACCATCAAAATTTCATTAAAATCAGACAAGTAGTTCTATAAAATATGTTGGTTAGCAAAAATTGAGCGCAAACAGACCGGTGGACAGACTGCCAGATAGACACGGAACCAAAATGCTCCTTGAGGTCTAAAACGCATTTCTGTCTTTTGAAATAGAATTTTTGAAATTTGAGATATAAAAAATGTTCGTACTTCAGAACGGACACACAGCTGCCGTTACCTTCGATAAGCTCGGACGGAAAATAAATCTGTTTGTGGAAAATCTAAAACCAAAAGTGAACAACCACTTGTTGAGCTCTTTCTAGGGTTTCGAGGTCATCCTAGAAACCCTTATGCTTTTGGTAGTTCGTCCGTACGCCCTTCGCATTTTGGATTATATATCCTGACCTATCGTATAGATTTGAAATATGGTATACAAGTAAAACTTTTTTTCTCGATTTTTTAGCAAAAATAGTGCGAATTATGTTTTTTTGTAATTTTGAGTGGGTGCCACTTTAAAGGTATTCAAAAATAGGTAAATCACAAATATGTATAGCATTTCCAAAATGGCGGTCCCTTTACTCCCAAAAAGAACCAAATAAGTGTCTACCAACCTAAAATGCTAAAGGTTGATAGCACACCTTGCTCCTCTAGAGCACTTTTTGGTTTTCTTAGAAAGAAAACCAAAAAAAAATAAAAATAAAAATAAAAAATAAAATAAAAATAGACTGCCAATTGGTGTGGCACATAACTTCCTCGCATCCTATCATGTACTTTATTGTTATATTAACATTATCGTTATATTAATTTATTGTTATATTGTTTATTATTAATAGTTTTTTGTGATCATTAACACTTCATAGCTGTGTCGCTGTTGGTTTTACTAAAAAATTGTACTTGAAAAAAATGTTTGTCTCATTGAATAGATGAAGTTTGGTTTTTTCCCCGACCTAAAATTCCAATTTTAAATTTGAAGCTCACGTTTACGCGAGCGTTGCGCGTGAACGCTTGAACGGATAACGTTGTCCAACGAACTCGTCCTGGGCATTGGTAAAATGAACATGTACACCAAATTTCATCAAAATCGGACGACATTTACTCAAGTTATCGTCGCACGTTTCAGGATTCGCGGACACACAGACCGACAGACAGACAGACAGACAGACAGACAGACACGGAACCAAAAATGTTCCCTGATGTCTGAAACGGATTTCTGTCTTGGAATTTTTAAAATCGGAGGCATAAAAGTTTTTCGTTCTCAAAAGTGAACACAATACTTCCGTTACCTTCGGTAAGCTCGGAAGTAAAATAAATAAAAAATACAATGTAGGAAATTAATTTTTATGACCGACGAAATCCTTTAGTAGCTTACTAGCAAGTACTTGACGGGATTTTTAAATATGTGTAAAAATAAATCAATTGAAATATTATAGTATTTAAAATCAGTACCTATATCTACATGAGAAAGTTGTGTGTTATTCTATATTATTATGATTACTCAATTCATCAAAATAGCCATTTGTAGTGCAAGGAAGTTGTCGTCAGTAATCAAAGCTACCAGACAAATCTAACACAAGGTTCATATAGACATTGTATCAAAACAATCTATTCAATTACTTTATTTTTAAGTAAATGAAAAAAGGAAAAACAATGATTAATTTTCTATAATAATTCAAACTAAGAAAGATTGTACACATAGTTTTAAATCAATAAACGCTTATTATCATGGCATAAAGGATAAAATACTAACTCTCCATATTATGCACAGAGCATAATATATAGATACATATATTCTATGGGTTTGCTTAAAATTTATTAATGTTTAGTAATAATTCGGAGGAGGAAATTTTTTATACAAATAAATAAGTATACACATATATATATTTTTATTAATATAAGTTCGTGTGAATTGCAGCGTAGGTTTTCATACAGAACCAGATGTCTGGACTGATTCAAGCAGCAGCCTACTTACTTTAAAATGAGCATTCACCATTGCAACTCTGATCAAATAAAGAGCAACCGATAATGAAGTGCAGGTTGGCATACAAACCAACTTGATAAAAAAAAATATACAAATATACTAAATAACAATAAACTTGATTTTGACTTATTTTTTTTTATAACATTTTCTTATTGAAGATATTTACCCACTTTACTTACAATCTCTGGTTTGTTTGTTTGATCATGAACTTTTTTTTAATCTTCTGTCATTTACAACGATATAAATAGTATTATGATGGTACAAAAATTAATTTGGGTATTGTGACAGGTTTATACTTTTAAGGGTCTAATTAAATAATCAAACACATTTATCAATATTACAATTTTATATTGAAGCACTAATACTTAAAATAAATGGGTAATTTTAAATGACAAAAAAACAGTATTTTGTCCGTGACCTTAACAGAAGCGTGTTGCCTAGTGTAGAAACCTGATACCATTGTAGTTTGGAATAACCTGTGAAACGAAGACCCCAAAAATTAATATTATTAAAAAGTCACGAACCACATTTTTTTTTCACCCAGAAACAATAATACATTTTTTGTTGTTATGAAACTACCGAATTGTTGTTGTAATGAAACTACAGTAAAATGAATTTATTAAAAAAAGGTAAAGTAGTGAATTCAAGTACCAATAAAACCTGTCTAAAGCAGGGCAAGCTAATTCTCCGAGAATAATCTAGTTTTCAAGATAATAGCGTGCAAATATTAAAGAAAATTGGAAAATAAGAGCTATAAATGTGAAATTTTCTCAGATAACTTAAAAATACTTATTAGTAGGATATATTAGAAAAAAACGAGGGAAAATAGTCTGCCAATTAGTGCTGCACATAGCTTCCTCGTATCTTATTATAGTGGACGAATGGTCTTGATTAGAATTGAAAGTGTAAACTTTTCAATCCCACAGGAGGGGTGAGGGGGGGGGGGGGGGGGGGCACTAATATTAATTGTGCACAGACCTGATACCATTGTAGTTTGGAATAACCTGTGAAACGAAGACCCCAAAAATTAATATTATTAAAAAGTCACGAACCACATTTTTTTTTCACCCAGAAACAATAATACATTTTTTGTTGTTATGAAACTACCGAATTGTTGTTGTTATGAAACTACAGTAAAATGAATTTATTAAAAAAAGGTAAAGTAGTGTATTCAAGTACCAATAGAACCTGTCTAAAGCAGGGCAAGCTAATTCTCCGAGAATAATCTAGTTTTCAAGATAATAGCGTGCAAATATTAAAGAAAATTCGAAAATAAGAGCTATAAATGTGAAATTTTCTCAGATACTTAAAAATACTTAATAGAAGGATATATTAGAAAAAAACGAGGGAAAATTGTCTGCCAATTAGTGCTGCACATAGCTTCCTCGTATCTTATTATAGTGGACGAATGGTCTTGATTAGAATTGAAAGTGTAAACTTTTCAATCCCACAGGAGGGGGGGAGGGGGGGGGACACTAATATTAATTGTGCACAGACGCTAAATAAATTTGTTTCTTTTTTATCTTGGCGACTATCAAAAGAGGGCTATTAAGAAGCCCAGTTATTTTAAAAGTTATTTAAAGGAGTGACTTTATCACCTTTACCTAATTTAAAAAGAACTTTGAGGTCGATCTTCAGAAGCCAGGCAGCCGGTTATAAAAAGATTATTTTTCAAAGCCGTAAAAATCAGTTTCCGGAGAGAACTGGAATTTCTTCTATAAATAGATTTGACTAATTTTAGAGATAGGGTGGTGAAGTGGAGGTAAGAATAACGTCAGGTTGCCAACAGAATAACAGGTAAGCAAGATCCGTAGATAACTGCATCTATTTCCATTTCCTGCCCTGGGTTAGGGCAAGCACTTCCCATCGAACAATACCGGGCTTAAAAAACCAAACTAAATAGAAGGTGGAAAAAAAGATAAAAGAAAACAAGAAGAAAGGATGAACTCTAATGAGAAAACAATAGACCTCATAACAGGATCTTTTCTAGCAAGCAAACCATCCGAGAACTGTGGCAAAGATCTACTCTCTGCAGACAAAATACAAATAAAAAAACAACCTTTTATCAGGGTTATGAGTGGGTGCCATTGAATTATTAAATCATAAAAAAGTATACATATTTTCTTTAATTTTATAATGTCAATACTTCCGAAAATGCAATATCCCAAAACATCTGCGATTTGCTCGGAAGAGTTTCATTATTTAGTCTATAAAAAGTAAGATTACATAAATATAAGAAAAATAATTTAGGAGGAATCTACCTTCCAAGCATACCTGATACGCTGCTTACTGTTTAGCACATTTTTAGACCCTTTATTTCCAAAAACAGGGATAAAACTAAACTAGAAAATGAAAATATACAAATTCTAAGTTTAAAATAATAATTATGTAACAATAGCAAATATTATCAAATAACTATACATATAAACTTTAAAGTCAATAACTAAAGCAATATAGTTATAACAAATAGATTTCTTTTATTGATTGTCTTTTATTCTTTAGTCTTATAATTTAAATTCAAAAGAAACTCTGGTTCAAGTAGCTCACAGTGAAAGTCCAATTGCAAATTTCAGCTGAAATCATTGACTGGAGTAAATATGTGTTATACTTTTTCAAAGAATGAAATTTGTAAATAGGTCAATATTAGCTCGATTCGAAAGAGCTTAGTTCCAATCTCAGGGGTCAGAAATAGCACAGCGTTGTTGTTATTGGACTAGTTGTCACTTGGCTTGAAGCCAGTCACCTTGTGTTGATAGATTATATAGATCCACCTACAACCGGCTTCCCCAACATCGCCTTGTCTCTTGACTCCTGCCTACTCTTTCAACAAAATACCACTAGTAAATCAAAATTATATCCTACTAAATCAGTCACCATAAATAATACATAAATTAAATACGATATTTAACGCTCTTATTTATAACAGCAATAAGAAATTGCTATGATAATCTTAATAGTTCTCCATTATAATATAATAAAAATTTAATCTAATAGAGATTTCATTTTTAAAAAATCGGTCAAGTATCAAGAGCATACAGAATGCTCACAAGGCGGAGGTTCTGGAACGCGGCGAAGATTTATGCCTAACATACCTCATCTTCAAAAATGACTTAAAAATTCCCACGAACAGTATGTAAAAAAAATTAAAATCACCCGTATGCATACGTGAACTCTAAGTATTTAAATGCTGTGAGAGAATTAAAACAAAACTGTTTGCTCTAAAGGAAACGAGCAAACAGCGTGAGAATTAAAAGTAAACCTTTATAATATAACCTAACCACCTTGGTTATAAGTAACCTTTATAATATTCATTCTTAAACTAAAACAAAATAATGGAACCAAAATATTTTTATAATGATAAAATGACAATCAAACAACAACTTTGAAGCATTTATACGTTCGGTTTTCTGTTACAACAACAGCTGAGGTAGAAGAGAGGAACCAACGAAGTGTCTTATTTATTATAGTGTGTCATATAGGAATGGAAGGCCACAATTATGGTTTATCATAAATTTGTAAAAATAAAATTTTTAGACAATGCTCTTTGAGATATTTCTAACAATAAATGATAATTTTAAGTGTGGATCAACAAAAACTTGTACCTACCCTCTCCCACATTTTGAATACAAAACTAAGAAAACATCATTAGATCCAAAGACATTAAAAGTTTGATGATTAACCATTTAAAGAGTAAAAGTTGTAGAGAGTGTGACAGAGGTAAATAGATATATTTTAATGGTCATTGACAATGGAGTTTTCCATGTTTTATTTAAAAATGTGTCAAAACACTTCTCTACGACGGATAATTAAATGTGTATATATATATATATATATATATATATATATATATATATATATATATATATATATATATATATATATATATATATATATATATATATATATATATATATATATATATAGATATGAGAGAGTTAGTGAGATACGGTCTAAAGAAAAAAACTAAGTTTTTACCAACTAGTTTTTTTTATATCTACACTTTAACGGTTGCTAACTTAAAATTTAATTATATATATATATATATTATATATATATATATATATATATATATATATATATATATATATATATATATATATATATATATATATGTGTGTTTTAACAAATTAATTTAATAACAAATAAAATATCAATTTCCGAGTTATTCTTAACACTTTACTAATATTATAGAGAATTCGAATGGTAGTGACCTTACAAAATAAATCTGAGATTCAGGGAAGCCGTACAGCATTTTATTAATCAGTTTACTTTTCTATATACGATATGTTAAGCCACATGTCATCTCATACCACTACACTATCTAATAATATAGTGAATAAAAGTCATCAATTTATTGCAAAAATAAAACAAACACAATGGCTAATGATGATGTTATCTGCCGTGAACTGATGTATATGGTGTACATGTATGTGGCGTACTTGTACATATAATATTATATGAATAACACAAACAGTCTCTCCACGTAAATTGAAAATAAAAAAATTACTGCTAAGCTGCTTTCTGCCTTCAAAAGGCCATCATCAGTGCCTAAGAACAAAGAAGAAAACTTGTTACTTCTTTAGTATGTTCTTTTTCAATTTACGTGGTGAGGACAGATTGTGTTATTTCTTTAAAATGACCTCGTTAGGCGCTCCCATATCTTGCATGTAGTATTATGATTTCTTGACAATTTTTGCTTAATTTTGCTCTTTGAGTATTATTAAAAATAATCGGCAAACAACTAATTGTATATTGTATATATGTTAGTATCATCCTTGTTATTATAGTCCAGGGAGGTGATTCATAAAAAAACTGTATAAATGGATGAAGAAAAACAGTGTGTGACTAGAGATGAGAATCTGGTTCTATTCTGTGACACTCGATATACATAACTATATCTTCTTCTCCTTCCTGTTTTCATAGGTACGGATAATGACAATTTTTTGTTAAATCTGACTTCATAAACAATGTACAGTTATTAGGGGAATTATGCCATTTATTAATCTATTAATACAATGGCATATAATAATACATCACAAATATCGATTAATAATAAAACTAGTTTATTGCTAAAATATACCACAAAAAAGCAAATATGTTTAGTGTATAGGAAAAATTTAATAAAAAAGATTTATTATACTATGCTTTTACCCATAGAAATAAATTTTTGTTTCCATTATTTAATTTAAGATTTTTTTTCGAACAGAGGATATTTATGTACTTGGGCCATTAAGAAAGAAGTATTTGATTACATCACTATGTTTTCCTCATAAGTGTCCACGGACTAATGGATTGGTGTAAACAAACTCTAATAGTAAAAAAAAACTATTTTTAGAACATGAAAAATCACAGTCATCTAGGGAGAGATGCACATAACATCGTTAGGTTGGCTCTGTCTGCAATCCAATTATAACATTTGAAGGTAATTTTAAATATATTTTCTAAATTTTTCCTAGCAAACAGCATATGCCTCGACATCAACCCAGGATTATTAACGTGGAACGAATATATAAATGACAACTTTCCGGGCAAGCAAGGTTTTGTCCTTAGGTGCCCCCTCTCTCAGCTATCTCATTGCATTTCTCGATTTAAATTAAAATTATATTCTATAACTGAATACATACATCCTAAAAAGATGGTCCATGGCAGGTCCATGGCAGATATCAATATTATTTTAGAAATTATCATACCAAATATAAAAAATGATTTTATTCTTGTTTTGATAATTATGTCAGTAAGGAGACTTGGTTCAAATACAAATATAGTCACCATCTTTAATCAAAATGGCCTAATCAAAACGGCTTTATTATAAAATGAATTCTTGGATGTTGCTTATAGAAGGTTGATAAATTCCAAATTCGAAGATTCCAGGGCAATTGGTTCCGGAGATAGGGTCCTGTCGAGTTTTGCATATAAATCAAATTTTGATTTTGAATTTTGCATATCAATTAATGATCTTATCTAATTCAAGATGGCAAATCGTAAAAAAATATGGCTAGGCGAGGGAGGACCTAGTAACTAAGAGGAAACTACCTTCCAACCAAATTTCATGTTCTAAGGTCCAGTGGACGGTGTGGTTCTAGAGATGTCGTGATATGTCAGTCAGTCAGTGGTATGTGGATTAAGTATACATACAAATGTATAGAGCTAACTTTCTCAACTCCATCTACTCAGTAAGAAAATGTTGTCCACGGTATTGAAAAGAGCTTCTGAATTTTCAAAAGCTAAAACTACCCTAGTAATATAAAATATTAGTTTGGTTGAATTATTTATCAAAGATATTTAGCCAAGAAAACCTTATCAAGATAATAATGTTTCAAAGGTTGCTATAACGAAAGGAAGAACCATGCGAAGTGTAAAGTTCATAAATAGACATTAATTTATAAGGCGTCATTTCAGTGTCCTTTAATCATACCACATTATCAACACTTAGATTGTTTTAATAAATTTGGCAACAAGAAAAAAAAAAAAAAATATATATATACAGTAGGTATGTCCACGGATTGAGTTGCCTGTAAATTAAAAAAAAAATCAATTTTCGAAGAAAAGTCACTCTTCATAAAATCTCCTGCATGTTCTTAAATGAAGATTTATAGTATTACTTTTTGTTCAAAATGTACCCTGTACCCAGAAAGTACAATTTCCTAAAATTGTACAAGAGTAAACCGGTCCAAATTTTGACTATACAAGAAAAAAGCATACTTCATCATTTTTTTAAGATACTATTCCAAATTTATTTTTCGCATAGAAAAGTTCGATAATCAAATTTATAAAATCCCCCCCCCCCTGCCATTTATAAAAAGTAAAATTTGTCTGATTCTAATTTATGCTGGGTCGATTTAAAGATCTCATTGAGCGCATTAAAAGTTGTGGTTTTGCTTTTTTTGATAAAAACAACATGAAAGCTATTAAAGGGGGAAATAAATTCATGTTTGAAAATGATTTTTTTTTATTATTAAAGAAATAAATAATATTCAAATAATAAATACGACTTTCTCAATAAATGCTTTCATGTTGCTTTTATCAAAAAAATCAATACTACAACACTCAATGAGACCTTTAAATCGACCCCACATAAATTTGAATCAGACAAAATTACTTTTTATAAATGGCAGGGGGGGGGGGGGATTTTATAAATTTGATTATCGAACTTTTCTATGCGAAAAATAAATTTGGAATAGTATCTTAAAGAAATGATGAAGAATACTTTTGTCTTGTATAGTCAAAATTTGGACCGGTTACACGTATAGGCAACTCAACCCGTGGACATACTGTATATAATATATATATTTTTTTTTTTTAAATAAATTTGGTTAACAAGTCATTTTATCAATTATCATAGAAGTTTAATATAATTACGTTGAGGGTAATAAAACGAATTTATAAAAGTAAGTTGCTAGTTAATAAATAATTTATAATAGATAAAGAGCTATTTTTTTATCAAAATAAGGGCTCATTTGATAACAAGCATTCCATTACACCATAACTAATGTAGGCAGTAAAATTATTTTACCTCAAAAGAGGGCCCTGAACTTTTAAATGTATACAATTTTAGTCATTTTTTTATTGTTGTACAAATCGTATTGAATATGCAGTTTAGAGCTAACATAATTTACTCACTCACTCTTCAGGTGATTCCAATAGTAGAAGTGAAACTTCATATCTTTTTTGAAGAGGTTGTTACAGTAAAAAAAAAACCCAAGATTGTAATGACGAGCCAGTCTGTGGAAGCAAAGCTCAAAGAATATAGTGAAATCAATACTTGATATTATTTTGAAATAAACATGTATATTAATTATGATCTGCGTTCTAACGAACCAATATAGATATTACTATTAGCCAACTAAATGAGTGATTATTAAACTGTAGTGAAAAACATTTATACAAGGCTATCCCTTAATTTATTATTACGTCGTATTACTAAATTAAGCCATATATTCGAGTTAAAAATGACTTGTTTCATCTAGTAGTAAACAAATAAATATGCACAGAAAAATATATTATGAGATTACTAAAGGGTTAAGATTGATAAACTGTTAAATTTGTATGTTAGCAGATTATTTACTTTACCAAACTGATTTGAAAGAAGCAATGCGTACATAAATCTTTAAAGAAACATAGAGTTACTTCACTAAGAGTGCTCGAAAACAAATACCGCATTAAACAGTTGAAACTCTAATAGTAATAAATGTGGTTATATTTTCACCCTAAGAAACGGCTTTCTCCTAGCACTGCTTTCTTTATTTAATATAACATTATTTGACTGGCATTCAATCTCTTTTAACTGGCATAAGGAAACCATAAAATTGCAGATTGTAAAAGTTTGTAACAAATCTATATGTAAATAGGCGTCTCGGTACAAAATATTGCATTTCTCTTAGGTGCCATCAAGAAAATTTAAAATGAAAAAGAACTTTTTTCTAAATCTGTTTTATTTATAAGGTAACTTATTTTGAATAAATATGCTGGTTCTTGTTAAGCAAAAACAGACAGAAAACAAAACATCGGGTCTAAAAGGAAAAATCACACTAAGGGTATATATGGAGATTTGTGAATAAAAACATGTTAGTTCAGTAACATGATTGAGCACTTAGAGAAAATGACTGAACACAAGATTACCGCTTTAACAAATATTGTCAAAGGATAAACCAGATCCGTGAAGAGAGAAAAGCCATTTTTTCAGGTATCACATAAAAATCTGTAATAAATAACACTGCTGTGATTCGACAATTCATTTGTTTACGACTTAACAATTAAAACATCTAATATCCCACATACTATGTAGTCTTATTTTATTTTCCCAGATTTAACCTTAAATTTGAACACAAACAAAAGATCACCTAATATCTACCTTAAAATATTAGCCATCTGAAAATAAAACTTGTGAAGAAAAGATATAAGAATATAGTCTCTTAAGATAATTGCCTCAATATACTAGCTAGTTATAATATGTGAAATGGTCAAGCCTAGAGTATAGTATGAAGTGATAATATAACCCTTCGCTAGAATTTATTCCAGTGGAGTAAAACTATTTTATTACAGTGATACCAAATTACTGATTAAGACACACCAAAAAATAGACCGCTAATATAGACAAAGACACTAATATTATTCAGTGATATGGTAACAAATCAATTAAATATTTGCTTATTTCTTGTAAATTGCATGGACGCGACCACCAATACAAAATAATTTATGTAAAATGCACATATCTGGCAATTTATGTCAATTGAACTGACTAGCCAATTTATTAAGCCAAATTTTCCTAAAGGCTGTCGTCTATTGGAGTGTCAGAAGCATTATAAGACCACTTTAACAACTGCTGTCGATGGAAAGAAAATTCTATAAGAAAATCAACACTATTTTTTTAAGAAATCAAAATGTAAATAAAAGTAGCTACTAAGGAAGTTATACATTAACTTATTTCTTCTTTAATTTTTAGTGCCCTAAACCAAATAAAAGTATGGAATTTCTCTGGGAAATACACAACAGCAATCAACTAAAAATTGTCTCAAGTATATAAGATCGTGATGAGAGAAAAAAGATTTTGGACGTGGTCCCGGCACCAACTCCCACTATTCTATTTTTCAAATTTAATTGTTAAAATAGAAACAACGCAGCTATATAAAAAAATAATAAACTGTTTTAAAATTTAACCCCCGAAGAAAATGTGTATATTAGTAATAATACAATTTTGCATAATTAATAAGTCAAAATTAAAAATACATATTTAATTTGAATACAATATAAATGTGAAGTAAAAACAGCTATAACACTAGTGCTTTACCATCAGTATTGTTTCTTTTTTATTCTTTAGAAAAGAAAACAAAATGTAATAAAATAAGATAAAATAATCAAAGGTATAATTTCATCACAAACCAAACCTAAAGATCGACGCTAATTGGATAAAGAGTTGCTCTTTTATAAGGTTGCCAAAATAGAGAAAACGATAATATTAGGAATGTATTAGGAAGGACAGCCGGTGGCCACAACATCTAACATTCATCTATAGTGTGACGCCACTTCATATTTACCATATATTTTTTTTTATTTAGAATCGGCCGGCCCCCGCAGGAGTTCGCTGTAATTAGGGGTTATTTGTTGTCAGACGGTGGTTCGCATCACGATCTATGGTTCTGAGTAGTTAGCTAGGCTTGGGTTTGAGCCAGCCCCTCTATGTCTATACAGCTCAAAAAACATTTCCCAATCTCAAGTGTGGTAGGAAAAAGAAAGAATCTAATATAACAATATTACTATATCTTGTTCTTCATGAACAAGATCAGGGTTATAAACGGATCACATTGAGCGTATACATACGTGTTAAGATCTACAAACACATTGTATTTATTAATAATGACATGCATTTAGATAAAGTAAAAAAAAATTGATGTTACAGGTTCATTCTTCTGATTTACGGGATAAATATGTTAGTTTTATAACTAATTTGATTAATCGGTTCAACGGCCCTTCTCTAATCTCTATTCAAAGCTATTGGCCATCATAGAGACACAAAATCAAAACGAAAATAATGATTAAACTTAAACAGCTAGACGCATGCCTAGCAGAGCGATCCTTAGAATTACAACACCCTCCGGAATTTAAATTTGTTGCTAAAGGTGTTAGGTCATGGGTTCTTCATTGGATCCCAGACCACGTCGATCCGATGAGCGAAGTGCCAACGACACGTTTGGTCCTACCGAGAAGACACCTCGTCGATGGTAATCGACAAATTCGTATTTGACATGCGGATATATGTCAATACGAAGAGTAGTTTCGAATGCTACTCAACTTAGGTGGTAAAATAGAAACAGTTATGTAAGCACAAGTAGCGGACCACCAGGGGGCGGGGGCTAATTTTAGGTTTATTACTTCAGACTAAGTAGAAATTATTTATACATTGACAACTGGGAATTTTAATTCTTTTTTTTAATATAAAATAAATTACTCAGGGAAATCAGCAAAAAATGAATACTTAACAATCAAAACATTTCCATATTTACCCCATGTAACAAGTTTCAAACAAATTATGGGACTTTTAGTTTTTTTCGTTCTTAGTTAAACATAATTTCATAATTTACATATAACCTTCAAACAAAAATAAATTAAACAAGATATTTTAAAAATATGTGTGTTCCCTATATAAAAAACATCACGGTATTTTCTCTTGGTGGAGGGATAAATTGGTTTGTAAATAGTTTTTATAAATTCTCAAGTTGTAAATGTTTAAAGAGACCGACGACATACAACTTAAAGCAATCATAACCAGTTACAGAATAGAAATTATAGAATAATTTGAATGTATTATCAGGAAGAGAAGCGGTTACCCTTGATCACTAAACGGTATGAAGCTAACAAAATAATAGAAATATACTTTTCTAAACTGAATTTTTGTTTAAAACCAGTTGTTTATCTGAATTAGTTTTAAGGTACACTCCTTTTTTTTATTGTGCAAAACTATAATTAGATTGAAGCATTCAAAAACCATTCGGATTTTAGAATAATTTCTATAATTAAGCTGTTAGCTCATGTTTATTTAAAAGTTTCCGCGGAGACAGGACGCTGGCCAGACCCCAGATGAATATCAGAGGGCATGATCTCGGTTTTAGACTTAGACAATGAATAGAAATAGGAAATTATAATCATACAGTCTAATGACTCAATAGAAGAATAGCTGCTGGTGCAATCTGCCAGAAGGATCGAAGACTAAAGTAATGTAGCTATACAATGTATACTACTCGTTAAATAATAAGTTTTCCTTTCAATAGCTAGCGATGCAACGAAATAATTTTTTTTTTATTGCGCAGTTATTTTATTTAAATTTAATAATAGTTTTAATACGCATATTAAGCTTATTTATTTCTTCACTTATCCTTTCTTTCTTTTTTATTATGGCTTTGGTTCTTTTATTTACCCATTAATTAGTATTACATCATGAGAAGAACATTTCCAAATCGTAACTCGGTATATATATTTCTATATATAATGCATTTCTGAAATTGATAACACATTGATAGGATAATAATAAGAAAATAGGAATAAAATGCTTATCTATATAATTGAATTCATGTTTAGTTCTATTTGTTTCAACTAAACCAATAGCCAAATTGTGTCCAGGGTTTTATAAATGGTTCTACGTTTTACTCGAATATTTTTTGAGTAAATCTTATTTGGAGATAAGAGTATGCCAAAAGTGCTCATCTTCCACGTATTGCCACAGTTAAATTCCAAAGAGTACCGAATTCGTAAAAATAACCATTTTTGTTTATTTTTAATTTTTTTTTTTAAATTAATTATAACTTCATATTTTTACCTTAATGTATTATTAATAAATATGTTATTAATTTATTTTTTGTACCAAAGTGTGCTTATGATTTTTTTTTTTTTTTTTTTTTTTTTTAAATCTGTACAAATTCTTTTTTAAAAAAGGTTAAATAAATATGTATATAGAAACCCCAACCATACGTTTTATCTACATACAAAAACAATCAATAATTTTCACGGTTACTTATTTTTAAAAAATACATGAGATCATCGTCAAATTAATACAGACAGTTTATTAATTAAAAATTCCAAGGGTGTTTAATGGAAATAAACAAATACTAAGATGTATGGAAGCTGAATATAAATATAGGAGTGATAATGCTGACATGAACATAAGAATTTACGAAGTTCATGAAGTAGAAGTGAGTTGAGAGTGAAAGTATGATGTATGGGTGCAAAAGATTAATGGACCAAGATGTTTGGCAGATTAGGCTTGATTGCTACGGGTATATGCTTTGCAGCATACAATTTCTAAGTCAATAACTTATTGCAATAAACCTACCTTTATAGTGAACACATGACGATACACAACTTCGGCAACCATATAATATTTAACAAAGGTTGTAATTATCATAATCTTCTTGGTATCAGATTATTTTATACACTATATCATTATAATATTTTATACGTTATAAAACCTAAGGTACGAAAACATTAGTTTTCACCTTAAGTTCTGCATGCATTAAAAACTATGAAGAAAAAAATATACAAAGAAGAAAAATAAATAAACAAATTACATTATAGTGCTTATTGAATTTTGCAAAGATTATAAGCATTAAAAAAAAAGAAAAAAAGGAGCTATATAAAAAAGATTAAAATAAAAGGTTTATTAAGCAGTTAAAACTGATACGCATCATAATCAAATTTTAAAGGTCAGTTGTTTGTAAAAAATATTATAAAGCAAATTGGAAATTAAAAAGAAATAGAGGGTTTAACGAATATTTAAAATCATAAATTAAATTATAAAGCTTTTATTGAATCCGGTTTTTATTTTATTCAATTCAAATAAATATTGATCATTCTAAACTTTATACCTACACAATGAACAAAATTGAATAACAATAATTTTTAGTATAATATTTTAAAGAAATTAGCGGTTATTTACCTCACACATTTTTTTTTTTTTTTTACATTAGGAGCAACAATGTAATGAATGGAGCCAATAGTTGCATGTATTATAGAGAATACTTCAAAATAAAAATAAAATCTAGAATAAGGAAAGAAGGCTTTGGAAAGATCTAAATAAATAAAAAATCTAAATTGATAAATCCCTGGTGTGTGTCTTTCTTTACATTTCGTTATCATCCTAATATGCGTTTCAAATTTGATTTTACGACATCTAAAAACATAGTACCTAAGTGATTTACTGTTATTTTCCATTTAATACGGTGTTTCTTTCTTTAAATTAACATCCTACAAATATACTTGATTTAAAGTAGCTAGATACCCTGGTAGCTATACTACTGGTAGCTAAACTAATAGCTTCTCCATTGTGTTTGTGAGGTTACTCTAAGTCGAAATAACTTCCAATATCATCTGAAATCTTAATGCGTTTCAAATTGGATTTTACGACAATCAACAAACATAGATGTGTATCAACAAACATACTACTATGACGTTTTACAGTCATTTTCTATTTAAAGAGATAAAAGTTTGCTCCATGAATTATATTAAGGTAAAAGGAAATATTTTAAACTTTGAAATACTAAGTATTTCAAGAAATCATAACCGAGATTAAGGCTCTACCGCCCTTTGAGGTAAGAAAAAACAGTAAAATTCAATTTTTATTGGTTGGCAAGCAAGATATCAAAAATCTAAGTACAGGCTTCATTCCCAATTTTAATTCTGCACAATTTGAGCCCTATTTAAACTTCCTACGATAAATAGTACAGGCGCCAAATAGTTGTAGTATTTATTGTAGTAGGGTGTTGAAATAGGGCTCAAATTGTTAAGAATTAAAATTAGGATTGAAGCCTGTACTTAGATTTTTGATATCTTGCTTAGAACCAATATAATTTTCATTTTAATGATTTTTATAACCATCAAAGGGCGGTAGAGCCTTAAGAAACGTCCTTCAATATGCACGGCATACATTATTATTAATTAAATGCAATTGGTGCCACGGTTCTAAAAAAACCGATTTGAAAACAGGAAAAAACAAAATGTATGTATTTTATAGAAAAATGTAACTGTAAATGTTCTTCAAAAAATGGCTATTATATTAAATGCAATTAGTTTTTGTCTAACCGTAAAAGGAATGGGTTTATATTTAATCGAATTACTCTTCATTAAGTAAATAGCTTCGTTCATCATTCTAATTATAATTTTGAAAACGCAAAAGCACATTTTGGACCAGATATTAAAAGCACAGATTGTGATATTAATATGTAATGGGATAATATGATGTAATTGTAATTTCTCCGAGTTGAGTCTTGAGATTTTAAGTGATTGAAGAGGGCGTTATGGGTAAGGTAGTTAGTTGCCTATTTGAAGTGTAGTGAGTGAGGTTGCATGCTGAGAAAACATTAGAACAGAGTTAAAGCATTAACAGATGGCTATAGAAATGAAGGAGGGGGCACAGTCAGAGAGCTTCTTTACCTACTAGGGGTTAGATAAGCTAAAGCAGGCTATATTATAGCCAGACCCAATTCAATTTGATGAATACCATCATACTATCATCTGCCTCCTTCACCTACTACTATTTATACTCATGCATACTTCTATCGTTTAATAATGTACATTAATATTACTATCATTAATCATTTAAGTAAATGAAGCTGTAAAGATTTAAGTAAATGTAGCTTCTATAATATACAAACCTCGTTTCTTGTTTATATTTCAAAAGAAAAATACTATTTTGTAAAGAAAATACCAATTTGTGTTGCACATTTCTTCCTCTTCCTCGATCCTATTTCTTAAAATTTAATGATTTTATTGTTTTTAAAACCTAACATTATCGAAATTTATTTCATATTTCCCTCGTTTTTAAAATGTTTCAAAATTGTTTTGATTTTCTACATGTATTTAAGAATCAATTAAGACAATTTAAAGAGCGCACATGGTTGAAATTAATAAGGGGCTATATGACGAACTATCAAAATTTCAAAAAAATCGGACGAGTCGTTTATATCATATGTTGGTTTGCAAAAATTGAGCGACAGACCGACAGACAGACACGGAATCAAAAATGTTCCCTGATGTCTGAAACGGATTTCTGTCTTGGACTTTTTGAAATCGGAGACATAAAATATTTTCTTTCTTCAGAACGATCACATAGCTTCCGTTACCTTCGGTAAGCTTGGAAGCCATAATTATTGGATTGATTTCTTCATTTAGATAAGAAACTTTAAAAGATGATAGGGCTTAACTAAACAACTGAAATGATATTGAATTAAAAAAAAAAACTCAAGGATCATAACATTTTGGTAATCAAATAAAAATACCAATCCCATTGGTAGACTAAGAGAAGTACATGTTCCGAAACGTCGTTAGACGGGAGGAATATATATATATATATATATATATATATATATATATATATATATATATATATATATATATATATATTGGAAAATGTCCAAAAAACATGTAATACATAAATATAATTATTAAGGTGTATGAGAACATTTTACTATACTTTCAGAAATGAGATTATTGCGAGTTACAGGTTTGGGAAGGAGATTTCAAATCATCTGCCTTATCATGTGAACCTTAATATAGGGTTTTTTATCATCAGGGTTGATTTTTACCATTTTTAAGTTCCTACTTATATTACTTTAAATTTCCTTTGGTGAACCTACCACATTAATCTAGATATGTATATACATATAATTTTATTTAAATACATTTTATCATGAATTTTGCATAAAATAATAATTTTATGATTTTAATTTTCTTAAGTTGGCTAATTTTATATTTACAAAAAGGATATTCAAATTTTAGAAATTTTAACTAATTAGGTAGGCATACTGGGTCAAAATTATATATTTTTTCCCTCAATACGTAAAATTATTTGGTGCGGGAGTACTTTCACTGATAAATAATATGCTACGTTACAGATCCGAAGGCAACATCTCATTAAACTTAGAAAGACTTACAATTTTATACACAACCTGATGAAAAGGAATCGACGTAAATACTTGTTTACTTGAACTCAGTCAGTTAATAATTAGAATGCGCAGGCACTTACTTTCGTTCCAGAGCCCGAAAGAGAAGAAGGTAAGAAAGACGAGAAAACATCACGTAAAACAAGATGAAGTAATTGGACCGGATTACACAATCCACTTCCAATGGTGGGGATAGAAAACAAAACATGGGGCCGTTTAGGAACATCACGATCACGAGGTAAGCCGAATTAGTTAGGCTCCAAGCCAACTTATAAAGATTTGAAATGCTTCTCCATAATTGGATAAAGGGTTGGGCGCACATTCCTTACAGGAGATCAAACAAATCCTTAATGATTTGATGACATCACTTTCAACATGAATTGATGAATTGCGAACTTTGCGTCGGTATTGAGTCCAACCTCTATAACAAAAGCAAATAATGACGTGCTTGAGAAAAGTTAGGTAAGTAAATTCCAATATATTAGCAAATATTAGGAACTACGTTCTAAGATATAAAGACCACAAATTGTAAAACAAACGTTATTTCATTGAGAATCAAGGACAGGATCAAGTGTAGATTGTTGTACTAACGACGAAAAATATTTATGATTCCCACTTACTTAACATTGAGTGTATTAGAATGTTACTAAAATGTTTTTAATTGTAACTGAATAGTATTAAATAATAAAATAACAACAACAAACAATATTATTATAAACAATAAACATATTATTATAAATTATATTATAAAAATATGTAATAATTTTAATTTTAAAGTACTTTAAGTAATTTAAAGATAATTTCTTGACATCTGTATTTATATATGTATATAAATACAGTAGAATATATAATATAATTATATAATAATCTAAATAATTACAAAACGGGCTTAATTTTATATTTAGAAAAAAAGTAAAATTTAGAAAATTAATTTAGATATCTATTTAGATATAGATAAGTCATTATATCTATTTGAAGACCAACAAATCAAAACAAACATTTATATTTATTCGAATAAATGTGGTTGTCTTAGCTTAGCAATAAAAAATAATTTCGGGGTGAGTCATCACCGTCGGGACACTACTCGATTATATAAACGATTATGTATATTATGATAATAAATTTAATGTGTATCAAATTATTATTTTAAATTTAATATAGCAATCTCTTAGTGGAGCACTTATTTTTACACAATAGCTAATATTTATATACTATAATAGCCGCTCACCCGTGCTTTATGCAAGTTAACTGCTGACTGCTGATATGGAGGTGAATCAATGCATAAATCAAATCTTACTCTCATAATAATGTCTTGTGTCTAGTCCAATAGATTTTCAATTCGATCAGTTCTATCTTGAAATTCCCCTTCCCGAAGTAGTCAAAAATGTATAAAAATATCGGTCCGAGGCAGTAAAGCAATAATAACAAGTGTCATTATACTACTTAAGCGGCAGGTTCTTAAGTTTTTTAGTTTAAGTAAATGTTCTACCTATTGTTGAGTCTATTATAATAAACAGTTTAAACAGTCATAACTGGTGATAAGACCCACGTTTCCCAACGAGATAGAGACATTTTTTATCTGTCGCCACAAGATAATTCTCAATAAACACTTCTACCCTCAAAAATCTACTAAATTGCTAAATAAGGAGATAGACACAAGCCGTTTTTATATTTTTTAACTAAAATATACTTAGCGCATAGAAATAGAAAAAACACATAACTTCACCTTAAATATGTCCATCGGAGTTAAAATCTACTCATAGGTTTTAAAACAATCCGCTTTCTTAAACAAATTATTAAAATTAAATGTATAAAATGTATAAAAAAAAATAGGGAATCTATACTAAATTTAAATATTAATAAATTATGGCGACAGACATGTCAGGATTCAATAAAAGTTTGCCATGTTAGCCTTGTTTCAGTGTAAGAACATATGAAATTCTTATTGACTTGGTTATATTTCTCAAAAAAGAAAACATGTATATTATTAATTTAACCATGAGTGTATGAAATAAATTTGTTTTATTGTACCTACTGACTATGATAAAAAAAAAATACTACCTTAGGTACACAAAACTAAATAAAACGAATATACTTTACTTAAAGTAATAAAATGAGTAATGAGCCAAAGTTATTAAGTATAAGCACCAATACCGCATCAACATACCTTTAACATTAAACAATTAATTAAAAATACCATTCTGACAACTCATTATAAAGTCTTTTAGCTTTGAAGAAATAACAGAATAGTTAAGACCCTTATAGCCATTTACGGAAACAAACGTTTGTTTTAAATACTAATACGGTGTTCATAAATTAATAAAAAATAGAAGAAACTCACCATAAAAGAGTTATTTCTTCATGAATACTCCATCGTCTTATTACTCCAAGTCTCCTTCCTGCAACAATTCAATACTTACAGTTACTATAAAGTATAAAATAAGATGATAATATATGTAAATAAACCTGTATATATAAAGTAAATACATATTAAAGTTGAGTAAAATCACAGTACTATCCATAATAATATAAAGGTATACAGGATAACTTCATAATAGCTTACTTTTTGCTTTAAAAGGGATTTTTTTTTTATTTCCTGAACATATATAGCAATTATACATCTTAACCCAGGGAAGATTTGCAGCATGACATAATTAGTTACAAATCCTTCCTTTCAAAGCATTTCTTTGCAAAGGTCAATTTTAAAACGTACAGATTATTTTTCAGACATTATACATATTATGCATTAAGAGGAGATCAATAAATTGGCCAAATATGTGCTTTTAGCACACACAAAGAGTCCATAGGCAATTAAACAAATAGATCGAGTTCGTTAACCAGCATAATTGGCCTAGCCGTATCAAATTAAGATGGCAGCCATTTGAAGGTTTGTTTTAGCTATAACTTTTGAACCATTTATTATAAAGACGTGAAACAAACCGCCCCTCTGTGCAATTTTATTGCACAGAGGGGCAATAAAAATGCAATGAAACTACTCCGAAGGGTATAGCTAAATTCGTTTCTATGATAAAACATTTGGAAATTTTTTTTTTTAACAAAATATGCTAAGCATGAAAAAATCCTTAAAAACAGTTTTGTACGTAAACTAAATTAATGTTTTTGAAACAATGATTTGTTACAAAAAAATAAAGGGGGAAAACAAAAACCGAAAAAAAAATAAATAAATAAATAAAATTTAAGGAGACATGGAGCAAAGATGACTTTTTACAAAAACAAAACTAAATATTTATTTGTACTCAGGGTTTCCTCCTCTTCCATTTAACACCCAATATGATGCATTTCCGGTAAAAAAATAAAATATTAACCCCTAGATTTTGAGGGAAGATTTTTGGGGGCTTCCCTAAAATTTCTCTGTAATTGAGTTATTGTTATTACACATAACACAACTGCAAAGTTTAAAAATTTCGTGTCGGGTAATACTTTCGGAGATTAGGAGCGTTACAGACGGACTGATACAAATAAGCGCAGGAATGTAAAAGGGTCCTCGTTTTTGGCTACGGAGCCCCTAATGAATGTTTTAAGTTGTATAGTCCAAAATATATAGAATATTAACAAATCGTTATTGACTTCTCTCAGATATTAGTTTAGTCAGCTACGGGTATTTTAAAGTCAGGGTAGTAAATGTTTACTAACTCAAATTTATGGTATTAGTTAGCTCAGAAAAGTATAACTGATTTTTGAAGGGATTACATATTTGGGCCCCTATAAAGAATCCCTGCAAGCGTATTTTAGGAGATTAAGGAAATACGAAGTATCAGCATTTTCTAAATACATCTGAACGTTTCTAAATGTTAAGTTATTGCTTTTCGTGAGGTTTTAAATAAACATAAGCATAACAGCAAAAGTTGGTTAATTAGTCTCTTCGAAATTCCATTAAAAAAGTATTTTAAAAATTAAATTATAAGTAATTAAAACTACATATTTAAACAAAAATAGTTTCATTCGTTTGCTATAGTTATCTTAAAGGTTCAAAAACCGACCACCCAAGAAGTTACATATAACCTGTTTGAATTTGTATGTTTATATTCGATTAATATTAGAAAATTAATTTGATTAAAATCAGCAAAACAATTAGTTTTAGTTTTTATCTTTCATATAATTGTACTTTCAACAAAACAAGTACTAATTATTTGACAAGATAAACTATTTTATAATATGAAAGAGGTTAAATAAATATCCCTACACTATACAAGGAGAAAATATACTTTCCAGAACTTGTATACTGTTTAGGGAGAGCCAGGATTTCGTTTTAGTGCTTTTTGGTTCTAGAAAGGTAATAAAAATATATAAAACATCTCCTTTCTCAAGGAGTAAAAAAAAATTAAAAAACTTTCTACGTTCTTAGTGAAAACATAACGAAATGACGAAATAAAAATACCGACATAAAACACAAGCAGAGAATTTCTACGATGGGATAAATACTATCTTTTATAATTCACAAATTGAATTAAATCCTATGATAGACTGACAATAAAACCAAGCATAAAATGTTTTAGAAATCTAGTAGAACATAAAACATAAAAAGAAAAAAAGTTGTTTCTTTTTTCAATTAGAACACACAAACAAGTAACTCTTTATATTTATTTCACCAAATTAAATAATTTCAAACAATAATAAAAGCTTAAGGTCGTTGGACTAGGACTAGGGGCAGGAGATATTTATTTTCAACAACTCT
Source organism: Gerris lacustris (assembly GCA_951217055.1). Lineage (NCBI taxonomy): Eukaryota > Metazoa > Arthropoda > Insecta > Hemiptera > Gerridae > Gerris > Gerris lacustris. Next base: position 59,868,171 of record OX578276.1, on the reverse strand, counting down.
AAATATCGCCGGCGTAGCGTCTAATAGATTTGTTTTTGTTAGTTGATTTATTTCACTTGTACTTGTTTAATGTCATTTTAGAATAAGAAAAGAAATTTCTCTAGAGTATCGTTTAAGAAATCGAAGGGAAATTATAAAAACAAAAATATCCATGAAGCAAAAAGTGTAATTGTCAGGGGAAGTTGTTTATGATTATTCTCATAATCTGGGAATAGTAAGGTAAAAATAATTAGAAGCAAAAATAATTGAATACTTTACACTCCCAAGTCTACTATTTAATAACCCAACGGTTCTTTGTCAATATAGGTATATAAAAGCGCATACATTTTGTTTTTAATTTCTAATAATATTTTCATTTCTTTGGGAAAGAAATGAACATTATAAGTAAGGTACAATTGCTCAGCGGCCCAGGTCTCCAGGGGGCCCGGGCCTCCATGGGGCGGCCCTGTTTTTTTTTACCACCAAAAAGCAAGAAGGCTATTGTGATCAGTGGCGTAACTATGGACCCGAATTGCGGGCGGGCCCCCGGTGCCAGAGGGCCCCCAAATCCTAAACAAACAAGAAACTACTATCTTTGTACCATTTTCGATGGGGCCCCTTTAGAGCATAATAAAATCTAACTTGGAATTATACCTCTATACCATTGTCAGGGGGCCCCATTTAATTCTGAACGCAAAAGTTTTTTTTTTTTTTTTTGCTCATCATTTTTATTTATTATTTTGGCGAGGGGCCCCAATGCTCTAGCTACGCCACTGATTGTGATGAACTTAAAAATATTCCTAATGTGTCATGAGTACGGAGGTTTGAATTCTTTGGTTTTTAGTTACTTAGATTTTTGTGATTTTTTCATCTTATTCAATATGGTCAATGTTAATTTACAGGAGAGAAACAGACAAATCATATTATCAAACTGATATTAATAACTCTTACATTTTCACTTGTAATGAACTTTATCTACGATTGATACGAAATATAAACATTATATCTCTGTTTAGATGCGTAGAAAGTGATTATTTACGTACTTGTATTCATTGCGCATGCGCGTCTCATGGTTCTGAAGAATTTCTCTTCTTTACCACGCTAGCGCGGTAAAGAAGAGGAATTCTTCAGCTTTACGCACGACTAGCGAGTTTGTTTACATTTAACAAAACTAATTTGCTATTCTTTTATTAAAGTAACTGTTTATATCGAGTTTTTAGTGAAAATCAATGAATGAATCAAGTGGCTTTGACGAAAATGTAGAGAATAATACTCCTCCAGAAATAATTAATTCGGCAAAAAATACAACTCAAGATTAATGCCATCTTTATCAAGAGAAGAGATACGAACTTACATACAGCAAGTTTATTTTTTTCTGTATTTATTATTTAAATCTAACAATCATAGATAAAGTACGGTACGCAACTCGTGCGAAAACAGCATTTTGCATTGCTCGTGTGGTTTTACTACCCTCGCTGTCGCTCGGGTGCAAACTCCACACTCGCATGCAAAATGCTACTTCCCGCACTCGACGCGTAATGTACTTATTTGTGTTACTTAACTAATTTCATTTATTTACTCTTAATCTCACAATTTATACTATGTTTATATTATGTTTTATTTTATATTATGTATTATACAAAGTGTAAAAGAAGGCTTTTTAATGAAACTTACCAGCTACATAACATCTCAATTATTTGGGCTTTTTTTAGCCCATCTTAGTTAAACTTCAAAATTTGTCCCCACCAAACATCTATTCATGTAATGACAAACTTGTCCTCAGAAATCCTTAAAACTCATCATTTTGCACTTAAATTTTAAAAAATTCTCCGGGGGAGGACCCCCTGCCGTTATTTGTTCAAAGGGGCCGAGATGCTAACTTGTCCAGGGGACCAGAAATCCTCTCAGCGGCCCTGTGCTTCTGCAGTTAAGATTAAAAAACCAAAAATAACGAAATAAGCCAAATTCTCTCTGACCATTCGGTGAATACGATTATCTGAGGATCATCATCTAAAGAAAAATATAGTTTAACTATCTTCAATGTTTTAAAAAACGTTGACACTAAAGAATATACAATTTTTCTTAGATTTAAAAAATACTTGACATAGCACCATATGGTTCAAAAACAAGAACAACATTAAGGCAGGCGTAGTGCGAAATCTAACAAGACCCTTGCGAAATTATATCATCTTGGCCGTGTTCCAGCGAGCCGAGATTACAGGACAAGTGCGGCCGCTTCCTTCCTCATTTCCATTTTAAAATAACTTATTTTTGTCGCTGAAAAATTCAATTGGTAATTTGCATACCAAAAGGCAAGTCAACAAAGTAGTCAAACTGGTTTATGGACATTGCAAAACCGAGAATACAAAGCAGATTTTAACAGGGAAAATTGAAGAGTATAAAATTATAAGTCAGCCAAACAGAATTTACAGCGTTAAATCAATTGACAGCTGTTATGAATAGATTGACAGCTGTCCTCTAAATCCTTATTATAATCAAATACTAACATCAGTAGCCACGGATAATTCTCCATTTAAACATCCTATTTATTTATTTGATGTTATAAATCAAATCATTAAGCAGAATACCTTAAAATATAGTGTTTTGACCCTATATTTAGATGTGAAGTCGTTGAAACAAAATTAGTCAGTGTCAAAATTATTTATAAGAGCATAATATTACAACCCTATAATAATATATATATATAACCCTAATAATATATATATATATATATATATATATATTATATATATATATATATATATATATATATATATATATATATATATATATATATATATTCGTTTAGAAAATAAAATAGCAATGGTTTATTTCTTTATATATATACATTTTTTTTTAAATTAACCTATGAAAGCTACAAATAAAATGTAAACGAAAGTTCACTGCACGTTCCAAACGATCCTCCAAAAACAAATTTTTAAGTACTGGATTGTATGACATGCGCAGTTATGTAAATCGTCACAAATGTCAACAAGAAGGTTTCCTATCTGTTAGGTTTCTTTACTGATATAGGAATACGATGCAAATAAGCGTTTTATTACAGTACAATGGTAAGGCTTGCGCATAAAACCTATCCTAAACGATTGCCGAACGATCGGCGGGACGATGCAAAGGACGGTACAAATAGAGGGGTTGGAAGAAATCTGTAGAGACCGACGTCAAAAAAAATTAAAACGCATTTAAATTGAAGAAATGCGGGAAATAATGTGTTTATTTAAAAACGAATGATTCTCACTACAATATATTGGAGTTATCCCAGTATATGGCCGTATAATTGCAGCCATAAAACATACCTTTGTTTCTTTGTATACACATGTCCACCTATAACAAACTAATTTAAGAACATACATCTTTACACTTGTCTAAACATAATAAAAGCTTAATGATAGAGCAATAAACTCAAACTAATCTACTTCTTTTTTTTTCAAGAAATATAAAAATTTTTAATGATTGTATGATAGTATATAATGTAAAACGATTATCGGAACAATAATCATAATAGTTCAGTTTAATGTTAATATTTTTTTTTTTTTTATATTTAAAGGATCGTAAAAGAATAATTTCATGAAACGAGGATTAATGCATAAAATTCCAATGTTAAAGAAGTCCAATAGATTACATGTCACGATATAAAGCAATCATAAAACACCTTGGAAACAAGAAGAGGCGACCAATATACATCTACAGATGAATGAAAAGAAGACTTGATTAAACTTAAAAGACAATAGACATAGATAAAAAGGAGTTAATTAACAGAGCTTCTTCACTCAGCTTCATAACCTTGACTTCTAACACTATATCACCTTCTTTAATAGAAAGTACAACTAAATAAGAAATAGAAAAACACCTGGAAATAATTACAAAATGGCATGACTTATTTTTTTCATAAATTCATTACTTTTTTCAAGGTTTTGGCACCGACTTGTCCTGTCATTGCACATGGAACTAGTCGTCTATTAGCACTAATAACTTGTATAATCTTCTATTTTACTAATAACTTCTATTTTTTTATCAAAATATAATTATTTAATTCGATCATAGCAGCATATGGAAACTAAATAAACCATTTACGTGTAGGTTCCCATGAATAGCGAACTTTCATTGAATATCCTTACATCATCCTTATATAATTTGTCAACAGCATTATTGAGATAGCAATCATATTCAATTCAATAGATTGACAAGCTTTAAGGTCCCTCGGTTCGCATGATAATGTCTGTCTCACGATTTTAATTTAAAAAATTAAAAAAATGTCAATTTAAATACTAATTTAGCAATACAAGTTATTTTCACATAGATAATTACCGGATCATGTAAACCACTTGTTGTTATTAAACATTTGTTTCATTGCTTATTGTTATTGCTTATTTGTTTCATTAATATTATTGTTTGCTTTGTTGAGTTTAGACTTATTTCTATAACAAGAATTCCGTAGCACAAAAGTCCGTAGGGGGCATAGGCCTAAGCATGCCAAACTTTTTTCTATTTTTAGAAATAAATTAATAAAAAGAAGATTCTTTTTAGATTTATAATTTATACATCAAATAGTACATTACGCGTCGAGTGTGGAAAGTAGCATTTTGCATGCGAGTGTGGAGTTTGCACCCGAGCGACAGCGAGGGTAGTAAAACCACACGAGCAATGCAAAATGCCGTTTTCCCACGAGTTGCGTACCGTACTTTATCTACGATTGTTAGATTTAAATAATAAATACAGAAAAAAATAAACTTTCTGTATGTAAGTTCGTATCTTTTATCTTGATAAAGATGGCATTAATCTTGAGTTGTATTTTTTGCCGAATTAATTATTTCTGGAGGAGTATTATTCTCTACATTTTCGTCACAGCCACTTGATTCATTCATTGTTTTTCACTAAAAACTCGATATAAAAAGTTAGTTTAATAAAAGAACAGCAAATTAGTTTTGTTAAATGTAAACAAACTGGCTAATCGTGCGTAAAGCTGAAGAATTCCTCTTCATTACCGCGCTAGCGTGGTAAAGAAGAGGAATTCTTCAGAACCATGAGACGCGCATGCGCATTGAATACAAGTACGTAAATAATCACTTTCTACGCATCTAAACAGAGATATAATGTTTATATTTCGTATCAATCGTAGATAAAAGTATTGTTATCCTTTTTTCTGACCGATTCTTCAGTTTTACCTACGTCTGACAAATTATAACGTCTTATTTCCTCTATGATGTGTCTTTTATAAATATGTAGTTTCAAATGTTAATAGCTCTTATCAAAAAAATTATGTTTTAAGTGCGGATATAATTTCTTTGATAAGAGTAAGATTCAAATGTAAAAGTAAGATTCCCATTATTACAAAAAGAGTGTACCTAGTTGGTACTCTTTAGGCAAGGAGGAGGCTATCGCATTAATCTCACTTGACGAGACTGTATTCTGAAGTGATAAAAATATGAATACATATATTTTATAAACAAAATATTCTTGAGTAGTTTACGATATTTTAACCTCCGTCCTTGGATCATTTTCAAGAAGATTACATTTTATTATTCAGTGCTAAAAGTGAGTTATATTTGAATCTTACAAAGTATAGTATTTTATTTAGATAATTGTGATATTCCTTTAAAAATTTATTCAGTATCAAATCATATGAAAATGTTATCTGTAACCAAGAAAAATTAAAAGAAAAAGAAAAAACGAAAAATATTAAAATAGACTGCCAATTAGTATTACTTATCCTTGTTTCGTTTTGCTTTTACGATCCATTATTGTCAAATTTATTTAATTTTTTCCCTCATTTTATTTTAAATCTGTCAAAATTGTTTTCTTTTTGCTAGTTTTATAGTTATGTCTTTGTAAGTAGCATTCATAATAATTTAATTTAATTAAATACGTCATAATAACTGTAGTCGAGAAACTGCTTTTGGCAACTATTTAGATTTATACTCTTTTAGCCCAAACGGCAACTCCTTAAGATTGTTTTTAAAAATAATAAAATATTATCGTATAATACCTTTATAGTGGGAATTTTTTCTAACATAATTTAAAATGAAAGTTATATCTTGACTGATATCATAAACTTTGTGTTTTAAATCAAATTATAATTATTATTAACTAAGGGAGGCAGACAGAGAAAAATAGACTCAAGCGCCGGGATTCGAACCACGGGCCTCCTATATATCCATTACACGCGCTCTAACCAACTAAGCTACACTGGAGAATAATTTCCTCTGTCGTTAATGATACCTAGTCCCGAATTTAAGCATTCAATTTTTCCACAAGTCTAGAAGTCAACATTTACGACAATAGAACTAGACCGAGAATTAACGCTTTTATAATTATAAAGTACTCAATTAGTACCTGTACCTGTGGACAGAGGAAATTATTCTACAGTGTAGCTTAGTTTGTTAGAGTGCCTGTATTGGATATATAGGAGGCCCGTGGTTAGAATCCCGGCGCTCGAGACTATTTTTCTCTGTCTGTTTCCCGTAGTTAATAATAATTATAATTTGAATTAAATTGAAATTTAAACTTTCCATAGTACTAATACTACCAAAAACTTAAAAAATTAAAAAAATTGTAGTTTATTGAAACAAAACAAAAAAAAAAAAACAAAAAAAAGCAGCAACATACATTTAAATTTTATCTTTCCACTAAAAAGGAATAAATTATCAAAATAAACTTGTTATTTCATGATGGTTGGTGTTATTTCATAGGATCAAAAAAGATGATAAAAATATACACGTGACACAGATTTAAACTATATTTACACAGGATAGATCTAATTTAAAATAATCGTTTGCTAGGATAAGAGAATATCGCACTTAATCTTTGGCTTGCTTCCAGTAAACATATTTAATTTGAAAATATGACTGGGAAGTTAAAATACGACCGGTACTAAAAGGAGTATTTAGCGATCAAATATATACGATGGTTTTATGAGTCCTTTGATTTAACAGTCTACTCAGAAAATATCGTTAGAGTAATTGGACTATCATAGTTACAACTATTATTCATTACTGACGTTTAAGACGTCAGCATTTATCTAAAATATAATTTAGTCCAAGTTTATAAAATAATATTTTACTATTAAAAACTCAACGATTAAAAAAATAATTAATTATAATATATGATATAGATGTGACATTAAAATAATTTACTCTTAATTACACAGATACATTTTTTTTTTCATTAACTTATTGTGTACAATAATATAAAAATTATTACAAAAGTAAAATAAGTTGATTTTAAAAAATATTTTTAAATACAAGCGTTTATTCATATTCTTCTCACCAAACCCTTTCACTTGATACCCATATCATGGGTGTGATAAAAAAATAACTAGGCCGCGATATTGAATTTAGAATGACGTCACTAAGCTAACCATGCATTGTCATCCAAACGAAACGAGTATGCAAAATTTCAAATCAATCGGTTGAGGATAACTGCTTTAAAATTCAGTTGCAAGATTTTACCCGAACATACATACATACAAACATTGCAAGTTAAATAAAAGCTTGTAAAAAACAAAAAATCAACTGTTTTGCATATAAATTCAAATAATTCTGAAATTTTTTAAAGAAAGCAAATTTAGCTTAATTTAGCAATTTTATTTCTATTATTTCTATAAAATCGACATACTCCGGAAGCATAATCCTAAAACAAATGGATTTAGTTACACTAGGAGTAATCGAAATTATCTAAAGATTCTAATACTGCATCTTATTACTATTTTTGCTTCCCAGCTTACCGAAGGTAAAGGAAACTATGTGATCGTTCTGAAGAACGAAAAATATTTAGGTCTCCGATTTCAAAGATTCCAAGAAAGAAATCTGTTTCAGACATCAGGGATCATTTTTGGTTCCGTGTCTGTTGGTCGGTCTGTCGTTCAATTTTTGCAAACCAACATTTCTTAAAAACCACACGTCCAATATTAATTAAATTTTGGTGGTAGATCATGAGTAGCCCATGGTTGGCCCATAAAGGTTTCAACCTTCTGCGCCCATTTGTTTCTCTTTCACATGAGCACAAACATACATTAATTTACACCTATAGTTTCAAAAGTAGTTATGTGGTTTGTATGAAACTTTTATAGTTTATCAAAAGTAGCCCGCAGATTACTTTTAACCATCTGCGCTCTTTAAATTTTGCTTAATTGATACTTCAATTCAAGTAAAAAATCAAAACAATTTTGACAGATTAAAAAAACAGGTGAAACTTATTAAACAAATTAGACAATAATGGCTTGTAAAAGCATAAAATCTATAAAGTACGTGATAGGATGCGAGGAAGCTATGTGCCACACCAATTGACAGTCTATTTTATTAAATTGTTTATACAGGACTAAAATATATAGATTATAAAAACCGTAAAATTCAAGCTAATTCTACCTACATTAGGTTAAAAATAAATTGAATATTTAAGTTCTTTGAATCGCTGGACAAGTTTTTGGCAGTGGCATGAGGAACAATAATAGTAGATAATGGTGTGTACATTGTTTGTGCCAACAGTTGAATGGGTAGTCTTGACATGAGTCAATTGAAAATATGTAACGGTTATATTGGTACAGAGCGTGAAAGAGCGACATGTGAGGTCAGGTTCACAGCCTTGAGAGCGTGCCAACGGGACCTGTCACAGCATCCCAGGTGCCAACCTACAAGAGGAGGTGCCCACCGCTTGCATTCTCTCTGTACTTACCCTACTTACACAGGCACCGTTATATCTCACAATACTGATATTCCATCTGACCTATACTCGACACGGTTTTACTATGTACACAAAGCTTCAAGTCCAAGAAATTAACAGTTCCCGAGAAGAAAGTGCTTCGAATAACCCATACACAAAACACCGATTGTTCCAATGGTCTCATAGCTTACACGATGAAGGTACCAACAAATAAAGGCTGGCTCGATCAACAGTTTTAAAATTCTCTTCACACTTATAAAGTGTGTCACGGGACACTTATTTTTAACACCTAAAGCTAAAATAATGAGATCCTTCTTAGACTATCTACATCCGCATTCCGTGTACTTATTTTTCTCCATACAATATGCCTAATTATCTACAGGCGGATAATCAAAAAGCGCATTAACTAGCTAAATCAATATTAAATAATGCTTAAAATGTATATTACAAATAAAACAATTAAACTTGTTTTTTTCTCTATTATACCATGCCTTGGAATCTTCAGGCCTAAAATAATATAAGCAATATAAAAATAATAATAATATGAGCAATATAATAATTGATAACTTCTAAATAATGAATATATGAGCGAAAGATTTGTAGATTTCAGTTTTTACGATAGTTGATAAATCATTTGAAGTTCTAAATACTGTAATGTAGAGCTCTATAGAATAATCTTTATTCCATTAAGAATAAATAAAATCCCAACAAAAACACTAGTGTAATAAAATAAGCCAAGTCTCGCGTTAAACGTTGTGAGATCATAGGTTTAGCCAAGTCTCCCACTGTCCGAGTAAGTTCTACTAGGTCTAATTTATCCAGTGCAAGCACATGATGTTTGTCTATCCCTCTCTCTATTCTCTTTTCCAAATCACTCTATACGTTTAAATTTAAAAACAGTTTCTGACTTGGCCTATACACACCACAAACTTAAATCAAAAAATAAAAATTATTTTTTCATTTGAGCGTCGCAGCACAAGGATACAAATTGGTACACGACACTGCATTTAAGTTTAGCTACTTTGGGGTGTGCGCTTGCATTTGCCAAGTCAGAAAATGTTTTTAAATTAAAACGTGTAGAGTGATTTGGGAAAGAGAATAGAGATAGGGATAGAAAAACATCATGTGCCTGCACTGGATAAATTAGACCTAGTAGAACTTACTCGGACAGTGGGAGACTTGGCTAAACCTATGATCTCACAACGCGAGACTAGGCTTATTTATTTACACTAGTGTTTTTGTTCGGATTTGACTTCTTTTTTTAAGTATATAATAGAAAGATAATGAAAGAAATATTAGGAAATAAAGAGTAGTAGGAATAATAGGAATTGTTTAGAAGAAAGGGTTTCAAACACTAAGACAGGGTATGGAACGCTGTGAGTGTTTAAATTGAACCAAATTGAACTAAATAATTATCTCGAACAATAATACTGTCAAATCAGTGTCAACGTCACTTATTTCCTCAGAGCAAGGAAGGGGTAGAGGGAGCAATGCGATTTGAAAAGTGGTTCATTTTGCGACACCCATATACTAAACCTCTCTAGCGAGCTCAATCCGAACTAATGTGACAACAACACGATCACGTGGTCACTGGCCCTTGTCTTATAGAGATGATTAGTGTGACGTCACAAAAGCTTTCGAAAATTTAACTCAGTGTTTGTTAGTTCCTTTTTCTTATCCCCTCTTATCAAACCCATGTAAAATGAATGGGAGAATTTTCTCAACTTTTTAAATAATTAATTATTAAATTATTATTGATTTATAAGAGTTTTCACCCTTTGAACATTGTTGTACCAAGTCTTTTTTAACGAGTGTAACAAAGAAAACATTAAAAACTTTCGTTTCAGTTATTTAAAATGAGTATTTGTGTGAAGGGTCATATCATCGAAAAAGCTATTTGAGTTATTAATCTTTATACTTGATTTTTGTATTTCCTGTTGCCATAAAAATTCACAGGGTGTGTTCGTGTTCATATTGTGTGTCCGAAAATAAATTTTCCTTAAGTTTTGAAACTCAATGAAGTATACTCAGGGTACAGGATTTTAGAAAGATAGTGATACTTAATCTGCCAGGTAATAAAAGATTATTTGCTAATAATATTTTGTTCCTGGTTACTTACAATGTGCATTATATTTAACCGATGTTAGAACATAATTATATACTATACAATAGATCACTGATCAGCCTAGGAAAAAGACGTTGATGACGAGACAAAGAGCAGACTGTTATTACTATTATTATTTGTGTATTTTTTGTTATCTATATTAACGAGTATAATAATATAAGATCTATTCTCTCGATAATATTCTCCCATCCATTTTACATGGGATTGATAACAGGTGATAAGGAAAAGGAACCTAACAAACCGAATCGAATAAATTATCGAAAGCTTACGCCATCTTGTGACGTCATTACTAGTCATCTCTATTGGTCTATACCTTGTCCCAGCCCTGTCCGACTCCCTAGGGTGGGTTTGCCCAAGTTGGCCCGATGGTACCGCACCTCATACTACAGCTAAAAGTGGAACTAATGTGACAGCTAACGCAAAACGAAAACTTGTATACTGTATACTTCATTTTCAAAAATAATAAATTAATATATCTCTGCCTTGTCCTTCCGTGCCCACGGACGCTTGTCAACAAAACCTTTAACCTCATCTTGTGCTTTGTTTGATTGTTTTATTATCGAAATGTCAAATATGTCAAAATATCAAATATGTAAGAGAAACATCTGATGTGATTGCTTTAGAAGACGATTTTGTTTTATATAAGATAGCTTTTGGTTATCTAGGAACTATTGCATGTTATTAACAACGTAACTGCGCCTTTAGATAATTAATACGGTTAACAACAAACATTTAAGTTAATATGTATTTATAAAGAAAACTGTATTAAAATATTAAATGACGTAAGAAAATATCACATTATTCTTATCCTTATCAGCTGACATCAGATAAATTTAGAGTTTTTATCGAGATATCGACATTGTTTCACCAAACTGCCACTTGGTAGGTTTAGTATATATGAGTGTCGCATAATGAACCACTTTTTGAGACCCCGATTCTATAGTATTGTTCCCTCTACCCCTTCCTTACTCTGAGCTTATTTCAATGTAAAATTCTATTAATGGGAGTAAAATAATTATTTAGTTTGAAAGTCCTCTTCTAGGTAGCGCAAGTTTTAATTAATGTTGAATAGGCGGATTTTATAATAGCCTTTAAATGGGCAAAGAAACAGATTTTTGCGGATTTTTGAATTTTTCCTTTATTTGTAAATTCTACCTATAAACTAAATTTCAAGTTTCATGGAATGTTAGAAGTGCCTTAGAATTATGATGAGTGAGTGACAAAATAACAAAACTTTAGGCTCATATATTTTATGAACTTCGATTTGTCATAAACATAAAATTAAAATTAGTTTTAAATATCTAAGTATCTTCAATAGGATAATAGCGGGGGGTCCAAAATGCCTTGAGATGCGTTCCAGTAAAGGATGGTACGGCTGGGCTCGACTTGGCCGGGGCACCGCCGTGCCCCCAGATATTTATTTAATAATATTAATAAGATAAGGGGACCAGCGCTTTGTCGCCTGAAACCTAGGTGTTGTATCTCGTTTTCGAAACAGCTGCAGATGAAAAATGTTCGTATAAAATAAAAAACTCAATCTGATTTGAAAACGTGTAATAATGATTGGTCTGTATTGTCTATCGTGAAAAACAATTAACAATAAGTATAACAATATGTCGTGTCTGTGCACTTAGATCTTAGTGGTTGCTAGAAGACGGATACGACTGCTTTGCCTGCCCGAGGTGCGCAACCTCAGCAAACCTAGAGGCAGAAGCCCTATACCCAGGTTCGGACCCATCAGCACTAGATCTGAACGTGTTCTAATCCCAGACAGGAGATACATGTTACACACTAATGATCATATCGAGTAGATAAGTTAAGTGGCCGGTTCCTCGTCCTAAAATAAACTAATTATGTGTTGTTGTTCTGGACGTAAATAAAAGAGCAAACTTTTTTTTATTAAAAATAAGCAATTAATAGTAATAAATAATAAGCTCATATTATATAATTTTGTGTAAAATTATAAATAAAAAAGTAAACCGTTAACCTTATAGGCAGGACTATCATGGCTACGTGGATCAAGACCAGAGGATTTTTTACAATACATAAAACACTACTTAAAGGTTTAAAGTAAAATAATCATATATCATATAGAATAATCACATAAATTGACGGCTTGTTCTTATTAATAGTGAAGTTTATTGGCCTAATAATTTTGATGATAACTAAAAACATGTGTTAACGCTAAAGTATCACAATAAATTTGAAATATTATAAGGCATTAAATTCCTGTTTGGGAAAAAAGGAGGGCAAACGTACGTAACAAAATAAGGAACTGAAAGCATTCCAGCGATGAAATATAATTTGTCTCAATGAAAACATAAACTATACGTCCAAATATCTGCGGCCATACATTGATCTCTTTCGTAATAAGCACATAATAAGGCAATTTCACAATAATATAGAGGTTTAACAGAACTGTTCATTCCCAATTTAAAAATCAAGCAGAACAGCTTGAGGCAAAGATCGAGGTGATAAAAAATAATACTGATAGGCGAACAGTTAGAAGAGAATTATAGATAGGTGGGATATACTTAAAGTATAATAAAGGGTTATTAATTTGATTGACAGGTTAGTTGAGTTGAAATTTTCATGGGGTTTATCTTGTCTAGTATATTACCATTTAACATAGTGGCATAGCGTGAAAACAAATTATATAGAAGAAGGCGTAAGACGCTAGAGCTAGGATAGAGGTAACATTACACCGAGTCCTCAAGCATGGAGATATACTTACCTTTCTGGGAGGTCTAACTATCACTAGCCTACTCTACCAGAATTATAAAGAACCCAACAATAAGTACCACATGTACCTTAAATAAATAATACACTACGCGTTTAATAAATGCTATCTAAGAATTTTAATTAGAACTTTGTTACATAAATAATTAATTTTTATCATGTTCCACTCTATTTTTAATTATCTCTCAGAGGAAGCCTTCTTTTATACTGAAACCACACCAGACGCGAGTTTTATGTATAGCCTCAGAGTTACTAACAGATGTTGCTAATGCTAACAATAATTGTTATTAACATTTTGAAAAACGCTTTAGAATTTGTAACCAACACCACGCTGTGTCGCTGTGTTAGCACCAGAAATATCATGTTATTAACAAGATTTTTCTAGCCACTAAAAGTCTGTAATGGACTTGTAATGGTCAAAGTATGTTGGTTACGGTTACATTTTTGTATTATCACTCGTGTTAAGCCTGGTTTACAGCAGAATTACGATCAAATTTTACCGACATATAATCGAGATTTCGCACCCAGCTGATCAAGCGAGCGTCGAGATGTAGCAAAATATTAATAAACAAAAAGTCAAACTACTATTTTGTTAGCAAAATTTTGTTAGTAACTTTATTTCTTATTAACGTAGTTATTAAAAAACAATGATGTTAATATTTGTTAGTAATTGTGGTGTAAACCTGGCTTTACAATATTGATGATAAGCAATTGTCAATGACAATAAGATAATATGTTTAACTTGTAGATTTCTGTTCCAAAAACGAACTTATCACTTACAGCTCCTAATTGTAACAACACATAATATGACACAAAGCTAATTGTAACAACACACAAGAACATAAGCTCAAGGTTAATCATCTACAAATTTACAAATCTTCGATTTATAAATTTCAAATTTACCGCAAAACCTTTTTTTGACGACTTATAAAAAAATACCTATGTAACAATAATTATAATTATTATAAAATAATGCTTATATTAGCTATAATAAATTAAAGAGTTTACTTAATGGAAACTAATTCCACCTTTCAGTGTAGTTTCAGTGTAGTTTTTAAAGATGATTTATGTAATACCTACATTGGATTGCTGCCATATTTTTTTCTTTAACAACGAAGGTTTCAATAAATTAATTTTGAAAATTATAGCTAATTATTTAGGCTAATTTAAGATACATTGCAAATACATTAAGAAAAAAAAGATTGATAAAATTTAGTGAATCGGATCTTTAACTATTTTATCATTGATTTATGTATAATTCTAAAAACCTATATACATCGTTTAACATGTGTCTGACAAGCCTCAATAAATTAATCATATAACAAATTAAATAAATTCTTCAGACTTATTTTTCAAATTCTATATCTACTGCCTCTTACCATTTACTCGTGTGGACACTATTTTATAATTATGGGCATATTAATAAATTATTATTATTCGTCAAGAAATACAATTCAATTTTTCTATAGCGAACAGCAGTGAGGAGTAAAATTGTGTCCTCTATTAAAAACATATAAACCATAAATTGCAAACACAAAAGAGGATATGTAAAGTAAAAGTAATAAGATTCATTGAATGGTAATATTAATAATCAAAACCAATACATTTCTGTGGTAAAATAAATAAAAGAGTAAAATTATTTTATAATTTCTTAATATTAATTTTACTAAAACATTAAATCAGTAGCATAACATTTCCTGAAATAAATTTATTTTAAACTATTTACCGCTAAGGCGGTATCCTTTAGAAGCAGTAATTTAAATTTTTTACAATTTTAAATAAAATTGATATCTTAGATCTCTTCTTTAAATTTATATAATCCATATACTCGTATATCTCTTTTTACAATGATGTAGGTAAGCGCTAAGCGCCCCCAAAAAAGCTGATGCTTGAACCTGGGGGCGGCCGCTAATTTTATCATGATATTTATAATTATTTTAAAACAAAAACCTTTGTTTATTCTATCTTTCCTTTTTGTTATTTAAATTAAATAATTAAGTTAAATTAAATAAATAAAGTAAATTAAATAAATAAATTAAAAAATATAACAAATAAAATTTTAACATTAGATATTTAGTTTTAAATTATAATTTAATTGCATAAAGAGACAACATTTTTAGGCATTATACAGACGTGATTTACGGAACCTTATAAAAGAATACCGCCTTAGTGATAACACATCTCTATGATTAGGACTAAAGAATTTCGGAGGATCAAAAACATTACCGCCCTGATAAATAACTAATTTACTATTACCATAAATATTTCTCAGAAATTTACATAACAATTGGGTGAGCTATTTGATATGGGGTATGCTATATTAAGACAAAATTTGCTGCAACAATGCATAAACTGAAACGGAATTACAAAAAGTCTGTGTTAGAGAAATGTTTGCTATTTAGAAGTGCCCGTAAAGAGAAGTTTCACTGAATTATTTGTACATATACATAATAATGTTTCACTTACTAATATAAATTATATTGTATTTATTTATACTATATTATATTGCTAAAAATTAACTTATTATTTACAAGAGTTTAACTTTAAAAACGCCTGTCAATTAGTGGAGAAAATAGATCATTGGACGAATGTTTACATGAGTATAAAATAAATCATAATGATCTAAAAGTTATAAAGATATTACAAATAACTTAGGATGTGAGCTTATAAAGCCCTTAAAATAATGTTACCTCACTAGGAAATGAAAGTATGGTATAGTTTGGGCATGTTTCGAAAACAACAGCGGTGTCAAATTTGTTTACATTCAAAATTAAATGTGCGCAGAAGGTTGAAATTAATATCCTCGACTCATCATGAAAGAGGTGTAGTTTAATAACCAAACAACGTCTTCACACAAAAAATTGTGTGAAGACGTTGTTTGAAGAATTAATATCAGACCAACTAAGGTCTAATTTTAACGTATTATCCAACGTAATACGTTGGATTATTTTAACGTAATACGTTTAACGTAATACGTTTAACGTAATACGTTTAACGTAATACGTTTAACGTATTTCAAGACTCTTGTCTCTTGAGTCTTGTACCGGTTGCTGGGTTGGTAGGACTCACTGCACTCCCATCATCCTATGCTTTAATTAACACTTTTCAGCACTGATGATGGCCCTATATAGTGGCTGAAAGCTGCTGAATTTATTAAATATATTTTAAGTGGAGAGACTTTTTTATTTCAACACTTATTAATGCCCTCCACTAACGCCTCATACAACGTATTATCCAAAATTCATTAGAATCGGACCGAAGGATAGATTCGAGTCCAAACATGTTCCCTGATGTCTGAAACGTATTTATGTTTAGTGAATTTTGTATATTTAAAGACATACGTACATTTAGTTCTTCAGAATATTTCCGTCTGAATCACGATACTTCCGTGTCCTTCAGTAAGCTCGGCAGCAAAAATAGATTTTAATACGTTTTAATTAGCTTGCTTTCTTGTTTGTTTGTTTGTCCGGTACAAATCAGGCAATAGATTTCTAACTAACTTCCCGAATAGCTAGACATTTGAAACTTTTAGCATAGCTCAGGACACGATGACAATGCATTATTTTAATACTTTTGGCCATCTTTCAGCAGAATTTAATTGGTTTCCAGCAAATTTTGCTGTATGGAAAGTTAGTTCGGAAAAAATCCGCCAGTTATTTTATTTGTTTTGCCATATCCCATATTTACAATCTTCATTTTGACGGGTTTCAAATTTGTGATTTTTATAAATAAGAGATAAACATTGAATGACAGCAAAACAGTAAATACATCGATTATATTATTTCAAATATATCGATGGCACGGTTTAGATTTGGTGTTGGGGAGATCCGTTTTACAAAGATTTGTCCGTTTATAGGTTTAAGATCAGCTCTCTAGATGGTTGTCATTTATGTGAAGTAAATAAATGCGGAACTATTTTTTTTTCACAAACATTATATATTATACAACAATAACAATTATATTATCAACATTACATACGATTCAATAGAAAATTTAAAAACGTAGTATATAAAAAGTTCTTTTTATCTTGAAATTTTTAATAAATATACTGAGTGGTGCTCGTGGTTTTATGAAATATGTCTGAGCCAAAACTACAGTTTTCTTTCAAAGAGGACGAAAAACTGTAGCAGCACATCCACTTGTATATGATTTGAAGACACTCCCTACAAGGATCAGCGTGCCAACGATAAAATCAATTTAGAAATTTTAAGTTTAGAGATTCATAACATCTCGTACTTCGTCAAAATAAATATTAATCGTAACGTAAAGGCAGGAATGTTAAGTACAATAGGAATAGAATAATTGTTTAATGAGAAAGGTAGAAATAAGAGAATAGTCAGGTATGCAAAGATAAAACACGGACAGTTGGCTCAACCTAATGTAAAACAATGTCAGCTAATGAACAGCCAAGGTTAGAAATTCATTACCTTAAGACATTTCTATAAATAGAAATAATTTAGGATTATAAAATTTAAAACTCATTTATTTCTTATACCTATTTTTAGTACACCCAAAAACACTTCAATTTGTGGTAATAATGTATTAAAAATTAGTATAATTTCTACTTTTTTAACCCATTAATTGGATCATTCAATAAAATAAAATATTGTATTGATGTACTTATTACATTACAATTGATTCACAATCTGTGACACGGATCGAGGAGACATCAAATCGTAAAGAAGTACGTATAATAGTGTTACGACAAAAAGCGTAAGAGTACATGACTGCAGTAAACAAAAGCAACATGTGTAATCCAACAAAATATAATATAATAAGTATGCAAAAAAGTCATTAAAAAATCATAGCAGAATACATCAACAAGCTATAAATAATTTATTTCTTTAGTAATCACATAAACGTGCCAACTTTTAAAAAGTTACGTGCCACTAGCGGAGATAATGTTAATCGTTAAGAAAATAGTGTGGCACATAGCTTCCTCGCGTCCAATTATTGTCAAATTTACAAAATAATCAAAGTAGTCCAAATAATTTTGATTTCTTACATATTACATAAATTGAAGTATCGATCTAGCGAAAATTTGAGAGCAAAGACGGTTGGAATTAATCTGGGGATATCTGCGGGCTACTTTCGTCAACAACCATCCAAATTTCATAAAAATCATATGTGTACTTTTGAATTAATAAGTGTAAATAAAGATTCTTGTACGCATGTGGAAGAAAGACAAATTAGCGGGGAAGAAGAAGAGTAGTTTTTATGATTGTTTGTTCGCAAAAATTGAGCGACAAACAGACACGGAACCAAAAATGTTCTATGATGTCTGAAACGGATTTCTATCTGGGAATTTATGAAATCAGAGATATAAAAAAAATCGTTATTAAGAGCGATCACATAGCTTCCGTTACCTTCGGTCAGCTCGGAAGCAAAACCCTTTGACAAAAAAAATAAATAAGTACCATAGAAAATAGTCTGCCAATTTAAGTCACGTAGCTTCCTCGCATCCTTTCGTATACTTTAATTCTTTTATTCTTTTCAACCTTATGTTGTCAAATTTATTTAATTTTCCCCGTTTTTTCTTTCAAAATTGTTTTCAAATACATTATACATAATTATACATTGGCTGCAATCTTCTTAGTATACATATAAATGTATTTAAGGTTTGCCTGCCACATTCCCTCTACTTTTGTAATAATTGTAATGCTTCAGAAACAAAATTGCAATCTGTTTAGAGTTAACTATATCTAGACTTTAGATATAGGATATATTCATTTAATTTAATCATTCATTTAATTTAATCATTCATAGATATATATTCATTTAATTTGTTTTTATTGATTGTCATTTTTTTATTATCTTTCTTTTCTACCGCAGCCCTAATATAAGTTGATCTAGGGTGCTCTGGGGGGGGGGGGGGGGCTTCAGCCCCTTCAGCCCCCCCCCCCCGTGGGTGCGTTGGTATGGTTCCCTTAAAAGGGAATCCAACATAAGTATTGGTAATATAACCCACATTGTAGTGTAACAAATTGTAATATTTTGTTTTATAGGTGTTCTAGACTGAGTATACAATAGGAGCCACAATGTGTCCATGATACAACAGATATATACAGCAGCTTACCCTAAAACGTTTGATAAGATACATTGTGCACTTTGACGAGAATTTTATAAGTGATGTTACGATTTTGTGTATTCCAAACAATTCTTCTTTTTCCTAAAAATTTGAAGAATAAACAAAAAGAAGATAAATGCAAAAATGCCCTGATAGAAGCAAAATGAATGCGAAGGATGAGGCAGCGCCCACAAATTAAGGCGAGTACCAGTCACTAACGCTGACCAAAAACCTCAGCGGTATTGACTCCAACACAAGCTACTTTTTTTAATAACCAGATGGTTGAAATAAAACTAAAGAATATTCTGTATTAGCTGACATTAATATTACGGGTAGGTCATGTGCATTTCTCAGAATATCGTTGTTTATAAGGTAAACGTGGGCATGAACATATCATCTGTTGATTCTTGCCTCAATCTCTACTATCTAGTAGAGGTGCTTGAGTTTATTTAAGCATTACTTCATATCTGGTACCAACGACTTAACACATAATTACTTATGCATAAGACTTACTTCCCACGAAGTCACATCACCCACGCTTCTCACCACCCAGTATATTACTCATGCATTTTTAATTTTTGATTATAATCCTGAATAAATAATTATTTTAAGAGCGACAAAGTTAAAATCATAAAATGCAAACCAGTTTCGTTGTAAGGTGTTAGGAAACTTTTTTTGAACAAACAAGAAAATATATAATATTTACTCAGTCATTCTTTGGAACTCAAATATTGTTTATAAAAATAAAATAAAAAATAGAGGTGAAGGACCTTTAAAGATAAAAAAAATATTTTGAATGACTTCATGAGCTCTACACTAACTCGAAACTAATAAACCAACGAGGAGATGTAATATAAAAATAAATATGCCATATGATGGGCACATGTTTTTTTTTTTTTTTTTTTTTTAAATGTTTGCTCTTTAAAAAGAATAAAAAACTTTGAAAATGGTATATTGTAATAACGCTGTAAAATTCATAAATTAAAGCACTGTTTGACATAGTTTATTTAAAAAATATTGGTTTGACGCATTTTACTGTCCAGCGACTCTTAACAGCGAGTACTTACCAGTCTTAAAAATTTTGACGTACGTTCCTGCTGTTATTACTGCATGTCTTATCTATTATTAAATTCTTACTTGTTTCCGTAGGCTGTTTCAGATAACTGTGTCTGTTTAAATAAGTATGTTTGATAGGTACAATTTAACAAAATATGATGCTAACTTATAAAATACAGAATATGATTTTTGTAAATAGAAATTGTGTTTTTGATGATCTAAATATTCGGTTTCTACATTTCTGCAGCTGCAATAACTAACCACATAAAGGTTGTTCTCTTTTCAACCTCGTACTTGTTTAAAAGATGAACAAGAACACAGTCCAAATCGGACTTTCCGATTAAGCTTAAATATCATCGCCACTTCGCGGTTTCTGCGGTTTCAAAAAAAAAGAGCACAAAACTGTTACACACGTCATTGAAATTAAACTTAGATAATCCTATGTTGGATTTAAATTGTTTTATTTTTTTAATACGTAACCTCGTGCTGTTGGTGAGGGTATGAGCTGGTGAAGGAAGTTGTATATTTGTGTTTAAAAATCTAAAATTAGTGAAACGCTTGTGGCATCAAGGAGGAAGGGCGATGCATTTTGTTTGGGATGTGTAGAAGACATACGGAGAATATTTGTATTCCGTCAGCTCAGTTCGTCTGTTTACTTCCCTTCGTGTCTGGGGGCCATGACAGCCTGCCTTACTGTATAATACATGTGTTTCTTTGAACCTTTTTCTAAGTTAATACGTTTATGTTCGATAACACTTTTAAATTTTAATAAAATATTTGTTCTAAATACTTCGTTATCGCCCACTCTTTTAACAGCTTTTCTTTGTCGAGTAAAGTACACGTCGTGATCTTCTGGAAAAAACCCGCATATTATAAAGTTAATTTTGACTAACCATTTATAACTGGTAGAAAATAATTAATGATTCATAAAATTCATAATTATTAGGTATACAAAACCTGTTTCAGTTTTAATATACTCAAAAAAGCAATTTTATCCATAATAGCCTATAAATTACAATAGGAATTACTACATCATCATGCTTAATAAATTCTTTAAAATAATAAGAAATTTACAAAAATGATACCATACAATTTGTACGTAATATACACAATCGACAAAAATGTATATTAGTATAATGTTCATATACTCTTATCTTTACAAGGCTAAACTAAACGTTTACATTTATAGTATAAATTCACATAAAATATTTTAAAGTATTTGGAAAACTGAATAAACAAATATTTTACGTCTAGAGTTAGTGCATATTACTACTTAAATTCATGTTAATAATATATAGGTCCGTTTACCCTTCTCAAAAAATAAATGCATAATATATGCAATTATGCATTAACCATTGAAATAAATATTATTAGCCTTGATAGAATAGACTAAACTAATGACATGGCTAACTAATTATCCATTTTACTCATAATGTTAGCAAAATAATAAAAATAAGGTTACTTGAAAATAATCACTTTGTATTTAATATCCATATTTTTATTATTACATCAAGAGGGAGCACCAACTATAAGTTTATATTCTTTAAACAAGAAAATAGGGGCAAAGTAAAAAAAATATTAAAAAAATAATGTTAAGCCCAGAAGATCCTTCTGAAGTTTGGATGTTAACACTCGGAAAAAGGCTTTTTAGAATGTAACCCTAATTTTAATAAATAGGGGGAGGGGGGGGGGGAAGAGGGTTAGAAAAATGGGCCGGGGAGAACCTCTGCGTCATTAACAAATCTCCTTTATTAAAATAAGTTTAATGTTTTTGGCAGCACCTTAAATATGTATGTATTATTTATTACATATACATACATACATATACATATATATATATATATATATATATATATATATATATATATATATATATATATATATATATATAATATATATATATATAAATATATATATATATATATATATATATATATATATATATATATATATATATATATATATATATATATAATATATATATATAATATATATATATATATATATATATATATATATATATATATATAATATATATATATCTATAATATAAGTGGCAATGTCCTGATTGACTGACTGACATAGAATCAACGCACAGCAAAATCTGCTTAACCGAGTGACTTGAAATTTTGAGGATGTACTCGGTTCATAATGATATGAACCGCCTATGAAGGCATCCACTAAGAAAGGATTTTGCGAAATTTTTATTTTTGTACCCAGGGGTACGGGGTACAAATGTCAAAGTAATGAATACTTTTAATGATGCATATCGTTGAAAAGCTCTTTAAAAGTACAGCAATTGTTGTTATGTACAGTTTTGTCATATTTTCATTTAGGAGGGGGTAAAATGGAAAAATGTGTATAACTACATCTTATAAAAATGAAGAGTGTCTATGAGTGTTTTTTATCTTATATAAATGAAGAGTGTCTATGAGTGTACTGCTTACATGAGATTATAAAGTTAAAATGTTGGTACACAGGAGTACGGGGTACAAATGTCAAAGTAATTGATAGGTACCCTTTATGATGCATATCGTTAAAAGGCTCTTTAAGAGAAAAGTAATTGTAATGTACGTTTTTGTCATTATTTTCATTTAGGAGAGGGGTAAAAAGGAAATGTCAACGTAAGTGTGTGTGCGCGCGCCCGCGAACGGGCGCGTGTGTGTGTGTTCTTTATTCAAATCTACCGTTTTATTCCGATTTCAATGAAAATTTGCACACTTGACCTTCAAAGCAAGGGGAAAAGGGGAAGGTCACTGACTTCATGCATTTTCAAAATTTTGATTTTGGTACACGAATTTAAGTTTAGAAAATTTTATATCTGTCTGTCTGTGCGTCAATCACGTCCAAATGGCTGAATAGATTTTGGAGGTTCTTGGGTACAATGTTAAGCTTAATTCTGCGGTTGACAAAGGATATAAAACGATTTGGTAGCTTTATATGGAGCTGAGAACGGGGCTTCTAAATATTATTTCATTTTTCATAAAAAATGTATTTAACCAAAATTGCAGAAGAAACTAATGACCATACTTTATGTTTTGTGGAAATTTCTGTAGGAAGAACTGTTAAAGAAATTACTTTTCAATGACTGTCAAAAAATATTTAGATTTATTTTTAGATATTAAGGCATAATAATTAATAAATCACGCCTTATCATGCCTAAACCTTAACTAACTTAATCATGACTTCTTTAAAATTCTAAAATAAAATCTACGAGTATATACGTAGTATAATAATTTATAAATTATATTGATATATGCCAATAGAGATTTTCTAAAATTTTATCCCTAAGGGGAACATAAGGATAGAGTAAGAAAAGAAGGGAAATTGAGCCCAGACCGATCTTCAAAAGTTAGGAAGTTAATACTTGAGAAAGAGCTCTTATTTTGGATGTAAGCATATATATTAATAAAAGATAATTTCAATTTCAACGAAGGGATGTAAAATGACACAAGGAGGGGGGGGGGGTACAGAAGGAAAATACCACTGCTTTTCCTTTTTAAAAATTTAGTCGGAATGAATTACTAATTTGGGATATTAGCAAATTATCTTATCAAAGGGGAGGGGTATAGAAATAAGGGGGAGGGATAGAATCTAGATATTCTCGCTTTGTAAAATAATTTAAATGTTTCTTGTTGGTAGTTTATAAATCCATTAAATTGAAAATAAAACACCCCGTAGCGAAGCACGGGTATTCAGCTAGTATATATATATATATATTTATATATTTATTTATTACGTATTTGAGAAAGTGAATTAGGAATATTTATTATACATTCACAATTATAGCTCACACTATACATCTTTGCTCTGAACTTGTTTTTATTACAACAATTACATAAACTATTCCCAGGAACCCCGTTGGCCACCATCTGACTTAATTATTAAAATTAGATATTAATTTTTTGTATAAATTAACTCAAAGAAATAATTAAATGTATCTTATATTTTGTAAATTATGGTATTTTGTAATTTATAAACGTCTAAAAATGTTATTTATTTTTTCAGGTTTATATTGATTTATAAAATCACTAATTTTTTTTTTGTAAATATTTGATCTTTTTAAAAAAAGGTTTTTAATCAATTTATTATTCAACTTCTTTGTGCTAAGATGGAATTGGGTCTTGTGCAAATTGCCTTGAGATTAGTTTCTACCTCAACCTTACTTAATTTGAAGAAAAAATTAAGTTATCTGTACAACTGACGGGTGGATGCTACTAAAAAGATAATTAATTTAGTAACTGAAATGATGCAATTATTTTTTTAATTTAATCTTCTGAAATTGTTACATTTTTCAAATTTACAATCATCGTAAAATCAGGTTCGCATCCTTGTTGGTAATAATTTGTTCAAAGCCGTTCTCAACCGCTTATCCTATTAAAAAATATACTCGATGATTTATTGCTTATGACTCTTTTAATAGATCCGGTTCTCCGAGAAACTTTGAAAAAATATTTTTATAACTTTTTAGCATGGGTTCCCCTACTCTGAGATTACCAATTCCACTACAATATCACAAACTTATACGACCTTAATTAGTTTAATGACGGTTATTAAGAAAATAACTAATAGCAGTTTCCATTTTATGAACGGTGTTAATTTTAATATATGTGACTGAATAAAATATGTAAATTATTCTTATATTAATGTTAAATTCACATTCTTAAAAGATTTCTTCATAGTAAATGAAGTACATAGTAAATGCGCATTCAGTTCTCAAAAAGGCAACTTTTATCCTTCAACCACGGTAAATGAGGTTGTATGCTAATAATATTTTATGAAAGTGAATTTTAGATATTAAAAATAGAGGACAAAAAGGTATCATTAAAGGAACAATTTAAAGCCAATAATACATCATATTAATATGAAATTATGCGTTAATTCCCTGTAATTGAACTAACTATAAAAAAATAATAAATCCACTAGTAATTTAAATCAGTACAATTTAAGACATTAAATAAAGTTAGAATAAGGTGAAGCCAACGTTAATCGCCTGGGACCAATATTTCTAAGAATAAACTAAGTTTAATTCTTTTTAGGGCTCATTCACACACTGGGGTTTCGGAATGCGAATCGTGTATGAGATTCAAAAAAGTATCAAGATTCAGTATCTCGGCGGCTTCTTCCCCCCCCCCCCCCTTTTCCTAGTTTGATCCCACTTTTACTATAAACTAACATATATGTATTTAATTTTTAAATAATTAATTATATTATATTTATTATTATATTCATAATTAACCTAAATAAAACGATTGAAAAAAATATATATTATTAAATAATATATTACATTGATTTATTAATATATTTATATAATTAAAATATTTTATACAACGTAAATAAAATTATTTATAATAAAATATTATAATTAATGATATTGCAGTAATTATTATGTATTTATAATTAAAATATTTTATTTAAAGAAAATAAATAGCAAGAGGATTGAAGCGGAATGCGATTCGGAATCGTCTAGTCTGAATGGGCCCATGTAGCGCAATCATCGTAAAATCACGATGTATCATGAGCCGCTTTCTAAGAAGAATTCTAAAAAGAATCGAAGCGGCTCACGAGGACGGGATACTCGATATGAGAATCTCATACGAATCGCATACCGGAATCGTAGTCTGAATGGGGCCAAAAGCCGCTTCGTATATCATTAGAATCTTCGATTCGGGAATCGCATTCCGGAATCTCTAGTGTGAATGAGGCCTTGAGTGGAAATCCATGTTCTGCACAAATGGTTGCATTGATATATTTGTCAGTACCTAATATTTCTTTTTATTCAGGCTTAAAAAAAAGGTTTCTTAAACGACCAAATATCATATCGTATATATCTAGCAACCCCAATATCTCAATCAATATTGATAAAGTGGTCAACATTTCATCAGTATTATTAGATTACTTGATTTTTTATTGATACTGTTTGACAACAGTATTAAATATTAAAGTCAAATCTATATTTATAAAGAGATTTAAAAAAGAAAATTAATTAAATAATATTTGCGCTGTTGGGGGTCTAAGATAAAAAAAAAATGCACGTATCTCCACAAATACCTAATATAATCAATAATATTAGATTAACCATTTAATAGGTGGAAATGATAACAGCGAACAAGGATACAGACGAATAGAAGGAATGAACATAGAGAAAGGATACAAAGAATAGGAGGAATGATAAAAGCGGACAAGGATACAGAAGAATAGGAGAAATTATAATAGCAAAAGGATACAGAAGAATAATAAAATTTATAATAGCACACAAGAATACAGAAGAATAGGAGGATTAAATATAGCGTAAATAGAAGGATTGCTTATACTTACCAAAATACAGGAGGATAGGGTAGGAATGATAATAGCGCACAAGGAAACAGAAGAATAAGGAAATGATAATAGCACACAAAGAAAGAGAAGAATGAGGAGAGAAAGATAATTTGCACAAAGATACAGTCGAAGTGAAGGAATGGTATTCGGGCACTAAGATTCAATAAAATGGAGAAGGGGAATAGTAGAGCATGAGGATACATGAGATTAGAGAATATAACATTATATACATAATAATATTGTAAAATAGTTTATAGACAAATTTTAACTTCTTTTCTAGTTTAAGTACATTAGAGCCTGGAGTTTGTTTGAATTTATCCACTTAAACTTTTAAAGGTATAATTATAAAATTTCATTGGTGTTATTAGATCCGTTAATTTTTGATTGATACTATTTAATAACAGTTTTATACATTTACAGTTACTAATAAAAAATCGTCGTTTGGCATATTTTTTTATTTTTTTATTTCTATTCTTAATTCGTTTTAAAATAACGGACTAAGTGGCGGCTGTGTCAAATCAAATAATTTATATTGCATAAATCAAGCATTTCTTACAAAGGACTAACATCATCCTGACTACTTATTAAAAGTTTAATTTGCCTTAACAAATGGCCCACATTATATCAGAGCTAACACAGTTGTAAATAATTTAAATTAGAACTTTTTATTACGGCCATTCCCAGCTATTAACAGCGTTAAATCTTTGGCTTTGGGAAATATACTAAAAAAAAGCTTCGCATGATTATAAATGGCTACTAAAGAGTTTCTTATTTACACGTTTGATATTATATTTAAATTATTGAACTAAAATTACTATTTATTAAATGTTGAACAAACTTAAAAAAGCTCAAAAGAGTTTAACTTTATTGTCCTGTTTCTTTTAGTTATATTACTGCTTATAGATGATTTATACATGTTTAGTCTCTACCTGTGTCTTCATTAATGACTGATTTAAAAGTCTAAACATGCTTGTTTCCAAATCTAAAAAAAAATAAAAAATAAAAAAAAAAAAAAAAAAAATATGTATGTATATATATATATATATATATATATATATATATATATATATATATATATATATATATATATATATATATATATATATATATATATATATAAATAACATTTCTATAGTCAAACCAAAATAATAAAATTTGGTTCATATTTGCTTCGAATACTCTGGGTCGTCATTATCAGTAAACCAATATTATTAAAGAATAATAGAGACCCATTCATTAAGGAACGGTTCATCTAAATTATACCCAAATTTAACTAAGTATTATAGATTTATTTTATTTATACACTCTTCGTTAATGTTATTTCCCATTATTGTTTCGGATAATTAACAGTCAAAGTTAAAAAAATCCTACTTCGTTTAATGACAAAATAAAGTAAAGTAATAGAAATAACAAGGGAGTATTTTAACCTTTCTATTTTTAACATAATTATTTATATTTCTATAGTCAAACCAAAATAATAAAATTTGGTTCATATTTGCTTCGAATACTCTGGGTCGTCATTATCAGTAAACCAATATTATTAAAGAATAATAGAGACCCATTCATTAAGGAACGGTTCATCTAAATTATACCCAAATTTAACTAAGTATTATAGATTTATTTTATTTATACACTCTTCGTTAATGTTATTTCCCATTATTGTTTCGGATAATTAACAGTCAAAGTTAAAAAAATCCTACTTCGTTTAATGACAAAATAAAGTAAAGTAATAGAAATAACAAGGGAGTATTTTAACCTTTCTATTTTTAACATAATTATTTTATAAAATAAAATATAAAAAAACACATTTATAAGCTAATTTTATACTTGTCCAATTTCCATTCTGGGTCCTTTATAATTATGGTAAATTTTATGCATTTATTAATACAGATAAACTAGACCGTTTAAATTCATTATTATTACACACCCGGGTGGAAAAATATTAATAAAAAATTGATTAAATTATTAAATAATAATAATTTGAGATATCGGCCACTTTAAGTCCCCTCAAAAATATATTAAATTTAACTATAAAAAGTTGAGAATAATAAATTGGCATATTAAACCTTTTTATATAAGAAATTCTGCAAGAGTTAAATCAAATCAGTTGTATTGAGCACAGACCTTGCTGACCTTATAACATTGATCCTTTTTTACGATAGTACTTGTAATTGTTAAAGAAGTTGCAAGTTAGATTGGATTTAGAATAAACTTTGAAACGAGGAAATAAATTTACGTTCGACGTTCGGCCGGAGCCTGGGCGTTGTCTAAACTAAACATTCTGGAAAAATTATGAACATAGTCAAGATAACACATGAAGGAGAAATAAAAACTGGAAATAATTTATTAGCGTTCCAGTAACTACAATACGGCCTAATATTATTTATGTACTATACTGGCAGAGCTGTTTGAAATCATTAAAGAGGTTGAATTATTAAAAAAGGATTGAATTCTTTAATAAGTCACACGAATCTAATCGCTTCTTTTGAATTAAGTAGTCAAATAGTGTATGACGAAAATATATAAAAGGTCTTATTATAAACCGAACTAAAATATATATAAGAGCGACAAACTGGGAGGGGGAATTATCTCATATTAATCATAGCTGGGCAAAGACGCGGAACAGAACGGTTAAATAAAAGAAATATACAATTATAAAAATAAAAAAAAATTAATATCACGACCAAAATACATTACTCAACCTTTTAAAAACTAAAAAGTTTCTTTTGAATATGACAGATTAACATTCTAATTGATAAAAAATAAAGTCGTCTATATAATTATACGTGAAAAATAGAAGGGACCCTTTTGTGACGCTATTTTTCATTATATTCAAATTTATTTTTTAACGTTAAAGACGGTGATTATATAAGGCGCGAGTGTGATATGTCGTGAGTCTGTGTGATGTCTGAATTGTGTGATCATAGGCCGGCCGGGAGTCCTCTACTCTCGGGATAATAATAGGAATGTCATGTCGAAATAATAATTGTAGGATGTCTCAGTTTTGAGAGGGTAACGATAGAGGAGAAAAAAACAACGAGAGATGCTTGAAAAAAGGCTGTGAATTCGGACAAGGTCCGTCATTAGTCCATTACATCGCCCAGTTTTTCCAAGCCGGAGCTCCTTGTAACCTAAGATAACGAGACAAGTCGGTGTCTTCACATAGAACATCGCCTTTCACTACTCTGAGTAAGTACTTCCTCGAAATTATCCAATAATCCAAAATTAAGATACAAAAAGAAAATTATCAATCAATTATTGATCTTTTCTTTTGAAGCATATGTTAGGGTTTAAGGTCAACATTAAGACCAACCCTTACTTTAACACCTCATATGGACTTAAGGTTTACACTTAACTTTTTAGAGTCGATCGTCACAAAGATTTCTGACATTTATCATAAATCTGTTCATTTATTTAACTCATTACAAATAATAATATATCCTGTTCATATTTACTCCGATAAAGGAATAAAGTGGAAATTGAAGGCATTTCACTAATGCATTTAGTGGATTGACATACATTTTATGTAATTTACGGAGAAAGCTCCGTATTCTGTTAAATTAACGTATAATGATTTTTTTTAGTTTTAAATATACACTCACATTACGTATTAGTTATCAAGAAAGTCTTCACTCAAACTCTTTTACAACAATTATAGAAAAACCAAAATCGATTTTTTTTTTAGTTAAATAATATTTGAATGCGTTTATGTAAAAAACACGGTAACTTTCGTGTTTTAGGTAAACCTTTTCTGTTTCAAAAAGTATTAATAAAACATGTATACACGGTGAATGGCGATAAATGTACAAAAATAAATAGGGTGAATCTAAACTTCATTGGCTTCAAAAATGGCATATAAACCATGGGTCTATTCTCAACCGTTTTACCACATGGTCAAATTTTATGATTTTTGACGATCGCATACCTTGCTCATAAAAACAATTATTGCTTCTAAATTATAAAAGCTAAAAAAAAATTTTGGTCTTGTTGTAAAGCTGACAAAAATTCTTACAAGAAAAGTGTAATATTAATTTTCATGAACTCAAATCACATGGCAAAAAATGTTTAAAAATTTTAATTTAAAGAATTAAAAATCAATTTTTTTGTGGTCCCATAACTTGGTAAAGAACCGAGCTTGAATTTGTCAGACTTTCAATGATACCTTGGCAATATTTACAGTCTCGCTTCGCTCGACAGTAAATATTGCCAAAGTAAAGAAAAAACACTTTTTCAGTCGCGTAGCATATGCTATTCTTGCCGTGGTAGCAGACAATGAAAAAACATTAAACATTAATCAATAATCAATATATAATAATATCAAATATTAGTAGGTACATACTTAAGACTTAAAAAAAGAAACCTTAAAAAGTGGTTACACTATAAGAAAAGATAAATAAAACTCATTGACATCTAGCGGATTTTAATCGTACTAGAAGCATTTCTACAAAGATTGCAGCGCGTTTTGATAACTACCAGCACGAAAGAAAAAAAATTTCTGTCCTAGGACGTAAACATTTTTTTTTTCACAGCTAGGAGTAATGAAAAGATTTTTTTAAGTCCACGTAATGAAAAAATGGATTTTAGCTATGTTTTTAGGGTCTAAAGTTACTATTTCACAGCCTACCACGGAAATAGTTATTTATGTAACTAGGCAGCAAAATGGAATTTTACTGACGAGTGATTAGATTAGCCTCCGAGCCAAAGGCGAGGACAGGGTATGA
Source organism: Gerris lacustris (assembly GCA_951217055.1). Taxonomy (NCBI): domain Eukaryota; kingdom Metazoa; phylum Arthropoda; class Insecta; order Hemiptera; family Gerridae; genus Gerris; species Gerris lacustris. The sequence continues at coordinate 59,836,490 of OX578276.1, read as the reverse complement.
TAATTAACTGCCGAGGCAGGTAATTTTCCTATTTGACTGCCGAGTGCCGAGGCGAAGCCGAGGCAGGCAATGAATAAACGAGGCAGAAATGTTTCCTTTGCTGCCTTGTTGCATACAATATTTTATCTACTTGCGGCAGAAAAATGAAGCTACTAAAATGTTATCTTTATTAATATAACATAGTTAATAACTATGTGTCTTATTAATAAAGATAATAACATATGTATTAACTAAAATTCATGTTCAAATAAGAAACTTGGGAATAATAACCAATAAGTGATAAGCAAACTCAATCAATAACAACAAAATACAAAACACACGTTTATAACACACATAACTTCTGAATGAATAATGCACGCAATATAAAATATTTATTTATATTTTTACTAACAAATTACTAAAAGTATTAACAAATATAAACAAATTATTTTATAATTAAAACGTTTATTTATTAAATATTACCTATTAAACTATAATATATGATGTTATAAGATGGATATAATAGTATAAACTGTCATTGCCAACATTATAAAAGTAAACATTTTACCGCCTAGGCAGTAAAATTACATTTCTCTGCCCGAAATTGGTTTAATAATGCCTCATTTTGCTGCCGCAAGTAGATAAAAATATTTTTCGATAAAGAAAAAAGTTGTAGAGGAGTAGCGCCCCCAAATTTGAAGAAAAAATTATTTCTCGACTTCGTCACAAGGTATGATTTTTCTGACATCAATGCCAAATTTTATGGATATCAGCCCAGTTTATAGGCTCCATACTCCCCACGTTTGCACAGACTACAGACACAATTATTCGTTAAAAATCACTTTTTACTACGTTTTTATTAGCTTGCTTTCTTGTTTGTTTGTTTGTTTGTTTGTTTGTACGGTACAAATCTTGCAAACGATTTTTGACTAACTTCCCGAATAGCTAGGCACTTGAAACTTTTAGAATAACCCAGAACACGATGACAATGCATTATTTTAATACTTATAGCCATCTTTCAGCAGCATTTAATTCGTTTTCAGCAAATTTTGCTGTATGGAAAGTTAGTTCGGAAATAATCCACAAGTTATTTTATTTGTTTTGACGTATCCCATATTTTTACAATCTTCATTATGACGGGTTTCAAATTTGTGATTTTTTATTAAGAGGTAAACCAGGGGTATCCAACTCCAGTATTCTAGAGGTGTAAGACCACTAGGCCGGTCAGGCAGATGGCGGTTAAAATTGTAAACTACTTATGATCTTTTGACATTCCTCGAATTCTAAAATATAAACAAATACTGGTTTTCAGACATTTCTACTGTTTTGTAAATAAACAAAATAAACAAAAACAGCCTCGGTGGCTGTGTGAGATGCGCAATGGCTCCGAATGCGAAAGTTCCCGGGTTCGAATCTAGTTAACTGACAAATTAATTTATAAATTTATTTCTTTGAATTAAGAAACTCAAAATATTTTGAATTATGTAAAAGATTGAGTTACAATATTAACCGCCAAATTCCCGTGGAGCGCTAGTAGTCTAACACAGGTAGATAAAGAGGGGAGTTGGAAATCTTTCCGTTTAAGGATTGTATGATCGCTGAGGTAAACATTGAATGACAGCTAAAAAGAATAAGTAAACAATGAAATAAATTAATTGACGTATGACAACCAGGTTTGTCTACACTTGTGTACTAGATATCGGTTTATATTTTCTACATCTGTACTTCTATACTTGTACTTATTTTTATTCTCTTGCCCTCCCCTACACGGGGCCATATCGATGGCCACGATTTAGATTCGATGTTGGTGATATCCGTTGTACAAAGATTTGTCCTTTTTAGGTGTAAGATCAGCTCTCAAGATGGTTGTAATTTGTGTGAAGTAAATAAATTCGGAACTATTTATATTTCACTATCATTTTATATAAAAATAAAAATTATATTATCAACATTACATATTATGATTCAAAAGAAAATTAAAAAACGTAGTATATAAAAAGTTCTTTTTATCTTGTAATTATTTGAACTAATAACTCTGACTTAATAAACCTGTAAATCCATTAAAATCCCTTTTTTTCATCGCAATGCTTTCTCTCTATATGTACTAACTACGTATATAAGAAAATAAAAAACAGAGCTAATGTTTAATACATAACATTTATATGTAAAAAAGAGAGAATAGACTGACTAAAGTGGTCGTAATTGGTCTGTATTAAACATTAGCTAGGTGCGTTTCTTTCTTATCAATTTTGCATTATATGCCAGTGATTTAATTTATTACTATTTTTCCGTTTAAGTTAATAGTTTAGTAATCAACAAAGGTTGCACTCATTCATGTTAGGTACTATTTTATATTTCAAAATTTTGATTTCACAAAAGTAGGTTTAATAGTCTAAAACAGTGTATATTAAAGATATGGGAGCGTCTATGGAGGTCATCTTAATGGATAATAGAAATAGTCTCTCCACGTTAACTGGCTAATTTGTTTATTATGATTACATAGCAGCTTTCAGCCTTCATAAGGCCATCATCAGTGCCTAGGAACAAACAAAAGTTAGACTAAGTACTGAAATCTAAACAATAATTAGAGCGAAACACTTTACATACAATAATTACAAAATAACTGTCAGCATTAGAATGAGGCAAATATCAAAAGCCAAATAAAAAATAAAAGACGAATGAACAAATAAATAAAAAACAAAGACAAGTTAAAATAAAAATAAAAAAAAAATAAAAATAAAAAGTTACAAAAAAAAAAAAAAATAAATAAATAAATAAACAAAAAAAAAATAAATAAAAAAAAAAAAATAAATAAAATAAATAAATAAAAATGAATAATTAAAATAAATAAATAAAAATGAATAAATAAACATAAACCAAGAATCAAAAAAATAGTGTCGTATAAAATAATGAGGCAACAATCCGAAGCAAGATAAATGAGACTTGTATAACAAAAACCACAAAGTAGTCAAAAACACTAAAACAGACGCAAAAACTACGAAAAACCAAAATAAATAAATAAATAAATAAATAAAATAAAATAAAATAAAAATAAGTAAATATACCAATAAATAAAATAATTTATTTTATTTATTGGTATATTTACTTATTTTTATTTTATTTTATTTTATTTATTTATTTATTTATTTATTTTGGTTTTTCGTAGTTTTTGCGTCTGTTTTAGTGTTTTTGACTACTTTGTGGTTTTTGTTATACAAGTCTCATTTATCTTGCTTCGGATTGTTGCCTCATTATTTTATACGACACTATTTTTTTGATTCTTGGTTTATGTTTATTTATTCATTTTTATTTATTTATTTTAATTATTCATTTTTATTTATTTATTTTATTTATTTATTTTTTTTTTATTTATTTTTTTTTTTGTTTATTTATTTATTTTTTTTTTTTTTTTGTAACTTTTTATTTTTATTTTTTTTTTTTATTTTTATTTTAACTTGTCTTTGTTTTTTATTTATTTGTTCATTCGTCTTTTATTTTTTATTTGGCTTTTGATATTTGCCTCATTCTAATGCTGACAGTTATTTTGTAATTATTGTATGTAAAGTGTTTCGCTCTAATTATTGTTTAGATTTCAGTACTTAGTCTAACTTTTGTTTGTTCCTAGGCACTGATGATGGCCTTATGAAGGCTGAAAGCTGCTATGTAATCATAATAAACAAATTAGCCAGTTAACGTGGAGAGACTATTTCTATTATCCAGTGTATATTAAGGTAGAAAGAGACGGTGTTGAGCAACCATAGTGCGAATTCAATATTAAAATAGATTTTATTATTCTCCTACTGTTTTTTTTTTAACAAAAAAAAAACCATTAGTATGCTAGATAGACTCTTAATCCAAATGTAATCGTTAGAATCATAAAAGAAAACAAAATGTTAATTTATAAAATGAATAATGATAATGAACGTTATCAGAATATAAATTTATATGTATTAATCTATTTACGTCTTCATATTTAATTATTATAGAAACAATAAATATACGTTGCTAAATTTAATTAAATTAGTTATTTATAACGTTCTTCATATAATATATTTTTAAGGAATATACGTTTCTCATTCATCAGTTAACAGATTTATCTCTTTAGTTACTAATAGCTAAATTAACGTCTTATCTATCTCCTAGCAAGACATAATCTAGGAGGAATTTTGAGTTAGAAACTCGACTAAGAATGCTTGAGAAATCTAGGCGAGAAGTTGATTGAATTTTGGCCTTCACTCAGGCCGTCCCATGATCTCGCTACCAAGTCAACCATGCCTGATGCAACACTTGTCCCTCACATCGTGAAAACCTGATTGATGGCCTTTCCTTATTTCAATTACCTCCTATATTTACCACTTTCCAAGTGTTCATACCTCTATTATTAATTACATTGCGCAGATTAAATACGAGAATAAATTCTAAAAATAAAACATTTAACTACTTGCGTCACAATGTTCTATCACCAGTAAATGAAAAAATAAAAATAATTAAGACATATTTAAGAGATTTATTTGTTCACAAAAGAATTTAGGTTTTTTTGCATACTTATGCACCGAATATGGCCAGATAAAGCATATTTATGCCTTTTTACAATCTATTGTATAACATTTATTATTTAACTTCATTTGTAAAAAATAATTAATATAAAATAGACTGCCAATTAGTGTGGCACATAGCTTCCTCGCATCCTATCATGTACTTTATTGTTATATTAAGATTCAAATTATTGTTATATTGTTTATTGTGTAAACACTATTAATTGTTTTAGCGATCTTTAACACTATAGCGTTGTCGCTGTTAGTTTTACTAAAAAATGTATTTGTAAAAAATGTTTGCCTCATTGAATAGATGAAGTTAGATTTTTTTCCCGACCTAAAATTCAAATTTTAAATTTGAAGTTCACGTTTACGCGAGCGTTGCTCATGAACACTTAGACGGATAATGTTGTACAACGAACTCGTCCTGGGCATTAGCAAAATGAACATGTCTACCAAATTTCATCAAAATCGGACGACATTTACTCAAGTTATCGTCGCACGTTTCATAATTCGCGGACACACAGACCGACCGACAGACAGACAGACAGACACGAGACCAAAAATGTTCCCTGATGTCTGAAACGGATTTCTGTCTTGGAATTTTTAAAATCGGAGGCATAAAAGTTTTTCGTTCTCAAAAGTGAACACAATGCTTCCGTTACCTTCGGTAAGCTCGGAAGCAAAATATCATTTTTAAAAACTGGTCTTATTTTCAACATTTTTTTTGTATTCTTCACCTAAATTGTTTCTATGTGCAAAATGTGGGGAAGATTGAAAGACGGGAAATGGTTCAAAATTGGGTTAATAGGTGTGCGGTGAAACTTACAAAGCAAAGTAAGGTAAGACCAGTAATAAATAAATATATAATAATAATAATATCACTTTAAAAAAGAACATTATTGTTTTACGAATTCATAGTTCTTCAATAATATTAATAATAATATAAGATAGAATTTGAATAATTAGTGGATCATTAAAGGCAGAAGGAAAAATATCTCCTCGCAAAATTATGATTTGTTCTCAAAGCATAACTTTTGGCCTCTTGGCCCGGTCGTCATCAGTGCTGTAATGTAAGATATGAAAATGTGAAAAAAAAGAGCTTAAACAAATGCTTTTTGTTGTGCCAGCATACACAAGACTCGAGTCTTGTCTTGTCAGTCTCTGGCTTTGCGGATTACTCGCCCGTCCGTCTTTAGGATCTCATTTGTTTTATTCACATTTTCATCTTTTTCGGCACAGATGATGGCTTTATAAAGGCCAAAAACTGATTTGAAAATAAATCATAATTTTACGAGGAGAGCCTTTGCCTTCTAACTTTAATAATAATAAGCTTCAATGTGATAATTTAATTTATTAAAAATATTCATAATAAGAATACAAAAAATCTCACCTCAATAAAATGAGCCATTGCAGAAACTCTAAATGCATTTATTCAGCACCTAAAATAATAAAACAATTATATAAATAAATATATTTTCCTTTATAAAAATATAAGATTAAATTAGTTATTATAATAATTAAATTATTAAGTTATTAAGGTCTGCAGGATATGAAAATATAATGAATAGGTATAGTTATTATACATAAGTGGCTATTTAAATTTACATTCTAAACTAATACAAATAACAGTCATAAATAAGTAAGAATTTTCGTAACAGGTTCGAAAGAACATAATAATATCAGGATTAAATCAGAGAGGTCAGGCCCTAAATGAAATATAACATGAGGTAGGAGTCGTGTGAAACACTGCCTCGAGTGGCCTCTTGAAATGGAAACATTTTAAGCCTCAGGGACAGAAAACATATTTGAATATAGGCTGGGGTTTTAGCCTAGGCCAGACCTTGAATCTAAATATCTGTGAAGCCTATGTTACACAATAGAGAATATAATTGAACGTTCAAAGATCCACGCATTATAAAACTCATAGCCATCCTAAAATAATTAAAATAATAAACTAGATTTAAAAAGGCCATATTTTAAAATTAAATAAGCATCCAAAATATTATATAAATATATTTCTTAACAAGAAATAAAAGCAAATATTTTATGGTCGAGTAAAATTAACAATAAATCAAAGGTCGAAACATACGGAACTCCTCAAATTGAAAAGACAAAATTATTTAGATACTGAGAAATAGAATTTGAGGGAAATAGGTCATTACAAATATGTTTAATAAAATAAGTGTACATTATTAAGACACTTATTTAGCCACTAAAATAATACTAATAATGATAAATGATTTTCATTTTATAATAAATTGTTTGAAAATTCAATTACTGCAACATAACGCTATGAAAAAATATTTTTTTAACAACAAATAATCAATAGAAAATCAATCATAGTTTTGATTGTATGTTAAGTAAGAATCAGATTTAAATAATAATAAATTATATATAAGAATATATGTATATATATATGTGTGTGTGTGTGTGTGTGTGTATGTATACATACATACACAGACTTATAAATCATATATAATAATATTCAGTTGATTGATAGCTGTCCCAACATTCTTTGAGTTATTTTTGACGTAAATTAATTTTTAGAGAAGAGACCAAATTTGTTTCTTCTTCAAGGAGTTCCATAGCAGATTAAGTCGGAGCAGGGGAGAAGTGGCTAAGACTTGCAATTATAGGAGGGATTAGGGAATCGCAAAGAGAATGCAAACCTCTGGCTAGGCCAAGCCAAAACAACTTTTAGGAGCTGCAGGGCCGTTGCCTGAAGAATTAGAGAATATTAGCCCATTTGTTCAATCACGAGCGTATATATGCTGCCTCCAAATAACCAGGTGTCTCACATCTTTCTCTACGCTACGCTATCTATCCAACGTTTTTTCTCGGTATCCATTTCCCGCCATCTTTCTGGTTTTTCTTGGTAAAACTTGTTCACTAATATTTCCTCTTCCTGAGGCATTTGCCACAACATAGTTTGCTTACCTTAAGCTGGCCTATTTGCTTCTGATATGAAATCTAAATGACTATAAAACTCGGTTATTTTATTGTTGATCAAATCCTCCAGACTACTTAATATAGGCAGCTTCAAAAAATCCTTAAGCTGTTCTCTTCTACTCTTCTCTCTTAATGAGTAATAAGTTTCTAATTAAATTAATTAATAATAAGTAATAATAGGATAATTCAGCGCAATGAGACGTACAATTCAATATTCTTGTCATTTTTGTTAAAGTGGCACCTTATTGACTGTGGCTAAGGAGAGACTCTGCCCTTTGTAGCCGACTGTAGTTTGTTATTAAAGTTTTCGGCAAATATTTTATACCACCAAAGGCCGTGTACTAGTATATTTATTATCTTTTTGAGAAATACACCACCTTCTTTTCATGGTATAGATATTATATCATCCTCTCCTGGTGCTCCAATATTTTTGAGACAGTTTTTAAAAAATTACTTTAATGCCCGTGGTAATAAAATTATGACTCATTTTTATACTCAATTTCAGCGTGAAGAACATCCTCTTCCCAACTATCTACTTCTACACACGCATTTAAATGTTTTTTTTTTTTTAAATATTTTGTTGCCAACCAATTTTCCTTCTTGTTAAATAAAGATTTTTCGAAGTTGATAACCTTCCTAGGTCAAGCTAACAATATAGTAAAATTTAAGAGCTAATTATTTGAAAGTACCAATTATTATTAAATATTATATTTAGTTTTAGTTTGAGTTAAACCAAAATATCAAGGATGATTATTTTATTTAAAACAGACTCCGACTATGAATATTTGTGTAACAAGAGACAGTTGGCCAAACCAGGAAGACGCATAAAAGCGGCTACGGTGATCATAAAACATTTTCTTTCTTCAAATCTGCAAGTCTTACCAAGAGGAAGACAGATAGTAGAACGAAATAAGGCGGCGAATATCACAACACAGCGATGAGAGATGGTTGATGTTACAAACGGCACAAAGCTTGTATTTATGTTAGACATTATCTAGGAAGGATCGAGCCCCGTCAGCCTGATGCAGCATCAAACAGCCGTTCCTTACCTCTGCTAAAAACATCTGACAAGCCGCCTTCTTTCCACCTAAACCACAATACAAACAATCTACTCTTCTCTCCCACGAGGCCACGTCCTCTTCTATAACACTAAACATCTAGCCGCAGTTCACAAATTATTTTTCTTTAACTTAAAAAAATTATACTTGTACTTGTAGTTGAATTTGTAGGATATGGGTCATTTTCAAATAAAATGTACCTTTAAGGAAATCAATTTGGCTACTTTATAGAAAATTAAAATAAGCCTTAGACATGATAATATTGATTATTCTGACACATCAGGGACTTAGGATGACATTTTCGTTCAAAAACAGTCAGTTTTCAAATTCATTTACATATTATATATGATCATATTATATACATAAAAAATCACATTTTTGTCGTAATGAGTGTTACTATCATAAAAACGGAATTTTTTTAGATTTTATTTCTCTGTTTCTATGAAACGTTACTAAATTGTATATATGACGTAAATATTCTCTTTCATCCCACCATAAATATTTTTTAAACTTAAAATCTTTGCAATTTTTTAAAAAAAAGTAATGAGTGTTACATTTATTATCTTTTAATGTTTCCTCAAAGCTTCAAAAAATGTAAAGGATACGTTTTCAGTGCATTGTAATAAAAGTTTTTATTATAAAGAAGAAGAAAAATTAATTTTTCTTTATTAAAAAAATGGTTGGACACGGCTACCCATAAGAATTTGTTTTTATTCAAGTAACACTCATTACACATTTATATATTGGACCTAAAAAAAATTAAATTTTAACACAAACTTTAAACATTAAACTTAGTTACAATAAAATTGTAAAATCTTGGGGCAGAAAAGGTACATTTTATTTGAAAATGACATATAATTCAAAAAATAAATGCATTCTTATACAATAATACAATTATTTAATTTAACAAGGATTTCATCGTGTAAGGAAGGAAGTAACAACCAGAATGTCTAAGCTCAAAAACTCCTCAATTGGAAAAAGTCTAAAAAAAGTTCTTTCCAAATGTGTAAATTAAATGCAGTAAGTACATAGCAGCCACACAAATACAGTCGGAACTCCAACAAAATTGATGGTTCCAGAAAAAAAATTCGCTACAAAGAAATTTCGTTATATAGAATTTCTTTAAGAAATAAAATGAGTGGTCCTGAATAAGGAAGGTTTTTATCCCATACTACATTTTTACCCATTACAGAACTGCTTCGGATTTACAACCTCTAGATCTTTTTTAAAAAATCTCCACTTGTGGCGAATAGTTCAAATATTAAATCCCGGTTTTTCAAAATTGTAGACACTGAACAAAGAGCGGTTTTGAATTTACGGGGTACTTCTTTGTTCTTCATTCCTTTATTATCTTTGCATAGATCTGGTAGTTTTTCCTGAAAGTGGTGATTTTATTTGAGACATTTGAACGGTGAATAAATTACACTGTAAAAAGTCAAGAGGTTTATTCACGTCCGAATTAGTCCGAAACAAATTGTACACTGAGACTAAGAGAAGAGATTTCTCTATACTGTGTAAAGATGATTCCGATTCAACTTCAACTAATGGAGATAGAATACGCAAAATTATTAGTGTGCTAGAGCAAGATAAGCCTAAAAATGGTTCTAAGAAAATATAGGAAAGCAAAACCAGCGGGCCAGAATTATTTCACAAAAAGTTTATCGGTTGGATCTTGTCCTTTCTTCTATAAATTTAGTTCGTTGAAGAGAAATTATTTTCATTGTATAGAAACACTTTCATATGGATAATTCGTGGGACATAAAAAAGAGATTTTCAATGCATAGAAGTTCGCTATAAGGAAGTCCGATTGTATATTAATTAAAGGGGTTTCAGTTAGGTAAATTTAAATTTACAGATCCCCACTCAGTAATTAACTATAATTGTGTGCGTGTGACTTTGTATATGGTTAAAGAATTTATTTAGTTGTGGTTCACTTATACTATATTGCATCGTTTATATTTATAGTTCTCTTAAGTTTTGCTTCCATCGTTACTTAATTAGAAGAAAATAATAACTGCTAAAAAAAAAAAAAAATAATAATAATAATAATCATAATTATTATTTTATAAACTGTTAAGTTAGTTTTCATACAAGAGTTTCTTTTAAAATTGATTACCTAATTGAAAATAAAAGTTTTTATAAAAACCTAAACATAACTTCGATACCTCTGCTTTATCATAGGATAATCAAATAAAATAAAATAAATAAAAATAACAAAGAAGTTTAGAAGCTCACCTAATGCGTCATCAGTTAACTAAGGAAGTGCAAGAAATGCGCCTAATTAAAGCAAACATTTGAGTTAAGACCACGGAACCGTTAACTTACAGGTAGGTGATATACTAACACAACCAGAAATAAAATAAGGATCTTATTACTGAAGGTAGTCAACACGGAGCGAATGTTTCGACTAAAGAATGTTGTCTCTATCCATTATTGATGGGAAACAACGCTCCTCCGTTAGCCACCTTTTTCTTAACTACACCATCCTTCCTTCAAGGATTTTCTTATAAAGTTCAACCTTATGAGAAAATAAAATTTAAATCCGTCGAACTAATTCAGTATTTGTGATTAAGCTATCTATAAAAAAACTTTAGTATCTCTGAGGAAAATCTAAATATCGTAAACAAGAGATATAGAAATAGGATGAACCGACATTTTGAGAGGACTAGATAATATGCATCACATGGGAAGAATAGGCATTAATTTATTTATTTCACAACGTACTTCTATATTATATAAACCCTTCGTCAAAATAATCGTTAATTAAGGAGAAATCATATCTCTTATTATCAGATAATCAACTTATTTAGGCACATATATCTCAGTCGTGATTTGTCTTGAGAATAATGCTATATCTCTGGTTAATTTCATCTTCGATATTTTGTACAACTAAATAATTAAGCTTGGCAAATTTTTTAATCACCAGAAGAAAAGGTCATGAGAGCTTATAAGAGGCGTTCCTTTAATCGAATTTCTAACTGGCTTCATCACAAAATTTTGAATTAAAATTCAGTATAAAACTGTTTCCGCCATCATAGTAGCAAACTACTTTTGTTAGATATTAACAATTATTTATTTTGTTACTAGGTGAAGATTAATTTTAAATGTTTATTTATTTTGTTTTTAAATGCAAATTTATGAATATTATGTTGCCTATTCTATCGATGTAAATTATTTAGGATTATGATAGAAGATAACATAATCAATCGCAAATAAACAAAATTATTTTGATTTTTGAGTGTGATGTGATACTAACACAATTTGAGTAGAATAGATTCATATCGGCTGAGTTTAGTTTGAGTTAGAATAGATAAAATAATAGTGGTGCTCCAGACAAAATGATTAGATGAAATGAACATTCAGTCATACGAAAGATATGTTGATAAAGCTTCTAACTATACAATAATGTGTACCCCTATGGAAAATACCCGCATGAGGCAATAATATTCATTATATATAGGCAAGAGTCAGTCAAGCATAACATTGATTCAAAGCAAACGCTAACGAATTATTATCAGAAATAACGGAATAATTCACTCTTACAACTTAATCATTATTCTACGAATAAATCAACGTCAAATCGACGTCTTCAACATATTCCATTAAAATGTTTAAGATGAATAATTAAAAATATATTTTATCTACATTATTTCATATTTCAGTTTTTATCACAAAGCCGCGTCTTAAGTAATAAGTTCATTAAGTTGATTAAATCACAAGTGAGAGAGAACTAAAATCAGGTCAACCCCTTTCTTATAGTTAATTAAGAAGGTATTAAAAAACAAAATATAAAGACAGTATTATAAAAAATATATATAAGAGAAATATGATCAACACATAAAACATATTTATAAGATAAACTGAAAGCCCGTGTTTATTGGTAATCTATACTTGCAATAGTTATGTAGAGTCTGCATCAATTCATAAAAAAAGCAAATAATTATTGGATAATAATTTAAATAAATATAATATCTTTATTGCTTTTTGCTTATTTTATTTATTTATTTATTTTTATTTTAAATATTATTTCTTTAAAATGATTCAACAGCTCTTATTTTATGTCATAACTATACACGATATATAAAATCTAACACGTTACCAGTTTTTACAAGTGGAAGAATGTATAAATGAGAAAACCTATTAGAAGGTAAATAGACAAAGAGAAGAACAAAAAATACCGGCTGCTCAACAAAGTAAACAGGAAGAAAATAATATTTTCCGCCAGGACTGTAACGACGTGTTTTATTCTGAGGATCCTGACCCCTTGAAACGTAATATCTAACAAAGAAAATAAAGAACAATTTATTTTCACTTGGATGGACTAACTGTATAAAATAAACTTATTTCAGTTCCCCTAAAAGTGCATTCACTAGTAGCAGTGATGAATAAAAACAAAAAACTGTAGCCTGTAAAATTTACTAATAAATATTTTAAAGGAAGCCTGTATAATAAACACAGTTCTTGGCAATATTAACTCAACGAACGCAATTACAGTAACCAACTATAATGATTTAGAGGTAGAAATAAATTATAAATCTAACGTATTGGTTCAATTCATTTAATAAGTAGTTATTTTTTATGCAGTTTAGTTACAGAGTTGTATTTCAAATAACGAAAGCTTAATAAGTTGGATGTTCAATACTTAAAGCATGTCTTAGATTAATAATAATGTACTCGGAAATATATATACATACATATATAGTATGAATACACGCACACACACACACACATATATATATATATATATATATATATATATATATATATATATATATATATATATATATATATATATATATATATATATATATATATATATATATATATATATATAATGTGTTCAAAGTATATGTGTGCATAAGTAAGTATACATTGATTTTGATAATGTTGCTTAACTATAAAACAATCTCAGGTTTGATAATAATATAATTGTCTAACCATAATAAGGATATAACAAATAAGTTCGATTACGACAAAATATCGTCAATACAACCAATTTGTTCAATTGTCTAACAATTAGTTGGACAGAAAAGTCAACATAAGCAATATTTTTTCAGGTTTTCTTTTTTCTAATTTAGTAAATGATGTAGGTACAAAGTAAAATTGGGTTGGAAGATCGTCTTTTTAATAAAAAACTTTAAAAATTATTTAATTTGTTGATTGTGACATTTTAAGATGGCTTATCGAAGGCAATGGAAGCTATGTGATCGATATAAAGAACAAACATGTTTTATGCCTCCGACTTCAAAAATTCCTAAAGAAAAATCCGTTTTAGACCACAATGAACATTTTTGGTTCCGTCTCTGCCTGACGGTCTGTCGCTCAATTTTTACGAACCAACATATCTTAAAAACTACTCGCTTGATTTTAATGAAATTTACATGGTAGGTTATAAGTAGCCCATTATTGATCCCATATAAGTTTCAATCTTTTGCATTTCGCCCATTTGTTTCTCTTCCACATACTCACAAACATATATTTATTTACACTTCATTATATCTTCAATAGTTCTCATGTGATTTTTATGAAATTTGGATGGTTTGTCGAAAGGAGCCCACAGATAGCCCCAGATTAATTCTAACTGTTTGCACTCTTAATATTTTTGCTAAATTCATACTTTAATTCATGTAAAAAATCAAAACAATTTTGACAGATATAAAAATCGGGGGAAAATCAAATAAATGTATCAAAAATAGCTAGTAAAAGCATAAAATAATTTAAGTATGTAAAATAGATCGCGAGGAAGCTATGTGTCACACTAATTGGCTATTCATTTATCATTTGAGCAAAAGGCAATGTATGCGTATTAACTATTGACTTCTTTAAGAGAATAAAAAGGTATAGTTGTTCATTTTAATAGGTAGCTAGAGTTGGAAGCAGGCTAATTGAGAGTTTGAATTAGTAAAAGATGTTGGTGGTATAAATAGCAGCTGGTTTATTATTGTTAGAACAGCATGTAAGGGCGTCAGCTGTTGCTCAGCAGGAGAGAACCAGTCACTTTTGAACTTAATTCAGAGCACAACTAATAATACTAAAAATAACCCTAAAGCACTACATAATACCTTTCAACAGCAGGCACTATAAATGAAACTATGCCTGCTCAGTACAACCCCAATCTATAAAATATTAGGGTTTCATAATGAACAAAACTTATTATTCTATGTCTCCCAGTAAGATCAATTTTACAGGTGAAAAGGCAGGTAAGTTTCTTTTAGCTAAAAATATAAAAGTAAACAATCATCTAGACAAAAAAACACACTCGCTCATGATATATATTTAATTGTAAAGAGAAAACTAGTGTGTCAATAAGTATTAATGTAATCCTATTCATTGGAATACAAGTAAATACATAAGCACTCTAAAAAACAGGCTACCTCAACAATTACACTAATACAACATAAAACCATACAAACGACAAGACTTATTTTTAATAGAAGCCTTTAATTTCCTTAGCACATGTTGTTGATATTATTATTTTGAATATTCCTATAATATCTATTTCTATAGTACAATAAAGTTTTATGTTGAGCTTTTTTTACTTTCTCATATACATAGACAAAAATATATATAGAGATATAATAGGGTAAGAATATCCAGTTTTTAGATTTTGAAAGTTTTAAGTTTTAAGGTTCATCTTTCATCTGAATCAAATAAGGTGTCAAAATATCAGTCATTCGTCTGCACATTAGATGCGTAGAGCCAAGCAAATAAATCTGTCATGTCATTTGGGGTAAAAAAATTCTAATAAACTGGAACAAAACTTTCTTATACTCATGGTAATACTGGAATTAAATCCTAAAATATCCAATTTTTTTTAAATAGTGTGTTTAAAAGGTAATGCTTTACATTTCCTTTCCTCGAAAACTAGATATTTTTCGGAAAAACGACTTACCTATATGGTTTTAACAATCACTTTGTAACCCAATTATAATTTCAAAATTGAATTTTTAACCCATCACAATACTTTTTCTGTAAATAAAACTACTAAATTTATACTAAATATGAAAAAGTAAAAAGCATACCTTGAGCTAATAATACAAAAGTATACACACACGTATATGTATTATATGCATGTACGTGTAATCAAATAAGACTTAATGTTATCTTCAGATGTTCGTGGAATTCAGTATAAATAGTGTTTTTATTGCGGTCAAAGCTGAAGTAATTAAGCTACAAAAATCCAACCAGCTAATACTTCAAATAGGGAGGAATTTGACACAAAAACTATTGATCTAACAAAAAAATACAATTAATCCTTAAAATTGATATGATCAGTTAATTAAAAAGAGCAAAAAAGCACATTGCTGGATTGGTCATCATTGAAAGTTGACTAATAAAAGATGTTGAAAGTTCCACAAACTTTCGTCAGAAATAAATAATTTTATAAAACAAATTTATTAAAGAAACTTTGTTCCTATATGATTATTGTAGAGGCAATTTTCAAAGTCTAAGATAAAATCAAATTAAATTTTGCTATTACCTCAAAAGAATGATGAAGGAACTTTACTATGACCATATAATATACATGCACGAAAAGTTTTGTAACTTAAGTTGGAGGCTGCACTAGAAATAATTTCATAAGACAAAGAAAGCAGCATACGAGTGAATGGTATGATAACTGATATCGTCCGCATACCTAAGCTATCGTCCAAATCATCTGACAATCTAACATGTAGTCCAATTAACTCTCGGACTCCAACATATAAAAGCATTATTCAGGGTCCGGTTCCAACGGATTCTAACTAGATAAGAAAGACAGAAAATTAAATTTTTACATGTTTAAGTAAAAAACAAACACATTTTTTCCGATTTCATAATTATTGGTGAATGGGTTAACTCGATACATATTTGCGCAACACCAGGCTCGAAACAAATTGAAAAGAGACAATTATAAAAGATCTTGGAGCAAAAATGAATGTTCTGTAAACTGAGAGTAGAACGAAATTGAACTATTATCTAATCTTGAACGTTCTAAAATTATTATTTCTTGTCTGCTAAATAAATAGATTCGTTATAAACAACCTTACTTTGTTTATTAAACAATAGTTTATAATACCTTTAATTACAGAAAGGAATATTTTTTCCTCAAATAATGTTTTATGTTTAAAAAAACAAAAAAAACAATTAAATTATTACGAAATACAAAACAAGTCTGAAAGAAGTAAGATTGGCCAAACTGATTACTGAATGTGGGAGATCGTGATAAATACACTTTTGGACAATCTCATTAAATTATAGCTTTAAGATATGATATATTAATATTATTTACCACTAAGTAAACAACTTTTGTCGTATAGCTAAAAGTATAATAGAAATGAAACAATATGGAAAATTAAAAATGTTAACCTCGAAGAAAGGAAAGACCCAAAAATAGCAATATTATCCAAATTTGAAGTCTTTGAGATATTAAGTAATTCTTCCTGTATCCGGTCCAGGGTTTCAACTTGCTTCCGCAACCCAGAAGCATTTCTAACAATTAAATTAATATTTTTACAGGGGTGTTAAGGATCCATATTGTATATGGACTTTGATTGGACAACTAATTCTAAGTCCCATTTTTCAATCGAATTATATTTAGCTTTAGTTATAGGTGGATGGATACAATAAGAGGGAGAATAGAAGTTCTATATATAATAATGTAGTTCTATATATAATAATATAGGGTTCTATAAGGTATAGTTTGGATATGGCTTAGAATTCACATAAAAAAAAAAGGCGAATTAAGCATTTTATAAAATAAAAAAAAAAGGAACAATAAAATCATGCAATCAATACTTAAAAAGTGTTTAACAGAATACTTGAGATTTTTTGTTATGAAATCTCTCTTAAAAAAGAGTAATTAGCCATCTATTTGGCAAGTACGTGTGACAAGACGTGACATTTAGACCCCCATCGAAGGTGAGAGATAATATTCAATTAACAAGTTCAACAAGTAACGTGTATCCTTAACCTAAATGCAATTTGAAAACAATTGTTAACCCCATTTAATAAAATGAAAATTATTAATATAAATGATCCATCTGATCTTCAACAAATGCACCCACTTAAAACAATGAAATGCACATTATAAATATGCTACATAATGAATTGTATTCAAGGATTATAAATGTAAAGCTATTATATCAATGCAATTACTTATCTCAAGAATTCTTATATCTTATCTTTAGTATATAATAATAATATCATTTGTTTATCTTGGCTGGAATAATTCAATATCTGAGTTAAGAGGTGGGGGCAAGAAATAAACGTAGTAATCAACTGCTTGAAAAATCCAATTGAATAAAATTAAGTAAATAAAAATAATATTATTAAAAACTCAATATTAAAAATAATAACAGAACTGTAAACAATTTTTATTATACAGATAAGAGTGATTACTTTTAATTCCAATAACATTAATAACTTTGTGATAAATAAGATAGAATGGTATTTTAGCGACACTTCGTCCACTTCAATTCCAATCTAATTCCGTTCAAAATAACATCAATTAATAAGATATAACATTATATACCTGTAAATAATACATATAAAGTTTTACTCGATACATGACATTGTTATTTTGGCTAATATTTCGGGTTACTTCTCAAATGCAAATGTAGCGCGATTGTCACAATAACTAAATATTCAAATAGTGTAATATAGACCGGTTTAGACTACACTATAATATAAAATAAAATTATAATCTATTACTGCAATATATTAAAAATGTATTGAGCAAAGCATTAAGAAAAGATTAATGTGCCGAGGAAAGGATTGTCTTTTTACAAGGAAGGATTAACAAACTACAAAATAATTTAATCTTAATATTGAACAATTCGCATTCTCTTCACTTCCTTTTATGATCCTTTCTATGTTTTAATAATATATTTGCCTTGACGGCAGTGATTCAACCTTAACTTTGACAATAAATCATATCAAGCTTAAATTTACTGTTTTTTCCGTTGACAACCCATACTTAAATCAACCAGTTATTTTTTAAGCTCCTAACACACAAACATTTAGGCTTATTTTTGAGATAAGTGAAGTTTTACATATTTTTATTTAGTTGCAAAAGAAGTTTTATATTGGATTAAATAAACATTAAAAAAAAACACTATATAGGCAATCCAAATAATGACTAGAGTAATAAATCATTTAAAAACGTGCCTCATAAACTATAATTGGGTTTACATTCAATAAACAAATAAAATAATAAATAAATATAATCAAGCCGTCAATTAAAAACAAGTTAATTTACTTCGACAAAAAGCGTATTTGGTTGTAGAGGTAGGAATGACGACGCCGCAAATTTTTATCGAAAGCAAACAAGGAACGAGGGAAATATAGCTGATAAACTGCCCATTTTCATAAATACAAGCTATTTATTTCTTTTGATAAACCTTAAAATATTTGCCAAGTAAAAAACAAAATAAATAAATAAAAAAATAAAAAATGTATTCAAAATTTAATCACTAAAATACGTGAACATTCCACACGAAATAATTGGACAAGGTAATTAAAAAATAATATTAATTTAAAAAATAGTTTAAAACGTAATACGTGAATTTAAAGGAATTACTTGAGGGGAATTAATAACAAAGAACAGCTGCTTAATGGTCATGGGGAGTGACAAATGAATAAATTATTTATTCGAAAGAAGGTAGAAAGAAACATTCATAATCCCATTCAAGGAGATTTGCTATTGCAAAAGTTCCAGTATGAACTTAAGAATCCAATAAAACTGAATGGACTTACATAATAGCAGAAAGCGATCGAACCAATTTAATACTGCACTATTTGTCCAAATAAAATATATGTCTTTTTATTCAATAAAGCGATTTACTGCATTTTTTATAACAATAAAATTATAAAAGAAAATAGGCCACAATAAAAAATTATACGTAGCTGAATATCATGAGCATCCAAGGCATTAGAATAACTTGACTATGAACGCCAGTAATAAAGAGTAAAAAGATAAAAATGTTCCATATATTATACAGACTCTGTATGTGTGTATGTGTCTATGTATGTATGTGTGTTATTATTGTAGCGCCCAGGGTTTAACCAGTTTAAACTTGGCAGAAAAATCAGTCCTTACTTCTAGTTGTGCCGCCCGGAAAAATCAACATTTTCCACCATCTTGAACCCAGCAGTTTGCTAACTCAGCAAACATTTTTTAAAAAATTGTCGAAAAGTGATCCGATCGAGTTGAAATTTGGCACAAATACACCTCTCTGTAAGACAAACTAATCCATCAAATTTAAGTTTCATATTGGCCGCCATTTTAAAGTTATCAATTTCTAAATTTTGAAACTTTGACGGTTAATAATATCGAAAGAATAAATACGTTTTTGACTTATAACATATTGTTGGAACCGGTAAAAAATAAGGAACAAATAGCAAAAATAACCTGATGAAATTCCAATAATAAGTTTAAAAGTTATAAACGAACATAATTATTAATTAGTGCTTAGTGCGATACTTTTGTTAAACGTAAAAGTTTGTTTACAGGTGTAAACAAACTTTGAACCAATGTTAATGAACTTTGGCGGTACATCGTTAGATGTCAATGTACCGCCAAAATTCAAATAATTAAATAAATGAAATAAAATACATAAAAATAATGTATAATTAAAAAAAAAAAAAAATAATAATAATAATAATAAACATCTGTTCGTTTAAAACGGTCACCCAACCAAGTACTGACCACGGCCAAACCTCCGGAGTGAGAAAAAGTTCCAACGTACCCCGTACCCAATTTTTTAATTCTTTAGATACAACTGCTTAAAATGTTTTGTATACAATTGCTTCCAAGCTTACCGTAGGTAATGGAACCTATGTGATTGTACTGAAGAACGACAATTTTATATGTGTCTGATTATTGTAAAAAGTATTTTGTTATTTCTACACACAAGGGTTTCTTCGTCTATAACAAGCTCCCTTTTGGGGTATCTTCAGCCCCAGCTATATTTCAGCGTATAATGGACCATATTCTTGGAGATATAGATATGGTAGCTTGTTATTTAGATGATATAATCATAACAGGGAAAAATAAACAGGAACACATGACTAATATTGAGGAAGTTCTATCAAGGTTACAAGAAGCGGGCTTTAAGGTACACGAGAACAAATGCAAATGGATGGAAGACACAGTTACATATCTCGGACACAGAGTAGATAAAAATGGCATATACCCAACAGATGATAAGTTACACGCAATACAGAATATGCCAACACCAAAGAATACAAGTGAATTACGAGCTTTTCTGGGATCTATAAATTACTACAGCAGATTTATTAAACACTTACAATCTCAATGTGCTAGTCTACATCGACTTATCAAGAAAGGGGCAAAATGGGATTGGAATGAGGCGGACGATGCAACAATAGAAAATATAAAAAAAACATTAAGTTCAAACACAGCATTAATACATTTTAATCAAGATCTGCCAATAGTGGTCACAGCAGATGCCAGTGATGTGGGGTTGGGGGCAGTACTATTCCACGAATTCCCAGACAAGACCTTACGCCCTATAGCGTATGCTTCAAGGTCACTCAAAAACTCGGAAAAAAAATATTCAACCATTGACAAAGAAGCACTGGCAATCATCTTTGCAACAAATAAATTTCATCAATACATTTTTGGAAGACACTTTACCTTGAAAACAGACCACAAGCCACTAGAGCGGATAATGGGAGAAAATTGCGAGTTACCTAGGATGGCAGCAAATAGGTTAAGCCGTTGGGCAATACATCTCACAAATTATGATTACACACTTAGGTACCAACCAGGAACGAACAATGCTCCCGCTGATGCATTGTCTAGATTACCAGTTTCTACGAATTTCGGCGAAGAAGTTGAAGAGTTAGGTTCGATAAATCAATGTCAGTTACAACACTTACGGTTAGGAGAGATAAACGTTTCACGAAGGGAGTTAAAACAGGCCACTTTAGGGGATAAAATATTAAATAAAGTTGTTTCTTTTATTGAACAGGGCTGGCCCGATAAAGGTAGTTTGGAAAATGAATTAAGAGGGTATCACGATAAAAGAGAAGAAATATCTTTTGAGGGAGGCATCTTAATGTGGCATGGAAGGTTAGTGATCCCACAAAACCTAAGGAAAAGTATTATGGATATACTCCATGAAGGTCACCCAGGTATTACGGGAATGAAATCGCAGGCCAGAATTTTAGTTTGGTGGCCAGGAATAGATTCAAGCCTGGAAGAGTATGGGAAACGGTGTGAGGCCTGCCAGAGCAATAAAGGAAAAACACCTGAAGCTCCGTTATTTTCTTGGACACCACCCTTGGAAACGTGGACACGCATTCATATAGATTTTGCGGGTCCATTTCAAAAACAATACTGGCTGGTTGTAGTAGACGCATTTTCAAAGTGGACTGAGATTCTGCCAACATCAACACTATCGGCAAACCAGACAGTAAGACTATTAAGGACAATATTTTCAAGGTTTGGGATCCCAAGGGCAATAGTCAGTGACAACGGCCCGACATTCACGTCTGAAACATTTAAAAATTTCTGCAACAACAATAATATTAAACATATGAAGACTACACCATACCATCCAAGATCTAATGGGTTAGCTGAAAGGATGGTACAGACATTCAAACGTAGGATGAATTCCGGGAAGGTTGAGGAAAACGATGGAGAGAAGAGGTTACAAAACTTTCTTATCAGCTACAGAAATACCCCAAATAGTACGACAGGAAGATCACCTGCTGAGATGTTACTGGGGAGGAGACTCCGAACACGATTAGACCATCTAAAACCAAACGTACATGAGGACATTAGGGACAATCTAGTAAGGCAGAAGGTATTGCATGACCGTTCGGCCGAGGAGAAGAGTTTCGAAGAGGGCGATGCGGTTTGGGTACAGACTGCAGAAGGAAAAGAATACGTGAAAGGGGTAATTAATCGAAAGACAGGAGATCTTTCCTACGTAGTGGAGGTGGAAGGAAAAATGAAGGGAAAGCATGCAGATCACCTACGCAAGCGACTTGAAAACATTGTTGAGTGAGGGAGAAGTGTCATAAATATATATTTGGCACGACACTGACACGCAGAGTGTCAGACAATGATTGACACACTATATTTATTTATTATAATTTATTCTTGTTCTTGAGCATTAAAATCACTACTTTATTACATTTTGAAACATTTTTGGTTCCGTGTATAGTGTATATCTGTCGGTCTGTCACTCAATTTTTGCGACCAACATATCTTAAAAACTACTCGTCCGAAATTATTAAAATTTGGATTGTAGGTTATAGTTAGAGTTAGTCAATTGTTAGTACCATGTGGAAGAGAAACAAATAGGTGCAGAAGGTATGATGTACACCTTCTGCACCTACATATTTGTTTCTCTTCCACATGCCCACAAACATACAATTTATTTACACTTATATCTTCAAAACTATTCATCTGATATTTATAAAATGGAGCCCACAGATCGGATAAGTACTTTTAAATAAAAAAAACTTAAAAAAAAAAAGTAAAAACTTTTGTTAATAAAAAAAAGTATTTACGCATGTGGAAGATCAGAAACAAATGCCATTGTACAACAACTCTAATTTTAAGGCGTCATCAAATTTTTAAAATTATATAAATGCATTATAATTTATTTAAGGAAGAGCAGGAAATGTAGATGGGTAAATTTTGACCTACTCATCGAAATCTACTCGTTCAGAAAAAATCGTCAGTCGACAGAAATTAAAAAAGTATTTTAATGGGTCATGAAGTGTCGCCTGGGAGTTTTTTCAATGGACAAAAGGGAGGGGTAGGGGTACCCCTCCCCCAATGTGTCCCCCGAAATAAAAAAAATAATATGTAGTACATAATAGGAAATTTTTAAATGACAGTCTAAAAAGTTAGATAATGGCTAATTGTTAATTTTTTTAATTTCCTTTTAATTCAAGCCTTTATAATAATTTAGCATAATTGTAGCAGTGCTGCGTCAATGATATATATTATTTATACATTTCCATTTCTTACATATAATACCATGATTCCTATGATCACCTTATCTCTAGTACCTTGTCTTATCTACTTCTTTTTAATAAAATTGTGTTCATTCTTTATATGTATACATTGAGCGTAATAAGTAAAGAAAAAATATAAATTAAAATCACTTTCTCCTTAAAACAAATTGAGTACTATATATAGAAATATACATATAGAATTAAAATTATATTTCGGACTGATATTATCAAAGAAATGTCTTAATAAAATATAAATAGCAGACTTATACTGTTTCTTTTTCAGTGGCAACTAAATAAGATAGCCAAACAAGATAAGGTCACAAAAATCTCCTTATATAATATTTAATGGTTTTATGCTAAACCTTACAAACTACGCAACGCAGTGAGCTTTAATCAATAGCTATATATTAAAAATATTATATTATTTGAATTTAAAAAACATTTTATGCAACATTTAAGGATAAAACTAAATGTAAAATAAGATAATATTATTTCGAATCTCTAAGGTGTTAAATTTATTAAAAGCAAGTATAACTTTCTATTAAAAAACATTCCTTGGTTTGTCTAAACTCAAATAAACATTCGTGCAATGAAATTACACTTTTAAATTGTCGATTCAACAATAAGCGATCAAGTCAAAAAGCATATTTTATGAGAAAATACACACTATTAGAAACATTTTTCACATTGTCTATAATGCTAAAATGTCAATAACTAAACAAAACTAAAATGTCAATAAACCAAAGTGTTTAAATTTAATTTAGATAAGACCTAATCATTTCCACTGCCAAAGGAAAATATTAAAATTAAATAAACCTAAAGAAAAAGATAAATTACTATTATAAGTACGCAACGCTTATACCATTGTCGAAGAAGTATGATTAAATCAAGCATGCGGCAATTACCACGCGGATTAACTGAAGAATTGTTTTATTATAGGCTGAAATAATCAGTCATTATACATATCCATTGATGCGACAAATGGTGAAAAATCAGTCTCACCTCTACCAGTATCAAACTCAGACTAATTAGCCTTGTCTAATTTTTTTGGGGGGAAAAATATTCAACAACCCCCAAATTGGTATTACATCACATTAATGGGTTAAAATATATTTTACATAGTTTATTTATAAATTAATAAAGCGTATTAATTTAATTAGTTCTTATTTAATTAGGTCTCCTCCATTACTTTCAAGGCTTAAAGTAGAAGATTTATAACTCTAGAAATGTTTTCAACACGTACTTTGAAAGTTCATTAAATCAGTAAATTTAATAGGGTGCAAAAACAACTCGGGGTATTAAGGTTAAAATGTTGTACGGGCACCATCATGACAATTTCACAGTAACTAGTCCGCCTAACTCTCCTAACCCTCGGATCACGCTACAATAGAAACCAGTTTGTCTCACCAGTATAATAAATCTAAAGCTAAAAGTGAACTTCTGATTAATCGAGTAAACTAGAAATGATTTCATCTACCAACTTTTAAAAAGCGTCTGCCAATTAGTGTGGCACATCGTTTCTTCGCGTACTATCACGTACTATTCGTCCATTGGACGAATGGACACATGAGAATAACTTCAAGTATACTAAGATAGATTGCAATCTATTGTGTTCATGCGCGAAAGGAAGCAATGTGCGCAGAAGGTTTATTTTATGACGTGGGCTAATCCTTATATATGTACTTTACAAATTAAAATTAAATCGGATAAGTTGTTTTAAAAATATGTGTTGATACCTTCGGTAAGCTCGAGCTTACCTAAAGTATCTACGAGTACAATATACACAATAGCATATTATATTGTAAGCTCTGTGACTCTTTGAACTGCTTTCCTAAACATTTATACAGCACAATCAACATTGCCAATAACAATTATGATATATTTTAATACCCCTTTATTTCACTAATCACCATGCTTAAAATTTAGTTAATGCTTTGAAAGCAATATCATATTTAAACTATGATGATAAGAAAAAAAGTCTGCCGATTAATTAGCCACACAGCTTCCAAGCATTCTGTTTCATATAATTTATTGCTTTTACAATCTATTATTGTCATATTTATTTAAATTTCCCTCCTTTTTAGGGTTTTGTAGATTATCCTCGAAACCCTTATGCCAAAAGTGATGCTTCTGCGAGGGTCCATCGTGCTTGATATAGGTATATCCTCCGAACCGTTCATGCTAGAGAGATGAAATTTGAAATACTGGCGTAACTTTTTGACCCTCATTTAGGAAAAATATAGAGAAGTTAAACATTAATATGCACTTACGCAATGTGCAAAAATATGCTAGGCTCAATTTTTTTTTTTAATTTTCGAAAGGGATATCATATAAAAGCAACTGGAGAGTAGATAGAAAACATATATATAAAATGTTAAGAGGATAGTGGTTCTTACCATCAATGTTGCGTTTTTAGCGCCAAAATTTCAAACACCCTAGTCCTAAAATTATGAAATAATTCATAATGCCTAATGATGGGGCATTTAACATTCTGCTTCCATTTGTTTCTCTTCTACATGCGCACAAACATTTATTTGTACCCATATCTTCAAAAGTATATTCATCTGATTTTTATGAAATTTGGATGGTTTGTCAAAAGAAGCCCACGTGAATTTATTTAAAAGAAAATTTATTTATTAACAATGAAAATAAATTAAGAAGCGGATTTATCACATAGCTTACCGAAGGAAGCTATGTGATCGTTCTAAATAACAACAAAAAAAAAATATGTCTCCGATTTAAAAGCGTCTGCCTCTCGTTCATTTTTGGCGAACCAACATATTTTTACGCCCATTGTTGGTCCCATATAAGTTGAAACCTTCTGCGCTCAATTATTTATTTTTCACATGCATACAAACAAACATTTATTTACACCTATATCAAAAGTCTGATTTTCAAGAAATTTAGGTGATAAGTGGAAAGTAGGCTACAGATAGCCCCCAGATTAATTTCGATCACCTGAGCACATTAAATATTTAACCTTTATGATGAAAAATTTAAACCTTTATGTGTGTAAAAAAGAAAACAATTTGGACAGATTTAAAAATAGTCTGCCAAGTAAGTTGAAATTTATATGGGACCAACAGTGGGCTAATTATGACCTACCATACAAATGGCATTAAAATCGGACGAGTAGTTTTTAAGGTGAGTTGGTTCGTATATATTGAACGACAGACAGCAGATAGCACATAGCTTCCGTTACCTTAGTTAAGCTCGGAAGCAAAAAAGAGTAAATAATTAAATAAATTAAACAATAATGGGTTGTGAAAGCATAACATCAATAAAGTACAGGATATGATACGAGATAGCTAAGTGCCACACTAATTGGCAGACTATTTTTAATAGCTCTTAAGTTATATTCGATCTATTTAATATTATACGTTTCAAGAAGGTGGTATTCGTTAATATTACGGTCAAAAATGCATTTATAACTAAATTATCATTTTAATTTATGACTGCTTAAATTGAAATTGTTGTTAGTAAGATTTATTATTGAAGTTAAAATAAATAATTAAATATTTCAAAGAACAAAATAAATGGCATTGATATACCCAACTAAGGAAGGGAATGGGGGAAAAAAAAAGTTGACAGTTGATTTATAAAACAAAAAATTGCAAAACAATTTACTGCTTCTACAAGAGAATGCTTGATTGCTTACAAATAATTTATTTTATTCATGCAGTGACACGAAAATCAAATGACGTTTAACAATTTAACCTCAAAAGAATGAGAGAATAAAAAACTAACTATCAATATTCAAGGTAAACTTTTAGATGAGTTGGGAATAGCTAAAAGAAATATACGGAGTGACATGTCGGCTAAGAATAAAATATGGACCGAATATCCTTGGACCAGCTTGAGATTTACAAGATGGACATGACATGATCTTAGAGAAAAACCATGATTCGCATATTTAAGAGTTGGGTAAGACATTCTACAACTAGAACCAAGCAGCTTCAAATATAATTAATTAATATTTCCATACACACTCATACAGAGATACATACATCTATAAGTACATACAAAGTCTGATGAGAGCTTAGCTTCGCGAGTACAAGTTATAGACAAGGTCAAGGACAATCAAGGACATCTACATGTAGGGTTATGTATCATGTTACATACACTTATACTTTATCTAATCCTGCAACATTGTAAGCAAATAATTATGCTAACAATTTCAACATAACATTTCCATTAAAAATAAAAAATAATGAGAGACGGTTCTAAGTCATACATAAAATCCCCGAACAAATCTACTGATTTCACCAGTGTTATAATTTTATATAAATATGTATTTACTACTCCTAGAGCTTAAGAGAGTGGTAAATCTCAACACTCAATTAAGAGTATTATAATAAAGGTGAAGCCTAAATCTTACAGTAATCACATTACTCGTATAATAAAACAAAAATATAAATATTTTATACTTAGTATTTAAAAGAAAAATCGGACAAAGCTTTCTCATATACATAGTAATATTGGATTAGATGTATCCCGGAAAATTACTTACATGAGTAATTCAGTCATGTGGGAGTAATTATTTTCCAAATTTTGAGATAAATGTTTCTGAACATATACGTCAAATTTAAAAATCGGTTCAGCAGTATGGGCTTCAAGTGACTGCCGACGCCGACGAAGTATAGACTCTCAATACACACACACACACACGTGTGTATGTGTGTGTGTGTATTGTGTGTATATATATTATATATTATATATATATTATATGATTTTCTCCAAACATTTTTATTGTTGACGTCCAATGTATGCTAGTGGACTAAAAAGTTGTAGTAATTTTTCCTTCGTTTACTCGTTTGTATAGAGGCGTACAAGCATTATACCGATAAATGCTCACTTAAAATGGCTAACATTGTTAACAATGTGCTTCTTTTTTTTTTTAATATAGTAAGCTTAAAAAATGGAATCATATAAAATGTTTAAATAAAGTTCATAAATACACATTAACATTTTGCCCGCAGAATTATAAATGTTCTTATTACATTGTTATTTTACTTTTATTTAATTTTGATTACTGCTCACATTTGTTTCATCGAATCTTTTAGATATTTATTAAACTATAGTGATCGGATTACTTAAAAATAAAATATTTGTTTTTACTTAAAAATAATATCAGGCGGTGGTTTATACATTCTTATAGTAGTAATAATTGAGTTCACTAAGTATTGCAATCTATGAAGGAGTATTCAACAAATTGCTGTGTCAAGCTTTCGTAAAGTATTCTATGCTTACTATTGTTTACTGGATATTTATAAAAAATCTAGAGCTATGTATTTATATAAGGAGTTGAGTGAAATTAGATTGGTTAGCAAAATGGTTGTGTACTGGTAGGTAAGAGCCGTCCTTGCTTACTAATACAAGTTTTCTTTATTGACAAGTAGACTGCTTGTCTCAGCCTAATGTCCATTACTGTAGGCGTCTAACTGGCTAGCCCTGGTACCCACACACTCTTCATTGTCTCGTTTCTCCACTCTTACTCACACCATTAGTGCAACTTGTCTAGTTTTCACTCTCTTCAACTTAGTTCCACCTCGTCTTAACGTGTTTCTCTTGAGATTATCTTAAAGATGTAACTGATAGAGTTCCTGTAACCAGCAACCAGCGCATCATACCTTTTCTCTCCTTTAAGAGTGCAAGCCCTGTTTGGTATAGGCTCTTTATACAGCAGTATTCACCTGATCTCAACGAGTTAGCAAATAAAACTGATTTATAACTTATAAAATAGAAAGTTTAATTATAAAATATCTGATATACTATATAAAAAAAATATATTATTATAACAATAAGTTCAATCATTCAATGATCCACATCATGGAAAATAATTCATAATAAAAAATATCTATTCACTTATTATACAAAATTCACTTTATTATACAAAACATCGATCCAAATAATTAAATTTGAATCATAAGTAGAGACTAGATGCCTCTTTCATAAAAAGGAGGCAAATAGTCTCTAGTTATAAATGCGTTTTGAACAACTTTAAAATAATAAATGTACAAGCATCATTGGCAACTTAAAATTGATACATTTTTAATATCAATTGGACCATAAAAAGAGAATGCAATTATATTCTTAGTATATTACCCTTTATTTCTATACTATGCTTATTCTTATTCAGGTCTTTAGGGTATTAATAACTTCAATTCAATTCGATTTTGTGATCGGATTAAATGAGTTTATGATAACACTCTTTACGAGTATATTGGGGACTCTTACGGGTATACGGTATACTGGCAGTTATGATTTTCCTTTGTGGGTGTCTGTTGGTCAGTGGTCTCCTAACAATAGCTCAGCAGGTGATTCCCCAGTGGCTCTACTGACTGAATTACGTTAAGACAGCAAAACTTGTTGAAACGCTGTATTGTTGTCTAAACCCGAATTATAAAATGCAGGCAATTTATTTATACAAATAGTTTATTCCGGGAAAAAGCAAGTGTCCGAAATATAGAATAATTGTTTTCCAGCTGAAAGTCAAAACCGAAATAGACAACTACATGTTGAACATTTTAAAATTTATTAATTATTTTTATAAAATATTTTTTTCATCCTTATTACATTATTTTATTTTTAACATATAATAATTTAAATAAATTAAATGAGATATTTTGTAATTTATAGTCAGAATCACTACGCAATTGATAGTGTTTAGAAGCGTTTCTTGTTTTGAGTGACAGCAATGATTGTGATTGTTATGAGATTAATTTAGAGGGGAATTATCCCCGCAAATGTACAACAAATGAACCCTTCATATCAAATCCGAATCCGTACAGTAAGTGGAGAAGTGCAATGATTCATTTTGATTATATGCTGAGTGTAATTGAATAAGGCCCATCAAGGAGTATTCACAGTTTGATAGTGTAGAATTCAAAGAATAAATTAATATATTATTGATACCAATTAAAAGTATGGCATTAAACACCCACAACTAAGATTAACAAACAATAAGAAGACCGAATGTGCTAATCATGCTCCTACGACTAGGACCGATTTCCAAACAAAGACGTCTTGATCAACTTAATCAATAAGCTTGTAGGCGTTAAACATTCTCTTATTAGGAATAATTTATAGACATCGTTATCTTTTAATTTGTAAAAGAAACTCACGATTTTTAGTAATAACCAATTCTAAAATATGATAAGATTGAATAGAAATGAAAACTAATGTTCAACTTTATAAAATATTTTCAATCAATGAAAGAAAACATTTAGTTATAAACTTTGCCCTTTATTGATACTGTCATGTTATCCTTTTTATTAGAGTAGATTAAGGTCGTGCTGTAGTATTTTTAATTTAAAAATATACATGTATGAATTTAACAATTACTCAAGAGAAAGTTTTGGCATATAGTAATTATTATCAACTTCGGTCATATTGTAATTTTAAAGGTGTGCCTAACTTTGCAATAATATAAAGTAGATTTAAATCACTGCTATGATCAAGAGAATTTAAATATCAATACAAATTCCGAAATGTCAGCGACTAAGAATTTATCATTTATTTCAAATTGTTGCTTCTAAAAAACAAAACAAAAAAAGAAATGTATACATTGATTTTTAGTAAAGCTTTTTAATATTCAGATTTTTATTTTATTAAAAACTATGGAAACAAAATCATAGAAAAAGGATACGAAGATTTTGATAATCAAATTTATAAATAAATATAATTTATTGGTATAAAATTAAAAAAAAAAAAAAAAACAACTAAGTTTTTATGAATATAAATTAAAATATAATTTAAAACAATTATAAATAGACTGCCAATTAGTGTGGCACATAGCTTCCTCGCATCCTATCATGTACTTTATTGATTTATTAACGTTATATTTATATTACTTTATTGTATATTATGTAAAAACTAATAGTTTTTAGCGATCTTTAACACTTCATAGCGGTGTCGCTGTTGGTTTTACTAAAAAATTGTATTTGCAAAACATATTTGTCCCATTAAATAGATGAAGCTTCATTTTTCTCCCGACCTAAAATTCCAATTTTAAATTTGAAGTTCACGTTTACGCGAGCGTTGCACGTAAACGCTTGGACAGATAACGTTGTCCAACGAACTCGTCCTGGGCATTGGTAAAATGAGAATGTCTACCAAATTTCATCAAAATCGGTCGACATTTACTCAAGTTACCGTCGCACGTTTCATGATTCGCGGACACACAGACCGACAGACAGACAGACACGAGACCAAAAATGTTCCCTGATGTCTGAAACGGATTTCTGTCTAGGAATTTTTAAAATCGGAGACATAAAACTTTTTCGTTCTCAAAAGTGAACACAATGCTTCCGTTACCTTCGGTAAGCTCGGAAGCAATATATACGTATATAAACTAAAGCCGCGGCTCATTCTAAATTTATATCTACAACATTTTACATTTTACATTCAACATTTTGCATCACCTTACGTAAAATTATCAATATTCTTCTAAAAGCGAAAAATGAAATGGTCTCATATTAATTTCAACCACCTGCGCTCTTTGAATTTTGCTAAATTGATACATTTAATTCATATAAAAAATGAAAATAATTTTATGTTGTTGTTAACAGCTATTGATTCTTGAACTTATTTATATAAAAAAAAAAAAAAAAAAAAAAAAAAAAAAAAAAAAAAAAAAAAAAAAAAAAAAAAAAAAAAAAATACTGATCATCTCATTCATACAATTCATACTAATTCTGATCATCTCAAAGCTACTTTTGATTACGATTATTATTTTGATTGATTCAACAAAACTAGTCTCTAGTCACAAATGGTATACAATGTATAATAAAGATAGCAATAATAAAAAATTACAATAAAACATATTTAAACAAGTTTGTTGTTAAAACAAAATTTATGACGTAGGAGTTTCTTTTCTAAAAGCATGACCAATAAGGGTAGAGAAACCTGTGGTAGGTCTCCTTTCAGCTGATAAACGCAGATAATAAGTCTTTTAGACCGTATGGAAGAGACTGGCCTGCAAATTATCATCGTAATCTTTACGTATTATCATAATAACATAGAGATTATCCTGACGTTTCTAACCCACTGCTGGCTATAGCCTCAAGGACATCATTTGTAAATCAAAACAGTTTATTTGGCCAGTTTTAACTGATATCAACCATAAGTAACCCATAAACTAACTCTTATCATACGATTAAGGGATTTTTAACTCATTCTTTCTTATTTAACTTTTTTTAACTTATCTTAAACGCTTGGTGTCTAAAAATCGATTTTTGTGTCATCTACTTTCTTTATAAATACGTATATATATATATATATATATATATATATATATATATATATATATATATATATATATATATATATATATATATATATATATATATATATATATATATATATATATATATACGTTATTGTGAGGAAAGATGGTTATATATATATATATATATATATATATATATATATATATATATATATATATATATATATATATATATATACGTTATTGTGAGGAAAGATGGTTAATAAGGTGTCAATTTTAAGAAAACTAAATTTTCATAAATAACGAGACGTTTCGACCCTAATTTTTCAACTTATAAATAAAGAACTTTTCAATCCCAGTCTATTCGAAATTAATAAAAATTAAAATAAAAGAAAACCATTTGAAAATATGAATCTTCTCGGTAAAAATTGACATGTTTTTTCCATATATACTTGTATAGAAAAATAGGTCTTTCATGTATGTAAATTTTGAGTTAAAAAAAAATTATTAATTGATTGTGATGTTGTTTAAGTGTTTTTGTTAATTAATTTTAATTTAGTTATTGTTATATAGATTGTTTTAATTTTTTTATTTAATTTTAATAATGTATGTATAGAGGTAGTTTTTGAGATGTAATTTATATTATAACTTTGAAAGGTTGAACTCTCTTTCACAAAATCAAATTAATTTTAATCAATTATGTTGACACTCTCCGCCTCCGACGGAGACAGTTTTAATTAAATATGACTTAACATCGATTGTAAGTATACTTATATCTAATAATTTGTTTAAACGTAAAATAATACATAATACATGTAATAATCAGAGGTTGTAACAAATAAGATTTAATACTTTCAACTAACTAATAAGTTAAAATGTAGAATTGTCAAACTGATTGGATGTACTTTTGTTTTTGTTTTTTTTATAGAATAAATGCGACTGAAGATGACCTTTTAAGGGTCGAAACGTCTCGTTATTTATGAAAATTTAGTTTTCTTAAAATTGACACCTTATTAACCATCTTTCCTCACAAGAACTTTAAATATAAGGGTGTAGTACTATTAATTAATAAATATATACGTTATATAAATAACGTATATTCGAAGGAAAAAAAACGAGAATGTTTATTCTAACCAAATAACAGTAAATATATTCCAAGTATAATTACATTACACTCACAAAAATAATGCAGGAAAAAACAAAATTCATAATATCCTCATGCATAATAGAACATGTAAAAAAACTTACATGTTACAAACATGTTAAAACATGTTAAAAAAACTTAACTTTGTTAAAAATCAAACATGTTAAAAAACTTTGATTATCGAAAATTAGGAAGAAATGCATTCGCGATCACTAGAATAAGCATTAAGAACTAATAATGAGTAGGATATAGCTTCATTTCCGAGATATATTATGTGTGGATACAAATATAGATAATAATATATATTTTAGTTTATTTAGATTATCTATATCAATGCATCACTTTATTTTCTTATCACGATATTAATTAGACGGATTAATAAGGAATTATTATTATCTCGCCCCCGCAATCGGTCTATTGCCAGTAATTAGTATTCTAAATTGAATCTATTTTAGAAAACATCTTAAGTGATAAGATAAAACTAATGAATGAACGGTTAGATGTCAGTTTATTTCATAATTATTCTTAGTTGTTTACACTTAGCCCACTTTTTTCTCCAGCTATTTGAAATAGAAAAGAGTGATAATATTAATTTTGTCTCAGATTTCAATAATATTGTTTCTTAATAACACTTTTAATCTGTTGTTTTTCAAACAATACCAATTATGAAAAAAAATTATACATTTAACGGTGACGGAGTATAAGATAAATAAATAACTGTAATACATATTCTTTTTTATAACGCGCAGTTCTACCTGTAATTAATTTGATAAAATACATAAGATATTTTATGTAAAGCTTATTAATTTCGTCTTCTTACTTTTTTCTCACAAATTCTAATTATTGCGATTTATAAATAAAAACGTGTTTGTAAATGGTTTAAATACAAATAAGGAAATGGTAACGAGGGGGTATAGTTTTATTATATGTCAAGCGAGGTACTTAGTAATGGTATCAGTAAAGAAAGAGCTGTTAGTCCCTATAAGGACAGGGTGAGTTTAACGGATTGCACAATCCTCCTTAAGTTCCTTAAAATGCTCTTGTAAAGCCCCCAGACGAGGTCAGACCTGGAGCGATCTCAGCTCGGGACAATCGGACCAGGGATCGCCCACACCATTGACTTGTCTCCCTTACATTTAGACTAGGTATCGCTCGGCTCTTTCATTGAAGCGAGTGTAATACAATAAATAAATATTGAATATTAAGAACATAGTTAATCATGATGAGTAGATAGTTAAAGAGGATGATTGTAGCAAAGAGTAGTGTAGTAAACCAACAGGGCCATTCCTTAACCCTCACGCCCCGACCATCTCAATTTCAACTATTATAAAAGTCTCACTTCATTTCACAAAAACTTCTGGTTTTATCAGTATCAGGTTGAAATTTTACATGCATGTTACAATATCGCATTAGGTGATTTAAGTAATGTTTTATTAAAATCGATTCGTTGGAACGTACGATATTCGTAAGCACGCATTATTCTCTTTTTATAAACGTTTAGATCCGATTAAATGAATTAAGCGATTTTTGTCACTTCATAGCAGTGTCGCTGGTTTTACTATAAAAAAATAAATACATAAAAATAAATAAATGTACGTCTCATAGAATAGATGAAGTTAACATTTTTTTCCCGTCCTAAAATTCCAATTTAAAATGTTCGTGCGAGCATTGCGCGCGAACGCTTGGGCGGATAAAGTTGTCTAACGAACTCGACCTGGTAAAATGAACATGTGTACAAAAAAACACAACAACCTTATACTTGTTATCGTCACACGTTTTCGACACACACATAGACAGGAAGCATATAGTTTGTTGATTGTAATAAGCTCGTTTCAATTTAAACACAAATAAAAATACGTTAGAAGAGCTCAAATTACGTAATTTTGGAAATTTAATTTCTCCAAAAAATTTAATCTGAGGAAAACTTTAAAAAATAAAACAGTATACAAATACATGAACAAAATAGAAATTATTTTATAATCGATAAAAATCTATTATAATTGTTATCCTTATTAATAATTTTAACAAACCAATTAATATGTCATGTTTATATTTAACTTCGCCTCTTCTTAAATATAATATAAATACTTTTTCCTTTTACAAAAATATGAGACTTAGCAACATGAAATATCCTGAAACCGAAGTCTTATCTTAATTTCTTAGGATTCTACCTAGCTGTAAGAAGAATTCTAATTAACCATTATAATTCTAAGAAAGAAAAAAAAATTTATATATATATATATTTAATCTTATATATAATATTAGATAAAAAAGAGGCAGATTAGGCATCAATAACCGATATTTAGAAGTATTCTTTAAGGGGTCTAAATTGATACTGCTGAAGTCAA
Organism: Gerris lacustris; assembly: GCA_951217055.1. Lineage (NCBI taxonomy): Eukaryota > Metazoa > Arthropoda > Insecta > Hemiptera > Gerridae > Gerris > Gerris lacustris. Next base: position 59,800,269 of record OX578276.1, on the reverse strand, counting down.
GATTCTCCCAGTGTACTAACTATTTTTATTTTTTTTAAATAATAAATATAAATAGGAATATGGAGAGAGAAAAAATAGTGTTTTTTTTTAAAAAAAAAAAACAGAGAAGAAATTTCGTTATTTAAAAATTCAGCTTTTAATAAAGATTTTGTTTTTTTTAATTAAATAAATTTGAATCTCTAGATAAGTTAAGTATAAAGATAATAATTGTTTTTTTAGCTTAGTCACAAAAGAATTATTTAAAAAAAAAAATCAATATGAGTTAAACTATTGTATCTGCAAAATATTTTTGTTTTTATTTAATCATTTCAACTGAGTAAATAGAGTTCAGTGATAAGAATTTACAATGTAGAAACAAATGTAAATATCAGAAGCATTATTACGTAATATAGAAAAAACATTTAGTTGTTTGTGACTCAAATAACAAGTAAAAATAAATTTTATTTCTAGATTGTTTAAATAATATGAAAGAGGTAAGTTTAAAATAAATAATGATAGTATCTTGCCATGTTATCAATCATTGTTCCTAGGCAATAAGGCAAAATTACATTTCAAGGTTCCAGTTTCTTGCGTGACTCCTAGATAGACAGCCGAAATACTTACTGCAATGACGCAACATCAACTAGTTTTTTCCAACTCCCCCTTGTAAGATCAAATTACAAACTTTGATTCTCTCTATGACTGTGGTTAAATGAAATGTTAAAGAGTCTATAGCAAAACGTTCATAGGAGAGGTTTCCCCTCCACCCAATGAAACATTATCCTATAAAATGTAAATCTAGGGGCACTTCCGGGCCCCCAGAACCAACTCAAGGTACTTTGGACCCCCACCCCTAACCATAAATAGAAATTTCACTCTTCTACCCATATATTGGTTCAAAAGATATATGAGCCCCTCGAGTTTTGTTATTTTGTCACTGATCTACTATCTATTGATTGATTGACTGACTCATCAAAATTCTAAGGCACTTCTAGCAATCCAAAAAACTTGAAATTTTATATATAGGTAGACTTTAATGTACAATTAAAAAAACTTAATCTTTGCCCCTCTCAAGGCTAATAAAAAGCCGCCTATCCAAAATATATTTTTAAAAAAGTCCAGTCATGCACCATGACTTAATGAGCGAATTTTCAAAGAAATCTGAGTATTATTGGCTTATGATAATATAGGGAAATTTTGGTTTAGAATTTGGATGGGTGAAAATTAAAAAAAAATTGGTACACAGGGGTACGGGGTATTAAAGTCAGAATAGTATTTACCCTTCAAAATGCATGTCGTTGGAAAGCTCTTTAAGAGTACAGTAATTGTTGTAATGTAAACTTTTGTCATATTTTCATATAAGAGGGGGGTAAAATGGAAAAAACACATTTTTATGCTATATTTGACCCTAAATTGTCAAAATTTGACCCCTAAATGAACTCCAAAAATTCTGGCCGACGAACTCATTGAAGCCATTGCAATAGCTCAATTTTCTTTAAAAATTCGCTGAAATTAAACTTGCGCTACTAGTGCTACAAAGTAGAGAACTTCAAAACTAAAGTATTATTTTACAATCAATAATAGAATTTTATATTGGAATAAGTGTGGTTGAGCTAAACTAAGTATTTGGCTCAAGGATTGTTAACATACTAACGGCCATAAGTCCCGTTTTGAATAGGACAGTCCCCTTATTTTAAACTTTTAAAGGCGTCACTTCGGTATCCGAAAATGTTTTGTTCTTCGGAGAAATGGGACGTTTTCTACAAGGTCTGGGTCAAATTAATAACTTGTCTTATACGTAATGAATTGGTGATATTTCCAATATCACTAAGTTATTTATTGTATGGTATTACTAAACTAAACTAAGAATTGGTACAGATGTATTTAATAACATCTTCATTTAATATTAAATGTATTATTAATTTTGAATTTAATGAGTTTAATGACTATAAAATGTTTATTATATTTTACGCGTCTTATTTCTTCCTTTAATTTTATGATAATTGATGTCGAAAGAGAAAATTTTATCTAAAAAATTCATATTTTGCCTTGAAATTTTCAAAATTTTCCAAGGGGAAGGCCCCTACCCCCCTTTCCTCTGGGGGTTACAATATCTATACATCTTATATTATAATTGATCTATATCTATAAAATTAAAGTTTTGTCTGTACATTGGTCAGAATTAATCATTTACATTGGTTTGGATACTTTTTAATTTTATACATTCTGAAAACTGAATCCGGCCTTAACTTTTTTCGTGTATGTGTGGATGTATGTATGTCTGTCGCCCCAGTCAAACTTTATAGGCGCAAAACTGGCTTAGTGATATCGATTAATTTTTGAGATGAGCGCAATTTGTAGGCTTGGTTTCATCGAAAAATATTAAGTTGAACCAAAGTTATTAACAATTTTATAAAATAAAATGTATAAAAAACAAAAACAAAATTGTTTGACCCACCGTAAACAAACCACTCAGACTCGCTATTCAAAACGTTTGGGTACTTCTAGACCACCTAGAGACTCGCGGTTTTTTGCGTTTGGTCGGAAATTGGCCCAACCAGACTGGAAAAATCCGAAAAGTTAAAAAAAATATATTTTTACCCTCCTTAAAAAATAAAAGATGGCGGACGCATTTTAAAGTTTCTTTGGAGGCTTATTGTGGCTAAGCGGTAAGTCGTATCGACAAGCTGATTGCGCCAGCAGAAACTGATTTTAAAAGATCTACAACTTTGGTCGCATGACTTTTTGTCGTAACTCCATCGGTTCTACCTTAAATAAGCTAAAATTTATTTTTTTAAAAAGATATTTGACTTTGAGGGCTTATGGCGTCCGCAATTGTTGACCGATTTAATTTCTGATTAGGGTGCTTACACCTAACACTAATGCTCTTTAAATCGAGTATTTATTATTTTATTAATTTTTCCCAGAACTAGAATTATTAAATATTTACTGGTGCAACAGCCATAGTGAGAGAAGAGGCTGGTATAATTAAATTAATGCACCATCATAGTTGATGATTGTTAAATGGCTTCCCAGTCTAATTGGTTTTATCTACGTTTAATTTGTTATTTATTATATTTATTTAGCATTGTTTTTCTTATTGCTATATTACTTAGTTTCCATTGGCTATTTTTGAAGTGTACAGATAGACTCCAAACTACGATTTGGAGAGTATTATATTCTTAGTAATGGAATTAATGATGTACACATCATTAATTCCACACACACAAAAAAAAAAAAATCAGGACTATATTACAATATAGTCCTGATTTTATTCAGGAAGGCTTTGGAAACAAAAATATTTAGAAATTTAATTTAATTGCTAGGCCTACATGATTATAGGAAACATAGCCACTAATACCTAGCATGAGCCCCGCGCGGAGCGCGGGGTGAAAGCTAGTTATATAATATGTTTAAAAAGAACAAGAGACTAAGAAATGAAAAATTACTTACAGAAATAAGTGAAATCCCAACAAACACACTTATGATCCAAAAATAAACCTTTTTAAAATAAGATTTTTTTTTATAAAATTTATATATTAAAAAATAAAATAATAACGAGGTAAAAAGTCTCGTGTAAAAAAGTTTTTGGTCATAGGTTTAGCCAAGTCTCCTCCCCCTGCCCAAGTAAGTTTTACTAGGTTTAATTTATCCAGTACAAGTAAATGTTTGTCTCTCTATTCTCTGTCCCACACAAACTCAAACACATTCTTTCCCAAATCCCTCTACACGTTTAAATTTAAAAACATATTTGACTTGGAAATTACGCAGCACAAAGAGGTTAAACTGTTTGATGATATTTAATTTATATTTTCCCTATAGTTTATATTAAGATCTTTCAATATAGTATTTATATTGACAATACACAATTAGATTACTCTCTACACAGCTCAGGACTCCATGTTCTCTAGTGGAGAGATAACCTTATGCAAAGCTAAAATGTAAAATCAATGAAATAGATAAATTTATGTACTAAAATATTATTTATATGTAATATGTTTTATTCAATAAAGGTATTTTAAAAATTAAAAAAAGATGTCACAATTATGTTATTAGAGCTTATTACCTTTGGCCATCATTTTAAGCTTACCATGGAGCTTTAATAAAACATGTGAAAAAAAAATTGTCAATTATCCAAAGGGTAGACAATTATTTATAACTATAAGTCTAAGGTACTACACTTAAGGGCTGCATATAAGGTTAAAACCTTTTTTATAAACCTATAGCGTGGTAATGAATATGTCTTAAAAAACACTCTTTTTTTCTATTTCAATGACAGTATAAGTATAAATTTCAAGGAGGGTAGCAAAAACTGTTTTTTGTTGTTTTAATGACAATATTGTCACAGGAGACTTTGATCACCCATCAAAATATATACATGTCAGATAAGGTGCGGAATTCAATGAAAAAGTCAACCTTGTAAAGCGATGCCTAGCTACGCTGAAGATCTCATTCGACTAACGGATAGCGAGCTGGTCTAATAAAAGAGAGACAACCATCTCAGGTTGCATAACCTAAGGGAGAACTGACGCAACGATATGACCCTGGCACCTCTTCACTCCAAGGAAGGATAGCTTATCCGACAAGTATCAATTTGAAGCACGCAAAAGAAATTATTGTCTTTATGGAAAATGACATTGACATTGATGGAGGGAATGGGGAGAAAAAAGACTAAGAATCATACGTGATCCTAAAACAATGTATGCTTGACTGCCTTCAACTCTACAGTCATTATTATAGGCATATGAAAACTTGTTCACATCAATGCCAACGATCTTCACGTCGAGTAACTGCCAAGATTCTTGAACCATGAATCCACAATATCCTGTAATTCTATTACACGCAGGACCTTTTTCGAGTGCATCTTATCTTTAAACCAAGATGAATTTATTTTGACTGGAAGGAAACATTTCCCTACATAACTAAGAGTGTTTCATCCAATGCAAAGTTAGGATTTTAATAAGGAAAACTAGAATGCACAACTTACACATACAATGCGGTCACATGACTACACTTTTGTAATCCCCTCAGAATTGGAATTCCTTTATGTTCATTCCTAACAAAACCATTAAGAATTATTACTTCTTTAACCATCAAAGGATTTTATTAGGGTACATAAATGAGGTCCTAAGAGACACCCCCCCCCCCCCCTCCCTCTACCACTATATTTGTTTACCACTTATAAGGAAAACAAGGGTGTATACGGGAAACAACCTTCTGGTAAACCATATGGATGAATAATATAAAAACAGAGAGATATTTAGTCCAAAGAATTTTGAGAAAAAAGAAAATAACTTCGCAACAGAAGGCTATGATATCCCTTAGTCTTATCACCTATTGAGACAAGGGAATATTTACACATTAAAGTAATTTGTGGTAGGTAGCCAAGTAAAAGAGTGCCTTTGTTTGTTTATTAGCATTGAATGTTGAAAGCTAAATGAGAGTTTAAACTAACTTGATAACACATAATAAGTAATAATGAGAGAAACATTTATTATTGGAACACGATGTACTTCACCCAACATTATTATGATGTACATTTTGGAAATAGCTCACACTTTTAAAATCCAATACCACCTTGTGTCATCTTTAAATTCTTCGCCTACTAAATAGCATAAGACACCACTATTTCACTTTTCGATGGTGGCTAGTAGCTTCAAGTGTAAAAAGTACTCAAACATTTCGGTTAAGTAAAGGTTAAGAGATACATCATGAGAAACAGAGAAAGAGATAAGAGGGAAAGAAACATCTGGAAATAAGGAAGAGTTTGAATAAGGGTAAGTGACTTTTTTTTTTTTTTTTTTTTTTTTTTTTTTTTTTTTTTTTTTTTTTTTTTTTTTTTTTTTTTTTTTTTTTTTTTTTGTACAGAACATGAACATTATTACTGTCCTTTTTGACCTTGTGCTGTTCAACCTATCAAGTTAGCCGGAATATTTGATAAATATAAATAATTAGAATCGCTGATTTCACTGTGGCTAAAAAAAATGAATTTCGATTTCAATCAAGATAAGAATCGATTATTAATGCCTCATATAAAACGCATTAACAAATTAGCTTGTATCTGGTATAATATGACAGGACAAGGACAAGAAGTCAATATTTTTAATTTAAATAGGGAAGGATGGAGGAATGTTCAAAATATAAAAAAAGAAGGAAGGGTGGTAACTAACAACTGTAGAAGCTAAGACCAAACAGCTGCCAGGAATCTAGAAAAGTAAAAGAAACAGCAGGCAGCAAGCAAGGGCGTATCCGGGAAACAGCCTCCTGATAAACCATATGTAACTTCATACCAACTCACTCACACATGATACACAACACCAGATATCAAACTATCTCACTCTCTGATAATGAACGTACTACTCTCCCTCTCTTTCTCTCCCCTCTACATTTCATGGGAGTCTGATAACTCCTGAATTATCGTTACAAATTTTTATCTTATCTTACTCATAAAGCCATTCAGGTTTTTTAAACCCAAACCACCACAAATTCCACAATGAAAATATTAGACTAAAATTAACACTAATGTTTGAGACATTAAAATGAAAAAACTTAACATTTAAATCTTAGTTAAGAATATTAAGATAAGATTGCAGCAAAATCAATTCATTAAAGAAACAATGAAATTAAATTTCAACAGAAATAAATAATATATATTCATTATTTGCTAAGTAAAAGTTATTATTATTCAGTAATTGCCATAACTGCACAGCTGCAGTTATAGTAATAAGTAGAAGAAATAATGGCTTAAGTTCACAGAATAAACTTTTTTTTTAGATTATTGAGAATGAGCTCATTTTAGTTAGTATAAATATTATACTGATTATAATAAATTGAAAATTATAAATACATGTAAAGAAAATATGATAGTTTAAAAATAAAACTTGTACCAAATGGTTAGGTTTGATCTTGTTTTGGAATTAAATAAAGCATAAACATTTTCAATTGACATTACGTTGGGTTAGTCAATAATGATTTCTTTGTTCCCACAAAGATTGTTAGCATACCTTTTATATCATTGTAGCTATTTCAGTTTTGATTCAATCAATATTACGTTATTCATGTAATTCATTCAATATTTTAAATGTAGCGGCGAAGGTTAAGCATTTGTAACAATAGGCCTAGTCACAATGAAAATATATACAAACATGAATTAAAGGTATTTTAATTAAAAAAAAAAAAAAGTTTACAGATCGAATCGATACATCATAAATCCTGCGATTAAATATAGGAACAGACAATTTAAGTCGTCCAAATATACAGGCGACCTTCGTATACATTTTTTATTAACCTTGAGGCCTGAAGCCGGACATATAAGTGAGGTACATTATGCTTTATAGAGTCGAAGCAATTGTTCTTGCGAACTGTAATGTCTGATGCTTCCATTATAACACTAAAAAAAAAAGCACATCAAGTGTTATTAAAGTAATAACAGCGTCATTTTAAAATACCTTCATAAGTACGATAATAATTCTCTACATCATTAATGAGAAAAACTATAGATTGGAAAATTTAACGCAAAATGTTATTCATTTGATTGGGTAAAAAAAGCATAGTAATAATATATAATAGAATCAACTGAATTGAATCAAGGTTTGATTGGCGTTTGAAGCCAAACTGTTCAAATACATATAGAGCCAGGTGTTATTAAACTAAATATTTACTCTTTTAGATAAACAGTCCTTCGAGTGTCAATCATTCGCAGTTTGAAACTTCTTCTTTCCCATGCCTATTAATTATAAAATTGACGAGATGTCTATTAACAGGTACTCAGTTCGTTAACAAGCTGTTTTCATTTCTCTAATAAAAACTTATCGAACCATGCATTTTTTTTATTAATACTCTAAATAATATACCTTCTCTCCAGATTATGCAAACAAAAATGATCAATATTTCACTTTTCAGACAACTCTAAACAATATTTTATTACTTCTAGCCCGATGTGTTTTATCTGCAACTGAATATTCGAATTTTCGAAGTATTAAAGCTTAAAATCCATACCTGAATGGAAAGCAATTTAACCACATGAAATTTACAAAGGATTGAGGGAATAACGTTTTTGATAAATATAAGAACTGATTTGTCTAGTTTAGTTGGTAGACCAGATCATTGGCCAACTAAAATGGTTGAAACTGGCCTGTATTAAACAAAGCTATGGTGGTTTCTTGACACTAACCTAATCAATTGTACAAATAGAATAAGTGTAGTTTCAGAATGTAATTAAATTTAAGCTTTTAACGTTTAGATATCAAGCCAATCTATAAATAAAGTTATTACTTCATTTGAATGAAAAAATTAAACCTCTTTTTCCTATATCATATACGTAGTATATAGAGAGAAATTTCGAATTTAATTGAGTTACAGGAGTCAGATAAAAAGTGTTTTAAAAAAATGTCTGTCCGTCAAGACACGTGGAGCCTTAACTTTAGGAATTTCTATGAAATTTGGCAGAAGAGTAAAAAGTAAACAACAATTAAGTTGATATTTTTGAAAAATCAATCAAACAGTGTTTTTAAATGTAATATTGTAGAGTAGTTCTCAAGATTTATAAAAGAACTATAATAAGTGGTCTCTTGAAAAAATATAAAACCCGCCATATCTAGAAATCCCGAAAACAGGTTTTTTAAGGCTATGGTTATATGATTTTGTTTACTCTGTAACCCAATAAGATCCCTAATTCTATAAACTTAAATCTTAATTCCCTGTGTGAGAGCAAGATTTAATCTTATTACTTCTTTCAAACCCTATCACCAAAATGAATACAATTATGTTTTGAGTATTCTTAAAATTTTCAGATTAAACGTTAAAAATTCTGCCAAACAAATCGAGAATATCGACTAGATTTTTAAAGTTAGGCTCCTAATGGCTAGCAGTTTCAAAACCTGTTTTATGACCTTGGTATCCTTCGTAATAATCGAACCAGGAATTTTATCTAAATTATTCAAGCCATTAAGAACTGACATAATTTAATAGCCTGTTACGACAGGAAGCACGTTAGGAAAATGTTATGGTACTCGGATTCAACGGAAGAAACCGAGTGGGTTCGAGTGGAAATAGACAGTATGGAGACGATGCGGTTTACAAAATCCAAAGTGGAGGAATAAAGCTTGCGCCCACTCTGAGTGCGACTTCAAGGTAAAGCATGGGGACATGCATAGACACACGGGCAAACACTCCTTATGAATATTCACTAGCAACAGGTCACATTTTAACCTAAAGTTAGTGGTAGAGGCTTGGCATTTCTCAGCTCTGACATCATTAAAAACAAACACACACTGGATGCACTCCAGACATACACAGTGGAATCAATCAATGCTAACTATCTATACTGCAGCAGGCCTTTTTTAATTTAATTAAACACGTTAGGAGTGAAATATTCTACCCCAGGAAATAACTGTAATGGACAAACGAAAATAATAAATTATAACACAAAATCTACAAACCACTATCTAGCTAACCACATACCACAATTAATCGATTCCTCAATAAAAACATTTTATACATTATTTTCATAATTATTTAAATAAATATTATAAAAAATAATAAACAGTAATTGGACAGCCTTAATGGCATTAACAAGTAGTTTGACAGAATTTTAGTATGACTGATGTTGATCTATGTAATTTAAAATAGACAAAAACATAAATTAATCTAATTTAAGGAAAAAGTAAAGAATAGACATTTTAGTAACATAGAAAACTTTGAATATTCTAAACCTCTGTTAAATAAAATGTTGAGAAAGAACAATGCGTTTTACATTGCTTCTTTGGTTTACTATTATTCTCTTTCTTGTATACTTTAAATTTTTTATATTATACAAACATCAAATTTGCTCATTCATAATAATCATCTAATGATCCTTTTTATGTATTCTTCTTTACAATATCAGCATTATTATATGGTGTTAACATTTTATACAACGATTCTCGGTCTTATAATTTTAGGATTTCATGAACATTTTTTTAAAAATAATAACTAAAAAATTATTAATTAAAATATGTAGAATAAGTTTTACCGCGATTTTTATCACTTAATTTCGTAGAACAGACAATCTAATATTTTTTTTATAGATTAGATGATGATCATCGATCAATCAGATAAAACCCGGAAGAAAATTTTAAATAATAGTGTATTTAATAATAATGCATTTTAAAAAAAACACATATCTGATAACTTAAAAAACATCGTAACTTTTTTTCACAAAATGTATATAAAAGGGGAAAACGTGTAGCCTACTCTCTAAAACTATTTAATAAAGGAATCCTACGAGTCGAAGTGGTTGCCAGCTGTCATTTTCATAATAAATTTAGGCATCTGCCATTTTCAGAAGATTAAAGATACAATCAGTGGCTACTACGCTCTTCAAAAATAGTTAACCTTTAGCTAACGAGAACAGCAATAAACTGAAAATTACAGTTAATTGGTCCTGGCAATAGTTCGAGTTAATTGGATAGAGCGATATATAATTAAAAATTAAATGAGAAGCTGAATTGGGAAAAAGATGTAACAATAAAAAAGTAATAAAGTTGTGTAAGACATTAAGTTAAAATTCACAACCATGTTTTTAAAAAATCTACAAGCTTTCTTTTCAACATATTAGAGATACGATTTTATACTTTTTAATCTAAAATGTTTACAGATAGCTTAGTAATAAAAAGTAAGAATGAAACAGAAAATATGTGAAAGTCGACGAAAAAATCGGATTATTGCAAACGTAGATGGGAAAATCTAACAATTGTACAATTATGAACATTAAATTAATTCGTGGAGTATTTAAGAACGGACAAATAAAAATGCATTTATTCTAGCACAAAGTTCTTTAACAAGGAGATGATTTGGACAATTTGAACTCTTTCCGTCTAACTCGTGTATTAAAGTACTTAAAAAAGTGGTAAGCCGAATAGCAAATACAACGCAGTAATATTCCATTTGACGAGACCTTGGTGAGTCTATTCAAGGTTTCGCAATAGTAAAAATTCAATAAAATTTTATTGAATTATGCATCGGAATTCTCGAGAAAATGAGCTTCCATAATGCAATGTAATTTAATTTTTAAATAGCACACAAAAACTAAGTAACCAGTAAACAAATTACTAACGCAAAGACCTTATCAGATATTACAAATAAAATCGTTTTAAGGTTAGAGTCACAACAATTATAATTACAATAAAATATGTTAATCAATAAAAAAAAGAAGTTAATTGCGTGATTTTATAAATATGTAGTTAACTCGAAAAGATCTAATTATGGAATACAAGAAAGAGTAAATACATACTATATTAAAAGCAAGAATGTGCAAAAAGATAATAATAAATTACAACCTTTTAAAAAATAAGAGTATAAATATGTTCATTGAATTCCTGATAAAAATTTAATGCATTTAAAGTTGCTGGAAACTGGTATAAATATTTTAAAATTAAATTACTCAAGTAATGAACGAGGTCTTTGCCAACAAGTTAACAAGAAGGTTTGCTATTATACCTCCGTAAGGGATTAACCTAAGGAGGTTGGTTGGTAATTTTATTTGTATTAGGAAGTGGTTGACCCTCCTACCTATTGCATTTACCTGATACTTCTTATTACTGATATAAATCATAAAAAAAACTATTTCTTAGTTTACAACAGACTGGCTTTAATCTTGTAAAAGACTTCAGAAAGTTAATAAAATTCCTTGACAATTGAATACAATTAATTAATGGTTCAAACAAAAAAATTGATAGATATTCAATATTTTAAATAAATAAATTTAGGAGAATCTTAATTAAATGGCACAACAATAAAAAATTAGTTTACAGTTGGCCAACTAACAACTCTTGGCTTTTAATTAAATGTTATAACAATATTTATTTAATAACAATATTTAATAAAGAATACTTGATTACGTCTTCTTAAAAATACGAGTACTTTTTACAAAGTTTCACACAATAATAGGAGAAATACATAAACTAAAGAAAACTGAATGCGCTGAGCTGTAACATTTGAAAATAGAGATTCAAAGACTACAATCATTTAGTATAGAGTGCAAGGAATTATAACGCGCATCGATGAAATTTGTCAGCGAATATCCGTACTTTTTTGAACATATTTATAAGTATTATTATTGTTTTTTTGTTTCTTTCCCTCTCTCTCTTACTAGATTTTGCATAGTATGCAGTCTTTCTACAGCAGCAAAAATTATTACTTTTGACTTATCCAATAGTTTCTGTTAGTTATATCTCAACTATAACATTGATAAGTCCTACATTGAAAGTTGGGTTTTGTCTGTATCTATTTAGGGTACAGGAAAGTATTATTTAGTTTTATGAATAATATTCTAATACTATTAATATTAAGTATTATGATTAAGGTTACACTGATGCAACCCTCCACCCTGTCCAGGCCCATGCCCAGTATTCGTGGTAATACTTTTTTATTATTTTTGAGTCGAATAGTTATACCTTGCCATCTTGTAGACTCAAGTTGTAAACTCAAGATCAGGTAGTACTTACCCCATTTTAAAGAAGGAAAATTTTATTAACTAACAAGAAACCCTATATTTATTATTTTTACGATAGAAATTATATGCAAAATATAAAAGTTTTGCAAAGCTAATGAAAATAAATAAATTATAAAAAATATAAATAAAGATAAAGATACATAATTTTTATCTTTCGTTAAAATACAAAATAACATAGTCTCAATGATTTACTGATATAACCTTTGCCAAAACCAGAGGACTCATAAAGATTCACAAACTACTGAAGAGTGGATTCAAAGCAAATGAAATAAAAAGCGTCCTCTTCTTTCAAACTTAACATTTATAATATATATTTAAATAAAAGGTCTTCTCATTGAGAAATTGATTAAGCATCTGTTTTTTTTTATTTAGAATCAAATGAAAGTTCCTCTTATTACCACTTTCATATATTAGATCGATCATACATGATACATGTAATTATAAATATGTAAGTTATTCTCTCAAATCATAACAATATAAAGAATCAAATACCTTTAAACCACTACGCGCAGTCTGATGTAAGTGTTCTCCATAACTCTTCTTTATACTTTATACTCTTCAAAATCTTTCAATAAAATAAATCTTTACATTCTTTAATTTTTCATTAATGATAATAAAATAATGCTAAATAACATTCGATTTGTAACTAAAAGAAAGCATTGTTCACGGGGAAAAAACAACTATGTGGAAAAAAAACCGGCCGATAGGACTACCAACGCAACAAAAACAAAAGAATCTAAAATTAATAATTTTTAATTGTTATTATTACAAATAGAAAACATTTATTAATAATAAATCCCATAATTCGATATTTTTAGTTTAGCTACCTACGCGTCTTCAGCAACTATTGTAACACATCAGTAGGTAACTAGAGGTAGACGCAAACTGCTCGGTAGTAGCGTGAATTCAATTATCAATTTCAAAAAAATATTTGATTTTCTAGCGAGGGTAGTTACAGAGCTTCTTCCCCCACTTCTAAAGAGCGGGCATTTCTCCTATTTGAAGAAACCAGCGGGGAATAAAGAGCGGGAACCAATGAAATCGCGAGTTCTTTAGCGCGAGTTTGTCCTTTCCCTACGAATATATCTCCCACTACGCGCAATTGGCAGGGGAAACATTGACAATCATAATATTGCGTAATGTTCTAAACGGCGCGAAAAGATTATTACTACTCATAGTTTTCTTAGATTTTATAATTCTGCTGTATTAGTATACTCATATCAAATAATCTTCTAATCTTCTATATCTATTTATATAAAAGCCAAATGCCATTCACTCACTCTCTCATCCATCACAGCGTATCTCCCCAACGGCAATAGCTAGAGAGCTGCTATCTCGCATGGAGGTTCCCCTCACCCTCTAGGTCGTAGTACTCGCTAAGAAATCTTTTTACGCTTCACCATCAATTCGGTATGGCGGAAATTTATACGTAGAATTAGGCATTGCAATATATCCTAAACCAATTGGACTAGAACCTTGAAATTAAAAAGTTAGCTTCCTTTTATGACATAGAATAGAATAGAATACTCTTTTATTAACATAATAAAACAAAAATTGTATAAATAAAATTTAAAAAACAAACAGATAATATGCATGGGCGTTATGCAGTCAGCAGGAGTTAGCTTCATTTCATACACTATACAAATATATATATATATATATATATATATATATCGACGGTTTGGAAGAAGACCGTCACAAAACCGATTTTTTGAGAAAACCCTTTTTTTTACCAAAACACTCCTAAGGAGTAGTACTTTTATGTAGAATATTGTCATATTTCTAGTACAAACACAGAACGCCAGAATGAGTGAAGTGCCAGTCTGGCAGTAGAGAGGATTGTATTAGTATTATGGTCTAAACTGTAACAAATCAGTGTTCAACTTGGCATCTAAGTTGAAACGCCACGTTTTTTTTTATTAAACTGTCACAAAAGTGTTTCTTGCAGTCTTCATAATAAGGTAAGACGACATTTATATCTCATTTTTGTTCAATAATGAATCAAATGCTTTTATGACTATTTAACCCATAAAATATTTATTAAATAAATTGAACAAAACGTCATATACGTGATATTATGACAATTTTGATCAAAATAATTTTTTTTTTTTTAAAAAAAGAATTATTTTTTTAAAAAAGTGACCCTCTTGCATAAAATGTTATCTACATTTATATAATTTTGGAAGTATTTTGTAACAATATTATTATTTTTTAACAGTTCTCCACTAAAATAAAGCTTTATTTAAATTAATAAATATAATTTTATGACAATTATTTTTTACATTTGTCAACCCTAGATTAGTAACCTTTCGTCATATTCACAAAATCGTTTACCCTACTACTTCTTATCTATGTGTTCTCCGTCGTATTCACTATATTTATATACCAATCGGAGTTTTCACCCTGCAGTGGTGATTAGTGACTATTGTCATTCATGTTATTTTGATTATAACTTTCTTATCAGCAATGGGGTGGAGTTAAGCACCCTCTAATCTAGTCTATTAATTGGAGGCAGTACATTGTTCAGTGAGATACCTGGACTCCAGGCCTTGTGATGGTGTCGATATTATTCATATAAGTTGTTTGGAAGTCAAAAGTTTAGCAGCAAGAAGGAAATCCACCGAAATAAAAATGGTTAAACTAACATCAGCTTATAAACAAAAACTGGACTCAATGGTAAAAAAGGACGCTTTAGTTCAATTAATAAATAAAAAAATTATTCCTTCACTTTATGATGACATAAAAATTTATAACTTTTTTTATTTGTGTTTGAATTTCAACTATCATAATATTTTATTTCTTTTTTTTTAACATTTTATACCACCTGATATGTTTTATGCTATATCTATTTTTTTTAATAAGTAAGAAAAATACAAGTATAGCGTACAATACCTATTCATGATATACTGCTTATGCATTTTAATGTTTATTGCAGCAATGATTGTATAATTATTTATCGATTCCTTAATAAAGACACAAAACTGTTTTTATTTTTTTAAATGTTTTATTTGTGTCTCAACTTATTTCAATTTGACTGTTTCTACTTTTCATTGTCATGACATTTTATGATCTCATTTTATTTTATTCAATCAATATTTCTTCATTTAATTTGAATAAATTATAGAATCAGTAATTATATTTTCCTATCTATTTCTTTAATTTAATGCGAAACAACTTGAAAGATTGTGTGCCATACAGTCCAAGTTAATTTGGAAAAATCTAAATGTCATTATTATATAAAAATGGAAAAGTAATATTATTTTTAAGGGCACTAGAATAGTATCTATTATAGACTAAGAACCTAAGTCAATTGATGAATTTGATTGATGAAATTGTTGTTAATGAATAAATTATAAATAATAAATAACAATGCATGCAACAATAAATAACAATATCTACAAAAATGTATAGAACAATACACATTTCATAACTTAAAAATACGTTAGTAACAAAATTAACTGATTTGTTTATTTATTTTCTCTGTCAACTAAAAAGTAGTATAAGATTTAACATTTAAGTTTTCAAATTTAATTTTAATATTATTGTGTAAACAGATTTAAACATAAAGGATAATAGCTCAAACTTTAACATAATATAAATATTTTAAAATTAGTTTAAATAAAAACAATGCATTAATACATATAAACGAAAAAAAGAAAAGAAAAAAAAAAAAAAACTTGCAACCTTGCTCCAAAGGTACTACTACAAAAATAGTGTAAACAAATAAATAAAGACCCATTAACATTTGAATTTTCGCGTTAAAATAAAAAAATAATTTACTTATTTATCTACATATTATTTACCTTATTTATTGTTTCTCTTTATTTCCCTATATTATATAATTTTCTCTTTATTGAATTTTTCTTTTCCTTTTCCTTCTCATAGAAACACAACAATTTAAATGTTAAAGTCTTTTACTAAAAACATTCGATATTATTTTTATTATTGAAGTCATTCTAGATTAGACTAGCTACTTTTCTTGATGTATCCTAGTTACTTCTTTTCTTTTAAGCAATAGAAGATATCTTTAACACTTTTATTAATTTTTTAGTAAAAATATGCATTATTCATTCAGAAGTTATGGGTGTTATAAACGTGTGTTTTGTATTTTGTTGTTATAGATTGAGTTTGCTTTTCACTTATTGTTATTATTCCCAAGTTTCTTATTTGAACATTAATTTTAGTTACTACATATGTTATCTTTATTAATATGACACACAACATAGTTATTAACTATGTTATATTAATATAGATAACATTTTAGTAGCTTCAGTTTTCTGCCGCAAATAGATAAAATATTGTATGCAACAAGGCAGAAAAGGAAACATTTCTGGCTCGTTTATTCATTGCCAGCCTCGGCTTCGCCTCGGCACTCGGCAGTCAAATAGGTAAATTACCTGCCTCGGCTTCGCCTCGGCCGTTAATTATCATGGCCTGTCCTCGCCTTCGGCTCGGAGGCTAATCTAATCACACGTCAGTAAAATTCCATTTTGCTGCCTAGTTACATAAATAACTATTATCTACGATTGATACGAAATATAAACATTGTATCTCTGTTTAGATGATTCTTTACGAACTTGTATTCATTGCGCATGCGCGTTTCATAATTCCTTTTTTTTCCGCCCTAGTGCAGTAGAAAAGAAGAATTTTTCACCTTAACGCACGATTAGCGAGTTTGTTTACATTTAACAAAACTAATTTGCTGTTTGTTTAATTAAGTAACTGTTTATATCGAGTTTTTAGTGAAAAACAATGATTGATTTATGTCATTATGACGAAAATGAGGAGAATAATACGCCTCCCGAAATAATTAATTCGACACAAAATACAACTAATAAATTAAATCTCATCTTTATCATAAGTGAAATACGAACCTACATACAGGAAGTTTATTAAATATTTTTTTCTGTATTAATTATTAAAATACAACAATCGTAGATAAAGTACGGTACGCAACTCGTGCCAAAACTGCATTTTGCATCCTCGTGTGGTTTTACTACCCTCGCTGTCGTTCGGGTGCAAACTCCACACTCGTATGCAAAATGCTACTTTCCGCACTAGACGCGTAATATAACTATTAATTATTTGGTTTTTTTTTATAACAAGTCTGCTAAATACTAACGTATTTGACCAATAACACAGTAACGAAATTTTATTAATGTGCATCTACAATGTAAAAGAAGCTTTGCTTAAACTTTTTCGTGCTTTTAAATTAATCCAATTATTAATTTAGACGAAAACTAAATAAATGCTATTTTAAAGTATGTGCCTGGTGCAGGACTATGTCTGGCTCCATTTAGAAACAAATATAGATAATATATACTTATACTTACAAGTATAATATTTTCTCCTAATCACATACTACCTATACTTTTATTATAAAGAGGGTTAATAAGGGCAAAATAGGGGATTTAAAAGAATAAAAAAATAAATAAATAAACCTTCATCCGACAAAAGTAGAGTTGAATGTCTGAAGTTCATTCAAATTATATAAATGATCCTCTCTAACTAAAAACTAAAAACATTGTTTCAACCCCTGAAACTGAAATTTATAATCGTTTCAAGCAAATTTACATAAAGTATCTTATAAAAATTCAGAGCAGTAAAAATAAATGTGAAGAAAAGAGGGGATAGCTTTTCTCGCTATATGTAATCATATAGAAAATAATATAGAAATATAATAAAACTTATCCCAGTAATTAAGAAGAAACCCTTAAGTATAATGGTATACAAGAAATAAATCACCATAAGAATAAACAAACATAATTTATTATTATTAAAACTATTTATTGGTAATTGTCATATATAATGTGAGTTGTTCTAATCTACATTTCTCTAGAGTCTAGAGAGAAGAAATAATGGATGTAAAACACTAATGGATTGTCTAGAAGTTGTCTTATACCAAATATTTTATCACAAATAATTCTCTATTAATAGATGTTGGTCAATCATAAGATATAGTCCCATAGATATAGTCATAGATATATAGTCCTATCAATACATATTATAATATGATAAAAGTATATTAGTCTGACATTTTTTATATAAATAACAATTTTTCCATGTAACTTCTTCTAATTTTCCTCGGATCTATGTCGAATATAGTTAGAAATAAATAATTTACTCTTCCATAAACAAGGAAGAAAGAACTATTTCCAACAAAATCTTTCTTGAATTATTATATTTTATAAAAAAAGTGTTCTGGAATCATTTTAAACTTTCCAACACGGAAACATCACTCATAATGTCGATAAAAAAATTCGAAATTCACGTATATATATATACGCTCACGATGGGGCAATAGCCGACAGTTTGAGAAGAGGTAGGCAAGCCCATATTAGCTCAGATCTAGTTGTTAACTGGAGGAAAGTGATCTATTATCTAGGTTTTCCCCCCTTTTGGACAAGCTTTCTCCCTCTTCGTAATTTCCCCAATATATCACAGTTCAAACCTAATTCTTAGATATAACTCCTCAATAGGCCCCATACACTTTAAAACCTAATACAAACAGTCAATCTTTGCTCAACCTTTAACACTAAAACGAGGGAAAAAACCTCTTATATGCACTTTAATATGGACAGAATATTGATAGAAAGATGAGAAAATGTCAATATATAATATTGTT
This sequence comes from Gerris lacustris, assembly GCA_951217055.1. Lineage (NCBI taxonomy): Eukaryota > Metazoa > Arthropoda > Insecta > Hemiptera > Gerridae > Gerris > Gerris lacustris. The sequence continues at coordinate 59,781,172 of OX578276.1, read as the reverse complement.
TGTACGTTCAAAGGACTATTATAATACTCGTATATAATATTCATCAGCATAATTATGGGAACATTATAATATATTTCATTACCTTTTATTTGTTATATATATAGTCAAAACATGAGATTCATATCATTTTTTGATAATAGTCTGCCAATTATAGTTGCACAAAGCTTCCCTACATCCTATTTCGTATACTTAAATGATTTTATGCTTTTACAATCTATTGTCAAATTTATTTAATTTTCCCCCGTTATTTTAATTTGTAAAAATTGTTTTGATATTTTACATGAAATAAAGTATAGGTAAATTTAGAAAAATTTGAAGAGCGCGGATGGTTGAAATTAATCTGGGGCTGCTAATTTTGACAAACCATCCAAAATTCATAAAAATCAGATGAGTACTTTTGAAGGTATAGGTTTAAGTAATGTATGTTAGTGCACATGTGGAAGAGACATTAATGGGCCCACCCAAATTTTATTAAAATCGGAAGATTACTTTTTAAAATATGATGGCTCACTACAATTGAGCGTCAGACAGGCAGACCGACAAACAGGAAAAGGATCCAAAAATGTTACCTGATGTCTGAAACGGATTTCTGTCTTGGAATATTTGAAATCTTAGACATAAAACTTTTTCGTTCTTCGGAACGATCACATAGCTTTCGTTACCTTCGGTAAGCTCGGAAGCAATATACTAATGCTTATTATATTTTAACTTAAATTGAAAAACTAAGTTATCTAGTTATTGCTTTACTAATTACGTCTTATCTATTTATGGGGTTATTAGTATTAGTTCCTACTATTAGATCATCAACAATGAACTAAAACATAAGCATTGAGGTAAACATTTAAATAGTTAGCCCCCAATACAGACACATTCACATTACAATAATATATAAAGATGCATAAGTAGAATGCACATATCTGAAATTCATATTTTAAATAGCCGAAACGACTATATTTTTATCTTGAGTTAAATATAAATTTTAGCACGTGTGACATAAACACAATGGCTCAAAGCAATAATTCTGAAATACACAAGAAACATGATAGATGTTCATTATTCAGTAATGGTAGAAAACAACAAGAGCTGATTTCATCACTGAGAAGAGTTGGCATCTATTTCGGTCCGAGTAAATGCAATAGAATACTAAATGAACACAAGCAGGTATGATTAGTTCGAGGCGAGCAATAACATAATACAATCGAAAATAGCAATGACGAACATAACCGGTTCCTCTCTAATAGCGTTTGGAAGCACAGCCTGGCCAAACTAAGAGCCTCCATCCATCATACTAGCCTACCATCATTAATACAATCATTCAAGAATAAAACTCTCGCTATAAGAGTTTTCAATTCGGATATTCAATATTCAAATTTTGTTATTATAATGTATGTTGTACGTGTTTATATTGAGCAACCAAACACGGTGATTTAACATTTAAAGAAATAAAATAATAATTTAAGTAATTACACATTTGGAAACTAACCGATGCGATGTATAAGAAGAGAGAAAAGAATGATAATAGTTATTTAATTTAGTGGTATTAAAGGTTTGGCAAAAAAGGATTCTCCATTATTATGATCAGGTAAGCACAATCAATTAATTCCCATCAGCGAAATAAAAATGTATCTTAAACTCTACCCTAATTGTTGTAGCATATTCTATTCAATTTTCTTATTATCCAACCAAACAACGCTATAAAAGTGGCCAATAATTACTGCTTCTATCAGTTTATTTAGGCAAATAAGCAACACCCCCCTCCCCCCATTATAAAATTATTTAAACATCCAATAAATGTTACTTCAAGAACTTTACCTCCTGCAAAGGTTGTATGAATTTAATTTTATTGAAGATATATATATCATTAAAAGGTATAGGGCGAGTAAAAAACAAAGGGTCGAAGGGTTTAGAATAAAAAACATTCTTCTTTAGAATGAAACGGGAAGGAATAAAGAAGTTTAATAAATGGATAGCTGTTAATATTGGATAGGCTAGCGCGATAGTGATTAAGTAAGAAGATGAAAAGAATCCGATGGAAACCGTAGCCGCTTAATTATAAACCAATATCAATTAAAGAAAATGGGGGGTATTACAGGAAGAGATACTGCCCTGGGACCTTCATCAGAAAACTAATGCATGAAACTCCTCCATCCGCCTTAAACTTGGGATTGCTTCTAAAATAAACTGGTTTAGGGGAAGCGATACCAAAGGAAAACCAATACTCAGGACAAAAACAGGGAATACGATCCTGTATCAATAAAGAAATGCTACTGATCCTAATAGAGATTAAAAGGTTTAAATTTACATAAAATGTCATCAGAATCTTAAGATTATAGTCCATTTAAAAACACTATTTTTTGGTCATGGTTTTTCGTGCGTGTAAAAGATAGACCCTTTCATCTACACTGCTTTTGTATTCAGTTATAATAAAGTAAATCTAAATACCAATGTACTAAGCTGACGGAAAAATGTAGAGCAAGAAATACCTAGATAAAAAAATTCTGATAAGTTAGTATTTAAATAAGATATTTGAACTAAGAGATAACTGTTGAAATAGACAAGGTAAGTACTCTTAGGTAACTACATTCCTATTTAAATAACATAAATGGAAACATAGTACATTCCAATGGTCGAAGTAAAATAATTAGGATTCAAATAACTCATTGATTTTATCCTACTTGTTTGTGTCCAGCTTGAACCCAATAAATATTCATGAATGTATATTTGCATATCTAGAAAACGTATAGCAGAATTTCTTTAATGTAAAAAACAAATATATTATTATTCCTATATATTATTTTAATATATAGGATTTTAAATGTATAGTCCTTAAATTAATTTTGAATACATTCAGAAAAACAAAATACGAGTCAATTTTGGGTAAACATTTTTTTAATTTGTAACGTATCTTTTTTTTTTTTTTAAAAAAAAATCATGCCTTTTCACATTTGACGAATATATATATACCTACTTATTAGTCCTGGATTCATTGAATGGTTGGCATTCATTTTTTTTCGGTTCTCAATTATTTATAAGTAACTAAACTAAACTATAAATTAACTATAATCAAGACTAAATATTTATAAATATGTTCTATGCGTTGAATTTTTCTGAAGACAACAAAAATGACAAAAAAAAAAAAAATAATAATAATAGAATGAGCGATCCGTATTTACCACCTTAGGTACAGTTAAGTGAAAAATCTATAATTTTATGTTGAATTTAAAGCTACCCGTGAAATTCCAATGAAGAGACAATCCAAATTAAAGATTTAAAACGCCAAAGATTTATTAAAGAAAATTGATAAAGAACTCAACAGAAATAAAACTTCACCAGCAATATATAATAAACTAAAAAACCATTTAATTTAAGTGTAAATAAAAGTAATTTTAAACAAGTTATTGGCAAAATTTATAAACAATTAATTTAAGCAAACTATTATCGTACATCGTACCAATAATAACTACAGGTTTATCGATATTCAGTTAAAAAAAGAATGTAAACTTATGGCCACTATTAGTTTTAAGATATATTAAAATATACATATATTTTGGAAAAATAATACCGTTATTTATTTTAAGAAATCTCCTAAGCAACACAAACAATAGAAGATAAATGGTCGTTTCAAAAGCACGACGGGACGCCGCCAAGCGTCCATTCTCCCAATAATATGTAATGCCTATATTAAGTCAGGTATGTTGGATATTCAGACTCTTAACAGATTTTAAAAGCAGATAAAATAACCATTTTCCCCCTCTTTTTCCATTTGCTAGTGATTATAGATGGTGCATATTATACAAAAAAGCACTAGATTACAAGAGAATTTCGAAACTTCACGAACCATTAAGGAAGTGCCTTATAAGGTAGGCAAAGAATCCTGTGTGACCAGTCGGAACGGTAATCACTATATTATTTCCAGGGCTCTCGTATAAATGAAAAAAACAACCTTATTTTATACAAATTTATAATCAAAAGCTAATTTTGAGTTAACTACTAAAAAGTTTGAAATTACCTACTAGAATAAAATATGAAAAGAATGACAGAGGAAGAAGAAGAAAATAAAATATATCATTTAAAGATCCTGAGTTAAATCCTGGACCTCGATTTTAAGTACCTAAATGGACCACATACAGGCTAATACTAAATTATAGTAATCATTGCGAACAGTAGGTATACATATAAAATTATTAGGTACTGTAATAATTATAACCTTAATAATTATACCTGGATTTTGATCATCTTAATTTAAAGTAAAATTTTTGATATTTTTTTTCTTCCTGAATCACCGAATAAAATATTATTCAAATAATAGTTCTTCGAACAAAAAATTCTCTAACTTTGGCAAGAACTAAGAAACTAAGTTTATAATAAAATGATTGTGCGTGAAGTCTCACATAATAAGTGTTCGTATATAATAGTATTGTGAACATGGTATTAGTTAGAATAAGCGAGGGGGGGGGGGGGTGCTCGCAAAAATTTAATGCTTTTTGAAGTGAAATTTGTATAGCCACAGTAGAAGGTAAATTTGCTTGGATTAAATTGACATCGAGAAACGAAGTTCGCGTTTCGAGACTCGTCCAAGTGAAACATTTTTGATTTAAAATGAACGAAATTGCAAGTTTTTGTTTTAGACTCGCCTGTGATAGATATTTTAATCGACTGCCGACATAGGCCGGCAGTTGATTTACCTGTAAAAAAATCTTCCCTCTGGACAAGTCTCGAACCCCCGACCGAAATTATCTGACTGTGGCGGCATTGTAAACTCTTGTTTATAAATAAGTATGTTGCGTATTTAATAAATGAGTGATATAATATGCATTACTTAAATAAGGGTTATTGTGATATTTCATACACATATTTCATATGTTTATTCTGTTTCTAGAACTTAAGTTTCACTTCTAATGCATGAGAGTCTCACACATATTGTTTTGACAAAATAGCGTGGAAAATTAAACAATTTACACAAGTATATTATATTATTGTAATCTACTCTTTAATACCTTTCATTTCATGCTCCGCTCAAAATGTTTTAAAAAATATTTATTTTTTCACCTGACGTGAATATCCGCCTTAAGGGATTCCCAGCTAATAAGATCAAATTGCTATTCTTATTTTGTCTATGGCTCAGCAGACCGCACATATTGCATATTTTTTTATATATATATTTTTGGTATCAGCAGAAATATAGTTTTAGGAAGGGGGAGGGGACACGCAAAATATTGAAGTTTTTTGCAGGGCCGCCCACAGGGGGGGGCAAGGGGGGCAAATGCCCAGGGGCCCGGGTCTCCAGGGGGCCCGGGCCTCCGGGGGGCGGCCCTGGTTTTTTATAACGAAAAAAGGCAAGATGGATGTTGTAATTAATGGATAACTATGGGCCCGAATAGCGGGTGTACCCAGGTGCCCCCAAATAAAAAAATACAAAGACATCTTTGTACTAATGTCGGTAGAGGTCCCTTTAGAACATAATGAAATCTAACCTATACTTCTATACTATTGTAAGGGGGCCCCATTCAGTTAGAAGGCAATTTTTTTTTCTCATCAATTTTTTTTGGTGAGGGGCCCTTATGCCCTAGCTAAGTTAGGGAGGCACAGACCCGGGCCCCCTGGAGCCCCGGGCCTCTGGGGGGTGGCGCTGGATTTTTACAACAAAAAAAGCAATATAGATATTGTGATTAGTGGCATAACTACAGGCCCGAATTGCGGGCGGACCCTGGTGCCAAGGGGCCCCCAAATAAAAAAACATGAAAGTACTATCTTTGTACCAATGTCGGTAGAGGCCCCATTAGATCTTAATAAAATCTAACTTGGAATTATACTTCTATACTATTATAAGGGGACCCCCATTCAGTTCTGAACGCAAATGTTTTTTGGTTTTTTCTTATGCATTTTTTTTTTTTTTTGGCGAGGGCCCCCAATGCCGTAGCTAAGTTTGGGAGGCAAAGTTGATTCGCGCAACGGAAATTAAACAGACACAAATACAAAACTTAACCAACAGTACATATATGTATTTAAAATTCGTCCCCACCAAACATCTTTCCCTGTTAAGACAAACTTGCTCAGAATTCTTAAAACTCATCTTTTTGCACATACATGTTTAAAAAATTTCCGGGGGAGGACCCCCGGACCCCCCGCCGTTATTTGTTCAAAGGGGCCCTGATCCTAAGTTCATCACTGATTGTGAAGAACATAAAATTATTCCTAATGTGTCATGAGTATATCTTTTTTTTGAGGAAGTTTGAATTTTAGGGTTTCATTTAGTTACTTAGATTTTTATCTTATTCATTATGGTCAATGTTAATTTATAGGAGAGAAACTGACAGACAAATCATATTGACATACTGATATTCATATTTTTTACTAGTAATCCAACTTTTTTTTTTTTTTAAATGCGTTGATTATTTTGATTTGTTTTCTCTTAATCTCGAAATTTTTGCAAACCATTTATATTGTGTATTTTATAAAGTGTAAAAGAAGGTTTTTTAATGATACTTACCAGCTATAAAAGTACTCAATTATTTGTTGTTTTTTTAGCCCATCTTAGTTAAACATCAAAATTCGTCCCCACCAAACATCTTTTCCTCTAAGGACAAAATTGCCCTCAGAAATCCTTAGAACTCATATTTTGGTAATTCAATTTTAAAAAAATTTATGGAGGGGACCCCCGGACCCCCCCCCCCCCTTTTTTTTGTTTAAAGGGGCCCAGGTGGTAACTTGCCCAGGGGCCCGGAAATCCTCTCAGCGGCCCTGGTTTTTTGTTAAAATGGCATGAAAAATTAAACACTATCCACTAGTGTTATATATATTTTTGTGATCTACTCTTCAAAACCTTTTATTTGATACCCCACTCAAACCTGAATTGTCCATATTTTGTATTTTAACAGCTGATCATTTTGAGTTCACAATATTTTTCCTGTGTGCGCATCAAATGATCTTTAATCAGTGGCGTAACTATGGGCCCGCACGGGACCGCACTGCGGGAGGGCACCCACCGTCAGGGGGCCCCCAAATCAACGAAGACGGGGGGCCCCAGTTCTAAACGCAAGAGGGTTTTTTTTTTTTTTTCTTATTAATTTTGTTTGGCGAGGGGCCCCCCCAAAAAGTATTTGCGAGGGGACCCCCAATGCTCTAGCTACGCCACTGTCTTTAATACTGCAAAGTTCCAAGTATTTATCTCTTTTGATTCAAAAGTTATTGGAACCGTACAGAGTGACAGACTCGTAAGTAATTAGACAGGTAAGTAATTATGAACTCGTATATGAGGAAGTTTGTCTCAGTTGTCTATGACCGATTTTTTTCTACATATTTATGTAATAGATTACACGGGATTAGCGTGTCACTCCTTCAGCTGAATTTATATTCTATTTTTCGAAATGTTGCTCGACCCACAAGGGAGAGCATTTTGTAAATAGAAATATGTATAATGAAGTCCCTTAATATTTAGATTATTTAATTTGTTCAGTTATTCTAATATTTGGATATATAAATTCTAAAAGCCGTTTAAAAAAAAACTATTCTTCGTCCACTCATTTCTTCTCATTTTTTAAAAAGTTGTTTTGTTCTTTTTATGAACCTTTTTTGTTGAATTAGATGTAACTGTCCTTCTAATATTTACTTATATTCTTTGTCAGATGTCAGAAGAAATGTAGAAGACTCGTCATATGAATAGTTAAGGTTTTCCGTAACGGTATTTCTCTCCTTAACTCTACTCATAATAGAAAATATGTTAAAGAAGAAGGGAGTGAAGAGAAGGTGTCGATATGTTGTTCTGTATAAGAAGAAAGTAGGTGTGGGAAACGACCGGGTGGAAGTCGCTTGGTATTAGAAGCGAGTTTCAGGTGAGGTACCGAGAGCTGGGCTTGCATATTACTCAGTCCTAGCAAGGCTCAGCCACACAAAGGGCGGAAGTCATTGTGTGACGTCACCCTCCTACCACACAAATGCCAACGACCCTCCTCGTGCAATCCTGTCTGTCCTGTATTTTCATTTAAATCACTTCGCTTCTTGTTGACTCTATTTCACTACTGTGCTTTACAATTCCTACAGATGTAATTATTGACAGTTATGCTAGAACGGTATCGCACAAAAGCAATGTCGAAATCTTCACACATTTTCTATCACCTGATTTTATAGATGAAAATGTATACCCTTTCTTTTTCTCGTAAATACTATTATTATTTTCTAATAAAAATCCTTATTTCTATAAGGATTTTTTTTTAAATTGTAAAATGGCAAGCAATTCATATTTTTGAAAACTAAATAAAAAGAAAAAGTCCAGTTATGCACCGTGACTTAATGAGCGAATTTTCAAAGAAAGCTGCGTATTATTGGCTTATAATAATATAGGAAAATTTTGGTTTAGAATTTGGATGGGTGAAAAAAACATATTGGTACACAGGGGTACGGGGTGCAAAAGTCAAAATAGTATTTACCCTTCAAGATGCATGTCGTTGGAAAGCTCTTTAAGAGTACAGTAATTGATTTTATGTATACTTTTGTCATATTTTCATATAAGAGGGTGGTAAAATGGAAAAAACACGTTTTTATGCTATTTTTGATCCTAAATTGTCAAAATATGACCCCTAAATGAACTCCAAAACTTCTAGCCAACGAACTCCCTTCCTTTTGATATTATTGACATTTTAAAATTTGTTTGAAATTTTTGAGTGCATCCTAAGGGGAGATATCGTTATCGATATCATGTATATATATATATATATATATATATATATATATATATATATATATATATATATATATATATATATATATATATATATATAACCATATATATAGCCATTTTGGATTTGAACAGCTGATAATTTTGAGTTCGGTATATTTTTCCTGTATGCGCGTCAAAACGATCTTTAATATTGGAAAGTTTCACATTTCTATCTCTTTTTATTCAAAAGTTATTGGAACCGTACAGAGTGACAGACAGACAGACAGACACATAAACGAATCTATAAGGGTTTCTTTTTTTGGTTTTACCAACGAAACCCTAAATAGAGGAGTAATCTTTATAGAAGAAGAAAATAATTTTGTGTGTACTGTTGTGTTACACTAGTGATAACGTTTCAATTAAATAAAATGTATATGTACTGAAAAATTGTAAGACAATTATTAAATTTAGAGCTGGAATTATATTTCTCCTCGGGGTATGATTTTTAGAATATGTGTACCAAATTCTATCTAAATGAAAAGATTAGCACTAGCAACCTCCATGCATCGGCACTAATGACAGACTTTTTGACTCAGGTGAACTCAAAACTTGTAAATGCGATTTAAACTTTTCCATATAAACATATTTGTTTTTATATTTTATGCTCCGTAAATTCATTTTTATACAATCGAGTAGTGTCCACGACTCACCTTAAAATGATTTTTTATTGCTAAGTTAAGACAAACACATGTATTTCAATAAAAATAAAAATGTTTGTATTAATTTGTTGGCCTTCAAATAGATATAATAACCTATCTAAATTAATTTACTTAATTTTACTTTTTTCCTTAACATAAAATTAAGTCGGTTGCCACGGGCTTAACGGCTCGTATATTTATATTCAGATTATAATTTTATGAAGGTAAAAATAGAGAAGATATTTTTGTAGAATATAATATTTTTGTAAATAGAGAAGATATTTTTGTAGTTTTTTCACATCACCTTTATATTCTAAGAAACACTGACTCAGTACATAAAATTGTTCACAAATAAACTAATTGACTTGCAGACCACAACTCTGGCTGTTTTGGAATTAGTTTTATTTTTAATTCTAAGAAAGTCCTAATGCAAGGACATTGTTGTTTTTACCTTTTCTTCCTTTTTTCTATAGAATATTTAGGCTTCCTGTTGTTTGTCTACACTAATTTGTCTTTTATTTCCTTAGTATAAACAACATCTCGTGTCTAATTCAAAAAATAAAAAGGTTTCTAATTATCTTTTTACTTATACATAATTTAATTAAGGTTTTTTTATTTTTGTTTCTTTATTTTTCTCTGTAAAAAAGCAATAAAATTACTTCTTTTTTCTATCTTTTCTGTCTTATTAACTTATTTTTATAATAATAAACAATAAAATAGCTATTAAATAATATATTATTTTGTTAGCACCATTTTCCCTCCATCAAAATCTTAAAATCCATTTTTTTTCTTTTTTTTTTTTTTTTCATCACAATACTTTCTCTACATTCTATAAACAACTTATATTACAAAGTAAAAACTAATCAATAAAGTGACTTACCTACCAATTTAATAAAAAAGTAATTGTAGAATTCAATTTCAAAAATAAGAAAATATGGGTTATTAGTTAGAAGTTTATACATTGGATTGCTGCGCATTAGTAATCTCACCAAATTAAATTATTTATTTAAACAAAATTTGATCAATATCTAATAATTTTCTATTCATATTTTATACTAGCTTTCACCCCGCGCTCCGTGCGGGGCTCAGGCTAGATATTAGTGGCTCTTTCCTAAAATCATGTAGGCCTAGGAATTAAATTAAATTCCTAAATAGTTTTATTTCCAAAGCCTTTTAAGGATAAAATCAGGACTATATTCCACACATCATTAATTCCATTACTAAGAATACAATACTCTCAAAATCGTAGTTTGGAGTCTATCTATATATTTAAAAAATAGTCAGTAGAAACTAAGTAATATAGTAATATCTAACAATGCTTAAAAAAGGTATAATGAATAAAAAAAAAAAAACACGTTTACGAAACCAATTAGACTGGGAAGTCATTGAACAATCATCAACAATGATAGTGCATTATATAATTACCAGCATCTTCATTCAATACAGCAGTTGCACCAGTAAATATTTAATAACTCTAGTTCTAGAAACAATTAATAAAATACATAAATACTCGATTAAATCGGTCAACAATTGGGCACAAAAGACAAGCGCGAATGAAGCGCCCAAAGTTTTAAAATTAGTTACCGCTGGCGCAATCAGCTTGTCGATACAACTTACCGTTTAGCCACAATAAGCCTCTAAAAAAACTTTAAAGTGCGTCTGCCATCTTTAATTTTTTAGGGGGGGGGGGGGGGGGGGGGGTATATATTTTTTTAACTTTTCGGATTTTTTCAATGGGCTTAGGCCAATTTCCGAGCAAACGCAAAAAACCGTAAGTCTCTAGGTGGTCTAGAAGTACCCAACATTTTTGAATAGCGAGTCTGTGGGGTTTGTTTACGGCGGGTCCACCTATTGTTTTTAGGTTATGTTTATATAATTTTTTTTATAAAATTGTTAATAACTTTGGTTCTACTCAATATTTTTAGATGAAACCAAGCCTACAAATTGCGCAAGATGTTTGCGCTCACCCTTAAAAAAATCTATTTCATTTAGCCAGTTTTGCGCCTATAAAGTCTGACTGGGGCGACAGACACACATACATACCCACATACATACACGAAAAAAGTTAAGGCCGGATTCGGTTTTTGGAATGTCTAAAATGAAAAAGTATCCAAAAAATTTGCAATTCTGACCAATGTACAGACAAAACTTTAATTTTATATATATAGATTCTGTATAGTCTAAATTTAATCAATTGCTTTTAATCATTAAAAGTAACAGCTCAAAGATGATTCATATTATTCATAGTTAAATTGTTTATCTTAAAATATATCTTCAACATGACATTTAATAACACGTTTATAATCTCAACTGCTTAGTATTTACAGTTACAAACAAATAAATAATGAATTAATTAAAATTAAAAATTGAAATAACTAATTATTTCATCCTCATTTCAAATCAACTTTTTCAAAACATAATTTAGTTTACATATGGTATTTAACTAAATAAAATTCCTTAATAAAAATACAAATATCATTAAATAAAATATCATTAAATACAGATATCATCCTCGCGTTCTATAACGTATTTAAATGATGTTATGCTTTTACAAAATTATTAATTTCACTAATTATCAACTATTAATTATTAAATCTAATTTATTCAATTTTTCCCTTACTTTTATTTTGAATCCGTCAAAATTGTTATGATTTTTCACATGAGAATGAAAGTATTAACTTTGCAAAATATAAAGAGCTCTGGCAGTTGAAATTAATATGGTACCATCTGTGGGCTATGTGTACTTTTAAGATTTAGGTGTAAATAAATGTATGTACGTTTGAGCGCGTATGGAAGAGAAACATACGAAAGCAGAAGGTTTAAACTTATATGGGACCAACAAAAGGCTAATTATGACCTACCATCCAATTTTCATTAAAATCAGACGAGTTATTTTAAAGATATGTATATTTGCAAAAATTGAGCGTCAGACAGAAACGGAACCAAAAATGTTCCTTGATGTCTGAAACGTATTTCTTTCTTAGTATATTTTAAATCGGAGCCATACGAAATTTTGGTTCTTTAGATCGATTAAATCATCATTAGAACCCAGCTTCTGTTACATTCGAAAAGCTTGAAAGCAAAACTACATATTATCCACATTGAAAAACAATTTGAAAATAATTAGAAAAATTGATAACAGCTAAAATTAACTTTTAGTGGCTAAAACGGCAGTGAAATGGAATAAATGTTTTGAGAAGGACTCACGCTAGATTTACTCAACTTGGGTAAACTTTTAATAGCATGTTTTATTACCTCAGTAAATGGCATGACTCTTTAAATGGTCGAATGAAAGCAAACCAAGAATAACTCAGTTACATTAACATTCGATTTAAAAAAACTAAAACAATAAGAATAAACAATAGACTGCCAATTAGGTGGCACATAGCTTCCTCGCATCCTATCTTGTACCTACTTTATTGTTATATTAACATTAACATTACTTATACTTATATTACAGAACAAAAAAAAGTTCCATTTCATTAGCGTCGCACTTAAACTTAAAGCCTTGAACGAGTATTTGAACGAGTGCCGTATCAGTAAAAGAAACTTGCAGATAATTTTGTTACAGAAAAATAATATTAGTTCATTGATGATAACAACATTAACAACATTAATTATAAGGTAATAAAAAATAAGAATAAAGCCACAATAATAACAAAATTAATGAATAAAGGGAAATACTAAATCAAATATAACTTCTAAAAAATAATAAAAGATTAATTTAAAAATTAAATATTAATTATGCATAATTAAGAGTAACGATGAAAAAAAGTGTGGTCATATGTTAATTATATATTAAATGTTTACAATATGAAGAATAGGAATTCTGTTTTATCGGTATTGTTATTATAGTTAGTTTTATTATTGTTTATTATTTGTGCATTATTTTGTCACTGTTTTTTTGCCAAGATGGTAAGTTTTAGTTGTTATCTATTTACCATTGTTTTCCAGTATTATTTAGTGTTATTGTGTTAGACTACTTATCTCACATCATTGCATGCGTACTCACCTGTAAGAAGATCGTGCATCTTAATTTCATTATGTAAATAATAATTTAAAAAAATAAATAAATAACATTATTGTTATATTACTGTATTGTTATATATATTGTTTATTGTGTAAAAACTATTAATAGTTTTAGCGATCTTTAACACTTCATAGCGGTGTCGCTGTTTATTTAACTAAAAAATTGTAATTGAAAAAAAAGTTTGTCTCATTGAATAGATGAAGTTAGACTCATCAAATAGAGAACGCTTGGACTGATAACGTTGTACAACGAACTCATTCTGGGCATTGGTAAAATGAACACGTCTACCAAATTTCATAAAAATCTGTCGCATTTACTCAAGTTATTGTCCCACGTTTCAAGGATTCGCGGACACACAGACCGACAGACAGACCGGCAGACACGAGACCAAAAATGTTCAACAAACGTATATAACACATTTAATTTATAATTGGATAATTTTTCCTCAATAAGATTCTTTTGCAAAATGAAAAATATAATTTTGTGGATAAATATCCCTTAAAAATATAAGGGATACTTATTTATATTTGAAATACGATTAGAGGGAAGGACATCTGTAATAATTTGTATAAGAGTAATTAAACCTTAAACATAAAAGCTTTTATCTTAGTTATACATCTTAATGCGGAAACGTCCATTCATTTATATAAGAATGAAGCGGACCAATTACCAAACGAGGAAGGCAAAGAAGATTAGAAATGTATAAGCCCTTGGTCTCAGTCTTCCTTCCAACTAACTCTTTAATCTAATGAATGCTGTCAATTTGTAACTATTTATCATTCAATTAATGGGCAAATTAAACCGCAATAAAAATTTCGGACCATTTGGGTAGATGAAGTGTATATCTTTTCAGCGGGATAAATGAGCGTCTTGTAATATTTTATTTTTCGTCTGCCCAACATCGTCCATCATCATTTGCTAATGTCATATATGAGAATGCTATTTATAACTAATTACAGAGGCATTTTTTTTATTTAGAGCTTTACTAATCGTTGGACAGATGAAGACAAATGCTGAAAGAAACTCATTAGTTAAAACTATAAACCATCAACAGTTTTAGCGTAGCATTCATCAACCGAAAATATTTCTGAAAATAATTATAATGATATTCCCATATATTTAAATAATTTCGTAATGTAGATTATCTTTTTACATTTTTTTTTTCGCTACGATAAATTAGTTACTAATTATATAATGTTACTTTTTAACTTCATATTTAATACTCTTGTAAAAACTCGACCTGCTTCTCTTATATTGTGGATAAGAGATGGCATATATTGGCTACACAGTCGTGTTAAGCCAAAAAAATTGTTACATGACTTAAAAGAAATACAGCTTTGCGATAACTGACTTAGGCTTAGTAAATTGTTTAAGTTACAACTTACACATATTTAGTATAGAGATACGGTTTCGGGACCATCAAAAATAGCAAAAACCTACAGCCCCTCTCCAAACCTCTAATATGACATAACCAAATTTTCGGTCAAAATGTTAGATACGCTTTTTGGCTCATATCTGCATTACATAATAGTCTGTACTATACCTTTATTTCTTGAAATTATAATATTCACCAACTAACAATATGCTTAATGCAATGTCCACTGCCTATGCATTAATATTAATAACGCAAAGGAAATAGTCTAATTCCATTTCAATTTCAAGTACCTAAATAAATGAGAAATAATAAAAATTAAGGATATAAAGGATCACTTAAAAGTCAAGTTCAAAATTGTGGATTTACCTACATTTTGGAGTAATATAGATATTTCCATCTTCAAAGTATCAAAAAGAATAGAAGTAAAAGGTGACAAGTATTCAACAAGAACAAGAAATGTCATAGTAATCCACAATTTGTATCTCTACTTTTGACTGATCCTTCGCTATCCTCAATTTTTATTCAATTCACAGTTGATCTACAAATGATAAATGTATTTAAAATAAAAAAAGTCCAGTCATGCACCATGACTTAATGAGCGAATTTTCAAAGAAATCTGCGTTTTATTGGCTTATGACAATGTAGGAAAATTTTGGTTTAGAATTTGCTCGGGTGAAAAAAAAAAATTGGTACACAGGGGTACGGGGTACAAAAGTCAAAATAGTATTTACCCTTCAAGATGCATGTCGTTGGAAAGCTCTTTAAGAGTACAGTAATTGTTGTTATTTACACTTTTATCATATTTTCACATAAAAGGGGGGTAAAATGGAAAAAACACGTTTTTTGACCCTATATGGTCAAAATTTGACCCCTAAATGGACTCCAAAAATTCTGGCCAACGAACTCATCCTTTCTTTTGATATTATTGACATTTTAAAATTTGTTTGAAATTTTTAAGTACATCCTAAGGGGAGATATCGTCTGGAGTGACACATATATACATATATACATACATATAGACATACATACATAAAAAAAAGTGTTAAATTTTAGGAATCGATTCAGAATGGTCTAAAACGGATTTCCATGGAAAAATTTTTCAAAAATTCGCATTACAAAAATTTTGAAGCCATTGCAATAGCGTAATTTTCTTTGAAAATTCGCTAAAAGATTAAACTCAAGCACAAATATTGTAGTTAACAGATTTTTATTCTTGCTCAAGCTCAAGTAATTAAAGAATTTAAGAGGATTTAACTCGTAATAAAAATGCAGTAGATTGGAACTCTCTTTTGAACATTAGGTGACCGTGACCACGCATATAAATACAACTTTATCGGCGGTTAAATGCAGAATATTCTTTAGTAAATAAATCTTGTAATAGATATTTACGCATTTTACTATGCCATAATTCATGTTTGACTCTTAGGATTCGTATCCAATTACCTATTACTCATAAAGATCATTAGATAATTTATAAGGATACCTACATATTAGATCCTGAAACCATATTAAGGACATTTTATAAGCTCGTGAAACCCAAAACAGGAAGGAAGTTTATACCACTCTTGAAGGGGGAACCTCTCACAACTATTAAATGAAAATTATATTCTTATACGCATCGTATTCAGCATAAGTACTATTGAAATAAAAACTAATATCTTACATTCTTTTTTTCCAAATCGGAATGGTATTAAAATAGACACGATGCCAGAGGGATATAAAGGCCTCAAGGTCGTATATATGTAAAGTGGAAGCCACCCCATTCTTCAGGTCAACTGCTTTTTTACAACTTTGAACCCCTCCCATAAACTATTTCTTCCTTCTCCCTAGTAGTATAGCAGTCAACACACCCAAAAAAGGGATGTTTTTCAAATTCCATTTCCATTACTAGATACAAATATCCCCAACACATAAATTTATTTAGGAATTTCTAATTTATTTCATTTTTCCTTTTACAATAAAAAAAAACACGTAAGAATAAAAAAAAAGTCATGTAAGAGGGTAGTCTAGAAATTCCCTATAAAAGAAGTGACTACCTCCGAAGCATTTTATCTATCACTAGATTAGACTGTACAAATATAGATTGACAATGTTTATGTTAGTGATTACGTCAACTATCTTAAGTGGATAGTAACATAAAACAGAATTAAGTGTTATTTAAGAAAATAAGAGATAAAAAGAAAATGTCTTCTTGAATTTGATGACTAAAGGAATAAGTAACAATTTGATGGTTATGCCACAAGTTATACTCTGTACTTATACTTTTATCTTTGTACTGCACAAGCACAAAAATAAAACAAAGGTCAGTAAAGAACAATAGACAAGAGCTAAAAGGGATAATTAGTTGAAACTCACTATTGCTATCATTAATAGTAGATAAAATGATTAAAAATTAAAAGACATAAACAATTCTTGAGGAGTTAAAATTAAAATATCCCGAGCGGAAACTATCAACAAGAAAAAAATTAAAATAAGTGATAGGTATACAGTATACATACCAATATATAGTCTAAACTTGAAGTCAAAACTTAATTACAATAATAAATAACGTCGTGACACGGTACTTAAAGAAAAATAATGAATGTATACAGTAAGAGATATAAGGAAGTGTCAAGTTTTATTGAAGCATACAAACCAGTTCATCAAATAGCATTTAAAAGAAGAAATTAACAACTCAGATATACATCACCCGAAAGGAAAATAACTTCTTAAACCTAACAGCCATTTGCATTTTAGCTAATTACTAATAATTATGAAACAATAGACACGACGCATTGCTCTAAACAAAGCTGATTGAAAGTAGTAAATTAACAAGTTTGCACGGAATCCGCAAGAAATGTTTTAGTAGAATTTTAATGACATCGTAAATTAAGACATATATTTAGAATAAGTTAAATAACTAACACTACTTTGTCACAGTTAAAACTATAAGATCACTTTTAAATGACAAAATATTATAGTTTAATTTTTAAAACAAAACTGTTTACCTGCTGATAATTAATTATGTTAATCCAGATATGAAGTAGCCAGGCACAATTTCACACAAAAAAATTATTTTTCACAAAGAGAAATAAGAGAAATTTTGCAGCTCGATGTGACACGGTAGAGCGGAAGAGTAAACACACTCGCGTAGTTGATAAGGGTAGTTCGGGTAAGGAATGACCGACACGCAATCCTTAATACGATCGAGGCGACGACTCCGAGTCGACTGATACGCTCAGAGCTGGCTTCGGCTGGGGTCACGTGACTATGTGACGTCATCCCCCGCCTCCCGCCACCCTCTCGTGTGATGCGGGCTTCCATCCTGTCGCGCCAGTGTAAACAAAACAGCCTAGACGACTTGGAACATAGGATACGTACTGATATCTTCCAACTAAATAATATCACAATGAAATTTTATGTATGCTAATTTCTTTGGGTTATATCTATCTATTTTTTCTGAAACAAAATAAACAATTATAGTTTTTCTATCAATTCAAATTATTCCTCAATCCCAACTGATGAGTAGTGCTATTAGCTAATTTATTTATTTATTTATAGGGTGTTTGACATTTGTTCATTAACGCCCTAGCTAATTTAAAACCCTTAAAAGATCAGTAACATTAAAAGAGTTAAACATGTTTTTTTTTTTTAATATTTTTTTAAGAAGCAACTTCCATATTTGTTGACCTCTAGAAGCTGAGTTTAGTGAGAACTTTCGGACGATGTTAATTGGAATGTTGTTCTCATTTTAAAAATGCCTTTTTTAAATGAGTATTCTTATTGAATTATTTATTTGAAAAAGGCAAAGTAAATACTTTAAATAAAAATTCTTCAAAATATAATCTAAACCAGGTTATCCTAATCGATTTCATCCTTTCATTCTTCAAACACCGCGTTTATGTTTTCTATTTGGCAAAATAGAAACATGACATATGTTTTTAGCGAAGCATTTAACTCTTCACCTATAAAATGGACACCTTCCTCGCACCTCGCATATACATCTAAAAATAAATAATTGCACGCTCGCTCGCTCAGATTTCACGGGGTTGAAAATTGAATAAAACATATTCCATGTTAAAAAAAAACATTATCATTGCAAAACGAACTGGGTCGCCTCGATGAAATAATGCAACATGTTGGAAAGTAGCGGTGGACAGATCATACAGGCAGTGGCGTAGCTAGGGTAATGGGGGCCCCCCCGCAAAAACTTTTTGGGGGCCCCTCGTCAAACATAATTGATGAGCAAAAAAAAAAAAAACCTCTCCCGTTTGGATCTGGGGGCCCCCTCGTCGTTGATTTAGGGGCCCCCTGGACCTGCCCCCCCCCCCCGCAATGCGGGCCCGCGCGGGCCCATAGTTACGCCACGGTCAAGTACGAGGTACTACCATAAGGCACGCTTTATCAATCCCCCCACCCCTCGACTCGTGTTTTCTTTATCCATAAACATGCTTTTTGGTATCCTGTACGAGCTACTAGCATGTGTATTTCCGCCTTAATCAAGGAGAATGGAATTTTATTTATTAATTATATTATAGTGTCTGTTTACACTAAATTGTTAATATTATATCAAATACCTGTATTTAAAGTTGTTAATATTAATTTGAATTTTATATTATTTATATTTACTTGTTGTATTGTTTGCCGGGTGAGTGTAAACAACACCCTTCAAATTCCTAAAAGAATATTTTAAACCTCGTCGTCGTCGTAGGATCACAGACCGGTCACTGTCACGTCACTGACGTGTGTAAATTGACCTTTATTTTATATTTATCAATATTAAATGTTTGTTATTCATTAAACTGTCATATTAGGTATATTTATTTGTTTATAAATTAGAAATCAAAATCCCACTGAACTCAAACTACTTTCCACTGCCAAAGGTTTACTTGTAAATAATTATAACCCTCAGCAAAAACCTAACCGTGAAAAAAGGGCCAAGTTCCAGTCCCCCTCCCAAAAATGTCAGCCTATCAGAGTAGTGATATCCTACATTGTGACCTACAAATTGTCAAATTGTGCAAAGGTTCAAGGCACGAGCGAAGCGAGTAGGAGGCAGAGCCCCCTAGTTTTATTTTAAAAAATATTCAACAAAACCAGAGGGAAAAAAAGTTTTACTCACACAAAGAAAAACTGTCAGATTAATCGTCAAAACAAAAGGAAAATTTGTATACAATGCAAATCGGTACAAAAGTACATGTTCCAAATTTTTAAAAATAAACAAATGAGTTAGTCCTAAAGTACAAATTGAGGCCATTCAAATGTTATTCAACACAATAACAAACTTTTATCACCAAATAAGAAGAATTTTTTTAAGAGCATTAGAGTAAAATTTGAGCCAAAAAAAAAAAATTAAGCAAATAAGCCATAGAATCAAACTTGTAGATTTTTAAAAATCAGAGGCTTTTTGTGTAATCAGTTTTTCGACAAGGCTTACCGTTAATTCATAAAAAATCTTCAACGCTACGTCATCCGTCTTTTTTTTGGGGGGGGGGGGGGTGTGATGTAAAAAAGAAAAAAAATTGGATTTTTCTGTCAGTTTCACGGCTATAGCTAAAAGTATGCAACATTTTAATTTCTGGCTATTCTGAAAGTCACTTATAATTTTGATGATGAGGGATTGAGTCAACATAAATTTCAACTTTGGAAATCTCCCCTATTAAGAAGACTGGTGGTTGAGGGATGAGGGATGAGGGATGTGTTTTTTTTCCTAAGTTTAACGCTTAATCTGTGTTTCAAATTTCAAAAGCCCATTGTAAAAGGAAGCAGAGATGTAAGGGTGAGATAAACCGGGAAAATTGGTTCAAGTAAAGATACATTGCATGCTTACTAGAATTTGGCCTTGCGCACTGCCGTGCGCTCAGATGTAAAGATACGATTTGAAAACTTGTAAAGTTAAATGTTTTCCATTTAACTTTACATGTTTAACACATGTAAATATATGGTTAATATTATTACCCCCCCCCCCCCCCCCCCCTCACACTCACTAGTAAAACTTGTTTTGTGGGTGTTATGTTTAACAGGTAAGAACCAAATATAATGCAGTCTTTTTGTTGTAAAAAATTAAGTAATTATTTCCATATCTTTATCAATATTTTTTTAAGTATTAATACTCAGTAGTAACTTCGTCGAATGTCCCACTGTTGTCGAATGTCCCACTGTTATGTCCACTTTATATAAACTTTCAACTCCTTGTCAATGATTATGGCTCAATTGTGTTTGTCTCTATTCGAATAGTTATAGTTATAACAAACAATACTCGTTCAAATAATATAAAAAATATGTAAATAATAATGAGAGAGAATAGTGTAATTTAAAATTATCTAACTTTAATTAAATCTAGATAAATTTAAAAAATAAATAGCCTAATTCCTTCATATTATAAAGCCTCTCTTTAATTATTAAGTCATGCAACTATGGCATCTTGTCTGTTAAAATGTTTTAATTTTATTTAATTATGGATTTTGAAGGTGTTACCTTTGTCGATCCTGAGTGAAGTATGTTTTTCTATTCAATAATTTCCTCCATAAGACCGACAAAGAGCTTACACTTTGGGCTTGACGCAACAGTAAAATTTTAATGTGAGGGAAGAATGTGGGGTTTCGTCATGGTTATTGTTCAAAATGAATCAGTATTCACAGCATTCCACGTTCCCTTGATGACTCTTCTTCGGTCCAACAAAAAGCCAACTAGACTAACTAGTTCCATGAAAAATATATTGTATTTTTAAAATACAATAAGTATATAATTTAAAAATTAACTTTAAAAACAAATCTTCCAACATATTCCTCCGTCTTTCAGGCTTTGGTTCGAAATATGTTAAATTCACATTTGTACCTCTAGTACAAACAAAAAATATATATTTATTTGTTTATTATATATATATATATATATATATATATATATATATATATATATATATATATATATATATATATATATATATATATATATATATATATATATTTGTTTAAAATATGAATATCCCCTTCATTTAGGGTATTAGAGTTGACCTAGTAGAAAATAATGTAGAGTAATAAAAATAATTAAATTCAATCCCTGTCTTCAAAGATGAAATATTATAGTTCAGAAATATGTTTTTTTTTTAATAATAATTTTCAATGTTGTACTTTAGCATAATCATTAGTATAGAAATCAACCCCTGAAATATAAATAATTAAAAAAGCTTTCGGTCTAATAAATTTAAAGTAGCATAACCCGGTTTATTTTATTTTTGTGCTTTATAGTTGGAAGAATTGGATGAACCTAATATGTAGCAAACTAATAAAAAATTTAATTACCATAGTACAAGAAATATTAGGTTCAGAGATAAAACAGATGTTATGTGTTGCTCCTTTCCCTTGCTCCCATTCTTAATACGTATTTGAGCTAACCTGTTTGTAAACCAAATGGAGAGTAACATAACATTAGGTCAGTAGTTACTTCGATAGAAACGGTCAAAAGTAGTTAACAAACTTCGATTTTTAACAATCAGGGTACAATGAACGTGATAGGCTTCTACACAAGAAGGAAAGATTAACTTGTTAACCCAACAACTTGTGTGAACTCTTATTTCCCCTCATCCTATGATAACCTACTACTTCTTCTTACACCCCCCATTTCACCTTATTAAATCTTCTTTTCTTTTCCTTTCTACGATAATTTCCCAATTCACGCATTTTATTAAATTTATTTAAAAGCTGAAACAATATAAAGCTATCATGTTGACAAGTGGGGGATATAGACAGACAGATACATATTAATCTTTTGGTTATACATTAAGCAAATATACACCATGGATATATACCAGCAACAATAGTCATCATCAATGCAATTAAACTCGCAATTAGTTGTTAATAAGTAATTCTGAATCTCTTATTACCATATTACCACACATAGTGTGAAGGCATTTCTAATTGTGTTGATATGACATCAGATACAAAAATATAAATGATACATGAATCACATGATAAGCATCCAACAGTTTAATATTAAATAGTTATTTTGTATTATCATACATTTTACATTTATATATTCATACATCATACACAAAAGTAAATAATAAATGCATTATTCGCAGTATTTATTATTATTAAGTATTCGCTTAATACTCTTTTGTCGAGGTTAATACAACCATCATACTTTTAAATAAGATTCACAACACCTTTGAAGTAGTGAAGAAAAAATATATCTCATTATTATTTTCTTTTTTATCTTAATAAGTTTTCTAGAAGGCTGCCAGCAAACAAAAGACATCTGGTGCAAAACGGGTTTTTCAACTCAAGACTAGCCCGGGGAGGACATCAGTTTAATAATATCCTGGCCGATTGCGAAACAATCCTTGTCCGCCTTATCCATAAAGAGCACGAAGTCTTGGGATCAACTCAAAACCAGAAGCATTCAAATGCGTAGTTCAATTGCTTGCACAGCCCCACTCGATCAGGAAACACGCACTCCATCACAGTCAGTATCATTATACAAGACATATAATCGCGACCACATGCTAGGTCTACATGCTCTTCAATATAACAACCAGAATTATACCCACAAACACACACTTATACAGACATATAAAACAACATATGTTGATAGTATTAATGCCATAACGAAACGATTTAAAATAAAATGGATGTGCGTAAAAAGGGTTTCGTGGGTATTGCTAGCATGAAAATATGTATCGACTCTTTAATACCTTTTATTTGTTATCTCACTCAAAATTTCATTTTTTTAAAAAACTAGAAAAACGCGTAACATTAAATTAATAGTCTGCCAATTAGTGTGGCACAGATTCTTTGCATCCTATCGCGTATACTTTAATTATGTTATGCATTTGCAACCTTATTGTCAAATTTATTTAATTCAATACCTCCTTTTTTAAATCGGTTAAAATTGTTTTGATTTTGAGTGCAGTCGGTTGATATTATCATGTCATGAGACATAAAATACTTCCGACAAACCATCCAAATTTCATAAAACTAAGATGAGTATTTTTAAAAATATAGATGTAAATAAATATATTATTGTGCGATGCGGAATAGAAAAAAATGGGTGCAGAATGTTAAAACTTAAATGGGACCAAAAATTGGCTAATTGTGACCATCCATACAAATTTCATTAAAATCAGACATCAGACGAGTATTTTATATAAATGTAGGTTCGCAAAACTTGAATGGCAAACAGACCGAAAGACATACAATCAAAAAATGTTCCCTGATGTCTAAATGGGATTTCTGTCATGAAATTTTTGAAATCGAAGACAAAAAAGATCGTTCAGCAGAACGAAGTACGTTCTGCATCAGAACGATTGTTTTGTTACCTTATCAGCTTTCGTTACCTTCGGTGAGCTCGGAAGCAAAATGTAGGAAGGAGATGAGGCAAACAAATTTAGGAATTTAAGTTGGTTTTTTAGAGACATTTTTAAATCTAACTATTATATTGAAATGATTGAAACTGGCCGGTATTAATTATTTTCTAGAGAGCAGCTTCATTTTAGTAAATGATGTGCTCACGATTCCCTTAAAATTCACGTTAAAAAGATTATTAAGTATACAAACACATTCTAGTGGATGAATCTATTCCAGCCGGTCTTAATGGCCAGAGCATATATTCGGCTGCAAACTGTATTTCCGGGCTTCTCGATAGAATTAGTATATTATACATTGGTTACTCGATTAATCTATTAAATACATCAGTCATATCAGTAATCATTATCACAACTGACGTCTTAGCACTAATTCTAGAAACTAAGTTCATATTTATAAAAAAATAAAAACAACTTTTTTTTTATCGAGAATAAAATATATTGTCAATCAAATATTGACTATAGATAAGAGAATGAATACGTAAATTTGATTTCAAATCACTTCACACAAAATACAATTTTTATCTTTTTACTAATAATAATAAATAGCAAAAATGTGATAATTACATTTTATATTAATCATTGTATTATTAAATAAACTAAATGCTTTGTTATGCCAATTACGCAATTTTTTTTTTTTTTAAATACAACAAACTCAAATAAGATATTAAAAAAACAAGTGGATTGTTGAGTGTGTATTGTTGTATATACTATTTCCTGTTCCTGTTGTAGAAAAGAATATATATATAGTTGTATTAGCAGAGAACATAACGGTTGTGAAGGCCTGACCAGAGGCTCAAAACTTGCAGGGTCTGGGGGGAACCTCATCACATCTGTTGAACAAATGTGCAAGCTACTGCAATATGCTCCCCGACCGAATATTTAACATGTAGTTTCTGCTAAACATTATTATCTTCTTTCTTCTAGCGATTAGCATTCATTATCACTAAAATATTTGTAATCAAAATTAAAAATTATAACTTAATATAAAAGTCTGCCAATTAGTGTGGCATATGGCTGCCTCGCCTTCTACTTCGTATACTTTAATGATTTTATGCTTTTTCAACCTATTATTGTCCAATTTATTTAATTTTCCCCCTTTTTTTTTATTTTTTTATTTTTATTTTTTTTTATACATGAATTAAAGTATCATTAGTAAAATTTAAAGAGTGCAGACGGTTGAAATTAATCTAGGGCTATCTGCAGGCTACTTTCAACAAACCTACTTTTATGTACTTGTAAAGAAATAGATGCAAATAAATGTATGTTTAAAAAGAGAAAAAAATGGACGCAGAAGGTTGAACTGTATAAAGGACCAACAATGGGCTGTATAATGGCCTATGAATTATATTTTAACAGACCGACAGACTGATGTCTGAAACGGATTTCTGTCCTGGTAATTTTTGAAATCTGAGACAAAAACTTTTCGTTCTTTTAGAACAATCACATAGCTTCGTTCCTTTGGTCAGCTCGGAAGCAAAATTAAATTCTATGCATTATAGACATGTTTGTTTTCTTTTCAAATGTATTTAAGATTAATTTAAGTGTGGTTAGTACCTAATTTTATTTCAGAAGCATTGGTAGAATATTTATAGATTTTAAAAATTTACAGGGAGACAGCTAGATGGAATTTCATTCAAAGGACAGCCATGTTATTTTTGTATTTTATAAATATAATATATTTATATAATTACAATATACATATTATGCAAAATATTTGTAACGTATCGCT
The DNA here is from genome assembly GCA_951217055.1 of Gerris lacustris. Classification (NCBI taxonomy): domain Eukaryota; kingdom Metazoa; phylum Arthropoda; class Insecta; order Hemiptera; family Gerridae; genus Gerris; species Gerris lacustris. Next base: position 59,755,341 of record OX578276.1, on the reverse strand, counting down.
TTCCAAATTTACCATAAATTTATCTTAAATGCAATCAAGTATAACTTTCCCCCGATGAAATTAAATGAACTTCCCCCGAGGACAGAGATATTCAAAGGAGGTAGTATTTATTATTTGTAACTTAATTTAAAGTCATTGAAGCATGAAACAGTGCAGAATGCCTAGACACCGATAACATCTTAGAAACTGTTCTTCTAAGAAATAGAATTTATTCAATTTGTCAATAGATAATGATTAATTTCCTGTATTCAGATGATCCAGGATGAATAATAGCTGCCTTGTAATAATCGAGATAGAGCCGACACAACCGAAATATTTAATATTCAATATCTGACAGGAAATTAGTTATCTTCACAATTTCAAGCCTAGAAACGATCCTAGGGCTATCTTCCTTATATCCTTTTTTCCGATCTTTATAATAACGTGTAAAATGGTTTCTGAAATTTTAATTTAGTATCATAATTAATAACTCATACAATCGATAATCAGGAACATGATATTAATTTACATAACATGCTAATAAACAAGTATACCTAAAAAAATGAATATACCTATAACAAGATCTAGAGCTAGTATTGTCAATCATGTAATATAAAGTGAAAGGGGGCAAGTTTAGTCATTTAAGACATTTTGTTAAATATAATCATATAGGTAGATTTTTTAGATTTATTTATTTTTTAACTTTTGTTAAATTTAAGACAGAAAGTTAAACAAACTAAAATAATGTTTACTTTTCCTCACCTATGGTAGGAAAACTATTGTTTTCGAGATTTCAACTGAATTATCCGTTTTGGGTGTTTTTAGGACCTCCTGAGTGGTTTTATACTCTGTATGTGCGTATGTGTGTATGAGTGTTATCATCGTAGCGCCCAGGGTATTTAAATTTTTCACAAATGTGCCTCTCTGTATGACGAACAAATGTACTAAATTTAATTTTGAACTTGGCCTATATAAAATTGAAGTTATCGATTTTTGAATTTTAAAACTTTGACGGTTAATAATACCGAAAGTATACATACGTTTTGGACACCGGTAAAAAATAAGGAACAAATATATAAAAAAACGATGAAATTCCATGAATTAGTTTAAAAGTTATAAGCGAACATAATAGTCCAGGAGATAGCGTGCAAAAAAGTGTCTGGCTAACATCAAGCTAGAATTTTGTATACAAGTCAATCTTTTAGCGCCTTTTAAGAATATGTGGTCGGCTAAGTTCGTCTGCGGGACATAGCTTAGCAATAGGCGTTTAAAAAAAAAACGGGGGAGAGCGGCCATGTCTCACCATTTATGGTGGACAATGTGATTTTCATGATCCTGAGTACAGAATTAGTTAGTAGACCGAAAATCAAGTTGATGTTAGTTTGTCCCTTGACAGGTGACAACGTTGATTTTTAGTAATATTTGAATAACTAACCTATCAAGTGTGAAAATGACATCGACTTGATTTTTGGTCTACTAACTAATTCTGTACTCAGGATCATGAAAATCACATTGTCCACCATAATTGGCGAGACATGGCCGCTTCCCACCGGTTTGTTTTTTTCAAACGCCTATTGCCAAGCTATGTCCCGCGGACGAACTTAGCCGACCACATATTCGTAAAAGGCCCTAAAAGATTGACTTGTATACAAAATTCTAGCTTGATGTTAGTCAGACACTTTTTTGCACGCTATCTCCTGGACTATAATTATTAATTAGTGAGATACTTTTGTTAAACGTCAAAGTTTGTTTACATCTGTCAAAATACCGCCAAAATTCAAATAATTAAAGAAATGAAATATAATACATTCAAATAATGTCTACATTTCTTTGAAAAATAGTAATAAAAAAATCAGTTAGTTAAAAAAGGTCACCCATCCAAGTACTGACCACGCCCAATGCTGCTTCCTCCTGCTGTGCCTCCTACTTTTGTAGCCTCCGAAGTGAGGAAAAGTTCCGAGGTACTCCGAACCCGATTTTTTATTCAGTTTTTAAAGTAAGCACCAATACTTTATAGAGTAAATACATAAAAACGGCTGTAATCGAAAATCGAACCTTAGTTACAGCAAAAATTGTATTAGTTATATAAGCATAATACTTAGTCCGACTAGAACAATAATTTGATCCACCTTTTCTGTAAATATTTGAATATGATATTTTTAGAAACAGGTTTTTTCTCGTTTAAAACTGATTTATGCTTCTTATTACAAGCATTTTGCTTTTCCGGTTTTAATAAAAACAAAGATAGAGAAACAAGGCTATTTTTCTTCTTCCTGTATCGGAGGCAAATATTTGTTGGAAAAGCAGGGGCAGTAGGCTATAAGAGATTTTTGATGTTTTGTTTGGACAGCTGAGCTCCAGCTCCAAGATACAGTCAGATTTAGATATGATCATCTGGATCGAGTAAAGGAGGACACCACGACCTGTCCGGGCTTGGGAGCTGACGGCCTATTCACTCGGCCATCATATTATGGTGACGTCACGCAGCCCGAATAGTTTACCTCTGATGTAAGGACTTCACCTTTTTAAAGTCCTCCAAGTTCTCTTTAATAATTATTACTCTTTCCTTTTTTTTTTTTTTTTTTTTTTTTTTTGATAAAAAAAGACCTTCTGTTGAACTTAAGACCTAGAAAAACACGGGTGAAGTTGTAGTAAAAACATTAAAAATAAAACAAAACGTAAATATGTATTCAACTTAAAGTAAGCAATCAAATAGTTTTTCAAAACATTTATTTACCTAAATATTATAAATAATGCTAATGAGAAATATCATTTTATAATATACCATTATCATACAAGTATTTATTTTATATACAATATTTCACTTTTACCTACTTGATCGTTGGCATTGGTAAAATTTCCTTATTTCTTTTTACCATATTAGTTACAACTATCAATATCACCACAATGGATGTATTTCTATCCAAACCTTTCTTTCAAATTCCTTTCAAATGTGTGTGGACATTTCCTTTTTTTCTATCACCGAAAAGTTAAATAATAGTACATTACGCGTCTAGTGCTGAAAGTAGCATTTTGCATGCGAGTGTGGAGTTAGGGTAGTAAAACCACACGAGCATGCAAAATGCAGTTTTGGCACGAGTTGCGTACCGTACTTTATCTACGATTGTTGTATTTTGATAATTAATACAGAAAAAAATATTTAATAAACTTCCTGTATGTAAGTTCGTATTTCACTTATGATAAAGATGACATTCAATTTATTAGTTGTATTTTGTGCCGAATTAATAATTTCGGGAAGCGTCTTATTCTTCTCTTTTTCGTCATAATGACATAAATCAATCATTGTTTTTCACTAAAAACTCTATATAAACAGTTTCTTTAATTAAACAAACAGCAAATTAGTTTTGTTAAATGTAAACAAACTCGCTAATCGTGGGTTAAGGTGAAAAATTCTTCTTTTCTACCGCACCTTTCTTTCAAATTCCTTTCAAATGTGTGTGGACATTTACTTTTTTTCAATCACCGAGAAGGTAAATAATAGTACATTACGCGTCTAGTGCTGAAAGTAGCATTTTGCATGCGAGTGTGGAGTTTGCACCTGAGTGACAGCGAGGGTAGTAAAACCATACGAGCAAAGCAAAATGCAGTTTTCGTACGAGTTGCGTACCGTACTTTATCTACGATTGTTGGATTTTAATAATAAATACAGAAAAAAATAAATAAACTTCCTGTACGTGAGTACGTATTTCTCTTTTGATTAAGATGATATTAATTCATTAGTAGTTGTATTTTGTGCCGAATTAATTACTTCTGGAGGCGCATTATTCTCCTCATTTTCTTCATTATCACTTAAATCACTCATTGTTTTTCTAAAAACTCGATAAAAAAAGTTAGTTCAATTAAACAAACAGCAAATTAGAATGTAAACAAACTCGCTTATTGTGCGTGCGTTAAGGTGAAGAATTCCTTTTTTTCGAACTAAGGCGGAAAAAAAGAGGAATTCTTCACCTCATTATGAACGCTCATATGCAATGAAAACAGCTACGAAAAGAATCACTTTCTATGCGCATCTAAACAGAGATATAATGTTTTTATTTCGTATCAATCGTAGATAAAATTGTTTTTCATTCTAGTGGCATTAGCAAACTACCTCTATTTTTGTAACAAGTACTTACCTAACTGAAAAAAATAATGTAGTTATTATTATAGTTATTCTTTGAGAGAAATTAGGAAATAACAATTTTTAAGGAAATTTTCAAATCTCGAATATTTTGTGAAACAAGTCTCTCTCTCCCCCAACCCAAAAAATAATCTTTAACATTGATTATTATAGGAACGGATTAAGCTGGACACTTCAGGTTAGTTTTATGAGTTTGGACAGTATAAAATGCATACACATAATAAAAGACCGTTGTTTCACGTCATTAAAATAAACAATTTTAAAGTTTTTGCTGAAAAAAAGTTTTAAATTGCCACCATCTTAAAATTTTAGCTGAAAGAATCTTTTAAATGGCCACCATCTTAAAGTTTTAGCTGAAAGAAATTTTTAAATGGCCGACATCTTGATACGGCTGGGCCAATAATGCTGGTTAATGAACTCGTTTTTAATTGCCTACGAACCCTTTGATAAGTGCTGAAAGTATATACTTGGCCAATTTATTTATTATTTAATTTTTTTTTTTTTTTTAAATTATTTTCTTTTATGACCTTCTTTGGTATATTTTTAACAAAATATCTAAAGAATTTATATTTTTTATTAGCTCCATACTTATAAGTTATGTAGTAATTAAACTACCTATTAAGTCCCAGGTTTAATTTTTTTTCAAGTACTTCTCACTTTTGTAAACCAGGATAAGAACTAGAGTCAAGATGATTATAACGGTAAAGACAACATTTAAAACATTGGCGTATTATCATAATTTTCGCTCAGACGCGGTTGTTCAGAGTTTATGATTTATGAGCTGTTGTCCTATCCGCGTTCTAAAATTCTAAGAGTGTAATTATACTATTGTACAATGAGACAATTTTCAACCATTTATTTCTCTTCATTGCCTTACCGATTATTATTTCTAATTTGGTAAATTATTTCTTGAGACTATCATTACAGACCATAAAAGCAAAAGTCAGTATTGTTTCCCAATACAGTTTTAATGATTTATATTCGAGGCACGACAATGAGAAGTTCTAAAAGTGAAGGCGTAATCATTCAGCCATTTATAAATTCATAAATATTCATAGTATTTATTGGTAACTATCTGGTTAAGAAATTAGTTTGAATTGAAAGAAATTTATATTTAGATGATATTATGGCTGACTTATTTCTTTCTATGAATCTCTTCTTACTATGCACTTTTTATAATCATTCTGTTTACTGAACTACAAATTATATATTAACTATGTATTTTAAATTGATATAACTGAAAGAAGTCTTATAAAATTTGTAATAACTCAGTTGCCATAATGTTTAATTCTGAGTATAATCTAGAGGTTAAATTTTATAGGTGGGTCAGATACAGACACCCTATCTCACGTATTCAAGCACCATCTATAATCTATAATAACACCCCAGTATAATTAAAACCGATTTAGTTAAATCGGTTTTTTTAATTAAGTGATTGAGAATCCACAGGCTTGCCAACAAGAGGATCAATACTGCTGTATCAGTAATTTTGAAACGACAAATACAAATAAATTCTAATTTATTGGCCATTACTGGTTTACCATAATCGAAATAAAAGTATTTACTTTTAAGTATTGAGATATTTAATAACTTAAAACGTAGACCTCCTTTTTGATATTAAAGAATGAAATAAAGTTATTTCTAACAATGAGTCCCAATAACAACCTTAAAATGGGTGTCAGTACTATTAGTTTTTACCCTCAAGAACATTCATATGCCTCCTCTGTTGAATAATGAATTTAAGAAGTTAAAAAATCAAAATTATTAATAGAAAAAAATTAGATTGCATTATTCTTATTGGTTCACATCATATTTTTCCCACAGTCTGACGTCTGACTACCGAAATTATGCCATCAAGTATGTATTTCAAAAATTTAGAAACAATAAACTTTTATAAGTAACTTTTATCTGAAAGAAATTTTATATACATATGGCTACAATCTTATATTTTTTTTTACTTTGTGAAGTAGTAGACATTGTGAGGGTTGGGATATTGTTATAAGACTACTCACTGATTTACCAGTGTGGAAACTGTAAAAATAAACTTTACCCAAAAAGAATGTATTATGATGCTAATGACTGGCAGCAAGTTAGTCGTTTCATTTGGCATTCAGCACTCGGAAAATGGAACTCTGTCGTTCCCTAGATTCTCGTAAGGTCTTTTAATTCACTGTTATTTCTATTCAGTACATAGTGAACAATGAAAATATCGATTAAATTGTGGCGGTGCGCGTTCCTGAATCATGTCATAAACTGTTATTCAAACAATCAGACAATAGTGCATAAATGATGTTTGTGTAGAGCTGCCTCACGGAGTACCCACTGCACCCGCATGTAAATGTGACTGTACAAGAAAAATCTAACGGAGACATTAAGAGAGAGGTTAGAGACCAAAAACCCACGTACTCATTGTTATATTCTTTCTTCTGGTCCCATCCTAGTCCTCCTTAGTAAAAGAAACAATTTATAATTCAAACATAGTTAGCAGATCATTTGTCACTTAGTGATATAACAATATAATCTCACATCTTACACCAATAAAATTGTCCCTGGTGCGCGTCTCTTCAAACGGACATGTGATGCACTTGATTGATATAACTCATGGAAATATTCATGTATTGTATATACGTCTATAAGTCATAATTCACGGTTATATAAAGTTGAAAAAGCATCAGAAGTAAAGCATTTTGCGGCTATGAGGTTACATCTCCTAAACCTCTGAATGACAATACATTTATAATAGATTTAACATATTTTAATGGATCCCCGATCCCCTCGACTATTATTTACGATGACATTATAGCAAATAATCAATATTTTATTTTTTCTGTAGTCCTTTAGACTAATATGAAATTTAAGATCTCATTACCTTCAAAATACATATAAATAAATTGTCACCTATATATACGTTGATTGATCAGAATTCTTCAGTCAATCCCTAAAGTCACTCCATTTAATTTATAGTTTTATCCATATGTATTCATTAATGTCTTGACACTTAAACCTTAAAAAGCATGTAAAGCTAAAATGAAACCAACACCTCAGGTTATTATTTTTTTAGTTGTAGCCACAGATTTCGGTTGAGAGTCAATAAAGTTCAAGTTGAGTTTCGATATAAAATTCCAAAATAAAAGCTGCGGTCTAACAAGTTGACAAGGTCTCGGGTGTCGCAGTGCGGCCGAGGAAGGCCTAAGAGCTTTTTGTTCGCTTACCGACTGCTACTGGTCTTTAGTGCGATCTTGCGGTCAATAGTTTTTATCACACAGGAAGGCCCCGCTACCAGGCTTCAATAATTCCTGTGGTCAGCCACCTCCTTCAAGGACTTTACGGGGTAACTCTATAACCTCCAAGTAAAACAAAAAGTCGAACGTTAAAAAAATATTACGTAAGTAATTTGAATTTTCAAAGTTCCGGTATTTTTTTTTTTTTTTTTTTTTTTTTTTTTTGATTTTTCGTGGTTTTTTCCTGTTTTAAAAAAATAAGATTATAATCTCGCATAATAGGTATTCAGGTATATAAAAAAATATATAGTTTGGTAATAAAAATATTTTTGGCTAGAATAGGAGTGGTTCATCTCTGCACTAAAACAAACAGAAAGATTCAGAGTATTTTCTAGAATAATATCGATCGATAAAATACTGTAAATAGTTGTTGGAAAGATTTTTGTAAGGTGTGTTAAGGTATTCTCGCATTATGAAGACTACTCTACAAGGAGAAGCAAATGCCTTTTGATTGCCCGGGGCCAGCAACGCCACGGTATATCACGGTGAGAACGGCACATAAGGATGGTATTTTAATCGGAGATGCCCGTCCGTCATTACGGAAACCGGTGCGGGAAGGCTGGCGGGAACTTTGCAGCTTGGCCTCGCCTTGCCTCAGGCCTAGCGCACTCGTTCACGCGATAAAACTGCCCAGGCATCCGTAACCACCGCCCCCACAACAAAGACCCGGGAGTAATAATAAATAAAGTCATCTTTGCCTTCGGACCTATTACTTATTCATGTATGATTACTTCTACAGTAGTAACTAGAAGTCTTTCGTGATTTTAATGTAAGCCATAAATAAATTTTTCACCTGCAGTCTGTCGAGAAAACAGCACCCCTGTTCTATTTACTATAGTTATCTAACATTCTTGTAACATTATTGCAGTTAAATTAAACTAATCATATTGATACACTGGTTTAAGTTATGTAACTTAATTAAAGTTAAAAAAGTGTAAAAGACTTTTTACACTTTTTATTTAAGTGAAGAAATAACTTTCCTTAACCCATTATTTATTTATTATGACCGATAAAACTTTTATAAAGATTATTCTTAATCTAATTTATGTTACAGTATGTTGAAACAAATAAAGGGCATCAATCGCGCTCTGACGAGGCTACATTTTAATAAAACCTATTATTGCTTACCACTTAAAAGATGGAATATCTCGAATGGTCATCTTATAGTCCCCTTCAGAAGCCTGAGGTCATTATTTTCGAAGTATTAATAATTTATGGTTCATCCTATTAGAGATGCTAATCGCATCTTTAAACCTTTAAAAATCTATAGGGAATTCGGAATCAGGCATTAGATGAAGTACGTTTAGGGTCAAAGGAGTTGAGAATTCTACCAGTAGAATTTTCAACAATGCTCAAACCAAGATTTACGTTCTTATTTCTTAATCTTGAATACGACTTAATAACAACATCATCTTTCTTGATAATCTAATTTATTCCCGGGAAAAATACTTAATGTCTATTTCTTTTTAAACTTAATAGGCACTTCTTATTTAAATATTGTAAATATATTATATTCCCTAATCATTTCAGGATAAAATAAAGGAAACCTACTTCTCTAATTAAAAGGGAACCACAACTTTTCTGTTTAAAATGTTAAACAGAATAATCTTAGTGCAGATTAGATATTCCTGAAGAACAGGAACTGCCTTTGACCCCAGACAAGGTTATAAGTTTCAGTTCTCGGTCTTGTTCACTGCCATCAGAGTAGCATGTAACACCTGAAGATGCCTCAAGCATAGGGGGAGAAACCTCGCGAAACCTAATTTTATTATGACATGTTAAGAACCGAAGACCTACAACTCGGTTATGACATAAACCGCGGAAACCTACTAACCAAAATAGTAAACATACTTATTTGAGTTGGGTAACTTCAATAGAAATTATAGGGTATGATCTGAGGATCTGAAAACACCTTCAGATACAGCTACAATTTTGTTTTCCCTCCAGATTTCAGTAGTATCATAAACAAACACCCAACGTTTGTAAAAGTTATAAAGGTAACATATGTTTTTCGTTACAACAAAGCTACTGAACTGTAGAATTCCAATAATAGAAGGCCTAGGCCCTAGGCCTGCCAAAGAGCTTTAGGACAACCCTTAAAATGATGTTATACCTACTCTATGGGCAGGATTATGTTCAAGAGGGAGGGGGTTAACCCCCATTCCCATCGGAATTTTATGAGGTTTATACAATAAAAAATACACCGCCAATTAGAGTGATACATAGCTTCCTCGCGTCCTATGTCGCGTATACTTTAATGATTTTAGGCTTTTAAAATTCATTATTGTCTAATTTATTTAATTTCCCCCCAAATGAAGCCTGGTCGCCTGGTCTCGAGGTCCATAGGCTCCCTGTGCTATTGAAGAGGTAGGTCAAATAGAGAGGTGGGGGAACCAAGCCACCTCCTATTCCCCTCGTCTATCTCCCTCCCCACGTTCTCTCCATAATAAAAACTATTAATAGTTTTAGCGAAGCTGCTTTAGTGTCGCTAAAGCAGCAGTGTGTGATAGTGTCGCTGTTGGTTTTATTAAAAAATTGTATTCGAAAAAAATGTTTGTCTCATTGAATAGATTAAGTTAGATTTTTTCCCGACCAAAAATTCCAATTTTAAATTTGAAGTTCATGTTTACGCGAGCGTTGCGCGCTAACGCTTGGGCGGATAATGTTGTCCAACGAACTCGTCCTGGTCATTGGTAAAATGAACTTGTCTACCAAATTTCAACAAATCGGTCTACTTTTACTCAAGTTATCGTCACACATTTCAGGGGACGCGGACACACAGACCGACAGACAGACAAATACGAGACCACAAATGTTCCCTGATGTCTGAAACAGATTTCTGTCTTGCAATTTTTTAAATCTGAGACATAAAATTTTTTCGATCTCAAAAGTGAACACAATGCTTTCGTTACCTTCGGTAAACTCGGAAGCATTAAATAAATAATATGAGAGAATCTATTGCCTACTTAATATTGGGTGATATTAGAAACTAGAAACTAAGCTCCGAGGGAGTAAAGTAATAACACAGTATTGTAAATGCCTCACTGTTAAAACGATGAATTCCCAGTTAGCAAGTCTATGACGTATAATTTTTAAGTAGAAATGGACGGTTTTTTAAAACTAACTTTCACTATAATTATTTGATTTTACTTATTTTTTATTTGTATCTATAATGTTTGGTGGGCGTCCTGGTCATTGGTAAAATGAACTTGTCTACCAAATTTCAACAAATCGGTCTACTTTTACTCAAGTTATCGTCACACATTTCAGGGGACGCGGACACACAGACCGACAGACAGTCAAATACGAGACCACAAATGTTCCCTGATGTCTGAAACAGATTTCTGTCTTGCAATTTTTTAAATCCGAGACATAAAATTTTTTCGATCTCAAAAGTGAACACAATGCTTTCGTTACCTTCGGTAAACTCGGAAGCAATAAATAAATTGAAATAATAATTATAAAATTAATTAATAAAATTATACTTAAAAACAAAATTATTATTTGATCGTTAAAAGATCATTAAATTTTCTTTCATTTGCAAATGCAATAAATTCTTCATAAAAATGTTGTTTTACAAAGCATCTCTGTAACACCCAAGTTTTCAGTTTTCATGTAAGTTAAAAAATATAGTTCACCTTAAAGTTTTTAATTTTTATAACTAGATATTAAGAAAACATAAATAATAAATTTATTTAATTTGGCCAAAATAATAAATCTAATAATATAAGACCGAAGTCTTCATATTATTTTAGTTATTTTATACTATTTTCACCCAAACTATGTTTTTCTGATGAACCTCAAAAAACTCAATATAGTACCATAAAAATAGTATTTTTACATTGAAAAATTAGTAAATGCTATTATTTGAAAAAAGTGCATTTGAGTTATTAAACCTGAACCGACGGGGTTACAAAAATAAACCGTTTTCACCCCTTATGGGGGGTCCAAAAGGCAATCTTTATAGGTTGTTACCAATTATCTCGAAAAGTAAGCCCTGAATCAGGTTTTTTTTTCAATTTAGTCTCCTATATACGAGAAGAGGGATTTATAGAGTAGGAAAAAACGTCAATAGTCCTGGCCATATTTTTAAAATTTAACTGATGCAGCTCTTTGAAAATGGTCAACATACATATATTAAAATTATAATAGTTCTTATAACTTTTTTAATGTTTTTTTTATACAAAACAATATTTCTTATGCAATTTTTTTTTCTTATGCAGTTTTTTTTTTTATCTATTTTGACCATTTTCAAAGCTGTCACTCAGCCAAATTCGAAAAAATGAAATCTACAGGACTGAAATCATTCTCTCTCTCTCTTCCTCTATACATTTTTCACATTTGTATATGAGTCTTAAATGGGCACATAACCTCCCTAAAATTGAGAAAAATGGGAATACCTCTTTTTTAGGGTTTCGTTGGTAAAAAAAAAGAAACCCTTATAGTTTCGTTCCTGTGTCCGTCTGTCACTCTGTACGGTTCCAATAACTTTTGAACCAAAAAAGATAAAAACGTGAAACTTTCCAGTATAAAAGATTGTTTTGACGCGCACACAGGAAAAATATAGCGAACTCAATATTATCAGCTGTTCAAATTCAAAATGGCGGATAATTCACGTCGCGAAAATTGTTTTTTTTTTTTAAATTTTGAGTGAGGTATCAAATGAAAGGTATTGAAGAGTAGAATAGAAATATATATACCACTTAGGGATAGTGGTTAATTTTCAGCGCCATTTTGTCAAAAAACATCGAAATTTTGCGTGTCCCCCCCCCCCCCCTAAAATCGTATTTCCACTATTACTAAAAATATAGAAAAATATGCAAAATGTGTGGTCTGCTGGGCCATAGAAAAAATAAGATTAGCAATTTGATCTGATTTACTGGAAATTCAAGATGGCGGATAATTCATGTCACTCGAAAAAAAATATTTTTTTATAATTTTGAGTGGGGTATCAAATGAAAGGTATTGAAGAGTAGATTTCAAAAATGTATAACACTTGATGTTAACATTTAATTTTGCGCGCCATTTTGTCAAAAACAAATCAAAACTTATCTCCCCTCCCCCCTTACTAATTTTGTGTTCACAATACCAACGAAAACCTTTTTACGTGAGATTCACGCGTTACCAATTTTTTAACTAAAATACGTGATTTGTCATTTGTCGCAAATTTCAACGTGCTATATCTCGGTCTTAAATTATTAGATTTATAACCTCTTTGGGCAAAACAGAAGAGAAATTGCATTTATGTATTTGCTGTGCTATAACAGGTATAAGCATAAGCAGTTAAGTTTAATTAAGTAGATACCATAAAAAGTTTTGTTCCCTCCCTTAAACAAATATTATACTTTATTTTGTTATTTGTCTCTGAGTAGATTTTTAAAACTGCGTTGCAATGAAAACTTTAAACAGCTGAAGTCACACCATCTGAATAAAATAACCCTGCTGATAAATTTTTTCCTACCAATTATTTCTTGCCAAATAATGAATCCCTGTTCCACAGAGATTCTCCAACCACCTCTCAGTTGAGCAATTTTGAAGCGAAATATAAATTATTATAAAAAACATAACTTTATTAAAATAAATAAATATAAAGACCTACTGATTTAATAATATTCAAACTATATTTCCTCATATTTATAAATTTCCGTCTTCTTTGGGGGTCGTAAATTTAAAATATTGTACAATCTAGTATCATTATAAAATGCCTTCATTTTCTAAAATATTAGTCGCCAGGATTTAAAATTTATTATATTGATTAGAGATATTTTAATTTAAGTTATAGGTCGAAAGGTTGGCCCACTTCATGATATGAAGCGGCGTGTTGGCCTGATGTAGAGTCTAGAGAGGAAGGCCGTGGGTGTATCTAGGGTTCTCCGAGCTGGATTAGGTATTCAGGAGACATAAGTCACCGCCCTTGACATAAGCCTTGAAGATTCCTTGTATAATACTGTAGCACATGGGGGCCTAGCATCGGGTCCCATGTATAAGCCACCATCAACTTAATACTGCCTCATACATACATTCAGGCGTTTACTACACACTACTTAATATCATAAGAGATTCTGATAATACTAATTGTTAAATAAATCTCAACAGTATTCAGATTATATATTATTGTTTTCAAAGGAGGAATCTCGTATTTTAAATGATTATAGTTTACATTGTTGATTGAATAAAATCAAACAGCAATCATACTTTTCCTCGTGTAAATTAACAAAGTATTATCAATTACTGCTATTAATAGAAATACTTTATGTTTGATTTAGCCTTAGGCTAGTACGCAAACGTGATTTGCTCTCTCCACGAATGTACAATCTCAGCACCAAGTTTTAAATAAGAGTGTAGATATAACATAATATAGATTGCGCACAAAGACCACCAATCGTAAAATTTGTGTAGAGTTGTAATATGTATTTGTATAAAAACACGTTCAAAAATTAAACGACTGACAAGACACTGGACAAAAAATGTTTCGTGATGTTTAAAAATTTCTGTCTTGGAATTTTTGAAATCGTAGACATAAAAAAAATATTCGTTCTTCAGAAAGATCACATAGTTTCCGGAAGCAAAATAATACATATTACTAACAAATTTTTTATTCTTGTGGGCTTTGGCTTTAAAACCTGCCGCCAACAAAGTCATAGTTAAATACATTTTTTTCTTCCTTTTCCCTAGTAAGGATATATACCTATCAGGGCCGGATATAGCTACCGCCAGCCCCCGCGGTGCGGGGGGGCCCACGGTCCTGGGGGGCCCAGTCAGAGATGTAGAAAAAGGTTTTTTTGCAACAAAAAAGGCAAGAAGGATATTGTGATCAGTGGCGTATCTATGGGCCCGAATTGCGGGCACGTCCCCTGTGCCAGGGGGCCCACAAATAAAAATAAATCATGAAACTATTATCTTTGTACCGCAATGTCGATGGGCCCCCTTTAGAGTATAATTAAATCTAAACTGGAATCATACTCATATACCTTTGTCAGGGGGCCCCATTCAGTGCTGAACACTAATGTTTCAATTGTAATTTTTTTTGCGAGGGGCCCACTGCCCTAGGTACGCCACTGATTGTGATAAACTTAAAATTTTTCCTAACGTGTCATGAGTGCAAACGGAAGTTTGAAATTTTTTGTTTCATTTAGTTACTTAGATTTTTGTGATGATTTCACCTTATTCAATATGGTCAATGCTAATTTAAAGGAGAGAAACTGACTGACAAATCATATTAACTGATATTAATAAATTTTACATTTTTTACTTGTAATGCAATTTTTAAGCTTGCCAGCTACAAAACAACTTAATTATTTGTGTTTTTTAACCCACCTTAGTTAAACTTCAAAATTCGTCCCCGCGCCAAACCTCTTTTCCTGTAAGGACAAACTTGCCCTCAGAAATCCTTAAAACTCATCTTTTTGGACTTAAATTTTAAAAAATTCTTCGGGGGAGTACCCCCGGACCCCCAGCCGTTGTTTGTTCAAAGGGGTCCAGATGCTAACTTGCCCTGGGGCCCGGAAATCCTCTCAGCGGCCCTGATATATAATACATATATCTGGTCATTATACATAATAACAAATCAGCTCAGTTTTTTTTACCTAAACGATAAAATAGGTATCTTCGAAAAGGACTAACGAAGAAAATTTAAGACCCCATTTTCGGATAAGCTTGAAAAAAATTGTATTTGAAATATTACAAAAGTTAATATGAAAGGGGAGTAGTTATAGGACACCCAGTATAATATTGTAGTTGTTGTGAGGAGGTAAATAGCATTATTATTTATTTGAGAGATATTCGCAGTATATTACCCTTCATTTCCATACTATGCTTATGATTCTAATTTAGGTCTTTAGGGCATTAATAACTCCAAAGTCAATCCGTTTTTGGCTATATTTCACCTCCTTTGAGGCATCTTGAGGCCTAAAAGATTTTTAAAATTTTATTTCTTATATCTACATTAAATTTTAACTTACATCTTTATATAACATGTTGACACAACTTTTAAACAAAACGTAACACTTTTTTTTAAAAAAAATACGTGTGGCGTCGCAGGACACTCGTTAGGAACGAAGTTCCTTACGCTTTTCATTAAATATACAAATTATAAATTCACACTACTTAGTATACGATGCTAACTACTTATACATGGCGCAGTTAGAAAAGAGACAAAAATAAAAAAGTAATTAACTGTTTGTACCTAGCTGAGTTAAGACATCTTACACTAACCAGTAAACTCCATTCCCCCCCCCCACCCTCCCCTTCCGAATAGGTCCTGGCCTGGGTAGGTTGGGGGCCCATTGGAGTTTTTCGCGGGGGGGCCCGAAAATTAAAAATCCGGCCCTGATACCTATAAATGATCAATCTATTGATAATTATCTGTAAATTATACTGTTAATATCTGTACAGTTAGTTTACAATGCTGTTATATGTTATAGGTATTGAATACTTAGACGTAGAAAGGGAATAAGATTAAATATATCTTGAATGACGGCGGAACGGAAGAATCTTGTAGATTACTTTAGTATAACCGGATTAGTCTAAATCTAGGTTATTTGTTTACTAGTAGTGTCTTGTAGCACCTTGAATATTTGTTATAATCTCTTCTAGCAAAGAACAGATCAATCCAGAATTGCGATTAAAAGAAGCATTCTATTATCGAGCAGAATGCGTCTAAATCCTCTTTCTGAGTTTACTTATTTATCCTACACTTATCGCGTATATGGGTCTGATCTACACTACTCAAAAGTGTTAAATGTGGACGTGTAGACATAAAATATCATATTGTGAATGGGGAGACAACTAACATGAAGGCTAGTCCCTTTCTAGAGGAGGTCTGGGTTGAAACTAATACTGCTATAAAAAAAACAAGCTATGCAGCCTTGCTGCGAGTACTCAAGTTGTATACAATGAACCGGGACAGGCAACCTGTCTTCCAGGATGTCATTAATAACACGGACCAACAACCCTTGGTTACTGACCTTCACTCGGCCCTTCACAACATCTTATACCCACTCACTGAGTTTTATAGCACATCTTTAACACTTTACTAACCCTCGAGTCAAAATTGGATAACCAGGTGTTTTGCACCTTTATATGTATTATTTTAACTTGCAACTGTCGACACTGGCTAATTAATTTTTTATTTTTATTTTTTTAAATATGAAAGTAAATACATTAATAACTTTTCACATGAAGACATATAATATAATAGAATGAAAACTAACAACAGATGGTAAAATTGTCACAGTGATGAAGAATATTCTTTAACATAATAAGTTAATAATTTGCTTTTGAAGGCGTTCCTGTAAATTAATTATTTTTTTATATTTTTGTCATTTGAGGGGATGTGCTTTTTGTCTCATTGTTGTCTGTTAGTTTTATTTTAATCTAATAAAATTTCACTCTTGTGTTACATTTCTTTATAAATAAAAATACTATGTTAAATTTATGTTATATACGAATTACATCTAACTATACAATTTTTACGGAGAAGTTGTCTGAATGGTACACTGCAAACATATATAATCGTTATAGAGTTGTTCTTTAGACGATGTATATATATAGTTTTATTAAAATCGTTACATTAAACGAAAGATATTAGTAAAAATATATATTGTTTTATTAAAATCGTTACGTTAAACGAAAAATATTGGTAAAAATTATGTTTTCACTATTTTATACGTTTAGTTCCGCTTCGTTAATAGTTTTAACGATCTTCATCACTTCATAGCGGTGTCGCTTTTACTAAAAAATTGTTTTGAAAAAATGTTAGTCTCGTCGAATAGATGATAATTGAATCTTTTCCCGTCCTGAAATTCCCAATTTCCTTTTGAAGCCTGATCATTAGTAAAAGGACATGTATACCAAATTTCAACTGAATCGGTCAACTTTTATTTAAGTTATCGTAGGACACGTAAATGTTACTGACAGACAGTCAGGATGCATGTTTTGTTGAATGTAAGAAACACGTTTAAGCTCGCTTAAATTATTTTGTCTATTTCACACTGTAAACTCATGATGCATATACATATGAAAAAGTTAAACAATAGTATTATCTTATTTTTATTTTTTATTTTCTTTCAAACAATCCAGAAAGGGATGGAGATTTGGAGAAGATTCGTAGACATGTGGGATAAGATCACGGAGTGTCCAGGGTCAAGGTGAGGCACGAATATTCACGAGTCTGCACGATCACTCTTTTAGCACCCATATGTGTGTAAACCGGCGCTCATTTGTTACATTATGTGACAAGTTTTGAGCTCCGAAAATACCTATACTTGCTGTAATGATTACTAGCTGTACTCTCATCGTTAATGTTTTGCTTCATCATCCATCATTCTTTATGCTATCTCCGACGTTTTTAAGCTTTCAGCACATTTCTTCTAAATTCTAACTAATATGGAAAAATTACCACCTTCGAGCCCGAACTCAAGTCATCACGATGTAAGATCCTTTACAAATCAGCCGACCATATTCGCTGCGGAAATTGCAGGACAATATGAAAAAAATAAGTGGTTAAAGTATTATATGCAATAGGATGGTATTCTTAAAACAAAAACTGTTTAAAGAAGCTGTAAGCCTGATGTCATCCGGCAAAATTGCCTCTTCTCTAGAAAGGGAGCAGGGAGCTGTTGAAAGTATTCTCACAATAATTTTTTGAAGAATGGAGGGGAAAAGAATAATTAATATAATAAAAATCTATTTGCAACTTTAAAACCTACTGCGAGTCCATTTGCATCTGTCACTGAGATATGCATGTTAAATTTTATAATTTATAAGAATAAACTCTCTGTATCGACATTAAGAAAACAAAATAATATATATCCTGGTTTCGAAGGTAAAAACCATAATTTTCCTGCCATCTCTTGACTAATTGGTTGAACTCTCACATTTTTTCCTTAATACTCCAGGAAGCTAAATATTTTGATTTCTCCTTACTTATATTTATACATAAAAAGTCACATTTATAAAAAAAAAAACCCTTGTGTCTTCCTTAAATCAATAAATAGGACGTTTTGGAACATAATAATTCACAGCGCTTAGAATAATACTTTTATTCAATATTAAAGTAAATTAATCTAATTGTTAAAATATGTTGCAATTACATATTTTCTGTAATGAGAAAAATAAATAGGTACTTCTTTAGATAGTTACTCCCCTATGATTTTTTTTAGAGTATTAACGACTTTGACTAAATAAACATGAAGGCAAAGGGATGTTTAGTCCAATGTACTTTCGGACAAAGGAATATGACACTTCAGTTTTTATAAGGGGAGTAACAATCTAAAGAAGTGCCAATAAATAACGACAGGACCATGAACATGATGGGGAAAATCATCCACCCACACACACACGCATATATATATATATATATATATATATATATATATATATATATATATATATATATATATATATATATATATATAGGTATAATATAGGTATAATATGTTTGTGTGATTTGACCCATCCCGTACATCCCCCCCTCCCTGTCGTTAATAATATTTAATGACGAATGCGATAGGTAAAACAATTAAAATAAAATATTTGTTAATAGGTACATTTAATATTTGTTAAAGGTACATTTGTTAGGTACACAACTCTTTATCTTCTTTTGTTCTTTGGTATATATATATATATATATATATATATATATATATATATATATATATATATATATATATATATATATATATATATATATGTATTTATATTAACACAAAGAGCATTGTTCTGACAAACATTGTTTAAAAATTTCTGTGGGAGTACCTTGGGAAAAAAATCCCTAGTAGGTAATACTACAAAATGCTTAACTTCCCCATATTATGTTAGGTCAGAAGGGAGCATTAAGATTGGGTTTATTTTCTTAACTATAAGATTGTGTTGTTTTGTTAGCTATATGTATGTGTACTATAAAGAATAATAATAATGGTCCATTCCATTGTATTAAGAAGAACATTTACGAAAAAATTATGTAGCTAAGTATCATTCTAACCTCAACAAAACTTTGTGCAATACTTAAATGTTGTAAATTGAAAAAAAAATAAAAATAAATAAATAAAAAAATAAAATAAGAGGAAAATTAAACTGATTCTTTTTTGAATTTTCAAAAATAACAGAAAGCTAAAGTAGAATCACTAGAATAAGCTAAGGCTTATTTACTTTTGAGACAAAGCATGGGAACTATTTTCTATTGTTTGTTTGATGCAATTGATCCAGTGACTAATTCAATTGATGACGGTCTGAAGTTACATTTAATTTTAACAAACAATAGGTGAATTCAAACACTGGACCAAAAAAAATCTTGTTTTTTATTACTTCCTTGAATACGCCCACGAATTTACTTTAAGATTTTTTTTTATTATTTCTTTGATTCCCTTGAATCTTATATTCCGTTTCACATAATACGGTAGATTTCCAAACTCTCCTTTAGCGCAAAAACATTTAGTCCAACCTACAAGCTTATTGTAAACTGTTATCAAAAAAATAAAAATACCTACATACATTATATTGATTTTTCATTGGAAATAAACGTGGCTCCAATGTAAAACTGCAACTTATTTTACTTATGATTCACCGCAAAACCGTCAATAAAGTGTGTGGTCAAGTCTACAGATAAGTAGTTAGACAGAAAAAATTGTAAGAGACTTTTTTCTTTTATTTTTTATCAAATAGGCGTAATAGTTAACATTTAAAACACAATATATATACCATGGTTATTTGGATTATCAACTTTAAATATATTCGAGCTTTAAAAAGCAGCTATTATGATCTTATATTCATTAGATTTCATAGAAATATGTATAGTATATTTGTTATTTGGTTTGTTTTTATGCCAACTGTTAGTGTCAAGGCTGTTATTGTTTTTTAGAGATTGATAATGTATCATATATCATACGAGGTATATGGACATAAAGTAATGAGACTGGTAGCGTGGAGTGGGATCTGCCAACATTATAGAGGCGGGGCTTGGAGTGGTGGCAGGTGAACATCTCGTATGCACTCAGTACTCAGTACAAGTCTGGACTACCGATATTTTTCGTAAAACAGTTTTTTTAGTGCGTCTCGAAAATAAAATGGTCCCTATAAATCTTTCGCAGGAGCAAAAGGATCTCAATTGACGAGCGTGCATTTCCTTCATGAAGAAGGAAATGTTCCTTGAATTTTTGGAATTGATTGAAAATAATCCCTACTTTCTGAATCGTGTCATTACAGGTGACGGGTCTTGGGTGTTTGAATATGACTCGAAAGCCAAGCGCCAGAGCATGGCAAACTTCAAAAGAAGCAAGAATGAGTAAGTCGAAGATCAAATGCATGCACATTTGCTTTTTTGATAGTCAGGGAGTCGTTCACAAAGAGTTTGTGTCTAAAGGCCAAATATTAAACCAACATTTTTACCGAGAAGTTCTTGATGGACTTCAAAAAAGGGTCGTGCGCGTATGGCCAAACATCGTGAACAACTCGGTGCTGCATTACGTCAACACGCCTTGTCACACAGCCTTCTCGATAAATGGTTGTTTAAGTAAAAACAGTAAAAATATAAAAAGCTAGTAAAACATTTTTGTTGCCCTCCTTATTTGCCTGACTTAAGTCCTTAAAAATAATAATTAAGTGTAGTGATTGGTAGCCAAGAGGCAAACAAATTAATAATAATATTTATTATTAATGATTTAATACAGTAAAGAAAAATACTATTTTATTGACTACTTCTGCTACTTTAATTCATACTCATTATAACTGGAAATTGGAATGAATAATACTGACGTTATGATTCTAAACTAGCTTACAATATTGCATTTAGATTTAACAAGTCATTGTCAGAATGGGTAATGGGTATCCAATACTCTTAATACCAATATATAAGTCTTAAATGTTTCCAATTAAAAGTGTTGATACGTGAGGACAGAGCTAAAATAGTATAACGGATATTTCTTCTTCGTGAAGAAAGAGATTTTACAATCAATTCTTACTTGTATAGTAGCTCCATCTTGACTGGAATGGAACCAGTTCCGAACTAAAAGTATATGCTTCTGCTTCAGTATATCCACCCATTTTTCTTATTTATCTCTTAAAATATATCTTAAAGTAATAAACTTGCATTTTCTCTGACCAAAATTTATATTTAGGCACTCTGTAACCTAACCTAAACAACCCCTGATTTGTTGAAAATTTGAAAAAACGAATAGGAAAATGAGACTAATTCTTCTTTTGTCATTTCAAACTTTAAATCAAGAAACACTAGAAAACGCCTAGGAATATTTAAGTCCAATTTCCTATTAGTTCCTATTTAAGTCTCCTATTATTTCAGGCGACGGGGGTGGGGAGGGGGGGGGGGAGTCATTCGATAAGCAAAAGAAAGAGAGTTCGGATTACTGTCATTTGGTGGATCAGGGCTTGATTAAGTACCTAAATTCAGAAGAATATGTGAAGGCTCAATTCCCCATGGGGATCAAATTTAAAACAGCCTGTCAATTAGTGTGGCACATGGCTTCCTCGTTTTCTTATAACGTACTTGAATGATTTTATGATTTTACAGACCATTACTATTTACATTAATTTAATTCTTTCCAACCTTTTATTTTAATCTATCAAAATTGTTTTGATTTTTGTATGATTAAAAGTATCAATTTAAACAGCGCAGATGGTTGAAATATGGGACTATCTTCGACAAACCATATACAAATATCAGAAAAATCAGATGAGTCGTACGTTTGTGTTCCCATGTGGAAGAGAAACAAATAGAAGCAGAAGGTTGAACCTTATATTGGGCCAACAATGGGCTTATTATGACCTTACATCCAATCTTCATTAAAACTAGAAGAGTAGTTTTTAAGATATGTGGGTTCGCAATAATTGAGCGACAGACAGAACAACAGACTGACGACAGGCACGGAACCAAAAATGTTCTCTGATGTCTGATACGGATTTCTGTCTTTGGAAGAATAACAAAAAGTGAATAGCAAACTGATTCCATAACAACAATGAATTAACAACAAAATACGAATTTATAAAAAACAAAACTTCTTAATGAATAATGTAGAAAACAATATAAAGTATTTTTTTCATTTTTTTACTATGAAATTACTAAAACAATTAACTGTACCAAATTTCAGATCTGAAGGTACATTGGGTACTGAGATAATAGTATGTTTTAAATCCAAGTTGGTGACTATAATTCAATATGGCGGTCATATATCGAAATCAAAATGCCGCACAATTCGGCACACTCTATCTATGTACCGAATTTCAAATCTCTATGTCGATGGGAAGTAGGAGAATTAGTAATCAGTAAGGCAGTTAGTCAATCACTGTCACTCAAGAATATTAAAAAAAATCGACCAATTAGAGAGGCACATAGCTTCCTTACGTCCTAAAACTAAACAAATATTCAAAACGAATTTAATTGCCTTCATAGTACTTCTCTATGTAATATTTATATTTATTTTCTTATTCTCTTTATATACGAGACTAAGAGACTGCAAATATTTATTCTCTAATTGGAGGCGAAATTCAATAAACATCATTAATAATAAAAACAAATAACTTCATAAAATATAAGTATATTATTTAATTTATAAACATATACGAAAGAGAAAACTAATTTTATCCAGGATATGCACTATCCGCATCGATTCGAGGCTTTGGTGGTTTCGAAAATCAACCCTTAATAACCTAGCGTTGCCATATGGCAACAGCAAAACCCCCTCCCTTTATTATTGTCTGGAGAGGTCCAAGTTAATATTGAACTTTTTAAATGTTAATATTATGTCAAAAGAAGGACTAAATTGATTTTTCATCGTTAGATTTATTTGTTTGGTGCAACACGTATGCGACAAGACAGGTTTAAAAATGGGTTATTCCAAATTTGAGACACGGAAAGAATTTTAATTTTTTTAATTAATTAAATATTTTTATTATTGGTAATGAAACTATTAGAATAAAGAGTGATTAAAAATATAAAATTATTGCAGTTTCACAAAATTTAATTTTTCTGCCCTAAATTGAGCGTCAATTTGAAAGTTGCCATATGGCAACGCTAGGAAATTAGCCTTACAGTTTTTTTTCTAAGTGGTAATTTTATTCAGTCATATTTATATACAAAGTTTTTTTGCCTAATGTTCATTTTTTATTGATTATTTTCTAAATATTTCTCAATTAGTCTCTAAATATTATAATTATTTTTGTTGAACAAGTATAATTAATAATTAGTAACAAATATTATTAGGCTATTCTTTTAAAAATAATATGTTTATAATAATATCTATATTTTTTTATTACAATTGAATAATACATATATATTTTTAAAGGTAATAACAAAAACACATGCATAAAACAAAAAAATAAGAAATAATTACATAATTTTACCGAAAAAGAACATGATAAAACACACACATCATTTTTTTCATTATACAAATAATGAAAAAAAAAAAAAAAAAAAACTTTTTGTTCTTTTAAATAAATTTAGTATTTTGTTAGTATTATTTGTACTTGTTAAACCTAAAATTTATTTTACATACATTTTGTAAAAGAAATTATTAAAAAATTTACTGAGAAAAAAAACTGTAGGGCTAATGTCCTTGCGTTGCCATATGGCAACAGCCCAAATTTGGGGTAAGGAATTTATTTCAATTTTTTTAAACATTTTTTACATATTAAGGGACCTCTTAACAGACAAAATCCCCAGAAAAAAACCAAACAATTCCCCAAAAAAATAATTCGGGCAGTTAAGGGATTTAAGATTTTATAATCTTATACAAAAATATAACTGAATTTGTAGGAGGCAATATTTGTATGGTACATACTACATTTTGATTTTTTTATCATAATGGTCAGAACCGTGTTCACGAAATATTTGTTCAGAGTTTTTGAAATTGAATTTTAGAGCTAAAATTCATTTGTCGTTTTCGTCTCTGGGTTTGATTTTTCTGAATAAGTATGCCAAATTTCATTATTGAAATTTACCCATTGATTCAGGCTTTTTTTTTTTTTTTTTTAATAATTTTTTTTATTTTTTATTTTTTGGAGGTTTTTTTTTTTTTTTAAAAAGTTTAATTTTCGCGTTATGAAAATACTTTTTCTTAATAATTGTTCTAAATATATGAGAAAGTAAAAATTTGTTCGATACAACTCGCACTAAACTTTCTTATATACGAGTACATAATTACTTCTTTTCAATTCAATTTTGCTATTCAATTTTTGTTGTTCTCATAATACTATGTATGAGAAAATAAAAATATTATAAAAAACATATTTTGGACGATTTAAAAGGCTATAGATAAAGAACATACTAAATATTGTAATATTAATCTTTCATTTAATAGTATATTACGCGCCTAGTGCGGAAAGTAGCATTTTGCATGCAGGGTGGACTCAGGGTGGAGTTTGCACCCAAGCGACAGCGAGGGTAGTAAAACCACACGAGCAAAGCAAAATGCAGTTTTCGCACGAGTTGCATACCGTACTTTATCTACCATTGTTGGATTTTAATAATAAATACAGAAAAAAAGTTACTTTAATTAAACAAACAGCAAATTAGTTTTGTTAAATGTAAACCAACACGCTAATCGTGCTATAAGGTGGAGAATTCTTCTTTATTTCCGCACCAGTGCGGAAATATAGAAGAATTATGAAACGCAATGAATACAACTACGAAAAGAATCACTTTCTACGAATCCAAACAGAGATAAAATGTTTATATTTCGTATCAATCGTATAGATAAAATAAATGTATCACTTCACTTCATTCAGTTGGTGTTGGTATGAGCTAAATCCTATTCTTTTTGTTTATTAATATAAAATTTGGGTAAGACAATCATTAATGGCTAGATTACTCAATTATGATGTAATTATATTAATTTATATTGTAAATAGAGCATATAGCATCTTATCGTGTTGTCACAAACATTAATCTTGTTTCATAGATATGTAGATCTATTCTAAATTTAGACATGTGTACATTGTTGTTGGGCTGTACTGTCTTTAGAATATATAAGAGTTACTTTGTTATTTGACAGAGGATGTAAAAAAAAGATATTTATTTGTAAATGTTAAAATAAAGTAAAAATATCTGATTAAAGTCTATTGCTTAAAACAAAACTTAACAGACATTAATCAAGGTACTCCACCCACGGAAGCCCACAGACAATATAAACAATTACTGATTTCTTTAGATGTTAGTAAATAAATGTATGTGTATTGAATATAAAATGGAATGATTTTTTTTTCAGTCAACTGAAAGAAAATTAAGGAAAATGATTTCTGAATATGAATTAATAAAACCGAAATTTAGTTAATGGTGAAATATAAATGTTAATTTTACGCATTCAAATTATTATTTATAAATAAAAAACGATGAAAACACCTTTTCAGTTGACTTATTAAATTACGGTAGATGGACATTAAGGTGTAAGAAAGTTTATAAGTTATCACAAGTTATTATTGTTAAAAATTATTTTATTTTTTATACTATTGAATAAAATTATACTATTGTGTATGTGAAATGTTTAGCTTAGTAGTGTAATTTGTTGTTGTTTTAATTTTTTTTTTTTTTAATTAATTGTTGACGCTCTCTTATGGAGATAGAATTTTTGACTTTTGACTAATTTATTTTTTAAATTTAATTTTTAACCATGAAAATGCACAACACTGTTTCATCATAAGATGTAAGTAATTTTAAATATTAAAAAATCTTGGATTATTAAAATTAGGATTCTGTTATGTTATGTTATTCAAACTAATAAAATTATTTGCTTAAGAAAGATAAATGGATTTTTTATAGATGTAATAATTTAATGCAGACATCTCTACTTCATTTCGAAACGTTTCAACTCATTTAGAGTCATCTTCAGTCTGTTTTATTATCTAAACAAATATCAACATCATTGAAAATTATTGTAACAACCAATACTGATAATAATAATAATTAACATTTTTAAAATTATAAAAAATAACTAATTACATTTAGTTAATGACATTATTATTATTATCAGTATTGGTTGTTACAATAATTTTCAATGATGTTGATATTTGTTTAGATAATAAAACAGACTTAAGATGACTCTAAATGAGTTGAAACGTTTCGAAATGAAGTAGAGATGTCTGCATTAAATTATTACACCTATAAAAAATCCATTTATCTTTCTTAAGTATAGAATTAATAGGGTGTATTCTTAAATTAGTAATAATTTAAATCGTTAAAATTATTTGTTAAATTTAGAAATAAAGACTGAAGATGTCCTTAGGAAGGGTCGAAACGTCTCTTTAAAAAAATATGGAATAAGTCGCCTCTTCCTTACCCTTTAATGTCCATCCACCGAAATTTAATTATTATTTATAATAAAAGTTAGCATTTACACCTAAAGAAAAAATGCATTTTGCCGTTGTTTGAAAACTGATATGATTCTAGGAAATCAGGAAAAAAAACCAAAACTTAATTTATTTAGCTTCTGATAATACATTCTTACGCTTTAATTTATTTAAATTTTAATAAATGTCTACCGTACTTGTTTTATGATACTCGTTTATATTATACGAGTTCCAGCTGTCTACAAGCTAAAAGTGACTAACAGACCTGGTGTATGAGTACCTACCCGGTCTACAAGAGTACCGATCTGACTCGTTTTTGTGTACCATTTTTATAAGTTCTAGGTCTGTACTAGTACCAGTTTTACAAGAGTACCGATCCGACTAAATGGATAGCTGGCCGCTCGTCGAGGAGGGTACAAGACTTTCAAATTTATTCTACTAGCGGTAAATGCGAAAAGTGACATTTTAAAAATTTAAAAATCTTGATTCAATTTGTAATTGTCTACTGTCATTATAAGGGTAGAATTATATAATAGTTATTTATGTCACTAGGCAGCAAAATGGAATTCTGCAGAAAAGTTTTTAGTTCCGAGCCGAAGGCGAGGATAGGCTAAACAAATTTACTGCTGAGGCGAAGCTGAGGCAGGAAATTTACTATTTTAGGAAAATTACATTTTGACTGCCGAGGCAGGAAAACGTTAATTACCTGCTGAGGTGTAACCGAAGCAGGTAATCTTTAAACGAGTCAGGAATGTTTCCTTTGCTGCATAGTTACATACAATATTTTATCTACTAACGGCAGAAAAATTACACTAAAGATTTTAGTACCTGATTTAGAGGGCAATAAACTTTCCTTGTATGATGTTGCAATATTTGCAATTTTGGGTGGCGTGTTATCAAACAAGTCTTCAACGTCTTGCACAACATTATCATCCATAATTTTATTTAAACTTCAAAAATCTAATTAACAACTATCAAAATAATAACAGAAAACTATTAAATTATCTTTTTTTGATAGATAAAAGATTTAAAGCAATGAAAGTTGTAAAAACCCAATTGATGACTCGAAAGTTTGAGTAAGTGTAATGACTCGAAAGTTAAAACAAAACAAAGACAAAAGAATCAGTGTTGCCACTTTTTTTATTAACAGCTGTTATTTATCTCAATATTTAGCGATTTTTTTAAAAATAATGACAGTAAAATAATCATATATTAGTTTATTATTATAATTTTTAAAGGTAATTTCAAAAAACATAAATATTTAGCAGAATATAACGCTTAAAAATACAAAAATGAACAATGTGGGAGAGTTCATAACCTGAGATGTAGTAACTTTTTCTTAAAATTTGGCAGCCTGTTTGTTATTTTGCTGACACTTTAATATTTTGCTGCGTGATTTTTTGACTTGTTACAAAAGAATCAAGAAAAATGACATTTTGCAGATTGAAAACAGTACAACAATGCCTAATTTTGCTGCCGTGAGTAGATAAAGTATGTTTATTGCCGAAACGAATCCCAACTCTGAGTGAGATTCTTAATTCAGTTTAACTATATCAACGCAGTTAAAGCATATATTGAAAAGCATAAACTTAGTGAAGCAGTACTTTTTGTAGAGGAAACCATAAACGCGTTTTTGATGACACGTTTTTGCTTTTTTGCTTTTCTCTTGTATTCTCATACCCATCTTACTTTAACGCAATTTTATCTTCTGTTATTGTCCTCAGATCAGTAATCTTATTTATCGTTATTGGACAACACCAACAAATATTTTTTCTAATCATTTGACTTTTGATGAAATGTTAAACTTTTTAAACACTTAAAATCAACTTCACTTTTGTTTGTTTTTTGGTCGGTACCTGTTGTAAAAATCATTGGAGGGCAAATTAATCCTCTTCCAGTCATCCAATCGAGCTAAAGGATTAATACTACTTTGCGTTTTTATGAGCTAACATTATTTAATATTAAACTTGTTCAAACGAATCGTGTTCATCTTTTAATAAACAAATAAACAATCTACTGTTGATTGTTGGTATTTTTTTAATCCATTTTTTTTATGACTCTAGAGCTCATTAGCTGATGACACTTTTAAGATTTAATGTGAACAAAGAAATAAAGAAAATAATGATAAGAAAATAATGCTATATAATTTAGAACTTCCCATGTGAGTTTTGCTATATTTTGCTGAGTAGATGAGAAGATAATTGTGAGGTCTTGTGTTATCGCCATCGCCTGTCGAAATACTAAATAGCGCACTTCCTGTTGACTAAAGCTGATCATTTTTTTGATGTGCTCATATTTTGTGCGAAGAGAGTTGTCATTTTTTTCTTTCCACTGTTTTATTATCTTTAAATAAATATGATCAGCCAGAACATTAAGGTCAACACATTGCATACATTATTATAAGATATCGATATCTAATTATATCTATAGTAATAATATCTATTAAATTTAATAGGAACATATTCTAAAAGTCTTGAATTTTAAAACTTTATTTTATTTTTAAAATGATTATATTTTGTTATTTTTTACTTTTAGGTTTTATTTATTTCTTTAATAAAAGATAGAAATTATGCCTTTTCTCCCTTATATTGGCAACTAAAAATAATTAGACATTCTTCGTTTAATCTTCCTACCTTATATAATTTGCAAAAAATGAATGATTTAAATTGAACATAATGTATGGTAATATAATTACATTGGATTTGGTTGTTTTTAAAACCAAATACAAACTTCTAAAAATAATGCAAGCTTTTTATACAAACGAGATCATGGTAAAATTTACAACCTGTCAAGTTAAGGTATAATTTGTCGTCATTATATCACTAAATTGTAAAAATGATAGAGCTATATTTTATGTTGGAAATGTTTGACTGCATAGTTATAATGACTCAATAATAGCCGGTTCAAGTTTTACTTCATTTCTTAATTTTAACTGAATTAAACCAGTGTTACTCAAAAATAATATGGAATTTATGAGCTAAAATATGAAATATTATGCTAGTTCGAGCGATTCGGGTGGTGAGAAAAAAAAAGAATTCCTCTTAAGTTATTTTATTTAATTCATAATTTAATATATTTTTTTTTAGTTAATACGGGGGGAACTGATATCAAGGTACCTGATATCAAGTTGAGCCAATGTATTTCATATTTTAGGAATAGTAAATATACAAAATACATATTTTTTATAATTACATTTTTTGCCCAGTCATTTATGGGATTGAACCTTCTTTTGGGGACCTTTATTCTAGATATAATTCAGCGAAAGAAAGCAGCAACTTCGTATTTCCTTGTCCCTCTTCACTTCAATAGGGAGTCATATACGTTTAATATGGGAGTCTTATATTGCTAGGGTATAGTTAAAACCTGTGTAGCTCTCTTTGAAATCATCTGGATTGTTTCTAGGACAGTAGTGGGTAACCGCAACCCGTTGCGATGTACCATCGACCCGGTTTGTCGATTTGAAGAATGATACTCTTTTATTGAATAATACCGCTGCTCTTCGATCTCCAGTGATAAATCTAAAAGTGTATAGACGTAGGAAGTATTGAGAACCTTGGCAGGGTGATGACCCACCGAGTCTTCAGAGATATTAATGTTAAGACAATTGTTTCTTAAGCCTGAGAGCCTTTGTCGGCGCCAAGGGGTACATCTAGCCCATTCAGACAACTCTCTATTAGACAATACCACCATGACTTCTTCTCTCAATCCTTTCAATTAGATCATTTGAGAAAATC
The DNA here is from genome assembly GCA_951217055.1 of Gerris lacustris. Lineage (NCBI taxonomy): Eukaryota > Metazoa > Arthropoda > Insecta > Hemiptera > Gerridae > Gerris > Gerris lacustris. Next base: position 59,724,913 of record OX578276.1, on the reverse strand, counting down.
CGGTTCTCATCTTCTCTTCCGCTACATCCCGTCTTAACTTGGCATCTGCCGATGCCAAGTTAAGACGAATATCCTAAAGAGACTTTTACAAACAACGAATTTCCTAATTATAATCATTTAACCCTAAAGTTTGCGCGTTATGAGTTGTGAGTTTTGACAGTGCGGGAAAATCTGAAAAATTAGGGTGGGGAGCCAATGAGAGGTCAGGATTTTGAATTCTAAACGGTCGGGCCAACTAGGCAAACAAAAATGGCCTCACCCCTCCCTCAGGCCTAGTAGTTTTATTATTTTCCTAATTTAGGTTGGCCAATCTGAGTGTCAAAAGTCACAACTCGTAACGCCGAAACTCCTCAGTAACGAGTTGTTTCAAGTTCTTAAGATATGACATTAATTTGTTTGATATTCTGCAGAAGTACCTAATTAAGGCCATGTTATTTATATTAATATTTTCTCGTTTTATATTTTCAGATATACACGTAGGGGAGAGTCGGACAAAACCGGGTACCTAATCTGTAATCTGTAATAAAATCATTGCTATTAGTAACAGATCAACAAAACAAAGTTTATCAGTTGCCTTATTCATTAATTTATACCATGTTATTCTTTTGTTGCTTTAATATTAACACAATATTTTTTATGCTTTTTTTAATCACCAGGTACAAAAACCCGGTTTTACCCCACGGGTGGGGTAAAACCGGGTCCTCATTTATATCAATGCAACAAATACAACTCAAATTTAAAAATCATAATTACAAACAGTTTAATAAGACTTAAAATTGACATATTACGTCCACATATTCGGCCTCCTGTTTCAAGGTTTTCCTTCTTGGAGGCTCTTTGGATCTTTATATTAATTTGTTATATTCTAATTATTTATGTAAGCAAGTGTAATTTATAATTATTTTATGTGAATTGGTAAAATGTTTTAAATAAAAATAAATAAAATGTAAATAAAAAAATATAAGTATTGTTAAAAAAAAAAGTTTTGTCCTTTACTCAGTTTAGGACAAATGTCGCACACAAGAGAATTGTCCTCTTCTTCTGCAATAGTACACTCATATAAGCCCAACTGCGACAGGAAATTAATTTAATCCGCCCTTCTTTTGATCGAGATAGTTAGAGTGCATACATATAACTTGATGCATTGCAAAGTATGCAAGCTTCCTCAGAGCTGTCTTCATCTGAATTAATTTTTACATAATTTCCTAAAGTGGAGGGAAAAACCGGGTACCCTGTTTTGCCCCACACCTTGGTACCCGGTTTAACCCAACAGTTACTTGTTGAGTTCAATATGGCGTAGATAGGTTAGGCGTCGCTCTAGGTGTATGAATAGAGAATGAAAATATGCTTAATTAAAGTGTGCACTTATCTCTTTCTTGAGAAAATGTTATAGCAATTGAAACTCAGTAGACAAATGCAACAACATTAAAAACCTTTTCACTAAAAACTTAAAAAAAACTTTCTGAGTATGAAAATACATGGCACCGATGCTGTTTTTCTCTCCATCTGCACGGAATGGCTACCGCTAATAGCTTTATTGTTACCGGTAGATAGGATCACTAATCAGGGAGATATCGAGGTACCCGGTTTTACCCGCCTACCCGGTTTTGTCCCACTCTTCCCTACTGACGGTTGTTTTGATTATAAGTATTTTTGGCATATAGAATTTTAGTTATTTAATGCCAAATATGACTAGATTTTCATTTTGTGTTTGAAAGTAAATAACACATTTTCTCCGAGTCTCCGAGTAAATGATGTGTGAACTACAAAATCTTTTTCTAAATATGGTTGTCACTCCGTTTTTTACTCACACCTGAATATAATTTAACCGACCATGCAACAAATAATAAACCATTTATATTTCTTGGAGAAAACAAACTTTGTGGACATATATTTCAATTATAATTCTCTTAACTAGAAGATATTTTTCTTCTCAAGGATATGAAAATAGTTATTAGCCAGATGCACATCTGACTTAATTGCAGATAATTTATTTTTTCTGCATACCAGATAGATTAAATATAATTAAATAAATTGGCGATAAGTTGATTCGAGAGCTGGTTCGGGATTTCAGAATTTTAACAGGTGATTATGTATTGGAGGTGTGAATATCGACGTCTCGACCCCCTCAACTAACCACCTGCTTTCAGCCAATAAATATTCCCTTTCTCACTGATATTATAGGCCGTCCGCACGTCTCAGCTTATCCGATAATTGCACACAACAACGTAATATACAACTGATCCGACTTTTTTTTATCTAACTGTTTAAAAAGACAAGGTCTGCCCCAGCAATTCTCTCATCAAGTAGAAAGTTGATATTTCAAATTGACGCAAATTATACCGCTGTCGACAAGAAAAACATGCAGTAATCGGAATCCCACGACGGGCTCATAAACGGCCGTGAATGTAATTCAACAAACATGTGTCAAGTTTCAAGAGGAAGAAAATAACATCGGAAAATTATATACTAATATTACTGTAAATAAGTGACATTGCAAGACTCCGACTAATAAATAGACTACGAAATCTTCTATTATCATTATTCTAATTCTATAGGATGACTATAACCTTTTATATCTCAAATACCAAGGAAAGAAATAGAGTTCATCGTTCATCTAATATACAAATAAAATTCATTTTTATTAGATTTATACTTCTTTAACTTCTAGTGTTTCTTTCTTATGGGTACTTCTTGTCTAAACTTAAGGACTAATAGAATTTTTAAGACAAAGTGTGACTTTCGAAGAGAAAGCCCACCAAACATTATAGATACAAATAAAAAATAAGTAAAATCAAATAATTATAGTGAAAGTTAGTTTTAAAAAACCGTCCATTTCTACTTAAAAATTATACGTCATAGAATTGCTAACTGGGAATTCATCGTTTTAACAGTGAGGCATTTACAAAACTGTGTTATTACTTTACTCCCTCGGAGCTTAGTTTCTAACAGGGCCGTCCCTAGGGGTTTAGGCGCCCGGGTCAAAGGCATCATTGGCGCCCCCCCCCTTATTGCCAAATTCACCTAAGTTAGTAGTTAAGAAGGGGGCCTGGCGGCGCCCCCTAGCCGTGGCGCCCGGGTCAGCTTGACCCGGTTGACCCCCCCTAGGGACGGCCCTGGTTTCTAATATCACCCAATATTAAGTAGGCAATAGATTCTCTCATATTATTTATTTATTGCTTCCGAGCTTACCGAAGGTAACGGAAGCATTGTGTTCACTTTTTTTTTTGTTATGATATTTCTTTGATAAAGAATGTGGTATAACTAATCGAAAAACAATTGTTTTATGATAATTATATCAACAAAAGCCGTATTTCATTTACTGCTTTATGTCCGCTGGAATTCAAAACTCTCCTATTAAACTGTTATCTTTCCTTTTATTTCCCAGAACATAATTTTTATTTATTTTGCAAACACGAATTAATAAGTGTCTTTATGAAATTTTGTGGTTTTGCTGTACTATTACGGTTTGTGTAGCCATTTCGGAGTGTTTAAGCTAATTAGTGCTTATTCCCCACCCATACAACATTACTAGTAAGAGAAGTAGACATTTCATGTAAGATGTGTAAGTATTTTTTTTTTTTTTAAATCGCCAGGATAGAAATTCTTATGTAAAAAGAAACATTTTAATAAAAGTCAATTGGAGAACTATTAAAATGGTTAGATCGATCAATTTACCACAATATTATATTTTCCCTAGAGACTTAATGACGTCAAGAACGTCATACAATTACTAAAAAAAAAAAACAATAGGAGTTTACAATTTTTTTTTTTGTTTTTTTATAAACCAATCTACACTGGAAATGTCATTTCAGATGCTTGGTCATATCTAAATAGTTTCAATTATTTAACATCATAGAAAGAAAAACTTGGATCAATATTACTTTTACAAATGTTCAAATCTACTTTTTCCGGAAAGGTAATTTTTTAGGTATTTGTAAATTCTAGCGTTGTCTGCTGTTACAATTTATATATACAATTTTAGTTTTAATTGGAAATCAAGGTTCCAACCTAGAAAGATAAGCTTTTTCGATTGAACTCTCTAAAATTAATTAAATTTTGAATAAAAAAATGTGAAGACAGATTTATAATAGGTAAGACAGATTTATTATAACCTATTTAAATTGTGACAACAGAGCCTACTACCCATTGAACGCCCTTAACCCATTGAATACTTTGGATTCACTGTGTTCCATGCCGTGATTAGGCTGCTGGCGATTGGATCCGTCGTGGATTCAAGCACACCCTGGCACCCCGCTGCTCTTTTCTTCGTGTCTTGGGCAGAACTCTCATACAATGGTCCGCTAGGCCCTCTGGTGTTTGTATCCACAGAGGATTCCAACAACAAATTTTTTAAAAGATTCATTTTCATCAATTTTTTAAAAGATTCAATTGTGTAATCTCATTTGGTATTATTAAAACCCACCACAGAGGTATATTCCTACAGTATGCACTGTAGTGCCTCATTAGACTACATAATATATACAATGTAATGTAAAGAATTTTATTACAGTTGAACCTCGATAAGAAGTGTCTCAAGGGGATTTGGGAAACACTCTTGTCTTCGAGGTGCTCTTTTTGTTGAGGGTCGTGTTATTAAGGTTATTTTGGCTATCAGTCGTGTTATCGAGGTTAATAGCAGGGTTTTCAAGTCTGTACTTGTTCAAGGTCGACCCATTCCTGTAATAGAGTCGTGTCATCGGTACTTATTTACTTGGGTACATACCAATAAGTATGTACCCAAGTAAATAAGGTGCCATAGGGAAAGAGTTTACTTGGGTACATACCATTTATTTATTGAATAATATGGGGAAATGAAATAAAATAAATTAATAGGCAAACTTAATGGGGATGTTGGAAAGCACTGGGGCTTTTGTAAGGGGTTAAGAAGGGGGAACAAAAGAAAAGAAAAAAGGATGTACCCAAGTAAATAAGGTGCTATGTGGCAGGAGTTTAGTTGGGTACATACCCATGACAAGTATTTTTATATTATTTTTTTTAATATTAATTTAAAAAGTATTGACAGAAATGACAATGGCTTGTCAACGAAATAATTTTTATTACATAATTCATTCTTGAATAAAATAAAATCTGAAAAGTTAGAAAAAAGTACAATTGCAAAGAAAAAAGACGTGTGATATGTGCCTCAGAGGCATTAATATGAAACAAGCCATATTTCTGACTGAAAGGATGACGAAGTGGGAGATGTTTAAATGGGTTGAGCGTAAGTAAAATTATACGGTATCTTTTATATATTTATGTATATATATTTCAGAAATTGGAGCAATAAAGAAAGATTTAAAATTTAGAAATTTTGTACAATGTACATTGGGACAAAGGAATATCTCACTTCTGTAATTTAAAGTGACAATATCTTTTGGCCTAACAATCAAATAAGATAAAGGGACATTTAGTCCAATTAATTTTGGGACAAAGGAACATCACACTTATGTAACAAAAAGTGACATAATCCATTAGTCCAATCTTTAAGTTAGTCAATGTATTTTGGGATCAGCGATTTTCTTTAGAGAAGAAAATTTAAAAAGATACTTTTTTAATCTTTGGAAAGAAATATGTAGGTGAGAAAAAGATGAGGATTGACGTACGTTTTATAAATATATATTTATTAAGTTGTTTTTTTAACATAATAACTTGGATTTTTTTTATATACAAATATAAAGAAAAACTTGTATTTTTAAAAAAATACAAGTTTTTTTTTTATGACATAAACGCTTATTGTTGACTGAGTTGTTAACTGAGTTGACCAATGTAAGTCATCCCGGATGGATTAAAACCAATTCACCTCATTTTTGAGGTGAATTGGAGGTATGTACCCAAGTAAACAAGTGCCTTCTTTTTTATTAAGCGTTAAGAATCAAAAAGATGTTTTCTTTTGGTGACGTATAATTTATTGCATACTTTAAAATGGAGGTATAATTAAGTTATGAGAAATGTGAGATTCTTGGTATTTTTGTGAGTTAATTCAATTATCCATTTGTTGTGGAATTTTTTTTAGACTCACGTAAATTTAATTAAGATAGACTCTTCTCTCTCTGTTCTTGATAATAATTTGTAATTTAAAAAATGTAACTTCAATGAACCATAGTTGGCATTTCTGGAGATTATGAAAAGCTATATATATGAGTAAGAGTCTACAACGCATGTTCGATGCTAGAAGACTTCCCCTAGGTATGTTAGCTCGAAACCGTCTAGGGACATAAAATAAAACGTTTTCTTAATTTTTTTTTTTTTTTTTTTTCTATAAAAAAATGATTTCATGTATCATTCTTTTTAAGTCAAGTGACTGTTTTTGAAGTTTGTGGGGATGTGGAAGTTTACATTAAGTAAAATTTCGGTTTCAATTCATATTCTCCAAATTTTCACCTTCTTCTGAGGAAAGTCCTCATTATGCCGATTAATCGTAAGTAGTTTTTTTTTAGAGTTTTAAAGTTATGGTATTCATTTATACAAATAGTAATTTTAGCCTTTAGCTAATTTTCGATTTTTATTTATTTTAAAGGGCCATTATAGCCACCTGGCAAAACTCGCCATGCTGTCTGACTCCATTTTTTGACAACTCTCAGCATCACGAAGCAACACATGGTTGCACTCATCAAAGCACCATATGAACATACCTACTTATCAATTTTAAATATTTTATACCAAACATAAAGCATAGTCAGCTTTATTTTAATTTCTTACTTAAAGTGTAGAAAGAGAATAGTTTCTCAGTTTTTATTAGAATTTTGTTGAAACTCACAACATTCCTGATCTAGTTCAGACATCAGGGAATTTATATGTTTTAATAAAAAAAAGTCATCTCCATTATTTTATCAGAATTTATTTGCATGTCATACAGGTATAAAGCTATTTAATACCTGTAATATGAGAAAAAGGATCCATTTATGTAAAAAAACATTTTTTTAAATTGTGATTAAGAAATTGAATGTTAAAGTCTATTTTAAACAAGAGAATATATAAAGAAAAGCCTAATGCTCCGCCATTTTTTTTTATTAATTGTGAAATTTGTTATTAGTCCACAGGCCACCATAAGGAGTGAGTCGCTGATTGATGAAGTTTTCTTACCTTATAGAATCGCTTATTTATGCCGTATCCACCGATGAATTGGGTGTATGGCAATTGGGTGCTGGGCCATTTATTTTTTTTTGACATGTCAAACTTGCCCTTCTGCGGGAACATTGAAAAGAGATAGATAAAGATTTGATTTTCACAGGATCGTTTAATTAAATTATTTCAAAAACAGTGGTAAAGGTGGCCACCGATACGAGTGGGCCGTTTTCTTTTCAACGTCCCCGCAGAGCGATATGTTTGGGGGCGGTGGCCACCCCAAACGGCCTACTCTTATCGGTGGCCACGTGTACCACTGTTTTTTAAATAATTTAACCGATTAGTGACCCGCGTAGCCATATGGCATCGCAAAACATGTGTTTATATTATCTTATCTCTGGCAATTATTATTTATCCGATGAAGGAGCAAAAGGTCACATTCTCTTCTGAAAGGTTAGTTCTTTATTATTATTAACTCAAAGAAGCCATAAATTAATTAGTGTTGTTCTGGTACGGAGATAAAAATGGATGCCAATTTTGATATTGACCATCTAAGAAGATTATTAGGGTAAGTACCTTATAATTTTATTTTTTGCTATAAAATGTACTATTTTAGAAATTAGAATATCCAATAGTAGTTTTGATCCACTTTTGAAGTAGAAATATCTAATTAGTTGACCTACAGACGTATGTAAATTTTAGTGATGCCATATGGCTGCACGCTGCACTGGACACTTAGCGACATAAGTCTTTAAAAATAGTTCAATACAATATATCGTCAAAAATATTGGTAATGCCTTTAATTATTACTTTGAAGTTGAATTTATATGTATGTATATTGTTTTCAGGCCTGGAATAACAGTACAGGACGCTATTTACCTGTTATTAAATGATGTTGGGGATGAAAATGAGTCACATTTCAACATTGATGTATTCATGGAACCTCCGGATCCGTAAATCATTTCCCCAGAGGACTCTGGAAATAAGAGGATGAAGAAGGCGACGTGTTGCATCTTCCTGGTTGCCAATTATTGGCATCAGCTGAAATTGTCTTTGGTGACTCGGAAAGAATTTAAACATAGAATTAAAATAAGAAACAAAAAAAGGTGGTGGGCTCTTTTCTCGAGGATGCTTGATACAGCAATGCAAAATGCTTGGTTAGTTTATAGGCAAAAAAACAAGGTATGCCAAATAACATTTAGACGCACTGTCGTACAAACATATCTTATTAGATATGGTACCGAAAGAAAGAATCCTCGGCCCTCAGGAAGATATATAAGTTCCTCAAGAGTGTTGGATGACGTTAGGTTTGATCGTCAAGATCATTATGTCGTCCACACTCTTGAGAAAAAAAGAAAGAGATGTGCAGGCACAAACTGTTTATCACAAATAAGAACCATGTGTAATAAGTGCCAAGTTGGCCTTTGCATTGATTGTTTTGCGGGATTCCATACAAAGTCTTAATTTTTTCTTCATTCTTCATTATAAGCTTAAATTTGATTTTTTTGTTATGTTTGTAAATTTACCCCCTCCCCTCCCCCACCACAAAAATGTAAAAAAACTTAAATTAAAGTAATTGTATTAAGAAATTGTTACTTTCATCATAATATTTTTTTTAATTTTTTATTCAAATTATATATTTTTTATTTTCAAACATCAATTAATTAATTAATTAATGTCTTAATTAACTAATTAATTAATTGAAATGAGTTTACACCCTTATTTCGCCCAAATTATCTTAAGGATTGGATAATAAAAATGAGACAACACCATTTTTAACTGAAATAGTTCAGGGAACAATAAAGGTCGCTAAGTGCCCAGCACAGCCATATGGATACAGCCATTTGAGCCGATCCAGGTGCAAATGGAATTTTTTAAATATTTTTCCCTGAATTTGTAGGTCAATAAGAGCTCATTTTTGAAATTTCATCTAAATGTCTCACAATAAATAATTACGGTCACTAATAGGTTAATTAAACGATCCTATGAAAATTAAAACTTTATCTATCTCTTTTCAATGTTCCCGCAGAAGGGCATGTTTGGCATATCAAAAAAAAAAGAAATGGCCCAGCGCCCAGTTGCCATATACCCAATTCATCGGTGGACACTGCATAAATAAGCGATTCCATAAGGTAAGAAAACTTTATCAATCAGCGACTCACTTCTTATGGTGGCCTGTGGACTACATAAAAGATGAAACATTTTAGAAAATTTAAAATTAAAATAATTTATTCAATTATTTTTTTAATCTATTTTATTTGAACCACTAGCTGGTAAATTTCTCCTCTTGTTCTTTTAATTTATTTTAGTAATGATTTTTTTTTTTTTATGAGCTATCCGACATTTAACTTTTTTTTTTTTGACTGTCAGTCCCAAGGGACTATTTTAGTAAACCACAGCGCGTTAAGAGTTGTGACTTTTGACACTCAGATTGGCCAACCTAAATCAAAGTTTTATTATCAATCGGCTTTTTCAAAGATCTTTAAATTAGTAAGTTTAAAGTATGAGGCATCCTTCCTTATAATAAATATTTTAAAATAATTATGTATGAATTAAGCCTCTTACTTGACAATGACCTTATTAGTTTATTTTCCTTTCAAATGTATAATATAACAACTCAATCCAATATTTTAGGCATTTTCCTTAATTCCAGGGTAAATTTGCATTTAATTTCTCTTTCATTAACGCTAAGGTTTCCTAGGAGAGAAGTGCCATTATCTAGCGTTGAATGATGTCACTGAGGTGGATGTAATATGACAGCTGTAATCTAGAGATGGATGGGGTCACTGCTGTGCACATAGAATGACTTAACGGTGACCAGAGATGTCAACTTAGAGGGACATTGAGTCTTGTAATTATGATGGAGAATGAACGATCTAGACTTAGCATTATTAGTATATTATTTGGAAGACCTGTTTTTCTTATAGTAGTTGCTATATTACTCCACAGATTATGTTGTATCTGGGCTTTTCTATAGTATTATTTGCATCCAACATAATACAAAGACTTGATTCATTTCAAATTCAATCAAAATTTTGTCCTCTTTGCTGGTACAAACGTTTGAACTCATTTTATTGCATAACATTTTCAACGCTACAATAAATTAACGCTGCAAAACTACTTCACCGCTATACCGGTTATACTGGGGTTACTGCTATTTAACACTCCCTAGAAAACCAATGTTATTTAATTTAATTTATGCTGCCATCGTTTTAGTGGCAACATCCACCGCAATATTACGACCGCTAGATAAAAGAACCTTTCTCTTAGGAAACCTTAGCTTAAGGAAATAAGTTTATTAGATTAAAAATACTTTTTTACTTTTAGTGAAGTTATTTTAAAATTTAACTGGTAAACTATTTTATAATAGACTTATTTATAGAGATAAAAAATACAACAAATGGGCTACCCTTTTACAGGATTAGTCTAGTGTTAATCTTCAACTTTTGTTTTTAAAACATAAATTTGTTAAAACATTATTTTGTTTTATCATGTTATTTTTTTTTTTATTTGAGCTTTGTCAGGCCTAAGCTTTTCATCGGCCGATGCACTATGGATTATTATTAATTTGGTCTTTGGGATCGCTTCCATATATATATTCATAAAATTTTAACCCTGGCTCAATACTTGCAAAGCTCATTTACTAATATGGTATTTGAGATATTTACTACACATGTCACAATGTTCAACAATGCTCTTACCAAACACAAATATTTGCCTTCCTGAATCAGAAAGTCAACACTCGTCAAAGTACAGTCAGACCTCACCATTTGTGTGGGTTTTTATTTTATTTATTTCTGGAAAACCTCATATTAAAATTAGGGAGGAGAACAGGAGCTTAAGTAATGAAAAAAAGATTGGAATATCATTAACGTAAGTAAGTGTAAATATTTATTTTTTAATCCATTTTTTTTTTTAAAAAATCAGGCATATTCATGAATTGCTTCAAACTTTTTATACAATCCTTTGTAGGGTGTGTTGGACCTGGTTTTCTCCCCGGGTCTGACAGCACTTGTTTTATTATAAACCAATGCTTGTTGTGGATTAAGTATTATTCTCTCGTTGTGAATTGTCGCGTTAAGTGAAAATATATAATTCTATTGAATGTGTAGCTCGAGATGTTTCTGGTGTAATTCTCTAATAGTCCCATTAGGTCATGGGCCCAGGACCAGAAGTGTACCTCATCGAGCGTAGTCAAGTTTAGAATACGTCGTCCGTGTGTGAATCGGCATCCAAAATATTGACATACGTCAATAGAAAAAAAAAAAAAAAACGTAAGTAAAAAGTTTTTATTTTTTAACATTCCGCGATGAATAATAATAATTATAGGATTGAACCACTCAAGCGGAACAACTACGATACGTGGAAGCTTCAAGCGAGAGCAGTTCTAACGAGAAGCGGTCTCTGGAAGTATGTGTCCGGCGATCTACCCAGACCATCTACAGAGGAAGAAAGAAATAAATGGGACGAACAAGATCTCAACGCTAAATCGGAACTCATCTTAATAATATCTCCCGCTGAGCTCAAGCAAATAAAAACCTGCGAGAAGTCTAAAGACATTTGGGACACACTTTCAAAAACATTTGAGAGTAAGGGTCCTGCTCGCAAAGCAGCTTTGTTAAAGCACCTAATTTTACACAAGATGCATGAAAATGACGTACGTGACCATTTAAACGACTTTACCGACACCGTCGATAAACTCAATGACATGGATGTCAAAATAAATGCAGATCTCCTGAGCATAATGATGCTCTATTCCCTACCCCCGTCGTATGAAAACTTTCGAATCGCGATCGAGTCGCGAGACGAGTTACCATCTCCTGAGAACCTTAAGATTAAAATTATCGAAGAAAACGAAGCTCGGAACAAAAATAGTCCATCAACTTCGGGTGAAGGAGCGTTTTTCGGTAAAAATAAGTATCAGAAAAATAAAATCAAAAGTTTAAAAAATAAACAGCCAACTGTCAAAAATGAAAATGTTTTTGAAAACAATAAAAACGACAGATTTCAATGTCAGTGTCGATCAAAACAAAACATAAATAAAAATAAATCTTTGAAGATCGAAAAATGTTATTCAAATTTAGAAAATTCTGAAAAAGACGTTTGGTGCTTGGATAGCGGCTGCACGTCGCATATGTGTGCTGTAAAATCCAAATTTGAAAACTTATCTGAAAATTCCGACGGCGGAAATCTAAAACTGGCAACTGAAGATGGCAAAGCGAAGATAAAAGGTTACGGAAATGTTCGACTCAGTATTAGCAAACATAAAGGTTGCTCTTCGACAGTCAACTTAATGAACACACTATATGTGCCTAACCTAAGCACAAATTTATTATCAGTAAGTAAGGCTACTGAAAACGGTTGCACTGTGATTTTCACGAAAAACCAAGCAAAAATCATGTGTGATGGAAACATTCTTATGACTGCCCGAAAAAGCTCGAATGGACTTTATTTCTTAAATACAACTGACCACAAAATTAATCGACTATCGACATACAAAGTGACTGACGAAGATATCACACTTTGGCATCGTAAATTAGGACACCTTAATGAAGCCGACTTAAGACAAGCTCAAACTCGGGGACTTCTTAAGGGATTAGAATTCAACCCTTCATCCAAATTAGGAGAGTGTGAAATATGCATTCAAGGAAAGATGTCGAGACTTCCTTTTCCTACAGATGAAAAAAATAAAATTACTGAATTACTACATACCATACATTCAGATGTATGGGGTCCGTTTCGTACGCCGTCGCATGGTGGGTCACGATATTTTGTTACATTTATCGATAGCGCGTCGCGATATTGTAAAATTTATTTTTTAAAACACAAAAATGAAGTCCTAAAGAAATTAAAAGAATATAAAAATGAAGTAGAAAATTCAACGGGTATGAAAATTAAATATTTACAAACGGACAACGGTAGAGCTGAATATTGTTCAAACGAATTTAACAACTATCTCGCAAATTGCGGAATTCAACGAAGACTTTCAGCGCCGTATACGCCGCAGCAAAACGGTCTCGCCGAGCGAAAAAATCGTACTTTACTTGAACGAGCGAGGTGTATGCTTATCGAAGCTAAGCTTCCTGATGTGTTCTGGGCCGAAGCCGTATGTACAGCTAATTATTTATTAAATCGTTCGCCATGCAAACATTTAAATGGAGGAATACCGTTTGAACGCTGGGCCGGATACGCGCCGTCCGTCCGACATCTTAACGTTTTCGGAAACAAAACTTTTATTCTCAAAAAGGGACCCAAAAGAAACAAACTTGAGTCCAAAGCTGAGGAAGGAATATTTATGGGCTACTCCAAAACTTCTAAAGCCTACCGAATCTGGTTACCAAGAAAACGTCGCATTGAAATCACCAGAGACGTGAAGATTTTAAACAAATTTGAACATAACTATGAAAAATCCAAAGATTACGATTTCATAACTGGTGAAAACTCAACCTTGACAAACGACACAGACACAGATGACGACTTAATACTTGTTCCACATACTTCTTATACGAAGAATAATTTAGGTAGGAATCAAAATTATTTAAATAGCACACCATCAGTTGATAAGCAAAATCACGACATTGATACCAATGATGAAATCAACCCACCATTTGAAAATGAAAGACCGAGAAGAGAACATAAGCCACCTTTATGGACTCAAGACTACGACATGTCTTATTTGTGTGGCGAACATGACGCTTCCGAAGTCGATAACAAGGGTGAATGGCATGAAGCTATCAAAAGCGAAATAAAATCACACATAAAAAATGAAACTTGGGAAGTGGTCGACATGAAATTAGACAAAAAGATTATCGATCATCGTATGATTTTAAAAAATAAATATCGCGCCGACGGAACGCTTGAAAGAAAAAAAGCACGTTTAGTTGCAAGAGGTTTCGCGCAACAGCCAAATGTGGATTTCACTGAAACATTTGCCCCGGTAGTAAAGCTGAGTTCAATTCGAATGCTATTAGGTGTTGCTGCCGAGGAGCAAATGAAAATCGTTCAACTCGATGTCACAACCGCGTATTTGAACGGGTATATCGAAGACGACATCGAAATCCATATGAAAATGCCTCTGTACCTAGAAAAATACCTACAAGAAATAATTCTTGAAGAGAGCGGGGATAAAGATCAAACAACATTCTTAAAATCCAAGAAAATGTTAGAAGACCTCCGAAGAGGCGACAAGAATAAAAAGGTCTGCAATCTCAAAAGGGCTCTTTATGGTCTGAAACAGGCGGGGCGCCGATGGTTTTTTAAACTTGATGAAACTTTAAAAATAATTGGTTTCAAACCATCCGAGGCCGATCCGTGCATGTATATAGGTACGATAGAGGGAGAAAAAGTAATAATTTCTGTCTACGTTGACGACCTGCTCCTGGCGTCAAAATGCGACAAAGCGTTAGATATAACAAAACAAAAATTGACAGAAAAATTCGAATTGCGTGACCTTGGTGAGCTAAATTATTGTTTAGGAATTCAATTTAACAATAACAAAAACACCTTTTCGGCAAACCAACGAAAATACATTGAAGAAATTTTAAAGAAGTTTAATATGGAGGATTGCAAGCCAGCATCTACACCTATGGAAGTTGGACTTAAATTAGAAAAATTAACTCCCGGAAAAATAAAAACAGACACCCCTTATCAAAACCTCATAGGTTCGCTCATGTACTTAGCTGTGGCAACCCGACCGGACATCTCCTTCGCGGTGAGCTACCTGAGCCAGTTTAACACCTGCCACGGGAACGAACATTGGCTTGCAGCTAAAAGAGTACTGCGTTACCTCAAGGGTACTATGAACCTATCTCTGACTTATAAGAAGACAGGGAAAAAACTATTTGGTATGGCTGACGCTGATTGGGGAGCGTGTACCATTGACCGAAGATCCTACACAGGATATTGCTTTCAACTTGCCGGAGGACCAATAAGTTGGGAATCTAGAAAGCAACGCACCGTTGCACTTTCCACAGCCGAAGCTGAATATATGGCTCTCACCGAAGCGGCAAAGGAGGCCATACACCTTAAACAACTGGCCAATGATGTAGGACTTCCACACAATAAAATTATAATCTTTAATGATAACCAAGCAGCTCAAAGGTTGTCAACAAATCCCATAGTAAGCTCGAAGTCCAAACACATAAGCTTGAAAGAACATTTCATCAGAGATGCCATCAAGAACAGTGACATAGGACTGGCTTATCGACCTACAAAGGAAATGGTGGCAGACATCTTGACCAAGTCTATTGCAGGACCGAAGCACAAGGAATTTAGTACCAGCCTCGGACTGACGGACCTGACCAGCCCCTGATGCTCGAAAGGGGGAGTGTTGGACCTGGTTTTCTCCCCGGGTCTGACAGCACTTGTTTTATTATAAACCAATGCTTGTTGTGCATTAAGTATTATTCTCTCGTTGTGAATTGTCGCGTTAAGTGAAAATATATAATTCTATTGAATGTGTAGCTCGAGATGTTTCTGGTGTAATTCTCTAATAGTCCCATTAGGGTGCCATTTACTCTTCAAGTTTTCTTGCGGCCACTGGACTTCAATCAATAATTGTGCTATCAAATTGCAAAATTTTACATCAATAAGTAAGCAATTATTGATGTTCGTCAGACATTTATTTTAACCGTTTGAACCAGAATGCAGAACAATGTCAGCTAATTCAAACAAATCTGTAATACTTCCAGTAAAAAGATTATAACTCTTGGTGTCTGATTATAACTTGTGGTGTACACTCGTGGTGTCTAATTATAACACGTGGTATACGTGATTATAACTCGTGGTGTACACTTTCATTATCCTCAAAATATGCAGTATCATGTTTTTGAACTTGATGTCACTGAATTTAAAGTCAACTGTCAGAGAATAGATTTCTAGAGGTTTAAGACTAGACCATTTACAATAATGATTTAATTAGAACAGATGTTGATATGAAAAAACAAAGAAAATAAAAGAAACGGCATAACCAAGGATTATTAAGTTTAAAGAAATTTCTCTTGAACTGAGAAAGCAGAACCACAAACTGTGAACTTATAATTGGGGAGGTCTTACTGTACTTTGTATTTGGCTCATTGGGGTATATGTTAACATCATTCAGGAATATTATGTCTGAATATTCGCAAACATGGAATGTTCAAATGTACTGACACTTATCCATACATGTTTGGAGCTTTATTAAATGTAAAATAATTAGCAAAAAACACCTTCTCCAATTAAAATTAACAAATAAATCTAATAGTCCAGGAGGTAGTTTGCAGAAAAGTGTCTGACTAACATCAAGCTAGTATTTTGTGTATAAGTAAATCTTTTGGTGCCATTTAGGAATGTGTGTTTGTTTGGGGGACATAGCAAAAAATGAACCGGTGGAGAGCGGCCATACCCCGCCCATTTTGGTGCACCAAAAGATTAACTTATGCACAAAATTCTAGCTTGATGTTAGTCAAATACTTTATTGCATGCTATCTCCTGGACTAAAAGAGAGAGAGAGAAAAAAAAAAAAAAAATGAAAATAAAGTTTATTAGCATACAGAATGCCTGTATGTATTGTTAGAAGAGTCAAACTATCTCCTGCATGACTATAATCTTCAAGGCGTGTATTAATACCACATGTATTTAAGGTTTATGGTAAAACTGCTTCCTGTTCACACAATTTGGTTATAATTGTATTTGACTGACTAACTTCTTTTAATATTGATGTTTAAATTTTTAGAGAGCAATTATATCTGCATTATGGGCAAGATATTCTACTCAACCTAAGTTCTACTACCCTGAAATTTCTAGACCAATTATGAGAAACATGGTGAGTTCATTTATTTATCTTAAATATAAATATTTTCTCATACCTGATAAGTTTAGTCAAATCTATGATAATTCCTAGTTTTGTCTTAATAATATTGATTTTGGTCTAAGCAAATCTAATTTTATATACGTATAAAATAGACTTCCCATGTTAATCTATGAAAACTATCTTAGAAAGTGACTGTTTACTGAATTTATTTGGTGATTGTCTTTTCATGAACAGTTTAAATTTACACAAAATTATGTAGGTACAGCAGGTTTCTAGAATAATTCCCCAAATTCCTATAAAGGGTGATTTAAAAAAAAATATATATAAAAAAAAAAAATAAATAAATAAAAATAAGACCGCCGTTTCAACACTGAATAAATCAGCAAGATATGAAGGTAATTGGAAAAAAGTTAACAAATTAATTGTGTTATGCCATTTTATTAACAATATGAAAAATCAAAAATAATAATAAGTATTAATAAGTTCAAGAATACCAAGAAAATCCTTTGCATAGACGAATAATGTCATAGTATGGTATAAAATCGCAAGATTTGGAGTGTCTTGGCCATTCTTTTTCTAAGAAAGCAACAGAAATATCACAGTGATGTCAGAAGGTTATGATACATTTTCCTTCTGCCTGAACTGTGAACACTTTGTCAACCTCTTCATACTGTATGGTATTAGCATAAGGTATGTTAAAACCATACTACTCTTATTTCAATAAATGAACTTGATCAAATGTTTGCTGTTAGGTTCATTTCACAGAATGATAAAATGAGCCCTCTGACAAACCAACCATGATTTTAATGTTACAGAAAACTATAACCATTTTTTCTCTGAGACTCACCAAGAGTGTTTGTCGTGAAGGACCACATTTATCTCATGTGATTTTTCATACATAAATTTCAATGATTTTTATTGTTTATCGATATTAAAAATAAAATGGCTTTACCTACTGAATTTTTTAGCTTATTTTTTTACATTATACCTTCATTTTGTGCTGATTTATTTTTAATGTTGAAAATGGCAGGTTTTTCAGGAATCACCCAAATTCATATACTCAACCAAATTATCTTGGTCCAAAATAATAGTGATTTGACCTCAAAGGATGCCTTATCAAATAATAGTACTCAAGTTTCGCTAATTAATTACTATTTTCTGAAATATTAGGTATAATGGTATTTAATGGAGAATCTTCTTCCTTTAATTATCCTCCCAGATAAAATTATCTTGCATTATTTCATCAGGAACTAAGAAAATTTGTTCTTTGAGTTCCTAAGTCTGGTCAACGATGGTGTGTAAGTGCAATTTTCCATACGTTTTAAGGTTATGAAGAATGTCTTATTCTGCTTATGGCACCTTCTATCATGTTTATTTTCAGATTTACTTGTACCTGTACCTGTAATATGTTAATACTTTTACACAGATTATGGTTGCTTACTTCTTTTATAATATTGTTTTGCTGTTAAGGAATTGTGGAAACTAATAATTAAATTTCGTAATGAGCATACTGGAAAGAAACTTTCTATTACGGAAAAAGAAATATTTTACCAAGGTAATTTTATTCATTCTCTTTTTCACCTTTTTGAGGAATAAATATTGAAATATTTTAATGGGGAAATAAGATTAATAAAATTTCATATTTAATGTACTAGATGCACAGAAGGTTTTGGAAAAAGCTATATATCTTCTTGAGAAGTACACGATACCGGTTACCTCAACAATACAAATAGCTCAAGTTGCTGCTATAAATGCTGATTACAGTATAGCTCTCACTATTGCAGAAGCTTTTGACAAGGTTGAAACACTTATCTAAGTTATACTTATATGTGTATTTATTTGTAGTGTTCCTTTTTATATTTGTTTGGAGTCCTACATCAGCGGCGCTAAGGAGTGAAGAACTGCTTTTCAAAGACTTTGCAAGATTTATGTGGTGTATATTAACTTATGAAATAAATGGCAGTAGACTACTGAAATGGGTTTGACTGTTTGTTAACTGTTGTGCAGGAAATTGATTATTTTGAACTATTTACCAGTCAGTACATAACTTAAAGTACTAACATTAATTAATTGTATTTAAGTTTTGCTATTTTAGGTTTTTGAATCCAAAGTTTTTTCTGAATTTAGTAGTCCAGGAGTAATTCCTGTACATAGTGTGGAGGTGGCCTTGAGGCCACCTTTGGACTGGAGTCCCCAAAATCCCCCCAAAAAAAATTCCCTTGAGGAAATCCTCAAGGAAATTCTCTAATTTTGGAAGAGGAAATCCTGCAGGCTTTTTCCTCGAGGATTTCCTCTTCATGTAACAAGAGAAACAAAAATAATCTCTTACTTTATTTTATTTATTTTTTTGCAGGTTGGTCCTATTGGTTTAAAGATGATTGTAGAGGGAAATCAATTTAATGATGAATTGGATGTTGTCGATGGAATTCAATTAAACAATGTTGCAATTAACCCAATGTTTCTATTAAACTGTAGTGGTAAGTCTCCATTTATTATAAAATTTCGAAGATATGATATAAATAATAATGTAAGACCTTTTTAGGTTTCTCCCCTTTCAGTAAGTCTTTCAATCTTTAAGTTTTATTCAATTGTGGGATTATATTTAACTTTTCTTGCTTTGAGCTTATTCCTATTTTTGTCTCTCTTAAGATTAGGATTTGTGAATAATTTTGGGGAGCTGCTTAGCTTACAGCAGGAGGCAAGGGCAGGGTAGAGGGTGGTACTCCCTGCATATTTGCGAATGATACCCAGCAGAGGTAAGTGGAAGGTGGAGGTTCGAGTTTGGTGTCCACACCCTACCATCAGCCCTCCACCTCCTGTCTCTTTCAGTACTGCCTTAGAGCTTGAAAAAAATTGCAGAATGGTTGGCTGGAAGGTAGAGGCTGGATACATTTCTAGAGACTATTCAGGCAATTATTGCAATTGTATATAGAGCAGAGCTACATGATGATTTTTATGTGAAAGGCCGGACCACCCATGTGCGGAGTGTGGCACTAAGATAACAAAACTTAAATACAATTAACTAATGTTTGTATTTTAAGTTATGGTACTGACTGGTAAATAGTTCAAAATAATTTATTTCCTGCTCAACAAGAAACAAACAATTTAAACAATTTCAGTAGTATACTGCCATTTATTTCATATGTTAATATATACTAAACTAATGTAAATAAATCTTGCTATTGTGACGGTGAAGGGAGGCCACACATGTCCACACGTAAGGCCTAATTCTAATTTGAGGTCATGTCAGGCAAACATCAGTTATTTTATAGCAAATTAATATATTTTAGGAAATTATATTGCATACTTTATTTTTTTATTGTTCAATTTAGTAAACAGGGACCATATCAGGCTAGTTGACTCTACTCTAGGTCTTACACAACTTAATAGATCCTTACTACTGTACTTATAACATTAATTTATTTGGTACACCTTATATGAACCCGGAAAGACCCCCCCCCCCCCCCCCGTCCCCGTCCTTGTCCCCCTTTTATTTTTATATTATTATTATTTACTGAGTTGACTATTACTACGTTAACACATCGTTTTGAAAACGATCTGCTAGTTCAAAACGCTGTATGAACGGAGGAGGTTTAAATCCGCTCCACCAGCTCGTATGAACAGGTCGTGGAGGGGATCGAGATATCAGGTTATTTTACTCTTTTCCACTTTTTTAGTTCTTTGTTTTAGTGAGCTTCCGTTTCTTTTTTTTTTAAACTGCAAAAATGTTTTTAAACAAAAGTTAATACTATAAAGAACCTGTAAAAACTTTTAATAACTTGTAAAGTAGTAGTAGTAGTCTAGTACTTTCTACTAGAACAGGTAGGACGAAACACTTGTTTGAACCTTGCAATAGGCCATCACTTAGGCCCTTTTACGCCCCGCGGTAGAGAGTTCCAGCCACTTCACACATCATACCTCTGTACATAGTACCGCCGAAGAGAGTATGATGTAATCAATAGTGAGCCATATAAATCAGAGCGCCACGGCGAGGAATCGAACCCCATCTCGTTCCACTCATGATTCAGTGATGGCCGAGCAGACCCACACGGCCACGCTGGCTCTCTTAATAACTTGTAAATAAAATGTAAAAATTCGCGGACATAGGTAACAAGAAAGAAGGTTTTACTCATGATGTCACCGTTATGAAATATCGAAAACAAATATTTCGATCACCTGAAAATAAATTGGATCCGAAACGCTTTCAAAACAATGTGTGTACGTAGTATATGTAACTTTAGAATGAGAGATCATAAGGAAAATATACCCATTTGGAGTAGGAGAGGATGTAGTTCCTCATTCATACTGCTCTACTTGACTGCTACCACAACCCAATTTGGTTAGAATAAAATGAGTCTAAAATAAAGAATTAAATAATAAAGACTACATAATAAAATTTAGACTCCTCCAGAGGAGTCTTAATTTTTTCTAGGGATCCTCTGATCCCCCTTCTTGTCAATTAATAAAACCCTACATAACATCTAAATACAAATAACTTTATAATTCATACCTTGTAAATTATATTATCCTTAGTATCCTAATACATTGACATTACAGGTATTGAAGTTTTTAACAACTGCTCACTTGTTCTCTATGGTGATAAAGTCGATTCATTAGCTGAAATAAAAGGCTTGATTGATATGGTTGAATCTAAAAATAAGAAAGCTATTTATATATTTTCTGCCTGTGATAGGAAAACACTCCATGATATAGTTCAACTAAAGTAAGTATTGATTTATGTGCTTATTTTGTGTTTGGAAATCTTTTTGTCTTGTTCAAATTGTATTTCCGAATGCATTGCAGTTGTCATTGTGGTTTTTTAATTATCATAAGATTTTCAATATCAAAACGTTTGATATTATACTCTTTGATTAGTGTAACCAATTCATCTTTTGGTGTCTTCTAGCTAGGGTCTGTTTCATATAAAATATCCAGGTATCTTTTTAAATACCTGACTACCCTTGTGGAAATCTTATAATTGCTCTTTTATTTTCTTCCTTGTAAAGCATTAACATACTAAAAAAAAGTTACTCTGTTAAGGGGTTTTCTTGAAGCCCATAAAATAAGCATTCTTTTGGCAAAATGTCATTTGACCACTTTTCAATAAGTTTGTTATGGTGTTATCATTTGAAAGGCCTCAATTTTTACTTTAGGGCTATGTAATTTGTTTATTTTTTAAAACTTTTTACATGTACTTTTTCTCTAAACCATTTAGGAAAAAAGTAGCCTTGCTCTCTCTTGAGCCTCGTACAAAAACCAAGACGAAGTCCACGATGCTGAAGCCAGCAGAAAGGAATAATATCCCTAACAATAACCTAACTGTTAAAAAAGAGCCAAGTTTTAGACCCCCTCCCCAAAAAAAGTACCCTATGAAAGTAGTGATATCTACATTGTGGCCAAGTCTACTCATTCTTTAGTCCATAACCTCTCTTCACTCCTACTTTTATGAACAAGACTGCTCTTTTATATTTATTGCTTAACACTTGGCCAGCTTCTGAATGACATAAAAAAACAGACTTGGCTGCAATTTAAATAGTCAGACCTCCTTATAAGGAACTTCGATCAAACAACAGATTTAAGCCACAAATTCCAACTACGTCTGTTATTTTATCACAGAAAAAAATAGGTTTAGAACGGAAGATTTTAATTCAATTTCAAATGTTCACGAAAACCTCTACAAAAGTACAGGATAATGATGAACCTATCGAAAAACTAGTAGTTACTGCACGAAAAAAGGGATAGTCGTGAAATATTTATACTTGTCTAACTAGACCTTTTTTTTTGTTGATATAGCTACTGATGGATGCTCTGTAATGATATCTTAGCAAAACGAAGCTAGTCATGAAATTTGGAAACATTTATTTTCCTAATGCTATAGTATTTATGTCCTTGCTATTCATTTCAAAAAGTGTATCTGTTCAAAGTGTTCGTAATTTTTTCGTATTACATGCGAAATAAACCATTTTTCTTTTCACCTACCAAAAGAAATTTTATTACAACAAAATAACTTCCATCCAGCCTCAAAGCTCTTTGCAAAACTAGTTAAAGTGAGAGAGATGGGTGCTTCTTCCAATTCTGGGACAATGTATTTGTGGGATATATTTTATATATGGATGTAGGATGTGGGATTCATCGAGTCTTTAGAGATTATAGTTGAATGGAGGGTCAGTGATGTTGACTTCTTAATAGCTCTCAAAAGTCAAGTTAAACTGTTTTCTCTTACATTACCTTTGAGTTAGGCATTTCGATAAAAAATGATGCATTCTCTCATTAAGATATCTAATCTTGACTCTTAATGAAAAAAAAAATAAAAATAAAAATGTAGCAAATAAAAAAAATAAAAATATTTTTGACGATATTTGGCATTCTTATAAACTGATAATTGAAGTTAAAACCCCACTAACCAATAAATAAAGAATAAATAAATCAATCATTACATATTCTAATCCTGAAGAATATTTTCTTGATGTGTTTTAATTCCTTTTCTTGATAGTATTAGCCAGTGTCGGACTGGCCAGGTCGGCAAGTCGGCATTTGCCGAGGGCCCACGGGCTCAAGGGGCCCAAGGAAGGGCCCAAGATTTTAAATATTTTTATCCAATGCCGTAAGATGTATTCAATTGAAATAAATTATCGATAAGCATAAATACTAGCTAGTCTCTAGGCCAGCACAAGCGCCGGCCAGTGAGCTCCATCTAGGCTTGGCTGGCACTTTATATGTGCCAGGTACTTGTATAATCTAGGTACTTTTATATTATTAGGTGATTGGAATGCTTAAGTGTAGGAAGGTAGCGCCCCTCGGGAATGAGCAGTTTTCGGCTTAAAATATCAAATAAATTGTGGTATTTCGTCCGCTGCCGCCGGGCCCGCCTGTCACGGCGTTCCCGCTTATTTTTTTCGGAGGACAAGTCCGAAAGTCACCGTCCACCGTGCCAACCGCGTTTTCAAGACTCTACTTGCCAAAAAAAAAAAATACGAAAATTTACTTTTCGTTATTTTCGAAAAGCCTGGGGTATCCCTCTAAAAAAAATATTAAGTGTAAAAAAGTTCCCGGTTTTCCCGAGGCTTCTTTTAAAAAGGAATCGTGAAATTTATTTTCTTGCGTATTTCGGAAACGGTTCGCAGCGGTCCGGACCAAAAGGGATTTTTCGTGGACCCCAACTGACCGGATGAAACGAAATAAATTTTATTTACTCCGACCACCCAAAAAAAAATTTCCGGGGGTTTTACGGAGGCCCCGAAAACCGCGCGGGTTTTCGAATTTTAGCAGTCGAAATTCTTCGACCTATATAATTTTTTTCTCGCTAACTATAAGGTTTAGCAACATAATTTTTCGCACACAAATATTTATTAGGGCTTCCCTACACGGCAAAAAATATGAGCACGTTCGGGAGAGCCCCAAAAATTTAGGGTAATCTAAAGTAACCGGAAATCACTGGATTTAATTTGTTTAAATGGAATAATTTTTTTTTCTGAATCCTTTTGTTTATTGTCAAATAACTGCTGTACCCAATTTGGTGACGTTCGGACCATAAATTAGGTTTTTCTAAAAAAAAAGTGGCAAGATTTTTCAGCTCTAAAATTTAGGAACATTTTTGGTCGACGATCCGATAAGTAATGTATATGGTCGGAAATAAGATTTTTCAAAAAAAAGAAAATGTTCTTAAACATTTTTTTCCTGCCAAGTATTTGGCAAGATAAAGCCCATCACATATTTGTATGATCTGTTTTGTCAATCAGCCTAAGGTATTCTCTCGGGCAGGAATTATTAAGTTATTTAATGCTGATGAACTGTGAAAGGCACATAAACCCAAATTATTAACAGGTACAAGGGGCGAACTTAGGAAAAAACTAATTAGATGATTTTGGTTACTCCGTTCGAATCCTATTTTAACAATATGTATCAAGAAAATGTTTAAAATATCCATTTCAACCACAGTTTCATTGTTATGTAAGCTTTATTATTTATTGCCATCATGTTGTAAAATAATGTTTTAAAATTAGATTCTTATTTCAAGAAAATAAAATAATATAAAAAATAAACATTGTGGCCTACGTAGTGGATATGACATCGTAGTTAATGTTTGATAATTAATCCTCTACAATATTACTATGATGTATATTCAGTATTCAGTATAAAAATTAAAACATGGGAGGGGGCCCAAGACAAATTTTTGCCGAGGGCCCAGAAAGCTTCAGTCCGACACTGGTATTAGCACAGACTTAGAAACCAGATTTATTCATGAAACATGCACTGCGTTAAAAATTGTAAATTATTTTTCATTTAAAATAATTAAAGCAGAATAATTAGAAATCTCTATGTCTGTAAATGTCTGTGTATATCACAGTGGCGCACCCAGGGGGGGGCACGGGGGGCACGTGCCCCCCCCCAAAGCCAGATCTAAAATTTAAGTATGCAATTCCGCCGCACGTGTTAAAGTAATAGTGTTGTGATAGTCAAAATAAATAAATAAATAAGTAATTATATACCTAGTTTGCCCGACATTTTTTTTTTTTTTTTTGAATTTAAAAAGACGTGCCCCCCCCCTCCCTCAAAGCCAATGACGTAAAATTTAAGTATGCAATTTCGCAGCACATGTTAAAGTAATAGTGAAAAAAAAAAATAAATAATTATATACCTAGTTTAGCCCGGCATATTTTTCCGGCATATTTTTTTGGCGTTTAAAAAGACGTGCCTCCCCCCCTCCTCCAAAGCCATAGACTTAAAATTTAAGTATGCAAATAAGTAAGTATTTTAAATAAGTCAGTATCAATTAATAAATAAGTAATAATCTACCTAGTTTCGCCTGCCATATATTTTTTTGTGTTTAAAAAGAAGATGAAGAAAAAGAATAGAAGTAAGTTAAGTTATCAACCCGTTTAGGTTAAGGATCTATAATAGGGATCTATAATTTTGAAGGGGGGCTGGGCTCTCTTTTAGGGGGGTCCGGGGGTCCTCCCACGGGAAAATTTTTATAGTTTACGTTACTTGAAAACGTCTTTTTAGCCTATTCTAAGAGCATCTAAAATGTTATTATATACAAATAAATTTAAGTTTTTTATGAACGGGACATGAAGACCGGGGTATTTTATTTAAACAAAATTATATACATACTAATAATATTTTATTATTAAAAGTTAATAGATTAAGGTTTTATTTTAGTAGCCAGAAAAATAAATTGGTACATTTTAAAAATATTTTAGTTATGTGAATTAACAAAAATTAAATAAAAAAATACGTACGCCAAATGTTTTGAGTTTAACAGAAATTAGCTGATAGTATTAGGTTAAAAATAAACATAGTAGGGTATATAATAGTCCAGTCAATAAGTACAAAAATAGTCTTCCTTGCGAAAGGTCAGCTATAAGCTCCCTATAATAGGGTAAAAAAGTGTCGTCTATTGAACTTGGAAAAATCTGCATAAAATTACGAGTGTGCATGTGCATGGTCAGAACTTTTTAGTGGGACGAATTTCAATTAAAATAGTTAGTAGCAGTCATTAGAATAGTTTTTAATTATCGAATAATTAATATTAATGAATTTGGAAACGGGTTCAATTGTAGAATAACATTTTAAAAATTGCAGATACCTGACCTTTCGCAAGGAAGACTATTTTTGTACTTAATAGACCCCCCCCCCCCTTTTTTTTTTTTTTTTTTTTTATCTGTGCCCCTCCCAAAAATAAATCCTGGGTGCGCCACTGGTATATCATATAATATGTACAAACTTTTTCTCATAAGGCAGAATGAGACTTTTTAGCCAGATCGAACTAGAGCTTTGGCAAAAAAATGTTTGATGTACCAACAAGAACAAGTGTTACAAGAAGTGACAGATATTTTTAAGCAATGTAATCCTATGCTATTCCCAAAGTAAACATATTGCTAAATATATAGATTAGCATGCCTATCAAGGTTGCTTCTAGACAAAGTAGCTATTCAGTATTAAAGCGGCTTAAAACAAGACCAAGAAGCACAATGGCAAGTTCTTAGGGATCGCCCCTCCCTAAAAAAATTGTCTGGATCTGACACTGACAAAATGCAAACTTTGAAACTCTCCCCATTTGAAAAGGCTTATTTTTTTACAGTGTCCTAAAGTCCTAAGCTACGAATATTTGAGCTTAATGTGTGTTTCTAATGTCAAAATATCTCTCCTTCCTCTTAAGGTGGGCACCTTAAGAGGAAGGAGAGATATGAGGGTGAGAAAAACCGGGTGAATTGGTTCAATAAAGATACACTGCATGTGTTAGGCCTTGGTCTTTAACAGCCTCTCGCCATCCTTCTCCTAAATAATCATTCTTGTAACTTTAAGATCTTGATCATGTAGTTTATAAATATATTTTCTAGTATTATATGTACTAGTGGTGACCCAAACTATTTTTTATTGACTTTCTACCTGCTATTCCCAAAAGCATGCTTACTGGAACTTGACCTGCCATGTGCTCAGATTTTGATGTATGAATGACATGGTGCATTATCTAAAAACAGAAGAACTTTCTTCTTCTGCCTCCACATCTTATTGTTGAATGAATTCAACCACTCCTCTTATAACCTATCTAGATTCTTGTCCCTAGACATAATGATTGTTTTCTTTTTGTGTAACATTTGACTGTATGCAATAGACTGAAAGAGAAGAGGGATATTGTTGTGGCAGAACTTGTGAAACCAAGTGTCAAATCTTCAACATCTCTTCAAGATATTTCAGTACTAACTGGTAAATTTGTTAACAATTTTTATTTAGATGTCTCTTCATATAAAATAAAAATAGGTTTAAATAAACTAAAACTTTCTCATATTATAATGTTGTAACTCTCTCTGCCATATGATATCTGTTTGGAAGAGGGGTGGCCATGTTAGTACTAATCCGATAGTTGTATGGAGTGAGTCGTTCTCGTTTCCCTTGTTATTGTTCTTAGTACCATGTGTTTTTGCTATCTCTTTTTTTCTGGCCCCTCATCACAGTACTTGTGTTAGGTAAATTATACAGCATTTTTTTTTAATTAATAAAAGTAAGTCATTAGCTAGCATTACTCGTGTCTTTATGGATTTTTAGGGTTGTTATTTGACATGTTTAGATTTTTCGACAGGGACATTGTAAACATTGCTTTCTTCAAAACAGCATGACGCCCAAGGTGCACCATGAATGACCCACTTGGTGCATCAAACCATTTTTGTAACATTTTGCCCTTCCTATTTTTTTATTTTCATTCTTCTACAATACATTTATTTCTTTAGATGGCTGGAGTGAAAAGAAATCTTAAAAAATATAAATCTTCATATTTATATCAATAATTAAGAATAATTAGTTAGATCCAAGTTTTTACATGTTTCAATTTTTTACTTACAGAATAATAAAATAAGTCAAAATAGAATAATAATATTTATAATATTGCAGTAAACCACCATATTCTCACGGTACGTCTTGCCCGTTTCAGTGGCTAAAAAATTGTCCTTCTGTGGCTAAATTGTCCTTTCTGTGGCTGCATGAAGCATATGGTGCGTCATAATGTTTTTAGGGTTTCGTTGGTAAAAACAAAAATGAGACCATTATAGTTTCGTTCCTGTGTCTGTCTGTCACTCTGTAAGGTTCCAATATGGCTTAGAATATTTTGACAATTTTTCCTATATCTTATGTTCATTTAGGTAAAAACAAATAAAATAAAGATAATACCAAAATAAAATACTCATTTCTTTAAAATTAAGGAAACTTTTAAAAGTTAAAAGCATTTATTATTTAGTGTTTTCTCTAGCTTTTATTATTACAGTTTTTATTCAGTATGGGAAACTGAGAATTAAATCGCCAATTGCACAGGTTCCTAAACTGCGTGATGAGACAGTCTTAGGGGGCAATAAAGGAGAAGAAGTTTAGGGGCAATGATTATTAATTACTTTTGTTTACGGTTTTAGTTGTCATTTTCATTGCAGTATCTATAAATTTGTTATCAAAGATTTTTATTTATAAATTAGTGTTTAAAAATAATCACTAATACAAATAATGTGTCATAATTTATGAACATTATGTGTTGTTAATTATTTATAAACATATCATAAGTACCTACATTACTTTTGGGTTCCCTATTTCATATCTTTAAGGCTTACATACTGTCTAGAATTCTAGAAAGTAAAATATTTTGAATCTTAGTTTTTAGAGATACTTCACCCCTAGCCATTGCCAAGACTCTATCAAAACTTTTGGTTAGTACAATATTGCATGCTTACATGGCTGTCAAGGTCTCTGCCACACCTTAATCCGACCAATTGAACTCCTCAGACAAAATCAACATTTCAAATGCAAAGAGAACATTAACTAACTGGTCTCTTAGCCAGATTACATGATTATTAAATTAATGCATTAATTATTATTTTTATCATTTTGCATTTCATTATTATTTTTTATGCATTAATTATGTTGAGCAATGCATTTATATGCTGTGCTGTATCTAGGGGGCTGGAGGGGTTGGCAAAACGATCTTAAAAAAAACTTGAGGAATAAAAATAAAAAATTAAATTAGATAACAATTTCTAAAAATTTCAATTAAAAAACTTTTTGTCATGGTTAATATACCTTTTTGAATCTTTTCCCTCCTCATAAGAGTCAATTAGAACGCAACCGCTGAAATTATAGTCTTTCTGGACTGGTTTATGGTAGAGGAATGGAATAGGCGAACAGCCAAGGTCGACTTCGCTAGTTAGGGTTGATATAGGCAACGCCCTTATAATGAGGTGAGAATTGTGAATGATTGGAAATAATGTGTAAAATAATAATTACAAAATAACAATAATAATAAAATAATAATTGAAAATAATGAGTGAATATAGAAAAAAAGCACCTGCTCTTTTATTAATAAGGCAATCTGAACTATGAATGCTAGAGGCTACTCAATAATCTCCCAATTTTTTGTTGACTAATTATCAGTAGTTTCAGAAGTGCCACCCTGCCACAGGCTTATTTTTTTTATTGTCATCTCCTAATCAAAGAAAAATATTAACCTTAGTTCTGTTCTTTTATTCTTGTGCAAGATTGTTGTGTGCCTACTTTTCCAATTTTAGCTTCTATTTTGATTGAAAGTCCTCCTAAATATTTAATTTATATATAGACTTATTGTTAGCTATACTTATTCGCTAAAAGAAAAGCAAGGAAAGTAGTGCTTTAAACACCCAGTTATAAAAGGTTACAGTTTAAATTTCGTCAAGTTAATTCATTTGCAGAGGTGGCAAAATGTTCTTTGCCACCCCTTTCTATTTTGTATCTAGTTTGTGCCCTTAGATGAGAGATTTTTATTTTATTAAAATCTTAGCAGTTTGATAGGATAGTTCCTTGACTGGCTGGTTTAAGGTAAAACTAGTTTTTACCAGCTTATCTGCCTTCTTGATTTTTTATATATTGGTGTGCTTCAGTATCCATATATACTATTATTCTTCCAGTTATTATAATATGGCTTGCGATTTGCTTACACCTTTTCCAAAGTTAATTGAATATGACATTGCATCGACAGTTCATAAATTAATGCTTGACAATCACTGTACTTGTTTCTAAAACATACCTAAGGGCATGTCAGGTGGCAAATATTTCCTTATTATTATTATCATCTCTAGCAGCGCCCAGGGTCTGTTGCACAAATGTGTTACTTAGTTTAAAATTGATGTATTATTACTTTATTAGAGAGCATTCAACAAATAGTTTGAATTTAGTGGATTTAATCTATACAAATTTACCCGTCTGCACTTAATCTGATTTTTTTTTTTTTTTTGTTTTTATTGTGTCAACTGATTTTTAAATTAATAATAGTAAGAGATGTTAAGCACCTTTATTTAATTTTGTTATATTTTATTTATATTATCCTTAGGGACAAAAATTATTGGAAAAAATTTCAAAGAGATGCCATTGGAAAATATTACAGGACATGTTGAAACAGTGTATGTTACAGAAGATGAAGCATTATTGCTTGGTGTAAGATTACTCAAAATATTTTATTTATTATTATATTTTTTTATGTATACAAAATATAAATTTATTTTTGTTGTATGCAAATAATTTTATCATTACAGATAAACTTAGATGAAGAAAATATTGCGGAATATGTTCCTGGGTTACTTGGACAGTATTTACCAGATGATCTGCCTTTACTTCAAAGTAGAATTTATACTCTACAGAATAACCAAGTTGCATTAATAAAAATAGGAGGAGTTAATGAGGTTGGTCAAATTTTTAATTTCTTCTTTAATTAACAATAACAACAAATTTGATACTTTATTATATCAATTCGGATTCACTCCCTCTCTTTCCATTTTCTTTTGTAATATAGGGAGAACATTTCAAAATGGCTGGATTTAGAACCTTAAGGTTTGATTTTTCTGAACCTCCATGACAAATTTAATCAAAATCGAGGCTATAGATAACAGACAGACATTTTTTTATAACCACTATTTGGACTCAAGGGACTTCAAAACTTTTAAATCCATCAACATCTCAAAATCAAATTTTTGTGCCATCGCAATACCTCCTCTTTATTCGTTATATGTTTACTACAGATATGAGAAAGTTAAAAAACTAGAACAAATCTTTCTCTTATTATAGTAAGATTGAATTTAAGTCCAATAATAATTTAAACAATTTATTTTGATCTGCAATTTTGAGCCCAAATTTATTTTTTTGTCTCAGGGTATGATTTGTCTGAACATAGTAGTCCAGGAGATAGTGTGCAAAAAAATGTCTGACTAACATCAAGCTAGAATTTTGTATACAAGTCAATCTTTTAGAGCCTTTTAAGAATATGTGGTCGGCTAAGTTCGTCTGTTGGACATAGCTTGGCAATAGGCATTTGAAAAAAACAAACCGGTGGAGAGCGGCCATGTCTCACCAATTATGGTGGAAAATGTGATTTTCATGATCCTGAGTACAGAATTAGTTAGTAGTCCGAAAATCAAGTTGATGTTAGTTTGATTTTTAGTAATATTTGAATAACTAACC
This sequence comes from Gerris lacustris, assembly GCA_951217055.1. Classification (NCBI taxonomy): domain Eukaryota; kingdom Metazoa; phylum Arthropoda; class Insecta; order Hemiptera; family Gerridae; genus Gerris; species Gerris lacustris. Next base: position 59,693,088 of record OX578276.1, on the reverse strand, counting down.
TATCAAGTGTGAAAATAACACCGACTTAATTTTTTGGTTTACTAACTAATTCTGTACTCAGGATCATGAAAATCACATTTTCCACCATAATTGGTGAGACATGGCCGCTCTCCACCGGTTTATTTTTTTCAAACGCCTATTGCCAAGCTATGCCCCGCAGACAAACTTAGCCGACCACATATTCTTAAAAGGCACTAAAATATTGACTTGTATACATAATTCTAGCTTGATGTTAGTCAGACACTTTTTTACACGCTATCTCCTGGACTATAGGTATTTACCAAAATTGGCTCCACATGTCTGCACAGACTACAGACATTTTTAACAACCACTTTTTTGGACTCAACTGAAAAATTCAATGATAGAGTGAAAAGTTTAGTTGGAATATGAAGATTTACCTAAGAAATGTATTCCATTCAAATTGTTGGAAAATTTTCTGTAAAACCATGTTTAATATTTAGGTTTTAGATAAGCTGGTTCTAATAAAAAAAAAAAAATTTTGCTGTAAATAATTTACATTTATTTATGTCCCAAGATTTCTTTATGTAAAGTGTATCTATAGTAAAAGAAATTCTATATAACAAAATTTCTATACAACAATTTTTTTTTCTGGAACCATCAAGTTCATTATATGGAGGGTCCGACTGTATATGTAATTACTTAAATAAGTTTTACACTTTACACAGTGCGCCAGCACATGCCTTGGCAGTCTTGAGTAGTGTAAATCGAATTAAATCGTAAATTCATGTATCAAATTGAAAATTTTTATAAATGAGTGCAGGTGTTTTTGTCGTGTCCTCTCTAAATTAGTAGGTTTTGCTTCCAAGTTATGAAGTTAATAGAAGTATTCTGAAAAAATAAATAAATAAATAATAATAATAATAATAAATAAATAAATAAAAATAAAATAAATAAATAACATTTTTGTTTGTGGTGCAGGCTCCTTGGCAGCTGCCTATGCTTAAATCTGGCCCTGAGTAATGAGGCCCTTTTAGCTTGATCCACTTTACACATGTACCTACAAAGAAAGTATGGTGTGTGAGAGATCATTACTGAGCTATGTAAATCAGAGGACCAAGGCGTGGGGTCAAACCCATGGCCACTGTACCTAGACCATGACCTGGGATCTTATGTAGGTACCCTTGAATCCAAGGGCGGTCCTAGTTTTAAGTTGTGGGGAGAGGGAGGGGGGGGGGGGGGGTACTCAATATTATTATCCTTATCTCCCCTCTCCTTCTGAAAATACTATACAAACTGCCATAGGCAATCCTATAGGTTTATAGCTCAAAATTTCAAATTAGTACTATTGGTATTCGGTGTTCCCATCTCGAGTTGGCTTTTACCCACATCAAAGTACCTGAATGCCACTCCCTATCATCTAGCACCCTATCCACACATTCGGCATTGTACCCTTTTTTTCTTTAGTATTAGACAATACTACAAAATATACTACATATTTAGAAATAACTTTGATATCTGTTCCTCTAAGTCATTTTAGACAATTTTGGTGTTTTATTAAATGTTTTTTTTTTTAAGTTTTTGGTGGTATTCATACTACCGAAAGTTTAAATTTTAATTTAAATCAAATAATAATTATTATTAACAATGGTAGATAGATAGAGAAAAATAGACTCCAGCGCTGGGACTCGAACCACGGGCCCAGGGGTCCTAGGGGTAAGTTTTTTGGGGGGGGGGGGTAATCAATATCACTTTCCTTATTTCCCCTCTTCTCCTCAAAATAATTAGAAAACTACGATAGACGATCTTATACATTTAGAACCCAAAATATCAATTCCCCCCCCCCCCCCCCCCCCCCCCCCGAATAAACTTGAAGTATTGCATAAGCTCCATAAAAAACCCCTCTAAAACCAGAAAGGGGACAGTAGATTCCTAGTATAGCTACTCTTACAAATATAATAAGAAACAAACAGTTATGAAATAAAAAAAAAAATTATTGAACATTATAATAACTAATAACCTTTGCAGGTGATAAAAAAAAGATCATAAACACAATATTCTAAGATTAAAAAAATTTAGATTAATACTTGTGGATTTTCCACCCTTTTGATAAATTCATTAGCTTTCTGTACTGCTTCTTTATGGTATAAGTGGTTATTATGAACTTCCAAATCCCCATCTTTGCCAAGCAGTTTTGAATATTTTGTTAATGGATTTTTAACCAATTTATTTAAAGGCGTGCTTTTATTAACGCCGCCTAATTTACTAGAAAAAAATACGCAATATTTACATAGAATACCATTTAAAATTCTTGAATATGTTAACCACTGATAATTGTTGAAATGTTTTTGCCCTAAATAGCACTTAACGTCTTTTCCTTTTTTATTGTGAATCGAAAATGGAAATGTAAAGTCAGGTAATGGGGGTAATTACCCCCATTACCCCCCCCCCCCCCCCCCCGTGGGACCGCCCTTGCACGGGCCTCTATATTTTGTTGGTAAGGGCGCTATAATGGAAATATAGAGGCCCTTGGTTCGACTCCCGGCGCTGGAGTATATTTTTTTCTGTCTATCTCCCATTGTTAATAATAATTATAATTTGATTTAAAAAAAAAAAAAATTTATTTCTGCTAAAATCCTTGGGGGGGGGGGGGGGGGGGGGGAGGGGGTAATTACTTCCACCCCCCCATGGGACCACCCTTGCTTGGATCCCTTTGTACTTGCATTGATGGCCGGACTAAAAATCCATATAAATTTTAGAGGAGGAATTTAATAATTCCTTACTTGGATTTCATCATGTCATCTTTAGATGCCAGATTTTCTACAGACAGCAGACAGATTACTTGTATTTTTATTCAAAAATTCCATCTGAGTAACATAAGAGGTGTTTTATTGGAGGAATGGAATAAAAGTACTATATCCAGTACAACCTTCTACAATTTAGAAGACAGCAAGAAAGAAAAATAATTTTGGTTTAAATGTGGAATAAGGTACAGGAATCCCCAGACATAATTGAAGGTTTAAAATAGTGACTATTAGAAAGGCCCTTATGATATTGTTTTCAAAGCCATGCACAAGCTCTATCGAGTGCTCACTTAGCTCTCTTTACCGAATTAAATCATGGCAATGAAGCATTATTGGTGGACACAGGTTAATGGATTAGCTATGTTTAGAAAATTTGCATCTAATCCTCGCAAACAATTGTTAAAAAAAATCCCCCCCCCCCCCTACTGGCGTACCCTTCCCTTATAAAAGAAGTTAATTTCAGAAAACTACCTTCTGTTTTAGGCTGGTTACACCCATGGTTTATACAGCAGATGGAGCGACATGCCAACCCCATGTCACCCATCAAGTATATATGTAGTTCTCTCTATCGCAGACCTAATGCCTCTACAGGCTATTGCACTAGCGATTATTGTTATAGAAGAAATGAGATTGATGATGTGTTTTGACTGTAGGAGGACGTGAGGAAAAGGATGGGCATGGCTGCTGATACTTTAGGTAGAGCTGAGCAAGCTGTAAACCATGGTCTAATTGTAGGTGCTGGCAGGTGTCTTCTTGATATCATTCAGCAAGTATCCCAGTCTGTCCTCTATACTCAACAAATTAATGGCATGTTTTTTTGTACGTATATGGTGTATATTAAAATATTCTTAGAAAATAGCTCAGGAGTTATCTAGGCAATGTGGATAGTCAAACAAATGAAACCTTTTTGGAACTTCTCCTGAAAACAAGGTCAAAATACCGACATGTCTGGTGAGTTTGAATCTCAGAGAGGTGATACGTGTTTCACACTGATGATCTCATTGAGTAGATGAGTAAACTGGCCAGATCCCCTATCCTGTAATAACCTATTAATGTGTTAATCTGGACGTAAAAGAAATAGCAAAAAATCAGTCCAAGACAAATCAAACTTTCTTTTATATGAGTTCATAATTACTTAGCCCAGTGTTTTCCTATTATTAGTTTTAGAATTTTTCTAGGTACATTCAATTATTATTGAACATTTTATCAAAGTTTATCATAATAATAACTTGTTATCGGCGCGGAATCGAACCCCACCTCTTCCTGTCCGCATTTAAAAGCTACTTTGTCAGGAACTAGATTTGTCCTGGGGAATATTTAGATTCCTATTTTAATGGACAACATATTATAATTTTTTAATAAAAATCGTTTGAACAGAACAGTTTTTGAGAAATAAATTTTTTTTTCACGTTTTTTCAGAGTTTCTGGGGCGTAGGGCCCCCAAATTTAGGGCTAAAATTAATTTCTCAATTTTACCTCGGGGTATGATTTATCTGAATACATGTATGCTTAATTTCTTCAAAATCGGCCCAGTGGTTTGGCTCTACGTGCCTGCACAGACGACAGAAAGACATTTAAAAAAATAAAAACACTTTTTAAAACTCAGGTGATCTCAAAACGTGTAAATCCATCAAAATCGAATTTCTGCGCTATCACATACTTTCTCTTTGTATGAGAAAGTAATTTCTCTCTGTTAATTTTTGCTTAGTGTTGTAATACGTCTGCCACTCGTTTTGGGGTAGCAGGCCGTAGCAGACGTATACTTAGATAAAACACTTCCCTGGATTCGGGACACAAGGAAGGGAGGGGAGGGGGACTGCTTCTAAAATAAAATAATAAAAAGAGACCAATTTAGTAGGAGGGACGTGGTCGTCCAAAACATAAAGAACATTTAATTTTTTTAAAAGGTTATAATGTATTCTAGCCTACTGCCTGCACCCGGGCTCGCCTAACCTTTCATCCACGAACTTCAATAACAACAAAAAAAAACCTAAATAACCCTACCGAGCCCTTACAAGACTAGGGGGAGGCAGCGACTTAACTCTCTTAATTTTTATACAATTTGGGATTTATACCGGGGTTTCCCCCTGGGTAGTATCCTATGGGTCGCCAACCAGGCAGCAAAGAAAAAGATAAAGTTGTACTCACTCTTCCGATGGTATCCACCGTTCCGACTAAGTCCCGTTATTGGTATCCTCTTTACAACACCCGCGTTAAAGTGCACTACCGACCGAACTTAACTTTTGATGTTCCTCGGCGCACTATGCCTTTAAAAACAATTTTCTGACAATAAAATTAAAACAAAGAAAATAAAAAAAAACGGAAAGTACTCTTCCCAACCATTGGCACTTTGCTGGAACTTGACTTAACTAAAATTTTCTTGGCTCACAGTCCACGACCACTTTTCGGCACACAGCCACAAACTTCGGCACACAGCCTAAACAACTTCGGCACACAGCCTAAACAACTTCGGCACACAGCCTAAACAACTTCGGTACCCAGCCACTCTTTAACCGACTACTCTGACCGTAACTATCTCGGGATCAGCGAATCAACGAATGAGCGCCGGTCTAGGTTGCTCCGCCCTTTTATAACTTAGATGTCAGGATCGGCCCTGGTCCGATCAGCTCCGGTCCGCTCCGAATCAGCACCGGCCCTAGTTCGGCACACCACCGGTCCAAGTTCGGCACGCCCACCGGCCCAGGACCGTCACACTACCGGTCCTGGTCCGTTACGCTACCGGTCCTCACCGGGAACGCTTCTTCCGAGGCCGGCCCGGGGTCGGTCTACTGTCGGTCCGGGACCGGCCCACACTGGTGGAGTGACCACGTGTCGCGTAAAAAATTTGTGGAACCTAGGGGGGCCCGGGGCTATTCGACCCCCTGGTTACAGTGTCCAAGGTAAGGGAACCTCCCTGATTTTCTTGTTTACAAAATACTGTATACAAGATTCACTTGCTTTCATATTGCAAATAGCAAACCACTATGCATTATGCCCTATTAACCTTTGTAATCAATAATCACCTTCTTTATTATATTACTATTCACAGGAGGAACGATTGTTGTAGATGCAATGCAATTTTTTTATGATTTAATGTATTCAGAAAGTGAAAGTTACTATGATTTATCAAGAGAAAAAGTAAGTATTGATAGAAAATTAATATTATATTAAATAGAGTTTAAGATTATTTATTTTAATTTATGTTTTGTTAGATAATTTTTATTGGTGTAGACCCAGCTTTAAGAGTAACCTTATCATCAAAAAGTTTAAAAATAGATTATGACAACAATGGGAGAAAGGCTTTTGGTACACAAAGGTTCGGCTCGTAAAATTACTTCAAACTATTAAGAACGATAAAAGAAATAAGCACATTTAGAGAAATTAGCAAATTTAGTGACTCAGCCTTTAAACTGAGGGTCACAGTCTTAAACTTCCTCAGCTTGTGTCCAAGGCACTATATCTTAGGTTCACTAAACCTTTAGTCCCTCTCAGTTGATACTTGCTCTTGAAAACCCCTTACTTATGACTGAAGTTTGATAAAAAATGGAAGGTAACTTGTTGAGGTAGTCGATGTCACACATGGTCATATCACAACAGTATTAATGAAAGTATATTTTTCATGATTTGGGGGTGGGGGTCCCCCTTGTATAGATGCCAAGGTAACACAGATGATTTTTTCAAAGGTTGAGATTAAAGTAAAAATTTAATTATTAAGTAGTAATGCAGAATAGGTACAATGAGTATTGGTAGGTAGGGCATTGGCTTAAGATTGACTGGAGGTACTTACTAATTACCCTTTCTAACTGTTAGCACTAATCCTCTAACTATTATTGTTATAAAAATCTATTTCCCAGTCACCGAGATACTTCTACCATAATCTCCTCAACATTTATAGTTACTTTGTTTTACTGCCTACTTAGATCTATAATTTCAAACCTCCCCCACTTAACTTAACTTTGAGTGACTATATATGGGCTTAGCATACCCCATAATTTATTATAATTGTAATTTCTCCCCCTTTCAAAATTCTAATTTCAATTTAATAAAAATAGAATCATATTTAATAAAAATAGAATCCTATGAGATAACACTTAAAAATTGTCACACTTCTTGTAATTACATAGATGATATAAAACTTAATAAAAACTAAAGCTATCAGGCACCTCAATGTATTAGGTTTTAAATTACTTGTTGTAATCAATAAAAAAAAGTCTCCTAAGTAAAAAGGCTGCCAATTTGTGTGGCACTTAGCTTCCATATTATTTTGTCTACTTTAATGATTTTATGCTTTCATAACCTATTATTGTCAAATTTATTTAATTTTCATTAGTTTTTAAATCTGTCAAAATATGATACTTGTGATATTTTTCTATGTATCAAATTTCAATAATTCCAAGACAGATACCCGTTCCAGTTTTCAGAGAACATTTTTGGTCCCATGTCTGTTTGTCAGTCTGTCTCTCGCTCAATTTTTGCAAACATATCTTAAGAACTACTCGTTTGATTTTAATGAAATTTAGATGGCAGGTAATTAGCATCATTAGCCCATTTTTGGTCCCATATAAGTTGGTCCCAACCTTCTGCACCCAATTGTTTCTTTTCCTCATGTGCACACAAATACATTTATTTACACCTATATCTTCAAAAGTATCATCTGATTTTTATGAAATTTGGCTGATCGAAAGTATCACAGATTGCCCCAGATTAATGTCAACCGCCTGCGCTCTTTAAATTTTGCTAAATTGATACTTTAAATCATGTAAAAAATCAAACCAACTTGATACATTGAAAAACATTGATACATTTAAATAAATTGGACAATAAAAGGTTGTAAAAGTTTAAAATAATTAAAGTATACGAAATTGGACGCGAGGAAGCTATATGCACCAATTGACAGGCTATTTTACACGAATTAAAGTATAAATTTAGCTACATTTTAAGAGCACAGATGGTTGAAATTAATCAGGGGTTATCTGCAGGCTACTTTAAACAAACCATTTATATTTTATAAAAATCAGATGAATACTTTTGAAGATATAAGTGTAAATAAATGAATGTCTGTGCGCATGTGGAAAAGAAACAAATAGGCGCAGAAGATTGAAATTTATATGGGACCAGCAATGTTATGACCTGGCTAATTATGACCTACCATCAAAATTTCATTAAAATTGGATAAATAGTTTTTAAGATATGTTGGTTCGCAAAAATTTAGCGACAGGCAGGCAAGGGACCCAAAATGTACCCTGATGTCTAAAACAGATTTCTGTCTTGGAATTTTTGAAATCTGTGACTTCAGATTCTTCAGAACTATCACATATCTTCCGCCGCTTCCTTTCGAAAGCCTGGAAGCAAAAACGTGGATTTGGAGCACATACGAGTTCCAAATTTCTATCTAAAAGAGAATTTCTCACTATGAATTCTCTAAGAAAACAATTACCTATTGCAAAACAAAAGAACTATTTGCTAGGTAATTAAATGGGACATTTAACATCACATGTTTTCTGAATGCTTTTGGAGTTTTTGGATTTAAATTTAGTATTACTATGTAATATGACAAAGTTTTGTCGCAATATGGCCATCTGATTTATTGATGTTGGCTCTGTTTTCCCACTTAATGTTGACGAACACTAGTCTGGCCTGAGTCGGCAAGTCTGGGGAATGTCATAGACAAGAGGAAGAGGACCCACGTAGTTTTCTACACAAAATCCTGGTCCAAAACAAAAATTTGCTTATGATATCCACAACTTCCTTGTCCCATCTTTTTTCCATTTAAGCCAGTCTAGTGTGCATATCTTAATTTAATTAGTTTAATTCCATGGTAAATGTCGGAGTTAACTCGGGCCTCATTTAATTTAATGTGCTTAACACCCATGCTAAGCCGGCAATCAGGCCTAATATTGAACGCATCCCAATTATATGTTGAAATAAAAAAGTGTCTCCTCTTTTTTTTTATTTCAACACATATGAACCTCCACTAAAGCTTCATATCTTAACTTAACGCATCCCAATTAATTTTGATGAATTTATTTCCATTGACAAAATCCGGGCTCACCAGCAACCAGGCCGATTCATAATACTCATTCTAATTTAATTAATTGATTTTAATTCTATTGCCAAAAATCCGGGCCTAGCTGTCAGTCGGGACAGTCTAGTTTACGAATCCTAATTCAATTCATTCAATCGGGCCCAGCCGGCAATCATTAATTTGTTAATGTATCCTAATTCAATTCAGTGAATTTAATTCCATTGGCTAAAATGGAAATCGGTGGGGGGGCTTGGTCCCGCCTCCTGCTTACGCCACTTTACTGAGTTAATCTTACATATTTAATCTTGAAGACATAAGTTAGTGTGTCCACATTTTTAACATCAGTTAAAGAGCCAGGCGAAACCATAGTAGGCAAGAAAATTTTTCTGTGTACTGTATTACTTTAAATTTAAGCGGCAGTTCTTGCTAAATTATGAACAGTTTAAAACTGTTTTCCCAATTTTAAAGTGTTAAAACCTATGTGCGGCTTGAATTTAAAGTAATACATATTATTTATCTTAATTTATCCCTTTATCTGCTTATAAATTTTACTATTCACACCTAAAAAAGAATTTTTTTTTTTTTTTAAATAATCCTTATCACCAACTACAGTTTCCTTGTGTTTTTATACTTTGACTTGATTTTAGTCTGTTTTAGTTCCTAGATTTTTTGGGTATGATAAAAAAACAAAGCAGTATATTAACTTGATTGCTGAAGGAATCTTGGACCCTAAATCGGTATGATATAATATAGTAACTCAATTGATGGGCCGGGGCGAATAACGATGATAGTAGCAATAAAATTATTTTCCAGAAAACAAAAATAAAAGTTTTTGTGCTCATAAGATACACAAATACTTATTTTTGAAGTGTCAAAAAATTAATTTGTAATATTTATGTAATTACTCTATTAGGGAATGTAATTAGAAATTTTAAAAAGAATGCATCAGAGAAGGAAAAAATACAGATTGTTTAAAAAACTAAAATAAAATAAAATGTAGGGGTGGAAAACGATAATATTCACAATGAAATAATATTCTTGAAAACATAGTAGTATTCGAAAAAGTACTCAAAAGATACAATAATACTCTTTTTAAAAGCTTCAAAAAATTAAATTGTAATGCTTATGTGATTACTAATTATTAATTATTGGAACCATACAGAGTGGCAATAAATACTAATAAATTATTAATAAATAAATAATTATTCAAATTATTAATAAATAATTATTAAATAAGTACTAATAAACTTTAATATAAAAGAGAATATTATTCTTTGTTTAAATAAAAAAAAGTTTTTTTAAAAAAAATATATATTTAAATAAAAAGCAACAAAAAAATTAAAATAAAAAAAAGTTACGTCAAAACATTTCTGATTTATAAATCATCATCATTTCATTTTCCAAGAAGATAAGATATCTTCAGGATTTTCCTCTTGAGGACCTTGTGTTGTGGGGAGTGAAGTTTAGAAATTAGCAACCTGTGGGGTTAGTGAGAAATATTGTCATTGTACTTAGCAAAACTAAGGGGAAGAAGAGCATCATAAGAGTTAGCAAGCTGATGTCTTGGCTGTGGTGGCAATCCTTTTTAGGGTTTTGTTGGTAAAACCAAAAAAATAAACCCTTCCTGTGTCTGTCTGCCACTCTGTATGGTTCCAATAACTTTGGAATCAAAAGAGATAAAAACATGAAACTTTGCAGTATTAAGGAGCATTTTGATGCACAAACCGGAAAAATATAGCAAACTTAAAATTATTAGCTGTTCAAAATCAAGATGGCGGATAATTCATATCATGCATTTTTTTTTTTCTTTTTAATTTTGAGTGGGGTATCAAATGAATGGAATTGAAGAGTAAATTACAAAAATATATTACCTTTTTGTCAAAAAACTTCAAAATTTCTCTGATCATAGACTTGATAATAAAACTATGATTTACAGAAACTCTACTACATCCTACAATTAATAATTTGACTATCATCGTTCCACCCCCAATGCATGGCACTATGATCATTCTTACATCTTGGAACTTATTTTAAAAAGGTTTTTTTTATAAGAGTGTGACTATTGTTTTTACACTTTATTCTTTACACATAATGATAGTTTACCTCAAAAGCCTACAGATAGCATTAATAGTTTATTTTTTTCCAAACATGGACTATGATCGTTTTTTGCTCCGCCCCTTCAATTATATACTCTTTATCTGATTGCTTTATAAAATCATAAAGAACAGTGCAAACTTTGGAGGCATTTTTTTTTATCACAGAGTTAATTGTATATCAAGATTTTGAAGAACTTACAGTGATAAAAATTCATAGAGCTAAACTATTCAGTTTATTGTCTAAAACCACATTAGCTTAGGGACCTGATGATCTTTAACCAAACCAACTGAAGTGTCTGTAATCATAGGTAGCAAAAGGTCGGTACTAAACTTCACCTTTTTGCCTTCTTATTTTTACAAACGAATTGTCAATTTTGAACTTTTAGTCCAGTGCAATTAGACAAAAAAAGGCTCAACTTCGAAAAAATTAGGAGAAAGCTGAATTTTGGCATGAACCTTGATATTGCAAAATGTTAAAAGTCCCCATTGATCCGAGTGCCTCCAAAAGAACTACACGGGGTCAAAGGTCATCAAAATTGTTTTTTTTTGAATATCTCATTAACAGTCACGTTTACTGGAAAAATACAAGTAATTAAATTTGTAGCTTAGAACATTTCCTACAAAAAAGATCTCATGACTTTTATTCGTGGGTGTAACGGTTTTGGAGATAACCTCGATTTACCTTCTTATTTATCATGAAACGTCCACTCCTTTCCACACCACCATAGAGGTAAAGTGCAAGTTAAAGTATGCCGAGGGTGATGTGAAATTTGAAACACTGACGCAACTTTTTGAACCAAGCACAAAAAAATATGCACAAGTTAAAAATTAAATATGCGCATGCGCAATTCGCAAAAATGTGGTAAACTCAAAATTTTATATTTTTTTAATTTTCGAGTGGGGTATCAAATGAAAGCTGCTGAAGAGTAGGATACAAATATAATATATATTTCCTTTTTTGAATTATTCATTCTTTATTGGTTTAATAAGTTAAAATATACCCGAAAAAAAAAAAAAAAAACCCTCCCCCCCCCCCCCCCCCCCAACCACTATATAAAATCCATCAAAAACAAATTTTTAGACTACTCTGAAATTTGAAACATTTTTGAACAAATTTGAAACAACTCTGTACGAATAAAAGTTATGAGATATTTTTTGTAGGAAATGTTCTAAGCTACAAATTTGATTACTTGTATTTTTTCTGCAAACGTGACCGTTAATGAGATATTCACAAAAAACCGATTTTGATGATTTTTGACCCCGCGTAGTTCTTTTAGCGGCACTCGGATCAATGGGGACTTTTTACATTTTGTTTAGAACCGCAATATCAAGGTTCATGCCAAAATTCAGTTTTCCCCTAATTTTTCCGAAGTGCAATGTCTAATTGCACGACTATTTGGATTTTATTTAACTTCACATTTAACTAGCTATATAGATGATTGAGAAATGAATTTAATTTGACTTGAATGTGCATGAGTAATGTGAATTGAATTTTATAATTGAGATTTCAAATGCTTTAAATTAGAAAAATATCTGGAAGTACCTAGTTAAAGATATTCCTTATTAATCTCAATTTATAAAAAAAAATGTATAATATGCGACATTTTTCTTAAATGTCTGCTAATTTAAATTAATTATTAATAATTTCATAATGATAATATTATCATATATTCATTTCACTATGTATTCATTTCAAATATTTATTTTATTATTTTTTAGTACTTTGCCCAGTCTTTAATGTTTGCCAAATTGAAATGCATACAATATACTAAGGAATTGGGAAGAGATCTAGAGGATGATAACCTGTAAAAACTGGTTTTATTATGTTTACTTTCTCTACTCTTTTTTGGAGTTTTAATTAAACGATTATTAAGTTTGTATATAGAGTTATTTTCTTATTAGATATAAATGTCTCCATTTGCATTTCTTTTAAGCTAGAATTTCATATCAGATTTACTTCCATCCCCACTCTATAAAAAAAATCAAGGTTAATATTTTTTCCATAGAAAGTAAAACATGAAAATCATTTACATTTTTATTTCAATATGTAAGTTAAAAGTAAGATAACATTTGAGTAGATATAAAACATACATGCTATATACTTGAGAGTTTCCGAGGCCATGTCTTTGGTTTTTTATTAGTTTTTTGAGTGGTTAAAAATACGTCAAAGAAACTCATTCTCCTGCGTAGCTTAGTTGGTAGAGCGCTATACTGGAAATATAGAGGCCCGTGGTTCAAATCCCGGCGCTGGAGTGTATTTTTCTCTGTCTGTTTCCCGTAGTAAATAATAATTATAACTTGATTTAAATTAAAAGTTAATCTTTCTGTAGTATGAATACTACCAAAATCGTAAAATATGAATTACATTTTTATTTCAATATGTAAGTTAAAAGTAAGATAACATTTGAGTAGATATAAAACATACATGCTATATACTTGAGAGTTTCCGAGGCCATGTCTTTGGTTTTTTATAATTAGTTTTTTGAGTGGTTAAAAATACGTTTTGTGTGTTAATTTTTGGAATGGTTATAGCTCTAGTTCTTTTCTAGGAACTGATGAAGTTTTTTTTAACCAGTGATACTCGTAAATGCTCTGCTTATTTAATTTCAAGTAGAATTATTACTTAGTTACTTTTATAAATAAGAATGTTTGGCCAAGGTGCCATTAAATATCTGACCAAATATCTGCCGAGAGGATGATTGTTTTCTTAAGACCCTACCTATGCTCTTGGCGATTTTGCAATGGCAAATTATAAGAAGCACCCATCAACATCAAATTCTATTTCCTGTTTCAATGATCTGGGACGCTTATGGGAAGGAAGCTTTGTGGCAGGCAAGATTTTATTTTACAGTTTTCTCAGATGAGAAATGGGCAAATCTAATTTGAAGATGAGCCCCATTCAAGCTACCCCCCAATGTCATGAACAGACAAAAATGTTCATGATGGTTTGTTTTTTCATCATAAAAGGAGTTGTTCATGAAAAAGTGAGAAAAAACTACCTGAATTGTGGCGTTCGGGGGACTGGATGCTTTATCATGACCAGAGACGGGAAAAAGTCATAAACGTCCGTCATAGTCATATGATTTTGTCATAAAATAGCCATTTTACGAATAAACGTCATAAAAGGAGCAGGACCTGATGGGATACCCCCATTTGTCTTGAAGACATGTGCCGAAGCCTTAACTAGACCACTGTACCTCTTATTCAAAAAGTCACTTGCAACTGGTGTTTTCCCTGAGTTGTGGAAGTTGGCGTTTGCTACACCAGTTTTTAAATCTGGAAGGAAAGACGACTGCCACAATTATCGACCAATATGCATCCAGTCATGCATACCTAAACTATTTGAGTCTATAGTAACCAACTTCCTTTCTGATAAGTATAAGTTAATTTTGCATGACCATCAGCACGGTTTCAGAAAAGGAAGATCCACAGCCACTAACTTGGTAAGTTATAAAGAGGTGCTTTTGGACTCAATGGAAGAAGGCTATAGTGTACATACCATTTATACAGATTTCTCAAAGGCTTTTGACCGAGTTGTTCATGACCATGACATCCTCCTAGTAAAACTAGCAAAGCTAGGAATTAGTGGAAAATTGTGGGAATGGATATCTTCCTACCTCACTGGCAGGAAGCAAGCCGTCAGGATTGAGGGTCATCTCTCCCACTACTTTGAAGTAACATCAGGGGTACCCCAAGGATCTCATCTTGGCCCTCTGCCTTTTCTTTTATTTATTAACGATGTTTCTGTGAGCCTTGATTGCTTATATTACCTTTTTGCTGATGACCTTAAGTTAGTACAAGTGGTCAAATCAAATGAGGACGTTAAGTCTCTTCAGGGAAATTTAAACAAGCTTTCGAGGTGGTGCAATGAAAACATGCTTCAACTTAACCCCAGTAAGTGTAAAGTAATGTGCTTTACAAGAAAGAAAGGAAATGAATGGTGCAGCTACACTTTAAATGGTTTCCCCCTTGAAGAAGTTGTTACGATAAAGGATTTAGGTGTAATTTTCGACAAATCGTTGTCCTTCATTCCTCACTACAGTGATATTTGTGCTAGGGCGTTCCGGAACCTGGGGTTCATAATAAGAGTCTCCAGAGACTTGAGAGACCACCAAGTCAGGTCTTATCTCTATAATACTCTAGTAAGGAGCATCCTGGAATACTGCTCTGTGGTTTGGTCTCCTCAGTCCAAAACCCATATCCTTTCTATTGAAAGAATGCAGCGGAGGTTTACAAATTTTCTCCTGAGTCTTCCTAATAATGGTTTTTCATCGATGCCTTATTTGAAAAGGCTTGAAGTGCTGGAGCTCAAATCTCTCGTGGAAAGAAGAGCTGTTGCCTTGATAGCTTTTCTTATCAAAGTTGTTTGCGGTCACTACGACTCCCCTGAACTGCTTCAGCGTTGCAACTTTAGGGTAGCAGCGAGGACGCCTCGGTGTATAGACCTTTTCACTCCTGATTACCACAGGACAGACTATGGCAGGACAAGTACCATGACACAGGCTATGCGGCTATTCAATGAATACTGTCATGAGGTTAACCCCTTCTGTATCTCTCCTCGGAACCTGAACCTGAAGTTACGACTAAATTTACAAGACATTAATAGAATATTTAATTGATTTTTTATTTTTATTGTTTTACTTTAGTGATTGCTTTCTTTGTTACATTATGTTATTTAAATATGTTAAGTTTTTATTTACTATTGTATAGTTTTCAGTGGCGTACACAGGGGGGGGCCCAAGGGGCCCTGGCCCCCCCCGAAATGATTACATACATAAGACCCGCCATACACTTAAAGCCAAAAAACAGTAATGACAGATGCATTCGAATTGGCTGTAAATATTTTCCAATAAAAGGAACTAATTAAGTATTATCTTATGGTGTGTTTACACTTAATCACCCCAAATAAGCTCGGATTTTGCCGATGGAATAGAATTTATTAAACACTATACCGGCCGACTGTCGGCTGGGCCCGGATTTTGCCGTTGGAATTAAATTTATTAAACACTATACCGGCCCGACTGTCGGCTGGGCCCGGATTTTGCCAATGGAATTGAATTTATTAAACACTTTACCGGCCGACTGTCGGCTGGGCCCGGATTTTGCCGATGGAATTAAATGTATTAAACACTATACCGGCCCGACTGTCGGCTGGGCCCGGATTTTGGCCGATGGAATTAAATTTATTAAACATTATAACGGCCCGACTGTCGGCTAAGCCCGGTTTTTTGTCGATGAAACTAAAACTATTAAACACTATACCGGCCCGACTGTCGGCTGGGCCCGGATTTTGCCAATGGAATTGAATTTATTAAACACTATACCGGCCCGACTGTCGGCTGGGCCCGGATTTTGGCCGATGGAATTAAATATTATAACGGCCCGACTGTCGGCTGGGCCCGGTTTTTTTGTTGATGAAACTAAAACTATTAAACACTATAGCGATTTAGGCTGGACCGAGATTTTTGCTGATGGAATTAGATTCATTAAATTAAATTAGGATGCATGAAATAAATCGGCTCAGTTGCCGAGTAGGCCTTGATTTTTTCCAGTGGGACTAAAAACATTAAACTTGATTCACCCGATTTCGCCCGGCCCGATTTTTCGCCAATTGAATTCAATGATTTTTTGTGGTTTTAGTCCAGTTCAATAGCATAGGTTGCATTATAGGACAGCTTCAATTCATTACGAATCCTAATGCTATGAATTAAATTTGGATTCGTAAAAATAGACTGCTCCGATTGACAGCTAGGCCCGGATTTTTTGCTATAGAATTAAGTGCATTGAATTGATTAGGATGAGTACAATAAATCGGCCTGATTGCTAGTAGGCCCGATTTTGTCGATGGAAATTATGCATCAAAATAAATTGGGATGCGTTCAATAATAGACCCGATTGCCGGCTCGGCCCAGGTGTTAAGCACATTAAATTAAATGAGGCCCGAGTCAACTCGAACTTTTGCCGATGGAATTAAATTAATTGAATTAAAATATGCAAACTAGACTGGCTTAAACGGGAAAATGATGGTAGTGGATTTCAGTAGCAAATTTTTGTTTTGGACCAGGATTGTGTGTAGAACGCTACGTGGGTCCTCTTGTCTATGCGGCATTCCCCTCTTGCTGACTCAGGTCGGACTAGTGTTCGTCGACATGTAGTGGGAAAACAGAGGCAATATAAATAAATCGGTTTATCATTTTGTGAAAAAACTTATTCATATTACATAGTAATAGTAAATTTAAATCTAAAAACTCAAAAAGCGTTCAGAAAACATTTGATGTTAAATGTCCCATGTAATTACCCAGCGAATGAGCGAATGATTCTTTTGTTTTGCAATAGGTATTTAATTTTCTTAGAGAAGAATTCTCTTCTAGATAAAAATTTGAAATTCGTATGTGCTCCAAATCCACGTTTGTTTTTGCAGTATGGATCACGTTTTGCTTCCGAGCTTACCAAAGGAAACGGAAGATATGTGACAGTTCTGAAGAACGAACAATTTTTATGTCTCCGATTTCAAAAATTCCAAGACAGAAATCTGTTCAACATCAGGGTACAGTTTGGGTCCCGTGTCCGCCTGTCTTTCTTTTTTTGCGAACCAACATATCTTAAAAGCTATTCGTCCAATTTTATTGAAATTTTGATGGTAGGTCATAATTAGCCAGGTTATAACATTGCTGATCCCGTATAAGTTTCAATCTTCTGCACCTATTTATTTCTCTTCCACATTCGCACAGACATACATTTATTTACACCTATTTCTTCAAAAGTACTCATCTGATTTTTATGAAATTTTAATGGTTTGTTTAAAGTAGCCCGTAGATAACCCAAGTATAATTTCAACCGTCTGCGCTCTTAAAATATTGCTATATTGATACTTTATTCATGGTAAATTTACTCAATTTTCCCTCCTTTTTTAAATTAGTCAAAATTGGTTTGATTTTTACATGATTTAAAGTATCAATTTACCAAAATTTAAACAGCGCAGACAGTTGAAATTAATCTGTGAGCTTTTATCAGATAAGTTTTATAAAATCAGATGAATATTTTTAAAGATTAGGTGTAAATAAATGTATGTGTGTGCACATGTGGAAGAGAAATGGTGGCAGGTGGAGAAATGTGGTGGAGGGAAATGGGACCAGAAGATTGGACCTTATATAGGACCAACAATGGACTTTTTATTTGCTAATTAACTGCCATCCGAATTTCTTTAAAATCGAAAGAGTAGTTTTTAAGAATTGTTCGCCATGATTGAGAGAGAGACAGACTAACAGCCAGAAACGGGATAAAAAATGTCTGATAACTGGAACAGATTTCTGTCTTGGAATTATTGGAATCGGAGACATAATCGTTCTTTTGAACGATCACATCACATAGTGAGGTGTTACCTCATAGGATTTTAATTTAATTAAATGGGTCGTTTTCATTTGTAGGGTACATTTGGTGGTCTCTAAAAGTGCCCCAACACAAAATTTCAACTTGAAGAAATCAAACCATTGATCAATCCTAGATGTTGTATAAACATTCTAGTTTATGAATCAGCCTATCGTTTGCCAATTTGTTTGCTTGCTAATTTTTTAGCAATTTTTTTAGTGCAAAAAAGAGCAATGTCCCCTCATGAATGTCACGATAAATTGTCCCAAGCACAATTTATTTTTAAAGGTAATTTTACTGCTGAAGCTCTCCAAACGCGTTCAAATATATGTTTTAATAACTTTTAAGAAGATGATTTATCTTCATATAGTATTTCAGCTATTTTTTTTTAAAAAACTCATGAATGTCACAAAAAAGTTCCTAATATTTTGACTCTTATATGGAATTAAGGTTCGTATGGATAAGGAAGTTGGCTTTTTAAGTGTAATTATGCTGCAAGTTGACATTTATATTTGAATTGTAAAAAATTGTAGAGAAAAAAATAATTTTAAGGACTTTTCAATTAATTAATGAAAAAGTGACATTCATGAGTTAAATAAGAAAGACAATACTTGTTATCGATTGAGTTATATTTTTATTATAAACATTATATAAATAGTTTTAATATCATATATATTTTTATTATAAACTTTATAAATATAGCTAAAATAACTGTATAAAATCTTGCCCAAGCTATTAGGTGGTAACGCCTTAATGTTTGTGTAACTGTCAAATCACTTAAGCCTTCTCTCCTTCATAGATCTGTTTCTTTGTGTTGGGGTATCAATCAAATTGTCATAAAACGCCAGTTTTCTAGCAGCATCACTTTTATTAAATACTTGTTTTTGGTGAGTACACAATATGTGAGAAACACTGGCATCAACAAGTTGCACTGCTTTGCTAAGGGGAGAAAGTAAATTTGGCAGATGAATTTTCTGATGCTGTATTCGTTTGTTATCCCTCCAAATTTTCCTTCGTAATGATTTATTCATTTCTTCTAGCTCTTCTATTCTGTAGTTTTTCATTCCTTCTGGTGGTGCTAGATCGATTAGCATCCTGTACTCGCCTTCCTCTACTATGTCCTGATGACATGCTAGAAAGTTCAGGTGGTGCTGGAATCGGAATGGTGGATTTTGCTGCCATATGTACTTTTATTCTGTTTCTTCGTTCAACATCTAATTTTCTCCAGTATTGTTTTATTCTTCTTTGCTCTCTGGGCTTCATGTCTTATACTGTTTTCCATTTTGAATTTCTGTAAAATAAGAAAACAGTATACATCACTTATTAGTCTGTCCCCACATTGAAATAATTTGCATTGAAATAATTCACACTGCTTTGTTCATTTCATTATTATACTGAAATACTTAATTCAGGCTATACGTTTTGCTACCACAATAAATTATTTATTTTTATATATATATATATATATATATATATATATATATATATATATATATATATATATATATATATATATATATATATATATTTTGATCTTCAGATTCTTACCATTTTTACATTTTTATTTCCTGGAAATAAAAAAGAATTTACCTCACTCGATCTCGTTTTTCTTTGTAAATAGCATCTCTTTTAGCAACTGCCTTTCTTCTTTCTCTATAGCGCTTGACTCTTTCCACTGATGTTAAAGCCTATACAAAGAATTAGTCATACCTCTAAGTTAATGGACAATTAGAACTAGCAAAACAGGATACCAAACTATAAGATTTCTCATGACTGTCACATAACACTCTTAAATGTCACGGACCATATAGTGACATTCATGAGTTGCGACGGTCATGAGATTTACAATAAAAATGAAATTTTTATAAATTTTTATGAAAGCTATAAAATTGAACTTGGGATATAATTAAACTGTAAAGTTAGCCCTATACTTCATCAATAATTACAATAATTTAATAAAGCTTAATAATTAAGAAATCAACGTGACATTCATGAGGATTTATAAAAATACTTACCATTTATTTTTAGAAAGTAGACTCTGGCGGAGGATCCAGTGCCAATGAAGGCACAAAGACAACTGAAAAATATTGTGGGACTCTCGGGGAGGTGTACCTTGGTGAATCCCCAATCCTACTAAAAATCTCTGACACTGATTAAGACGTGACATTCATGAGGTCTTCTTTGGCACTAACCTTGTGGACATTTATTTTTACTTTTTTCCAAAAAACTGAATAGAATTAAATTTATTATCTCTTCGTTAGGTGTAAATAGAGAACATTATAAGACCACTGATTAAGGTTTCGGTTCTGTGACTTTAAGGGCCTTAAAATGGGGGCTCTTCAAAATTATATAAAATGCCTGAAGACAGTGACATTCATGAGTTTTTTTATTTTAAATTTTTTTTTTAATATATAAAGCACGACTTTCTCTTTAAAAAATAGATATATCCTAATTCCTTGCATTAAGAAGAATAAAATTGTAAAGAGAGAACATAGAAATTCCTTGTACATCCTAAGAAATTTGAACACAAAGTGCGAAGACAGCAAATGTACCCTAGGAATGAAAACGACCCAAATATGAGGATAGAAATTGAAATTAGAGTGTTGAAAAGGGGGAGAAATTACAATTATAATAAATTATGGGGTATGCTAAACCCGCATATAAGTTAAATTAGGTTGGGCCCCCCCCCCCCGAAAAAATTTTCTGTGTACGCTACTGATAGTTTTATATATGTATTGACTGTGATATTTTTGGACTAACTGTCTGTCATCATTATAAACAAATATAAAAATATATATATATAAAAAAAAAAGTTTTTTTTTGTTAAAGCAAATTTTTATATTGAACATTCGTGGTCCGGTTCCAGGTAAAAGTGTAGTTCAAACAAAAACCCTTACACCAGCTTAGTGAAAGACCTGGGCTCTTAATTCCCTGATCACTTTCGGACTTAACTAATGCGTTTATGCATACCTGCAACTAGAGAGGCACCAAGGGTCATCAATAATTCCAAACTAGGGCTCCTGATCGGCTCCTTCTTGGTACAAATCTTTCAATTAGAATCCAGGAAGTCCAAGATAGATTCTCCAATCAGCCAATAGTAAACCCATTGGATTGGGCAGTTTTCTGATTAGCTGTTCCACAACTTAAGATTTTGTATATATTCATGGTAAGGGATTAAAATGTTTAATTGCTCATTTGATTTCTTAGTCGTGTTACTTGTTTTTTTTACTTGGGTTTCGTTGGTAAAACCAAAAAAAAAACCCTTATAGTTTCGTTCGCATGTATCTGTCTATCTGTCAGTCTGTACAGTTCTAATAACTTTTGAATCAAAAGATATATAGAAACATTGAACTTTCCAATATTAGTTCGTTTTGACGCGCACTCAATATAAAAATATTGCCAACTCAAAATAATCAGCTGTTTAAATTCAAAATGGCGGATAACTCACGTCACACGATTTTAGTTTTTTAAATTTTTAAAAAAAATTTAAATTTTCATTTGTGGTATCAAATGAAAGGTATTGAAGAGTAGATTACAAAACTACATAACACTTATGGAAAGCGTTTAATTTTCAACGCCATTTTGTCAAAAAACATCTAAATTTTGCGTGTCCCCCTCCCCCCTTAAAACTATATTTCCGCTGTTTCCAAGGGTTTTGAAGGGTGAAAAGCAAATGAAGTGTCATGCATGAAATCTATATTATCCAGCTCATCTGCCGAAGTCGAATGGTCTTTTTCTAAGTTTAAAATTCTACTGACGAACAAAAGAACCAATTTAACGCTGGATAATATAGAACAACATATGATTATTTTTTACAACGTTGAAGCATTCTGCTAATTATTATTATTTATTATATTATATTGTAAATATAATTCTGTATTTATGAAATATCGAAATCTTTCTTTTGAACTGTTACCCTCCAAAATAACGCTAAATTTTCGCTAATAAAGGCTAAATTTTCACAGAAAAAATAAACGTCATACTTTTTGCTAAAACGTCATATAACAATCGATTTTCTAAAAGAGAGGTCATAAAACAGGATAATAAAAGTCATAGAAGGTCATGAAATGGAAAACTAAAAGTCATAAACGTCCCGTCTCTGATCATGACTACGCAATTCATTAAAATCAGCAAATTTCTTGTTGAAAAATTGCATGATAAAAGTTTCTCAACCCCCTTACTCACTTGAACTAGCCCACTGCAACTTTTTCTTTTTCCCAAGAATGAAGAAAAACCTAAAGAGAAGGCGTTTTCAGGATGTAGAAGAGGTTAAGAAAAAAATTTAATATTTTACAGCTAGGAGTATAATACTCTGAATTTAATATTATTATAAAAATATGAAATAAACATAGTTACTTAATTAGTTTCCTTGCAAGATATACCATAAATAATATTTATTTTATTTTTGTTGTAAAAAAAGAAAAAAAAAAATAAAAAAAAAAAAAAAAAAAAAAAAAATATATATATATATATATATATATATATATATATATATATATATTCAGAGTCTTACAAACTTTATTTCAAAGAATTCATAAAAATATTTACTTTTAATTAGTTATTAAATTGAAAACAAGTTTTTTAAGATGTAAGGCATTTGTTACAAGAAGCAATGGCTTCTGTTAAGTTAAACAGCTTTAAAAAGAAAACAGTTTAGATTAACAAAAACATAGAAACCCTGTGTCT
The DNA here is from genome assembly GCA_951217055.1 of Gerris lacustris. Lineage (NCBI taxonomy): Eukaryota > Metazoa > Arthropoda > Insecta > Hemiptera > Gerridae > Gerris > Gerris lacustris. Next base: position 59,670,151 of record OX578276.1, on the reverse strand, counting down.
TTAGTAATCTTCTCTTTAGTAATCTCTTAAGTGGATGTTAATTAGTGCATTTAATGTTATGTTTGAAAACATTCTAAATAACCTTTGAAAGCTTAAGCCATCTCTCAGCTACATTTTTTAGAGGAAAAATGTAATTATCTTATACGTATGCAGGATGATGACAATTCACAGAGTATAATATATTGTAATTTATTATACATTCTTTAGTATACCACTACTTTAAGTAGGTATATGCTCTGCAAGTTCAGTCAATAAATCATATTATGTTATTTGTAGCATGTACATATGAGGCCATTATTGAAGTGGTTGCGTACTACTCATTTATGTTTGTAAATACCATTGCTTCATCCCCGAAGACCTATTGAATCTTACAGATCGTTTCCACTTGGGAATCACTTAAAACAAAATTTAGTGCAGTTGGGTTGTTCAAGATTTTCTGTCATTTTATCAAAAACAAATATCTGTGGGTGCTCACTATTTCTACCTTACTCCTTGGCAGTCTGCTGGCCTTCTGACTGCTTTTGTAGTCATGAAATAATTCAAGTATGTTCACTGGGTTAGCGTATACACGTACACCAAGCCACACCTCCCGAGTTTCATTTGTCTTAGTACAAAAAATTAAGGTTGGATATTCTTTGAACACACTTTATAGATCATATCTTCATTTTTTTGGCAATTAGTGACTATTATAGTCCAGGAGATAGTGTGCAAAAAAGTGTCTGACTAACATCAAGCTACAATTTTGTGTATAAGTAAATGTTTTGGTGCCTTTTAAGAATATATGGTCGGCTAAGTTCGTCTGCGGGACATAGCTTGGCAATAGGCATTTGAAAAAAGCAATCCGGTGGAGAGCAGCCATGTCCTACCCTTTTTGGTGGACAATGTGATTTTCATGATCCTGAGTACGAAGTTAGTTAGTAGACCAAAAATAAAGTTGACACAAATTTAATTTGTTTTAACTTTAACTACAAAAAAATAAAAACAAAGAGTCAAAACGAAAGAATGACTATAGTGAAAGAGCTGTTAGCCAGCCTAGTCATGCAACTAAACAGAATTGACAACTTGACCTACCCTAATTTCACTATATGTAACAATATAATGTTAACAACTCTTTAAATAAGTTTAATCATAAAACTGATTTATAGATAGTAATTATTGGAATTCATACTAAAATAAGATGGGAGAATTATCTGGTAGATGAGTCATATATTTAGTATTAACAACCTTATTTACTTGTGCTTCATCTAAAGGCAACACTGGAGGGAATCATGGAAGTTCATGATTCCCTTATTTTTCATTACTTCCTGTTTAACCCGAACGGGTGCAATGAGTAACTTCCCTCCCTGTAAACTATGAACAAAAGTTCACTTTTTCTTCCTGCTGGAGGTTAAAAATATTTTGCTTTAGTATTTGTATTAGGAAAACATTTTATATTTAAATGTATTATGAATCATTATTAAATAAAATGAATATAATATTCTCAAAACTTAAAAAATTAATAAAACTCTCAAAAAATAATTTTAAATATAATGACAATAAAATTAATTTGAATTATATTTATTGAAATCAAACCTTTAGTCCTTTGATCTATAATGGATTTGCTGTAGCTTATTTTCCATTAAGTTATTAATTCTTGCTTTAAGAGAATTAGTTAAAGATACTCTCATAGTTGAGCTTACTGTAGCTGTATTTCTATGTAAAAACGTGTACATTGTTTTGTATTTTTATTTCTGTCCTTCTCTGGCTCTCTCTCTTTTTCCTTACTGTTTATCTCTAACTCTATCTTACTTTATTACTATCTAACTTTCACTAATTATATTTTTCTATGTATTATCTATGTTTTTATAGAGTGGACGCATTTTATAATAACATCTTTCTAGTTTTCTCTTAGATAGGGGCGTCAGTCTAAGAGCGCAGTTTACTAAATTCAATATCTGATTTTGCTGATAACCTAGTTTCCTTAGACGTATTGTGTCTTATCTGTAGGGAAGAGGGATAGGGTGAGCAAGGGGAGAGGACGGCAGTCGAATGGTGAGTGACCTTGTCACGTTAGTACGTGATACTGCTAATACATCTGCGACTACCAGTGATCAACTTTACCAATCAAGTCGTTTTGTGATCTTCCCTGGTGCTCAGACCCAAACCACTGATTTCTCCTATCTACAACTACTATTACACGCTTTGGTGGAATAAGTCTCCTAAGACGGATGGTTGGTTCTATTCGTCAACGTACCCAAGGCTTTGGCTAACTCAGTCAGCACTTCTGACGACCATCATACTTTTTTGTGTCGAATTAATCCTAATTAGAGGTATTTTGGAACGAAGTTCCTTATGGCACGTTCTGGAGCCCGGGAGTGAATCCAAAAAAAAACGACCAAAATCACCATCACAAAATCACTGTCACAAAATAACCGTCACAAAATCACCGTCACGCTACCGATGGCGATAACTGGAGTAAAAGTTGACCGACTTAGTTGAAATTTGGTACACATGTTCATTTTACCAATGTCCGGGACAAGTTTGTTGGACAACGTTATCCGCCCAACGCTCGCGTAAACGTAAGCTTCGAATTTAAAATTGGAATTTTTGGACGGGAAAAAATTCTAACTTCATCTATTTAATGAGACAAACAACTTTTTTAAATAATTTTTTTTTAGTAAAACGAACACCGACACTACTATGAAGTGATAAAGATCTCTAAATTTATTAAAGCGGACAAAAAAATAAAGAAAAAATAATAAAGCAAACTTACCGATATCTTATGTTCTAACGTAAAGATTTAAATGAAACTTTGTATACATCACCTACAGTACAATTGAAACAAGCATGTAACATTTCAACCTGATACAAGCAGAAGTTTTTGTGAGTTAATGATTTATATTTTTTATTTTAATATTTAATTGGAGTAATATGCCGACTGGGCCTGGGAGGACAGTTCTTTTTCGTTCTACAACCATCTGCTTTAACTATAAATTTATCATTAACTTTTTTCTCAATATACAATACATTATTTATTGAAAGACGCTCGCTTCAAAGATAATAAAAAGATTTTCATTTAATTTTGTCTCTTTTCTAACTCCACCATGTATACCTTGTGGTCTCCTTTGGTTTTCTACCGGTTAGACCACTTACTCACTTGCAAATATTTATTTGCATAAAATTTTAAATAATCAGTATATTGCATAAAATTCTTAATAACTTTACCTTCCAGGATAAATTTGAAGAAGAAAAAAAGGTATCAGTAGACTTCATAAAATAAAATAAAATATTGAGTAAAACTTTTTAATTTATTAATTAAATTTTTTTGTTGTATATATCTTTTCCACAGGTAGCTCTTTTGACTGATTTAAAATATTGACGATTAAGCATCGACGAACATTAGGACTTACATTAAAACAAAAATCTTCACGTGGAAGAACATTAATATGTTTCATCAAAATTAATATTAAATTTTCAAAAAAAAAAAATATCATGGTTGTATATAAATAGAACGTTTTCATGACGGAGAGAACGAATTCATCCTTGGATGTGAGAAAATAATTTAATTCAAAAAAATTAATGGAATCTAAAATTCCATAAAAAAATGAGTCTAAAAAAATGGCGGCTCAAGCTCATATTGTAGGCTGAACGGATACGTCTCGGTAGCGAAGATCCTCTTCTAGCTAAACCCCAGGAGCGTATGAGAAAAGAGGGGAGGATTCTTGGTAAGGTACGTCCCTTATCTTAAATTCTCGGAAGAACCAACTTACCGGAAGTAAAATGTGAAAAAAAAGAAAAAATTGAATGAACTAAAAATGTATCAATTAACCTTGAAAATAAACTATTCAATGAGAAAAAAATGTAGACTTAATTTAATTAACTCCTCCATTCAAGAACCTAAAAAAAATACTATAATCTAATTATATCTGGAATCGAATACATGACGTCACACACGCATCTTCAAAAAACTGTAACATGACCTTCCTCAACTAATACGTCATCAAAGGAACAGCTGATTCAAAACATACGAAAATCCTATCTATCACAAAAATTAAAGTTAATTAAATTATCAACCATGATATTATTCTTACAAAATATTCTTTGACTTAAAACAATAATAAAAAATATATATAAATATGTAGTCAACAACTTTTAACCGATTGAGCTAAAATGTCGATGTGGACCTGCCAGGTTTTTAGAGATAACGTCGCATGGTTCAGTTACATGTTTGCTGTAAAGAAAGTACTACCCATTTTATTGCAAAAGCGACGCATTTGTACGTCACGTACTCAGGTATTTCTTATTTAATTACAACGGCATAATTCCACTTTGTCATTTTTAACTCAATAATTCTTCAATTATTGAAGACGCAAATGTAACACTTAATTAATATAACCTAAATTTAGACCTAAGTGAGGTGCACACTCTTAGGGCTTCAGAGCAACAATGACGTTTTAACAAAATTTGGGGGTAAATTGGGGTACATTATTTTTGTAAATACTACTGCTTAATAGGGCCTTGGGTAAACTGTATATTGCCTGGTTTTCATATTGATTAAAAAAATATCCTTCTATTTATGACAAATTGAAGAAATCTTAGTTTGTTTTTCTGTTCTCCTAAAACATTACTACTTTTGCACTTACGTCCCTATTTCTCTAGAACGGCGAATAAATTCTCTCAGGTCCCTTTGGTTCACCCAATCATTTATAATTATAATTTTAATTTTAAAAAAATAACATGGTTATTATTATTTTTTTTTTTTTGAGCAGACCATTTTTATTTTTTTGGCCCACTCCATCTCCACTGAGCTTGAACAGGGCTTCTATCAAACCGGCTAGGGTTGCCCTTGTTTTCCGAAATTGGGACTGGTACATTAAGTCGTCAATTTCTAAATTTAGTTTTTGTAACAATTATTATGGTCGAAAAACCACTTTCAGCCAAATAAGTTGTTGAGAATGGAAGTAATAATTCAATTGCTTTTACATTTAGGACCGGATATTCATTTTGAACTTGTAACCAAAACTTAGGCCGACCATTAGGATTTTTTAAAACATTTATTTTCAAAGTTTTATCTTCTTCTGATAAATTTAAATTAGTTGAATGGTATTGTTGAAAGGGATTTGTGACCCACGTATTTTCTAAACAGATATCTTCGGTAGGTGGAAAGTATTGAATAAACTTTTCTTTTAATTTTAATAAATGATTTTCTCTGACTTGATATACATCCAAAAGTTCATGGAGAGAAATATTTTAGAGACTGGCTGCTGTTCTCCTCATCAACTGGGAAGTTGTTTTGTACTCCCTGCCGCTTATTCCAACCAGACAGCAAGAAAACCCATTTTTTGCTCTGGTTTTAATGACTGGAAGCATAACCATAATCTAATAAAACAGCACGAACACTCAGTTGACCACAGATGTATCATGCTCACTTACATAACAAGACAAAAGAACAAAAACACTCAAGTTAATACCATGTTATTGACACAGTATGAAGAAGAAGTTAAATATTGGCAAAATGTCATCAAGAGTAGTTTTGGATGTAAGGTTTCTTGCTGCAAGAGGATTACCTTTTCGAGGTGATAATGAACACTTTGGGTCTACTTCCAACAGGCTCTATCAGGGATATCTGGAGCTAATAAGCGCATACGATCCATTCCTTGCTCAACATATAACAAAATATGGAAACAAAGGCTCGGGACATGTATCTAACTTATCTTCAAGCACTTGTAATGAATTTATTGATGTAATGGGGAGTATTGTGCTTCAAACCATTCTGAATGAAATTAAAAATGTTGTGTTAATATGGTTGATGGATCTTTAGGTGTGAAAATTAAAACAGTAATCGAGGTGTTTCGACCCGTAATCATAAGGTCATCATCAGTCTTTATTTCTAAAATTAATCAGTTACATTGATGTCTCATGTGTCTTAAACATACAACATCAATGTAACTGATTATTTTGTCATTTTAGAAATAAAGACTGATGATGACCTCATGATTACGGGTTAAAGCATCTCTTAATCGATATGGATTAATGTTTTAATTTTCACACCTAAAGATCCATCAACATCGAATATAACAGCACGAAAAAAAAAAAAATAAGTAAGAGTAAGGGTAGTAATTTGATGGCTGTAGAGGTGTAGAAAAAATGCGTAGATCACTACAACATTATGAGATGTTTCTCACTTATTTCAACTTGTTCAACTTCACTACTTTCACTTGTTTCAACTTTATTATAGTCATCTTCAGTCATTACAAACTTTTTTTCAATTGAAATCTAGCCTGTACTCGCTAACACAAATTAAAAATTCTGTCTCCATTGGAGAGAGTTATAATTGGGAGTCATTACAATTTAAAATTAAATCAGATCAAGCATTATAACATTAAACTTAATTACACTTGGATAACAATTAAAATTAACAGTGTGAGACCATGCCTCACCATCAATGTGTAATCAGACATCACTGATCAATTTTTTAAATTTAATTAATGTTTTTAAAATGTGACGTCAATTATTATTAAGTATTGTTAAAGAATTTTATCTAAATTTTACTTTATTATGGAGATAGTTTTATTATGTACTCAAATACTTTCACCACAAATTAAATATAGAACTTTGACAGAAGATGATCCTATAATGGGTCGAAACTTCTCATGACAGAAAAAATAAAATAATAGTTATTTATTACACCTTAAGCCATCCGTCAGCACAAAAAATTAAATAGAAAGGTGTTAATCTCAACGTTTTACATAAGATGTTTTCATTTCTTTTTACGGCTTGTGGTATGGGCTGTTGACACTTATCAGGAAGGAAAGGATACCAAAAAGGTAAACTAACCATGACAAAACCGTTTTTTAATTGTAATTTTTATAAATTGTAATCCTAATTTCATTTCAATTGATTTTTTTGTTTTTTCCTGAAGTTTTTATTTTATTTTTTAAGCTCATTTTGCTGCCCCCAGGAAGCTTATATCAAGCATATATAAATGTTTTTGGCACTTGGTCCACATTCCTAAACAACAGAAGAAAATAGGGTAATAAATCCAAGAAAGAAATTCTTGTATAGGGAGGATATTGAGGGAATACATTTGGTGCCATCAACCAAACAAGATATTTTGAGTAAGAATGTAACATTTAAGCCTCAGCCTCAACTATTTTCAAATTGTGACCCTGTTAACTGGAAATTAGAGCCATTGTATGTTAAAATAGAACTGCCTGTCTTAGCTGAAGTTGATCAGCCACTTATGGTAGCTGAAGCAGAACCGGAGCCACTTTTAGATGAAGATGAGCTACCTATCCCTATCCAAGGAAATGGAGGGAGCTGTTTCAGCAGTGTAGAGGCTGAGGCAAGAAGGAGTGTTAGAGATGAGGAAAATGCCTCAGACACTACTAAAGAAGTCAATCGCCCCATTAATCGTCATAACATGATCCTTCGAGATTTGAGATTGAGCTACTCTTAGACCCCCAGACAGATACTTGTCTTATTGCAGAAGAACCGAAATCATTGAAGGAAGCAATTTCATTATCAGAAGCAGATAGGTGGAAGGCTGCTGTGGATGATGAATATGCATCACTTGTGGAGAATAAGGTCTGAAAGCTAGAGGATCTCCTGCCAGGAAGAAAGCCTGTGTAAGTGGGTGGATTTTTAAGATAAAACCTAACCCTGATGCTATTTCAGGGAGATACAAGGCCAGGCTGGTCACAAAAGCTTTTACACAGAAAGGTGAATTCAAGATTCAACTTATCTGGGAAACATCAGACTGACAAAGCCATTTCCTGCACCACAACACACCCTACTCAACCTTGGAAGGAGTGTTGAAAAAACAATACAATAAGGTAGACAGGTGAAGTCAATTAAACAAAAATACCTATTGAATTTTACTACATAAGGATGAAATTGAAATAATTCATGCAATAAGTAGAAATTAGTATGTGCAATAAGTCCACTTAAAAGATTTATTAAATTAGGGGTTCTTGAATATATAAATATATTAAAAAAAAAAAAAAAATCTTTAAGCCAACATTAGCTTAATTGTTTTTTTGTTTTTTTTTAGATGGAGGAACTATATCCTTTAGTCTGTAACTCCTTTTACACAGTATAATTAAGTCTAGAGTATTTTGTGATTCATAGGATTTTTATTTATGTATGTAAAATCTTGACTACTCCTAGATATTGCTGTATTACTTATTATTTTATCTATAGTTAAAAGCCCAGTGTGCTAGCTGAGCGAGGATGAGAAAGAGGAGGAAACCCCTTCTTACTTTATCAGCAATTAACTCCATTATTAACTAGGCAGCGGTGGGAAACTTTGGCTTAGCCAAACTGGTCGGTTTGCCCAACTAAGGTTGCTTCTTCAAAGCAAAGAACTCACTTTCTGTGGGTCTTTCAGCCACCTTAGTGCTAGAGTACTGTAGAAAGTTTTAATAAAGTCGGTTTGCATCTTGGTCCTAGCGAGACGTAATACATCAGACTTTATTTTAAAGTATCCCAGAAAAAAGAAGAAAAAGAAAAAAAAAAATATTGTCTATTTAATGAGGCAAAAAACTAACTTCACTAAAGCTTCTTAAAAAAAAGCTTTAGTCTTTAAGTCATATGCATTGCCTATCTTCTTAAATGATGATTTAATAATGATCTTAATTATAGCTGAAACCAATAAAAAGAGCTCCAATTTCAGTAACAATAAGCTCCCTTCACCCCACTCCTTCCTCCACTCCATTTTGTATTATAGATTTGTTTTTCTTCTGAACGAATGTGAGCAGTGTACTCCTGGTCACATCGTCGAGCTGCTTCACCTCACAACACCGGTGTTTTGATGGCTCAACACTAATTTTTTAGATTAAGTAGAAGGCTGAGTAAAGTTCAAAGTCATTACTTAGCTGGTTTATTAATGCTTCTTTTTGGTCTGTTTCCAATTTCTTCATCTTTGACTTTATGTTCTTCACCTTTTTCCGAATTTGATCAATTTTATCTAAATCTTGGATTGATTTACTCGTTTTGATGTCCCCTGAGTCCTAAAAAGTGATTTTAAAACATGTCCCACCTCGTCATCTTCGCAGCTGCGTGGTGTCCTTAACTACTGGGCCGATATTGATGAAACAAAGCACACAGGTTCAGAAAAATCATACCACGAGGCAAAGTAAGAATTCATTTTTGCTCTAAATTTGAGGGCATTACCCCCAAAAACTCAAAAATAATTATAATGTTTAGTGGTAGTACCCTTTTTTTATGTGGATCCTTTTAAGAGTATATAATTTCAAATTCAGTTACTTAAGTGGCGACGTTTCGACCTATCCGGTCATTTTCAAGCCTGAAAACGATCATTTTTAAGGATTATAAGAATAATACATATAATATTGCACTGGTAATCAACCGGTGGAAATACACTATATAATCTACAATCATTAAATAATATACCTTTGCATCAAAGGAGATAAAACTCCTTGCGGTAAGTCATATTAATTGTACATTTTTCAGAACTTTTCTTGTCTTATATTATTCTTATACAAAAACGACATCTTTCATCAGTCATCTCTATTCTAGAAAAACGCCGAAAACCAAGAACTATTAAAAGAGAAATTCTCCAATGGTATACTATTGATACATTTCAATTGGTGATATCAGAACATCATGTATAATTTGACTATTGAAAAAAGTTTACCTTCTCGAAAACGGTGTAATCATATTAAAGTTATGATTGTAACTCTTAACATTTTAAATCGTGAAACAACATTCATTATCACAGATTTTTTAAACATAACAGCACAATAATCATAACAAGAGCACATAAAATTGATAACATCCAAAACACGATTTTTTTTTTTAAAAAAACCATGGTAAGAGTTTGATCACAGAAATACCCTCTACTTCATGATGACACGACACAGGATTTATAAACTTATATTCAAGAGCTATCCCGACAAGCCAAACTGCAAGATGAATGTTCGGAAGAGAGTGAGAACTGCATGTTTATATTGTTCAAGTGCGAAAATGAAACCCCCCATATGCGAATGCAACTCTCATGATCGAAATGTAACCCACAACTGCAAAATTTAACCCAAAACTAAATTATTTACAAAAATAGGTCTTGATAGATATAATTACATTTCCGGTGTCTTTTGTATTATTCCCCCCCCCCCCCTTCCTACTGGGCGCGTTTTCATGTATACAGGGCTGCACCCTTTAACTTTTATGGCTGTCTGCCTTGGCAGACAACTGTCTTGAGTCTAGAATGTGGACGGGTGAAAAAACTCACAATTTATTATAATAAACTCATATTTTTTAATAAAACACAATAACACTCAAAGTTCATTGACTTGGTTTGGTTGATTGCCAGTATGATACAATGCTCGTTAGAATTTGTTCAAATAGGCCACGAAGGTTGAACAAGGACATATTTTTTCTAATTGGTTGCTGCAAACTAACATCTATTATACTAATACCTAGTAGGCTGATTGATTTTTTCTTAAAAATCTAATGAGATAACAACTAAACCTGTATATCATAGTTTTGGACGAGTTCAAAATAGTACATTACGCGTCTAGTGTGGAAAGTAGCATTTTGCATGCGAGTGTGAAGAAAAAGAAGCGACAGCGAGGGTAGTAAAACCACACGTGCAAAGCAAAATGCAGTTTCCGCACGAGTTATACGCTCGTATATATACGAGCGTATACCGTACTTTATCTAAAATTGTTGGATTTTAATAATAAATACAAAATAAACCGTTACTTTAATTAAACATACAGAAAATTAGTTTTGTTAAATGTAAACAAACACGCTAATCGTGCGATAGGGTGAAGAATTATGAAACGCGCATGCGCAATGAATACAACTACGAAAAGAATCACTTTATACGCATCTAAACAGCGAGATCAAATGTTCATATTTCGTATCAATCGTAGATAAAAGTAATATATATATATATATCAATAAATAATGAGGTTATCAATCTAACGCGTGTTTTTTAGCTTTTGTGCACTAACAACGTTTTTGGGAAATCTGAAACCCCCATGAAACTTGAAGGCTGCTCAATCCTGTATTATGCGAAAAAGCGCCAGTTAGGAATGGGGAAGGGGAATAACAGAAAAGACTCCATTTCCGTTATAACTGTTTCAGAGGTGAATTATAATAGTCTATTTTTAAGTCCTAAATTAAAGTTAATCATAATCAATCAATATTATAAAATTTAATCAAACTAAAAAGTGGTTAATGTAAAATATTATGTTTGAGACAAGTGGTTTTAGGACCGAGTTTCAGATGTACTAATTAATTAATTAATATTCAATAAACCATTCAATAATTATTGAATTTAATTATACTATTTCAATTAATAGGTGTTAATATTAATTATTATGTTAATATGTTATATTAACACTAATAGATCTAGGTATATAGCTAAATTTATCCTCTATTAAGAAATAAAAGAATTAATGAATAAATGAAATTATTTACTGTTGGAAAGCTAACTAAACCATTGAATAATATATTAAATAGAGGTTTTATTTACATTATGAGAGAGCAGACATCCAATGCACAGTATACGAGTGCAACTACGTGTATCGTGTATCAAATTGAGTTCATTAAAATTATTCCCCCGTCCACAGACAAAGAAGTTGGGACTGGAGTTATTTGTCGGAGCTGACCTGTCATGGCTGATTTCTGGACAAATTGATGGTTACTCAAACAAAGGTAAAAAAATAGCAACTCCTCACCTTTAAGGTTAAGTACCTATTTTCTTGTGAACGTGGAAATTGTAATTACCTCTAGTATAGTAGACGTCAGTGGTTATGACTTGGGTAAAGTTCTTGGTAAAAAGAGCTTCCTCCTTCTTATGGTTTTGAGGTCCCATCATTTAGGTACATTGCCCTCTACACATTATCTTTTGCGTCTTTAAGTGTGACTAATTGTTATCCCCACTATTTTTCTACGCTACGGGTGTCATTGCTAATAAGAAGTTTTACGCATGATTATTATATTATACCTTAAAACTGTCATGTAAAGTCCTTTTGAAATGTTCACCTTATAGAATAACTATGTATACGAATAACATGTGTTATTAAGGTTCAGTGCCTGCATTTGAGTGGAGCCCTTAAAACTGGAAATCAAAATATTATAAATGAACTAAACTAATCAAAAAATTAGAAATAAGAATAATAAAATAATGCTGTATCGAGATTATTTAACTCTGAATACAGCTTTAAAATGTGTACGAAAAATAATAATTGTTAAACCTTATTATAGTCAGGGTGCCCATTGGCAAAAAAGTAACTTATACATACTCTTTCCAAACCTTTTTGTATGGCTTGTTTAGGCCAAATCTGACACCGTTTTCCTGTGACTTTTTTAGTTTTGGGGCGTTTTTTTTTATTTGAACCCTAAAATTTTGACGCGTCAGACTAGAAAATCGGAAAAAGTTCTGCTTCAGACAATACTAAAATGTTGATTTATAGGGATCAAATAATGTATCTTGAGAAAATCAGCCAGTTATTAATTAATGATATTAATTAATTTTAATTAATAATAATGGATATTAATTAATATGAACTAATATTAATTAATGATTAATAACCAGCTGATATTCTCAAGATACATTATTTGAACCCTATAAATCAACATTTTAATATTGTCTGACGCAGAACTTTTTCCGATTTTCAAGTCTGAAGCGTCAAAATTTTAGGGTTCAAATAAAAAAAAAACGCCCCAAAACTAAAAAAAGTCATAGAGGAAAACGGTGTCAGACTTTGCCTAAACAAGCCATACAAAAAGGTTTGGAAAGAGTTATGTATAAGTTACTTTTTTTTCCTATGGGCACCCTGACTATTAATTTATAAAAATATTTTCAATGTGTTTTTTTTTTTTTTGCTTCCGAGCTTACCGAAGATAACGGAAGCTATGTAATCGTTATGAAGAAAGAAAAATATTTAGGTCTCCGATTTCAAAAATTCCAAGACAGAAATCCGTTTCAGACATCAGGGAACATTTTTGGTTCCGTGTCTGTCTGTCGGTCTGTCGTTCAATTTTTGCGAACTATATCTTAAATACTACACGTCCAATTTTAATGAATTTTAGGTGGTAGGTCATAATTAGCCCATTGTTGGTCCCATATAGGTTTCAACCTTCTGCGCCTATTTGTTTCTCATCCACATGAGCACAAACATACATTTATTTACACCTTTAGCTTCAAAAGTACTTATCTGATTAGAATGAAACTTTTATAGTTTATCGAATGTAACCCGCAGATAGCCCCAGATTAATTTCAACCATCTGCGCTCTTTAACTTTTGCTAAATTGATACTTTAATTTTGATACAAAACAATTTTGACAGATGAAAAAAACGGGGGGAAACAATTAAACCAATTAAATAATAATGGCTTGTAAAAGAATAAAATAAATAAAGTACGTGGATAGGATGCGAGGAAGCTTTGTGCCACACCAATTGGCAGTCTATTTTATAAACTTTTAATGTGTTTTTTACGTTTTTGGTTACGGTTTAATACTTTGATGTCACTACAATGATAGACTAAATAATATACTCGTCGTTTATTTTTCAGTAGGTATATAATGGTTAAAAATGTTTGATTAACTAAAACCAAATAATTAAAAATTATTTTTAAACTTTATTTTGCTTTCGAGCTTACCAAAGGTAAAGAAAGCAATGTGATCGTTATAAAAAATTGTTATGCCTCCTTTCTATAGAATAAAGTTTCCGATACTTGGAACTTTCTAACAATTAAAACTTTAACCAGTTCCAACAAGCAAATTTTTCCAATCCTCTATCTTAAAGTTTGCCACAAATTGATCCAATTATACCAGTTTATTTCTTCCGAGCTTACTGAAGGTATCGAAAGCATTGTGATTGTCCTGAAGAAGGAAATTTTTTATGTTTCCGAATTCAAAAATACCTTGACAGAAATCCGTTTTAGACATCAAGGAGCAGTTTTGTTCTTGTGGACAGCCTGTCGTACTTAAATTTTGCAAACCAATAGATCTTAAAAACTACTTGTCAGATTTTAATATAATTTAGATGTAGCTCAATACACCAATAGCCTATTGTTGGACCCAATGTAAGTTTCAAACTTCTGCGCTCATCAGTTTCTCTTCTATAAGCGCACAGATTTTTTTGCTTCCGATCTTACCGAAGGTAACGAGTTATGTGATCGTTCCAAAAAACAAAAATATTTTATTCCTCAGATTTCACAAATTCTTTGACAGAAATCTGTTTCAGACATCAGGGAAAATATTTGATCCCGTGTCTGTTTATACTTTGCTCTATTTATGGCAGACAATTTTTTTTATTGTTTTAGGTACACATTTTAAGTTGGCTTTTTGACAACTAAATAGTATCTTTTTCTTCATTATAATAATATTTGCTCTTAGTAAGAAAAAGTTTTTACTTGTAAAGTTTTTAGGTAATGCGTAGGCTTGACAATGTTTTGGGGGGTGATTGCAATTGGGTTATCCTGAAAATTCGAAATAAAAAATAATCGTGTTAGTGAAAGTAATTTTTACTTTCGGTCGTTTGATGAACCGCCCGTTGCCCGTTTGTATGTTACAATGTTAGAAGTGTAGATTGTATGTTCTGAGTTCCATGACCCATTCTAGAATGTAGGTCTTCTAGACCCAACAAAGATCTAAAAAAAGGGATACTGTTCTTTTTATTGGTTCTGTCTTTTTGTTGGCGCATTCGTAACAACTAGTAGTGGTAGTTGTGTATATAGGGTTTCCTAGGCATAATAACTGACAGTATTGTTAGAATGTTGTCCTTACAAATGGCTTTAGTGAAACCCAAAAGATCTGAAGGGCCACTACCTGGAACCAAGGCCCCGAGTCTAGAACCCTTTGAATGCTTAGATCTTGAGGGTCTACCAGGGCCGAGGGCCGACACAGTCACTGCTTTACTCCCATCACCAATATATCACTGAATGCTTCATAGCAGGTAGAATTTTCTTGCTGTGGACTCAGAAACAGTTCTTACGATAGCTATGCTATTTGGTCGTTCCTTTAAAAACGTCTACTTTAGCAACAGTTATAATTTTTTTTGCAATTCTCATATTAGACTGCTATATAAAAATCTACAACTAACGAACGAATCAGTGTGGAGACAAGAACAAACATGAACAAAATATATCGAACGCAATCCATTGTCGGTATTTAAAAAACCTGTTTGATCGTCTTAGTGTGATTTGTTAGCTGTAGAGGGTATTTATTGTTTTGGTTTTTTTTGTTTTTTTATGGAACGTTAAAAAGCACTATTAACTTAAACTATAAACTCGATCCTATTCGTTCCTACAAATAATAAATAGCATTTAGAGCTTTTTATTAATTTTCTTTATATTCAGAACCCATCCTTATACATCAAACAATAAAATTCTTAAATGTTTTTATTGCAGATTAATGTTAGTCCTGGAAACAGCAAAAAATGAAATGAAGAATAAAGAAATTAAGTATCTAGTAGTATGATATAAAATATAAAGTAGTTATGGAATAAAGGAGTCTCTCCACTGTAGCATCTTTGTTGTACAAATGGCTACTATATAACTAGTGGCCATCTTCAGTGCCTGACAAATAAACGATCGATTACAAAAAAATATGGTGTTAGTTACAATTATATAAAGTTGTCATACATCAAAGTTATAAGCATTTAAAAAAAAAGGGATAAAAATTAAAACAATGACTTACCTAAATAAATATAATAAATAATAAGGTACTAATTTAGTTGGTTAACAATCCTTATTTCTTTATCATTTACCTAGAATTCCTTTGTCTAAATAACTATATTAAGACAAAGGGATATTTAGTCTAAAGAACTTTGGGACAAAGGAACATAACACTTCTGCATGTAAAGGTGGTAATGTTACTTAGTCTAATTTACTATTAAGACAAGGGTACACATTGAAGTAATGTGTCTGACAAACTTTCTCATAATAATTTTTGACACTGTATTGAAATTCAGCAATATCTCATTTAATTTATTGAAAAAAAAAAAAAAAAAATCGTTTAACAGGTGGTTGTAGACTTTTTATTTTCGATTTGCACCAAAATCAGTTTTAACTTCATTAATATCTTGGAAACTAGATTTTTCCCGGGACAACAACGGCTTATATAGTTGGATTCACATTTAAATAGGCTACATTTTAGAATTTGTTAATCAAAATCGTCAGAACCGTTTTCGACAAATAATTTTTTTTCCATGATTTTTTCAGAGTTTTTGGGGGTAGCGCACCCAAATTTCTCGATTTCGACTCTCTTATGCCAAATTCAGCCCAGTAGTTTAGGCTTTACACGCCTGCACAGACGACAGATTTTTTTAAAAATCTACACTTTTTTGAACTCAGGGGACCAAAGCAATAATCGTGTCCATTGAAATCTCAATATATAATTTTCGCGCCATCACAATACTTTCTCTTTATATGAGAAAGTGAAAATAAATAAACCTTTCGCATTTTGAAAAATGGGAGAATCTTTCCATGTACCTATAACCGGAGAATTAGGAAGCTCTGGTTTCAAGCCTTGGGATATGGTAAATAAAATGTATTACTATTTAAGTTTAAGTGTAACTTTTACAACAAATGGGCATGTAAAACTAATAATATTACTACATTTTTGCAGCACTTCGTGTAAAACCTTAACCTATATTGTTGAGAATCACAATACCCTACCATGGTAAGAAAGATGCACATAGAAGGTGACGCATTGGACCTTTATATGAAGCCAGCAAGCAATAATTAAAAACTATGTATTGTCAGAGTTAGAATTGAAAATCGGAATATATATATACAGAAGTTCTAATATTCACTTGGCTTGTCAAAGGCATTATAGAAACGTATTTCCTTTTCTTAGATTGGAAATATTTTTTGATAAAAATACTAAGAGTTGATGAAAAAAAGTTGATGTTGATAGATAGAAAACGGTAATTCGCTTCCTAGTCACTCCTACAATATTGAGTTTGAGTTATAGTTTTTATAAAGTTAAACCACGAGTGTTCAGTGTAAGCAGAGTCGGCGCTAACTTTCGCTACCACAGGTAAAATTTATTTTGCTGCCCTTGTAAAACTAAGAACGTAAGGAGAACTAAGATGGAAGAATTGAGACAAGATAAGCTCCTTTCTCCGCTAGCAACACCAACTGGGATTGCTTATAGTATCTTCCAAACAATTTATAAAACTTTTGTCAGAAATTTACACATATACTAAAAGGGCAATATTGGTCGCGCGTTGTAATGAGTTCGCTTAACAAGAGTTTTAGGAAATAAAACCCCAATCTTGATAAGCTTAGCTATACTATACTAAAAAGAAACCTAATATGGTTAGAGGTTAGCTGTTATCTAGGGGTGATATAACTAAAATCCCACCTCACAAACACTTGTGTAAAACATTATATTAATATTTTTTTACGTCTATTATGGGCTGTAATAGAAAATAATGAAACTAAAACTCGATTTTATAACAAGTTTTACAAAACCTCGTTTGAATCATCAACATTTTGTAAATGAGGAGTGTTGCATTAGCATAAAATTATTTTATAAAGAATATTTGTAACCAATATAATAAATTTAACCCCTTACAATTGAGATCAGAGTTTGCATTCCCATTATTAATCCTTATCTAAAATAAGCACAAATTATTGCATGGCTGGGTAATAGCTTTACTTTAATTCAGGTATGAACATAAAAATACCTGAAAACTGAGTTCATCGTTCTTTATTATTGTTTACCTGCCTTACATTAGTTTATTGTAATTCACTTTCAGTCAAAGGAACAATGGTTACACGAAAGTAAGAGTATTATTCAATGTTTTTCGACATTTTATGACTTTTTTTTGAAACGAGTGTACGTTTGCTTTGACAAGGGGTCACGATTCGTACTTAGCAGTCCCTAAATGTCATAAATCGAACGACTTACAGCTCGGTACTCTCGTTACCGGTGGTAACGCTAGGGGCCTCTTTGTTTCCAACAAGGCTACCCAGATTTCACTTTCCTTCAACGGAAACCTTATTTTTACTGTTTAGTACAATTTTCTTTAAAATAAATTAGCCACGCTTTACACATATGCTTTAGTTTATAGTGCAACTGAATACTGTACGTTGACATTTTTATTGAAAGTGAAACTATTTCTTCTTGTCTCGTAACATGTTATTTAAGGTGATTTATTCGAATAAATACAACCGAATCCTATTCTTTGTTGAGAGTTATTGCTGAGCACTTTGTATTTAAAAAGTGAATTACTTACTTCGAAATAGAATTCGAATTCAGTAGCTTTATTATTAATAACAATAACGGTGACATACATATGAATGTGTTCTTTAGAAAACATTTATGCTAAAAAAAACTATAAAAAAATAAAAAAAAGCGTTTAAAAATTGATGTTTTACTCCTGAAAAGGATGGGTAACAGTTAAAATAATGATTATTATTTTTATCTTGTCCCTTGTCAACATTGGAGTCTCGTGGTGTTTCAGTAGCAGGTAGGTACCTCGTCGCATGACTACTACTGCTCTCTGACATTATTTCTGATTGTCAGTTTAGCCCGGTAGTTATGTTACGGTTCCAACTTTATAAGTGTTTTTTTGTTAGAAAGTTTGTATAGTACCGAGTATAATCAGATCATTATAAAATTTGGAAGAAGGCGAAAATGAAAAATAACGTCCTATTATGGAGAAAAAAAAAGATTAAACTCAACAGTGACAAATTACTATAAAGCTAGTAAAAATACTTTAAGACTATAGAAAGATTTAAAAATGAAGAATTCATGTTTTATAGCTCACTGTTTTATGGAGACTAAGCTATGAAAATAAAAATTACACCATTAAAAATTTTCCATTTAAAAATGGGCTGCAAATAATTGAAGAGTTCAACGAAGTAACTAATTGAAAAACTGGCATGCATAAATGGTTTTATGTCTTTGGGTACTTCTAATCCACCTATTTTGGATTCATTAAAAACAAGTAAACACACACTTATATAATATTATATAATATATATATATATATATATATATATATATATATATATATATATATATATATATATATATATATATATATATATATTTATTTATTTATTTATTTATTAATACAATATGAATAAAGATGTACATGTAAAAAGGTATATCAAGTAATTAATGTATGGAATGACTGTATAGAGTCATCAGTATTGGTAAAAAAATCAGACGTAATTTACCATGTAGTTCAAGAGGCGGACTAAGAGGTACTACAGCTCCTAATAGGCCCACTTCTTTAGACTCTCCCCTTCTTATTTATTTTGCATCAGAAATTTTGAATCAGAACAAAAGTGATCAAAGTGAATTAAAAAAGAGATTAAGTGATTATTGTTGTTGCTATTGGGCACAACAACAATGAGAAGGTCCTCCCCTGCTCATTGTTTACTAGCGTAAATGTATTTTTTTTTTTTTAATTTTTATTGAATAACACAACTACACATAATTTCATTGTAACAAGTGATAATGATGTTATTGTTTAACATGGCGGGAGCAACATGAAGAAGAAGTAGTCCAGTGACTACACTTCCTGGCGATTTATACAGTAAAATAATTATATTAAAAAATATTTAAGTAATGATAAAGTAAATTAATAATGTATATAAGATTTAAGAAATAGATAATAATAATAGATTGCAATAATAATATTCTATAGAGTAGATCCCTAGGCCACTGCCTCTTCAGACGTCTTGGAGGGTTACCTGGAATATGTTGAGAGGACATGAGTTGTACAAGAGGATTTGGATGATGGGATAAGGATTCGTGGAACTTTCGATATCGGGATTCTGATAGATTTCGGACAAAAGGAACGTTCAGGTCTTCATGGAGAGTAAGGTTGGAAACATAGTAAGGAGTATCGGTAATTTTTCGAAGAATTTTTGACTGAAGGATTTGGAGACTACGGGAATTTGAAGGCTTGGTGCTGCCCCACACTTCTAGACCGTAGGTCCAAGCTGGCTTTAAGACTACATTGTAGATACGAAGTTTGTTATTCAGAGAAATCTTAGACCTGCGATCCCATGTAAATCCATGCGATCAAATGTAAATATAAATAAATATATATATATATATATATATATATATATATATATATATATATATATATATATATATATATATATGTGTGTGTGTGTGTGTGTGTGTATACTTTTCCCACCTTCCCCGAAGGTATATAGGAAAAGTATTGTTTGTTTATATGTATAAGCATTAATAGACTTATTCATATATTTATTTCAAAAATTTGTAAATTGGCATTTTATTTCCTGGTGCAGATTAACCTGCGGTAACCCAATGGGTTCATATTATTTGCCAGAAAGAGTTCTCAAGCTCCAACTAGTTAAACAAATAAGTTTAATTGGGGGATTTGTCAATTTATTTAGAATTGCTGATCCGTGAGGGGCTCTGTTGGTATACCAAACGACGACGAAGATTTTTTTTTTTAAACGATATGTAATTTAACGGTTTGCATTATGTCTTACTAAACAACGGATCCATTTTTGTGTCCGGTAGTTTAAGAGGGGTGGAAAGTTGATTTTACAATATCTCGATCTGGATATTAATCCAGTGAGGAAAAAGTATTAGTTAGAAGTTGACTGAAGGAGAGGGGGTAGGGACGAGTACAATGGTGGGCTGCGAAGGGATTGATAGGGGAGCAAACAAGGTGTGTGCAGAAAGCGTACGAGTCGAGCAAACAAGGCCGACACAACTCTCCCTGTTTTATTAATTAAGAGACTTGATGGTTAAGAGGAGAACCTAGTAGAGTGTGCTTCACGAAACACTTTCTATAATTAATCAGAGGGGAAGTTCTACCGGTGGAATATTGATAGGCGGCTTGTTGACAATCCCGTTCCCTATTGACTGTGGACACATAATTAACGAAAAGGATAAGAGCGGGATAGACGAGGCTACCGGCCGAGCCACTACTTCAGGGCTCGGTCAAACACTACTAGCTAAACACCAATGCTACCTCGGTATCTGGATCTCAGATACCGAGGTACTGTCACAAGCGAACTGATATTATCAAACTGAATCACTGTCACTCGGCCCTCCTAACTGTTGTCTTAACACGTAAACCTGCCTTCTATCTACCCACTACCCATTCAGTGTAGTATTAAGAAATATTGTTATTATCAAGCATATAAGCCCTAATGCAGATGACGCTGCCGTATTCAGTTCCTCATGAACCAACACAATAGTAAATAGATCAACCTCCTCATGAACCAACACGGTAGTAAATAGATTAAATTAAGCACTGATAAAACTGCAGAACTATTTCTTTCATTGACGATTAAAGCCTATACTGAAAAATTCGAAACTAAAATATATTCAAATTGGCACCCTATATCTCCGGCAAATCTTACAGTCCACCCTAATGAAACTCTATCAAGTACTCAGGTGTCCACTTTGATAAGAAGCTAAACTTCAATTCGCACATTCACCAAAATGTAGATAAATGGAAAAACGAGTTAAAAGTACTTTTTCTGATTCTGTCTAGAGATTCAAACCTTTCTGTTCAAAATAAATTAATGATATAAAAAGTTGCCATAAGGCCAATGTTAAGTGTACGCCAGTGCTTCGAGGAGCTTCTCCTCCAACACAAACCTAAAAAATTGGTCCGAGACAACTCAGACAAACTTTCTCATATACAAGTTCATAATTACTTAGTCTAGTGTTTTCTATTTATTAGTTTTCGTGTTTTCGTAGGTATATTTAATTATTATTATTAATCAATCAAAATGTCTCATAATAATAACTTCTTCTTGGCGGGAAATCAAACCCGGCCCCTTTCCTTCCGCGTTTAAAGATTTTTTCAGCCAAATATTGAACAACATTAGGGTTTTTCTTTTTGTTATATATAAATCGTGGGGTCATTCATTAGCATTGAAAAAATTAGGGATACACATTTGACATGCTTAACAATCAAACTTATGTGAACAATTTTCCCATGAAAGTAAAAGTGTTGGTAAAATATTTTTTGACGTTTTATGACCATTTCCAAGAAGTATTCTGTTTGACAGGAGGACACATTTTACACTGACCAGTAAACCCAATGTCATAAATTTTACGATTTACTGCTCTTTAACGGTGGTAAAAACAAAGGGCTGTTAGTTTGACCGTGCCACCCTTTCTTACAACGGCACCTGTACTTTTTTGGCGAATAACTTTTAATATTTAATATAAACAAAGTTGTAGGCAAATTATAGTAAGGACTCGGGGCCTTTAAGGTTCCAAATAATAAGCAAACATCTTTAAATCTCTACTCATTCACAGGAATATTATAATGATAATTTATATATTTAAATAAAGTAATTGTGATTATTTATTTTTTCCGATCCGCTCGTTTAAATAGATAATTATTATATAATATTACATTCTATTGGGTGATGTCGAATTGGGCCCACGGTCTGTTAGGGTCGTAAAAACGACGGTTGAATTGGGCACATGGTCAGTTCGGAGGCAGAGTCGAATTGGGCCCATACCTCTACAATCATGACCTGCAAAATGGAATGCTCGCATCCACCTGCACCTGCGTGGACAACCAATGCGTGTAAGTATTTTCATGCTAAATTTGAAAGACATTTTTATCATACCCATCCTAACATCTTCGTATTTATCGAAGCAATCAAGAGTGTCCAGATTGATACCTACATTGGCATCCGAAGTTCAACAACTCCTCGAAAAATTACAAACGGACGGTACAAGAAAAGACTTCAATTTCTGGAAAGTTTGCACAAGAAATACACTGCTGAACAAACATCTAGATTACACTTCATAAAAAGCGTCTGCTATCAGTACTTTGTGCGCTATTATTGCATGTACAATTTTTTGTTTTCGAGATGGTGGTCTATATTTATGGTTTTTAGGGTCCGTAGGCAAAACCAAGGACCCTTATATTTTCCTGCGTGTGTCTGTCCGTCCGTCCTCTCGCGTGCTCTCACGGCTACACCATTCGTCCGATCACTTTGAAATTTGGCATGTATGTGTCTTGTACCTGCCCACATATTTTAAAAATATAGCGACTTAAAAAAAATATTTTTCACAAAAATTAGGGTAATAAAACTTAAGGGTTAATTTTTTTTTATTTTTTTTCGACACCGTGAGGGGTATCATATGAAAGGGTACGTCGAGCTGATTACAAAAATATATAATTCTTTGGATATAACTTTGATAGGGCGAGCGTAGGCAAGTTTGAAGTGGGTGTGAAACGTGTCCCCCCCCCTCTATCTCGCTTATGTGAAGTGCAAAAAATCTGAAACAATTCCTGAACATTCTTCGACCAAAAGTAAAGATACCACTTTTTGGAAATTTCGAAAAATATATTTTTTGATTTTTTATTGACAAAATACGTTTTTTTTTTATAATTATGGTCTTTTCGATGTATTTATATGGTTGTAGTCCGGTTCAGTGGCAAAAAAATACTTTATCAGAGTGTGTTTTGAGAATATCAGACCATTAGAATGGTTCAAAGTCAGCTTTTTAGCATTTTAAAAACACACTGTTTATACACTTTACAGTTACACTATATTGTGTGGCCTACGGACCCTCGCTGTGTGCTGACTAGCACACACTTGACCTGTTTATTTAGAATAAGATTATCTTATTAGTTTTGTATGAGGGTTACAAAATGTCTCATACATACACTTATAGATTTGATTACTTTCTTTAAAATGGAATTGTTACCTTTTCTAACATCAATTTCTATTGAACAAAATCAATAATACTTACCAACATTAGATGTTCAATTCTTAATGTATTTTTATTGTAATACATTTATAAAATTCGTCAGATTGTTTTTCAAATCACAATAAATGGAGTAGAAAACGTTTCATAGCCTGATGTGTTTTATTTTGCAGGAATAAATTTCACAAAATAGCAAATATCCTATTGCATTGTATTATTTGCACCGTTTATAAAAATTAAAAAAATAAATAAATAAATAGTCTTATTTCATGTTAATTTTAGGAATAACAGACATCGAGTGTAGAACTCAAAAAGATTAAAAGAACTAGCTCAAAAGAAAAAAACTAGATTCAGATTCAGGAATTGAAAAGGTTATGCATTTTTTTAACAGAAATTATCAGAATTAACCTGAACTCTACCCAAGAGAAAATTAATTATAAAATTAATTCAAAGAGAAAATTAGGAATATTAGGAATGAATAATTCGTATCAATTCGCCTTTTAGATTTTACTGATGAGGTAACAGTTCATTCATCTTTTATTTGGTAACTTACTTATAATCAAAACAAATAATTGTGTACGTGTTTGTACCCAAAACGCAGTTCTATCCCCTTAAAATTAGGATTAAATCTTATAAATTTCGTATGGCTAGTGTACCTAAATATTAAAAGGCGCAGAAATCTTTTCATACTTATATCACTTAGTCGTAGATTCACTTAACTTGTATTAACTCTTAAGTTTTTTTTTTTTTTTTTTTTTTTTTTTTTTTAGTAATAATAATAAAGGTTATTTTATTATCTTTTTTTCTGGATTTAACCAGTTTTACATTGTGCTGTTTCATAGTTTTGGCGAATCTTTTTTTGTAGTTTGCAATGTCGATTTCATTGATATAGTTTACTCCTAGGTGGAACTAAAAATCAAAGCACCTCTTCATTATTTCAAATTTCACAATATAATAGAGCAATATATTGCTAGTTTTGCTCTGAACTCGGTCTAGAATGTATAACCCTCTTCGTGATGAGTCATGTTCCACATTCATAACACAATTTTAAGTTTATTGTTACTAGTTGGTTTCCCGTACTTCGCTACGGAATGTGTACATTTTAATATACGAGTAGATATTTTTTTTTTTTATTATGGCAGAATTTATAAACAATCGTCAAGAAATATTCCAATTATTTCGCTAAGCGAGAGTATCTAGATGCCAGATACAATATAGTTTCCTTAATCCTTGTCTCAAGCAAGGGGCCTAATTGGAACCTAACTACAAAATTTCACTGTCGTAAGTCCAATGGTTCAGATATATCGTGATGAGTCAGTCTGTCAGCCAGTGAGTGGAATTTGGATATTATGTAGATAAATAGGTAGTTAACACATTCAATATAATCATATGTTTGATTCGTTTTTTATTATCCCTCTAACTACTTAATTTAAAATACATAGTCTACTCCTGTTAATGCCCTGACAAGTTTGTCTAAATTAATAATATGGAACAATAAAATATAATAATAAGTAAATAAGTATAAGTTATTTATACTTATTTTAATAACTTATTATAATAATAAGTTTAATATTCTGCTTACGATATTATTTAATTTTTAATTTTGAAGAACTGCTGCACACCCTCAGACAAAGCAATTTATCGCTAAATGCAATTTGATTGTTTATCTGATTTGTTTGATAGTTTATTCTGATTTGATCTCCTATTTTTAATATGTAAATGCGGGTATCACCAGCTACTACTACAGGGCTGCAGCTAAGGACATACGGCTGGAGTGTAACTAAACGGCCGGCAGATAAATCAAGAGGTCGTTGACTAGATATTTACAATGGGTTTGCAGAGGGTTCCCTCTTCTCTTTTTGTTTGATCTCTCTTCTTATTCTAAGGGTTTAGAGGACCTAAACTTTAGTGTTGTTTTATGTTTGTCTTTAGGCGCCACTTCACATACCTTCGGGACTTCGGGCTATTCTCCTGATAATTGTAGTTAGATTAATAATAAAAATATATATTCTTATACAAACGTTAATTACTTTTTCTTCAATTAAAGATATCTTCCTAACTGTATATTATACACTGAATTATATAGACCGCAATTAAAAAAAAAACATGATTTAGTAATGATAAATTTGTTTTATTAAATTAAATTGTATAATTAAAGATTGTAATCGAATATTTTATTATAGTCCCCAGGCCACCATAAGAAGTGAGTCGCTGATTGATAAAGTTTTCTTACCTTATGGAATCGCTTATTTATGCCGTGTCCACCGATGAATTGGGTATATGGCAACTGGGGGCTGGGCCATTTCTTTTTTGTTGACATGCCAAACTTGCCCTTCTGCGGGAACATTGAAAAGAAATAGATAAAGTTTTGATTTTCACAGGATCGTTTAATTAAAGTATTTCAAAAACAGTGGTACACGTGGCCACCGATAAGAGTGGGCCGTTTGAGGTGGCCACCGCCCCAAACATATCGCTCTGCGAGGACGTTGAAAAGAAAACGGCCCACTTTTATGGGTGGCCACCTTTACCACTGTTTTTAAAATAATTTAATTAAACGATCCAGTGAAAATCAAAACTTTATCTATTTCTTTTCAATGTTCCCGCAGAAGGGCAAGTTTGGCATGTCAACAAAAAAGAAATGGCCCAGCCCCCAGTTGCCATATACCCAATTCATCGGTGGACACGGCATAAATAAGCGATTCCATAAGGTAAGAAAACTTTATCAATCAGCGACTCACTTCTTATGGTGGCCTGTGGACTATTAACTTTAAAAATGAAATTTTATGCGGTCAAGATTACACACCTCAGATATGATATAAGTGAGAAAAAATTATGAATTAAAAATAATAATAATTTAATGAAATAAAAGTTTTTTAGTAAATCAATAGAAATGTAATATGAAAGATACAAGGGGGCGTCTAAAACGTTTGTTTACTTATTACATGTTAACCGAATGTAAGGAAGTAATTAAAATGCATAGCACGTGGCTAAACTCTGCGAACTTTAAATAGTCCTCCTTCACCTCTAAATGAAGTAACTTTTCAGATAATTCGCTATATGAATAATTCTTTAACTGATTCACACTGTATATTATGCAAATGATATGAGAAATAATATCTATTCATACTTATAACCATTTATCGATGCGCTCATATTATAAGTATCGAATTCGTATTATTTAATAATTATTAAAAATTATAATTTAATTCAATGAAACCAACGAAGATGAAGGATGCATAATAATATACCTACGATATATATATATATATATATATATATATATATATATATATATATATATATATATATATATATATATATATATATATATATATATTACACAATTTGTGAGAGACACCAAGGGATGTGCCAAGGAACTGTTCCAACATTACACATTACGTCATTAAGATGTTGGCTCGGCATTATGATGCCATGTACTGCATCGTTTCTTCGCGTCCGACTCATCAGGGCGCTCGTCTCTGATAGCCCTATATCTGATCTTCTTGACCTAGTATAGGTCCAGAGTTGGGTGGACATTGGACATCGTCAGGCCGGTGATGAGTCGAACCCGACGAAACGATGCAGGACATGGCGTAATGCCGAGCCAACATCTTAATGACGTAATGTCTAATGTTGGAACAGTTCCTATGACAACCCTTGGTGTCTCTCACAAATTGTGTAGCCTATTGCAGTGTGCAAACACGGGATTAAATTGCTGTTATATATATATATATATATATATATATTTCTTACTGGTCCCAATCTATTGTCTTTTTCATAAAAGTGATTGGATATATATATATATATATTTATATATCTACTATAAATGTTTATTATATTTTTAGATAGATATGTTGAAGCATGTAATTATAGTTTTATAATAGGTCGCTAATATTAAACATTTAGGCATATTTTTTTAACCAAATTATGGAAGAATAATATTAAAATACTAGGTGAGTATGAAAGAAAAATAATAAGGAAAAATAGTCTACCAATTTGTGTGGCATATAGCTTCCTAGCTCCTATTGGGTATACTTTAATGATTTTATGCTTTTTTTTACAACGTAGTATTGTCAACTTTATTTAATTTTCTCCCGTTTTGTAAATATGTGAAAATTGTTTTGGTTTTTCGCCTACATTTAAGTATCAATTTAGCAAAATTTAAAAAGGGCAGATGGTTGAAATTAATCTGGAGATATCTACGGGCTACGTTTGACAAACCATTTAAATTTCATAAAACACAGATGAGTACTTTTGAAGATATAGTTGTAAATAAATGTATGTTTCTGAGCATGTTAAAGAGTAACAAATGTGTGCAGAAGCTTGCAACTTATGTGGGGCAAACAATGGGCTAATTATGACTTACTACCCAAATTTCATTAAAATCGAACTAAAAAATTGAGCGACAGACAGTCACAGAACCAAAAATGTCCCCTGAAGTCTGAAACAAATTTCTGTCTTGCTATTTTTGAAATCGGAGAAATAAGTTGTTTTTGTTTTTTGGAACGATCACATAGCTTCCGTTACCTTCGGTAAGCTCGGAAGCAAAAACAATATCATGATTATAATAGATTGAATATATGTTATTAAAAAATATTATATAGTTGGACTTTTATAACTTATTTAAAAAAATATAGGTACATATATATATATTTTATTAAAAATACAATAATAGAAAGTATATGCTTAGCAGATGTTTTAGCATACAACTTAACTACCGTAACTAAACTGAAGCATTACGAACACTTGCAGGACGCTAATTTCTATACTGATTCCTGAATTTAATTATTACTTATATGTTATTATTTATATGCATTGTTTAATTTAAATTTTGCTTAGGTGCATATAACAATGATGTTCGGTATGTTGAATTACATAAATATATATTTTAAATAAAAATAGATAAAAAAAAAATTTAGTAGTTTTTATTTTAGTCTGTTAAAAATATAATTTATGAGTTGTTTATACTGAATTTGTAATTTATTTATTAAATTAAGAATAATTAAATACATATTATTATGTTTAATATATGGGTGTTGTTTTTCGGACAGAGAGAATCAAGCAGCAAATAATATAAATAATCCAAATACATAATCTACTCTTAAGAAGCAGTTTTGTTTTATCTTATTCTCATTTATTTATTAAGTGATTCATTTAAAATTCTGGATATTCTTTTATTTTTATCTTATTTTCACTTATTTAGATAAAACATAAAATTAAGAGTACACTTTTATTTTTTTTCTCCAAATAAGAATAAATTTGAAGGATTGCTGAAATGTTAAAAACAAATATAACGTTGTTCTATAATAATTATAAAACCTAAGATTATTTTAAAATTAAAATTTTAAATATATTAAATAAAATTATATTTGATTAGTTAGTTCTAGTTACTTTAGTAATTTTTTTTTTAAAATTATTATTTTCTTTTTTTACATTAAGCACACCACAGATAACTTTTTTCAAACCAATTAAATTATTATTTTAATTTTTCTATTAAAAATTATTTTTGTTATCTAAAATAGAGAAAAAATATAAGAAACTAACTAATAATAGTGTAAAAAAGTTATGGCCTGACTAAACTTAGATCCAGGTTTAATAAGTATGTAATTTGTGATTATTATTATTTAATAAGATAGAGTTATGACTATTATGGTAGGAGATTTTAGAAACGTATGTTGAAAAGTAGAGGGTATTCATCTCCCCCTAGTATCCCAGTGTAGTGGGAGGGTAGAAAAGAAGAGAGCTAAGGAAGTGGTGTACTCTGGTGTGAACCAGAGGAAGCCTTGCTCCCCATCCCCTCTTCTCTTCTACTCCTAGTGGTGGTGGATATGTCTATAGGGGGGATGTATCCCCTCTACTGGGGATGGTAGGGAGGTAGTGCGCCCTACTGGCGGTCCGAACAAACTCTGGCTAGTAGACACCGGCCTGCAGCCCGCGTTTGCCTTCAGTGTGACCGTCGCTCTGCTTGTGTTCGTGTCGGTGCCATGCCCTGCTCCGACCATGGCTATTTTCGTAAAGTTCGTTTTGTGTCTAGTTGTGTTCGGGTGGAGCTCGTCTTTAGCCGCTAACAGTGAACCCGATTGTCACTGGCGACGTGTTCTCAGTGTCGGCGACGAACCCGAAGTTACCGTTTCCCTACAGTGTAAATTACGGACGATTAACAATGCCGACACCGTACTTTTTAATCTTACTTCTACTCAGATGGACATGATAACCACCCTGGACCTTGAGTGTAGTGACGTTTTATTTTTTGAAAGCGCTCTTGAGCCGAATAGTTTTTTAACTCAGTTACGCCGTCTAAGAGAACTGAGATTGGAGTTTTGTAAGATCCGTTATGTGCCCTCCGGAGTCCTAAGTGCGTCGAGGGAACTCAAGCACCTGGTATTAAGAACTCATAACACCGACTGGTCCGCTATGACCATGGAATTTCATCCTAACACATTTAGGGGTTTGACGCAGTTAAAATTTTTGGACTTGTCTGATAATAATGTGTGGACTCTACCTGACGAACTCTTTTGTCCTCTTTATTCGCTAACAAATCTGAATATGTCAAGCAACCGACTACAGGATGTTTTGGAGTTAGGTTTTTCTGATTGGGGTGCTGGACCGACGGCTCCGGGAAAAACATGTAATGTCGGCCTAGAAGATTTGGACTTGTCCCTCAACGACATATCTAACGTTCCGGATAATGCCTTCACCAGCCTCAGATCGTTACAGCGGTTGTTACTCCAAGAGAATTCTATTTCTGTTTTCGCGGACAGAGCCTTTGTCGGGCTGGTTTCGCTGCAACATTTAAACGCTTCCAGTAATCGTTTGGCCGCCCTACCGCCAGAACTTTTTCAGTCGACCAGAGATCTCCGTGAAATATACCTTAATAATAATTCTATAAGTGTCCTTGCTCCCGGACTTCTAGAAGGATTAGATCAGCTTCTTGTTCTCGATCTATCATTTAACGAGCTTACAAGTTCTTGGGTAAATAGAGATACTTTTTCGGGCTTAGTCCGCCTTGTCGTTCTTAATCTCGGCCACAATCAGTTATCCAAGATAGATTCCCACGTTTTCCAGGATCTCTACAGTCTTCAAATACTTAATCTAGAACATAATCACATTGATTGTATCTCGGAGGGAGCTTTTATTTCTCTTAGTAATCTCCATGCTCTCACACTTTCTTACAACAGATTAACGAAATTGGAACCGTACCATTTCACCGGTCTTTACGTACTTAATCAGTTGTTCGTGGATCACAACCATGTCAGAACTGTCGACTCCAAAGCTTTTGAAAACTGTTCCAACCTCAACGATCTCGGCCTTAGCGGTAATTTTCTCACTGAAATTCCTGAAGGTATAAAACAATTGAGATTTTTAAAATCCTTAGATTTAGGTGAAAATAAAATCTCTGAGATCCATAGTGCCTCATTTCAGGGTTTGGAACAACTTTACGGCCTAAGATTAATCGACAATCATATTACTAATGTCTCTAAAGATTCTTTTTCAACTTTACCCTCTCTACAAGTGCTAAATTTGGCTTATAATAAAATTGAACATGTAGACAAAGCAGCTTTCGGCACAAGTCCAACTCTTCACGCTATAAGACTCGACGGTAACCAACTAAAAGACATTAATGGTATGTTTATTAATTTACCGGGATTAGTTTGGCTTAATGTCTCTGACAACCAACTGCAATGGTTCGACTATGCGCTGATACCTGCTAGTTTAGAATGGCTGGATATGCATAAAAACAACATAGCAGATCTCGGAAATTATTTCGAAAAACGAGATAACTTACAAATAAAAATGTTAGACGCTAGTTTTAACCGTTTGACGGAGGTAGGAGAAAATTCTATACCGGATAGTGTTGAAACCGTTCTGTTAAATGACAATCTTATTCGGAAAGTAAAGCCCGGAACTTTTCAGAGAAAAGCTAATCTCAGTCGTGTTGTTCTTTACGCTAACAAAATTCAAACTCTAGATCTGGCCGCACTTAGATTAGATACATTCCCCGAAGACAAAGATTTACCTCAATTCTATATCGGCAATAACCCAATTCAGTGTGATTGCACAATGGAATGGCTTCAACGAATTAATCAACTTAGTCATCTTCGGCAGCATCCTCGGGTTATGGACCTAGATTCTGTAACTTGTCACTTGACACACACTAGAGGCAGTCCGACAAGGCCTCTTATGGACCTCAAACCTTCGCAGTTCCTCTGTTCGTATGACGCACACTGCTTTGCTCTATGCCATTGCTGTGATTTTGACGCATGTGATTGTGAAATGACATGTCCAGCTAACTGTACATGTTATCACGATCATACTTGGAGTGCAAATGTAGTGGATTGTTCAAATGCCGGCTACACATCTGTACCGTCAAAAATTCCCATGGATGCTACAGAGATTTATCTTGATGGAAACGATCTTGGAGAGCTAGGTAATCATGTATTTATTGGCAAAAAGAAGTTGGAGGTACTGTACTTAAATAACAGTAATATAGAATCTATTCATAATCGAACATTTAACGGTGTTACTTCTCTTCGTGTTTTGCATATGGAAAATAATCATATTCAAGAACTTCGAGGTTCTGAGTTCGAACAATTAGAAAACTTAAACGAACTCTATCTGGACCGCAATGAAATTAAATCTCTTGGAAATGCTACTTTTAAAGTTATGAAAACATTGGAAGTTCTTTCTTTGGAAGATAATAAAATTGTGAATTTCGAACCGTGGAAACAACTTACCTCAGAAACTTTGGCTACGGTATCATTAGAAGGTAATACATGGACATGTAATTGCGATACTATTTCGCAACTCGAAAACTGGTTGAAAGAAAATACCAATACTCTGAATGTGGACAAGTTAAAGTGCTCTGACGGGCGGTCGACCTTGTATGACTCGATAAAGAAGTGTCGGGAAAGCCGTGACTCTGCTGCGGCAACTTCCGCTGTACATAGAAATAACTTTTATACCCCTTCGATTTTAGGTGAAGACTACGTACCTTTTGTTGCGGCAAGTTTAGTTTTATTTATAGTTATTTTTTTAGT
The DNA here is from genome assembly GCA_951217055.1 of Gerris lacustris. Taxonomy (NCBI): domain Eukaryota; kingdom Metazoa; phylum Arthropoda; class Insecta; order Hemiptera; family Gerridae; genus Gerris; species Gerris lacustris. Next base: position 59,637,464 of record OX578276.1, on the reverse strand, counting down.
AACGACTTTGACCTTTTTATTTAGAAAAGAAGTTAGTTTATGGGTACATAGTAAGTACGGTTTGAGAATGTGGGGGGAAGGCTCCGACGAAGAAGATCGTCTTTACGACGCCTATATGATTTATAGTGTCAAGGACGAAGAGTTCGTCAGCCAAGTGATAGCTTCTAGTCTGGAAAGATCAGGGTATTCCCTCTGCCTACACTACAGAGATTTGCATGTCGTCAGCCCCTCGTATCTTACGGACAGTATTCTTGGTGCCTCGGACGCCGCCAGGAGAGTAGTTCTTGTACTGTCTTTGAGCTTCCTTCAAAACGAGTGGGAACGGCCAGCCTTCAGGGCTGCCCTCCAGGCATGTTTCGAGAGAACCCGGGCCAGGCGGAGGAAAGTCATTTTACTGCTAACGACCGACGTCGGTCCCGACCCTGAGCTCAGACTCCTTTTGAAATCCTGCAGGGTTATATCCTGGGGAGAAAAGAGGTTCTGGGAGAAGCTCAGGTACGTCTTACCAGACAAGAAGGGTCACGGTGAAGGCATAAAAAAGCCGGCCGCAGAGGGTAAACCTTTGGCCAGGTACACAGCCGCTCCCACGGCGGCTCCGCCCGATACTTGGTTCAGGATGTCCCCGGCCCAGAGTTCCGCTCCCACACAGTCTACTTGCGTCTCGGAGGAATCATCACAGAGGACCACAGACGAGGAAGAAGAGCCCCACAGCTACGTTTCCATAGACTACCAGCAGAGGCCCCCTCCTAAAGTCCATCATCACGTCTATAGCTGTATACCGGACCCCCAGTGCCCCCCTGGTAAAACTTACTTCGTTTAACGACAGGTCAGTATTAAACTTAAAATAATTTTTTTTTTGTAAATACCTTGTATTTGGTTGTATGTATATATATATATTCAAAGTCAAACGAATTTCAAATTATATGTTAAATTACGAAAGATCAAATAAATGATCTTGCGGAATGTAAATACTAAATACATACTCGTACTTCAATCATAACAAAGGTCAGTTACTTAGACATTTTAGTGGAATAAATGTAATTCTCACATATTATATATCTAAATAACTGATATTGCAGAATTATAAATACGATACAGATAAGAGTTATTTCTAACTCATTTCTTATTTCAATAATTCTTCCTACTCTAAATCTGTCTGTTGGTATAATACATTTATTTATTTCCATAAATATCAGCGTCTAAAGAAAGAATCTTTATATTTTAATTTGTTTTCTTTTTATATTCTATTTTATCGATAAATTCGTTATTTCTGATATCAAAAGGATTTACGTATTTTAATTACAAATAAAAAATCATTCATGCAAATTTCATTCAGGAACATTTTAACTTTTATTTAGATTGGTTGAAATTTAATTTATTCTTTTACGGAAGAAATATAATTATAAATTGTGATTTTATTATCGTACAGACAGATTTGGAGAGAACCTAGTTTTAGTATTAACTTATGTTTACTTTATCATTAAATATTAATAATTATTATTTTACTTGTTTCCAAATTTAAACGTTATAGATAATTAAACAGCGGAAAGTTAATTATAATGTTAAAATTTTGAATAAACATGTGGGTATTTTTTGCCATAACTTTAGCCGATTAGATTTTTTTTTTTTTTAAATTTACTTTTATATAAGCTTTTTTGTCTACTAGTGCTATATTAATAATTTTAATATATTTTTAAATAATTATTTCGACTGATAAATTATGAAAGATGAATTTTTCTTAAATATTTTTACTATCCTAATGTGAAGACGATGTGTTATTTATTCTTAATTAGTAAATACTATTATATTATTGTTAACTTTATACGAGCCTAAATATTTATAATGTTATTTTGAAACAAGCGGCAAGCAAGAGGTCTAGCACCATAGTTTTCCACGATGTACCAACTTTTACAAAGATTGTTTTTCTAATATTTCTTTAAACAGTTGTTTTTCTAACAACTTTTTATCTCTTTTTCTTTTCTTTATTATTATTTTTCTTTAAAATTATTTTCAATCTCTATTTTAGACAAACTTATTAACTCTAACTCTATCTTAAATAATCCGTTAAATTAATTTTCTTACACTTAGAGAGCTAAACTATCTATAGCTATTCACATCTTCTAAAAAACTCAGGTTTGTATGAAAAAAGTAAGGTTTGGGTGAAATATAGTAAAAAAAAAAATTATCCTAAAGACCGTAATTAAAAGATATATTTTTTAATAATTACAACAATTATAACTTACGTCATAATACCTTTTAATGGTTACTCAGAAAAAGAGGTGATAATTTATAGTTTATTTGTTTCTTTTAAACAATATAAAAATGTTTAAAATCGGAATAATAGATTATTCCGATAAAAAGTGATAATGATGATTTTTATTAAATTTTAGTTTTATTATTAATTTATCATAGTAAATCTAAAGTCAATGTTACAAGTGTAACAAAAACGACCTTCTCTCTCCTCTGCGATCTTGGTCTTTCTATTATTTTCTTAAGGCGTGTGCCTGAAAAACTAATACATAGTTACTATTATCCCATTATGATAGCTGACATGAATTATCTTACAAATGTTCTGGTATTGCGAAAAAAAAAGTTGTTAGAAAAGTTTTAGGGAAAAAGGCAAAAGTTTAAAATGAATTGTCTTGGTGTTTGTTATGTGCAGTGCCAATATCCGTGGGTAAGGGAGCGATTTGTGCCAACTGTTGTGTCCAAGTTGGGCCGTTTGATGGTCCTAATGATGGTTCAATGATTGATGGTGCCTAAAACTTGAAGAGCGCCATCTTGCTATACTTTTTAATATCGGCTGGTTTCTGTTACTGTCGGAGGGGAAAAGAGTATCCCTCCGACCCCACTTTCAATTTTGGGTGGCCGACGGTGACGCTCTCTTTTAATTCATATTCTCTACACACGAGTTCCTTCCAAACTTGATTCTCTAGTTCTTAACTAGTTCTGTTTTCAAACTCCTAAACTTCGAATCATTAATCTTTTTTACTTTTTTAATTTCTTCTTTAACCCCATTTAAAGTCTTGTTTCATTTTAGGACCATGCTTAGTATATAGTAATGGGTTTATTAGTCTGGCACTTATAGCTTAGAACCAAAATTATGTTTAATTTTGTTCAAATTTATTTACTTGTTCAAGTTTGCTTCCTCGTATTCATTTTCATATACTACATCTTAATTTCTGTTTACTAATCATGAATATTCGATTTTTGACGAAAAACTGTTCTGATATGTTATAGGAGCTAAAATTCTTTTTTATTAATCTTGGTGAATCTCTGACTTGGCCGATCACTGCTTAACAACGTGATTTTCCTTGTCGACCATTAATATAATTAAAATAGTTGGACTCACTGGTGTTTTTTGTACCTTCATTAGTACTTTTTATTCACAACTATCACTTGAAATATACCTATTGTTTGAAATGTATATTAGGGGCTTCTTTTGCGATTAATGATGAGCTCGAACGAGGATAATTGACGTAATCTTTAAATGCTTCTTTAAAAAAATATTTTACCTGCTGGCTTGGTGAGAACAATAGCCAATTCAAATATCATTTCTAAGATTACTTTTGAGTAGCCCAATAGTTGAATAAATATTCACTTATAAAAGCTCATCTATATAAAACACCAAATGTAAATAATAATTATTTATATAAAAGTTTTAAGGCCAGGCATCCAAATTTGGTATCCGGTTCCGCTGACACTTTTTCTCAATTAGTAGATACATACATATTTAAAATAAACTACCACCGATGTAAAGATTTTACCTACTTTTTTTGTTTATCAATATTTTATTATGAGCGTTTCTCTAAAGAATGTATTATCAACAAAAAAATCTTTCAAAGTGTTTGTACTACCACCGCCCACCTAGAATTTATGAAGCTCGTGAGCAGGCTACATAAAAATTAATCAAGTTTTAATAATCTTTGGCTTACACTATGAACTCTTAAACATACTTTTAACCAATCTACCTTGAATATTAATAAGTCTAATTTTTGACACTTTCCTTTATTTTTTAATGCAGTATTAAGGGACTCATGACACCAATTTAAAATTCTCTTATTTCATGGGATTAGATTGTAGTTAATAGGGAAGGATATAAATACTTCATTATATACATGATAACATTATAATGCGATTTATCATGAATCACAACAATTAATTTTGTAAAGGGTTGTGGATTCTGCCATCTGTATGTAAATTCGCGATATTTATCCTTCAAAGTGTGCTTGCAACGTTAAAAATAATTTTTATCTTTTATGCGTGTTTTGATGTAGGGGTTTTAATTAATATGTGGTTGTATTTTACATTAATTAAATATTTTTCTTATCGAGTATTGCTTCAACATGATGAGTTGTTAAATTAAGGATGAATGGAAAGGAGAGGGAGGTTTGAGAGTAGTAGGTAGCCGGTTGATTTGGACGCGGGAGAAGTTTCGCCGGGCAGTAGTAGGACGAGTGGTATTTCGGCTGGGCCCAGTTTTCTTTGAATTTGTAGAAGTAAGTTGAGATTATCAGGTTTATAGTTGACTATTTTATAGGCAAGGGATTGTACTATAAGGTGAAGTATCGCGTGCTTAGTCCTGTCTAGTTATATAACACGCTAACCCCCTCTCTAAGTTCTCGGCTCGCACAGGGAACTCGGTGCCAGTACCTTAGCTCTGCCTCGCTTCTCAAGCTGACCACTTGTTTGTTTTTCGGGCCGGGAAAATTACCGGTGTTTCACTGTTAGTCCCCCCACCTTGGCTCCATGCAAACAACACCTGTACTCTTGGCCCGGCCATCTTTCCTCCACTCTCCCACCAGTCCGCTCTTCCCTTATTATTCTCGTGTATGTTTTATTTACCTTTTTTTATTATAATTTTTTCTTCCTACAATTTTCTTTACAACACTACCTTTCTTTCATTATACCTTTAAAAATTAATAGTTATTATATTCTCCTGGCTAAAAAATGGGTTTTTATTCATTATTTTTGTATTTATTACTACAACAAAGAATTTAAGAAAAACAACATTTATAATTAATGGCCCTCCAACATTTCGTTAGTTTTGTAATTAAATAATGCTTTTTAAATTAAATCAACAACTAAAGCATCTATCAGTCCGTACGTTTAATTCAAATCGTGTTGTGATAAAGGAGACAATATCTTTTCTTTTGTCAAAGTGAATTGAGAAAAGAATTAAAAGGATATTCTAGCTTGGTTAAAACTGAGTTTATTCCATCGAGCAAGCCAGCTGTTGAACGTCGACTTGCAAAGTTAAATTTATGATTTATTCATATACCTCATGATTTCATTTCAGATACCGAAGATAAATCTTTCTTCTATTTACCACTGATTCCCCCCCCCCCCCCTTACCATTTCGCATGACCATTTATCTCTCTGCGTTTCCCCCTCTTATCCCCCTTTTTTTGCTGAAAAAAGTAAAATTAATACACTTTAGGCATTCTCGAAAGGAAAACAAATTGTATTAAACGCCCATTTTTTGTTAATTTTCGTATAGGGAAGAAGAGCCCGCGGGCCCCGTTTTTAATTCCATATTTGCTTCAAGAGGAGTCCGTCCGGTCTAAGGGTTTTTTTATTAAATGGTTTAGGGGTTTGGGAAGAGAAAAAATACGGAGCTATTAACGTTTCCGATTGTTGGAACAGACCGAGGGACCTTTTTCGTCGTTTGAAAAAATATATATTTAACATTTTTTTACAGACTCACACTCATATATGAATATATTTTAGAAGAAGAGGAACTAGGTTTGAATGATATATAGTATGGGGGCCTGGTTTAAAATCCGGCTGCTAATAGCTCGTGACCACACGTTACTATATAATGCTTTTTCGATGGCCCGACACGGAGTCAACGTCTCACTTGGTAACGGTAAAGAGTTGCATTGCAAACCCTCAGACCGACAGGTACTGCCACACACAATTTATATCGATTAGATATTCCATAGATAAGACACTGGGAAGGTAGAGTTGACTCCATTAGATTATAATTAAGATAAAAGGCCGGTGTTGACTGCCTATCACTGTAAGTTCCGCTTTTCAACTCATTCAAGAGTTATTGGCTTGCTCGTTTAAGCAAGGCCCAATCAAATCTCCACTACGTCTCCTTTGACTTCTCTCAAAACTCTTACTCCATTTATTTCCACTCTCTTTGATCTCTTTTAAGAATTTACATTTCTTCATGTCCTTTTCAATTTCAATTACAGTATCCGCATCCATCGTATTTTATTCACACTCAAGAGAAAATTATTCACAATGATGATCTTTTAAATATGTTTTTTACAAAAAGTTTTCTCTCACGTGTCTTTTATAGTATTTTCTTATATGTATAGTTATATATGCAGCTTAAATCTTATTATTTCTTCCCTTATTTGAAAATTTGTATACGAAAGAAATTATGAAATACGTACGCTAAAGGCTGATGAGACATGTATTTTTAAAGCTTTTGCCATTTTAACAATAACAGTTCTAGTAAATTCTTGAAGATTTATGCCATTTTATTAAATTTTTCCGTGCCAATATTCGTTTCGGTTAAAAGATAGTTTAAGTCTGTGTTCTGTTAAAAAAAGGAAAGGGTCAAAAAAATGTATTTATCTTGCATCAGTTATTGAATGGGAAGGGGGGAGTGGGTTGGAGGCAACTTTTTGGCTTCCCATTGTTTGTCTAATGAATATTCAAGCATTACAGTAGTTGAGTTACAAGCATTGTATCGTATACATGTTGGACTGCCTGGTTTATATTGTTAGGCCCCTTATTTCAATATCGAAGGGAAAAGTTGCTCTTGCTTCCCTCTGTCCTTTTTATTAAACTTACACAACTGGTTTTTATTGCAAGTTTTTTTTGGTAGATTTTAAGTCTTTGGAAAAAAGTAGAAATATATTTACCTTTTGTGCATGCCTTTCTGTAACCTATAAATCAATATTTTAAACGGTAGTATTAAAAAAATTTAAAACTCATTTTTAAGAAGATAATAGAAGTAAAAGTATCGAAATCGAAATATATTCATTCAGCTCTTTTATTATAAAATAAAAGAATCATTTTTGAATACATGACTTTGGTTACTGCTTAAATTTTCTTTAAATTTATTAAAACTCTTTTTGAGGGGGAGGAGGAATTATATATTTTATTATAAAAAAAAAACTAAAAAGTTTTGTAAAACAAAGACAAAGTAAATTTCTATTCTATCGACCAAGAAGGGGAAACGAGGCTGTGTTTTAATATAGCCAGTTTTCTCTTGATGTTTCCTAGGTTGATTTTAAAGATCCTCAACCCCAGAATGAAACAGTTTCAATTCCTAAAATCTACAACTTGAAAAGTCGAAAAAGTTTTTGCCAAAACTGTTGTCTGACTCCGAGACGAGGGTATTTTCCTCTTGTTTGCACTCCCCTTTTATAGTAAACTTCTTAGCACGGGATCTACTTCCAAGCTGAATTTCCTTTTTTTATTTATATTATTTCAATCAATTCTCTTTATTTTTTATATCTAATATCTATATTTTTATTAATTGGTGTATTATTATTATTTTTTTTTTCATTAAATAAGTCGCAAATCATTAAACAAATATTTTTACGTCCCATTTTTAAATGAAGATTGGAATTATTTATTATTCTTGCCAAGTTAAATAAATGGACCCTTCCCTCTCATATCCTGGTTCAGGAAAGTGAAACTTATAAACCTTCTTGTTTTAACCGACGTTATTTAGAGTAAAAAGGTATTGCTTTATTTATTTTATATTTGGTAATAAAAAAAAATGTTTTGGATCTCTGTCGGTATTTGGTCAGTCGTTTGACCAAAAGTTACAATATATTTGAACTTGCATTCCCTTCTATAAAGAGCCGCTTTTTAAACCCTTACAAAAAAAAATAGAGGAATGTTATTAAAGTTTTCACATTTCATATTTTTTTCAGGGTTGAGAGGGGAAGGATCCAGGCGCCAAAGCTTTTTATATTTAGGGTGCCTGTCTGAGTTTTATTGCGTTTATGTTTAATATAATATCCTACTTTTTTCAACGCATCAAAAAACTTTTTAAATTTTCTGCTTAGTTTAGTGTTTTTTTTTTTTTTTTTTTTTTTTTATCTTTTTATACTTATTTTTCCTTTTCCATCTTAATAACAAAAGGTATAAATTCGTTGTTTTGATACAAGATCCTCTTTCTATAGTCAAGTTAAGTCTTTAATAATATACACGTGTATTGTGTATGTTGGTTTAAACGGCTAGATAATATTGAAGAAATACGTAACTAGCAACTTTCTGGATGTTAAAAACGAATGATGGATCCTTTATGAAATGTCGAACACTAGATGAGATATGCAATATAAAAAAGAATGTTTGCGTTTTTACTACTATTCTATATTTCAATGTTATAAATTCCCATCATGTATCATTCGTTACATCGAATCCACAAAGTTACCTGTATTACTTGATCTCTTTCGATAGTACACCTAAATTCACAAAATACATTATTATAAAGAAGATAACTAAAATTCTTAACAAATAACTGCCAAGAAAAAACTTTAGAAACATCATGCAAACCATTTATGTTTTATAAATTTAAAAATTCATTCTTTATTCATTTAAAAATTATTTTCCAAAATATTTTCCTTATTTACTGCCTAGTTTTAAAGAAATTAATATGCATATTTTCTTACATAATTTTTAATAAAAACACTTTTAGAATGAGAAGGGTTAAGTTTGACACTTATACCAAGGTATTTTTTATCCTATTATGCATTCTATTTGTTTCTACAAACAACTATTAAGTACTGAGTACTCTTAGATTAGAATAGGTTCAAACTCTGTGGATATGTTTAACTGATCTATACAGCCGTTCTGATTGTTTATTCTTACTTATATGTTTATCATTCTATTATAGACTTTTATACTGTTATATCGGATAACTCTTCATGTTTATTACCATTTTGCTTATTTAAAATATTATCTTGAATTATTTTAAGACCCAAATATTTTCTAACCACGTTTTTTTCTTTGAGTTTTGTAACAATAATTTCTAATGTTATCCATAACACAATTATTCTACTTTCTACTAATTAGTTCTTCTGTTATTACCTTTAGGATATTTTCATTATCTCCGGTTTTATAATATTATTTACTAGTTTTATGAATAATAGCCGGGAGGGTGTCATTTTTACAATATTATCATTGTATCTCTCATTTGAACATTTGAATAAATAATCTACCATGTCAGATCTAAATGAATCATTGCAAAATGCTTTTAGCCATTAATGCATTTTACAGCTTGTATTAATGATCGTTTCCCATTCATAGCCTTTTTCCATACAGAGAAATAGATATAATCCGATATAAAACCGACTTATAGATTCATAAAGGTAATAAATTTCCAATTTGTTATGTTTATCTGACAACGTATTATTTTCTATTAGAAAAGGTGCTATATGACGTATATAACTAGTAATATTTAAGGATAATTGTCGGGAAACATAATGGAATTTTTCTTTTGTTTTTATGTATTAAAACTCGTGATTACACATGTTGATTTTGTCTTATTATTTCTATTCGCACATAGTTCATAATTCTATTTTATTCCTATGAATCCTTGTCTTTTTTCTTACTGCATTACACCTACTTACACTGCATTGTAATAAATTTATTAATACTTCTATGTTCTATCCGCCTTTGAGCGAGAGTTCTTTAGATATCTCAAGGATTGTTTCAAGTTTCTCTTCTCCTCTATTCCGTATTCCCCGCGGGAGATTCAAGGCACTTTATTTCTTTTTTTCATCCTTGATCTTTGATCCTCTCCCGACATCTATAATTATAATAAATCTTAAATCTCTGTAAATATTTATTATAGCTTACACAGATGCTCCTCTTGCCAAGCCTTTAGTCAAAATTAATAACATTTTACATGACAGCAACATCATATTGATTATTACATAGTAATTTTAATCAAAATCGATGATCAATTCATGACTTTTTTTATCACGATTAAGATTGTAATTTTTTGAATAAACATTAGTGCCAATTAGTCTTTTGTTTTGTATAATAAATAATTTAAAAAATCTAGTTCCTAATTTTATAATTAAATATATAATGTATATATGAAAATTTATTAAATGTATAATTATATACATATGACTGTGAAACAATATAATAAGGTTGATACACCTAATTGTATTAGTGTTTGAATATTTATTGTGTTAAAATTGTTCATTGTATTATAAATAATAAAATAATTATGTAAATATTGATCTCAGAAAGAGCGAAATTTGTAAATTGTAATTAGTTGTTAACACAATCATTTTAATGTATTTATGATTTTGGTGATCGTTAAATGTGATAAATCTTTCAAGGTAAAGCTGATATAATGATCTGTTAAAAAAATATTCGAAACAATTTTTTAAACTAAAATGTTATTTTCTGGTTGCTTTTTTAGTAATTACTATAATTATAATGTAACTACATGTACCCTTTTGACATTACTAATTTTCTGCCTAAATAAATTGTTAATGGATAAATTAAATTTATAAAATTCTGTAAAAATATAATCTTCCCTGTTACCAAATTTACTGAGGAAGTAGCGGCTTAAATTGATTATTCTTTTTTTTTTATGAACTGTATAATTTGTAAATAGAATTCGAAAAAATTTATTTATTTTGTTACCAAATTGTTTATTTTATGTAAATACTATGTATTTTTTTATTGGGTGCTTGCCCTTTAATTAAACGATATACCGTAAAACTTATTTTTGTTTTTGTTTTTGTTTATTTTATTTGATTAATTATGTAGTTTACCTTTATTTATTTTTTTAAGAATAGATTTAAGTTAATTTACAAATTGGGATTTAAATAAAAATCCGATTTCAATTTGGATGATAGGAGAGAAAAAGAATCAACTTAATTTTATTTTGGCTGATTTAAATGAAATCGTAGTATTTGATTTTATTTATTTGGTCGATTCTATTAAAAGTATATTTTTATACTATCTTTACCGAGAGAAAAAATAATATTTCACGTGTATAAATAGGATTTTAACTATTGGGGTAAATTTATAAATTCATCCATTCAAGCTTTAACTGATACTTAATTATTAATCAAGAAAATGGGAAATTTTATTTAGCCTATCTAGGCGATCAAAAGATTTTAAGATTCCTAACTCTTTAGGAAACTTATGTTTATTTTTGTTTTTTTCATTTGCTTAAATAAAAGAAAACCTTCTTAATAAAATATCTAAGGATATAGACGTGAAGAAGCTATAAAAAATGACTAAGACAGAGGCCTTTTATGTGTATTTTGACATTTAATTTTTCCTTCAAAAGTTTGTTTACGAAATTCTTATGCGAATAATAATAAATTGGAATATCTTATAAATAGATAAAAGATTTTATTATAAAATAGTTAGTTTATTGTAGATAAAAATGCGTTAGATAGTTGTTAATTTTATTTTTTAAATAAAATTAACTAGTTGAAATAAATGATACAAGTTTGTAGAAATGAGTTAAACGAATGCAAACGACTTCAGAACGTAGCCTGATAGCCTGATGGTTGACGTTGGCTGCTATAAAAATAGAAGTTTTCTTCGAAGAGTAGAGTAATAATAAATTAACATATTTATTAAAAAAATGCTAATCCGAACTTTTTTTAATGATAATAATTAAGAGTAAATCTCTTGGTGATGAGTTATTATATGTAATAGATAGCTATGTCAGGTGCGCCTGAAACTTAATATTGGCATCAATGACTACAACACTGAAAATGAGTTAGTAGGCTTAAAAAAATTTCTTTAATACGCATGGTGGAATGATATCATTTTCAACGCTTGAACATTATAATATGTAGACAACTATAATGTTTCAGAGGTGTTGTAAGCGCTTTTACAAGCATTAATTGACATTATTCAGTTATAAAGTGATATACGGTGAAGTATTTTTATGTTTCAAATGTCAAAATTCAACTTTTCACATTTCTATCTATATATGTGTGTTATTTATTCAAATCTACAGCTTTATTCAAAATTATTAATTATGAAATTTTGCATTTTGACCTTCAAAAAAAGTGGAATGCCACTGTCTACAAGAGATTTCTATCCTGAAAAAATGATTAGTAAAATTAAAAAAAAAAAATAAAAATAAAAATAAAAAAAATAAAAATATTATCAGAAGTACAATATTTCATATATAGCAATGGGGTAAATTATCTTGTGTCAAATTCTTATGTTTATTAAACAAATCCTTTCTTTATGTTTTATTGATAAAATAATTAAAAGCTATTGGAAAGAAAATGGTTTTAAACAATACATATATTGATATATTAGATTAAGTAATTAAGAATTACGTATTAATAATACTATTTGTGACAATATATTTTATAATAAAAATACTAATTTATCAAAAGTTAAAGTTTTTTTTTAGAATTTTACTCATCTGCTAGAAGAGTGCAATCATTTATTTTAGTAATATCTTTAAAGCTGCAAAACTAAAATATTTATTAAAATTAAGTAAAAATTGTTAAATAGCACAGCTTAAATTCACATTGCAAAATCTAATCAGGAATATGACAATTTTTTAGACATAATTGTAATGAATGTTGTTTATTAGTATTAGTTATGCAAGAGATATTAATCATACTAAGATTTTAAAATAAATTCTTTTGTATTCATGAAAATAAATGTTATGGAGCAATCTTACTATAACTATAAATAAAATTGGACAAACGACCAGGGTTATTAAGACTGAAATTATCATGTTGAACAATAAGCAAATCGTGTGAAATTTGTCGAAAATTAATAATGAATATTTAATTATTTATCAGAGATTCCTTTAATAATCCCGAGTGTTAAAACCTCTCGTTTTATAACGTTTCTTTCTTTAATTTGCTTTCGTTAACTTAAATTATCATTATAAAAAAAGCGAGGAAGAAATTACATAAACTAATACTTAATATTATAAATTAGTATAATTACGTAAAAATAAATTACAATTTACTAAATTAATTTACAAGTACTTAACCACTAATTACAATTATAAAAATAAGACTGATTATCTAATTCATATTTTCCCAAACGGAGAATTATTTTTTATTATATTTTGCTCCCACATTGTTTTAGTATAATAGTTAATTATACAATGTAAATTAGCATTAACATTTATTATGAAGAAAAACAAAAGTATTTATTATAAATAATACATGTTCAATCGTATATCTCTTTATTATCATTAATATTTTTTACTTAAGTCACTTTATTATTTCTATTTATTCCAAAGTAATTATGCTAAATAACTTAAGTCCTTTATTTAGTATTTAATTTCTCGAAACTATTTTAATTTTATTTAAAAAATTAGTATTTGTCATAAACCATTTTTCTTTATGCCTGGAAACCGAAATAATAAAAACTTCTTTGGAGGTAATGAACTTAAACCAAATATTCATGCAAATTATAACTTTATTTTTATTTTCAGTTTACATATTTTCATATTTTAATTGGAGTTACATTTTTGCGTCCGGTTATTAAAATAATAAATGTTTGAATCTTTTAACCGTTAGAGTTTTTATTTTATTTGAGATTTGAAAACTTCTTTCATTATTGTTTTGGAGGTCGTTTGAATTCGATATTGAGAAAATTACTAGGTTTGTTATTTCGTAAATGGATTTGCCTTATTTCTATTTTTGTTTTTAAATTTTTATATTGATTAACTCTTTAACAGTAACTTGATAACTCTTTGCATAAAACAAGAGGAAAAACGGCGTTTTATCCAACAAGTGATTTTTAATTTAGAAATTCACTAATGAATTAATATTTAATTTTTTTTATTCCATTTTGATGAGAACATTTTTGAAGAAAATATTTCCAATTTTTATTGAACAATTTAATGTCTTTAGTAAAACAAATAATACAATTAACGTTACAAAAATAACTATTTATTTAAAAAAAATATTAAGGAAAAATTTTAATTTTAAAGAATTCTTCATACTATAAATTATTTATATTTTTTTGCTAAGCAGTGTGTAATTCTTTCGTAAATATTATACTTATTTGATTTATATTTTCATAAAGAAATCCTAAAATAGAGGTTTATAACATACATTTTTTCTATATTATGTTGGTTTTTTGATGCTTAAGAGGTAAGATTTTCATAACCCCTGTCTATGTATTGTTAATATAAAAGATTTTAATTTGAAATCCATACCTACTAATGATTTAAGCAAGAACAATCAAGAGCCTAACCGTGAACTGTGAACATTGTAGCCAAGTCTGCTCTCTCTTTAGACCATAACCTCACTTCACTCATACTTTTATGAGCAAGAATGTTCTTTTATTTTGGTTGCTTGACATTTGGCTAGTCTCCTAATAAGGCATAAAACAGACTTAGGTGCCATTTAGATATCATTACTTACCTTTTTACGGCTGACTTTTTTGGAAGGGGTCTAAAACTTTTTCTTTCCTTCTTAGTTCTACTTCTCATTATACCCACTAGCATAACTCCTATGTGAGTATACACACATGATACTGATGTTTTATGCCTCATTCAGAAACTGATAAAAGGGCAGTCTTGGACTGGAAGTGAGATTATGGACTGAAGAAAGGAAAGACATGGCCACAATTCAGGTATCACTACTTTGATACGCTGACTTTTTTTGGAAGGGGGGTCCGGAACTTGGCCATTTTTTCGAGGTTAGGTTTTTGCTGGGGATATAATTTCTTTTTGTTGGATTCAGCATCGTGGACGTCGTTAATTCGAGTATACTAATTCAGCCACTGGATTTTCCCCATATATACATTATACCCTCAAAGAATAACAGGGGTATAAAGTTTTTCATGTATAATATCATTATTATGATACAACTAGGTACAAAAGTACATGTACCAAATTTTTAAAAATTAACAAATTACTGTTTTGAAGTACAAATTCAGGCCTTTTAAGTGGGTGAGTCAGTAACAAAAATTCAAACTTTGAAACTATCCCCTTTTATGAAGACGTAATATTAAGGGCTTAATTTTTTTGTTTCATATTTTATAAGCCCACCTCAAGAGGAAGCAGAGATACGAGGGTGAGATAAACCGGGTGAATTTATTTAAGTGAAGGTATAGAAGGTACACTGCATGCTTACTGGAACTTGGCCTTGCGCACTGCCATGAGCTCAGATAAAATAGTATGAAGTTAAGTGTAACAAACAAATAATGAATAACAAGTATTTCTTCATATCTTGGCAATCACCTCGGTAATGATTAAAAAAATGAGAGAAAGAGAGGTTAAATTCATTGATTATATACTTATTTGTCCGCAAGATAATTGGTATATTGCAGTAAAGATAATTGCCATATTGCTGTATTTTTTAATTTGCAATTTTCTGTAAACGAAGGTTACTTCTCTAACTTTTACTGGACTTAAATAAAATTGTTAAAACTTAAACGAATATCATACTTAATCATTTGTTTTTTGCAATTCCTTAGACTAGCTGTTACTACCCTTAACAAAAAATAATAGAGATATTCCATTGCCCCAAAGTACTTTGACTTAATAGTTATTTAGGCAAAGGAATGTATAAATAATGATATCCATTTATATTATAAAAAAAGACATACCGGAGTAACAATTTAAAAAAAGTATTTGTTTTTTAAGTATTTGTATAAAAATGAAATAAATAAATAATTATTCCAGTATCCCAATAAATTATTTGGATACTGGACAGTGGCGTAACTAGGTAAGAAGCGCCCTGGAGCAGTATCACCTTAGGCCCCCCCCCCCCCCCCTCCTTTCAAAATCGGTGCGTCTCAAACGTAATACCAAATAAATTGTAATAAATACCACAAATATTAATTTTAAAAAATAAATAATTGTAAAGTGTTGGTAAACGAAGCTGGCGAATATGCCGAAACACTTATGTACAAAGGTCCTAAGGTTATATAAACAGTGATTGATTTATGACAAAGATTAAACATTATTGTATCATCAATATGTGCTACTCCAAGTCCCCACTTTTCTGGAATACCACAAATAAGTGTTTAAATCAGAGTTGAGAAGGTTGTGATTTAAAGTTCATTACTCATTCGTTTTTTCCTAGTTTTATTATTTTTATAAAATAATTTTCAAAAAATCCCTAATATCTCAAAAATTAAATGAGATAGAGAAATTGGGCTAAGGAACCATTTAAAAGAGCATAAAAAAACCTCTCAGAATCACTCATTTATTTCCAAATTATCAGCTGCTAAGCATCTTTTAAGTTCTGTTACATTTGAAAATTTCGTTTTTGGTCAGGATCACAACCAATTCTTGTAATAATGCAATAAAGGTTTCCCCCAACGAAACTACAACACTTTCGGTTCTTATAGGTAATTTGACGCTGAACAAAAAAGTTCCTATAAACATGGTTGCGGAACAGCTTCGTTTTCGAGATATTCGCAAATAAGATTATTTAACATCACTTTTTGGCGTTTATCCTTACAATTCTCAAATACTACGCTCTTTACCAAAATACTCCTTGAGGCAAATATTGTAGAGAAAAAACTTTTCGTTGACTGATATCAATCTCTGCTCTATACAACAAACCCCAGAATTTTTAGAGAATTTTCAAAATACTACGTCCCTGTAACTTTATTAGTCAGTCCATTAAGGTGATCTCAATCAACGCTCAATTTTAAAGGATTTTGATTGAGAGACCTAATATTAGAGTAATTCGACTCTCTACAAGATTTGTGTCAATGAGTAGTATGGTAAATAGCGTAGTATTTGAGAATTGTAGGGATAAACGCCCAAAAATGATGTTTTTTAATGTTATTTGCGAATCTCGAAAGCGAAGCTGTCCGCACCCATGTTTATATCACCATCAAATTTCCTATAAGAACCCGAAGAGTTGTGGTTTCGTTCAGGGTAACATTTTTTGCATTTGTACAAGAATTGATTGTGACCCTGACCGAAAAATTTCACGTCTGGTAGCATTCAATCCACCATAATTAAAAAAAAAAAATTCGTTCAATTTGAAAGCTTATGAAAAGTAGAAGTTTTTTCTGAAATCGCCACACTTCTAACATCCCTCAATTAAGAGTAATAAGCTCAGGAATTTCGTGGGTGAATTTAAAAAAAAAAAAAAAAATCGAAATTTTCAAATGTAACAGAACATAAAAGATGCTTAGCAGCTGGTAATTTGGAAATAAATGAGTGATTCTGAAAGGCTTTTTTATGCTTTTTAACATTGGTCCTTAGCCCAATTTCTCTATCTCATTTAGTTTATGAGATATTAGGCATTTTTTGAAAATTTTCGTGAAGCACTTGAAAGAAAGAAATTAATCGAAATCTCGAGAACTATTAAGATATGAGCAAATGCTTACTCGACATTTTTTGTTGCATTTGACCCTTAGAATCCACCAGTTTCTGTATGACATTTTATCGCGGGTCACCCTGGAGTAAATATGTTCGTATAAGCTTATACATATATTCAGAACAATCATAATAAATAATATGATCGAGTAATGAATTTTAGCTCCAAATTCAAATTTATTGACGTAACTCCCAAAAAAACTGAATAAATTTGAAAACAAATTATTTTTCGAAAACGGTTCCGACGATTTTGATTTACGGCTTATAAAATGTAGTCCATTTAAATAAGAATGTAGATTATAGTTATAATTATGTCATCTTCCCGAGAAACATCTAGTTTTCGAGATATATATAAAAAACTAAATCTGATTTTGTTGAAAATCGAAAATATAAATTTGACATATTATCAATTAAAAGATATTATAGGATTTACGTACTTTATCGATATACATTTGAGTGTAATATATATTTGATTTTTTACAATTGGCTACTCCCCCTATAAAAGTTATAAAAACCTACAAAAGTGAGCAGCACTGAGTCAGCTATTTACAACACATTTGAAGTAAATATATTTAGGAAAATTCAATATTAGGCATGTAAGGAGGCTATGGGGGGGGGGGGTCGGCAAGTGGTATATACGGGGCAAAAAAGTTTATCACTCTATGTCTACTATATATTATGACTTTAATTAAATGTTTTAATAAACAAAACGCAATATTAAATTTATTTAACATATCATTTTATCATCTTCACTTCATCTGTCCCCTAAGACCGAGAAAGAGGGGCAGGGGTGAATTTTGTAAGTTGCAGGGGCGCATTTTCTAAAGTTACGAGGGGCGCCGTATTTCGCATTTTCTTAGATCAGCCACTGATCAGATTTTTTTTTCTCTCGGCGTGGCGCTCTTTCTAAGCCGGCGCCTGGGGCACATTGCTCCAACTGCTCCACTGTAGTTACGCCACTGCCAATAAACTATTTAAATATGACTGTAAATTCCACGTTGTTTATTGTCAGAGCTAGTGGGAGGATGTACTACAAAAAGTCTGAATGATCAACTCACTCTTAAATTTTAGGTTAAATGTGCCTCCGGATATTATGAAATAGTTGAAGAAATACTCGTGAAATAGGAAGTGTTTCATGATAATACTAATTAAATAATGCGTTTAATCAAAATGCAAGCAATATTATATTTATGATTTTTTTTTTTTTTTTTTTTATAAGTTCAAGTGTCATAAATTACTTATATGTTGGTAAAAATCAGTAGACATTTGTTGGGGCCATGTTATACGTAAAAAACTTTTTGATTATATTTTAATACAGCCAAAATTCACCCTAATTAATTTAATGTTTGGAGATAAAGTATAATTTTTTATGATAGTTATTAATTACTGGAAGTTTTTGTTTATGTTGCTCTCATGCCAACATTATTTATGACAAGAATCTTTTTCTTTTATTAAAGCCTAGAGTTAGAGTCAATATGTAAATATCTTTACTTCAAACTTCAAGTAACTGTTTAGTCACCTGCATCCGTTTTTATTTAAATAAAATTAATTGTGTTAAATATTGAAATTTGGGTTTTATTTATTTTACTAATGGAATTTTTATGCTGGATCGTATCAGTTTTCATTCTTTTTTTTTGTATATATATTGTTTTAATTATGTATAAACATTTTTAAAACTATCATTTAGGAAACAATTTACCCTTCATTCTTTATTCAAAGAACCGGATTCTCTTGAGCTTGGAAACCTCGCACCGGAGGGGGTTTTTTGAATTAAGTCAAGAATCAAGATTCTATTAAAATATTAAAAAAATAAATAAAATAAAACTCGTTTGGACCTCTTGGATATTAAGAAAAAGAAAAAAAAAATCTTTTACACGTGATATAATTAAATTATCTCAGAGGGTACTGAGAAACATCACTGTTAATAATCTTATGAGTAGTTTTTTTTTTTGTATTTTAAGAAAAAAAAGCGTTTGGTGAAGCAAGAGCCCCGTAGGAGTATTATCAAAACTAATTCAAGAGGAGCAGAAAATGACGGTGGGACCGGAGTCTGGGTCCGAGGATAATGACTGGGGTTAGAAGGTGCCTTGATCTCAAGTGGTTATGTTGGGCCAAGGAGACTGGATACAAGATACCACGCTGCTCTCAGCACCACTCCAACAGTTTACCACACTCCGGCCACTTACCAACACTACTACCCGCTTTGTAAACAGTTCCACGCTAATCATTGCTCCGGATACGGATGTACCCTTCCTTACTCTCCTCCCGTACTCTTAGACCAAGCTTGAGGCTTTAACTAACTTCCATCTACTTCAAACAATATCGGTCGATATAGGACCAAGCCCTTCTATATTAGAACTCTAATCCTACTCTCCCTCTCAAACTTTAAAATAACTCTCAGGTTCAACAAGGTAATACAAGGTAACAATAGAACATAAAAGTCAATCTGATGTTAAAGTGCTATGAAGTGGATGAGTGCATCGATTATTATTGAATAGTTATTTTATTACTTTTGAAAAAAAGCATATTACTTGTATCATTGTTCACTTGGTATTGAATATCAATTTTATTAGGTTTTTCTTTTTTTACATTTATTAAAAGTCAAATTAGTGTTGAATATTGCACTAGAAAGGAGGGTGAGTACGATCAATTTAATTAACTATTGATTTAGGATTTAGGAGTATGATTCATTCATAATGTGTTTCCTAGCATAACAATGACTTTTTAAACACAGTCTTCAAAATTAAACATGCTTCTTTCCTCCAATAAAAATTGATTATAATTCTTAAATTGTTGGTAAATTATTCGAGATGAATATATTTTTGATTAACAGAGAAATGGGGCCTCGCTTACTCGTATATAGGAGAGTTTGGCTCACCTATCAAATAATGATAAGAAGATAAAAGGCGTGGTCCACAACTTGGATGGGTGACCACAGATCTGGGTCCAATTCCTGGACCGAGCTTCCCTGCTCGATTTTCACCTAGCATATAAAGCCTTGACTGCCGAACAGAGAAAACGAAGCATTGGTCTATGCGCATGCCCAGTCTAATGAGCGCCATCTCAAACTGGGCATGCGCAAATTCTCGGTTTGCTCCTCTCTTCGGTTCGGCAGTCTGGACGAGGCTTAAGGGTAGCTGCGCTTACGTGAATTTTAAGGTTTATACAGCTGATGCAAGCCTAGCAACATACATATTAGTTAAAAGTTGAATCTGTAGATCTCTTATTAGTTCGTCTTGGTAATACCCAATTTTCGTGAAAAAAAATATTGCCTCATGAAAAACGTATTTAAAAATATTATTTACTTAACTAAGAGTCTTCTTGTTAATTTTAGGTAGCCAAAAAAATATAAACTACGTATAAATCAAATTCTAAAGATTGATAATTATTTTTTTATCACAAAGTAAAACTTGTGATATAAATTTAAAAATAACTAATAAAAGAAAATTCGGTTAGTTAATTAGGTTTGCTTTAAGACTCTCATCCTTTTTATCCTAAATAAATATTTTTCTTGGGTTGCTTTAAAAAAGCTTTTTGTTCCGAGGTTATTCTAGAAACTCATATAATGCTTTTGGTAGTTCGTCCGTCCGTCGCATCTTGGATCATACCTCCCGACCTATTGCAGCTAGAGATATTAAATTTAGTACAAAAGTTAAACTTATTTTTCCCAAAAACAGGAAAAATGTTACGAACTTCACAACTCAAAATATCTTCGATCATCGTGCAATTGCGAACTGATCGCACATTTGTTATTTTTTGAGGAGGGTATCATTTTAAAGATATTTAAGAGTAGATCACAACTATATATCGCGTTTCCGAAATGGTGGCCATTTTATCCCCGAAATTTACAAAACAAAACCCCCAAAAAATGTTTCCTCACACTACCCCACAAGACAACGTCCTAAAAATGAGGAAAAAATATATAAATTGACATCTCTTTGGACCAATGTTTATTTCCGGGAGTAAATATAAAAAAGTTAAATTTAATGTGGCCGTAACCATGGTGACCCAAAAATTTTATTTTTTGTAATTTTTGAGTGGGGTATCATTTTAAGGGTATTAAGAGTAAACAAGTATATATATATATATATATATATATATATATATAGATCGAGTTTCCAAAATAGCGGCTATTTTACCCCAAAATACCAAATTAGAGCCTACCTACCTAAAATGCTAAAGGATAATATGTCCACCTTGCTCCTCCTAAGTGCAACTTTTTATACATATTTTAGTAAGAAAAAAAACTTGTAGGAAATATGCATTTTTATAAGAAACCCTTGAAGAAACCCTTTTAGTAGCTTGCTAGCACGCACTTGACGAGATTTTTTTAAATGTCTTAAAAAAGTCTTCTTTGGTAAAATAAAACATCTATATTCGTAAAGGGTTAAATCGAAGTAACCTGGGAAAGTAATGGAAAAACAAATTAAGTGTTTGAATTAGTCAAAATGATTTCAAACAGATAATTTTTATTCGTCATATTTTATTAATACAATGCCGAACAGCGAAAAAACCTGCTTCAACTAAAATTAAAATAATAAATAAGCTTTATCAGATGAGTAATGATATACCTTCGTAGTCTAAACTGGATTGAATAATTTTCCCACCTTATGATCTGATAGTAACACTGGTTTAACCTGATATGTTATAATCTTCGTTTTGTTTTGTTGGTATAATCTTTAACTGAAGTTTGGACATGTTAAAAGAATGTTGACAAAAATATTTTAAGATAGTGAATTTTATTTATTTGAAAACTGGATTTTTGAAATATCTTATGTCACCATTTTTTATTTATTTATTTTTATTATTGTGAACGTTTTGACACACAATATACATTTAAAATAGTTGTTAATGTTATAAATAGTCGTTCGGAAATGTTTGAATTTGTGATTACTTTTATTAAATTTGATTTTTTTTTTTTTTTTTAAACTAAGATTGAAAAAGCAAATTGGAAATAATCACTAAAAAATTATTTTATATTCGTGGGTGAGTTTTAATTTCAGACTTAGGTTAAATTAAAGCGTGCATGTTCTGTTCGTACAGGTAGAAGCCTTTGCGTAGGATGTCCTATCCTTCACACCTCTTCCATATAATTACCACATTATCACTGAATTCATTAAATACCTATGTAATTATAACACTTTATAAAATGCTAAGTGATTTAATCCAAAAACTTTATAAAAGTTAACATTACTGCAATTATGAGACGAGCAAATTAAATGCAAAATAGAAATTAAATGGCTTACGACTATTTAAAATATCAAATAATAATTCTTATAGCCAGACAATTTCTGACATATTCTTTTGATATTATTTGGCTCTTTTGATTAAAAGGTTTTTTCATTACTCCAACATAGTAACAAAAAAAAGTTTAATTATAATTCTATTTTTATGTATCAATAAGATGAATTAATTTGTAAAACTAAAAATAGTTCTAAACTTAGTTCTACTTTAATTGTTTTTAAATTATTTTACTGTGATGTTTTGATGCTGAAAAATAACTTCTTATCACATGTAGAACCTACTAAAGATTTGTTTTAAATCTAATATATATAATATAACTTAAAATGTATTTTAACAGTTAATGAGTTTTTTTTTTACTGTAGTTTATTTTAAGATTAGTTATAGTAATAATAACCGGTGCCACGGTTCTAAAAACCGATTTGAAAACAGGAAAAAACAAAATGTATGTACTTTATAGAAAAATGTAATTGTAAATGTTCTTCAATAAATGGCTATTATATATAGTAATAATAAAAAGAATAACGCGCAAATAACAAATGATAAAGTTAGTTATAATTTTAATTTCGAAAGGGCTTTATATATCTGTGGAGAATATTAATTTAATTTTAAATACATGGTAAGCAATGTGTAATCGTTCCACACGATGCTTAAAAATTGAAGCGTATTTTTATTGTGTTTCTGTTCAATTTGGAATAATATTTCTGGTTTTGTACATTAACTGAACTGTAATTCCTTTAAAACAATGCTACCACTTACACAAAGGTTTTTTGAATATTGAATATTTTTCAGTAAATTCTCGATTGGTTTTTCCTTATCAATATTTCTTAGTGAAATTTAAAACAAATATACAAAAAATATTTCCTTAAAAAAAATCGCTGAAACAAAATTATTAAATGTTAATCGTTATTTTTGCCTTGCACAATTTAAAAAATAAAAATAACCAGCAGGGAATAGATTTTAACCAAAATAAACAATATGATTACACTAATAAAATGATAAACTTTAATTTCTCTATCTTTAATAATGTTTAATTCGGCACGGCTTTTAAGAAAGTAAGAATTATAAAAGAAAATAACAAAACCCATAAATAAATTTAATTTATCTGTAAATAGGTGTTTGTTTTGTCGTAATATGATGTCAAAAAAGAAGGTTAATTTCCAGGCATAATTTTAATTTCACATTTAAGTATATATTTCTATTTCTGCTTCGATACAAGTATAATAGTATTTTATGCTTCAAATTAAGTACATTTTTAGATAATTCTTGTAAAACTATAATATATATTATGAAACAACTATTATCTTCAAAGATCACTTAATTGTCACCAAATGATGTCATTTTTACGCCATTTTGTTTTTACTTATCATCATAAAATGTTATAGTTACCTGTAGTCGAAAGTATTAACTATTCTTCAAATTCTAATTTTTACCCGCATGATAGAGGTACTTTTTTAATATGTACCTACACCCAATTCTCCCCTATAATAAAGGCTAAGGTTACATGAAAACTCATTTCGGTGATACTTTTAATATCATATTATAAAAAGGTGTTTTAATTATATTTAGCCTGTATTGAAACAAAAAAAATATGAGTGTTAGTTAACTATTTATTTACATGAAGTTACCAAGTATGGGCTTTCAGTACGCACAAAGGGTCTTAGGCAATTTAAAAAATCGTACGAGTGCGTTAACCAGTATAATCGGCCCAGCCATTTTAAGATGGCGGCCATTTCGGTATAGCTTTAACTTATAAACCTTGAAAAACTATGAAAGATGTTAGCTTTAAATGAATATTTATCGTCCAAATATACTGAAATTCACCGAAGTCACTTGGGCAAATCTTTCCTAAGATTTTAAAAATGTTTCTAGAATTTGTGCCATGGGTACTTTTGGAGTTAACGACCTTCAGACAGACAGGCAGATTATACACAGCAAATTATTAGGGCCTCGGGTTTGCCTGCGGACCCTTAAAAGGGGTGATAATTGTAATCATAAAACTTAAAGTTATAAAAGTGTACGTTTGTGTTCTATTTTTTAAAAGAACATCTTTATTTTTATGTCCCTTCTATGTTTGACAAAATTCTCATAGTTTTAACAATAGATGGAATTTTAATAGAATTAAATAAATAAGTAAACTGAATTTATCGAGCGTATTTTAAAATTTACGAAGTATTTGTTGTCACTTTATCCGTGTCTTTTATGTCATCTCAATTATTTTAAGTGGATAGATATTAATAATTCCCTGAAAAAACAGCTTTTGCTCTTTAAATTGGCCTCCGGAATCTAATCGAATACAAATTTGAGTAGTTCCTTTATACATTTTATGTTTTTTAAAAAAATATGTAGATTATTAAAAAAGAGAAAAGAAATTCAGTTATTATTTTTTTATTTCAAAAATAGAAGAAAAAAACCGAAATGTTGTACTGAATAAAAGCCTTAGCTGAGTTTTCCTGATTTATTCACTGAATTAATTTTGCAAAAAGATTTCAGGAAGGGTTTTAGCTTAGAATTTACTTATCAAATGATATTTTAAGATTTTTTTTTAATGAATAATTCAGTATTTACTTTAATATGATTTTAAACGATGACTTTTTTAAACGATGACCTCAAAAAAAAAAAAAAAAAAATTGTATTATTTACATTGGTTTAGTTTTATTTTCTTCCTTTTCCAATGTTTTAAATAATATTCAAATTAATAGAATAAGTTTTATTTGGTAGCTTTGCTATCCAATCAAAAACATAATTCTTGGCTTCCACGGCGAATAATTATCAGTGTTCATGTCCCGATTTTAGATACCTTACACTTTCAAAGAATTTGAAGCTGTCCCTTTTCATTTCCCCCCCCCCCCTCTTTTTTGCCCTTCAGAGACTTGAGGCTAAAAAGGTCTTAAAATCTAGGACTGTCAGAGTTGATTAAATAAGAGCTTGTTCATTAATACATCAGATTTACCGTATTTCCTTTCTTATAATTACTGTGTCATCAATTAAGTGCTCATTTAAATATCTTTCACTCATCTTGCTGTGATCGCTTTTATTTTTGTAATTTGAAACAATATACTTCTTGCTTTCAGACCCATCGTCTAAGTCTTAGAACATTCCGTTTACTAGCATCTAAGACTAATTTATAGTTTACTATTAGAAATGTAAAATTCTTGTATCCTACTTAACTTATCTTATGTAACGCTGAATAATTTATTTTTCTGTCTTGTATAGTTCCGGGCCTTCTTATGATATTTTTAACGACATTATTATCTCGTTTTGATGACAAGGGGATCAACAAACGTTTCGGTGGGTGATAATTAGTTGAACCATTTTAGGATGATTTCATATTTTGTTTTAACGAGCGTATCTCAAACCGAGGTAGTGTCTAAAGATCCGTGACGACTAGATAATACAGCCGGTGTCTGTGTACTATAATAACCGTAACGTACCTACAATACGCTGTTATATATATATATATATATATGCTCGTGTGTGTGGTTTTTTGTCACTTATGTTATTCGTCAAGTAACCAAGAGACAACGGTTATTAACGTGGGACAAGACCGCTAACAGATCATCTTGCTAGTCGAGTATAAACACGACGATTTGGATAAGTGGATTAATAATTAGACGGTTTCAAGTGGGACAGATGGTGAGGAATTTACAGAGCCAGATGGCTCGGTCCGTTCTTCTCTTCCAGTTTCTATATCTTCTGGCAAAGACAATAGCTCCCAAGGATAATTATAAAGAGTTACCTAGGGACAATACCAAGGGAAGGTTAACTTAGATAATTAACCTTTTCCCTAGGTACCCGGGCTATAGTACCTTCACAAACAAGGGCATTTTGTGGCCCTTTGTATAGCTTCCTGTAAAATATCAACAGCAAGACCGTTCAAGATGAAATTATTAAATTAATTATTTCACTGAAATTATAAAAGTCATCTTTTTGCCCGTGTGATAATATGGGGCTTTTGTCGATACCAAGATGAAATGTGAGAGATTATTATTGTTCAAAGAATTTTATCAATATCTTATTTTCTCACAATAATAACCTTAATGTATGATAAATTTGGTATGAAGTTTAATCCATGATGTCTAAAAGGTCTCTTTCTATTTTCGTCGTTTAATGTCAGTTGTATGACGGCCACACACCATTTCCCTACGGTAGAGAAGGGGGTCTTCTTTAGTTGGAAGAAAGGTCACGAATTCGGCCGAGGTATTATTTGTGTTGGAGTTGTTATTTTTACGGACCGGCCGAGGCGAGATGATATGGATCGATATGTTGGATCTTCCTTCTTCATTTTGGGGTCAGCGGGGTAAAATTTCGCGTGAGAATGAGATCGTTGACGTCTCGTAACTTTCTTTCTGTTTTCTTGAGGTCTCTCTCTTTGCCTAATAGAAAATAGCGAAGAGTGAAAGCTTTAAATCTATTCGGGTAATACCTCACACGATTTTAAACACAAGCGAGAGAATCTTCCAACTAGCCTTGCGGTTTGCATAGAAATATCGATTGATTTGTAACTTGGCGAAGTTGTTTCGATTTTTCTTGGGTCGTGATTTACCCATGAATGTTGTTGAAGTGTTATAGTAAGAAAGCGATAGTAGTTAAGGAAATATATTATCCTGATGCCGGGACTGACCGCGCCTCCGTCCTCGTTTCACGGCGGCTGACTGAAGAGCGAGCGTTTCCCAACTTTCTCCGTCTACCGATACAATCGTTACCTTTTAATTCAATTAGAGGCGGAGCCACGCACAATCCAACCCTAGTCCAATTATCGGCTAATGAAAGGAGCCCTAATTACGGCTAAATGAAGTTATGTAAATCCTTTACTTCGAAGGGTTTTGTTTGGCCGCCGAGTAATTAGCAGACGAGGATTAAACCGAGAGTGGAGTAATATTGACAAGGCTCGGGTCTAATAGCTCTCAATAATTTCAACATCTTTAGCGGGGCGAGGATGAGCCGCCCGTGCCTCACTCCGTTCCTTCTGTTTCTGTTATCTTATCCCCCTGTTCTAGCTCTTTCTCTTCTCATCTCTTGAAAGCCATACCGGGAATTACTGGGGATCCCCTTCCCTTACTTTTCTCCTTATATTGATTATCCATTCTTACCTTCAACTATATTCCTCTTATAAACCCCGACAAACTTTTGTCGAAGACTAACTGAATTTAATCAAGCTTAATTAATTGTTTATGGTTATAGTTTGTAGCTATTGTAGCTTTACGAGAGATAAACGACTATAGGCTTGCAACTTCTCGGTTTAGAACTTTAATCAGTTTATCCACGAAACATCAAGGATAATAAAATACTAAGGATAAAGATAAAGATATTTTTTTAATAAAGAATATTTATTTTTGACGTCGGTCTAATAAAAACAGCCACTATTTAAGTTAATCTCAAATTAAAAATGGGTATTAAATAAATTTGTTCAAAATATTTTTATTATTTATTATAATATTAGCAATTTACCACTGTATTTTGTTTATAACATTTTTTACCAAATTTCAAATAAGATTTGTAAGGTTAAAATTAAAGTTTTAAAAATATAATTATTAAGAAAGTATCTGTAAGATAATAAACGCTTACAGCTGTGTGCCGTTGAAAGTTATTTGAATGGCGTAAAAAAGAATATCCTTAAAAAAGGATATAATTTGATAGTTGCGGCTACTTCAGTCTGTAATGTAGAAAAGGTTTTTGTTTGTTATTCATGTTTAGGGTAGCTAACGGTTGGTTTCTAATGCTTGCTAAAGCAAAACAATTTTAGACTATTTTTTTCTTATTCTTTATGAATAACGTTGGAGGTACAACGAACCGTCGGAAAAAGTTCAATATCTGTGGTCGAGTGCGTAGCGGCGTGATGGGTCTAAATCCCCATTATGGGATACAAAGGACTTGTTAGCTCACCTCATATTCTTACGTGACCAAAATTACATGGGGCCCCGGGGGAAAGCCACAAAAGCCCTGGTAAATGGCCCTACGCCTTATGAAACGTAAGTCCTTCCTACACTCTCTCATATAGGTACAATCTTATTTCTCTACTTACCTCTACATTTCTTTCTCGTCTTTCTTTACTTTATCAGCCAATCAAGATAACCTACTTGGACTTTTATTTTGTTACTATAAACTTCTTAGACGATAAAATATACCCTCTAATCAAAGTACTGGCTCGTATTAACTTTAAACATCTAGGCAAAATGAGCTTCGGAGAAAATCTAATTTTATACTTTCGCATATCTGCTGAAATTTATATTGTTATTAAATTTTCTTCAAAGGATCCCTTAACTATATATAGGTATATCCTTATCAACATAATAAAATTTAGGTTCATCAAACAATATATGTTTTCGTTTGTTGCTCTTTGTTAAAACTTTTACTTATTCATTTTAACTTATTTTTTCAACAGCAAACTCTATCGGCGACGAAATTAAATTATTATTTAATAAATCTCTGATGCTTTTTTGTTGAACAAAACAAACCTGGAACTACTTTATTCTACATAACCCACAGGGAAAAAATTAGTTCTGCTAGGTTTCCATATTCTAGGGCAACAAAGAACTCCACAACTTCGGAATTTATTATTATTTTTTTATATTACATAAATAAATTACGAAAATATATTTGAAATAGGAACCTAGTTATTGTTTTTTTTTTTTTTTAAATTAAGTACTTTTTTTACAGCTTCGTCTCTCTTCTTGGATTGTGTGTGCGAACATTAACCAGTTTCTTTTACATAAATAAAAGGCCATGTTGAAGTATATAAGTTTAAAAAAGGATACATCTTGCTTTGTACATTCTATTTACCCAAAAAATAAATATAACATATATTTAATTTTATATATCTTCAAAGAAATGAAACTTTATTAAATATTTTATTTAAAAGCGACATGAACTTTTTATGGGAAGGTATTTTTTTTTATTTATTAATTTTTTTCTTCCATTAGTTAATAACATATAATATTAAAATGTTTCTCATTAAAAAAGAAAAATATTTCGTCTGCTTGCGACTACCCATTCATTTAATTTATTTTTTAATTAAATTACCTCCAAGAAAATGGAGAGAAAAAAATAAGAGTGGAAGCTGAGAGAGTGAAAAAAAGGAAACTTTCAACAGTGGATAATTGAGAAATTCTAACTGCGAAGGGAGGAGTCTGATGTTGGACTTTTCTTTTTGCTGAACAAGTTTTGGGCCCAAGTTCTCCCTAACCAAAAAAGGCCTCAAAACTAGAAGTAATTATTACAAAGAGTAAAGTTGCCTCCTAATTACTACTTTCCTATCTTGCTTCCAATACACTCAAAACTGACACAACCTTTTGCTTTTTTTACGCTTTTGTTCAATTAGCTAATTCTTTTTAATCAAATATTGACTCAGTTTTGGTTCTATTTAAAATTTTAATTTGTTTTTATTCGTGATCCGTAATTTTTTAATTGTTAGTTTAATGGGGTTTGTTTCTTTTTATTAAGAGTCGCCTTTTGAGAGATTCTTATTATTAAGAATGTATTAATTGATTTTTTAAAAAATGTATATTTTGGTAGTTCGAAATTAATCATTTTCTATTCAGATTTTTTCACTGCAAAAGAATATTTTTCTTATAATTGAGTAAATATTGGACTTAATTACTATAGTAAGTACTTTTTAAGTTTTCGGTAGTATTCATACTACGGAAATTTTTAATTTAAATCAAATTATAATTATTATTAACACTGGGAGATAGGCAGAGAAAAATAGACTCCCGGCGCTGAAGTCTATTTTTCTCTGTCTATCTCCCAGTGTTAATAATAATTATAATTTGATTTATAGTAAGTACTTTAAACATTTTTTAAATGAAAATATTTGTAATGAACCTGTGATGAAAACATATTTTACTGTAGTAATTTTACTAAAGTAATAATTTAAACAAGTGATCTGCGGATCGATAGACCTAGTAGAAAGTAGGTGATAAATTGAACCATCCATGTGAATGTATAATCTAGTCCCCACGTAAAATAGTATCATGTATTTCTTTTCATTAAGCTATGTCTATATTAAATAATATATAAGGGCGGGTTTTCACTATGTTAGACTTTTAGGGTTTAAACTAGGCAATTATATTTATTTATCTGAAGTCTATAGGTTACTTTTTTCCAAACAAAGAATTGTAAACTAATATAGTCCTAGCATTAATCATTTTGTTATAGAAAAAAATTAAAATCTCTTAATCTTCTTTAATTATAATACTTACTTCTATATAATTATTATTAATACATGAAGTAACATAAAGAGCATTTATATTAAGCACTGATATTTAAAAAAATGTGGTATTTGTTGAACAAGTTTAGCTTATAATATTAGGTCTTGAAATCCTGTAGAGGCCCAAGATCCTGAATTCTTGAGATCCTAAAGAAGAGACCTGGAGATCGCAACCCCTCGGATAGTATGCCTCGTCCTTATCAGCCAGTCTTGCCTTTATATTTATAATATTACCTTTTTGCTCCCTTCGGAGCAATTATGAATTCCCCCCACCTCTGGATATTCTAGCGACGATGTTGTTTGCTCATGTAATATTTGCTCTAGTTTTCAGTCGAGAGGTTGGTGAGGGGTGAGGGAGATTTAGATTACATTTTAAAATGACTTTCCTTTTTTTTGTAAAGGACGTGGGATTTGTAACAGAATATCTGAAATATTTTAAAATTATTTCTTATCTAGTTCTCTTTCTCTTTCCCTCGCATTTTCCCGCAGTGGTTTCAAATTTGTCTCAGAGCAATTTATCGCCATTATTAATGGTGTAAATATTTTATATGTTTCTTTTTCTTCTTTTCAGCCTCCATCTCGCCGACATTATTTATAATTTGCTGCCGAGGTTATTTTAAAAAATATATTTTAATAATTTTTTTATTCCGTTTTCATGCATTCTTTTTTTAAGTCTGACATGGCGAAAGACCTCGTTTACAGCCCCCAAATGATTTATATCACACCTCGGGATTTTATTCCAATTACATTCTTTGCGAAACATCTTCTCCACCTCCTTTTTTTAATTTTTTTTTCGTCGAGATGTAAAAATTTCTTCCTTTTTAAGTTCAATATTTTGGTGTTCAATTTGTAAAGTTTATTTTTCCTTGGTGTATGTTTGTATCAAAGAAGGTAGTAATTTCGACGGCACCGTACATCCAAACAAGTAGCAATAAATCGTAATCAAGCCGGTGGTGCCCGCCGAGCTTTAGGCCACGGGACCGTCCAGGAGTGGGAGGTGCTGTGCAAACTACCTGCTTACTACCTCTGAATCTTTTACAATTTACCTTGTACTCATGTTTGATTTAAAAAAACTACCTTAAAAATTTAACGTCAAATTAACCTGCATGTACCCAATAACTATCTTTTTTATATTACTTTTCTTTATATATATATATATATATATATATATATATATATATATATATATATATATATATATATATATATATATATTATTAATGATGGGATGCAGACAGAGAAACATAGACTTAAACACCAGGATTTGAACCACGGACCGATGTACTGCAAGTCGATAGGTTAGTATGGTCCCAATATATAGTGTACTATTTTTCCACAAATCTAGGGGCTGAAATTTGCTGCACAAGACAAGAAAACTAAGCTTGAATCACACCAGTCGGGCTTCATAAACTCTTTAAGAAATTTTACATATATATTAAGAAGTGTGTCAGTGTAGGGGGCACGACAGTGCCCGGCCAAGCCACAGCCGTACCTTCCTTTACTGAAACAATCTCAAGGCATTTTGGACCCACTTCTATTACCTTATTAAAGATACTTAGATATGTAAAATTAATTTTATGTTGGAGTTCATTACAAACTGAACCAGCCTAAAGTTTTGTTATTATCATATCATAATTCTAAGGTAGTTCTAGGAATCCTAGAAACTTGAAACTTTGTATATGTAAAAAGTACAAAATCCGAAAAATTCTGATTCCTCGACCCTCTCAAAGCTAATAGAAAAATCGGCTGTGCAAAATTAATAAAAAGTATAACTTGCGCTACTAGCGCTTTTTAGTAGAGGATTTCAAAACTAGAGTATATATTTATTCTCATATATAGAATATTATAGTGGAATAAAAATGATTGATCTTTATTGTGGATTGAGCTCGAACATTGTAAACATACACTTCCTTCTTGTCCGCACTCGTACAACAGATAATTGTTTAGTTCACTTTGTCTTTTCGTTTCAAACTCCTTCTTCTAAACAATGATAATTATTTCCTGTTACTATTTATTTACTATTATGTCCTTTCCTTATCTTCTCTATCTCTTTTTATATAATATGTCATATTATGTGTTCAAAAAGAACAAGAGGCTAAGAAACGAAAATTAATTACAAAAAAATAAAATAAAATAAATAAATAAAAACCCTTGTGTAAAAAAAATAAGCCAAGTCTCGCGTAAAACATTGTGAGATCATGGGTTTAGCCAAATCTTTCCCTGTCCAAGTAAGTTCTACTAGTTCTATTACATCCTTTGTACTGGATAAGGGATGTTATTAGTCTGTCCCCCCTCTTTATTTTCTGTCCCTCACAAACTCAAAATTTTCTTTCCCAAATCACTCTACACGTTTAAATTTAATAACATTTTCTGACTTGGCAATCACGCAGCACAAGGATACTAAGTTGTATAAGAGAGCAAAGTTGTATGTTTTTTTTTTCTTTTTTTTTAAATCTTAATATAAACCATAGGAAAAATATAAATTAAATAACAACAAACTGTTTAATCTATTTGTGGTGAGTAATTGCGTAGTCAGATTTTTTTTTTACAAATTTAAACGTGTTGAAGGATTTGGGAAAGAAAAGTTTGTATGTGGGGGACAGAGAATAAAGAGGGGGGGGGGGGGGGGGACAGACAAACAACATCCCTTACCTGTACTGGATGTATTAGACTTATAGTAGTAGAACTTATTGGACCTGTACTGGATGTATTAGACCTATAGTAGTAGAACTTATTGGATGGGGTAGTCATGGCTAAACCAATGATTACACAAGGTTTTACGCGAGACTTGGCATATTGTTTTACACAAATGTTTCTGTTGGGATGTTATTTAATTTAGACCAAATTAATATTAATTAGAACTTGTTTTTTCCTAAAATATATGTGGGGAGAAGTCATGTGACAGGTTTTACTTGAGGCAGAGTAATGACATGTCTGATACTTGGTAACACGATACCTTGAGTTATAGGGAGAAACTTTTTTCTGTTTTTTTTCTTCACAATCTTCTTAGCTCAGACGAAGTATTGATTACATTTTACTCGAGTCACTAATTTATATCCTAGATAACATGTACACTTGTTTTATTTTCTTTAAGACAACACCTCTTTAAAGCCACCACAAGTATTAATTTTCAATGAGTAATACCTCGTCTGATTGTCCGAATCAAACAGCTAGCAATTAGGTAAAAGAAACAAGCTAATTTTAAAGCTATTTGATTGATTTTCAACGATAAAGTCCCTTTGTGTAATTGTATTATACGTATCATTCAAAGGACTATAAGGAACAAATTTTCAAGTTGACATGTAACTCACAGAGAAGCCTGCTTAGTTAATAATTTATGAACATGGTTTACTATCATTTTTAGCTTAGTTTTATTTATTAATCGCATACCAATAATGATAATAACTAATTATTAATAATAAAACAATAACTAGAAAGATAACTTATTGTAGACTGAGAAGATTCTACTGCATGACCAACATGGTCACTGAGACATTTGTTACAGAATTTTTGTATAAAGACACAATATTATAAGAGCTTCCAAAATAGATCTATGTATAGTACAATGTATTGTACTGATATACTCAGAATATTTATTAAAATTTAGGTTAGTTGTAATAAATGCTTAGCTATATTTAACATTTTTGTATGCAT
Organism: Gerris lacustris; assembly: GCA_951217055.1. NCBI lineage: Eukaryota > Metazoa > Arthropoda > Insecta > Hemiptera > Gerridae > Gerris > Gerris lacustris. The sequence goes on along the minus strand of OX578276.1, from coordinate 59,603,070 downwards.
TGTTTCGGTGTATAATTTTATTGTATTGTTTCGGCAATACTATTTTAAAGAGGTGGTTTAGATCAATTACAGTCTCTTTAAACTCTATACCTTCTAATTTTCTAACAAAATTCAAGGCTCTGGCAATAATGGAAGAAAGAGAGAGAAAGCAATGTTATTTGTTTCAATGTACATACCTACTTATATGTTCTGTGAATAAGAGGGAAAAGTCTTTCGAGTGGTAAAAGGAAAGCGGGAAAAAGGTGAAATAGGATCGATTTAAAGCTGCGGTAAAAGCTATTTCTGTGTTACCATTTTCCCGGGTTTGTAAATGTAGGCAGGTTTGAAAAAGTCCTGTATCGAGTTTGAATGAGTTTAAATGTCTGGATTTTAGGCAAGGATCAGAAGAGTCTGGGAAAACACAACTTCTATGCCGTCTCTTCTCGAAAGAGGGAAATGCAAGAGAAAATGCTTGCTTCCCTCCGATTTGATGACCCCCCCCCCCTCCACCTTTGCCGTCGTGTCAACCTAGACGTTAGCCCTCATCTGTTTACTTTCGATCTACTTAAGGACTGTTTTTATCTACCTGTGTTTTTTATACGGAGCATCAGTCTCCGGGCCCAGATAATATCTTTTGGTGCGACGGTGTATAATTAAATCCTTTTATTGGATATCGACTGGTACTCCTCGACCCCAGGGCCGATTCGACCACTGATAAATCGATTAAAATATCGACTTACCGTTAAAGAACTCCGTCTCCAATGTACTCACACACACACACACACACACACACACACACACACACACATATATATATATATATATATATATATATATATATATATATATATATATATATATATATATATATATATATATATATATATATATATATATATATGGATATATATATATATATATATATATATATATATATATATATATATATATATATATATATATACTTTTTTTGGTTTGATTTATGTAAAGCAGTTTCTTCGTAAGGCCCTTGTGCGTATCGGTTATACAGATTAGTATCTCCGATAATCTCTACCTTAAGAATGTTTATGTTGCATATAAATTTATAGTTCGTCTCATTATTTAGAGTTAGAGTTCAGTGTAACTAACAATAGGACACGCTTCCTTATTGCCTCCATTAACTTTTACAAGCTTTATAAATCGAAAGAATAACAAATATTACTGTCTTATCTGTATTGTATAAGTATATCATTATACTTGATTGTCTTATTCTCTTATAATATAAAGGGAGCACCTAACCACATCTTATTTTTGTATCACTTTCACCAACTCTTCAGTTTTTCATTTTATTTTCATTGTGTCAGGTAAGTGCAAAGTATTAAGATTTTTGTTTTAATTACTTATTAATTGTTACAAATTTATGATATAATTACGCTTCTATTTGTATGATATAAACAATAATGTATCTTAATTTAAAATCAATGGCACAAATTGCTCTTTTATCTAAGTTATAAAATACTATAATATTATAAAAATAGGATTAGTTAGAAATAATGGGTGCGACATTAAGGGTATAGTTAGTAACTTATCCTTAGATTATGATATCTTGTAATGTATTTGGAGAACAAATTCCAAACATAAATACCTTAACTGGCTGAGGGAGGTTATAAAATGAAGAGGAGTGCCCCCCCCCCCTCCCCTTCTCACTCACTCTTTCTTTCTCTTTCTCTCTATTTATATATATATTATATATATATATATATATATATATATATATATATATATATATATATATATATATATATATATATATATATATCTCTTTTTTCTCCTTTATTCCCCGTGTGTATAAGAGATTATGCTCATATTGATGGTACCAAAAAATTAAAGGTTTTGAGTCCTTAGAGGTTGACAATCACCTTAGCTTGGCCTAGGTATAATTCAATAAAATCTAAAGACTAATTTTACTCTTCAAAGAAAAACCATCATCAACTATGGTAGTTTGCAGTTAAATTTTATGACAATTAAACATATACGTATCCATCCCCTTTTTAAGAGGAATATCATCATTTTTGTAACCTTGATAGTATGAAACTAATTCTTTAACTTCTTTCTAACTTAAATTTTCTGCGGGCCATGTAAGAAGTATACTAATAGTTTATTAAACGAGTTGGATAGTTATTATACATTTTCCTTAGCAGCAGAAGTAGAGGAAAACCTTAAAATCTTTTCAACTTAAAGCGATTTAAGGACCTTTAGCCATCCCAGTAACTTAATCTTTTATACCTCAAGATACTCCCTTACTCTTATAGTATACTTGCCTTCACCTCGCTGCCCCGCTAGGAATTAGTGGCTAGGTTGCCTATTATTATGTAGGCCAAGCGATAAAATGAATTTCCCTAATAGTTTCGTTTCCAAAGCCACTGTAGAAAAGAATCAGGACTATAATATTATATTATATAAAATTTATTCCATTATTAAGAATAAAATACCCTGTGAATTGCAGTATAGAGGCTATTTGTTACAAGCAAAAATATCCTTTATTTCATAATTAGGCATGATAAATAACCAATAACAAAAAAATCTTAATCTACGCCTTAAGAGTTTTAATATAGGATTTTTAAAAAATCGAACGCGGGGCGTCTCGATACCATTTCTTACCAAAAGGGTGGCAGGTGGTAGATATTTAGTTAAAATGTACAAAAACTTTCGTAATATAAATGTAGAGAAATCTTATAGAGATGTATAATTGGTGCGAATTTCACCTCAATTGGTGAAATAGTTTAGTGAATTATTAAGTTTAAAAGTTCAGAAGTCTATATTTTCAAAATGGCGTCAGATATTAAAACAAATTCACCTGAAATTATTTGTGTTATAAAGAAGTATAATTGGTTCAAATTTCAGCACTATCGGGAAATGCTACAATTTATTTTTACGAATTTTTGTTGACTCAGCAAAGAGTTAATGATATCACTAATTTATGATTTTCCGGGGACACAACTACATAAAAGGACTAATTGTTATACTGTTTCAAAACTCTAGCTTAAAAACTGTGGGAGTTATGTGTCATTTTGTTTTGATGTTATAATCAATAACCGGAATTATTATGAAAATAGGGCTATTTTTATAAAATTGTCAATAACTTTGGTTCTACTCAATATTTGTTAATGAAACCAAGCCTACAACATGCGCAACATGTTGGTGCACACCTCTGTGAAAAAATTAATCGATTTCATTAGCCAGTTTTGTGCCTATAAAGTCGGACTGGTGGCGAAAGACACACACACACACATCCATACCTACACGAAAAAAGTTAAGACCGGATTCGGTTTTCAGAATGTATGAACTGAAAAAGTATCCAAAAATGTTTCAATTCTTATCAATGTACAGACAAAACTTTAATATTATATATATTTAGATAGATAGAGGAATTTATTTTCATATTATTATTTTATTACTCCAGATGTGCTTACAACATTTAGCACGTAACATATCTCTTATATTCATACGCTAAAAACCTGTAGGTAATGTATGCGTTATTCTATAAGCATAATTTAACTTTAATACTTCGATTATTTGATAAAATTAAGACACTGTAGAAAACATATTGATTAATTAGTTACATAGGCTCTTTGAGATCTATCTTTACTCTCTTCTTTTATAGAAGTATAATAATAAATAAATCTACCTTCATAACAGGAATTACGAAACTAGATTCATCTAATTAAAATTTAAGTTGGATACCTTTACTTCTAGCTGTACTATTATTTGTAATTTTACTACGACAATATTTTCTTCCCTATATCTGCTTGGTAAAGGTAGATAAAAGTTCATTTTATCTTATAAGATTCAAAGGATGATGTCAGGGAGTGGAATCTATATCTCCAGCCCTCTAATATTTGTCGAGAATTTTTTTCTCATTTTTATCTCTAAATGTTGGCATCTCACAGCTCTGTCCTTTTTCATTTTTGTCTAGGAGCTTGGTTCCCTCCAGCTTGTAATTTCTCCGTGGCATTTCTATCTGTCTTTTGAGTTACTCCGAATATCTTTTTAATAACCTTTTGCTCTCTCTCTACCCTCATTTTTGTTCACCCTCCCATCGAACTCTATATTTTTATACTATATATATATAAATATATATACATATATATATATATATATATATATATATATATATATATATATATATATATATATATATATATATATATATATATATATATATATATATATATATATATATATAAAAGTATTTTTCCCCTTATACCGATCTTTAATTTTTATCCGTCCTTAACCTTTTCAAAAGTATGTACTGAGTTTTCTTAGATAAAAATCAAAAGAAAAAATATAATAAATCTTGGAAAATTACAGTACATTAATATGTGATTTAAAATGAAATCATTTACAACTATGAAACTTTCATACATTTGATTGTAGAACACGAATTTGCCCTTTGTGGACAGCGCTGAATGATTCGATTTTATAGTTTGCATAATATAGGTTTACAATAAACACATTAATTAGCTTAAGCGCTAATTTATAAGGGATATGTTATTACAAGTAATGTAAATTATTTTATCCACGATTGATACGAAATATAAACATTGTATCTCTGTTTAGATGCGTAGAAAGTGATTATTTTTTTCGATAATTTATATCGAGATTTTAGTGAAAAACAATGAGTGAATCAAGTGACTTTGACGAAAATGTGGAGAATAATACTCCTCCAGAAATAATTAATTTGGCAAAAAATACAACTCAAGAATAAATGCCATCTTTATCAAAAGAGAGATACGAACTTACATACAGCAAGTTTATTTTTTTCTGTATTTATTATTTAAATCTAACAATCGTAGATAAAGTACGGTACGCAACTCGTGCGAAAACGGCATTTTGCATATCTCGTGTGGTTTTACTACCCTCGCTGTCGCTCGGGTGCAAACTCCACACTCGCATGCAAAATGCTACTTTCCACACTCGACGCGTAATGTACTATTTCTAGCCTTTAATAATTGTGTATTTTCTTGTCTCAAGTAATTTTGTCTTTTGCTTCCGAGCTTACCGAAGGTAATGGAAGCATTGTGTTCACTTTTAAGAACGAAAAACTTTTATGCCTCCGATTTTAAAAATTCCAAGACAGAAATCCGTTTTAGACAACAGGGAACATTTTTGGTTTCGTGTCTGTCTGTCTGTCTGTCGGTCTGTGTGTCCGCGAATTATGAAACGTGCGACGATAACTTGAGTAAATATCAACCGATTTTGATGAAATTTGGTAGACATGTTATTTTACCAATGCCCAGGACAAGTTCGTTGGACAACGTAATCCGTCCAAGCGTTCACGAGCAACGCTCACGTAAACGTGCACTTCAAATTTAAAATTGGAATTTTAGGTCGGGAAAAAAATCTAACTTCATCTATTCAATGAGGCAAACATTGTTTTCAAATACAATGTTTCACTAAAACCAACAGCGACACCGCTATGAAGTGTTAATGATCGCTAAAACTATTAATAGTTTTTACACAATAAACATAACAATAAAGTACATAAAAGGCACACTAATTGGCAGTCAATTTTTTTTGTTCTAGTTATTCATATGTATATACCCTAAGTTGCTAAGAATTTGTTTTGATCTCATTTATAGATTTAAATCGCTGATTTGCATAATATTTAATATAATTTTAAGTTATGTTCTGTGCTACAATTTTTAAATAGGGTTACTAACCCATTAGCCCGTTTAAGGTAATTTTGTCCTTCCTTTAAAAGTATTTAAGAGAAGTCAATGTCGCCGAAGGTTTTTCACATTTTGTGCTCACTTTTACCCCTAGGTTCTTTCGGTCTTCTGGACACAATGGCCTTCCAATTAAGGTGTGCTTTACCCTAGACCGTAGAACGGAGATGTCTCAGATTCTGTACGGAGATAACAGAACGATATCTTCACATGGGTCCGGGGCATGGCTCATGTAATTAATAAAAAGAGACAAGGTTTGGCAGTGCGTGTGGTTTAGCCGAGCAAGTCACGGAGTTTACACACACGTGAGGGCCGATGTTGGATGTACGTAGCTCGAGCGACCTCGTGGGTTCTTTAAGCAGGCTCTGGTACCGTCCAACCTCCTGGAAGAAGGTTCTTTTCTCAGCCTGCCTTTACCAATATACCTCTCGACCTCTAACAACTCTTACGATTTCTTCCGACTTATAAACCGAACCCTAAGCGAAAAAAAAGAAGGAGAAAAAATCCGCCTCATACACGAAATAAAAAAAGAACCCACGACAATATTTACCTGAGCCCCGGCGGATTGTGATTTATCTCCTTAATTGTTAAGTACATATCCTATTGATTTATTTTCGAGGGAAGAGGCCGAGGGAGGGGATATTGCAAGACTTGGACAAATAAAGGCTCCTCTCTCTGCCGAAGATAATTCTTTCACGTATATTCCGCTAATCCCAATAGTGTAAACACACGAGGAATCCCTACACTATTATTACATCATGTTTCCCTCATATAATATTAGTACTGATCTTCCACATGAGGGGACGTGCCTCTACAAAATTAAATCCATTTTGCTTTGCTACACGATACTACCTTCCGAATAAATTATGATTCAATTTTATTTGCCGGTGTGTGCGAATCTTTTTTCCGTTCTTTTACTGGATAAAATTGAATTGTCGATTCTTTATCAACTTATTTAATTTCACTTTCCCCCTTATTCTATCTATCCTACTATATGATCAACAAGCTGAGACACATGGTAACCATAATATTTATCTTACTTTTAAAAGGTCAGGAGATATACTATAGTAATGCTTTATTTCATGTTTAGTAACTATTAATTTATCTTTGATAAAGTAAAATAACCACGATTTTAATTTTAAAATGTACTATGTATTTATAAAAAAATATGAATAAATAAAAAAAGAAAAAACTAATTAGTATTAATATAATTCTTCTTTTACTAGAGTTTTTGTTCTTACATTGAAAAAAGTTAGAGGTTTCTAACACCTTTTTAAAGATTTGGTGAAATAATTAATTATGTATTATCTATTTTTCGCTTATAAAAAAAGTTTTTCAGATATTAAATTATATTATGTATATTAAATTATATTTAAGTCACTTTAAACTATACTTGGTTTTTTTTGTAGTTATGAACTAATGCAGCTAAAAATCAATTTATTAATTTCGTAGTTACATTTTTGTTTAAGAAATACATATTGTTTTATGTTAAAAATTAAAGTATAAATTAGAGGCTCAACTCTTACATTTGTTTTCATACGTACCGGAGAAAATATTCTAAAGCATAATTGTTGAAAATACCTTCTTCCTTTTCTTCTTTAAAGAAAATTAATGCTTAAACTTTTCCATTTTTTTTTACCTCTCATTAATGTTTACTAATTAATGCTTTTAAAAAAAATCAATTTGGAGTCTTTTTTTACAATTAGGGCCTGTTATAAATGTTATTTTTAGCTTTTTTTAAAAGTAAAAATAAAAAAAGGTTATGAAATATTGTGGAAATTGAAGAGAAGCTAGTAGGGTGGCTTTATTAGGAGAGAAAGAGAGCATGCTAATAAGATGTAATTAATTCCCTAATCTCCACTTTGAAAATTGCCTACTATTAATCGAGATTTTTGAAGTTGATAGAAATTTTGTAAAGAAATAAAAAGAGCAATATGTAAATAGTTTTAACATTTGCTTAGTACTTTGGACTCACTCGATTCCCATGTTAATGAAAGAGCCCTTTTAAACCAGGTTCGTGACAACATTCATTTCCTCATCAATTTATTTACAAAAGGTGGTAATTGGAGAAAAGCCGAGGAAAAAAACTGACAAGTTCTTTTTTTGAAGATTGTTTAAGCAATTACACGATCTTTATACCTAATGCGAATGGAAATTGATACCAAATTAAACCGATCAAGCCATTTTATCTTTAAAACATACCATAACAGGTCCCTGAGAATCAAACTTCTTTTTTTTTTAATAAAAGTAATATGTACTATAACAGCTATGATAATCTAAATTGACTGTTATACTTTAGTCTCTTAAGTCGTATTATACTCTTAAGTTATCTATTGCTGATTATGGTGCGACGTATCATTATTTTTTCTTCTTTACGGTTTTTTATAAAACAGTTGAATTGGCCTCTTCACGCATCTATCGGCACGATCACTAGTGTGGAACATGTCTCACCTTTTAATCAGACTTAAGGGCTCCAATTCTTCCTGTGGGAGGTACATAATGTCTGAGTCCTCTCGACCTAGCCGATTCCCGGAACTTAATAATAATTATACTATAAAGTTAATCGAATTGATTAACAGACTGTGACATTAAAGTTGAGGGATTCAAGCCCATTATAATCATTCGTTTCACCACTTGTTCTGGTATATTTTGACTTTTTCATATCGTCACCTCAATGCAAGAAGTAGATAACTCGAAATTTCATGTTTTGAGATTAATGGCCTAAAACATTTTTTATTGTTGATTAAATTCTGTTTGTTTTTACATCAACATAGTAATTGGACTTTTAAAAAGTGATAGGCCAGGAATAAGACTTATCTAGTTATTGCATTGAATCCCCTGAAAAAAATTCTAAATGATGATGATCCAAAAATGGTAAATTTTCGAGTTACCTACTTCTTGCATTGAGGTGACGAATATAAAGAGAAAGTATTGTGATGTGTACGTAAGTATGTGAATTTATACGTTTTGAGGTCCCCTGAGTCGAAAAAAGTATTTTTTATAATGTCTGTCTGTCGTATGTGCAGACGCGTGGAGCCTAAACTACTGGGCAGGGTTGCCAACCCAAGATCTGCTTTTCTCGTGCGCTTTCTTTTAAAATGACAGTACATTCTCGTAACACTCAAATAAAATTAAATGTTCTTTAACTACCCACGATCCCACGTCTACTTCTATTCAAAGATTAGTAAGGTTATTTCCACTGGAAAAAAATTTACACTGATCCCCGGGAATCGCAAGAATCAATTATTTATAAGTTTAATTTTTTTCAGCCCACTAGACCTAAACTTTTGCTTAGTGTTTTGGCATTTTCGTTTTAGTTAGCTCACCGCGCGACAACAATGGTACTTCTTTAGATTGTTACTCCCTATGTTGTTTTATAATAAAAATAACTTTGACTAAATAATATTATGAAAAAGGGATGTTTAGTCCAATGTACTTTGGGACTAAGGAATACCCCACTTCTCTTTTGATAAGGGGAGTAACAGTCTAAAAAAGAACATATTGTACACCTTCTTTAGATTGTTACTACCCTCTGTTTTTTTTATAAGGGGAGTAACAATCTAAAGAAGTGCCACAACAATTTCTTTTTTGGGTGGTAGGGCCTGAGAATTTACAGCGGGAGAAGACAATAGTTACCCGACAAACAAGAAAGTTAAAAGCCGACTGAACTGAAACGAAATCGCATGACAGTGTAAATATAAATACAAGAAAGAAAAAAAATCACAGAAAATTAGGACGGCGATTCGCCTCAACATCGCGCTAGCTAAACTTCCCTGAAATATTAAGTCGCGGGAGCGACTAAGCAAAACTGATCAGTTAAGAAATCTGGCTTATTATTTTTATGGAAAATCTATCTTTTATCTAAAACGTGAAAAATAAAATCTCGAAAAGAAATAAAAAAAATATTAATCAATAAAATGAGATATTATGGACTTTAAATTTTAAGTTTCAACAAAATGAGAATGTTTGTCTGAGTTGTGTCGGACCGATTTTTTTTAAAGGTTCGCCTTAGAACAAGGTTCCGTTCGCTTGTTCGCCTCTTGAGGGGTATAGCACGGCTTTGATAAAATCAATCTTATCATCTCCAGAAATGACCGGTTAAACAATTTTCCAATCTAATTGAATCTGGAATTAACTTAATTGATTTATTTTGAAGAAAATAACAAATACTCGGAAAATATGGACAACCAAACTAATACTGCTTTGAAACTGCATCTTTATATGATGGTTTTTTCTTCAAATTTAATGAGGAAAATAAATTATACATAACCAATAGCTTGTCTGTTAACAGTAACCAGTGTCTAGTTCTTAATTCGTATTTTAAATGACAATACACTGTGATTTTTTTTTTTTTTAAAAAAAGAACAAAGTGTATTTTTTATTTATTTATTTTGAAAATTAGTATTGGTTTTACTTGGTCGCTAATTCGAATGCGAACATTAGTCATGTTTACGGAGTGGGATGGTATGTGGATATTCGGTACACTGTTAAAAGAATTCACCCGTTTAGAAGACAGACAACAGTTTAAGAGAGTGGGTCTAAGCAAATTAAATGTTTTTATTTCGAGTTGGGTTGAATGTTTTAGTGTTGGGAATTGTCGAATTTTGTCCCCTTTTTCCGAGTTTTTAGGTTGTTCTCTAAGGCCGGCATTTCCTTGTTTTCCTATTGCTGCTATTACTTTCCCAAGAGGCTTTCCCTACTTTAGTCGCTCCTTTCCCCTATTTCAAGCTTCGGATCCTTGCTCCATCCTTGGACTCGCCTTGTATTTTCCACTGGTCTAACTCTTACTCTATCGCTTTTTCCTTCGGCCTCGTACTGTCCAAGCCCTTTCCTTGTATCCTGTTTTTTCTCTTCGCGTTTCTTTTTAACTTTTCCTTACCGAATACTTTAGCTTCCCTATTTCCAATCCTCGTGCCCGTCTTTAAGTGGTTGTCAACTCAGCTTAAACCCCACCCATGTTCGACTCTAATAAACTCTAATACATTCTCTACTTGGCATTCCCATGCCCTAGAAAGGACCTACCTTTCAGTAGAGCTGCGTCGAACCCCCCGGTACTAAATCCATAACGTTTTCCACGGCTTTAAATTGGGTTTAACGCTTTATTTAACCCGTTCCAATTGGAGTTTTTCCTTCCACTCTATAGAATTCGTATTACGAGCACAAAAATGTTACATTTCCACCATTTAGATGTTCCTATTGAAATATTTTTTATTTCCTCTTTTCTTAAAAAATCGTTTATTGAGAAAATAAGGAAAAGAAATATTTTATTTTATTTTTTATGTTGTAATAATAAGTACGAAGAAAATGTTAATCTTCATCCTTCCATTTTTCCTAAAACATTAATAGCTTATTTCCTGTGGAATTGCGGAATAATATATTTTTTTTTTTTCAAATAGCACCTTTTTTTATCTTTTCTTAGTGGCCCTAAAATTGTTAATTTTACTTACAAAAAAAGGTTTTATTTCGGATATTTTGAGGCATACATCATTGTCCACAGTTTATCCCAATGTATTATTAATGTTCATTTTTTTAAGGTTGTATATTTTTTAACGAATTCTGACTAAAATAGCCTTAAAGTTGCTTTAAATCTGCAGAATATGCCCTTTCGACACTGCTTATCACGGTAAACGGGAGCAATATTCTCGCCACCATAAAAGGGAATCAAGAGATAGTATCGCTTTCGACTGTGCGTTTAGATTGCTCTCTTTGGAATAAACGTTTGTCTCGAAGAAGCCCTATATTTCAATTAAATAAAACGTGCCGTACATAAAAGAGTAAGGTAGGATTCACAGAGCACTCGATCTAGATGTTTGTCTCTCTATCTCTTGTACCTTTACGGGATATTTTTTTCCTTTATATCAATGAGCATTGCTACTTTATTTTTATACACGTTCTTTCTTTTATATAAAAGAGTAAAAAAAAATTTTAGAGACGCATCCTTTCCTCGTGGCTGAAAGAATAAAAATAACAATAAGTGGAGTAGATATTTAGAAAAGCGAATGTCGATAGGGCGCAGGCAGGGCTTCCTCTCGGGGTCGTTACGCGTTACGCCGCTGCGGTCCCATTCAATTACCAAGGGATCGTATCTTTTGTCGAGTTTTACCGGAAACCGGACGGAGGGTTAGACTAGGAGGAAATTAGGCAGCGGAGAAGCCTGGAGGGGCTAATTATCTTCAGCCTGACCACAGGCCACATCTGCATACCTACGCCTACCACCTACTCATTTCGGCCAGCCTCACTGTACTCTCCTCAACAGGTGGCAAACTCGATATTATACAGTACTGCTTGGGGTTCTCCTCTATCTTCTCTAGTCGTCTAGTTTGATATTTGACGTGGATATTTGTCGTCAATATTTGTTTATTACATTCAAAACTTATCTTGGCTTTTTTATTAATCGGCGTTTGTATAGTTATGGCTTCCAGTTGATCGCCATTGTTCACGCGTTAAATCGTGGAAAGTTTATTTTTAGAGTAACTTTGTTTGATTTATTTAATGCAGTATTTTTTAATACTCAGAAGATTATAAAGGTAATTCAAATATTGATTCATATTTATTTATTTTCAATTTGGCATAAGGATTGCTTATTGGTAAGAAAAATAAGCAATCAAACAATTAATTAATCCAAAAAATTATATTATAATAATTTGCATGGACTTTTTAATTCCCGAACAATATTTTTTATATGTATTAATATCATTATTATTACATATTCCTTTTTAATAATTTATTAATAAGAGGCACTTACCCCTCTTTATTACTGATTCCAATACATATTTTAACAACCAATTAGCAGTATTAAATTTTTTACTATAAAATTTATTATATAAACATTATAATGTATGTATTATATAAATATATAATACTTTGTATATGGTTTATTGCTTCCGAGCTTACCGAAGGTAACGGAAGCTATGTGATCGTTCTGAAGAAAGAAAAATATTTAGGTCTCCGATTTCAAAAATTCCAAGACAGAAACCCGTTTCTGACATCAGGGAACATTTTTGGTTTCGTGTCTGTCTGTCGGTCTGTCGGTCGGTCTGTCGTTCAATTTTTGCCAACCAACATATCTTAACAACTACACGTCCAATTTTGATGAATTTTAGGTGGTGGGTAACACAATGGCCAATATGTGGTGGTAACATAATTAGCCCATTGTTGGTGCCATATAAGTTTCAACCTTCTGCGCCTATTTGTTGCTCATCCACATGCGCACAAACATACATTTATTTACACCTATAGCTTCAAAAGTACTTATCTGATTAGAATTAAACTTTTATAGTTTATCGAATGTAACCTGCAGATAGCCCCAGATTAATTTGAACCATCTGCGCTCATTAACTTTTGCTAAATTGATACTTTAATTCGTGTAATAAATCAAAACAATTTTGACAGATTAAAAATAACGGGGGAAACAATTAAACCAATTAAATAATAATGGCTTGCAAAAGCATAAAATCAATAATGTTCGTGGATAGGATGCGAGGAAGCTATGTGCCACAACAATTGGCAGTCTATTTGTTTAGGATTTTTTATTTTTATATTATACAGGGTGTCCCAACTTAAGTCTGCCAAAAAGACGGGGCATATAGGGGACTCTAAAAGGAGTCAAAAATGTTATATTAACCTATGTCCTTTCGGGCTTCGTTTTCTGACTGGCGCCATTTTTAAAAATTTTGGGCTAAGCTTATTTTTTTACACTTAAACAAGTGTATCTCGAGAACAAAGCGGGATAGCTCATCATTTTAGGTATCGTTGAAAACCTAAAAACATTTGCTAAAAGAAATGTTATTATCAATTTTCATTTATTTTTATTCCTTCTAGTTCAAATTTTGCTCAAAATGTCTTTTTTTAAAAAAATCAAAAAATCAAGAAATTTTTGACGGCCCATAGTGCTTAAACTAGTTTAAGATTTAACATTTAAATACCAACTACTTTGTGATTATGATTAAGTCAAATGATTATACCGTTCAAAAGAGGAGAGATTAAAGAAAAAGTAATTTTTTCTCACATTTACATTCGTGTTTTTCTACAAATGTGCTAATAGCTTAAAAAATTTCCTATTTAATATACGGTATAATCATTTGACTCGACTAATCATAATCACTTTCAAAATAAATTGGTATTTCAAAATAGTTAGTATTGAAATGTTGTTTTTATTGTTAATGTTCTTTCTTATTATTACCTTTTGTTAATCCTTATTTAAATTTTCCGCTAAAATGTTTACTTTTTCTTTTATAAAATAAAATTGTTAAAAATGTAGTTATTATTTTTATTGTTAGGTATTTAAAAAATTTAAAATTCTGCTCCTCCAAACTCTTAATATCTTTATTAAATAAAATAAAAAGCAGTTTTCAGCTTTAATTTTAGGTTACATGCTTTTGTATACTTATTTACAAGAGGGAGAGGTGCACCTCGCCTAATGATAATAAGAATTCGATTTAAAGTAAAAAAAAAGCAGTTTTCAGCCTTAATTTTTAATTTTGTATACTTAATTAAAAGAGGGAGAGGTGCTCCCCCCCCCCCCTGTTATTGGACATACTCCAGGCTACTAGAAATAGTCAACCATAGTTATTTCATCACACATTTACTTTGAAAGTGATTATGATTATGTCAAGTCAAATGATTATACCGTTCAAAAGAGGAGATATTAAATTAAAAGTAATTTTTTCTCATATTTACATTAGTTTTTTTTCAATAAATGTGCCTATAACGTAAAAATTTCCCTATTTAACATACAATGATATGGGTATCCATGTAAAGGTTATTAAATAAAGAAGTTTTTCCATTGCCTGGACAATTCAAGATGTTAACTAGTTTAAGCACTATGGGCCGTCAAAAATTTCTTGATTTTTTGATTTTTTTAAAAAAAGACATTTTGAGCTAAATTTGAACTAGAAGGAATAAAAATAAATGAAAATTGATAATAACATTTCCTTTAGCAAATGTTTTTAGGTTTTCAACGATACCTAAAATGATGAGCTATCCCGCTTTGTTCTCGAGATACACTTGTTTAAGTATAAAAAAATGAGCTTAGCCCAACATTTTTAAAAATGGCGCCAGTCAGAAAACGAAGCCCGAAAGGACATAGGTTAATATAACATTTTTGACTCCTTTTAGGGTCCCCTATATGCCCCTTCTTTTTGGCAGACTTAAGTTGGGACACCCTGTATATTTTTGATGGATGTTCCTTGAAGTCAATAAAATCTATTTTTATGGTTTATTTTTTTTTTAAAAATAAATATAACTATTTTTTTGTCATATATGTTCCTTACTGAAGTCATTAATTCGATGGATATATATAGGTATATATATATATATATATATATATATATATATATATATATATATATATATATATATATATATATATATATATATATATATATATATATATATATATATTTTATTTTTTCTTTTCTTTTATTTTTTATTTTTGTAAGCAAGGTCTTGTTTACAGAGCTACTAAAATTGATTTAATTTAGCTTTGTGAACAATAAGAATTTATATGATGGAAATACATAATTTAAAAGTTGTGATTTATTAAAGATAATTTTATGACAAAATTAAAGTATAAGGGAAAAATTAATTTATTTAAACCTAAAAAAATAAATCGTTAGGGCTATTCATTTAGTTTGAATAACGTCAACGTAGAACGAACTTTAATTAAGAAACAGTGGCTCGTATTTATATTCGTGTACAATTAAAAAATTCAACTGTAGTACACTTGCATTATACTTAAGGAAACAAGTGTGAGTATAAATAAAGGCACAGAGCCTTTAGCTTATCAAGAATGTGTGAATCCCGCATCGTGTACAGCTGCATAATGTAGTCTAGACAAGCGTAATTTTTTTAATAATATTGAATGTACTGTAACTTATAATTAAATGAGTCTATAATTTCTAGTCAGTAAAATCTTTTAATCTTTCTTTTTTTCATCCTAATATATTATTGTTTTTTTACATACTAGAAAATAAGTCCTTAATTGTGTAAAAAATCGCTACTATCTACCTTCATTATTACTTCTGCTTTCAAGTGTTTCAGGCAGGAAATACTAACACCAATGTAAACCAGCAATAAAATTTACATATTATTCCTACTTCCCAAACACATTAGTTTTATTACTTTACATGTCTATTTTGTTATTATACTAACTAAAAAAATCTTAATAAAGAAAATAAACTAAGAAAAATGTAACTTTCACTTTTCTTCTGATAAATCTTAATTAATATTATTATTAATTTAAATAGATTAATTATTATTGATAAAAATGTAACTAACTTTAAATAAAAAAATCCACTTAATATTATTGTTTAATATTTTATGTCGAATACACTAAAACTTCCGGTAGGTACAACTAATAACTAATGTAACCAAGTATAATATGATAATAATTCATACTTGTAGCTTATTCACATAAATAACCCTTATTTGGTGGGAAAATTGTAGTATTAAATATTGAGAGGAACTAGTATTGAATATAAAATATTAAAATAAAATAAAAGCTTTTACAGTCAATAAAATTTTATGTTGACTATCAGCCAGGAATTTCTTTGTTTTGGTAAATTTAGTAACACTAAATGAACGTAACACCCAAATTATTAAAAATTGTTAAATTATTACTTTGATGGTTATTATTTTAAGCATTTATTAAATTAAAGAAAATAATGAAGCGGCAAATAAAAGGTACTGAAGTTGCTTCCCTCACTACGATCATGGGTGATTTCATAATTTAGTGATTCAACTAAATCTTACCTGAAATCCAAACATCAGTAACAGAAAACTAGAAATTTAATATGTTGTAAAGTAGCTCAACTGAGAGGTTAAAGTATTCAAGTTATTGTTTAGTCCCAGAATTTGTTTATCAGCCCAAGAGAATCTTTTGCCCTTCCTGTCCAATTTGCTCACACCACCTTGTGCACCTCATCCAAAAGCCAGAGTTCAAATCCAATACTTCTTCACCAATTGATCCTACTGATGATCTGTTATTGTATCGGGACGAAAAAAAAAATAATAATAATGCCAAAGATTAAAGATGAATGTTGTATTGAATTTATAGTTTTTATACAGAAAGTTAGGAACGTAGGATACTATACAGAAAGTATCAAGGGAAGGGTGTAGGGTAATAAGTACAGAATGATCTTTTCTTACATCGGTTCCATGTGCACATTTATCTTGCTATGAGTTTGATACCTATAAGGGACATATCAAAAAGTAAGCAGAATTTTGTTCTTATAGACTAACTAAACAGTATCTTAAATAATCTTTAGGTAACAAATTAGGTTTCTCTATTTTCTCATGCTTTTTCCCCGCATTTATAGGGCAACAAAAAATTATTTTTTCGTTTAGCCAATAACTTTTTGTTTAGTTAGTGGATATACGCAAGACAAAAAAAAAAAAATAAATAATAATAATAAAAAATACCTTTCGTACACCAGCTGTGGGAACCTTAAAATAGTTTTCTCACCTCTCTTTGTTTATGCTTTCTTACTTTTAATCTGTATTTTAGGGTGAATCATTAACACATTATCACGACACACGTAATTATGTTTGGATTACATTACCTAAAACTTAATTGATAGACTTTCTGAACTTTTTTTTTTTTATTTTAAAACTAGTTTTTCTTGTTTTTTGTTTTTTTAAGAATTAAAAAAACAAAAAACAGAATTGAGAATCGGACAGAAAAAGAGTCGTAACCAGAGAGCGAGGAAGGAATGAACCCGCACATTAACTGTTAATTCCACGAATGTGAAATTATAGGAGTCCGGCCCTCTTGGCTAATGGCCGGTTTTAGGACTATTACGTTCCTCAGAGTAAAAAAAAAGAGAATAGACCCTAATAGAAGTGAGACTAAAGCAACAAAAAATAAGAGGTTACACTAGCCCACAAGCTTGCAACCTTGTCCTTAATAGAAATCGACGAGGTTGAACTTTATTAACATAGTAAAGACATTGCTTCCTCCTTTACTAGACTCTTGGGACTCGATAATTGTTGGAGCCTTTGAAATAGAGCTCTCTCTTAGGAATTGATTTGGTAACTTGTTTCTCTTTTCTATTTGTATTTGACTGTTGAATCAAGTCTGAGTCTTTAATGCTTTTCCGTGCCTTCATAGTACTTCAACATCTACCCTTTCCATATTATTTCTGACTACTAACTACCTGCTTAGACTTCTCAACTAATTTCAAACCTATCATCCTTTCAGTCGTGAAAAAAACTTATTCTTAGTATATCGTCTCATGGGTTTTATTTTTTATTTTGTTCTTTTTACATGTTTCGCTCGTATATTTTCTACCTTGTACTTATAATACGGGTGTTCATCGTACCAAAAAATGAAATAGAATTATCATCCTAATTACAATAATTGAGTCATTAATCATATGAATAAATTATTTACTTATTTATTAATATACCTGTCCTTTTTTAAGGTCTACAAAATAACTCTTACCTCAATTTAACTTAATTTCACATACGATCTTAATTCTATACCATGTTTGTTTAGAGTAAACCAGTATATAATGTTCATTTTTTTTTTCTTTTTAAATATGCTTAATGAAGAAATAAAATCTTTATTTTGATTCTTTATTTTACACTCTTTCATTATCAATTTACTGAACAAATTGTAGATTACGTTCAGATATTTCATATGAATAGGAGGTTGCAGATGTAATGATGATAATATCAATAGATTATTATAATATTAATTAATAATTAACATTAAAGCTATGAAACCACCACCATTTCAATAATATAAACGCAACATTATATTAATAATGTAAACATTTATATTAAATATAATTATGAAATTATAATTATTGCTACTCAATAATTATTAATTTAGTTGCTTATAAACTAAAATATTTAATACTTGTTTACCATATTTAATATATGGCTATTTTGATTCTTAATTTAACTAATAAATTTATTAATAATGATTATTATTTGTTGGGCAATAAACCTAGTAGAAATCCAGTAATCGGTTAATATGCAACTTATTACAACTTTCTTGATTTTGAAACAAACAAAATGCTTGTTCTTTTTTTACAGGTTGTTTTTTCAATTTTTAAAGAGTCGAACTTTTAGAAAAAGGAAAGTAGAAGGTAACAAATTGGATTTTGGCTCAAAATTTGTGAAAACTATAAAAAAATGTTTGCTATATAAAAGGAACAAGTAAAGGGGCCTGGCGATCCTATTTGTTCTTATAGTGTTGAGACATCGTAAATTGTGCTTTTCTTGACCATTCTAGTTGAAGGCTCTGTTGAATTATATTTATTTTATCTTTAAAGTTAAATTCAATAGAAACTTGTAAGCTGGACGAGCCGAAGCTGTTGTTCAATTGTTTAAATTGAATTTCACAGCGCCTACAGTTTATGTTGAGGAAATTCGTGACATTGAACTGGTAATAGAAGAGCCCTCAGGAGTGTATCTGTCTGCTAGAAAGATCTCTTAACTTTTAAGTATAAAAGCCTTAGAAGCAAGTTTTCTTTAAGTTCATTATCCTCTTTGGAAAGTATCTCGTCTTGCAAGCCAAGTTGAACTCTTGTCGGAAACTCTATCATCATTGTTCTTCGTTTCTGTTCTTAGTATTAACTTCTTATCTATCTGTTTTCTCTGTGTCGATTACAGTCATGATTCTTGCGCTCTTTTAACTTTATTTGATAGACAAACCTTTATCATTAAAAAAATACTGAAGTTTTATGATTAATTTTCTATAATTTGTTCTGTCTTTCCTATTAATATTTTTTTAAGATGAAGAAGTTGTAAGATCTTGGTGAAATAGATAGAATATTGTAAAGCGAACATATACTGGTTAGGAGATGATGAATTACAAAATCTCGCGTCCTGCTTTATCTTTATTTTGGTACAAAACTTTTTTGGCTCCTATTTCAATAATACTCGTATATTATTCAATGTTTTCATGATAAAGCAAGAACTATAATTTTATAAGATAATAACTTTGAGGTGAGGGTATAGCATAGAATATATCATCTTAAGATTATTTTCACAAATAAAATTAAATCTTCAGACTAGGTGTAAACGCAATGGGACTATAACAACGAGGATACAGTAATTAGATATAGCCTAGAGAATTATATTGAGCTTCCTTAGTGTTTTATTATAAAAATGAATAATTACTTGACATTGCAATTGTTTTCGACAAGCTCAAAAATTCATCTGTAAAATTCTTTTTTTTATCCAAAGTCTAAACTACTGCTTTACTATTTAAAGTCAAATTATTGTTAAGGAGTGTCCTTTAATACAAAATAATTATGTTCACATCCCTCTTGAAGGTGGCTCAGATGAATTTTGAAGCTGCAGTCCAAATATAATAGAATAATGTTTTTTTAGTAGAATTATATTTGTTTTAAATGAAATAGAAGTATCAAATGAGGATATCCCTACCGTCGATACTTGCTTGATCTGGAGATCACTGGACCGGTTTCGGCTATACGCCATCATCAGCAGAGTCGAAGTCTCTCGTAGCACTCGACACACTCATCGAGTCTACCTACTTCCTTCCAACACTCTTAATTTATTCACCTTGGTGAAGTTTCTCGTTTTGAACAGAACAGTGGGACTCTTCTCAGAGCTGAACACCTACCTGGTCTATGATAGTTTCTACTATCATATTTATATTTGATGCGGCTTCATTAGGGACTGCACACTCTCATGTATAGACTCGATGAGTGTGTTGAGTGCTACGAGAGACTTCGACTCTGCTGATGATGGCGTTTAGCCGAAACCGGTCCAGAGATCTCCAGATCAAGCAAGTATCGACGGTAGGGACATCCTCATTTGATAACATACGAACTTGCGGTAACAACTCACAATTCGTTTTTTAAATAGAAGTAATTTAATTGAGAGGATAAGAGCTTTGTCAGCTTCACTCAATATTTTGTTCGAGTGACCTCTATGTTATTATTTTTAAGGTGTGTGTCATTGTTAGTAACTAATTCTAGAATATTTATAATTGCTTACTTAATAGCTTAATGGTGTGGTCGTTGTTTTTAATTTCTGTTTTGTTTTTTTTCTCAGCTCTATATATTTTAGCTTTGATTATGATAAGTTTTCCTATCTATTTTCTAAGTTTATTTCCTCTAATTTCTTAATCATTCCCATGTAATTTTTTTAATGAAAGTTTCTATAACTTTATTAAGGACAGAAAATTAATAATTACTCTTTTTTTACTTTATTTGATTAAAAGATTGGGTTTCTTACCCCGGTGTAGCCGAGGGGTTAGCGCACTCGACTCTGAAACCAAGGTCTAAATCCCGGCTGTGAGTTCGAATCCTAGCGGGGTAAGACATGTTTCACACTGATGATCTCATCGATTAGATGAGTAAAGTGGCCGGATAACCCCCGTCCTGTAATAACCCTGGCAGTTGATCGGGACTAAAACCCAAAAGAAAAAAAAAAAAAAAAGATTGGGTTTCTATAATTGAAGTCCAAAAACTAGATATGGAGCTCAGTTTTTGCGTTACATTTGTTAATTTGAGGTTACATTAAGAACGGCAAAAAATTGAAACCATGAGGTTTGAGCAGAACCTTTTTCTTTCAGGTTGCTGTGTGGAGGCAGTAGCCGGGGCAGCTTACCGCCCCTCTCTCAAACGACCGCTGGTTGAATCTTATCTTCAGGGCCGTCGCGTGGGTGGGGCGACCGAGGCGGTCGCCTTGGGCGCCGCGGTCAGGGGGGCGCCACCGTGGGTAAAAAACAAAAAATCAAATTGTTTAATCCCTCATCAAAGTCATATTTTGGTCAAGCAATGGGTTTTAAAAACTAGAAAAATTTGGCAGACCGTTTAAAATCCCATGAGTTGTCACCAGACCATTTTAAAAATATGGCTTCATGGATTGAAGCAGAAAAAATAATTAAAGGAGAAATATCAATCAACCAGCACATCATGAAGCAAATTGAAACTGAGGCTCAGCGTTGAGAACAAGTATTGCGTCGGTGAGTGGAAATTACTTTATATCTAACAGAGCACAATATGGCTTTTCGTCTTTTCGTGGGTCAACTTCCAAAGTTTTCACAAAAAATAATGGAAACTTTCTTGAACTTTATTAAGTGTGTCAATACAAAATGAGCTAATAACTATAGGTACTAGGCGACTCAGTAAAGGAAAGTATCTTGACGAAAATAAAGGAAGCCAGATATTTTTCCGTTATTGTACTCCCGACATAAGTCACAAGGAGCAAGTTTCTTTAACGATTCGCTACGTCACTGAAGATGATGATGGGAAGATCAAATTAGAAGAAAGCTTTATAGCCTATCGAGTTGCCGAAGAAATCACTGAAGAAAATCTCGCTGACCTGCTGTACAAAAAACATTTCTGTAAAGAAATGGAAGAGTGCGGTTTGAACATGACAAACTGTCGTGGTCAAGCATATGATAACGGCGCCAACATGGCAGGTGTACATAAAGGAGTTCAACCCGTGTACTGGACAACTTCCCTTTGGCTGTGATCATTCCTTGTGAGTCCCATAGCCTATACCTAGTAATTGCTGATGGAGCAAAATCATCAGTTAAATCTACACCTTTATTTGGTATTTTACAACGCCTTACCATCTTCTCTAGTTCAACGAAGTGCTAGTGTGTAATAAGCGACCATACTAAAGCACTTACTTTAAAGCAAGTGTGTGAAACGCGTAGGGAAGCTCACATAAGTGCTGTTCAGGCTCTTAGACACCAATACGGTAAAGTTAGGGATAAATTGTTGAGTTAGGCGACAAAATTGATGACACCCAAACAGCCTCGCTTTACAAAGGCACAGGAAAGGCTGAACTCTCTCGCCATTCTAGCAATAGAAAATTACCAGCAAAAAACTTAGACTTTAGAGAAATTCTGACAACATTTGCTCATGCAAAAGCCAGGCGAATGCCTTTCAATGTTCAATGCTGTATATTTATAATAGCTGCCGGTTTTTACAGTCCGGATCACGGCGGGTCCATAGGTGGTGGATTATGGAGTGGCTTTAAAGAGCTAGGGTATCATCCCCCGAACCAAAACTGGAACGAACAAAATTACGAGTTATACGGGGGGGGGGGGGCGTCAATTAAAGTCTTGCCTTGGGCGCCTACAAACCACGCGACGGCCCTGCTTATCTTTTACACCCCTAATTTTTTACCTCAAAATATAATGGCAATAAAATTATATATATATATATATATATATATATATATATATATATATATATATATATATATATATATATATATATATATATATATATATATATATATATATATATATATATATATATATATATATATTGTGAGACCTTAATGAGAGAGTTTGCCCCCGGTGCAAGATCATCGCTGGAATCTCCGCTTCTAGAATCCCAAAATGAAAAAAATTCTTAGCCCTTTGCTTGTACAACGGATCAATATCCTTTTTTAGCGAGTTTTCACTCTTCTTTCTGACCTTGTTAAATTTATCTATGTAACTCATTAAATCCTATAGTTGGTCACGAACTGAGTTATTTGCTTTATTTGTATTTTCTATTAAATACTGAGTATGACGGAAAACAATTTGGAAATACAGATTCTTGTTACAGCTTTTAGACTAGATAATTTGACTGGTGTGATTCAGTGTTGTGGCTTCTATAAACAGGGTTTTATTTTTAACATCTTCTGCACGCAATGTGAAACTCCTGTCAGTCACTGTCTCGTTAGCAATGCCTTCTACTATTATTACTTTCTTTTTACTAAAATATAATAACAGAAAACGTATTTTAATTAAATATTAGCAAAATCGCCAACAATGGCATTTGACTTTTCCTTAAACATTATTTTTGTTTGCATTGTGTATTAACTAACACGCATGGTTAGCATACACGGGAGGAAGCAAATATTGTGTCTGACCTTAGTTTTTTATTTTATTTTATAACCTTTGTTTTGACATTTTGCAACACAACTTTGAAAGCTTAAATTGTCATTTCGTCTTTCACAAGTAAATCAACTATCAATGTAGTAGTAGAGAAGTAAATCAAATCATGCATAATTTATAATGAAACCAAATACTTTTTGATAATTTATTTTTAGATTAAATTTAGATGTGTTTATTTACTCATAAATAAAATTCACGTACTTACCCATAATTTATTTAATCGCAAAATGATAATTATTTTTGCGATAATAAATGTGTTTATGTGTAGAACATTTTAGTTTTAATCTTAATTTATTATTCATAAAGAAACATTATTAATTTATGGTTAAAAAGAGGATTTTGTTAATTGAGGGCCAAAAGTAAAGTTTGTTTCTAATTAGTAAAAGATATTCAATTAATTGTCAATTACTTTTTAATCCTCTTTTCGTGTATATTAATAAAATAAGCAAACGGAAAAGTAATAAATAATGAAATGAAAGATAAAAATGACTGATAAGTATATGACTTTTTTAAAAAAATACCACTTGTTCTCTAATAATACCTGTTTACAGAAGAGGGGGAGTTGTCGAGGCTGGGATAAGATGCAGAGAGTATATATTTTTGGGTAATTACTATGTGTGTTAAGAGTGAGGCTGGCTATTAAGCCGGTTTTGGCATCCAGGGTAAACATTTGCTTGTGCATAATGATTACAGTGTAGAGGGGGCCGGCGAGTGTGTGCGAGCGTAGTTGTGAGTGCGTGTTGTAGTCGTGCGTGTGGGCCTACAGGTGAATGGTATGTGATGCCCTCAGGAGCGAGGGGGGGGGGGGGGTTACATCCCCTCCATCATCCTCGAGTTCTCGTCCTTTGGACATGGACCTTCTCTTCCTCCGTCCAAACAACTTCACTTACAGGACTTAGGCCTTCCCTTTTATCTCTTCTTTATACAAAATGCATTCTTGTGGTTGATAGAACTAGGTCGATACGTCAAATTGTATTCGCTCCAAAGCACCTGTACTACTAATAGATCTTTACTTGCTTCTTATCTGGGATAGATTCTCTACTTTCAATTCAAAGTTATGCTAAGCTTGGCTACCCCGTAGAATCGCTTTAGAGATTTAGTTAAAATAAAGGAGACCACCCGACATGGCATTGACAATCCTCCTGTGAACATTATTTCTTCAGCCCTAGAAACTGGATCCCTTTTTTTGTAGATTGAAAATGATAATGATAACTCTTTCCGGTGGAATAGGATACAGGGCTTAAGAGGATGTTTATGTACTTTTGTTTTGAAGAGAATGAGAATAATTCTCTGAATGACTATTTTATTCAAACATCAGAATTCGACCTTAAGTTTAATGATCGAGAAAAAAAATCATTTTAAGAAGGCTTTGTCGCTTTTACTCTAAAAAAAAACTAATTATGATAATGTTTGGTAAGGTGTTTTTTTTTTTTTTTTAATTTATTTTTTTAGAATAATACAATTAAATTGGACTACAATGCTTTAAATCAGTATATAAATCTGCCGAATAATGATACATTTGATAAATATTTACTGTGCTATTAATTACACACCTTTACTTGTCCTTTTGTGTTTAGTTGAGTAGGCGTTAAGATAAATAGTATCGTGATGAATCATTACATTCCTCTTTGCGTCGACATGTGGAATAATATTACATTGTCTTTGATGCTGATTATGAAGCTATTGGTTGCTAATTATAGCGTATTAGATGCTAATGGTGCATTGATCGGTTTCTTGGTACCGACTACGACTAAGTAACTATCTTAGTGAGAGTAGTGGTCCTTGATTCCAGATTGCCTATGCATCTTCAAGCGAACATGCAACTGAAACATAACCGGTTATCAAATTAATGAAGCAGTTACAGGAAGCAACTGATTAAAAATCAACATTATAATAGTGAAACTAGTTCTTCTTTAATCTTAACTGTGAATAATTAAGTAGCATTGTTTACATAAAAGATTTGAAATTAAATATGTATATGTTCATTAGGTCGTGGATTTCTTTTTAGCTTAGAACTAAAAAATTGGGTAGTCTAGAGTCTAAACTATATTGAAGTCTACATCATATTCTTAAGTAAAAGGACGAGAGTAGTTAGATGTTAGCTCAAGACGAGGTTGCGTGAGGTTGATTCCATCCATGTTCGAGTATCCCAGTATGCTGTGTGCGCTGGTCGGCTCGGGCAGCTCGCCGGGCCCCGGTAATCACCGAGAATGTTAACTAGCGGCCAGATTATTGTTATTAGCGGCCCCCCACTACCACGGCCTTGTTTATATTTCATCCCTTCCACGGCTAATGCGCGACACAGAACAGAAGAGTAAAAACTCCCTAATGAAAGCGCACGAGGAGATCGGAGGGCCCATTACCCAAGCTCAGATCCCAACCTTCAATCCCGACCTCAAATAGTAACCGTAATGCTACCTGTTCGACCGGAAAAACCTCACTCCGTCCCTCAAATCGCTCCCCGTACTTGTTTGTTTCTAAAACTTCGAGACCGGGTATAAACCCATCACGGCGTTTATAGCTATCTGATGGAACGGTCGAAGAGGGACGGGCACGTCTCACAGCCGAACCCGTAGTATTCACTTCGCCTGTATGCCCTCCCTTCCATAAATCCACAATCCACATAACACTCAAGAATTATATTTAAAGGCAACTCCGACGTATACAACATATTCGGCTTTTAAGGAAAATTAAATTTACCTTATTCAAGAAGAATTGCCGAGCCTGCCGGGAAGGCGGCGTGAATTCGTGCGGAACGACTCGAGGGATGAGAAGCGTCGCGTCGTGTAGCCGGTCCATCTCAGGCCCACTATCAGCCTATTTCTTCTTCTTGTATTTCCTACAAATTCTTTGTACTATTATTTCTTTCCGTCTTTGTCTTCAACTGTCCTTTTACTTGTCTTTGTCTTCAACTGTCCTTTTACTTTCACCTAGCCTAACCTAAAGACTTTGCTATAATGTTTTAGATTAAATCCCAAACAGTGTAGAATGTCCGCACTTCTTTAAGTTTACATGTTATTACGTGACATAAAATTTGCCAAGCTAATACTTATTTGAATAAATCTCATGATGACCATGGTCTAGAAAAATATTTAGAAATTATTGTTTTAATATAATTAAGTTATAATAGTGCAATACAAAATTGAATCTATCATTTTATTGATATAGACTCTTGATATATTTTTCTAACTAAACCTGAGAAATAGATTTTTTTATGACAGTAAGCATACCTAAGAGTTATCTGGCCCACGCTATAACTTCAGTCAAATCTAGGTTTCCGTCAGTTAGAAATAAATAACAGAGGGAAACCGATTGACCCTATAATATCATAATTGATTTTTATTGTTCACTTCTATTGGAGGTTATTATTATTATTATTATTATTTTTTTTTCTAATACAGTTAATAAATATGATTCGATAAAAACCTGACTGCTTGATTTTAATATGTCGCTTTAAAAATTTTGTTATATTTTAATAGACTATATGGAAATAAGGGAACAGATTAATTTCTTGCGTGCCGGTCTCATATTCTCGTGACAAAAACAGTTTATTGAATTGTTAAAAGTTGAGGTGATCTTAACACGTAGGGTTTTATTCGGGAAACTCTTATATTTTTTATAACGAAGGCAATTAATATTTCAGCGAGAGTTCAAGTAATGATTTATGATTCCAGAGTCAATGTTATCGTCAAGTATCGCTATCTCGATTAAGATTGTAACGCACTTGAACAATAGATCGGTCACTTAGTTAGGGTGAGAATCAAAGGGCCTAAAACATTTCACACGCTTTAAAATTCTTGTCTAAAACCAGCCTCTACTGAGTGAATTTCTTTAATTAATCTTTAAGGAAGAACAATAATAACTATAATTTCCTTTAACAAATTGGTTCAGTCAAAACAGAGCAAACGTTTTGAATCTTGTGCCATTCATAATTACCCATTTAGTAATGAGAGTCTTTAAGACTAATTGTTATCTGATCTAGGTAATCTGTGTCGACCAAATCTTTTATGGATTTTTAATTTCAGGTTATCAAATTTTAGAAAGATTAGAGTTTGGCAGCAATTAATTAAACTTCTGACGAATGGGAATTTCGTAAATAAGTTAAAGTCGATAATAATACACTTCTCCTACATTTTACTGTAGAAATATTAATTATAGTGTTAATACTCGTATATGAAGCGTACTTGTAATTTTATTTTTATGAATTATGTAGAAAATACATATTTTACATAAAAACATTCCTTCTAATATTTATAATGAAAATCTGATGATAAGGAATGGTGGCTGAAGTAATTATAACAAATTACTTTGTTTCGTCTCTACTTTTGAAAGCTCAGTTAGAGATTTAGATTCAAATCACTGAGTTCAACCTTAACTTGGTTCAGCTTTTAACAGTTAGAGCAAAACTTCAGATTTCAAAACTTTCGATACACCGTCATCAAAAGTCCTCTCTGGAAACCTGGACAAGGCGAGTTGAATCGTTATTGTTTCTTAATTTCTTCAGTCTAAAGGGAAAATTCTCTTGTCTTAAATCAAACATTAATTAATCTGGCTGAATAGGGATTTGTCTTAGATAACCTTTTAGTTTTGTTTTACCAGTGAGTTTACTTGACTCGAAAGATTCGTGTTTGCTTTCTATATAACTATCTTAACTCTTCCACTGTCCTCTAGGATTTACTATCGGTTATTATGTAGCAAACCCAACAACTGTCCCATGATAAGAAAAGGAACTTACGTACCAGAATACAAAATTTGTGTTGCATGTATCCCCGTTAACTCTACATTAGGTTATTACACCATTTTAAACATCTTCTTTGAAAAATGTGAACTTGTTCGGAATCAAACTAGATAATACGTCGGTGTTCGGAGAGGGGTTTAAGAGGAATGTCTTAGTTTGAGTAAGCCAAGCATATTGCCCTGTCCCATCAAATAACACGAGAAATATAATAAAAAAAGGGGGGGGGGAACAAACAGTAAATTCAATTTTTACACTTTTTACAGTCGTGTTTTCCAACCATGGATTGCCTTTTTTTTTAATACATAAAACCTTGTGTCTCTTTTCTTATTCATGAGTTTCATCATATTACATAGATATAGGCTTAGAAGGTCATGTTTTAAAGTGTAATATACATTTCGAATGTATGCACATCATAGTATGCTTATAAAAACAACATGCCGTAACATAGGCCCTCGGTATAAGCAAGATCCAGGACGTTTTACATTTATGAAACATAAAAACGACCTTGTTATGTATAAAAACCTGTCATTTTTCCCGACCCTTCGGCTCGGTTGACTACTGCTTCCATGTCGTTAGCTCCTGCAAATCGCCAGACTATTACTTAATATCTTAGTACAGCGTTTATTTTTAGATTTTAGTATTCACGGTTTATTTTATTACGATGATTATTTTTTATTTCTACATCTCTTACACTGAATGTTGCACTTTGATATACACATTCATATTGTATTTTGATGTACAAATGTGAACAAAAAAAAATTATTTTTTTTGTTAATATTAGAATAATACAAGAATATTTATTTCACTGTTTTAACACAAAGAATGTGCTTGGATGGCATCAGAAGTTAAAGGCGAGAGGGATGTTAAGGAACCAAAGATAGTGACAGGAATTTTAAAAATTAGGTGGATAAGAAACTAGTCAAACTTTTACTCTCTAAAATATTTTTAAAATTAAAAATCTTTTTAAAACTTATTTGGTAACTTTTAATATTCGAAAACGTTAAACATATATTAATTGCTTTATATATACTATTAATTTAAAATCCCTAAATTATACTGTTGAACCAACATATCTATTTTTGATATTATACCACAGACTAAAAATATTATTATTTACCTCCGATACCTATTTATTAATATATAATATCTTAGCTTTAATTTATTACGGCTGTTTGTTTTAGAGAATTAATTTTTCATTTCCTCTAAAACATCGAGTATAGCAGTTTAATCTATATCTTCATTAACGAATTTCTCACGCTAAATAAGAAATTAAATAATGATAAGGTGCGCGCATATACATTTTTTAATGACGATCAAAAATTACATTGATTGTTGATTTAATAGAGGGCTCCCATTTATAAAACATTTATTTTAAAAGGAACCAGAGTTGACAATGTCCTTATGAATACTTCTATTTAATTCTTCAACCACGAAGGGCAGTTTTTTTTTGTCTTAATTTTTTTATTATCTTGGACAACATCTTTTGATAAATAACATAATTCAGAGGAAGTAGATTTATTAAATGGGCCGAGAAGGAATATAAATTTCCCTCTATCCCAGGCTCAGGATAATGGACCCACCGGGAAAAACCAGTTTCTTTGATACACTTGTTTTTATATTAATTTAGTTTAAATAATAAAGCTTTCTTAAAGCTGCGGGTCTGCCCGGGTGTGGTCTGATGGTGGAGGCACTCGACACTAGCTCTCCTCGTGGCCAAAACTTCAATTCGCCTGCCAATTAAAATTTCCTCTTAAAGGGCTGCCAGCTTCTTATTTCTTCATTTTTTTTCACCCCTCTTTTCACCCTCTCCGCTATTCTTCTTTTAATGCTATTTTATCTCTCACAAAAGTTCGTAGAAACGCATAAACAGACGAACGTCAACTTCGTTCTGCCACGCCTTTTTAGACTCGCGTTATTTTCCCGTTTATTTACTGAAAATAACCATTATAAGAGAAAGTGATCTTAGAAATAATAAAAAAGTTGTTTTCAGGCTGTTCGACCCCCTGCTATTATCGAGATGCCGATAACTTAAGATGAAGTTTCTTGTTTCTATCATTTCTCCTCTCTTTCGCTACCTGTTAAAGAATCAGTTATCGCTTTTCTGCACTGTTATTACAGTTTTTTTCGTGCTTCTCTTCTAAGTTCAATAAAGCATTAAAAACCATTGTCACGATTCGATCGGAATCTAATTACGTCCGAGACGGTAATAATCAGCTGTTAATGTGCGAACAAGGCAGCCATTAGGCGCTATTAACCCCAGGGGAAACTATGGGGCATCCAACTTCCTTCATTGTTTCGGACGTTTACAAGTTATCTCAGCTCCTAATCGACCCACTTTCTATATGACATCGGCTATGTGGCTATAATTTTATTTTTTATCTATTTTAACCTGTTTTTTTTATTTTATTTTTTTTAAAAAAAGATTCCTATCTATCTACTTGATGCATATACTTATTTTCCTGACTATTTAATAACATAGTTAGTTATTATTATTATTTTTTTTTTTTAAAAGAAAACAATATTCCATTAAACTGAATTATAATTGATTTAAATAACTGGTTTACAGACACTCTTACAGGTCGTGTAATGCTAATTTTTATAAAGACGTTTTGACAGCAAGATGACAGACATTTTCTCTTATAACCTGCTGCTTTGTGGGCAACCTGAAATCATACCTTGTTAACTTCTGCAGGGGGCGTGAAAATACCTTTGTACGAATCCTTTAAAAAGAATGTGGAAATTTCTTGTTTGCTGGATTTTCTCATAGCATCGTTCAACTTATTTTATACAGTAATTAGATTACCTATAACTTATTATTAAAAAGTCACGGTTCAATAATTTTATGCATACTGCATAATTAAATATTTTTAATCAAGCGAACAAACAATATTATTTATTGGATATTTTCAACTTATTTTAGATAAAGCGTAATTTGAAGAGAAAATAATATGATTAGCCGCTGCAGTGTGGGAACGTATTTTGTTGTTTAATTTGCTCAAAGTTAAAACGAACCCACCAATAATTATAAATTTTCTATTTGCTATAATAGAATCAGACAAATAAGTTACCATATTGGTATAATAGGTGATAGAATTGAGCTCTATCTGATCTTTTAAAGCCGGTTCATTGTTATTACAGGTTACATTTCTTTAATTTATAGAGACAGACTGGAGACAGGCGGTGAAGAGAAGAGTGTTTGTCCACCGATAGAAATCTGAGAATACCAGTTCTGCCGCGGCTCCAATTCCAGCTTACCATACAAGGAAAAAGTGATTATTCACACACAGTAAACGATCCGTGGATTAAAGCTAACGTCTTCATCACTAGTTTTTTCGAGGCTACTCGTTACGTTGCTGTCGTTATTTATATTCCGATTGTTTTGAACGGTGTATAATGAAATAATTGAATCGGATAAAAGGTCGGTACTTGTGCACGGCTGGCGGGGAATCGGGAATAATTAATTAAGGCGCAATCAAATCTGCATATCTGTACAGAGGATCAGATAAATCCCGAATCTGTAGCATTCCACGATAACGAATGTTCCATGCAAATGTCCTTCGATTGAAAAACAGGACCTCGGATTTTATACGAAGAGAGTTTATTATATGGGCCGGGTGGCGGGCGGCGGTGGTTCTCTTGGATTCGGCTGAGTTATGGCCCTACGACAGATTATAACCGGGTATAATGAAAAATTTACATAGGGTTTGATGAATGTCGGACCTATTGACAAGTTAATTTGTGTTTTGGCGTGGGTGTGGGGCTCTGAGCAAGACGGTGCCGGGCATTAGCATAAGCCGTTGCCTCTGCCGCCGTGTGAGCTGCGTATACCTGTCATAATATTACTGGAAAGCAACGCCCTGCACACAACTTCAAACCCTCTATGATTTATCTTACCATGGGTTTGTTTTAAAAATCAATTTCCAGTCCGTGAGGAAAGAAAAAGAACACAAAGCAACCAAGTCTTGGCCTTACATACGTCTAAAAACGCCCATCTCATGCTTGTAGATATCTGAACTCCATACATATAAAACCAGTTAGACACTAGTCTTACATGTCTATCTATTTCTTAATTCTTGTGTTCAACATTTCATTAACTATTTATGATCGTTAACTTTCCTCAGAAAAATACTATCTGACATACCCATTTTATTATATAACTGTAAGTATCACTCTTTTTAAAACTAACAATTCATAAAAAGTATAACAAAAATTAATATTTGCAATGATAAATTAAGATTTTAAGCCTCTAATAGACATAGAATAAAAGCTAGATTCGTATTTACTAACTAAAGAACAGCACATAAAATCAATTCGTTAACTGATGAATTTATAAACTATAAGCGAACGATACCTTTAAGATTGTATGATAAGTTACACATAGCTTGAATTTATTTCGTGTTACAATGACATTTATCTGGTCCTGTTTCAACAATGTGCATGAGCATGACCTCTTTAAAGATCATACTATGTTTAAAGTAAAGAGGTGAATGATGTATTATTGATGGTCGGATAATCGACGCCACCACAAACATTTTTTACCTGGAAATTTTTACCTGTGTCCGTATAACAGTTCTTAAGGGATCATTCCGTAATAATAGTAGTATAAAGGACCGAGTAATCCCTGGCCTTTCCTCTTTCCGTTACCTTGCTATTACATTGATTTTATGAAA
This sequence comes from Gerris lacustris, assembly GCA_951217055.1. Classification (NCBI taxonomy): domain Eukaryota; kingdom Metazoa; phylum Arthropoda; class Insecta; order Hemiptera; family Gerridae; genus Gerris; species Gerris lacustris. Next base: position 59,570,094 of record OX578276.1, on the reverse strand, counting down.
TACTCGTGGAGGGTCCCATGTTACAAACGGCTTACATAGCTTAACAAGCTTGAGTCAACCTGCTTTTAAACAATAATCTTAGATAATTCTAGTTTTCTTTATAATCTGGACTTATTTGGTTGTAATATGGATACGCGTTAGCATTATAGTCTCACAGGCTTTTAACTGTGATCTTCATGAAAGCTTTTACTTTATAATAATAATGAGATTAAGAATCCCTTGGGGAGAAGCTAAGAATAAAGCGAATTAGTTGTCTGCTCAGTAAAAACAGATTATTATTTAGTTTAGAGTTGTAAGTATTTACTTGGGTATTTAGAAAACATTCACTACAGTCTGAGGATTTAATGTTTTTATATACCTTTATTAAAAATAGTTACCTAACAAAATAAAACAAAAAATAAAAAAAATTAAATATATATATATATATATATATATATATATATATATATATATATATATATATATATATATATATATATATATATATATATATATATATATATATATATATATATATATATATATATATATATATAGGAAAAACCACAAACTGTCTCTCCATGTAAATTGAAATAACTTTAATATGAAAGCAGCTTTCAGCCGCAATATGCAGTGATGATGGCCTTTCGAAGCTGTTTTCATATTAAAGTTATTTCATTTTACGTTCAGTTTGTGTTTTGCCTTTAAGATGACCTCCATAGAAGCTCCCTTATCTAACATAATATATTTATAATGAGTGAATTAACATATTATTGATTACTATGCTTATTCTTGTCTTTTGGGTATTAATACCCTACAGACATGTATAAGAATAAGCATAGTATAGAAATAAAATGAAATATACTACGAATATGACATATTATTAATTTGCCACCATTTTGTTTTATTAAAACGTTTAGTATAAATATAAAGTATTTTAATTATTAACTGTGTGTATCGTTTTGTGTATCTCACATTACTAATGGTAATATTGAAGATTTCACTGCATTAAATATCTAATTTATTGGGATTGTAAGTATAGCATGGAAGAGAAATGTATAATTATGCAACCTTCTCAAGAGACTAATATTTTTCCGTATCAATAAAACATTTTTTCTTCTTGTGTTATCAACCGTCTAAAATTAACACCAATAAGCACATTATATCAATTAGTCGCTACAAACAATATACGGTCACTGAATTTATTTTAAAAATTACTAAGGTGAATAGAGATGTGTTTTGCTATTGTTAGAGATAAATGTATTCCTGTCAATTGGTTTTTATATGCCTGTAGCGGCCTACTGGGTTATCGAAACTAATGTTATTTGAATTTATTTAGAGAAATTGGATTATTAAAGGTAGCCTAGGCTGGCTGTTGAGTAGACGTTATCCGCAGGTTCTCCCCTCCAGCCGAGAACGCAATTAAATAACAGGTTGGTCTGGGACCGTTGTCTGAATATGTTGATAGGGGCCGAGGGGCAGCTGCCTATTATCTTGTTAGCGGCCTCTCCTTGGACATTCCTCATCTGATGGGCTCTTCAAACAAAATTTTCTTAATGTATACTGTAGGTATCGTATTTTTTTTTTTTTTTGGCTCCTACAAACCTAACCCTTCTTTCTCCCTAAGGGCTTACAGTTCTTAACATTACTGGCCTACATCAGATGGGCTCTAGTGAAAGTGCTATAAATTTCGACCTGGACAAGAATATAATTGAGTTTATCAATATAGTTAGTTCCAATTATTTACATCATAATCTGTTAGATCTATTATAATGTTGTTGGAATAAAAGAGAAAAAAAAATAAAGGAAAGGTTAATAATTTAAATTTCTTCGGTTGTAATCATATTATTATCATGTCTACACTGTTGTTTTCAATGTATTTTATAAGCTACTAATGTGATAAATCAGGCTAGAAAGAAGCTGGAGAAATAGTGTAATTATTAGTGACCTCTACTCCACTCTAAGTTTCAACATTCAATAATTACTTGGATTTTCTTTTTAAGGGAAATGCTACACCATAACTTACTACGCCTCACTCATAAGCCACTATGGAATGCATCCAACTCCTTATTATTCTCATTAGTTCACGGAATATTGTCAACTGGAAATGCTTAAAATCGCTGATATGAATAAATAAAGAATAAACTCTGAACATATGTTATTTGACAGATTAGTAATGACGTTGTTATGGTGTGAACCATCATAACATGTCTACAACACCATGGTGCATGGAAATTCATTATGGCGTGGACGATAGGAGAAAATTATTATTCATAAATATAAATTTGTTGTTGATATATAGATGAGCTTTTACTTATTTTTCTAATCTATTTTGTATTAAAATATTTCGGACATATCTACATTATTCAGTAAGTGTACCACTTACAAATGAATTTAATTGGTTCAGTGTTACAAAGTTACATTTCTCTTTGACCATAATTAATGCCAATGTCAAGGAATAAACTGTATTAAATATCTAATTTTAAATTAGGTATTAGATATTTATATATATATATATATATATATATATATATATATATATATATATATATATATATATATATATATATATATATATATATATATATATATATATATATATATATATATATATATATATATATATATATATATATATATATATATATATATATAGGATTATAAATATAGCATGAAAGGGAAACGTGTAAGTTTTTTATCTGTTTAATGTGTTTTTTATTTTTATTTTTAGACTTTCAAGATTTTTGTAAGATTCTAACTTTTTTATTTTCTCTTATAACTTACGAAGCTTTGCTATCTTAAAGGAAAAATGTTTAAGATGGCCTTTTAGCTGTTATCGAAAGAATATTTTTAAAAGAAGTCAAGGGAAAGGTTGCCATTATAAGGTAGAAGTAGAAAGCAGAGGATCCCTTGTATATTTAATTTCTTTATCTGGACGATGCTTTAGCACTGGAGATGGAGAACAGGGTGTTTTCAGCCCTATCAATGAATTCACCCCTCCCTTTTTGTTTTCCTCCACCTTCATTCTTCCCAAGTCATAATTAAATTTTACTCTCGCTCGATTTTGTCGAGGATTGTTTAAGGGCTTTTTGTTCTCGATTCAATCCTACTAATATTTTCCACGGAGATGGAAGTTTTTTTTTTTTAATTTTTTAAAAACCATTCATGGAAATTAATAAGACATCGACGAGAGAAATAAGTAGTTTAAATTGATTCTACTTGGAATTCGGTAGTTCTAAGTTTAGATCTTAGAGTATATTCATATTTGTACCATCCGACTGCCGGTAATAGGCAATAAGCTACGATTTTCCACATGGTGGAATAACTTAATGAATTTACTTGTGTTTGTCTTGTCGATTCTCGGTTTACGGCTCCTCGTAATTATTAATGATCTCGGAGAAACTTTAGGGACCGAAGTTGGATCCGTGTGCCGACGACCCCTCGACTCGACACAGAACCTTACTGCCCTGTCCTCGTCCTCATGCCGAGACCTGTTCTATCTGCGGATATAGCAAGTAAAAACCTGAACCGATACAAAAAAAAGAAGAGAGATCGGGTCAGTGATCCTGACAAGCTCGAGCTCTTCCCTGGATTCCCTGTTTGAAAAGAATCACGAGCAGCTCAAATTGCTCTCAACTCTTTAACGCTGCAGGACGTTGGTAGAGAGGGAGAGGAAAAAATCTAGTTCACATCAATGGAACCTGATCGGGTCTTCACTTGACTTTTTTTGAGAGATAATTTGATCGACCACGACAAACTAATCTTTTTTCCCTCTTTTTCCTCCCGAGATAAAAACTCGAGTAGGATAAAGTTGTAATGGATACCCTGACATAGTTTTTGTTTACTAATTTTTTGTTCGTGGACCAATTTATAATATGGTAGCAAAAGTTATTTGCTAAAGTTACCGTCAAGAATGTTGCAATGCAAGGACTTGAAACACTTAACTCTGAATGCATTTTATAAAATTTAATTAATTCAAAAGATGAGTTTTACATCACTAACATTGCACACGAAAAATACAATGTATGTATTTATTTATAATTTTATCACCAACAAATTAAGGTCCTTGGAATCGAAATCGAAATACTCAATATCTGAGTTATATTTCCAGAAAGGTCGTAAGTTGTATTGCTCAAAGATGCTCGTTTTATAAACTAATGTGTTATTAGTGACAATCACGAATAAATACACGTTTCACCAAAGTTATTAGCTAACAATTTAACCTTGTTCCTTTAATAATTATTATAAAAGTAAATAATTCCTAATTACTATTCTCCTGATTTTTTTTTTTTTTAAAAAACATGGTTGATTTAGGTGTGGTAATGATAAAGGATCAGTTTTTCTAATATGATGAGACGTTTCGACCCTCATAGAAGGTCATTTTCAATCATTTTTATTTGTTAAATAATGGTGTCAATGAGGTGAAATTAAAATGTTATCTATCTTCAAGAAATGAGAGGGTCATATATTATTTACTGTTGAACACTATTATAATTGAATTTTAACGTTTAACTAACATGACAGTAAAACATATAACTAATACGAATATTAAATATGCCATAATAATATTTGTATAAGTTATATGCTTTACTGTTATGTTAGTTAAACGTCATATATGTTATAATGTGCAATAGTAAATAAGTAATTATTTAAGACCCTCTCTCATGGAGATAGATAGCATTATAATTGCACCTCCTTGACACCATTATTTAACAAATGAAAGATGATTAAAAATTACCTTATATAAGGTAAAAAAGGAAAGGTCTCATCATAATGGAAAAAACATCGCTTATCATTACCACACCTAAATTGTTTACAAATAATCATAACATAAGAAAGGTATTATTTTCAACGGTTTTAAATATTATTATTCTACTGTATTAGTTGGCCATTTTATAATCTACTATTACTCTGGTATAGCTTTAAATTAATATTTTCATTAGTATCAATAATTATCTAGATGAAACTGATTGGCTAAATTATAAACAGCTTTGTTTATGATTATTTTTAATGCATATTTCATTAGTATTTCGCTTTTCTTTTCCATCGTGATTTCTTCTCCTCATCTTTATATCTTTTTATGGTACATTAATAACATTTAATTTCTTGTAAAGGTAATGAAAAATTCGACTGACCGATATGCACTCTAACCCTATGTTTCGTGTTTTCTATCATAGAACCATTAAATTATTCATGGTTATTGATTTATTTAATTTATAATGAATATCGAATATGGAGCCCTACTTTGGTTCTATATTGTTATACCTTAACACGAGCTTTGTATCATATCATTATTTTATAATAAATAATTTACTACTAGGGTATGGTTAGCGAATTCTTAAAAAACTGACTCTCCAAGTAAAATGATACTTGTTTATTTATCAGTGCAGCTTAAGCCCTTTTTAAGGCCATCATCAGTGCCTATAAACAAACATTAACCATTAAAACTCCTACAAACATGTATAAAACCGATAAAATATGTAAGCAAATAAAAGCTTACAATAAAAATGAATAAGGTAAAATTACATATCACATTTTTTTTAATTATTAATGTATGGTTAACATTTCCAGAGGTAAAGATGGAGTAGGAATATTGCTATTTTTTTGCTACTAATTCTAGTGCTTTTATTTCATGCAATTTATTTATGTTAAATTATTTTGTTTCAGGTTTGTTTACTTCTTTTTCTTGGCTATGGTTTACCTAACGAGTGAGTAATTAAATAGATACAGACAATATTCAGTTAAATATTCATATATATATATATATATATATATATATATATATATATATATATATATATATATATATATATATATATATATATATATATATATATATATATATATAAAGGGAACAAAAATACTATAACAAGGAGAAACAATTTATAACTAGATTTAACAGGTATTTTCAGGATCGATTCCAGTTACGTATTGAAATTGACCCTGAAACCCTTATTTTTATAACAAGATATTGTTTAATTTAATTAAGAGGTTATATTTATTATTCTCCTCATTAACTTGATTCTTAGATTTAGATTTATAATAATAACAAATATATATATATATATATATATATATATATATATATATATATATATATATATATATATATATATATGAAAACTCACCTAAAGAATTTTCATGCTTCTAGTATTAATGTCTAAAATGTTAATTGTATTTTTGTTAAAATTTTCCTCAGACACATTTTAAATTTAGTTGGAATACATTTTTTTGTATACCTTACATATATATATTGCATATGTGCAGAACCTTATGTATAGATATATAATTTATTATTACTTTTGCTTCCGAGCTTATACCGAACGTAACTGAAGCTAATTGTCCTGAAGAACGAAAATATTTTATGTCTTCGATTTCAAAAATTCCAAGACAGAAATCCGTCAGTCGCTCAATGTTTGCAAACCAACGTACCTTAAAAACTACTTATCTGATTTTAATGAAATTTGAACGGTAGGTCATAATTAGCCTATTGCTGGTCCCACATAGGTATCAAATTCTCCAGTCATTTTTTTGTCTGCACAAACATACATTTATGCACAATCTGCACAAACATATATTTATTTAAACCTATATCTTCAATAGAACGCATTTGATATTTATGAAAATTGGATGGAAAGAATTCGTCTGAATACGTCAAAAGCAGTGCACAGATAGTCCTTGATTAATTTAAACCGTATGAGCTCTAAATTGATACTTTAATTCATGTAAAAGATCAAATCAATTTTGACAGATTTTATTTTAAAAACGGGGGGGGGGGGAATTATTAAAAAAAATTTAATAATTCAGTATTACATATTAAATTTAACAATAATGTATTGTAAAAGCATAAAACCATTAAAGTATTCTACATGGGAGGCGAGGAAGATAAGCGCCACACTAATTAGCAGACTATTTTTAACATATAAAATTTGTTCCAGTTGTCGAGTTCAAAATATTTAGCATCACAGTTAATGCTGTTTACCCTAGAATTATCTTACTTGATATAAAGGACTCTTTCTTTCCACGCCACAAAGTCCTGGACAGAATTTCGGTTCAGGCATCAGGGAATATTTTTGGTCTTATATCTGTCTGTCGTTCAACCACCTTATCTTAAATTCTTTTCAGATTGTCATGTTGGTCTTCAGGTCAGTCTCAGTTATAGTCGGACTGTCCGTTTTTCCTATTTATAAAAGCGTAAAACTGAAACTTAAACTGAGACGGAGATCTGATAGGATAGAGCGAACCTATTTGTTTTATTTAGTTCTTAGATGTCCTATGTGTAAACAGACACATCATGCATCTCGTCAGTTTTTATTTAACTCTTGAACAGTGGACTTGTCGTATAGACACACTCTTTTAAAAATGAAAACCCTTCTTAATTAATACTTAGTAATATTTAATTTTTAATTAAATTAAATATCATTATTAAATTCAGATGAACCTTTTTAATATAACGTTTTATTAATATTATTTTACCTAAAGTTTTAAAAGTTGTATAGCTTTCGATAAGACTAACAAAAAGGATTATGAGTTTCTGGTGAAATTTATAAAATTGGTCTATGCTTGTGGAAAAAAACGGGCCCTAATTACCACAACGTTAACATTAGGGACGCTGCCTATACTTTACTATTAGACTGTAGAAGACCTGCGAACAAAATGGATCGTGTAAATAAAAACCACCGTCTGGACTGAAATGAAACAAAAAACTAAACTGAGATTGACATGACCGTCTAAAATCACCTTCAAAAGCTACTTGTCCGATTATAATAAAATTCAGATAGTGGTTATTGCTAGTGCCACATACGTTTCAACCCTCTGTGTTCATTGGTTTTCCTTCCACATGCACAAACGGTTTTTTTATTAAATATCTTAAAAAGGACTCATCCGATTAAAAAAAATTGGATGGTTTGTCGAAAGCAATTCACAGATTTTCCAATATTAATTCCAACCGTCTGCGTGCATTAAAGCCTCGTCCAGACTGCCGAACTAAACAGAGGAAACGAGCCGAGCATTAGTCTCTACGCATGCCCAGTCTGAAATGCGCAGTCGCACTTTAAACTGGGCATGCGCAGAGACCAAAGCTCGGCTCGTTTCCTTTGTTCGGTTCGGCAATCTGGACGAAGCCTAAATATTGCTTAAAATGACACTTTTATGCATGTTAAAAATTAAAACAATTCTAACAGATTTTAAATAAAATGAGTAGAAAAAGGAAATAAATAAGAAATAGGTCGTAAAAGTAAAATACGTGATAGAACGCAAAAAAGCTACTTTTATTTAGTTTACTGTCCGTACTTAATAAGGCTTCTGAAGTAGAGTCTATAGAGTAGTTTCCACCACCGCACCGGTGTCTAATAAGTCTTAAGATTGCAGGTATCATTTTTGAGTTGAGAGTTGCTTATGAGGAGTCATTAGCAACTGAGTTGTGTATAATTCATATAAAAATGTCTGCTTTTTTTGCTCTAAACTTTTTTTTATCATTGTTGTGATTCATATAGATCACAGTCGAAAGTATGTGATCTTTTTTTTTTTATTTAACGTTGTTGCTATAATTGCTTTGTGTTAGATTCACGGAGATTATCATAATCAATAGTGGAAGCGAGAGGTAAGACTTCGTATTTCACCAAACGCGATCATCTCTAAAAAACAATTTGTTGTTAAAGATTGTAATTTACTTTCAAAAGGCTGGTTATAACTTAGTTACAATGATAAAATGGTTGTAAAATTTAAAACGGCGTTTTCATTTCGTTTGGGAGCTAAGACAAAAAATGAAGTGGAGCAGATGTTATTATTTGAAGCCTAATGGCCCGGGGGCTGGAGGTGCAGAACCCGCAGAGGATCCAAATCCAAAGTTCCATCTCTCTCCGGCTTTATATCAATTATGTTTTTATTAAAAGATTTAGATTAGGAAAACGTCGGTGTTAATTGCTTGTGCGGACAGGAGTGGGTTGGAAACCCAGTATATTATAGACTCGAGGCGTGTGGTGGGGGTTTTGGCCTGGGCCTCGGGCGCTGGGCTTCTAGAGGCCGGATAATTACTGAACAAACACGCCACACTCGATTTGCATGCATGCTTTCCTTTAGACCAGCTCGGAACGGCCAGAGACATTAGTTCCTCGCACTCTTCAAACATCTTTGACGACCTAACTAATCCGATGGACGATTCCTCTTGCTCGGAAATACACCCGAGAAATATCCATAAGGGCGTCCCATTACCTTGTTTCTTTTCTTCCTTCTTCTCTTTTTGCGGGTATTTTTTTTCTTTTCCTTATCCTTTTCCTTTTTTCTTTACCGCAAATTAAACATTCTTAGAAGGGGATCTCGGTGGCCTGGCTCGGATGTGCCCCGGTCTTGGTATACCGGGTTCGTTACCCTGTCCTTAATCTACTTTAAATCAACTCTAGGTATAATACCGGCTCGAGCCGATTTGAATGGAATCGAGAGAAAATTGTATTCCGTTAAATTAGACCGAGTCTTTTTTTGTTTAAATTACATAAAAGAAAAAGAAAAAAAGGAGAATAAAGAAACCAAGAGTAAGAAAAAAATCGTAAAAGACATTGCCGGTTTTTGTTATCTTCCTTTGCAATCTTGGGACTAAAACATTATAAGTTTGTTAACAATTATCGTACAAATCATCTGATGGTATCTTGTTACGCAATGGATTTTCATAATTAGGCCTAACTTTTTTTTTTGAAATGCGGATAAAACTTTTTATTTTGGATATTTTTTAAATTTTATTTTATTATTAATTTTATTTTTAATTTATTAAGAGACAAACCTTTCTTTTAGGTAATTTAAAAGTTTAATGTTGAGATTATTCGAGTGAAAAGCCAAGAAATTGATATATGGTGAAGAGGAAGAATGTTGCAGATCGACTGAGAACGACATATTTATCGAAATCTATTAGGTATTCAAAACAGAGTGAACATTTTCCAAGCGCCGCGCCGCCGGTGCGGTTTTTCTAATCCCGAAGTGTCAAGAATGTTTCGAGTCTGGCCGCGCCGAGAAAAGGGGATTTGCTCTTTTCTTTTTTTTAAAGAAAATTCCGTGGAAGGTTTTGAAATTGAAAAAAGGGAATGACTAGAGGGAGATGTAGAGGACCCGATGGGAACCGGCCTCTCCTCCTTGGGACCAGTTTTTTCCTTCTGAGTCGAAGGAATTACGCTTTCGACTCTTGGGAGGATAAGACGGGCCCAGGGTCAAAGGATCTTTCCGACTTACTTGTATGCAAGGATACGCGAAGGAAAAACATTTCTAGGAAAATTCTTCCCTTCTTTTACCTTAAAGGAACGAATATTTACATAAACGAATAATATTATTATTCTTTTTTTTATGGTATAAAGGACCAAGAAAAGATGCTTTTAAAGATCGAACCTACATGACGTACTAGAATATTGTATAATAATATTTAATTTCGTATCTTGTTGTTTATGAAAAGAAAAACAAACGTTAATTACTTTTATGTTATATTAACTCGAGACATAGATGCAAAGATTAATCTTTAAAGTAAACTTACTCTGTGTTATGTAAATGGATATTTCCAACTTTTTTTCTCTTTCTTTTAAATCGGCTCTGCTGTATAAAATTAATTAGAACCTTGTTTATAAATAAATTAAACTTGAGTCGGTGGTAATTAGAGTTCACGTAGCCTGTAATTACAGGGTTCTCATAGCCTATAGGAATAAAGAAAACCATTATAATCCGAAGAATTTCAATAGAATTATAATGTCGGGCCTCCGATACCAGAGCTTCTCCAAATAATATTTGTGTTAACAATTTACAGTAGGGACTATTATCTGTAATTCTATTCATATAAGCAATCTACTGCACCCGGAGCCACTACTAATAATGATCTGAATTATTAATTCCTTCTTTCCCCTTTCCTTTTCTTCAAGTATATAGATAAACTAATGCTTCTCTATCAGACTCGCACAGAAAGCTGTTATTTAATCAAACGATTCCCTGTTTCACGAAGTATAGGGTTTTCGCAGTGTTTCGCGTGTCTGAATCTTAACCCATTCTTTTCTACTCTTTCAAAACAATCGTGTGAATACGGTTGCCTCTTCTTTTCCTTCTTTACTTTTATTGAATAAAATACAAAAAAAACAACCACATATCACAGACGGACGTGTGATTGGTGGTCAATATGAGCGGAATAAGTAATTAGACTGTTGGTTTAATGCAATTAACTCATTTCTCACAAGAATAACTTTTTTTTGTAAGGGAACCCTTCTTTTCTTAGTTAATTGTTTCATAATTGTTATCACTATTGTTTTAAAGGTGGTTCTTCCTAACTTTGATCTTATCTATTTAATAAAAGTAATAGTTAATATATGTTGTAATTTATTAGAAGACGGAACAAACAATATATAAATAAAGCTTAATAGTATACATTCAGACGAAATTATTAACTGAATAACATAAATATTAAAATAATTACAACTATGAGGAATCAAATTGTAGCTATCTTGTTCCGATGTGTAGGCTTTGTTTTGAAATAAAATGATTTATGAACTAACTGTGAGACTCTAGGTATTCTGGACTTTTAGTTTTTATTCTTGCTATATTTGCCTTTAATTTCGTTGTAACCCTTATTACTTTAAGAAATAATACTACTGAATATTACAATTTGTCCTTCACCGAATGCACTGACACTGAATGAGGAAGCATGACTGAATACTCTGCAATAGTGAAAGCGATATGTGATATTGAAATGAATGTGCGGCTTTGCACTCTAATAAAGTACCCAGACATTCTTTTCTCAAGTTTACTCTGGCTTTTACTGCTTTCAATTGCCCTTAGCACGATTTGACTGTTTTTTACTAGATTTTTCAATAGCACGATTCGACTCTAAGGATTTAGATTTAGTTTAGACTTTTTAGATCGATCACACTTATTGTAATAAGTGTAGTATACTACACTTATTCTTTAAAATATATGTAGGAATGTTATTTGTCAAAATTGATATATATTAGGTATGTTTGCTTATATTTTCAGTCGACTTAAAAAAAAATTGCCCTTTTATCACTCTGTTACTTTTAAAGAGCAGATAACACATATTGAATTGCAGCAATGTTTTGGGGATGCATAATTACTTTCTTTTTCTTGCATTTTGGAAGTACAACCTATTTTTAACTGAAAGAATTGTACTTTTTATGTTCAACCGGGAAAAATTTCTGTTTTTTTCAAATAAATAAAATAAAATATATTTATTATATCCAGAGAAAGAGAAAGAGAGAGAGAGAGTAAAAAACGAAAAATGTGCTCAATTGTGTAGAGTTCTCTCTAACTGAGATATATTTTTATTACTGTTGTACGTCCGGCTTCCTCTGCCTACTATACTGGATTTACGAGGGAATAACTATCGATCCTAGGTTTTACCTTCTGGCCGAGACGATTCCGGATCTCTAAAGATTATCCCTCTTGCGATGTACTTTTACAAAAATATTGAACTTTATATTATTCAAAGACGGCTTATGCTTGATAAGTGATTTGAACCTTACACAATAGATAATTGGAAAAAAAATACCTGGATGACCAGAAACATTTCATATAGAAGCGTACTCAAGCTTCTATATATGAAATTTTGTTTTCAGAAATATTATTAGAGACCTACCATATTATTCGGAAAAATTAGATTTATAACTTAGCAACTTATATCATTAAAATTGATTAATCAATAAGGGATGTATGGTAAGAAGTATTAAATGGGAAAATCGTTAAATAATTATAACTAAAATAAAAAGGCATCTTTACAAAAATATATTTTACTCGTTTCTATTACGAATTATTATTCTGTCTAAAATAAATATAGATTTAAAAAGGAGATGGTGCAACCTCTTCTTTCATCTTTAAATTTGTTTTTAACCTCAAAAAAGTTAACAATATTAGTATAAGGGAAAAGTGGAGTAGTTTCAAAACGTGTTCGTTTGGTCGAACATACACCACATAAGGAACACTAGGCACGTGCCTTGAAGCGGCAAGCTTAAAGAAAACACAGGACTAAACACTAAAAAAATAAAAACAAAGCAACTTTAAACTTTGATTGTCTATACTCTGCCCCTTCCTTCGTTAAAACTTTTGTCCCTAATCTAGGAACAAGACAAGTTTCCACCACCGAGTTTTCCCAGCTGAATAAGTTTATGTACTCCACGTGACTAGTTTGGTATTTTTGTATGTTCAGTTCTTTTTTGTTACGTAATTTCTAACAGAACCCCTTGTAAAGCGGTGCTCCGATTTTAGACAGAATTGTGCGATTAGAATTTTGTCTTACTTTATTTTGATAAATTTATAAATTAATATTCCTTTTGCCAAAATTATTTTATTGATTTTGATATTTTCTACGCATAGTATTGTTGCATGTGCTTACAGATATGATTGCATAACACTATCATATAAGCACAGAACTGAAAACTTATTTGGGGGAAAATAACAACCAAGGTAAATCCATTTAGATATAGAAATAAAGTTTTAAGTTAGGACAGAAAGGGTGCGGAAGTATTCTGTTAAAAAAGGAATAGATTGTCCTGATGCGTTATTGTTTGTTAAGGGTACTAAAGACATTGCTAAACTAAATGCAAAGTATTCTGATTCATAGTGGATGTTAAACTGGAAGGGTAGAATGGCTATCGGAGGTTGATGGAACGGAGTCGTGCTAAGGAGTGGTTGAGGCCCAAGCCCTATTGGGAAGTATTACTTTACTCGGAGACAAGGTTATTGTACTGGGGTTCTGTTGAGTGATTGTGTGTGTTTAGAAGAGATGTGCAGGCTGAGTTTATATTGTGGTCCGTGTATGGCCAGGACCTGGGTTGTGAAGGAGAAGCCTAGTCAGGATATCCCTGCTAGCTTAGACGACGGACGTTTGAATACACCTCGCCCGGTACCGTAGTCACATCCACTCCTAATATAATTAGCCCTATACTCTTCCACTGAGCCTCGCACTCGATTTGCATCCATTATTTATTCACCCATTCATTCCCGAGCTCATTTTATCCGGTCATCTCCTATAGAAAGAAGCCCGCTGCCGAAACAGACAATAAGGGACGGATAGCAGAAATATTTTCGCTCCTAGAAATCGTTTCTCGTTATAAGGACTGGGCTGGAACGTCTCGCCGAGTAAAATGTGTTACGGCTCAAAGAATTCCGCCGGGGGAACCGACCGGCCGACCCTTCCTCTTCGAAAATTCTTCATTAAGTTAATATTAAACGAAAGAAAGTTATTTAATCAATCTCCCCGGAAAACTTGGCTTGAAGTCAGAAATAAATTAGGAATGAAATGGTGCGTGTTATAATCTCTGTAGTGAAATATTTTTCCCTTCATGAAATCACTTTTCATTCTCTTTATTTATCTTTCCGCTGTAAATAAATTATAAAAAAAACCTAGTTATTATTGTCGGCATAAACGCCAATAATTCATTTTATAAAATCTTCTAACGTTTCCTTTTTTCCTTTCTTAAGCAAAGTATTCTCCAATTAAGGCATTTAATCGCATCAGAAGTATATAGGTATCTATTACAGAGTAAAATTCTTAAAAGCTAAAACAGTTATTGACAACTAAGACTCTCCTCTTATCGTTCACAGTTTTCAGGTAATTTACAACTTTAAGATTTTTAAAAAAGTGGTATTGCTATCTCACAATTTTAAAGTAACTTGGGATAACAAGCAATAGAGTTCGAATGTCCATAAACTTATACTATCTGGTTTTTATAAAAAATTAACTGGTTATACAAGAACTATACTTTAGACCAAACAACATTCGATATCTAAATGTTTAGTGGTTTTTTCTTTTATATTAAAATAAAAGTGTAATTTTGACAAAATGATATGGTATTCTGGAGCGTGGTAAATGTCAACCCGTCATTCTAGGAAATAAATTAGAATTATGTCGATCACCAGGTTCTATATGGCCGACTTAATCTTATGAACCAGCATCCATAATTTATGAGCAGTTATTTTAAATGTTTTCCCATGATATTCATTTTTTTTCAGAATTCCTTATGATTTCAGTGAAAAGAAATAAAAATGATAAACTAGGTTATCGCTCGATTTATTTACAAATAGAAATGTCTTTTTAATTATAAATACACACAGCTTCTATGTTCTTGAAAATATTATAATTGGATCCTTGTAAAGTTATGTCATATTATTTAGAATAGAAACATCAAAGTTTAAGTTATATTTTAATGATTTCATCAATCTTTGACGATTAGTAAATACATTTTTTTTAATTTTTATGTTTTTATAAATAAGAACAATTAGCTTAATTAGCCCTAAAAAAAGAGTGTAGGTAAATTATACTTGTGTTAATGAATCCTTTGTTGTAGGTAACACCTCAAAAAGAGTAATTAGAGGATTCTCGCTGATAGATATGTATATCTTATTTAACAACATAGTTATATAATGAAGACATAGATGCCACAGCAGGTTGACGATCTCATAAACGTAAAAATGAATTATCCATTCCAATATATATATATATATTACAGTATAGCTCAATTTTTTTAATTGTTCTCTTGTTTTTGAAAGCACATATTGTTAGTTGGATTTTAAACGGTTTCCATTTTAGCCTTTTACAGCCCATTGATTTTTTATAGGCACCTCGTTTTCAGAAATTGGACTAATTTGGAATGTTTTAAAAGTTAGACGGTTAGATGTACTTGCACGTATAAAAATATATATATTTAAAAAATTGTGTTTGAACTTCCTTGTGGAACTATAAAATAGGAACTGTGTTTTAAATGTAAAAAGAATAGAAATACCTTCCTACAAAAATAAGTCATTTTTAAAGGCACGAGAAGAAAAAAAATTGAGACAAATTGTCACCAGACCTCTGGGCTTGTCTCTTTAAAAGCCAGCTGAAATATGGTTTATGTAATAAAGCGTTGTAAATTTTGAATGAAAATTACAGTTATTCTTGTTATTTCTCCTTTAAAATACCTTCGGTTTCCTCGACAATTTCATTCCAGTAGTTTGTTTATATTACGCAATTTATAGCTTCGAATTTTACTTATCTTAAACAAATAAAAAGAACTATCCGTTTTGATACGCAATATTGTAAATATGTACCTTAGTTGCAATAATAGCTTAAAGTATGATTTTTTTTCTTTTTTTACTATCGGTTTTGAGAAATTTAGTCAATACCTCGTGAATTCATAATGATTAGCAGAATTCTGGTTCTATATTCCACAGTATAAATTGAGTTAATAGCTTTTTATTTCGTGTTGTTTTAAACGGTTCGGTTATTTCCAAGGTAAAAAGTGCTTTTTGTATCAGTTCCACTTTTTACATCCTTATTCCGTTTGACAGTCGATTGGAAAGTGTAACAACACCTTTTTTTTTACGAAGTCAATAAAATATTGACAAACGAATCGTTCACAGCAAATCGTTTATATAGGGTGTCCAGGAATGGAAAAAAAAACAGTGATGTATTAAATATCATTTTACAACGACAGGGCTGCTAATGTTTATTTAATCCGTTTGAATATTTAATAAGGCCTGTGTGAATGAAGTTGGCTGTATATAATGAAATATGTGAAGAAAAAACTGAATATTCTCAAAGGGGAAAGGACATTGCGAGCCGAGCTAGCGGGATCTGACCCGTTTCCGGCAATTACCGCATTGTTTTGCTTAGAAATAAGCCTCTAGATATACTCTGAAACTACCAGAAAAAAACACACTCACTAAAATGTAAATTAGTTGGTGGCAGTCTTTTTAAATCATGATATATGTTGAAGATGAAATAAATATGCACTTAATTTAATATGATGATTCAGTGACTGTAATGAGACTGTTTGAACAATACAAATATGTAAGATCTTAATTAAAAAAAAGCATTCCTTTTCACAAAAGTGAAATGACTGAATAAAATTTTAAATGAAGATTGCTTTTAGATATATTTGTCGTTAATTATAACTAAGCACTCAAGTTCATGTACAAGCATGATTTAGGATGTTGCAACCGTGATTAGATTGTCAGATTACTTTTACCAGTAAACAAAATTCATGCGGGGTAAATTTGGAGTGTGCATTATCATCAACAAGGAAATAATCGGCTGGTAAAAAAAAATATAACATATATAATTATGTTCTGTTTTCGAACTATAACTAAGGATTCACTTACACCATTGCGACAATAAGTTACGTTTAAATGCAATTAAAGGGTCGAATTAAGATTCAAGCTTTTACATGTGTATGGGTATATATTGCTTCAAGTTCTTTGAGATTGGCTGCTTATTTTCTTAAAGAATTATAATCTTCGAAACTCACTATGAAGTGTTTGTAATAATAGAGGATTTTTGACTAGAAACTTGGTCCCAGGAGGGTTTCACATAAACTGCTTTCAACAATTCAATTTATAAAGAAAACAAATCGGTCCCATAAGTCGAACAAAACTTTCTCATATAATATAATATAAGTGTGTCCAAAGATAGGGTATCTAAGAGGAACAATTTTCTTATTTTTGGGTTTTCGCAAAAAAAAAAAAAAAAATTCTTTTATAAAACTTCTGCTTGTTCTTAAACCATAAAAAATGAAAATATTTTCTTGATTTTGTGTACAGGGTGTTCAGTTTCTTAAAAACTCTAAAAATACCAAAAGTAAACCACCCTTATTTTTGATGGAATGAAAAAACATTATTTATAAAAGTGGTTCAGAATTTTAAATATATCAAATGAAATTTTATCTTACGAATATAAAATAAATTACTTACAAATAAAATAATAAGCCAATATAAGAAATCGTTTGTTTAGCATCACATCAAGTACCTAATTAATAATTTCTCACCTACTTACACCACACATATTTATACCTTAGTAGAAAAAATTACTACAAGAACAAAAGTTATGAAAAATAAAAAAATAATAATAAAAATAATAATAATAATAAAAAAATAAAAAAATAAAATATCATTTATCACTATTGTATTTCCATCTATTTTTGTAGAAATTTCAACTCTTATGATTTATTTTAATACTAATCTACGTATCATTGTATCTTCTACAATCATTTTGAATGTGTTCAAGGGAAATGAATATTGGCAATGCATGAACTGTGTGATTCTTGAATGAACCGTGAGACCATGCGTTCAGCGTGATCTTTTTTGTTTAATTAAATTGTTATGTAAAAAGTGTAAACTATTTATTGTTGCATCTTATTGTTTATTTTCAGACAAAATAACTCAAATTTTATATAAATACTTGATTTGAAAGCAATATATTTAATGAAATTAAATAAAATAATACTTTATATTTCCATGTTATTTGCAATTCTAAGCCATTTTTCTAAATAAAATGTTTGATGACTTCAAATTTTTTGAAGTTTCCAAGAAACTGACCACCCTGTTCACAAAATCAAGAGAATATTAACATTTTTAGATATTTAAGAACAAGCAGGAGGTTTTACAAAGAATGCATTTTTTTGCAAGCCCAAAAATAAGAAAATATTTCCTCTTGAATACTCTTTCTTGGGACACGCATAGATATGATACTGTATTTAAACTCCATATTTTATATAATAATTGATTTACTTTTAAACATATTTAAAACGTACATTTTTTTACTACTACATTTTAGAATTTCAAGTTAAAATCGTCAGAATTGTTGACGAGAAATATATATATATTTTTTTAACAAACAGATATTTTTAAAAAACTACTTTTTGGACTCAAAAGGACCTCGAAGCGTGTAAATCCATTCAAATCGAAGTATCGCGCCATTGCAATACTTTCTCTTTATAAGTATACTACGTAATATAAGAAAGTAAGAGTGTCATCAATGTTAAGATTAAGATATGCAGGTTTAGTTCTTGATTCTCTAAGTTCTTTGATGCTGATGAATGTATAAGATGTAATCGGATCATCATGATTGAATTCATTCTTCAGCTCAATAAATTGACGAAATATCTCTATTCTTAGTTAGTTAGAATAAATGATACTGCTTTTTAATTAATTCTCTTAGTCATTATTATACTGTAAGTTTAAGCGAACATTCTTTCTTTTCAATTTTCTTATTCTTATAACTCTTCGAGACAACCATTTCGATCATTTCCCTTTTATTAATCTAAAGGGATTTTTTCCCTGCTGTGGAAAGTTATTCAAGTTTATGACACTGACTATTAATTTTTACCAAAGCAAAGCTTTATGTCCAACGTTTAAATCTTATATCTAGCTAAGATTTGTTACAAAGGATAAAGAAATTAACAAAACAAAAACTAGTTTTCCCTTTAGGTATAAAAAGCTAAAGTAAAATGAAACTTTTTTAACTCTCTTAAGGATCAGGAGGGATACAGTTAGAAATATATATTAATCTGGAGGCAAGATGAATAATGTTAATAAATTCTCCAGTTCTTTCTCTTGGTTCTGATATCAGCACTTCCTTAAGCTTTAATATATGAAGCCATCTTCTTCTTGAGATCTCTGCTCAGATAACAGACTGATGTAGGCAATAATTCATTTTAATAATAAATGAAAGCTGTGAATTCGCTCACAAGCAGACAAGAGGTATAATTGTGTGTATATTGTAGTAACAAGAGGGAACTACTATTTCTATGAATAATTTTTAATGAACATATACTTTGTTTAAGTAGGGCTAAAAAATAATATTATATTCTTTGTTCTTCCAACATTTGAGTCAATGGTAACTTAGCCATTAGACTTATTTTTATTACTACTTTGGTATTAACTACACCCAAGTACGTTTACAAACTGAATATATTGTTTAGTACTAGTTGAACTAGACAGATTTCTTTACAGATTTTTACCGTATATTGCATCGAATGTAAGACGTATCCCGATTTTCGAACCAAAAATTTGGGAAAAACATCAGCATCGAATATAAGACACACCCTGTTTCAAAGGGAAAATCTTCCGTCCTATTTTTTAACAACTTTTATTGTGGGAATATTGAATCGTTATTTAAATGTAAGGTGCATTTAAATCATCTGTACTGGAAATACAGGAAACCCGTGGTTCAAATCCCGGCGCTGGAGTGTATTTTTCACTGTCTGTTTCCCGTAGTTAATAATAATTATAATTTGATTTAAATTAAAATTTAAACTTTCCGTAGTATGAAAACTACTAAAAACTTAAAAAATTGAATTTCGAATTGATTGTACAAGGTACAGGTACTAATTGAGTACTTTATAATTATAAGCGTTAATTCTCGGTTTAGTTCTAATGTCATAAATATTGACTGTCTAAATGTGTATGAATATTGAAAGCTTGGATTCGGGACTAGTTATCGATTACGGCAGTGAAAAATCATTCTCCTGCGTAGCTTAGTTGGCAAGAGCATCTGTACTGGAAATACAGGAGACCCGTGGTTCAAATCCCGGCGCTGGAGTGTATTTTTCACTGTCTGTTCACCGTAGTTAGTAATAATTATAATTTGATTTAAATTAAAATGTAAACTTTCCGTAGTATGAAAACTACCAAAAACTTAAAAAATTGAATCTTTATTTAGATGTAAGACAGATGCCATGCTGGTAGAGAAATAGCTAAGTTAGATTTTGAAAATAATATTTTGAAGCTAACAAGAAATAAATAGGTACAACGGAACCCCTTTCACCCAAAATCACATCATTGAACACATTGAAATTGAACACGTTAGAATTCCTGAAAATTGATGAAATAAGAGGCAAAAATTCAGAAAATTGGAAATATAAAGTAAAAACAAGATCTGAGCAGTACTCTTGAAAGAGAAGCTCGTAGAAAAAAAGGTTGTTAGGTATGTTACACTATGAATTCATCGATTATAAGATCCACCTCGAATACAAGACGTATCACGATTTTGCGTCTTATTCGAAGTAATACGGTATTATGTAAGTAGCGTTTTCTTGGGAAAGATTAAACTACTATAATCGTTTATTTTTGGAGAGTACTAATTAATTATTTCCATGGTTCATAATACTATGCAATAAATATTTAAAATTATCTACAAAAAAGTTCTCAGAAATTGTGAAATATACATTAATTCTGACGTGCTAGTTGTTAAAGGTGGATGGATCATCAGTGGATTTTTGTAAGGAGACTTTGATCGTTACACGTACTATGGATATCATAACAAAAGTACTATTCTGTTGTTAAATGAATTATTTTTAAAACAATTCTTCTTCTACTTATCCGGCGCTACAGCCTGATGTCGGCTTTGGCCTCTAAAACAACCTTCCTCCATTCATCCCTATCTAAGGCTCTGGCTCTCCATCCACGAATTTCCATCTTGTTGAGATCAGTTTCTATTCCGTCCATCCATCTTCTTCCTTTTTACGACGGTTGTAGAGTCTCCCTTTCCACATCTGTTTGGCTACTCTACTCTCTGGCATTCTGACTAGATGTCCAAGCCACCTTAGTCGCTGCGACTTAATGAAACGCACTATGTCATGCCCGTTGATGAGATGTTCCAGCTCGTTGTTTCTTCTTATCCTCCAGGTACCATCGACCTCTCTCACAGGTCCATATATCCTTCTGAGGATACGTCTCTCAAAACTTCTTAGTTCCTTCTCATTGGTTGCAGACATTGTCCATGTTTCACATCCATATGTGACAACAGGTCTTATCAGGGTCCTATAAACTTTCATTTTTGTGCTTCTTCCAATAAGTCGGCTCTTAATCATTTTAATATTAGCATAAAAAGCTCTTGTTCCTATCTGGACTCTTTCTTTTATGCATTCACTCATAGAGTTATCTGATGATACAAGAGCTCCGAGGTATTTAAACGAAGCTACGCCCTCAAATTTCTTGTCTCCGATAATTATTTCGCGAGGACGCCTGCGGTCTTCTGATGTAGACATGCACAAATACTTCGTCTTACCCTCGTTCACTGAAAGACCAATTGCACGTGCATACAGTTTAAGCTGGCTAAACACCTCTCTTAATTTATTTGTTGACCTAGAAGCTATAACAACATCATCTGCATAGGCACAAATTTGGAATAGCTTGTTATAAATTGTTCCACCGTGATCAATGTCTTTCACCACGCTATGTAATGCTAAGTTAAAGAGCGTGGCTGACAGTCCATCACCCTACTTTACTCCTGCATTAAACGGGAATTGCTGACTAAGTCTATTTCCAACCTTCACTTTAGCCAATGTGTCTGTCATTGTCATAACAACAAGTCTCACAAGCTTTCTAGGTATTCCTAGAGTCTCAAGAGCTTTAAAAAGCTGTTCTCTGTTTAGGCTGTCAAATGCCTGCTTGAAGTCAATGAAGAGAAAGTGTAAGTCCATATCATGTTCGTAATATTTTTCCATCATCTGTCTTATTACAAAAAGTTGGTCCGTCGTTCCCCCATTTGTTCTAAAACCACATTGGTAGTCACCTATTATTTTTTCTGCCAGTTTACTTACTCTTCTGTTGATAATTCCAGATAGTATCTTGTAAGAAATATTCAGTAGAGTAATGCCTCTATAATTTTGGCATTGCTGCTTGTCGCCTTTTTTAAAAATAGGACATATGATCCCAACCTTCCATGTTTCAGGCATTTTTTCAAGTTTCCATATTCTCGCTATAAGTTGATGCAATTGATGTTTTATGGCTTTTCCTCCATATTTCTTGAGTTCACCGACTATACCATCTTCTCCTGGAGCTCGGTTATTTTTAATCTTCCCTACCTCTTCTTCCACTTCTTCAAATGTTGGGGCAGGTACAACTCTATCCTCTATATCTTCTCTTTGGAGCTGTACTGTTGCTTCAGTTCTTTCTTCTTCTTCTTGCTCCTGATTCCAGTTCGTAGAAGTGTTCTGCCCTCTATCCATTACATTTTTCTCCCCTTCTACGGGTTGACCGTTTTTATCTTTAACCCCTCCAAGCTTAGCCACGTATCCTGTTTTCAGCCTTTTTACAGCCTGGAAGAATTTTCTTGCTTCATTGCTTTGTTGGTGCAGGTCTTCTATTTCACACAATTTTTTCTTTTCTGATTCACATTTCTTTTTTCTGCAAACCTTATTTGCTTTTTAAAATAATTACCTAATTGTTTTAAAAATAGTTATAAACTATTAATTTAAAAATAGTTTTATAAACTATTATTTTAAATAATATATGTAATAACTTAAATTAATATATACTACTACTACTATTATGCTTGATAAAGTGAAATAAATTCGATTTGTTTTAGATGAAAAAATAATCTATTTTCAAAGTTATTATAGTCTTGCATTTAATTAATATTTTATAGGAAATTGAGTACAATTTTATTAGTCTGTTATTAAAGTAATCAAACCATGAGTAGAATTTTTTTAATTCCGCCTACAGTTCTTTCCCTTTTTCCGTAACCTCTTGTTTGTTTATTAGTTAGAAGGAAGTTCGCTTGATGCTTAACTTATAAAAAATAAACACATTTGCATTTTAAAGCTCATTGAAATCACAGTGCCAATTTCATTTTTATGTTTATTTTTTAGAGGATTCAATTAACCTTGCCTATCTAATTTAATCGTTCAGAAAATTATTTTGAAAATGTTAAGATTATATATTTTGGTCTAACACATTAATACGAGGATGCTCTTTACTCTTTACAATGACAAAAATTTGATTATATCTAGAAAAGTTGTTAAACTTTTCGCGAACCCCTACGGATGGTAGGTAATAATTTACCCATTGTTAGTAGCATATTGTTACAACTGTCTGCACACATTTAACTGCATTAAATTATTCGATACGTGTGAACACTTTTGTCCAATTGCCTAGCTGCCGAGCCAATTGCTTCGAGGAGTAGACTGGGGAAAACAAACAACTCTCAGCTGCCCCTACCACCCACATCACGGTACTGTTGCGACAATTGGCCACCGTGTAAACGTAGCACAACAGCAGAGTTGTCTTAATTTGTGCCAACGGAGAGGTACTCACTGTACTCGGCCATTTCTCGACGTCTGTTGCCGTTTGTGAACAGGTTTAGTTCAACTTGACTGGCCAGCGACTTGTCTTATCAATTAGCATCATGTAAACGGCTTATGTTCGTATGGCCCGAAAATATTTAACTCCATATCCATAAGTGTGTAGTTGGTAGTTAATAAATCTCTGATATCAAAATGACTCGTAGAAGTATCATCGTAGAGTTGCCTTTGTTTGTGCCAGTGCCATACTGATTGTGCCAACCGAGAGGTACTCACTGTAATATTAAATTAAATTAATAAAAATAATTAGGTATGATAAAATGTTAATTTTTTCTTGTTTTCGCATTTTTATAATCATACTTATAGCTTGTCGTGGGTTAGTATTTAAGGTTATAGAAAATATCAGTATAGTTGAAGTAGAACGTCGGGACATATTCTTCGATACACGGTCTCTCTTACCTGAAGACCTGAAATAAATACACAATTGTTATTGTTATACTCGTATTTATATTAGTGGTTAAGGAAGAGTTTTTATTTGTTACATTTTTTTGAATGCTGTTAAAAATCCAATTTTAATTTTGTAAGTCAGATAGATGTGTATTTAAAAAACTACTTTTCGTGTATTCAATAAGTTTTAGCATACAACTTTTATTTTCTTATACTATTCTTGCTAATTTAATTTTAATTGTAGGTAAAAAAAATTGTTGAACCTTAAAAATAATAATATTTCGGTCAAGCACAGTGGTTACTATTAAATAAAAGTATTCTTTTAATATGATTGTTTCTTCGGCATTTATAAACCAGCTATAATATGTTAACACATTATAAATTTGTCATGAAGAATTATCATTGTAAATTAATTAAATCTATTACAGATAAATCAAATCAGGCACTTTTAAAGCAAAGCGCCGACTATACAAACCAATAAATTATAGCAGAGGAATGTAAGGGATCGAGAGGTTTAAACAAGGAACTGTAAAAGTTAACCGCTATCTGGAACCACAGTCTGGGAAGTCTTAGTCCTCAGTTTCACTGCTATATCTATATAATTATAATTGTTTTTTTTTTACTTTCTGAAACTTGGGTGAAGGTTACTGTCATAAATTTTCACCTTTAATTAATCGTTACTATAATGTAGACGATGGATTATAGATTTTTTATATATAGATATAATGAGAATTTAGTTTTATGAGAAAAGTAATTAAATCATTGTTATATAATTTTTTTATCAATCTTGTTTTTGTTTTTTAAGTCACTAATTGGGCTCATTCATGACAACTCATTTAGTGTTTCTTGTACAATAAATCTTTTTTAATAGTTTACACGCGAAAGGCTGAATTTAATTTTTTACTATAATATGTGTTTTTACTTTCTCATATACCTTCGTGTTATGTAGTGAGAGAAAGCATTGTGATGGCATGAAAGTTGGATTTACACACTTTTAAAGTACCTAACGTAAGTCCAAAAAGTGGTGTTTAAAAACGTGTGTAGTCTAACCTGTGCAGACGCGTAGAGCCTTAACTATACTGGGCCAATTTCGATTAAATTTGGCATACAGGTTAAAACATCATCCACTGACATAATTCGCGAAATAAATGTTTGCCAAAATTTGGGGATGCAAAATGACATAAAAAGAAGTATTTCTCGAAAACGGTCCTGCAAATTTTGAAATGTAGTCCATTTCATTACGAATCAAACCAATAAGTCGTTTACCCGGAAAAGAAACATACGTGGACCGTGGACGGTTAGAAGCCGGGTTCGATTTCGGATAGAGGAGGAGATATTTTGATCATGAATTTATAAAAAAATTTCAAAATTAATTAAATTTAACTACGGAAACTCGGAACAACTAATTAACAAAATACACTTATGTACTCGTTTATAAGAAAGTTTAGAACGAGTTGTACCGGAGAGATATTTAATTTAAAAAAAAATCTACTGATGATACACACAATTACCTACTCAATATATATATATATATATATATATATATATATATATATATATATATATATATATATATATATACATATATATATATATATATATATATATATATATATATATATATATATATATATATATTTATATATATATATATATGTTGAAGGAAAAATATTTACTTTTAATATATAAGGTGACAAATATCTAACTGCATCCTATTGAATATAAATACACATCGTTTGGTTTATATCAGATATATTATTTCTATAATTTTATTTTATTAAGTAAAAGGAATATATGGAAATAAATATATTACTTTCGAGCTTACCGGACGCATTGTGGTCATTCTGAAGGTTTTTCTATGTCTCCGAATTCGAAAATTCCTGGACAATAATATATATATATATAAATATTATATAAAATTAAAAATAAATTATTGACTAAAATGACCTCCACTCAATTAATTCCTAAGAATACTTCTTTAAAAATAAAAATATTGTGTCCTGCCAAAAATGTAATATTTCTTAAACTTTTAATTAATTTTATTTAAGGGAAAAGCTCTTTCTTTTAAGTTTTCCATCAGCTAAAAAATAGGCCCAGTTGTTCAGACGTCAGGCTGTCGTTCAAAATTTTGCAAACCATCATATTTTGAAAAATAATCTTCCAAATTAAATGAATTTGAATTGTAGATCATAATTCATAATTTAGTAGTCACATATTAAGAATTTCAATTGTCTGTACACATTTAAAATTGAATCAAAATAATTGTATACCCATTGGGAATCGAGACAGGTCTAAACAAGCAAACTTTTAATTCTTAGTGGATTCACATAATCACATTATTTAATTCTCATGTTATCATTCATCAAACATAGGTAGCGAGGTAGCTATGTGCCACCCTTATTGGCAGACTATATTTTTATTAGAAATTTACTTGTTTATTTTTTAATTAAAACAAAGGTTTTAATTCATTTCCTGAAGGTGGCACCCGCTTGAAATAAACTCTTTATTTCATTAAAAGTTGTTCAGTAGTTGATTTTATAAGCTTTCATAGACCACATGTTTTTAAACCATATTCCAAGCATATTTTTTTTTACTCTAAACGTAATTATCAACTTAAAAATTCTCACTAATTTAATTTTTGCCTCTCGTCCTACTTTTTCCCTTTTCATAATTTATATTATCCATTATTATCTATATTATTAAGTAGTGTCCCGACGACGACTTACCTCGAAACGATTTGTTATTGCTAAGCTGAGGCAACCTCATTTTTTGTTTGTTTTGATTTGTTGGTCTTCAAATAGACATAATTACTTATCTAAATTTATTTACTTAATTTTACTTTTTTTCTAAGTATTAAATTAAGCCCGTTGCCTGGCTTTGTATTGATAATTTTAAAATCTTAAGCTAATTTAAAATAATTAGTATTAAAACATAATAATTTTTTTAAAAAATCTGCTCGATTATATAGATAATTTATATACTAAATGAAAGAAATGCTTTTTTTTTTTTTTTTTTTTAATTTAATTTTTTTTATGGCATTTATAAATAAATATCCAAGATAAGTGAATTAGTATTAAATATATTTAATACTAAATTGATTTCTAAAGATCGAGGGACACTGACTTTAGATTACGACTTGAATAAATCTGTTTCATTCCTTTTTTATTTATAAAATTACCTAAATTAATGTTTTAGTAAAAGAAATGTTCAGTTGTGTATAGTAAATATCTTAAATAAAAGAAGTTTTAACTAAATGAAGGACCCTCCCTTGTATCGTCATTCTTTTTTAATTATCATATATATATATATATATATATATATATATATATATATATATATATATATATATATATATATATATATATATATATATATATATATATATATATATATATATATATATATATATATATATATATATACAAAATCTTAAATATTGGTTGGTATCCATTTAATTTTAAAAAGTTAAAAAGATTTATTTAATAAACAAATTGAAATAGTCATAAAATCTATTTATATATATATATATATATATATATATATATATATATATATATATATATATATATATATATATATATATTTTTTTTTTTTTTTTTTTTTAAACTTATTTTTAAAAATGTTTACTTTTTTTTTTTTTTAGATATTAGCTCAACATTCTCCAACAAATTTATGTCAATGTAAAGACCAAAAAAATCTCGGTAAAATTGTTTAAGGGTCTATTTTTTTAGCTAAAGGAAATCTGAAAAGAAAGAGCTTTTGGCCTAAATAAAATTAATTGAAAGTTTAACAAAAATTAGATTTTAGGCAGGACACAATATTTTTATTTTTAAAGAAGTCTTCTTAAGAATTAATAGAGTGGAGGTCATTTTAGCCAATAATTTGTTTTTATACCTTACATTTAATTACTCTAATTAACCTGTTTTTTGTTTAGTTTTTTATATTCTCGGTAATATTTCCTTGTAATAAAGATAATGGCATATTTTAATATGTATTACAATTTTATTAAAAAAAAAATATTAGAAAATAGTAAAATATTTTGTGCTTATAAACTTACAATACATTTTTTTAAGGGTAAAATTACAAGAAAGTATTACATGACCTTGTATTGTTTTTCTATAGACTTTTAAAGACCCCATTTTTTATTTAAATAAAATTACCAATTGTGTTTAAAACAGGGCAATTTTGTTTAATGTTAACGAGTTTTAACTAAGAAACAACAAACCATTATTTATTCATACTTTCCTCGTTAGAATATCGTAAATATTCAACACTTGGACAATAATTATCTGTAGTGAATAATAGAAGCAAACTGAACAATTTTATTGTTACACCGAAGTATTTATGTTAAAGAGAAAACAAATTGTTATTCTATTTGTCTTAATCGATAATATGAATTAATATTACTTTTTTTTTATCATTAAATGAGGTGTTATTATTTTTAATTTATAAAAAAGGCGTATATTTATCATTATAGGCTATATTATTTTTAATTAGTTTTATTTTTATTTGATTAACCCATAAATAATGGAATATTAATTATAGTTATTTGCTAAGGTTTCATGAGTTATAGGCCCAGATAGTAATTTAGTTGATTCCAAGTTGAAATGTGAGCTCAGGTAAATACTAGAGTGTTGAAGGGAGTAGGGTCGTCATGTTTATTCAGTTTAGGCTGTATATATATGTATAATATAGAAGGCAAGCGAGTGATGCACATTTCCTCTAGACACGGACTTGTGAATCTTTCAAACTTAACTAATTACCTTCTACATTTGATTATCGCTCTCCTCTTGTTCTCATGCATCACCGTTTTCTCGTCTCAGGCTTCGTATCAATTATTTAGTCGGCAGTATGTAATTACTTACTTATTTATGTAATTTGAAGCCCTACTAATAGGCTTTATTAAGGGCTTGGCTAGAACCTAAGCCATCTGCTTCCTCGCCTTTACATTAATAACTGATTTAAATTTACATAAAATTCTCTCGGTCACGGGTTCCTTTGTAAAACGTCTTAATAAGAGAACGGTCTTCCAAAGAGGAAAATTATTTCGATCGAGATAAACGCTTTTATAAACAGACGTTTTCCACCGGCAGCAGTGCGGAAATAATTGATCTTTAATAGACCGGTAGTTTTCCTTCGTTCATTGTTATTTGATGGTTCGGATTCTTTAATGAATGGGTCTGTTTACAAATACCAAGGTACTAATCGTAAAATTTTATCACAGCAAACATTATAACTCGTGCCCTGTTAAAATTGTTCAGTTGAGAGGAAACGAAGTAAGGAAATTCAATCCGTCCAAAGTTTCCATCGTAAGATTGAACTAATTAAAATCCACCCTTCTATCATGAACAACTCCCGAAAAACCTCATCTTGAACATTCCTCTACGTTAGAAATATTTCTTTCGTGATTAATGAACCTAGCGTTACTAAAACAAACAAAAACGTTCTATTCAGCCCTAAATGTCTTATTCCTTCTATCACTACTGCTAATTCCAAGTAAAATAATTTTCCTCTAGAGTACTAATACATTGGCAACATATTTTGAAAGAATAATTAAGCTATGAAGAATTACTGCAATTTTGTAACATGTGGTAAAAAAATATTATTATGAAAGAATTACTATCCAATAAAATCATAATTAATTCAAGCCAACTGTTATTTTTTAAAATTATTGGAAGATTCGATTAAAAAAATAAAGTTAAGCATTCCTTACTTAATTTATTGTTTAGATATTATGTTTGTTATATTTTTTTATAGTTTATAATTACGACGAATATATTGGTTATTAAAGGGTATTTATATATGTTTAGTCATAGAGGTTACTATTACAGAGCTTGTTAGTTAATTATAAAAAGCATAAAATCAGATTTTAGCTCGCGGGTATTTTTTTTTCTTTCATAATATATAGAATATAATATCGTATCTATTAATTGTATTTATTATGTGTTATTATTAATAATCCCTTTATAAATAGTCTGCCAATTAGTGTGGCACATAGCTTCCTCGCATCCTATTACGAATTTTATTGCTATTATGCTTAACTTAATAATTCATTCAACTCTTTCCCCGTTATATAAATTTGTCAAAATTGTGTTGATTTTTACAAGAATAAAGAGTATACAAATTATAAATTATAATTATAAATTTATTAAAAGTTAAAGAGCGCAGACGGTTGAAATTAATCTGATTCTATCTGCGAGCTCCTTCCGACAAATCATCCAAATTTCATAAAAATCAAATGAGTAATTTTGAAGATATAGGTATGAATAAATGAATGTTTGTGTGCATTTTTGAAGGAAGGAAAAAATGGGCAAAGATGGTTAAAACTTATATGGAACATAATTTCATTAAAATCGGCGAGTAGTTTTTAAGATATTATGTTGGCTCGCAAAAATTGAGCGACAGAGACAATGGAACCAAAAATGTTGCCTCATTTCTGAAACGGATTTCTGTTTTGGAATTTTTCAAATCGGGCACATAAATTTTTGTTCTTCAGAACGAGACATTTTTCTCGGAAGCAAAATCTAAAATTATTGATAACTTTTTACATTTATCGGCCCGTCCGCTATCTCATATAATTTGTGACTGAATTTAAATCGAAAAATATTAATTAATTTGATTATAAAACATTTTTCTTAAAATTATGTGAATTTAGAGGTTGTTTATACTCGTTACAAATAATATCAAAGGAAAGATTTTATTCCGGGAAAGTGATGAAATGGTTAAATAATCGGAAACTTTTTTTAATGATTTAATATGTACATAATCATAATATATTTATATTATTATATTAATATAATATATGTATATATTACTGGACTGCGTGCCAACGAATGCCATAATAGCAAATAAAATTCGGCGTTGGAGAAAAAAAAAATGTATATAACTTGTAAAATAACGTATTGTTAATTTTGCACCCGAGCTTACCCATGATAAAGGAAGCCATGTGATTGTTATGAAGATACGAACATTTCTTTTATCTCCGAATTTGAAAAATCCAAGAAAGAAATAAGTTTCAGACAACAGGGAACATTCCTGGTCTCGTGTCTGTCTGTTGCTCCGATACAACATTCTCCGTCCGATTTTAATGAAATTTGGATGGCAGGCCATAATTAATTTTTAATAATCTGCACCCTTTTGTTTCTCATGCGCAAAATCATACATTTATTTACAGTTATATCTTTAAAAGTATTCTTATCTGATTTTTAAGAAATTAGGTTATTTTGCATAATTTAAATCGTCTGTGCTCATTAAATGTAAGAAATATAAAAATAGACTGCCAATTGGTGTGGCACATAGCTTCCTCGCATCCTATCCACGTACTTTATTGATTTTATGCTTTTACAAGCCATTATTATTTAATTGGTTTGTTTCCCCCATTTTTTTAATCTGTCAAAATTGTTTTGATTTATTACACGAATTAAAGTATCAATTTAGCAAAAGTTAAAGAGCGCAGATGGTTCAAATTAATCTGGGGCTATCTGCGGGTTACATTCGATAAACCATAAAAGTTTCATTCTAATCAGATAAGTACTTTTGAAACTATAGGTGTAAATAAATGTATGTTTGTGCGCATGTGGTTGAGAAACAAATAGGCGCAGAAGGTTGAAACTTATATGGGACCAACAATGGGCTACTTATGACCTACCCCCTAAAATTCATTAAAATTGGACGTGTAGTTTTCAAGATATGTTGGTTCGCAAAAATTGAACGATAGACCGACCGATAGAAAGACACGGAACCAAAAATGTTCCCTGATGTCTGAAACGGATTTCTGTCTTGGAATTTTTGAAATCGGAGACCTAAATATTTTTCTTTCTTCAGAACGACCGTTACCTTCGGTAAGCTCGGAAGCAAAAATAAATCAATTTTGATAGATTTAAAGAAAGGATGAAAATGATATAAATTTGAGAATATGAGACTGTGGGCTGTAAAAGCACCGTACGCCATGGGACTGGAGGAGTTATGTGCCATAATAATTGGAAGACAATTTTAAATAACAATCAAAAGAAGTTCTGAATAATCAGTTCCTAAAATAACATACCTTTATGAAAAAAGAGGTTTAATTGGTCTTTAAAATAATTTATCTTTACATAACAAAGTATAAATCGTATTCTGTCGAAATTTTTGCTTCAATTGATCTCAGCTTTGTGACGTAGTATTTCAATCGATTGTTTCAACTCTTTCGATGTCCTAAAAATAAATCTATCAAAGGAAACCTTTTTTGAGTTCAACAGTATAAAGTATAAAGGTAGGAAGGCGAAGTATCCTTTATCTTGGGTGTTCTTTTTCAATGAAATTGTTTGACGTAAAGTTTAAAAAAAAAAATACCCTTTTTTATGAAGCTTATAAAGTGGAAAGTCTGTGTCGCTATAACGTTAAGAATGAAGTAAAGAAAAGTTTCGGAAGAATTCGAAGGATGAGCTGTCCCAGATATGATTCGTTTCACTAGTTTCCTCCTTAAGTTTTTTTATTTTATTTCATAGACAACTCGTAAAAAAAACTAAAAAACTGGTAGAGCGTTAAGGAACTTCCTCTCACACCTTGCTATATAGAGGACCTTTAAACTAAAAAAAAAATGCTCTTTTTAAGAACAAAAAAATATAACTATTTTTCCATCATGATAAAACTAAATTAAAACTTAATCAATGACTAAGAACCTAATAGTTTTCCAGTCTCACAGTTAGTTTAGTTAATTGCTTTCTTGTCTTCAGAAATTATCCGAGCAACTTATTCGCTGTGTTTGATATAAGATACCTAAAATAATTTCTTGTAAAATTCTCCTTTAATAACAATAATTATTAATAATAATAGCCGATTATTAGATATTTCATTCAAAAACACATATAATTATCTTCGGATTGTTCCGTTTAAAATACGTTTTTAACTCATTGTTCTTAGTAATTTATAAAATATTTAAAATTCATTATCATGTTTCACATATTATATTACCGAGATTTTTTAAAAAATGAGATTTATATTTAGTTTAAATAAGTGAATGAGAAATCCTTGAATAAATTTAAATATCCTTTAAGAATGAATTTCACCAAAACGATTTACTTATGTTGGCAACCAAAAATTTAAAAAATAATTTGAATTTTTTTTATGTGGTTGCCCCTACTCTTCTGCATTTTCCCTCCCAAAAACAATGAGAATTGACGATAACACCAAATTTCCTTACAGATCCCAGACGACAGGCATTTTGTATTAACCATATACTGGACTCAAGAGACCATAAGATTTGTAAATCCTATAAAATAAATTTTTACAAATACAAATGCTACCACTATAAATAAATAAACATGTTAGATTATTTAAAACGAATAAACAAATAATAAATAAACAATAAAATATGAATTAAATAAAATAATGAAAATAAATAGTCAATTAAAAGAATGGTATTGATACTCGTGATACTCATATATATATTATGTTGTATATGAATAAGTCATAAATGCAGAAATTATATCGTTCATTGTGTAAATCTATTACTTAAACTTCTTTATTTATGTGTTAAAATACTGCTGGATATGAGTATTGCGGTGAGTCCATGTTAAATAAGCAGAATATAACAGTACTCAAAGATTTTAAGTGAACTAATAGTCTGCAGAGAGGTAATGATAATTAGCAACATACATACTGTCTTACACTGAAGGAGCTCGAATTGACTAAAACTATTTCACATCATTACGATGTTAACGTTTAGTTACCAAGATTGAAGCCTTAGAGAGGTAATAATGAAACCTTAAAAACAAAATTTAAATAATTTTAACCTACAATAAATATTTTAACATCAATTCGCCCTTCCTGTGTAAGGATTATTTGATTATACATATTTAGAACGAATATACACCTAGCAATATCTATAAATATTTAATATTTAAGAAATTACCCTTATGTATTATTGTTATAATTTAATTGCAGTCATTAAATAGTTATAAAAATAAATTAAAAGCGGCACAATTAATTTAAGTTTACATTAAATTAATTGTGGGAGCTATATCGCCTTAAAGATCAACTCTTATTATTACATCAAACTTCTAATAATTTATTTTTGTAAATAAATAATAACATAATAAACAGTCATTAAATCGCAATTAACTATAATTTAGATTAGTTTATTTGACTTTTATGATAGATGTTTATCATTTAAAATGTTAATTAAATAAAAAAATGCTATGTGTAGTACCTACCTATATTGTGCTTATTTTGTTAATTAAAAATAATTTAGTTACTATCAGTCAAGAGTCAAGCCAATATAACCAAATAAATATTTTTTTGTTTTTACATATAATAGTGTCAAATTATCATTCTTATTATAGATAATAATTGTTAATTATATTTGTAGAAAAATGCCCCTTTAAACAAAGGGTCTTTCATTTCGAAATTTTCATCACTAAAAACATTCTGTTGAAGGGGAAAAAAATTATAATCATTCTTTTTTTTCTTGTTGTCGCTTTCTTCTCTTAGGTCTCTTTTTTCTGTGTAAATCCTTAAAATAAAGGTTTAATGAAAGTTGTCCCCCACTACTCTGGCGTGGCCCTTTTACAAACGTTATCCAAGGTTTGTAAAGGTAGTCAACTCTGTGTTAAGTGTTGAAGATCCTTCCTTATAAATTCACAGGGAGTAAAGTTAAAAGAGAGTCGGAGAAAAAGTGAGGAAACCTTGAAGGTCTTTTGCTTGGTGGAAAGCGTTGCTTGGTAGAGAGGATTTCACTAAGGTTGCACTCCTAACGCTTTTCTCTAATTGGTGTTTCTGTGCATGCTAAAAAAGAAGCGAGCTTTTATCCCTTTTTACCTAGTATTTCTAACCTTCATTTTAGAATCCCGGCTCACCCTCCTCTCTTCATGTTTTTGTATCTTTTATACCTCCTACTCATTTTTTTTTTGTTTTACAAAAAATTTACCCCCTTCCTCTCTCGTTTACTTTTTGTAGGCTTTTTCGCTTTCTAGTATTATTTATATTTCAGTGAGTAAACAATGGCACGAACATTACTTAGGGAGTAAAGGAAGTAAAAAATAAAAGTTATATCAACATGTGTGGCGTGCACTGGCTGAATAAGTCACATTCTATAATAACAAAAGAGTAAAACAATGAAAATGTGTCTTTAAAAAAAGAGCAATGAATTTTTTTTTTGCCCTACTCCGAAAACAGTATGAATATTACATTTGTAAAGTCCGAAAACTTTTTACTTTTTTATAAATATCTCATTTTTTTTTGGGGGGGGGGGGGAAATATTTACTATTCTAAAAGCAATTAGTTAAAGCAATTCTGGCGGGAGCGTAATTAAATGCATTTTAATTATTCAACGGATTGCAGCATAGAGAAGACACATTACGTGGACCGAACTTCCCGTTAAAACTGTTGTAATTATAATTATAATTTTAGACTAGTTTGGACCCCAAGCGTGCATTTACGGACAAGGCATGTGCAGTTTGCTGGCAAGTGTTTGGTAATGACATTTCTCCCGACTTGGAGAAGGTTATTTCTACGATCGCTCCCATTTCAGGAACAATGTGATAATTATAGGACATCATAAGATAAAATAAAAGTTCATTGGTCGTATCATTTATATTAATTAATCATTAGTTAATCTTAAGCATTATATCACATATTATTCCAAAAATCTGGATAAGATCCATGAATATAGTTAGGACTCAGTTATCTTTTAGCGAATTTTCGAAGAAAATTAAGCTATTGCAATGGCTTCAAAATTTTTGTAATGAGAATTTTTGAAAATTTTCTCCATGGAAATCCGTTTTAGAACATTCTTAATCGATTCCTAATGATGTATATATGTATGTGTCACTCCAGACGATATCTCACGCTAGGGTGCACTTAAAAAATCCAATTAAATTTTAAAATGTCAATAATATCAAAAGAAAGGATGAGTTCGTTGGGCAGAACTTTTGGAGTTCATTTAGGGGTCAAATTTTGACAATTTAGGGTCAAAAATAGTATAAAAACGGGTTTTTCTATTTTACTCCCTCTCACATGAAAATATGACAAAAATGTACATAACAATTACAGTACTCTTAAAAAGCTTTCTTACGACATGCATCTTGAAGGGTAAATACTATTTTGACTTGTACCCCGTACCCCCGTTCACCAAATTTTATTTCACCCATCCAAATTCTAAACCAAAATTTTCCTATACTATCGTAAGCCAATAATACGCAGATATCTTTGAAAATTCGCTTATTAAGTCATGGTGCAAGACTGGGACTTTTTAATTACTAAATGCCTTATTTGTGCATAGTGAAATGTAAAGTTCTAAATAACGCATTATTAATTATGAGGTTTTTTCCTCAGGTTTTATTATTTTATGAGGAAAGACTATATATTAATCTTTCTAATAAGGTTTTTTCTATTAGGATTTTCTAATAAGTCTTTTCTAATAAGATAAAAATAAAATGTATACAAACACGCATGTATTTATAATACCTTTCTATAAAATATAAGACAAAATGAATTGATATTATATAGCTTTCTATCTCGCGTTATTGTGATAAAGAAAATATTTTGTATACGTTTAAGTTTGCATATTTTCGATCGTGTCACACGTCAGAACGTTATCATGGCTTCAACCTTATCTTTAAGCCTCTTTTGTCGAGTTAAGTGAAAAGATGAACCCCATCGAAGTATTTATACTGACGTCATATTGAGCCGGATCTGTCTTAAGTTCACGTGTTTTCAGATTATTAATTATTCATATTATTAAGGAAATGTTAAGACACTATAGTGGTTTAATTCTAACACATTAAATATTTAGTAGTAGTATTCTCGTTTATCAACAAAAATATTGGTTTTTAATGAATGAAGAACGTTTTCAATTAATTTCATAATTTTATTTCTTACACATTTAAAAAATATGTTACATATATATATATATATATATATATATATATATATATATATATATATATATATATATATATATATATATATATATATATATATATTGGTACCAATATATTTATTGATTGTGTTGCATATTTTCTTTTCTTTGTATTCGTTTAAATTATACTGGTAAGGTTAGCCTCTTAATTTTTTTAATAAGGCATGGAACATTGCGTTTTTGTTGCCTAGAAATAATTTCACCTCTTCATAATTCATTAACCTATAATAGGTTATGTATAATTGTTTGTGCTATTCTTCATTAAGTAATAGCCTTCTATTATATATAGTACCCAGTACTCGATAAGGACCCATTAGAGATTGGATTCCAAATCAAGTTTGGAACAGTAATTGAAATTTACTTTGAAGTAAACTATAATCTGTATCGTCTGAGCTACACGCACAAA
This sequence comes from Gerris lacustris, assembly GCA_951217055.1. Taxonomy (NCBI): domain Eukaryota; kingdom Metazoa; phylum Arthropoda; class Insecta; order Hemiptera; family Gerridae; genus Gerris; species Gerris lacustris. The sequence goes on along the minus strand of OX578276.1, from coordinate 59,532,548 downwards.
TATTATATTATTTTAATAAGGAATTACTCGAGAATTGACCTCGGTATTACAAAATAATATTGCCTCGTGATTACGATCGAATGTAATTGAGTGTATATATGCTCAGGATGATCGTGTGTAATCAAAAGGAATGATCGCTTGAAGGTATTTCAATAAAATACGCGGTGGGTCTGCCTTCCACGTCGGGCCTTTATCTCGAAATGCCTAATCCGGTTTTTTTAATTAGTCAATGTAAAGAACGGGTCATTACACTCTTATAACACTCGGTAGGGATAGTTCGCGCTTTTTAATTATGGCTTGGTTAAAAATGGAGTCATCTTTGGAGGAGTGGAATTTTATTAAGGGTTTTTTAATCGTCGGACTGGGTCGGGAGCGTAGGACGGTTGGCGTGTGATGGCAGGGTGTCTGGTGCTGTCGATCGCTCCAGTCCAGGCACGTCCGCTTGTTGATGTTAGCCATAAAGGCCTCCCTGATATAACGCCCCCAGAAACCGAGGTTTTTCTTCAAGTTTTTCCCTTGTCGGGCCGAGGCATGACATACCGTCCGTACATGTTCTGGTCCTTTCGTTATTATACTCTACTTAACTTGCCTCTTTCCCGGACATCGCCTTCACCGTAAAACCGCAACCTCCTTTTTTTCCCCTTCGTCGTTCCGTGAGGTTCTGCCGCCTTCTCTCCTTCTTTTCCACCCAAAGAAACTTCTTACAGCGAACGTAAATAATTTCGGTTCTTCCATGCTCCGAGCTATGACCGGCAACAGACAACCAACACCCATTATCGTAAACTTGATATAACCGGAATAATTATACCTTTTGTTTTTTAAGCTCCGATGACGTATCACGATAATCTTTTTATTCTTCTTTCCTCGACTACTTTTTTAATTATCGCGATGTTCTATTTATACGTTTTTTTTTTTGCTAACCTTGTGGATAAAATATTTATACAAATAGTTTTAATGCTATAATGAATTTCTTACTGGTCCCAGTCTATTGTCTTTTTCATGGCCTTCAAAAGTGATTGGATATATATATATATATATATATATATATATATATATATATATATATATATATATATATATATATATATATATATATATATATATATATAAGCATTGTCTCTATAAAAAACAACGTTATAGCAAACAATCTTTTAACAACCACTTGACATTGTCCTCTTATCAAATATTTACAATAATTGGCTCTTTCAGACATCACGGGAAGTATAATAAGATGATTAATACATTGCCTTCTCCCTCAATTCAGGGTTACTAAAGATAATAGTATAGAGAAAGTATATATTTAGTATAAGATTTGCGTCGTTATTTGAAACCCTCAATTGATAAAATATCTGGTTCCTCATAAAAATAAATCAAATCTAGTTCTTATTCTGAAATTACTTGAGCCGTCGATTTGGGATATATGTTGAAAAATTATCCTTTAAATTTCAATAAACGTATTAATCCTCCAAGAAAACATAGCTATAGCTACTACAATTTAAACTTTTACTAAAAATAGGTTTTAAGTGCATTTTTTTTTTTAACTTGGTAAAAAAACATTCTAGTAGGACTTGCTTCCAGTGTGTTTTTGTGTCATATATTATATTTTACAGGGGTTGGGGTATTTACACTTTTTTTTTTTAAACAAAGTGTAAAGATAAGTTTTTGATAGGATAGGAAACTCTCGGCGAGTTATATTAATGTTTGTAATAATCATCCACTATAAAAGAGCTGTTTGTCGAGATCATCTTCGCTTAGGGGAGAGGCCAGGTGAAATATTTTGAATTCCACTTTTAATCGAAAGGAATATTCAATAAGAAGTGCAAAATTATTTTGTATAATGGTAAATAATTTATCAACTGTTAAGTGCTACTGTTTAAAGTATAATTAATTGGAGTGTCGGTCGGTTCGATTATAGATGTCAATCGGATATCTGCAAGCTCGCAACAGCCTATTTAAATTTGTAAAATATTTAAATTTAATGATTCTTTATCTGATCATAGTTGCATATTTATCACCGATTAGCTGATGATTAATATCTGCTATTTAAATGTTACTTTAAAACATCATTTTACGTCGTAACTATGATTCGGTCTCATCAATAAAACCGAACCTACAGTCCGAAACATGCTAATCTTGAAATGTTATAATTCATTCTAATTCTTACGTCCGATTTATATCACGGACTAATCTTTTTTTATTTAATTTCTCTTTTTTTTTTTTCATTGCGTAATATGTTTAGAAATAAAAAAGGTACTGTTGGTTGTGGCTAGGCGTGGGATCTGGCATGCCCTTGAACCGGGGGACCAAGTATGTGGGTGCCTGAAGCTCTTGTGTACCGGTGTCGTTTCACTGGCTGGCTCGGTTCTATACAAATAGGCAGAAACACGAGGCCCCTCGGCCCTACCTTTAACACGATAGCTCACGCTTGTCTCACTATATGATTAATTATTCACAATTGTCAGGAGGCGAACGATTCGACGACTCCCGAAATCGAAGCATCGATTCGGTGGAACGGCTAGTGCTATTCCAAATCCCGGTACTACGACGTTTCCTTAAAATTTGCATAATATTAACATGAGAAAAACTGAAGTAGTTTACTAGTAATTCAATGCGATCTAATCATTATTTTACCTGCAAAAACCCTTCATGATTCCGGATTTGATTGGACCGTGAAAGTTAAACAGCTGCAAGGATTCGTGAAATCGATATAATTTACATATAGAGCCGTTTTGACTCCAAATGAATTCAAATGAATTGCAAAAATCTAATTTGGAGTTGGACTGTTGCTAAATTGATTTTTGATAAAATATTTTAACATAAAACAGGTTATCCTTATAAAGCGAAAACAAAGATTAAAATTAAAATAATTTGTTCTTGCTTGTTACAGTCCTGCTCTGTTCAGGTCATTGTATAGAAAAAAGCCTGATCGTATGAAACATTTTATTTTATTTCTATTAAAGCTAGATTATCCCTAAAGTTAAAAATAATCTATTTAGAAATAGGGGAAAAACTGATTCCAACGCCTTATGTGGAATAATATAATGAGGAAAAGTAAAATAAAATATATTAAATATGCATTTCAATACTATTATCTTATAAAACAATACAGATGATTTAAAAAAATTATCTGTAGAGCAGTTCTATTAAACTAGGAGACACGTACACATTTATTAGCTATTCCCAAATTTTTAACTACATCATCAAAAGACTGGGCAAATATAGGACTGAACCTTTATAATAAATTGCCGGAAAAAATAAAACTATATTTTCGTTGTACTACACTTAAAATACTTTATAAATCAATCAATAAATCAGTAGTAATTAAGGACACTTAGCCTGACTTCATTAAAGATAAATTCTATTACAAAAATCGGGAAATAGAAGACTAGAAATAGAACTAATAATTATAATAATTTAATAAGTGAGGCAAACATTTACAGAGACACATATGATAAATAAACATTTTATTAAATACATATATATCAACTCCACAATCATCTAATAATTATAATAATAATAATAAATAATTCATAGGAGACAATATTAGGATTTTTATACACATTTCCTCAACAATGCCCCTCCCTGGGGATTATCACAAAAAATAAGAATATTTGTATTACTTTATAAAATAATATCCTAATACCAATAGAACTTTGTAGCTTTACAATATCTGTAATCATTTTAAAAAATAACTCAAAACATAATTTTTTCTTATTACACGTATATACATCATGGACACACCACGATGTTCCACTGAGGATGCTTCGACGTCTGTCTTCCAGTCTCGTTTTAATGAATAAATATGAAATATAAAAATAAATTATAAAAATGATTAACAGTATGCAATTATTCGTCCAAATACATAGTAATATGGTTATACGTATAAACAAATTAAAATAACAGACAGATTACGAATTGTTATCTGTAGATTCTATACTACTATTTCTCACTTTAGCCTAGATTATAATAGTTAATTATCGTCTAATCGCTTTAAAAAATGTTAGTGTAATTTGAGACGTCTATAAACCAGTGACTGAGATAGAAACCTGTGTTACGTGAGACTTTCTTGAGGACTTATAGTTTACCCCTACATTAGGAGTGATTACAGCGTACGCTATGATGGCATCCGCTTTCAACTCCGCAATGTTTTCTAATTAGACTCCTACACATAATTTGAGGAGAATATTATGCCTACACTTTACCTCAAGTTCTTCCTTGATTATCTATTATTTGACTATTACCGTTTCGGCTTCCTCTAATTAAAGAAGCTAAAAAGGCGGTATAATAAAGAACAAATTAGTTTCAATTTAGAAAAATAAAAAATGCAGATAAGAAAACTTTTAGATTGCTATCGGTAAGAATTCCGAATCTTCTGCGCTTTTTTTTAATGCTACTTAATTTAAATCAATATCTTCTAAGTACTCGTTTCAGTGGAAACAATAATTAGGTCCCTCTTACGATTATATTACCCTCCAGTCTATCCTTTATTTCCTGTCTAATCGCATTTACAAAAAGGTTGCGTGTCTTTTATTTATTTAAACAGTCTACCTGAAAATTTCTGAATTATATTCATTTGGAAAAATGAGTTGTATGCCTTCCCTTTTTCAAAATTGGTGTTATTAGTGTCATAATGAGAATTGCCTTCGAGGCAACTGAAGCACCAGAACTGAGCTATTTTCTTGTCAAGTTGATTTCCCAAGAATGAAATCGTATAACGTAATATTTCGTCGTCTAGTTAAGATTTTTTCTCTATCTCTCTTAAAATATATATAGATATATTATTCTTACAGCATTCCCTGTTAAGCTATGAGTGGTCTTCCTGTAATTGTCTGCTTCATTGGTCTCTTCATTCTGCTTCATTTACAAGTATATATGTATATATTGGGTGAACAGAATAAGTGAAGAAGGGCCCTCCACTTCAATCTTATTTTTCAAATTACCTTACATTACAAAAATAAAATAAATATTAAAAATCCTCATTCTAATAAGTTTTCTATTGAATGAAATATGTTATAGATTGCTCATATACTTCATTGATAATAAAAGCAATTTGCCCAATAAAAAAATAGTGATATATTAACTCGCTTCTCGCAGAATGGGGTCAATAATAAGTTAGTGGAAACCATATTTTAATCTTCCCTACCTCTTTTGTTATTCACTTTGCTTATTTTAATTTATTTTATAAAAACAGAGCAACCTTTTCTTTCTTTTATTATTGTTTCTTAATAACAGCTTAAAAAATTACTCATAATGTTTTATAAATATTTTCCTAATTTATATTTATCATAATTTGATTGTGGCATTCCTCGCTGTATATCTAATTAAAATGAAGGGAAAATAATGGTTTTGCACTTGAATTCGTATTTAGCAGAGATGGAAATTCATAATTTTGTACGAGGTTATCCTCGAGCTTTAGTTGGGTTTATGTTTAGCGAAAAGATTGTAGAAATAAAGCTGTAGTTTTGTGTGGGTGGGGTTGGAAGGGTGTAGGTGAGCCGGTGTAGTCGGGCCGGTGGAGCTACCGTTGTAAGCCCGGGCCCGGTAAGGTTGTGGAGAAGGAAGCGGTGATCAGATGTAGTTTAGCTCTAGGCTAATTACCGTTCTCCTGCTTGGGCCCTGGGCCCCGGGCCCAAGCTCCTCTTAATCCTTAACCCAACTCTCAGGTCTTTTTTTTTTTATCTCAGATAACCCATCTAAAATATTCAACAAGAAAAACTTGGTAAAAATACCTCCGGTCTATTTCGCAAGCGGCGGTAGATTATCTCCGAGAAAATAACCTACCTAATCAGTGGGTACATGTTATATATACCTGTGTTTATTATACTGGTCCCATGTTTGTTCTTTGTATATCGTCGCACTATTATATACCTCGTTGCAGTTCAATTAAAATTAATGTTCTCGACGTTTAACGCAGTCGTCCTCTGTAGAAAAAATTATCTTTTCATTTGAGGACATCAGCCAATGCAAACGAATAAATTGAGTACTAATTTATATTTGACGAGTAGTTTTTATCTATGTTAAACAAAGAAATAAGGTGCAGCGATGATAAATAAGATAAAATGAGAAATAAATTAATTATTTTAACAAATGATTCATGTGATAGGCGGTTTCGCTCCTCGCGGTTTGAAAACAAGGTTAATTTTTTTTGTTGCATTACTCAAAGATGAAGCAAAAAAAATAAATCTAAGAGGATGATTTGTAGTAAAGAATCGAGAACTGCTTTGTAGGTAGAGTTACCCCGGGGTGCGGGCATAGACGGTAAACAATCGCTTTGTGTTATGTAGCGCCCGCAGCTACCTGAAGAAAAGCGGCTCTGATTGGTCGGGAAGATGTGGACTCTTTGTAAAGCTCAGAAATAAAGAGGCCGATTGTCTGATTGCCGACAGAAGGCAAGCTCATTAAGTTCTATCGTCAGATATAATTCTTTGAGCAATCGGTGCTAACGACTGACTGCCGTATAAGTCAGGTGAGGATCTAAACCATTATGAAGACCGATGACTGATTGTATCAGGATCAACCGCCACTGTATCTTAATGCTCCTCAAGCCTTATTGTTTACCCTATCTAACATCGATATAATGAAAGCAAAGCACGCGCTAATTGCTCCACAAGCTCTTTTGTTAATATCATATTACATTAAATATACTATCTTACGTCATGATTTCATGATATAACTTGGTAAAATTATGTTGTTTTTTCCTTAACAGCCTATATTCTACATTTCCCATATTAAGTTAATAATATTTACCTTAATTTAATAATACTATTTTACTATAACTAAAACATTAAATATTATTTGAAGTCATAAACAACCGTTTTATTTTAATTTGCTAAGTGGTTTTAAAAATGAGATAGGAATTTATTTTATACTCTAAGTTTATTATTGTAAGTAATATATTATGAGGTAACGTGTAACAATGATATTAGGTTTAATGCATGTGGGTTATACAGTAGTTAAAGGCTTTTATGTAGTTGGTTAGCAATACAAGTGTATATAGTTGTGAGAGCATAGTGCCTGTGTGTTCCGGTCGAGCGAGTCGCTAACTGGTCGAATAGCTCGGCTCGGCTCGCTATAATTGAGCTCATCTCCCATTCTCATTGGCCCTGGTACCGGAAGCACTCTACTTCCGTTCGCACCGTCCCGCTCCGCCTTAAAACGTTATTAAGATGCGATCAGGTTCTTGTCATTCCGCCATTACAGAGCCACCATTGTTATTCCGTCTGTTTTTTCCATTATCTAAGCCGGGTCCTTACACCGGGTCCTTACACCCCTCATTACTCCTCAAAGTCGATATTTTAAAGATTTAACTTCTATTAGATAATTCAGAGCCTTGATTATTCCGTTGTCTCGGATGTTTCTGAAAATTGAAACTCATCTCATCTAACTTCTATCTCCGGCCTTGACTTTCCCTCTGATTCAGCCCGAGTTCCTGCCTTCCTCTCTCGAGATTTCCGAGTAACCTTAACTTCGTGCTTTATGTACTTTGTGACAAATAACTTTGTCGTAAACTAAGGCTTCGGATACTTGATTAACATACTTGGAAACTTGGTCTCGTTCTTAACCTTCCTGGCTACATTAACATTTATCCTGTCTCGGAGGAGACAAATTAAAAAAACAAAAAAGAATGGTCTCCACAATTTTGCAATTCTGATATTCTTGAGTAGCGAACTGGACTTTAATATTAAATTTGTTCTTTAATTATCCGCTAACGTACCTAATTTTTACATTATCTGTAGCTGTTCATTAAGGGAATAATGTTTTATATTTTTACTGCTCAGTTACAATTAAAATATATGGTATATTATATTAATTTGGAAGGATTGTATCATAATACTATAAGAATATTAATGAATTTAGCGATCTATACCATTGCTAAAACTGCGAATATCAATCAAGATTGGGTTTGCACTTATCCTTGTGATTAATTAATAAATTACTTTCACACAGAGTGTATTAAAATACACCTTTTAAAATTAAAATTAAAATGGTTAATTTTTACCTTGAAATGTGAAATGCACCTGATTTGTTTCAAAGAACCCGAGTTTTAAGTAACGGTTGATAAGTTTGAAGGTCTAAATATTTAAGTTAATGAGAAAGGTCAATTATCTAGTTAACGGTAGGACGACACACTCGTAATTCAGTTTGTTGATATTTAATGGAAAAGTGTTGACTAAGTTGTTGAAGTATATAGTTGGTTAAATGATAGGGAGGAGTGTTTATAGTTAACTAAGTGAAAGGTTTGCGGTGCTTGTCTGGCTTATCTTCTCCAACTTGTCGCCTTGATGCTCCTCACCAAGAACCTTACCTACAGACTTCACTCACTCTTTTCTAAATAGCTTCTACGAGCCCGCTTACATTAGCAACCAACTTCAGATAAAGGCCCAAAAATCAATCTACTTCTTTACATCTGCTCTTTTCATTTACCTACTTGTTTCAATACAAAGTGTTTTACAATTCAATAAACCAGTTTTTAAGAAGTTCAGTAAACTTTGATTTATATAATACATACTTTGTTTTATTGTCTGAATTGTACATTAGGTATGTAATGTGTCCATGTTGTGAGTATGCACATATTTGTTTTTATTAATTATATTCATACACACACACAATATATATATATATATATATATATATATATATATATATATATATATATATATATATATATATATATATATATATATATATATATATATATATATATATATATATATATATATATATATATATATATATACGTTTTAATATAAAAAAATAGCTTTGACACACATATTAAACCTTTCTGACTTACCGCCATATTTTTAGATTTTCTCCACTACAGATAAAAATGTAAAACAAATTGAAATTTGCTCACTTCAATTAGATTTTCTAATTTTACCCCTAGAATTATTACTCATATAAAAATTTAGTCCGTCATACCTCAAAGCAAGATGGATATACTACTTTCCTTTTTACTGTTTTATTTCTTAGGCCGCTCCCTGACTTGTCGGTACGATATCGGTTCGGTATCGGTAAGCTAGTATGCCGATGAGGTAAGATTCTTTATCTACGATTGATACGAAATATAAACATTGTATCTCTGTTTAGATGCGTAGAAAGTGATTCTTTACGTACTTGTATTCATTGCGCATGCGCGTCTCATAGTTCTAAAGAATTCCTCTTCTTTACCACCCTAGGGCGGTAAAGAAGAGGAATTCTTCAGCTTTACGCACGATTAGCGAGTTTGTTTACATTTAACAAAACAAATTTGCTGTTCTTATAATATTAAACTAACTGTTTATATCGAGTTTTTAGAGAAAAAAAATGAATGAATCAAGTGACTTTGACGAAAATGTGGAGAATAACACTCCTCCATAAATAATTAATTAGGCAAAAAATACAACTCAAGAATTAATGCCATATTTATCAAGAGAGAGGTACGAACTTACATACAGCAAGTTTATTTTTTTCTGTATTTATTATTTAAATCTAACAATCGTAGATAAAGTACGGTACGCAACTCGTGCGAAAACGGCATTTTACATTGCTCGTGTGGTTTTACTACCCTCGCTTTCGCTCGGGTGCAAACTCCACACTCGCATGCAAAATGCTACTTTCCGCACTCGACGCGTAATGTACTATTACCGAGCGCCTATATCTTACCGATTCGGTACAGATTCTTTACCGCGCGGTAAGGAATCGGTATACAGAGAGTCGGTAAGATGTTCTTACCGACTCTCGGTATACCGATTCCTTACCGCGCGGTAAAGAATCTGTACCGAATCGGTAAGATATAGGTGCTAGGTAAAGAATCTTACCGCATCGGCTTACTAGCTTATCGATACCGCACCGATACCGTACCGACAAGTCAGGGAGCGGCCTTGTATTTTACTTAAAACATTTGGGTGGTGCTGCATCCAAAAAGATATAAATCAAATACCATTATAATATTGTTTTCTTCAAATCGGTTATGACTATATCTTTAAAAAATCAAAAATAATTTATTTAATTAATAACAATACCAGATTAGCCGCTTATCCTGTGAAAAATTATCTTGCTACTGAGATTATAATGCAATATACTTCATCCCTTCAATTTATTGTTTTAATTAACTTATTGTTGAGAGATTAAAGCAGGTTACGATTAGTAAAAATATTAATTTACTTTTACTTATACTACCGCACCAGTGATCAATATTATTACAATACATATTGTTTCCTAAACGCTAGGTAAATAATTGTAAAAGTAGTAAAAAACAAAACAAGTTTTTTCTCATTTATTTGATTTTAATAAAAAGAAACTTGGTAAAAAATAAATTAAAAATACCATTCCACTTTGTGGTTTTTAATAACGGAGCATGTAAGAATTGAATTAAGTTATGCGTACAAAATAAAACAACAAACGTAAATATTAATTTATATTCTTTTTTTTTTCATTAGCTGACCAGGTATATCTAGGTAGGTATTAGGTATTTGTTGACAAATTATTTGATTCATTCGAAGTAAATTTATTAGAATTATTTTTTTCTCAAGAATCTATTTATTAAATATGTTTAGTTTAAGTTTCCTTTAAGCTTTATATCTGAATATTTTGACTCTTTTTATTTTCCATTCTACATTTAGCTCTTGCAGTTGCCCTTAACTTACCTATTTTTAACTTTGAGTAACATCTTTCTTGTGTTATATTTTTTATTGATAAAGTAAAGTCATTTTTTCCTATTAATATAAGACATGTTTTTTTATTTCTTTTAAACACACCAATGATTTTTTTCTGTTTCTTTGTTAACTTCATTTCTATATGAAGTTTTACTTTTTATTTTTTTCTTAACGTTTATTGCAAATTAAAAAATAAAACATCTACTATATTTTTACTACGGGTAATATCATTTTTGCTGTTATCTCTATTATTTCCTGTTAACGCTATCGTACATTTTATTTTAAGATTGAGTATGGTAATTTAAAATTTAATATATGTACTCTAGATTTTTTTTTTTCTATACTTTTCTTGGAGTGTTTTGACAGCTCTTGACAAGTTCAACACGTAAGTTTTTTAAAAATCTTTTTACTTTTATTATACTTAAATTAAAGTGTTAAAGTGCATGGAGAGGGTTCGGGCCCGGCCTCCAGATCCTGGAGGATGGGACGAAGATGAAAATTTTCAAGTTCCAATAGATAACGACACGATTCCCTCAACGGTTACCAAGTCGTATATGTCAACAAATAAAAACAAACAAAATAATTTCGGCGAGACCTCGGATACCTCTAAAACAAAGCGACCGCGAGTAAGCTCTCCTCCAATATATAATCCTCCAGTCTTTAAACCGAAGTATAACTTCTTAATTCTCAAACGGGCAAATGGTGAAACAATGGCAAACGTTTCACCGTTCCTGATCGATAAGGTTTTATCCCAAATAGCGGGCAATGTCAAAGGTGCGAGAAAACTGAGGGACGGGTGGGTCCCTTCTTGTAGAAACCTTTACTCATGAGCAAGCGGACAAACTGTTAAAGTTATTACCGGAAAATAGACATCTGTCGGTCATAGTTGAGCCACACAAAACCTTAAACAAAATCAAAGGTGTCATAACTTGTTACGACTTAGACCTGGTAGCCATCGATGATATAAAAGAAAACCTACAATCTCAGGGAGTTGAAGATGTTATAAGAATAAACAGGAGGGTGAATGGAAACCTTCAACCAACTCAAAGCTATATCATCGTATTCGGGTTAACAACTCTTCCTCAAAAACTTAAAATTGGCTATATGAGTGTGCCCGTCAGGCCATATATCCCTCTTCCGCTAAAATGTCATAACTGTCACCGGTTTCAACATGTCAAAGCCAACTGTAAGAGCCCAGCCGTATGTCCTGGATGCGGAGAACTCGCACATGAAGGTACTTGTAATTATATAAAGTGTATTAATTGTAACGGCCAACACTCGGCAACAGACAGGAATTGCCCGAGGTGGCAACTAGAAAAGAAGGTAGTGGAAATTAAGACCCTGGAGAGAATATCCTTTGCGGAAGCTAGAAGCAAAGTCCGAAACACACAACCAATCCTCTTTGAAACCACCTACTCTAAAGTTTTAGGCAAAACTAACAGCGGCCCGCTAGAACCTTCCCCATCTTCGAACTGTACTACTTGTAAAAATAAAATTAAACAAAGAAAAACCAAGGACCAAGGAACTCAGTTTACACCTTCAGACATAAGTGACAAGCCCGAAGACAAAAAATCTGAATCTCAAAAAGACGTCAACAACATAAAACCTTTAAACATCACTAGTAAACAGCCAGATAGAAGTTTTAGGTTAGACTCTCAAGCGGAAAAAGAGATGATGTGGATTAACGACTGGGATCCAGACTCAGAAGACTCCACATCCAGCAGTAACAGTAACAAGATCAGCGAAGGACCGGGAGGTGATAAACATCGAAACGAGCCAACTAAAAAAGGATCTAAGAAGGGGAAGAAAAACAAAGGAAAGAAATAAATTATTATGACCCATCAAAATATTAAAATAGGTAGTTGGAATTGTAAAGGATACAGAACGCGTAGTGAAGATATTCGATTACTTCTACACAGGGAAAAGTTACATGTTCTAATGCTTCAAGAAACCCACTTGCCATCTGTAAACTTAATCAACATCCCTGGTTTCAAAATCTACCGTCAGGACCCCCCCGCAGGAAGTTGGCGAGGAGGCTTGGCAACGCTAGTGTCGGTAAGCATACCTAGTAGAGAAACTGTTATAAACACCAACCTCCATGTTTTAACAACTGTTGTGGGAGGAACATATCCAATCACAATTTGTAACGTCTACTTGGAATGCGGAGAAGAAGTTACGCGGCGGGAGTTAAACAACATCGTACATCAACTTAAAGCCCCTTTCATGGTAGCAGGGGACTTCAACGCCCATAGTAGAGTGTGGGGTTCATCTTCTGACGATGCAAGAGGACGCATTATAGAAGCATTCATAGAAGATCAAGGACTGTTCCTTCACAACAACGGACAGCCCACTTACATGGATGCGAGGACAGGCAATCAGGATGCTATCGACCTAGTAATATCATCACCAGCTGTGAGTCGCTTATCCGATTTTTCAATATCACCCTATTTGTATGGTAGTGATCATTACCCGATATATATTTCCATTTTCCCTAATAACCCTAGTCCATCACCTTCCACCCGGTGGTCATTTAAAAATGCTGATTGGGCTTGCTTTAGAAGGCACCTGTGTGAAGCGTCTCCTCCTTTAGTGAACGAGATTAGAGCAGAACTACTCCTTACCTTTATCACAACATCAATTTTAAATGCCGCCAACCTAGCAATACCAAGATCAACCCATGGCAGAGGCCGCCCGTTAGTCCCCTGGTGGAATAAAGATTGCAAAATCGCTCTCAAAGAGAGACGTAAAACTCTGAGGCAGTTCAAAGCTAATGCTACTCAAGAAAACCTTGCAAGATATAGGAAAGCGAGAGCTAAAAGCAAATATGTGTTCAAACATGCCAAATTAGCATCATGGAGGAGTTACGTATCTTCTCTAAATCAATTCACTCCATCCTCTGAAGTGTGGAAGAAAGTTAAAGCGTTATCTGGGAAGAAAAGTGTCCTTGCCTTACCAGTCCTAAATATCAATAATGACCTAGTCTCTAATCCGCAACAAGTAGCTGAAACAATGGCATCCCATTTCGCTAAAGTCAGCTCAAACAGAGCTTACACTCAGGATTTTCAGAACATAAAAATCCAATCTGAGGTAAACGAAATTGTATTTGATGATAACACCTCTAATTCCCAATTCTATAACAAAGAATTCAGTCTTTGGGAACTGGAAACAGCTCTCAACACATTGAAACTAACTGCACCAGGACCAGATCAAATCCATAATATTATGCTGAAAAACCTACCTACATCATTTCGACTCTACGTCCTGAAACTCTACAACATCCTGTGGACTTCCCAAACCTATCCTGATAGCTGGCGGGAAGCAATATTAATACCTATTGCAAAACCTGGAAAGAACACCACATTCCCAGAATCATACAGGCCAATAGCAATGACCAACACACTTAGCAAATTGCTCGAAAAAATGGTTAATGCAAGACTTATGTGGGAGCTGGAATCAAAGAACCTGCTGTCAAGATACCAGAGTGGTTTCAGGAAAAGAAGATCGACCATAGACAACCTCGTGAGATTAGAAAACTACATCAGGGACGGGTTTACTCAAGGCAAAGAAACTGTAGGTGTATTCTTTGATTGCGAGAAAGCCTATGATAAGACGTGGCGATACCTCATCCTTAAGCAGTTACAGAAAGCAGGCTTTGAAGGTCACCTGCCAACTTTTATTAAGAACTTTTTGGCTGAGCGGAGGTTCAGAGTGAAGATAGGAGATATGTTATCAACTTCCTACGTTCAAGAAAACGGTGTCCCTCAAGGGGCAGTTTTAAGTGTGACCCTATTTATACTGGCGATCAATGATCTCGAGTCAGTAATTCCACCAAGCGTTGAAACCTTTTTCTTCGTGGACGATGTAACAGTACTTTTTAGATCTAAAACTAGTACCATGGACACTCCAGTTTTGCAGCAGTGTATCAATAGAATGAGAAACTGGGCCTCATGCAATGGCTTCACCTTTTCACCCACAAAATCATGTTGTGTGACATTTTCAAGAAAAAGGAGACACCAACCAATAACTCTTAGACTCTCAGGCCAAATCATACCAACAGTTGAGGAGGTTAAATACCTTGGCCTCATTGTAGATAGAAAACTAACGTTTAAGTCCCATATTGAAAACTTAAGATCAAAGTGCTTACGAGGTCTTAACTTTCTACGTATGATCCAGTCACACAGTTGGGGAGCAGATCGGTATACACTATTGAGACTTTACAATCAACTCATTAGAAGTAAGATGGACTACGGCTGTGAGATATACGGCTCAGCAAAAGAAATTCATCTTAAAAGGTTGGACCCTGTTCATAACTCAGCTCTACGCATAGTGACTGGCTCTTTCAGAACCAGCCCTGTTGACAGCATCTTGGTAGAATGTAATGAGCCAACACTATCCTTTAGAAGAAATCTCACGCTGCTTCGCTTAGGTTTTAGGCTCCTGCAAACTCCAGAAAATCCTTCAGCCCAATTATTTCTAAATCAAAAGTCCATTCCTTTGTATAACCGTAACACCCACCTTCCCAAACCAGCTGGCCTCCGTTTCAAACAGCTAATCTCTTTATTAGGACTATCAGACCTACCAAAACCAACACCTTTGAACCTCTATGAAAAGCCACCCTGGATTATGACCCAACCTAGAATAAATTACTTGGGACATTCTCAACGAAAGATTGAAACACTTGACGTTCAATATGTGCAGGAACACCGCAAGCATATGATCAAGAATGCCGATGCAGCCCTTTTTTACACAGACGCCTCGAAAAACAACGAAGGAAGTGGTTGTGCCTTCATTCAGAATGAGGTATCTAAGCAATACGCTTGTAGTAAGTGGAGCTCTATAAACACAGTCGAGCTTGAAGCGATCAGAAAAGCTGTTAAGCACGCGACTGAAAACAACATGAAGAAAATAGTTATCTACACCGACTCACGATGTGCTCTCCAAGCTCTGTGTAAACTATACTCAGAAAGTTCCGTCGTCGCAGCGATACGAGATTATGAGTATACAAACCAAATCAAAGTAAAATACTGCTGGGTTCCCAGCCATAGAAATATAGAAGGAAACGAGAAGGTGGACAAAATGGCGAAGGAGGCAATAAACAAGGGAGAAGAACTTGAAACCGTGATCACTGCTAAGGACCTAAATAAAACTCTATGGACTACCTTACTTCGACAATGGCAAGAAGACTGGACAAACGGTTCAAACACAAAATTAAAATATATTAAACCTCTCATCACAGACTGGAAAACATGCTGCAGACAAAACAGACGGGAAGAAATAATTTTGGCACGACTCCGGATTGGACACACACGACTGACGCACGGCTACCTCATCACACGACAAGACCCACCAACCTGTAGGTTATGTGGAGAAACATTGACTGTTCACCATATCCTCTGCGACTGCAACAGACTTGACGAGGAAAGAAAACAGTTTGAACTTCCAACAACAATTTCTGAAATTCTACGAGACGACGAAACCACTGTTCAAAAGCTATTTAAATATTTGGAACATTTAGATTTAGTGAAAGATGTATAGACTCAAATTAATAAAAAAAATGTGTAAATAACTACTGTATCGGGTGTACATGACCAAGTTGTCGAACACCCATATAAAAACAATAAATAAATAAATAAATATATGTACTCTATTATGAACATTTGATAATTAATATTTAGTCATACGAAAAAAAAAAAAATATAAAAGAAGATAATTTTCATAATCATTAAATATAATTTTTGTGATAACTTTTTTCATATTTTATTTCATTTCATGGTAGCTTGGATGTCACCCACTCTATATTTATATTACGTGGAAGTTTAATGATCTCCATCGGCAGACGCTCAAATTTCTCATTCATATTTTGGAGCTTTGTTCTGATAAAAGACCTTGTTTTAGAGAGGTCAACATTTATTGCATTTGAGTTCTGTGTGACAGAACCTAAGCACCATTTGCGGTCAAAAATTCTCAAATTGGAATGAGAACAAATATTAAATGTATTATTATATGTATTATTATATAGTATATATATATATATATATATATATATATATATATATATATATATATATATATTGATATATATATATATATATATATATATATATATATATATATATATATATATATATATATATATATATATATATATATATATATATATATGTATATATAATACCACATACATATCAAGAGTATTATATATATATATATATAATATATATATATATATATATATATATATATATATATATATATATATATATATATATATATATATATATATATATATATATATATATATATATATATATATATATATATAATACTCTTGATATGTATGTGGTATTCCTTTGCAACTCTATTTCATTATTTATAATTTTACTTTCGTTGAATCTTTTTTTTCTACTATTTCTATATTATTATAATAAACGAACAAAAAATTCTAATCAAAATCCTTTTCACATACATCAGGGAAAATTTTTGGTCTCGTATCAGTCTGTCTGTCCTAGATTTTTTAAAAAAACAATCTTAAAAACTACTCATCCGACTTTAATGAAACTTGGTCATATTTGGTGTATTGAAACTTATATTTTCATATAAGTTTCAGCCTTCTGTGTCCATCGGTATATCTTCCATAAGCGCACAAGCATGCATTTTTTTTACACCTAGATCTTTAAATTTACTCATCTGAATTATTTCAACCGCCTACCCTCATTAGATTTTCGTAATTTGATACTTTTATTCATGTAAAAAATTAAAACAATTTTGATATATTTAAGATAAGGTGGAAAAATTAAATAAATTTGAAATAACGGGTTGTTAAAGCATAAAACCATTAACTATGTATTTACGGTAAGACTCGAGAATTGGCAGACTATTTTTTAGTTACAATAAATGAAATGATGGTACTTATTTAGATTGTTACTACCCTAAGTTGTTTTAGAAAAAAAATGACTTTGACTAAACAACTGTTAAGATAAAGGGGTGTTTAGTCCAATGTACTTTGGGACAAAGGAATATCCAACTTATGTTTTGATAAGGGGAGTAACAGTCTAAAGAATAACATTCCCTACACCTTTTTTAGATTGTTACTCCTCTCTGTTTTTTTATAAGGGGAGTAACAATCTAAAGAAGTGCCAAATGAATAACTTAACAGAATGTTGTTATAAAAAAATAATAAAAATCATATAATTTTACCTTTTATCTTTATAGTTGTAATTTCACAAAAAGCTAATCAATTGCACTATTTAGTTTTCTGCAATTAATACCTGTTTAAAGGTCGATACATAATACATTTTTAACAGGTTAATCATCAGCCATCAGGCCATAATGCCGATCGACAGGATGTCCATCCTTGCTGCGGAAGACAAACCTTGCATTATCCTTAACAAGATAAATAAAAACAAAACAATGGGGTTACATTACTATTCCATTCACCTTTATGCTTACTAACGAAAGGCTGTTATTCAACGTTAAGATTACCATGGAATTTGTCGTTTATATGTATTTTTTTAACTTGAAAAAGATGAAAATTTCTTTGTCTTGTGTAATATTGAAATTGGGATCTATACTTTAAAATTTTCCAGAAAATCTAATTCTGGTGTATTTATTTAAGTTTCGTTCATTTTTAAATTTTATATTCAAAGTAAAGTAGGCTAATATTCTGTATTGTTATAAATAAATGGATCTTACAAAATCGACTAAAACTTTCTCTTATGCATCATACATAGTGGTACTGTATTTCCATCCCATAATATACAATTTAATTAATTTAAAACTTAACATATTTATTTAAAATGGGATGATAAATGTATTATTTAACATCGAAATCACCGTGTTGTTTAGATCCCTCGCGTCCGCACAAACTACAGATAAATAATTCCTCAGTAAAAAACAGTTAACAATTTTAGATTTACCGGTGTTTCGTAAAATTGGTATATTATTTCCTTTAAAGGTATATTACGGATAAAGATTAACTGATCATCGCCATTTTTAAATTCTATTATTATTAATACTATCGATTGCATGTCTTTTTTTTAAAACACAAATGATTAAAAAATGTAATATTTATTACTACTATAACTAAATTTCAACAGGATAGGGAATTATTTAAGTCATACAATACAATGTATAAATATGGACATTATTTTCATTTACTTTAAGCCATTAATAGAAGACTATGTTTGAAAAATCACCACAAAATAACATCATAAGTCAACACAAAATAACTTTGACATAGCGGATAATGCTTGCGATATAAGTATCAGTTTCACCCCGGTTTATTTAATCTTCGTGCTCCTAAATTATATACCTGAGTTAATAATTAAAAACTATAAATATAAATTATGAGAGAGCAGTTTATTGTTTTACTGTTGCTGCCGTATTTTAGATGCATGTAAACAGGGCCGCGGGGGACGTGAATCCTGTACCCCAGGTTGATGCTAAAGCTCGTCAAACAACCTTTTGTTTGCTTTTTTCACTTTTAAATTACAGACTTCAAACCCCCGAAAGCTGTCATAGGGAATAATTTAAGACCAAGACTACATTTTGTCAGATTATCACTAAAACACGGTTGAAAAAATATTTTCTTTGAAGTATATTAGGTGATTTTGTATGTACTATTGGAAGTCCAAATTATTTAAGTTGTAATTTGGTTGCTTAGATGTGATTTAGTGGCGCCTATTCATTGAGACTTTAATTCTAAGAAATATCAGAGTAAGAGAAATATCAGAATCAGAGTAATGTTAAAATTTAACATTTTAATTGTAAACACAAATTTTCAAATAATGTGAATACAAAGGCAGCGTTTTGTATAATAATTTATTATTAATAAATAATCATAATACATTATTTGAAGTTTGCCTTTCCTTGTTACTTTTTATCTACCAAAATACAATATTGGTTTGAATAAAATAGGTTTGAGCTTAAAAATAGATTCGTCTTCCTTTCATAATATTCCTTTGTTTCATATTTGAATTAACAATATTAAATTTTAAAAGGGGTTAATTCAAATGAGATGACTCTAGTGTAATCTTACTATTTTATTTCAATAATTAATAATAACACAAAAAATTATTTAAAAAAAAAAAAAAAAAAAAATGTATTGTTCATTATATTATATATATTTGACCTATTGCCAAAGACACAGCACACATTTATAGAGATCATATGTGAGTATATTATGCTATGTAATAATTGTGTATAATTTACTAATTTATGAAAAAGTCGATAGAGTAATTTAGAATCATGTTTGAGTAGCATAACATTTGAAAAAAGAAAATATAATTTTTTTTTTTCACAAAAATGTTTTCACCTCCAACAAGCGCTGACTAAAATATCTCTCTATTCCTTTAAATATTTTTGACATTGGTGACATTGCTTGAAAATAACTTGGTCTTAAAAAAGCCATTAGCCCCTGTGATAGAAGGAGAGAGAAAATAAATTTTAATTCTTTCTTTTGTATATACAATATACATACACAGAATATTTTAAGCAAGAGAGATTTTGCGATGAATTCAATTATATTTTTATTTTCACATATTATTGCTTCTATTCAAAATCTATAAAATATAATATTTATTTTACTTTTTTTAATTTAATTTTTGTTTTGTTATCCAACGCATTCTTTCTTATTGCCATATTTAAAATATTCTCCTTCTTTATAGTCGCATTTTATTTTACTTGCTTTATAATTAATTATTATACTTGCTTATTGATAGTATTTTATTTTACTTGCTTATATATGATTATCATGAATGAAAAAGAATAGAGTAATTTAGAATAATCAATAAATCATATTTCTAATAACTTTTTGGCTTCTTTATAGGTCATGTTTCACGGGCCTTAATACTCCTGTTATGTAATTAGATATTTATATTTTAGCTATACTGTTTTTAAAACTACCAAAGAAGTTAGTTTAGTCGGTATATGATGGAAAGTATGTAATTGCGAAGCTTTAGATTAATTGCTTTAAATGAAAAATTCAAAATAGAGTATTACTTTTTTTTTTTTAAATGTTTGATGTTGGATCTGAAAATACGTTCTATATGCCTCATTTACAAAGTAAAATACCAAATAAATTTAAAAAAAATGAGTTTCTCATCTGTTATTCTTATATGATATAAATCTTAAAATGAATGTTTCTACAAACTTATATTTTACTGAAGGAAGCGCTAATTAAAACTTTGTTTTTTTTCCACGATTATATTGTTCTGTTAAAATTTACACTTTATTTAGAAAGTAAAAATTTTATAATTTTTTAAGAATTTTAAAATACTATATAGTATATCATCTGTTTTCTTTACTTTTTAGAGACGTGCAATGTCTTAAATGTTTATGTTAAAAATTTACGTGTTGTTCGTTTCTTGAGACGCTTTTAGTCCCACATATGCCAAAAATCACGTCTCTTTATCAGTAGTGTCTCGATCTACACTAATAGTCTTTTACTGTTAAGAAAAATGGCTTTTGAATGTGGTATTAATATTTGAATGTCTATATATAGGTTTAACTAATAAAAAGTGTTAATAGAAATATGTGCTACTGTAATGGCTGGGGTTAGAAATGAGAATGTATGGAAGGAGTAGTGAGCAGGAAAATAATTTTCTTCATCAAATAGTAATGTTGTTCTAGTTGTATTTACTTCATGTAATACTGCTAAACTAACATTCCCCAGTATTTTTGTGTATAACTTGGAATCAGTTAGTATATCGAAGGCATCTTAAGTGAAGTCTATGACTGTATCCTTATAAATTTATTACATTCAAGTGAAGGAATTGGTAAATAGAGTGTAAGGAGCGGACGAGCAGGTAGATGTGGTTGAGCGACTGAGTAGTTACCTGCTCGGCTACGTATCTGTGAATAGCTGAGTATGTTGTCTTGTAGAGAGAGCATGCTTACACGGTGTCATTGAGACTTGTCTCTTAGTGATGCTTTACTTGTTATATAGGTCTATAAGTAAGGCCTGGACTGGTAGTTTCTAACCTCTAACCACCCCTTGCATCCATCACCATTACCATCCTTAGAGCCAAATGCACCGATTTGTATGGGGCCCAGGCCTTCCCTACCCTTCTTCCTTCTACTCCGGAATTAGCCTTCTTTTTCCTCGACCCCTGTTCGCAACATAAAACTTAAGTCTCCCGCATAAAATTCTACGCCCCTCTCTCGCCTTGTAAACTATCTCTTTTAGAATGCAGCCTGTGTAGATATTAAACAGCGTCTCTCTACAAATACCCTGTAGAATACAATTTAACGTCGTTTAACGCTCGTAAAATAAATCCCTGTGTACATTGTACATGCTTTTTTAACCCTTCCGCTTCGGAATAAAACAAAAGCGGCCAGATTGTCTTGATTTACTTAAATTTCGCTCTTTTTTAAAGTAGGGAAACGGTGAATTTTTTAAATCCCTTCTAATGTTGCAATAATTTATATTTTTTTGCAGCGCTTAACATGTTTTATGTTTTGATCATATCTTTTATTAGGTTTTGCCATGACAGTTCATTAATAATTGATTAGAATGTTTGTTATAAACGCATTGAAAGTATAATTAAAGTTTAGTTTTTATTAAATTCCTCTTCTTAATAGGGTATAATGACCATAATTAAGTGGAGCAACTCGACTTTTATTGGTCATCGTCGTATAATTTTATGGTTCTTTATAGTTCACTATTACAAAAAAGTTTTTAATAGTGCATTAATTCGTTACGAGTTTGTAAAATAATAATTTTCCCCTTGTGTAAACAGTAATTTAAAATGATCTAACATAATCGTAACACTATTAAAGAGCTTTGGGTTTAACCTTAACCCAAAACGTTCAAATGTAAAAGTTATAAGATAGTACTCATCGCAGTAATATTTTGCAAAAGTGATGTTTATACGACGTTAAATCCTTTTGTACAACAGATAACATTTTTACTGCTATTCATTTATTAATTAATCTTATCAAGTAATTGTTGTTGCAATAACAATTACATCAAGATTAAATTTGAAGTATTTGATTTGATTTTAAGTTAATAGTTTAATTTTTAGTTTTTTGTTCATTACTTTAAATAAATAACTTTTTTCCTTATGTTAATACAGTACCGTAATGTTTCTTTTTTTTTTAAAGTGATATATACAATAGAATCCATTTACTTGTAGCGAAATGCTTATTTAACCTGTCTAACTCCATTCTTTAAGTTTAGAGTTGTACTAATAATTTGACGAAATATGCTGTCTGAATAAATAATCAATTTTAATTGTTTTTTTTTGTTGAATAATTTATTCTTTTTAAATAATATTACAATACCTATTAATAATTAAAATATACGTTTTATGTGATTAAATATATCAACACACACGCACCTACTTTGATTTTATGTATAAACTTAACGATGTAAAAATACAACCTGACGGATATATCAATATTAAATTTTAAGGTCATTTATAGTATATTACTTACTAAATATAAACTTTTTTGTTATTTAACAACGAACAAAGTTACAGGTTTTAGAAAACTTTTACAGTTTTATTTACAGTTCAACTATTACATTTAACTTTTACAGTTTTAACGTCGACAGGCTGCGCGCGCATCTTCATATCAAAATTTTATGTATATTCTCATGAAAGGGAGGATTCAAAGTTACCGAATTGACCTTCTGATCATTTTCAGTATCAGTGTCTGTGTTACGTAATTCTGAATTTACGTAAGTCGGGATAACGTAAATCGGGGTATTACTGTATATATGAAATATATTTTATTTACTCCTTAAAGATTATGAAATTATTAAAAATAATAAATATCTTAAGTAATCATAATATTTTGAGTAATAAAATTGTATAAAGAAACAGAAATAAAACTTCAAATGAAGAGTTCAAAATCCGAGAGTCCCCAGACATTGGCTATAACTTTTTTTTTTTTCTTCTTTTCCTTTTTGACTTAGCTCTGATTGATTTAAATTCACGCCATGTTTTGGTTCATTGCCTGAGCTGAAACTTTTTTGTATAGAAGAGATAGCTATTTTTTATTTCTTTTAAGTTGCATTGCTTTCTTCTTTAGACTTTTAAATTAGCTGGTTTCTTATTTACTATGTACCTACTGTAAATTTTATATTGGTATTACTGTGGTTTCTTTAAGTTCCAACGAAAATAAAATACATCCACAGTAACAAATTCAAAATTCATTAATAAAATTTAATATTTAATATATGCAAACATAATAGTATATAATTCAAAATCTGCATGTTCTTAATTTATGCCAATTTATTTTTTGTTGACATTGTAGATGGTATAGTAAAATCTACATGAACACCTCATTAATTCCTTAATGAGAAAATAATCTATTATAATATAAAAAGTCTGTTGGAATTCACTTGACACTCATTTGACAATAGGAGCATGTCATGTTTGAAATAGATAGCATCTAATGTTATTAACCTCACAGTTTAATTCCAGTTCACTGCATTATATTTACATAATGCTCTTGATTCCTCCCCTCCCCCTCTAGCGGAACAGCGACATATTTCATTAAGATGACCTGCACATCACTAGATAATAGAGATTAAATGCGTATATACACTGATAATGGTCACTTTAAAGTGCTTGAGGGATGCACTGCACTGATATATGGTTGCGAAGGGGTATGCTAGTTAATGCCTGGTTTGTGCCCAGAGTTATGCGCTCATTTTGCCCTCGTTGTTCGTCCACGTTGTGTCCACACCCTAAAAAAACCTTTATTTTATACCCTTATCTCGGTGGACCCTGTGAAAATTACTCACCCAATATATCCCCGCATCTCATACCCTGGAAATTATCCGGAAATTAATCTGCTGGTACAAGCTACCCTCGAGCCCGTCATCCAGGACCCCCACTCTTCTCGGCACAGATTGCTCCGGTGTCTAGTTACTGTCCCTTCCTTGCCATCCTTAATTTATAAAGATATATACGTTTGGGACAAGTGTTAATGGTCATATGAAAAAAAAAAAAATAGATAAAAAATAAAGTTATGGTCACACACTCCTCTTGGTTAATTATAATTACATTTTATTTATTTATAATTTTGAGAGAATTTTTTTTTTTTTAGTTTTATTATACACATTTATTATGTGTCATGACCATAACTGAGCATTTTTTTTCACCTTTTTCAAAATAAAGAAATTATTCTTAACAATCATAAAGAATTATTTACCGAATGAAAAGCTCTTTAATTCTTGAGAAAGAATTAAACGTTTTAAGTTCCGTAAGTAATAATATAAAAAGTGAGTCCTTGATTTCAAGGTACAAATAAAGAACTAATGTCAAATAGTAAAATGGCCAAATTAGTCCCCTTTCTAAATTTTATAGTATAAGCTTTCTAGAATAAGACCGTATATATATGTAAGATTATATTGTTAGGTCAACTCTAATAATGCCGCAATGAATCAAAATAATTTAATATAAGGGTATTTAATGCATTTAAACATTAACCTATTGACATTCATTATCATCATTAATATCGGAATAGCATATAATTAAACTAAATAATTAACTTATTTTTTATAATTTATCTTACGAATTTTGAATAATTAGAATTTACATAGTAATTGCCTTAATAAGTCTGGATATCTCAGGCATCATTGTTTTAAATAAAATTTTATACATTTATTTTTAGATTTATTGTTAATTTTTCCCATAATTTAATTTTAAATATAGAATAGTTCATTTATTATACATATACCCTTTAGCTTAGCTTTGACTACGTTGTGTCTCAGGCGTAACATACATCTAAAATTATATCTTTAACGATACTTTATTTAATGTAAATCATTATCATTACGGTAATTAAATGTTCTGTATTATAATTAAATATAAATTAAAACCGTTATGTTATTATACTCTAATTAATATAAAATTATAATATAATTAATATTTTAATTAATTTAAAAGAAAAATTGAAGTAATTAATAGTTAACAATTAGTAGTTTTCAGTTAGTAATATAATATGTTGTATAAATATTAATTACTGAAAGAAATATCCAGTAACTAATTAAATTAAAATAACTATTTATATATGAAATATTAATATATGTATGTATATACTCATGGATATATATATATATGTATATATATATATATATATATATATATATATATATATATATATATATATATATATATATATATATATATATATATATTTTAGTTAATGGAATTCGTTTTAAATGTAATAATTAGATTGGTATTTAAAAGGAATTTCTTTTTCAATTTTAAAAATAAAATTCGTGGGAAACATCTTTACTTTCTCATACACGTAGATATAGAGAGGAAGTATTGTGATGGCGAGAACATTTGATTTTGATAGATATGCACGTTTTTAAGTCCAAAAATGATGTCCGAAAAAATGTCTGTAGGCTGTGTAGAAATAAATGTCAAGAAACTTCAGGGCTGACTTTTAAGACCAAGCTTTTTTCTCTATAATTTAATTTCTATAATACGTTTTTTCTACAGATTTTAGATCCTTCATTTCAAACGCTGATTACTTAAACTAATTAAGGTTACCCTTAGTCTAGACCCAGGAAAATTAGAAATTATAATTCAAATAGATCAAATTGAATTGGAGATTCGACTTATAAAGAGTCGATTTAATTTGTGCCGGCTCCTACACGGCCAAACAATCTTTATATTTCAGCATGCTTCCTCATACCCCAAGGATCCAAGGTGTCAATATCCTTAGAAAATGTCCTCTGCACTTTCTCACTCTACACAGTTAGTTCCTGATAATTTCTCATCTGGATTGTACTGCTTGCAGTGTTGAGCAGAAAGACGCAGTTCCTCCTCCTCCCAGCCTGTTCAATCTATCTTCTTTGGCCCTAATCTCGCCACCTCAACATGAATCGTTTCATTTGAATGTTACATTCATTGAATAGTTTAATTATACTAGAAATAATATTTCTCAATTTATTATTCAATTTTTCCCAGTGAATACCTATCCCTTTTTAATTTTCTTGATTGTTATATTCTATTTTCTAATAAAATATTCAATTTACAAAAAAAAATCTCGAAAGTTGTCTCGACGATTTTGATTAAAATATTCCATAATTTAATCCTTTTAAATATTAATCTAACCTTATAAGTCCTTTTCCTCGGGAAAATCCAGGTTTCGAGATTTTGATGAAAATAAATCTGATTTTGCTGAAAATATAAAATGAAGTGTAAATAATCAACTGTTAAACACTTTTTTAATCTGTTTATAAATAACATGATTAAATTAGTTATAATTTAGTCTTACTAATTAGGGTGGGGATACACTAGAGCATTCGCCCCGAATGAGCATGCATTTGCTCCGAATGAGCATATAATTCGCCTCGAATGAGCATATAATTCGCCCCGAATGAGCATATAATTCGCCCCGAATGAGCATGCGTTCTCCCCGTTTTGCTAGATATGGACAGGGCGAGCCGAACAGAAACGTATACTCATTCGGGGCGAATTCTGAAGTGTATCCCGGGGAATACACTTGAGCATTCGCCCTGAATGAGCATACTGTCCATATTAAATACGGGGCGAATGCTCTAGTGCTAGTGTATCCCCGCCTTTAGTACAGACAATAGTGCCATCGAAATAGTGTTGTATTTGTCTACATTACCTCGGGTATGATGTATTCTGAACATTTTACGATATCATTTGATCGTAATCGGTGTATTTGTTCGAGCTTCACGCGTCTGCGAGAATCAGCTGTCTGCACGGACAACTAATAATCTTTTTTAAATCACTTTTTTGCCTGAAGGATAATAGACAATTCGAATTTTCTTTTCTTACAAACCTTTTTTTCATCCTTCGTACATACATGTATGAGAAAGAAAACGTTAATTAAATAAAATAGTGCCAAAATAAGTTATTTATAATATATACACATTAGAAAACCAATTATTCAAACAAAAATGAAGTGAAATAATTTTTGATAAAAAAAAAGTAATAAGGATTTGTATAGAAACCGCGTAGATTTTAATTATAAAATTTAACAAACAATGAACCACTTACTTGTAAGAAATGAAAATATAATTCATTGTTCAAAAAAACATGTTAATAATTTTTTTAAATAGTTCTTATTTCCTTAAAGTACTTTCTTTTTTTAATACATACTTACTTAATCTCACAGCAATTAATATTATTCGAGACTTTTTTAAATGAAGATCACTGAGATAAGAAAAAAAACTCAATTAACTTAAATTAAAAAACAAAGAGTTGTCTTAATATCACAAACGGGTAATTTTATCGTAATAATAATCTATTTTTAAGAATTTAATGGTCATTAATGGGATTTTTGCAAGTTTTCTTTTTAGGAATGTACAATATATAAATAGTACGTAGATATTATGGGGAATTGTAATTGCAAGAAGAGTTTACAAACAAAATTGTAACATTAATAAAACAATATTAACTATCTTGATCAAAGGATATACAACAATGAATTAAGGATTAAATGGAAGGAGGAGTTTATTTTCTCATGACTTCAATAACAGATAAGAAAACCCGATTTATTTAATCGACTCACTTTCAAACTATATTTGTAAGATAGGAGATCTTTTGGACATTTATATTGACGTTTCAAAAATGTTTAGTTTAAGAAAATAACCGAATCATAATATTTTTGGTAACGTAGATTGAATCTTTTAAACCTTATTTAAACTGTTATAAATATAGAAATGAATAGTCTAACTTAAAAGCTTTCCTGGTGTTTCATTAATGTAAATATAGCAGAAAACTAATGCAGTCATAGTTTCTTCTTAGAAAAGTAATTTGCGATATTTCTAGAATTAGAAACTCTAATCAATAATTTTATTCAGGCAGTATCATAGATTGGTTTACGCAACGTGTGATTAAACTGATTTGGAAACGGAATCATTGTGATCATACAAATGAACGAAATATATTTTGTCTCCAATTTATAATATTCCTTAACCAGATTAAATTTTTAAGAAAAAAATCTCCGTCGACATTTTTTGTGAACCACCATATCTTAAAAATTACCAGATTTTAATGAAATTTAGATTGTAGTAAAAAAGTATTGTGATCTTTGAAATCTGATTTTTTTATATTTTGATAATTTACACGTTTAAATGTCTGCGAGTCCAAATATCTAGACTTGAAAAATGTTTCTCACCTGCAGTCAAAACTTCTAAATCAATTCAGAATAAATATAATGTACTTCTTGAGAAAAATCATATTTAGCGAAATTAGGAAATTATGTTTAATTCTAAATTTTAGAGAGGTGTCCCCCCTCCCCAAAATACTTGTGAACTCGTGATGATTAAGTTACCTTAGAATGTGATATATTGATTTTTTTTGTGTGTGAATGGAGAAAGAGTTTGAACGAAGAATTAATTTACTGTGTTTTTACCATAAAATACATCTACTTACAACAGTGCTAAAGGAAGGAAAGCTCATTTATCTATAAAAAAAATTATTAATATAAACAATCGTGAATCAATAAATCATTATACCTACTTTATAGTATATAGTATATTAATTATATGAAAGTAAAAAAAAAAAATATATGTGTGAGACTCACGCATTAGAAGTGAAACTTAAGTTCTAGAAACAGAATAAACATATGAAATATGTGTATGAAATAGCACAATAAACCTTATTTAAGTAATGCATATTATATAAATCATTTCTTAAATACGCAATATAAATATTTATAAACAAGAGTTTACAATGCCGCCACAGTCAGATAACTTTTCAAAGAAACATAATTTCAATTAATAAAATATTTTCATGAAATGCCAGCGAATAATAAAGAAAAAACATGAAAACAACATTAATATATATATTAATTGTTAAAATGTATATAATAATACCCTCATATACCAATTCTGTGTAGAATATTCAACTACTCCCGTGGTATAGTGGTTAGCGCGTGAGAATCTTTATTCAGGGGTTGGGGGTTCGAGACTCGTCCAGAGGGAAGATTTTTACAGGTAAATCAACTGCCGGTATAACTCGGCAGTTGATTAAAATGTCAATCACAGGCGAGTCTTACAATACTACAGATATTAGCAGTGAGAATATCTTTATTGAACTATCAAAGCATAATTAGCATGCATATGAAAATCTATAATTAGTATTGCCAACTAATTAATATCTTGAAATGATCCAGCCTCGCTATCGTATTTAGGGTGAATTGCTAAACAATTGAAATAACCACAAGTAATTGTTATGTATTAAAATTTTAATTTGAATTTCAGATAAAATATTTTTTAAATGGAGATTGTAGCTTAATTGAATTACAATGAAGATGCAAATACATACATGTTTTTTTAATACCCCAGTTTAAAATTAATTAATTAATATTTAAATATTAATTATTCTTACTTTTATTTAGAAATCAGTGAAATAATTCAAACATTGTTCCCTTCTTTTTTTAAATATTAATTTTGCGATTAGTATTCACATATTGTGATTACTTTCAACATTTTCAATTTGTATAATGAATCTGAAAGAAATTAATCATATTATTTTTTGTTGTCATTTAATTTTTTTTGTTTTGTTTTAAATTGATTGATTATGAATTTAATTTACTAATTACTAATTACATATAGACTCTTTTTAGTGAAAACTCTGTGTAGTAGTGGAAAGCGAAATGGAGTTTGAGGGAGGTAGTCGAGAGCTAGAGTATCCATGGCAAAGCCTCGAATTGGAATTATCAAGAAGAGCAGGAATATTGGGATTCTGTCGACTCCATTGAATATTCATTAATTCGTTCGATTCATTAATAGGACAAAAGGCCGTGGAATCCAATTGATAAAATTATTTAATTTGAATACTCAATTCCTCCCTTACAACTCTGATACCATAATATTTTGCAATATGAAATTTAACTACATTGAAAAATAATACTTTGTACAAATATAATATAATTTCAGCGTATTTTTAAAATCTATTATTATGATTATTTTTTACAAATATAAAAACATCAAACATATACAACACTAAAAAAATAAGAAGAAAATACCTCAAAAATTCATCATGTATAGTATACCTCCCTTAGTTTTAGCTTTAACAAAATACAATTAAATAAATAAACAAATGTAATATCATAACAGAATAAATGTTTTTCAAGTTTATAAGAGTATAAAAGTTAAAACAATAAATCTGTATACTATTGTTCTCTTTTTTTAAATTTTATATTATATTTTATGTATTACATTTTTATATGTTACTCAATTAAATTAAAAATAAACGAAGCGCAATATTCTATTATGGTAGCTTTGTTATGTTGGCTGTCTAAACTAAAAACATTTTAGCAAAATTTTGTTTGGCTTATTGAACATAAATTAAGTGGTGATATTTAATCATATTATAGAAAATAAATTGTTTTAAATAGACAATAGCGTATAGTTATCTATAAAGGAGTAGTGGTAAATATAATCTCTAGAATGAAAATTGCCTTTCTCAATTCTAACTTCAGTTCTAATTTTTCTAAAGTAAAACCTTTGGCAAAACTAAAGTAGGCGGTGCTGTCGAGAATTGCTTGGCAGCAAAATTTTGCTTGATTTATATACTCTAGTGATTATATCACTTTGTCAACAATACATTTGCATGATTTATGCATTTGAGAGATTTTATCTGTGTGATTTATACATAGGAGAGGTGTCCAAGGTTATATGACGTGTTTGCTTTTTCTCGTGCTACATTTTAAGAAAAACTATATTATCTTCTAATAGTGCATCAAAAACATTATCCATAGTTGAATTATATTTTGTTTTAAACCATAATATACTGCTTTGAATGTAGTGATATCATCGTAGGTAATAAAGACAGTGAATTAGTGAACCAACACCGTGTTCAAGGTTATAATATTTCGCGTTTCTTTTTGTTTGTTCTTTTTTTGTTTTTTTTTTCTATTGATAAATATTGGAAAAAAGCTATTACCCTATTAGTGATTGAATCTGGTTGTAAACCATTTATTGCTGTAAATTTAGTGATATATCGCCGTACCTATCATAAGTTCAGTGAATGAGTGAATCAACGCCGGCCATCGACGAGGTTACGACCCCGAAATCGGCTAAAAGACCAAGAAATCAAATATCCCCTATTGATAATATCAAATTGCCATCCTTAAAAAAACAAAATATGCTATTGGGAACCAAAAGCAACCCGGCACCAGCACTTAAAATAGATCGCGAGGCAAAGCTGAATGAGATCACATTTGGTCAGCTACTAGACGCAATCACCGCAACCTTACAGGGTACATACGCAACAAAAAAAGAGGTAAGTGAGCTGAGAACTACCGTAAATACACATGATCAAAATATCACCTTGATAAAACAAGACGTCGCCACCATAAGAGAGGATCTCGCCCGCGCAGAAAAAAAGGCTGTAGATCTGGAGGACAGGGCCCGTCGAAACAATTTAGTATTTAGAGGCATAAAACTTAAGGCCACGGACAGTGTTTCTTGCAGAGACGGAGTGGAACAGTTTCTTAAAGATAAACTGAATGTAGAAGAGGTTCTAATCAATAGAGTTCACATACTTGGCAATCCCAAGTATACCGAGGATCCCAGGATCATAGCCCATTTTCCCTATGACCGCGATATTGAGCACATCCTTAGTAACTGTTTTAAGCTGAAAGGCTCTACCCTGTCTGTATCAAGGGACTTCTCATTTACCACTAGAATTAAGAGAAATTTCCTTATCGCACTTAAGAGGATGGTAGCAGCCATAAACCCAGCAGCCAAAACTTCTGTGATTAAAGACTATTTATTAGTTGAAAGACAGAGATTTTATGTAGATGATAATTATGCCCTTACATGTAAGGGAGAACCCGGAGTAATAGTACTACAAGACCTAATAGGAGCTACGGATCTCACTACTCGCTTTGCTGACCTAAAAGATATGTGGAAGAAAGGCAAGAATAAATCAACCGATAAGTGACAGAAAAAACTGGCAGGAAAGAAGAAGAGGAGGAAGAATCATTATGAAATACATGGAAATACTGACCCTTTAAAAATTGTTATATATAATGTAAACGGCTTAAAGTATAAAATGAAAGACTGGAACTTTATAAATTACTTAAAAAAATTTGACATATTTGCACTGTTAGAAACCCATGTGCCCTCTGAGGGGAAGGTTGACCTTATTGAGAGGACCTTCAGTGATTACAAGCTTAATTGGCTAACGGCCACAAAAAAGGCAACATTTGGAAGGCACAGCGGAGGCATCCTAATGGGAATTAGAGGCCCAAACGATGTGGTCTCCTTTGCCTCAGAGGAGGGCATGGATTTCATACAGATCACCTATAAGGATACAGGACAGACGCTTAACATTTTGCCAACTTATATTTGCCAAATAAATTGGGAGGCGGAGTTTAATAAAATAGCTACCCTGGTCCAGAAAGACGGGTACAACTGGATCTGGGCGGGCGACTGCAATGTGCGTGTCGGCGAGGAGCAGGTGGTCCCGGATGAGCTCGTCGAAAACTGTTGTGCAATTTTGCATCCTCATAGAGTATCCAAGGACAAGTTAGTAAATAGCAAAGGGAAAAAATTATTGGAGCTCTGTGAGGATGCAAATATGGTAATACTTAACGGAAGAGCGACAGGCGACAAAGAGGGACATTGGACCTTCATTGGACCAATGGGTCGCTCTGTGAATGATATATGTAGTTTCCAGGCGGAAACGCTGAACCGATTAGAAAATTTCAAAGTTGGGAGTGAGCCCTTCTCGGACCACATGCCTCTTGAGATTGAGTTGCAGTCGCCTAGCGCTAGGGGGAAAAATGAAACGGTGCTGCCCCTTCTACCTAAGCTTCACTGGACTGACACAGACAAAAATGATTTTAACAAAAAATTGCATGATTTATTGGAAGGGTCTGGGGATGTGTCTCCTTTAAGTGTAGAGAAGTATATTAATTTCATTACTAACTCTATCTATAAGTGTTCAGACAGAGGCAAGAAGGGAATGCCTCTCTCACAAAATAATAATTGCATGCCTAGGCAACCATGGTATGATGATGCATGTGCGAAGGCTAGAAAGTATTCTTATGCATGTCTTAATAACTATCGCAAGAAGGACTCTGATGAGAATAAAATAAATTATAGGGAAGCTAACAAAAGATTCAAGGCACTGTTGTGTAAGAAGGAGAAAGAGTATAAACAACTTTTCCTTGAAAAATTGAGGGAGGTGAGGGATTCAGGGGAATTCTGGAAGGCTGTAAGTAAATTTAAGTATAATAATAGAATTGTAAATCCGATTTTGAGAAAAGAAGACTGGTTTAACCACTTCAAGAGCCTCCTGAACCCCCCACTTCTATCAGATCCTATTATATATGCAGAGCCTTTCATTGCTAACCCTGATCTGGACCAGATTATCACTAGGACAGAACTTGTAGCAGCAATAAGCCGGAGCAAAAGGGGCAAGGCACCAGGGCCTGATAGGGTACCCTATGAATTTTATCAAAATGCTCCTGCTAATTGTCTGCAGCTGGTACTGAACCTTTTTAACAAAATGTGGGACCAGGAAACTGTGCCAACTTCCTTTAAAAGAGCAATTATTTACCCAATATTTAAAAAAGGCGATACCCTCGATCCCACTAACTATAGAGGTATATCCTTCTTAAATACATTATTGAAACTGTTCACATCTATTATGCTGGAAAGGCTAGAAAAGTGGGTGAAGGTAAACAATGTCCTGACAGAGTGTCAAGCGGGGTTTCGAGCTGGCTACTCGACCAGTGACAACATCTTTAATTTATGTAACATTTTAAAAATAAAGGCAAGCCAGGGGAAAAAGGTTTATTGCTTTTTTGTTGATTTTAGAGCTGCGTTTGACACTGTGTTAAGAAGGGCAGTGTTTTATAAACTGTTTAATATGGGAGTCTCGTCTAAGTATGTATCCATGTTAAGGTTACTCTTATCAGACACAGAAGCATGTGTGTGGTGTAACGGAGGTATCACTGATCATTTTCTCTCAGCAGTCGGGCTAAGGCAAGGCTGTTTATTATCACCATTGATTTTTTCACTATTTGTAAATGATCTTGAGAGTGCGTTGCCAGGGGGCATCTGGATTGGGAACATGAACATCAAAGTTTTACTTTACGCAGATGATTTGATTTTGATGGCTCCTGATATTGTTACATTTAAGAAAATGATTAAAGAACTAGAGAGATATTGCGACACATGGAACCTAACGGTTAACTTAGCCAAATCAAAAGTCATGATTAGTGGTAACAAAGGAAAGGTTACAAGAAAAGACACATTCTGGTTTAAAAAAGAAAAAATAGAAGTAGTGAAAAATTATAAATATCTAGGGGTTACCGTGTCTCACAGTGTCTCGCTGAAAAAACATTTTAATGAAAAAATCGTAACAGGCAAGTTTGCTATTAATAGTGTGTGGAGTTCCTATTTCAACCAGAAGATACCCTATGAACAGAAGCTGAGAGTGTTTGAAGCAGGCATTGAACCAATACTCACTTATGGAGCTCAAGTATGGGGTTATCAAAGAGTTGAGCAAGTGGAAAAACTAAGCAGATATTTTATGAAGAAAATGTTCATGCTTCCTCCAAACACTCCCAACTATGTCATAGCACTGGAATCGGGACTGCCTTCAAGGTTTGCTAAAGTGCTAAAGCTGCACTTTAAGTACATTATAAAAACACTTAGCCTAGATAATAGCAGACTTACAAATTTTTTAGCAAAAGAGGTGATAAAAAGAAAAATATTTTGGTTTGCAGAATGGGAAAAATTGGCGCATGACTTGGGAATTAACATAAATGTGGATTTAAATGACCTCAGAGTGGAGGAACTCAGAGGCCAACTAATGAAAATTGTAGCTAGGGTAGAAGTGACAGACAGACTTAAAGCTTTTCAAAACGCAACAAACTCACAATTCCATCCCTTATATATTGAACTAGTCGACAACAAACCACCCCCCAAGTATCTGGGCAAAATAGAGGATAGGTTTATAGCAGGTTGGATGTTTAAAGCCAGGGGTCAGCTTCTAAAAGTAAATTTTTGTCATGAACGAGAAGACTACAGATGCTCTCTCTGTAATTTAAATGCAGTTGAAGACAACTTCCACTTTGTTGCTGTCTGTCCTGTACTCGCTGAGTATCGAGTGTTCTTCTTTGGTAAGGGACACTTTTCCAAAGAGGAATATCTCCAAAGGCTTGAGTGCAACACTGTGGAGGAGTGCTCACAATTCGCTTCCTATTTGAGAGAAATATGTGGTTACAGGGCAATACTCACCAAGGAATTTAACTACGACTAAAAAAAAAAAAAAAAAAAAAAAAAAAAAAAAAAAAAAAAAAAAAAAAAAAAAAAATTAATTGAATAAATCAATTAACTGAACAACCAAACAATATAGTACTTGGATAAATGAATGTAACCCTCCTTCTGACGGCTTTAGAAGCCCTGAAGTAGAGGCTTTTTTGTTCCAGTGTATTTATGTCACAACTATGTATGAATAAATAAAGCCATTATTATTATTATTATTATTATTATTATTACATAGGAGAGTTGATATCCCTTTGTCAAAAAAAATTGTTACAGTGAGGTCCTGCCCATATCTATTCTAACAGCACCGGCTTCTTCAGTTTACCCAAAATGTAATGTAGTTTTGATAAATAATATAAATACTATAACTGCAATTTGGACATATTTAGTACATTTATTAATTATTTACATTTTTTAGTAACCGATAATTTATTAAGCAGTTAAAGAATCTTAGGATGCAATGTCTATTAGTTAAATAAAAAAACAATCACAACTTTAACGCTTATGAAAAACAGTTCCGATAGTTTCAATTAAAGCTAAAATTAAGTCCACTTGATTACGATTGTAACCATGCGAGTAATATTTTTCGTGGGAAAATGTAGATTCCTAGATATTAATGAAAATAAATTTGATGTTGCTGGATATCTAAAAATATAAACAACCACTAGTGGAATAACTTTTAAATATATTTTATCTACGATCGATACGAAATATAAACATTATATCTTTGTTTAGATGCGTAGAAAGTGATTATTTACGTACTTGTATTCATTGCGCATGCGCGTCTCATAGTTCTGTATAATTCCTCTTCTTCACCACGATAGTGCGGTAAAGAAGAGGAATTCTTCAGCTTTACGCACGACTAGCGAGTTTGTTTACATTTAACAAAACTAATTTGCTGTTCTTTTATTAAAGTAACTGCTTATATCGAGTTTTCAGTGAAAAAACAATGAGAGAATCAAGTGACTTTGACGAAAATGTGGAGAATAATACTCCTCCAGAAATAATTAATTCGGCAAAAAATACAACTAATGAATTAATGCCATCTTTATCAAGAGAGAGATACGAACTTACATACAGCAAGTTTATTTTTTTCTGCATTTATTATTTAAATCTAACAATCGTAGATAGAGTACGGTACGCAACTCGTGTGAAAACGGCATTTTGCATTGCTCGTGTGGTCGCTCGGGTGCAAACTCCACACTCTCATGCAAAATGCTACTTTCCGCACTCGACGCGTAATGTACTATTATCTTCTATTTGTTATTTTACAACTTATCTGATTATACCTTAAAAAAAAAAAAATATTTTTTACTACGTTTTTATTACAGCTTGCTTTCTTGTTTATTTGTTTGTCCAGTACAAATCTTGCAATCGATTTTCAACTAACTTCCCGAGCAGCTAGACATTTGAAACTTTTAGAAGAGCTCAGAACACGATTACAGTGCATTATTTTAATACTTTTAGCCATCTTTCAGCAGAATTTAATTAGTTTTCAGCAAATTTTGCTGTTTAGAAAGTTAGTTCGGAAAAAATCCGCAAGTTATTTTATTTGTTTTGACATATCCCATATTTACAATCTTCATTTTGACGGGTTTCAAATTTATGATTTATGACAAAAAAATTTAAAACGTAGTATATAAAAAGTTCTTTTTATCTTGTATAATTATTAAAAAGTATAAGCACAATTTAAAATTAATTTTGATTTGTTGTTTTAGCTGATCAAAGAATAGAATTATTTATAAGCCAATAAATATGAATAATTGATTCACAAATTATATACTCTTAAAGTGCAGAAGCTTTAAATTATAAGTTGTATACTGTTGTAACATGATTTTTCACGTAAATTTAATCAAAAACGTATTGATTTTAATTGTAAATATTAGTTTAACATAAGTTTTTTATGATTAATATTTTAAATAAAGCAATTTCTTAATATAATTATTGATTGTAGTTTGAACTACAAATGATAATAGGTCTCCTGCTTTAAGTACAAAGAGTTAAGGGCGAGGTGAGGGGAGACTTGAGCTCACGATCGATTCAATCACTAAACTGTTCTGTTTCACCCCAGCCTTTTTTTTAACTTAAATATGGTTTATTATTTAGGAAATCATTTAACCTTGTTCTCTTCTGACCAATAACAATTAACTATGTTAAAATGATACAATTTACTGCATAAACTGCATTGCCTAAATCTGCCTTTGCATGTTTCTTAAAGCTTAATATAATTATTATGAATTATTTACGACAAATTGAATTCTTTTAGCACTATTAAACATGCATTGCTTGTTTATTATGAGATATAACTTATATTCATGAGATTTTTGTGTAAATAGTATATTTTATTTTTTTTTTCTCGAAAAAAAAGAAGTTAGAATGTGATTCGTATAAAACAACTAAATTTAAGTTGTCAAACTAATTTTAACAAATTTTAGGCATATGTAGGGTGGGCCAAAAGTTACTTTACCATTCAAAAAAATTAAATAACTCTTTTGCCACAATGAGAAATGTAGATTTTTTTAAAGATAGTTCAAATAGAAGATTGGGAAATAAGTTATGGAAAAATTCACCTCACAACAACGTGTAAAGCTTGCTGAGTTTTACTTTGAACATCAACGCTCCATTATTCTTACCCAGAGAGCGTATGTGCGACCTTTTCAGACTAGAAATCCTCCATCAAAAACAGCGATAGTTGTACTCATTCGACGTTTTGAAGACCAAGGGTCTTGGTCTTCCATCTTTCTTGGCGAGGTCTTCCACGGAGTGGAAGACCTCGGCAGGAAAATATTGAACGCGTACGACACAGCATTTCTGATGAGCCAGAAACGGCAGGAACATCCCCGACGGCGTTCCCAAGAGCTTGGCATTACCTATTTTGTGAAGTCCTGCAGTTCAAAATACTCCTGGAAAGTGGTGGCAACAGCATGGAGAAAATGCTCATACAGGTCGAGAATCTATGCAGCTTTTAAGGAAAATTTTCGGTGAAAGAATAATTTCGAGATTTGCCGAGTGGTTGGCCACCACGCTCTCCGGATCTCACGGCTCCTGATGGGGATATTTAAAAGATATATTCTATGGGATATTTAAAAGAGCGAGTGTATGCTAATAAGCCTGAAACTCTTTGTGAGCTGATGGATAATATTTGCCGGGAAATTCAAAGGATTGACAGAACCACGCTACAAGCAGTAACAGAAAATGTTATGGAAAGAGCTCAACTTTGTAAAGACATCATTTTCCATGTGTAGGCAAAAAATCTCCAAGAAGTGTACTTTATAATATAAAAAAAAAATTTTCTTAAATATTTAAAAATAAAAAAGTTGTTTTATTTTAAAATGGTAAAGTGACTTTAATTCCACCCGCACATGTTTATCCAATCTTATTTTCCCTTTCAATTTTTTATCAGTATTATTGCTCAAGAATCAGTTAACCAAGTGAAATATAAAAGGAGAGAACATTGACTGATTAGAATTATGGGACAATTCATTATTCTACGGTCCCATAATTTTTTTTATTTTTATTTTTATTTTATTTATTAAATTAATGATATTAGGGCTTGACCGTCGCTTCATAGCCACTTGAATAAGAACGAACAGTTTTGAAAGACAGGGTTTTAACTCTTACACACATCAAACTCTATTCTGCTCATTTTATTAAACTTATGTCTTGTAAGCACTGTATTCTGAAAAAACTGATTGGTTGAGATACAGTAATAAGTACTAAAAAATCTCGGTCGAAACTATTAATTTTTTTTTGGGTTAAAAAAATAAGTTTAATTTACTTTTTATAATGTATAACTGGGACCTTACTAAAAAAAATCATATCAGTAATGATATAGCTACAGTGTCTAAACTGGGCTCTACATTTTTCTCACCTTATGATCAGATTTCATACAGGTCTAATTTGATGTTATAACCTTGTACCGTTTTCTTTTGTAAAGAAACTATAACAGAGATAATCAGGGTGCTTTAATGTATTTCCTATATCAAGATAATTAGGAAAGTTCCGGAAATGGATCAATTTACCTTGTGGTGTTGGGTTACCTGCTAATATAAACTTGTGAATTTACTTAAATAAACTAATATTAGATATTTTCTTGTTTTGTTTCAGAAGTGGATGCGGCGTGGTAAGCAGCTTAAGATGCATCATGTGATTTTTCGACAAGCGTAAAATAGCTTATAAGGATGAAACTCTGATTAGTGAGATATTAACGAATTAAGACGAACAATTTTTTTGTGTGTAAATAACTTGTAGGTATGTAATTAAACAAATAGAATAAGGGTTCGATTTAGTTCTTAAGGGAAAATAAATATATATATCTACTATGTCGTACTTCAATGTGCAATAAATTTAATATTTGTTCTAAATCTGTCTAAAATTTCTATAATTTTAATCGCGCTTTAATACTTATGATGTAATCGGCCCTTGTTATAAATATATCTATATATATATATATTTTTTTTTTACCAGTGATAAATAAAATAAAAGAAAATACAATTGTAAATATGTGAAAAAATAATAACCCGTGATTTCATTTGTAAATATAACCGGTGTGAAACAAATTAATTGAAAGAAAACTTATATCTTCGCATTTTATGATTACAAATAAGTCGGGTGTACGATAAGCAATCTAATTATTTTTTAAAATGTAAATATTAATGATTTATTTTGGCATATATATTAATTTTACACTGAGCGAAAAAGAATGTTATAAATTATAATGAAAATAGCTGTGCAAATATTTATCCATTATTATTGATATTTGACATTCCATTATATTTTCAACAAACTTTACTGTATAATTAAATATATTTATCTATCGTCTGTTATTGCTTCCAAAAGACTGATAGGCCTTACATGATTAATATATATATATATATATATATATATATATATATATATATATATATATATATATATATATATATATAAAATATATAAATTATAATACTCTCGTTTACTTTTATTGAATCTTATTTTTTCTACCTCTTCCATATTATTCGTTTATTTATGTAATTTCGTGCAATATAATATTTCATTATTAATTTAATATAATTACATTGACCTATAAATATATTTAAAAAACTTTAAAAAGAATGTCATTTTGAACCCCTTACAAATATGTTATCTTAAGCAAGAACATTAACGAAAAAAGGGGATTTTGGGTAGTCCTAATATGAATAAAACCTTAGGAATGACCTAAAATTGTTTTGATCCTAGGAATTACCCTAACCTAAACGAAGTGGTTGTAAAAATTGTTAACATTTTATTTACATTGGCAACTACCCTAGAATATGTCATATAATTTGAATGATCTTAGGAGAGACCCTAGATTGCATCTTCAATAACACCTTACAATGTATAACAAGATCTTAATAAGGCATTGAATAATATATATGATCTTAGGAAAATGCCATACACATAATTATAAGATTTTAAACATAACCTAAAGCCTTAGAATAAAATTTATTTTATGTTCCAACATTTATAGAAACGATTAGGGTTATATTATGAGTTCAACACTTTATAAAATCTGATATTTATGCCATAAGTGTTTTCAACGTATTATCATCCCAGTATTGACCTAAGTCTAAAAATATCTGCTGTAATATAAATAATGTTGTGTACAGATTTATTATTTTAAATTTTAATTAAAATTATTATAATTTTTTTTTTGCTAATAATTTGTGTTTTAATGTTTAAAATGCAAATAATATTTTTTTAATTTTTGTTTTGACTGTAAATATTGTATTAACTAGTATATACTTATTTAATTTTGTTTAGTTCATTAATTATTATTGCAGTTTAGTACGAAAAAATATTTCTTATATTTGATTGTTTAGAGTAATTTCTGATATAAATATTAAAACCTAGATATATATATATATATATATATATATATATATATATATATATATATATATATATATATATATATATATATATATATATATATATATATATATATATATATATAAAAAATAAAATAAAATAATGTAATATTGCTTCCGACCTATCGACTTTTTCGAAGAAATTTTCTAGGTTCAACCATATACACTGATCAATTTAACTCTCCCTAGTTTTATTCATTCTTGATAAACTTCATAAATTCTTGCTTAAAATGTTTAAATTCAATAGAATATTACTGTATCTATAATTCAAATCATACTTATGTCACAGGAACAATATTAAACTCGAAAATGAGATAACAATGACACTAGTAAAACTATTAAGTTGTAACAGAAGAGAGAAGCAAGAAATAATGAGGTATTATTTCAGTGTCTAGATAACAAGTTTAGTTAAATTCGAAATAGAGAACGCCTGGACAGTTTTGACTTCTAGAGGAAAATGGTTAGTTCTCTACTTCTCTTAAAATAATTTGAGTTAAAACATCCTTGAAAATAAATGTTAGTAATTTTTCAAGGAAATAGATTATTTTAATTTTCTAAGTCGTTCAGCGAGAAGAAATTGGTATATTTTATTAGCT
Organism: Gerris lacustris; assembly: GCA_951217055.1. Taxonomy (NCBI): domain Eukaryota; kingdom Metazoa; phylum Arthropoda; class Insecta; order Hemiptera; family Gerridae; genus Gerris; species Gerris lacustris. The sequence goes on along the minus strand of OX578276.1, from coordinate 59,490,202 downwards.
CGTACACGCATTAGTATTATTTTTCTCAGCTGAATTGGACAACTGGGACGTATTTAATAACATAATATTCATTACATTAGGATCCAGTTTAATTAATGAGTAATTAATTGCGGCAAACGACTTCATAATTCAACCTTGATTTCTCCTGATTGGTATCTATGATTCACTAGATCTATATGAGAGCTGTACCATTAGTTCCTACTCAACCTTACTATGTTAAGTAATTTATTAATGCGTAACTGTTAATTGGTATTTTTTTAACGGGTGCATTGCATTTAAACCTCACTTATTACTTTAATTACAAATTAAAAAAAAATGTTAACCCTTTTTTTTTTAAATTTTATATTTTTTTTGAGAATAATAATAATAAAATAAAATTCTACTGGTGGTCTATTGGACCTTAAACCTTCATATAAATCTAAGCCGTATAGTTTTGATGCTAGAACTTGAGGCCTTTTTATTAACTAATCTGAACACCGATATCAAAGAAAGATGAATACTCAAACCTTGTGATATCATTGGCAGTTTATAACGTCACTAATTTGTTGAAAATTAACAATAAGAAAAACTTTGCGTCCGTCAAAACTTTAGCTGTGACCACAGCTAAAACCACAATTATACTGGTTTGCACTGATTGTTAGGTATTTAATGATTATTTGATTTCACTACCTACAGAAACCTACGTCTCTCTCCTCTCATAACCCTATAAATGTAATAGGTATAATTATCTAATACTAGTCCTCTATAATTATATCTGTAATTAAATGTAGTAGCTTCTTTTCTTACGATTAAATTATTATCATCTAATTAATTACTCTGAACAATCATATTTTGTAATTTAATATTTACTTTTTATAATGTTATTTTGTGATATAAATTATTATTTTTAACAAGATTAAATAATATCCTATGCTGTTATTGTTAGAATTATATAAAGCAAATATATATATTTGTTGTTCCAATGTCAAAAAATAACTAAAAATGTCTAAAATCAACATGTATCCAATCTTATAAATTAAGTAAATAAATTAAACGTTAAAATTCTTTGGCAATACATACTGGAAAGCTTGCTAGAAGGTTTAGTTGTTATTTTATCTTAAATTTACTAGTCTCTAATAAATTGGATAAAGACGAAATTTGAATAAATTCGTTATTCTTAATGAAGACTGATTTATACATACAATTTTTTTTAAAAAGAATATGTTTATGGTTATTCATTAATTAAGTTATTGCTAACAATTTTGTTTTAATGAGCCATTGAATAAATAAAGAAACAGTATAAATAAATAAAATTATAATGGTACACTTTTTTTTTAGCTGCAATATCCATGTAGGTCTCACAAATCGATAGTATTTTTTTAAGTATATACTTAATTTATTTTAATGAATTGCTGTGAATTTATTTGTTCTAATTTTTATTTCTTGAGTTGTATATTATTGTTTGTTTTTTAATTAAGTAATAAAATAATTAGTGATTTTTTATTATTTCTTTATATTAAGAATGATTTGATTTTTGGTTCCTTTTTTTTTAAAAAAAAATATTTGAATTTCGAAAATACATTTTTAAATGACCACATTAATTTGGTGCTGAGTGTATAAAAAGAGATATTCTGTTATCGTAAACGGTTGTATGTAATTGTTAGTTTTAATGTAATCTATTGTAATATATAAAAAGTCATAAATACGTTACATGGATTTTTGTAAACAAATTGTAAGAAAAAAATAAAATAAAATATTTAACGCAATTTTTATTAAAAAATAAAATAATATAAAAAATAAACTGTATATTGTATTAGATGTGTGTATATATTAAGCATTATTCAAAAGAAGAACGTACTTCTTTCCAAAATAAAATAAAAAAATATTTTTTACTGAATAATTTATTTTCCTTTGACTCAACCTAAATGTTGATGTACTCTGTAAGTATGCAAATTAAGTAAGCCTAAGAAAAAGAAAGAAGTAAAATAAATATAAAAACAAAACATGGAGGAGAGGTCTTTTACAATGTTCTTTAAGACTCACTATATACAACAGCGCTAATAATTTATTACAGAGTCTTTTAAATTTACTGAATCTATTTAAGGAATGTCTAATTGTTTACTGCTGTTTTGTTTTGGGGTTCTTTTATTTGCTTTTAAATGATAACAAATAATTGAAACCTTGAAATTCTTTTTTGATCTTTTGAACAGGAAGTATTTTTTTTTTTTTTTTTTTTGGAAAAATTTTTGAACATGATAACTACATACATAACTCTTTCTTAAAGGAGCAGTGCTGTCATAAGGCACACATCCTAAGGAACTCATTCTGGATCCTTGGCACTCATTATCCTGGGACCAAAGGTTAAAGACAAATAAGAATATGTCGTCTGCCTTGGTCACTAAGTGCATTTTTTCAAAAATAATATAGTATTCTTTTGATATTTATGTGGTCAATTTAAATAATTGTAAAAGTAAGCACGTGATTTGATGACTCCAGCTAAGTTACACAAAATGAGAATTCATTATGATCATTTCCTAAGATATTCGTGGCAAATAAAACTTACACTTTTAATACCATGAATGTGTAGAATTTGATATTTTGCCTCAAGCAGACGATGAATTTTATTCCCAGAGAGGTAAGAATCTACTACATTAATGATGTCATCAAAAAACGTGTATTGAATCGATCACTCTGACCGAAAATGGTATGTTAGCTAAGGAAAATGGTATGAAGAATGAAAGTTCTTTGTTTCGAAAACTTTATGGTCTGACAAAAAATCAATACAATTTCAAGGTACGGAGAAAAATTGGTAATTAAAATTGTATTTATCACAGAGATTAATAGGTTTTATAAATAAAAAGCTACTTCTAAAAACTGCACTCTTAAAACTAACGAAATTCGAGTTAGAGGCTACAGAAATCATAAAAAATAATAATGATTACTAAATGCAATTAATTATTATTATTATATCCTTTTTTCCATGTATACATTATTTTATTTATAAACTGGACAAATTATGTGAATATATGTATATACACATATGCTGAAATTATATCCTACCCGTAAATGGTCATAGCAGCCTGACACCTGCAAAATAGTTAAATAAAGAAACAATAATGAACTTACGCCCTGTTCACATGGGGATACGCAAACCTGGTCTCGAGCTTCCTCACCACCAGAAGACTGGATGACTGGTTGACTGAGCAATTTAAGTCGCCCGTCATCCTCACCTTATCACGATTCGAGTCCGCACCCGTTGACCACCATGTTGACATTAGAAAGTAATGTCAGTTTTCACAGGCAATAGGCGGAGTAAATACCCGGTAGATACTACACGAAACAAGCCACGTCTGGTAGGCAACTGAGATACTGGGAGACTAGAAGACCAGCAGACCGAGTCACCTGATTTCCGCGTTACGGCGTCTCTGAGTCGCCGCTGGAGTATCCCCGTCTGAGTAGCGCCACCAAATTACACATGTTGAGTATCTTGGTCACCGAGTATCCTTGTCACAAGAAGATTTGCGTATCCCCTTGGGAATAGGGCCTTAATGTTTCATTTAGTAGTAATTTAAATTCAGGGGTTGAGAATCATTCAATCAATAGAAGCGCCTATATTGTCAGTTGTTGGAAAATTGTCTATATAGAGCCTAATTTTCTTTGATGAACTAAAAACAATATTTAGCTCATTATATGAGTTAATAGTTGCTTCCTTAATAATAAAAACAAATCACCGCAGAAAATACGTTCAACTCAGTAAATGATTTAGTCACATACTGTATTGCACTGGCAGATTATTATTACAATAGAGTATCGTTACTCCTTTTTTTACTTTCTCATGTAAAGAGAAAGTATTGTGATGGCGCGAATATTCGATTTTGAGATTTTGATGGATTTACACGTTTTGAGGTCCCCTGAGTCCAAAAAAGTGTTTTTTAAAAAATGTCTGTCTGTCGTCTGTGCAGACGCCTGGAGCCTAAACTACTGGGCCGATTTTGACGAAATTTGGCATACATGTTCAAAAAATCATACCCCGAGGCGAAATCGAGAAATGAATTTTAGCTCCAAATTTAGGGGCGCTACCCCCCAAAAACTCTGAAAAAACGTGAAAAAAATTATTTCTCGAAAACGGTTCCGATGATTTTGATTAAAAAATTCTAAAAAATAGTCCATTTAAATACGAATCCAACGATATAAGCCGTTTTCCCGGGAAAAATCTAGTTCCTGAGAAAAAAGCTTAAAACGCGGACGGAGAGAGCCCGGGTTCGATTCCCCGCCCAGGAGAAGTTATTTTTATGATACATTTTAATGAAATGCTCAATAATAATTAAATTTACATACGAAAACTAATAAATGGAAAACACTGGGCTAAATAATTATGAACTCGTATATGAGAAAGTTTGTCTGAGTTGTCTCGGACCGATTTTTATTAAATAAGGAGATGATCAATGTAAAAATGTTTATTTTGAAGAAGAATCTCCTCAATTTTCTAATCGCTAAAATGTAAATAACAATCAACCTTTGAGATTCATGTCAGAACTGGAAAATTTAGACCTTTTGTATTAGAGCTATACAAAACCGAAATTTACAGCAACTAATTTAAAGAAAAGAAAATGTAAAAAATTATGAAATCTGACGCAAGGTGCCGCCGCGTCAGATATAAATTCTGCCCACATCAAAAAGAAAAAAAAAACATTGCTGTTTCTTCTAGCCTTTCCTCTGGCATATTATAAAGGTTCTCTTTTGCAAAAAAAAAAAAAAAAAAAAAAAAAAAAAAATCATGAATTTATTAAAAAAATAAAAATTTAATCTTTTGAGTTATTTTAATCCCGGATTATTTATTTATATTTTTAACAATGTTTGATTTAAGATATTTAAGGAGGAGACTGTTACAAAATAATATGTATATACGTATAATTATTAATTTTAACCAATAATTTCCATGCATAAGAATGACCTGTCCGGCCAGTTTAGGGGAATATCTATGTTGAACTGACAGAAAATCCTTTGAATACATAATATAATATACATAAACACGGAGAATAAATAAATTGAAGACCTGTTTTTTTTTGCATAAATTTTGAAATGAATAAACGACTTCTTTTCAGCCATCCTTTCAGGTGCCTTAACTCATCGATAAAACGAATAAATAAATTATATATACTTATATAAAAATAAATAAATACAAATAAAAAGATACTGTGTTGCAGAAGTTTTTCTTGGAATTAGATTTACTTATTATTATTGATTATTTATGCATAATTTGCAAAACAATAATTAAACAAAAAAAAAAATAATAATAATAATTCAAGTCTCATAACCCAAGCAGAAATAAATACGACAAGAAAATGGCTTCCACCTTAAAATAGATGTTAATAATAACTGAATATCTTTTATTCATATATGTCATTGGTATGTTTAATGAGGTAGCTGTTGATAATGATTTATTCTTGAAGTTCTTTAATTAATTTTATAATTTCACAATAGAGCTCAATGTGCGCCATTGAGAATCGGGGGGCGCAGGGCTGGGCACAGTATTTTTTAACCGCAGAATTATACCTAACCGCAAGAGCAAGAATTGAGATTCACAGCAGGGGAGAGCAGTACTACGATACACATGGCCTATTCGACTCTAGTAGATCTAGCGTCATAATTCTCAGAGTTACTTTTAATTCAGCGGTTGAACAAAACTTTGCTGCCTAGCCCTGCATCGCCTGCTTCTCAATGTGCGCCCTGCCTAAGGGTTGTAAAAATTAATTTAAATATTTATATTCTTTCATTTTTCTATAAATGAAGTATTTTATTGAGAGAAATTTTGTAATGAGAAAAAAATTAGATTTTGTTGGATAAGAGGGCTGTTTAAGATTCTCCTGTATCCCAAATGTTTAAAATAATATCTGAAAATATTCTATCGTCTGTGCAGACACATGAAGAGAAAACTACTTAACGGATTTCGATGACATTTAACGTAAATTTTCACAATGAGGCGAAATTGAGCAATAAAATACTCTGAATTTGAGGACGGTGCGGTGCCACCCCTTCCCCTCAAAAAAAATTATTAATTGTGGTTAATTTATATTTGAATTTAATGCAACGTATAAGAACTTAACTCTTTCTGCAATATTAAATATATAAAAATAAATATGACCTCGATAGAAATCAAAACATCAATAAAGCATCTGTTATTAAATATTTTGCTGTTTCAATTCAGCTTGTTAAGTAAATGAGATTGCATTTAAATGACTTTTTGTGATTAATAAAAGTCAACTTCATAAATAATAATATTGTTAGAAAGGCATTTTTATGATATAATTTTACAACAAAAATGTTTTAGAGTTTAACGTTAGGGTTATTTAATAATAGGAAATAGGCATATGGTGAGTTAAGGTTCCAGTGTTTACCTTAGAGCTAAATTATAGGCTTTATCTATATATATAATATATATATATATATATATATATATATATATATATATATATATATATATATATATATATGTATATGTATATATATATATATATATATATATATATATATATATATATATATATATATATATATATATATATATATATATATATATATATATGTATATGTATATATATATATATATATATATATATATATATATATATATATATATATATATATATATATATATATATGTATATATATATATATGAGAGATCGTACCAACTGCTGTTCTCTGGATTACTTTAGTTTAGACAAACTTCGTCTTTTTTGTTGTTTTCAATGATAAATACCTTATGTGTAAACAATTATATTAGCACGTAGCTTCTAGGAGTCAATAATGCTGATAGTTGATATACGATATTAATAATAGATATGATAAATATCAATGGAGATTGAGAAATGGGTATAAATTAAATTTTATGAAATGAAAACATGTTGTTCCAAGGCTTCTAAACATGATATTTTAGTTTTTAATGCATTGTTGCATATTATGATAATTATTTGCCTCCAAATAGTTTTATGTGTATTTCATTTTTTGAGATTTCAAGAGATAACGATTATTATATCAAGCTATAAATTAATATTTTAATTTTATATGGTGAAATTAAAGTATGACTAGAGAGCGGTTAAAAAGAAACACAACAATGTTGTCACCACAATTTTTTTTTTTTAATAATTACAAGACGCGTTTCAACTTACATGTCCTCTTCAGTATGCTTGTTAACTTATTAAGAGTGAATGCTGTTCTGAGTTCTCTTACTAAGTTAACACGCATACTGAAGATGACATGTAAGTCGAAACGCGTCTTGTAATTATTAAAAAAAAGTTGTGGTGACAATATTGTTGTGTTTCTTTTTAACCTCTCTAGTCATAATTATGAAGTGGTACCACAAAATCTCAGTCAAAACAACCAACTATTTGAAATCAAAGTAGTAATATATAATATACAGCAACATATTACATACAGACCATATTACTTTTTTATATCTTAATATTAATATGTGGTAAATATTATTGGAGTAAAACAATAATAAAGTTGTACTATAATAATAGCTCTTAAATGATAATTACATTTTTATAAATTTAATTGAGAATTTCTACTACTAAGACCACTGGCATAGTTATAAAATGAGCAGCAAAATATTTTATTTTTAAAGGTAGCATTCTTAAGGTATTAAACGTAAAGCGATAAATGTAGAGAGCTATTGTTTTTATTGCAGTCCACTTTATTTCTTCTGAATAATCATTAAATGAGAATGGGCATGATATATAATTGGCAAGTAGATACACAAGAATGACTCGATAAGTACTATATTTATACGAGTAAAGAGATAATTGTACGGCTATAAAATTGAATAAACATCTTAGAGAATTCCTTAATGACTTGAGTAAGGCTGTGTTCGGTGAGGCCAGTACGGTGGCCGGAGTTAAAGACTGGTGTGGAGAGGACAGCCATATTTATATGGGGATTGTTATAAGACGAAGCCTGGGAAGAGATGAGTATAGCGAGTGTGTAAGTCAAGTCGTTAGGTAAGGGAGCTCGGCTAGGACTTGGTTAAGTTAAGGGAGGCCCTGGAGGGGAGACGTCATTCCGAAATTCCCTATTGATATGTAAAGCCGAGTCGCCATTATTACACGGGAGGGACCTCTCTAATCTCTTATTTGCATCACATATATAATTAGGAAGTAATATTTTGTTTGTTTTCGGGTAGCTTGAAGGTAGGCTGCCATGATGGTGGTCCGGCTGCTCCTTGTTCCGCCCCCTACCCCTGCCCCCCTAATTGCCGTAATTGCCCCCCTCGGGACCTGATTAACCGCCATTGTTAATTTCCCCCGTCCGTCCGTCCTCTCATCTATTATTCATGCCTCCTTGTTTCACTCCCGAACACCTTTTTTTCTTGGCCCGGCAAAACTCTAAATCATAGCCGGAGATACGGGGCCCGATACTCATCGCTTATTTTCCAATTAGAGGGCCTAATTATTCGGCCTAGTCCCCGGACGACTGCCCAAGCAGGGATCTCACTCGGTGGTTCCTGTCCTGTCTGATCGCTCGCGTTCAGGTGTTAACTATTTTTAACCTGGCCCTTCTATTCACAAAATCTGATTACCCGGGTAATTGCTTTTAGACTCGCATGCGGCATCTGCATTTCGCGTTACTAGTTTTTATTGTTCTCTCTCCTATTTTACATTTTAAACCTACTTACTGCTTGTTCCCACTTACTTATCAGATAATCTACAATTAATTCTTCCATCTAACTTCAAATGATTTATTTTATTCTATTTTAGGCCTACGTATATTTTTTATATAAAGACAAATCTCTGTAAAAGGATCTCGCCAAAAATGGATCTGAAGCGTGCCATCGATATGCCCCTGTGCAGAGGATGGTGAGATAAGAAAAATTAGCCTAAGATCGAGAGGGGTTGTTAAGATTTTTGCTCTTCCTTTCGAACGCCATGGAAGCTCGGTCCCCGGTTATTTTTATAAAAATAAGAAAATAAATAGTAAACTGGATAATTTATAATCAACTTTCAATAAAAACTTATTATTAAAAGGCAATTGGGATCTCTTAAATTAGTTAATGTACTTTGAGTGATAATCAAATTATTATGTTCCACAAAATACGAATTAAACCAAAAACTTTGCGGCTACATAATTTATAAATATTAATGTCTACCACAGGAAAAATGGTTTCATGAGCAGATGAGGGTAATGAGATTGATTTTACAATATTATTTACAAATATTCAGATAATGAGCATTTAAAAATAAGCAATAAAAAAAAAAAATGTCACATTGGAATCGAAACTGGATTGACAAAGTGGTAATCGAAAGGTACTTTTGTAGTGGCCCTGTTTCGATTTTCAGTGAGGATCCCATTTATTTTCATTTAATATTAAAAGGCTGTAGAAAAGTTATTACGGTTCTTTGTGAAGAAAAGTTCGAAATTGCCGTACAACACCCCTATAATATTATATTATACATAGAGAAACTGGTATCATTTTGATACATTTTTATACTGTGAGAATGAGTATACAATACCTTGAAAAAGTGTTTAATATGGGAGAGGGCAGATAACCCTATAAATTAGCGAGAGTAGTGGCGAACAAATCGTTATCATGGTTCACTGTTTGGCAGAAGAGAGGGGAGGAGGAGGAGATAGGCACGTATTTAGAGAGAGGGTACGATAACAGGAATCGGTGGATAAAGGTGATGTGGAACTGGCTGGAGGTCAGGAAAAGTAATTTAATTAAATGAAAAATGTAAACAGAGAATAGAACGGGCTCAATATCATCTATTGTATAATGAACTAGACCATAACGCTACACCTTACTACATAGGAAACGAGAATGTCGACAATGTGTCGAAAAGATTGATTATGCTATGAGAAAGATGCTCAATCTCAATTCAAAGTTGCATTTTTTGGGGGGTAAAATGGCCGCCATTTTGAAAAAACTATATATTTTTGTGAACCAAATTTCAATACCTTTAAAATGATATCCAACTTCAAAATTTCAAATAAATAAAATTTTGTGGGGCTCCGTAGTTACGGCCCCCTAAAATTCCTATTTTTTTTATACAACGCCCGGAAATATCATTCGACCACATATTATTGTATTTGGTATTTTTGCCTTATTTTTAGGACCTATCCTAATGGGGTAGTGCAGGGAGGTACATTTCGCGTTTTGTTTTAAATTTTTCGGGGGTAAAATGGCCACCATTTTGGAAATGCGATATATATTTGTGATCTAAATTTCAATACCTTTGAAATGATATCCAACTTGAAAATTACAAAAAATATGAAATATTGCGATCAATTTGGAATTGATTGCTGATCGCCGAAATGTTGAGTGTTTAGGTTCCCAATATTTTTTATGATTTTGGGCAAAAAAGTTTAACTTGTATACAAAATTTCAAATCTCTAGCTATGGTAGGTAGGGAGATATACTCCAAGATGCGACGGACGGACGGACGAACTACCAAAAGCATAAGGGTTTCTATTCTAGGATGACCTCGAAACCCTAAAAACAATATCAATCTCTAAGTGCAATTGAGTGTCACAGCTACGATCGATGCACAAACAATAATAATGGCCGATAACTGATCACGATTGGTAATTGATCAGTTATCGACCACTGTGAGTTTACATTTATCAGTACTAATATCGCTATTAAAAAATGGGGGTTGGTGGAAAATGGGTGAAAACTTAGGGTTATAAGTATTTTTTAATGCCAAATCATAAAAAAAATTAAACAATTTTGTCCAAAAAATAAAAAAATAAATTCGGGGCTACCCTTATCTCTTAGGGGTATAAAAACTAATTTTCGACCTATTTATAAGTCTTCTTGTCTAAATCATATAAAAATTAAATTACAAAATTTTAACCAAAAATAAAAAAAATGGGGGCCACCCTTATCGCTTAGGGGTATAACAAATAGTTTACGACCTATTCTCAGACCTACCAAATATACCCAAAAAATTTCATAATAATCGGTTAGGCCGTTTCGGAGGAGTTTGGTTACAAACACTGTGACACGAGAATTATATATATAATATATATATATATATATATATATATATATATATATATATATATATATATATATATATATATATATATATATATATATATATATAGTGGTAATATATATTTAAAATGAGAAGTGTTCATAAAACATTTTAAAAAAAAAGTTTCTTAAGTGTTAACTTTTATTTCACAAAATGTTGTAGTATAATAAAAAAAGAGAGGAGATTACGCAATTTTAAAGTTAAAAAAGCGAAGTCTCGAATGCAGAGCAGGGATACAAGATTTTGAATGTGTACTAAAGTAATAATACTAGCTTCATACTAGAAAATTAGGACATTACCCTTAAGTTAGGTAATGGCATCCCAACATTAGACCTCAGCCATTAAAACGAATTTAATTCTACCAAGTTTTTAGTAAACGCTTAAATAAGTCCAGATAAACATTTTGGGTTTATTACACGTGAGAAAAAGAAAAGAGAGTAGGATTAGGTTATTTTACCACTACTTTCTTTTATGTTCAAAAATATTTTATGTGCATTATTTAAGCCTGGTTTTGTAATTAATACGAGCTGTATATAATCTTTATTTCATTTAATGTTGTACTTCTAATAAATTGAAAATAGAAAACACGATAAAGCAGGATGAAATTTTCAATTTTCACCAACATTAAATTTCCCCTTGGAATATATATCAAATCTAATTCATTATCTGTCTGGAGCAGGTTACGGGATAACTTGTCCCGGCTGCGGCTTTTATGCAGTATAGAAAATGACAAAAATTACATGGAACGGAACCGATCCGACCTAATGTACCAATCTTTATTTGACCGTCGCCATTAAACGAGACCGTAGATTTTCCATCGTAGCGTATCTTTACTACCTTTAAACTTGGCCTTGTGTAAACGGTCCAACTAACTCAGTACAATTTTAAGATACATGGTAGATACAGATTGTTATACGCTACACACGTATCGTTAGATGAGAGATGTTTAAAGACCTTCATCTCTAAATAGAGATTAGAGATACGGGAAAACTATATAGGAGGAGCTTTATGAGCGGGGTAATTTTTTATAACGATTTAACGATCTTTTTCTCATTGTTGTTAACGGCCAGGCCCCGATGTCTTCTGAATCAAAACTTGTTGAGAGGCCGAGGGGCTTGCAGATGGATTTCGTGTCGATTCCCTGCCAACCATCAGTTAACCCCGTCCACTTCTAACCGGAATGCTTTTCCTCCAGCTCATTGCCTCTATAAATGCTTTCACCCGTGATTTCCCAGCTCGATAATGAAACAGGCCTCGGATTCGAAAAAGAATGGAATAGTGCAAAGAGAAGAAACGTAAAGTACACAATCGATCCACGGCATCACTTTTAGAGTAAACATTTTAATATCTTTCGTTTTGCTTCCTTCACCGTTCACCTCTCGGCTCCGGAGATCCTCCCGATCCGATAAATATACCAATAGAATTCTTCTTTATTCTCTTCTTCGGAGATTAGCCTTTTATTTACATTAGTATAATGATTCAGTCACGCTGGAGCTAGGATTACGGAATGCACCTGGAACTTCAAGGGTTCTCCAAATTTTAACCGATCCCACTGAAAGGTTTAACTCAACGATAACATTTGTTTGCCATAAAAAAAGGTGAATCTCAGGTTTAAAAACAAAATCCCATTTGATTCATAAACATAATTTTTAATACCTCTTAAAAGATATGTTTTGCATTTTAAATATTCCCTTTTTTCTTGAACCGCATTAATTTTATGGCACACATGCTTTTGAGTGTATTTATATTTTATTCATATTCTTTATATAAATACCTTCAGCAACTATAAAAATCTTTGTGTGCTTGAAACTAATATTTTCTCATAGGGGCTAAAATGAGAGAGAAGAAAGTTCATTTTTCACACATCATAACTAGGTATGTCGTAGTTATGTATTATTCCAGTGATTGTGATTTACACAAGTAACCAAAACTATTCTATTCTCTATGCTTTTCATTCAACATTTTGAAACAAACTCACATTTAATCAAAACTAATACTTAAAATAATTACATTTATATACCTACCTAGGTATATGCAACATGAGCAGGACAATGGATTCATCACGATCGATATTGAGACACGATGGAGTGTTAGCTGATCATAGTAAAAAATAATAACAAGCATATAATAAGGAAATAAAACAATGGGTTATAAAAATAATGTAATTAATCCAAAATGAATAAATTATTCGTCTGAGGAAGTACGGTGAAAGTTAATGCATAAAAAATGCATGCAAGCATAAATGACTACACTACAGGATACTATACACTTTGAGGATATTATTGTTGGCATTCCCAATTTTTAAAAAATGTTTGTGGGCGCACATGTACAGTGTGCCCATAAAATTTTATTTTTTTCAAATTTTGAGTGGGGTATTAAATGAAAGCTGCTGAAGAGTAGGATACAAATATATAGTCTTTTTTAAATGTTGCATTCTTTACCTGTTTTAAGAGTTGATGTATACCATATACTCTAAACAAAATCCCCTCCCCCCTAAACACTATATAACGGCTGGTCCTAAAATTTTGAAATAATTCATCCTAATACCTTATGGTGGGGCGATGAAAATTTCCTGAAAACGAACGATGTAATTTATCTTGTCCTTATTACCGATAGAAAACATTGTGACCCCACGTGGGATCGAACCAGAGACCCGGTTGAGGTCGAAAAAAAACCACAATTATAATAACGGGTATGTTTAATTATCTACGAATCCCTAAAACGTACTTGGGCGCAAATTCTTCCCTGCAAATTTTTATATTACAAATGATCAGCATAAGCAGTCAATAAAAGATGCATTGTGTGAATTAGATCCGTAACCAATACAGATTACGTTTTCTCATTTCTCTGAGAACTCAGTTCATTTCTCTGTGTAAATATTTATAACTTAATCTGTGTAACCGCTATTCAACAGTCCATGTTGCATAGGGTGAACCACCAGATAGATAATATGTACATTTATGACTCGTGGTAGCCCTCAGCGGTAACGTCAGCTCTAAATGACTTTTATACGAAACCTTCGAACAAATAACGTTATAAATTGTTCAACAAATATAAAAGTAAAAAAATATATATTTTTTGCTGCGTTGAGTGGGGTCTGCGATTATTGTATTTATTATCAAATCTTATTGGTACCCGAGAATAAGGTAGCGGTAGTGGAAAAAGTAAGAATAGAACATTTACTCCAGAGTGCATAATCCAAGAATACAATCATTTTCGTTTTGCATAATATGAAACCTGAAAGCCCTTTTTATTGAAAAAAGGGAGAAGCCGAGGTCTAATTTTTCGAATAGGAGTGTTATTGGACACCCAAGGAGGGTCGACTGGTCGCACTATAGAAAAACATTTCAGGACAAATAAAGGGATAAGGGCGGGCCTTATGATCCGAAGAATGAGGAAGGTAACCTTCGAGACTTCCAAGTGCATGACTAGTAGCAGTTTGAGTAATTCTGAAAAGTCCTAGGGAAGCTATAGACGGTTCTTGCCTCGTTAAATAAATATTCATGCATCCCTGCTTAAACATAAGCTAGGTCGGAACTTAATCGTGTGTAAACCGATATCATGCCCAATTAAATAAAATTAAGGTGGAGGAGCAAGTTCATTGTACAACAATATACATTATACATTTTTTAACCTTATCAAAACCACCTAAAATATAAGTAGGTCGTTACAAGCGGCTGATTTCTATCGATCCGACTAAACTTTATATCAATAATAATTATAATCGTACCTAGTGTATAAAACGAAAGGATTCATTCGACTCGGAGCTGCGCCTAATCTAAGAGTTATTTACTTCATTAGCGAGATACTCGTATGTTGTAACACCTAGCTTTCGAGGCATTAACATCAGTAAACACTGAATGCTTGTACATATAGAACAAATTATTTCTAACAACTTGATTTATTTGGGCACCCACATTCAATCAATAAACCAAATGTTGAGTGGGTTTTCATGGCGAAATAAACACGAAAACTAGTTTTGGTAGCAGACTCATTTAAGGTAATTGCTATTGATCACATGACTCAAAAAGACTGAGGTAAAGTGTTACGAATTGACTTTCTAAACTATTTATTTTAATTTCTACAACAGATATCCACGTCTAAAAAATGTTTGCAACAGATCATAAATATGTTGACAACGGATATTTTCGTATATTAAAACTAATCATTTGTTTTTACATTGCATTTGTAATTTTAAAACTACTTTATCTTTGTTAAAGACTCTCAGCTATACAAGCTAATATTATTATTATAAATACTTTCACTTTGGGAACTATATTAAAAAATAAAACAATATAATATACAGGGTGGTCCAAAAGTCTCCCCCCCCCCTTAATTTTTGAACGGTTTGAGACAAATTAATGAAACTTGGAGGATCTGTATCATGTAAAGGAAAGTTTGTTTTTATGGTACCGCGGTCTAGGTGCAATCACCTTTTTGCCTCCAGGACACCCAACTTAAACATTTTAAGTAGGAGTGTGTATTTTTGATAGCAGATTTGGATTCTATGGTGAAATAATTACAAGATAAAAAGAACTTTTTATATACTAGGTTTTTATATTTTCTGTCATATAAAATAATAAATCATAAATTAGAAACAAGAAGATTGAAGATTGTAAATATGGGATATGTCAAAACAAATAAAATATCTTGCGGATTTTTTCCGAACTAACTTTCCATACAGCAACATTTGCTGAAAACGATTTAAATTCTGCTGAAAGATGGCTAAAAGTATTCAAATAATGCATTGTCATCGTGTTCTGAGCTATTCTAAAAGTTTCAAATGTCTAGCTACTTAACAAGTTAGTTAAAAATCTATTGCAAGATTTGTACTGGCAAACAAACAAACAAGAAAGTAAGCTAATAAAAACGTAGTAAAATAATAAATTTTACTTGAAACTGATTTATCTATCTCCAATATTTTGCCCCCTGTGGGGGACCAAGATAGAGCACAACCTTTTAGAATGACTAAAAAGGTAAGAAAACCGAAAAATAATAAAATTTTACTTGCAACTTTTTTTCTAATATTTGCCATCTATATAAGGGCAAAAGTATAAAAATGGCAGATTTCTGTGCACTCGTAAAAAAAAAAAAATTAACAAATAAATCTTATGTATGATCATTGTACAAATTATAAATTGAGTTTTTGAGGTAAATGTTAATCAATACAATCAAGACTTATTTAATAATTTGCTCTTTTTCTCAAGAAGTAATAAACACTAAATTACTCGATAAAACTATCATTTCCAATTTGTTTTACCTATCTATTGTAACCTTTTAAAATGCAGCTAACTTTTTTCAATGTTTTTAGAGTACAAAAAATCTTAATATCTGGTTTAAGATCTTTGTTTCAATAATAAATGTTATGCTGTGTCATATACAACATTTTATCCTTGTGCTACGTAATTGCTAAGACAGAAAATTATTTTAAATTTAAACATGTAGATTGATTTGAGGAAAACAAATGGTTGAGTTTGTGAGTTTGTGAGAGTGAATAGTGAGAAGGACAGACAAACATCGCTTACTTATTATAATTTACTTATAAGATAAATTAGACCTAGTAGAACTTGCTTAGACAGGAGGATACTTGGCTAAACCTAACATCTCACAACTTTTTATGCTAGACGACGCAAGTGTTTTTGTTGGGATTTCATTTCTTTTTGTAGGTAAGTTTTCGTTTCTTAAGGCCCCATACACGATCAAACATTTTGCGCAAACATGTTTGCACATACCTGATGTCGGGAAAATTTAGGCCATACATCATGTTTGCTCAAACATCAAACAGCCCCATACACGGTCAAAATGTTTGCGCAAACATGGTGTTTGCGCCAACATTTTGACAGTGTATGGGGGCCTCTAGTCTCTTGTTCTTTTTGAACACATTATGTGTAATTTATTCTTTAAGGACATAATATGAACTAAATAGTAACAAGTTAAAAATATTTTGATTAGGTAGTTTTTCTAGTAGCCTTGAGATAGGCAAAGAACCAGATTGTGAGATTTTTTTTATTGTCCCTTTATTTTTACATTAAACTCTATCTTTATACAAAATTGGTAGTTTTTCTAGGAATGCTAGATGTGGGTTAGAATTTTGACGAGTCAGTCAATAGATTTAGATATCAGTGACAGAATAAGAAAACTTTAGGCTCAAATATCTTATGCACCAATATAAGAGGTGTGAAATTTATATTTCTGGTTCAGTTTGTAATGATGTTCAGTTGTCTAATTTAAAATGAATTTATTATCGTTAATAAGATAATTGAGGAACCGGTCCAAAGTGCCTTGAGTTGGTTCCAATATAGGATGGTATGACTGCGTGCTGAGCACTCGACTTGGCTGGGGCACTGCCACCCCCAGATATTCTAGAATTTTCCACAATTCAAATTTTACATTTTTTTTAAATAGATACTATTATTTTATAATGAACAAATTATGCATGTATCGTAATATTGCAATACACAACAATTATTAAGTTCATTTGCAGTGACTGACTTAATCTCTGAAACGATTAGCAACGAATGTTTAAATTATAATTGTTAAAAATAATTCGTGTGGTCTAATTTGCAATATAAGACAATTATCCAGTTAACGACTACTCATTTAGTTAATCGTTCGAACATAAAATATACCTCCATTGTTTATAGTACGAGGTAGGTAGGTGAAATGAGTGAATATATACATTATATATATATATATATATATATATATATATATATATATATATATATATATATATATATATATATATATATATATATATATATATATATATTAGCGAGAAGCATTTTTTTATACTGACAAAACTCTTTATCTTAAACTATTTCCTACTTTCTCATAGAAAGAGAAAGTATTGTGATGGCGGGAAAAGTCGATTTTGAGATTTTGATGGATCTACATGTTTTGAGGTCCCCGGAGTCCACAAAAGTGGATTTTAAAAATGTCCGTTTGTCGTCTGTGCAGAAGCGTTGAGTCTAAACTACTGGGCTGATTTTGACGAAATTTGGCATGTTTAGAAGGATCATATCCCTAGGCGAAATCGAGAAGTGAATTTTAGCCCCAAATTTGGGGGAGCTACTCCCCAAAAACTGTGATAGAACGTGAAAAAAAAAAAAATCTTATAAACAGTTCCGACGAATTTGATTAATAATTCTAAAATGAAGTCCATTTAAATACGGATCTAACGATAGAAGCCGTTTTCCCGGGAAAAATCTAGTTTTCGAGATATTGATAATAAATAATAATAAATAAATATAATAAATAAATCTGATTTTGTTGAAAATCGAAAACAGAATGTAAACAACCACCTGTTGAATAAATGTTAAATGTAAATCTCCTGAAGGTGGGCTCACATTACAGTCACTGCTAGCAGATCAACACGAGTTTCCGTCAGTATAGATAACAATATATCCATGTTTTCTTTGATATAAAAAAGTTAGTCTGAGTTTTCTCGGACCCAATTTTTTTTTCCATAATATGGAAAAAATAGGGAAAAAAGCAATATACTTTTACATACTTAATGGCACTTCTTTAGATTGTTACTCCCCTTAAAAAAAACAGAGGGGAAGTAACAATCTAAAGAAGGTGTATGGAGTGTTCTTCTGTAGACTGTTACTCCCCTTATCAAACAGAAGTGGGATATTCCTTTGTCCCAAAGTACATTGGACTAAACATACCTTTTTCTTAATTGTTATTTAGTCAAAGTCATTTTTATTCTAAAACAACATAGGGGAGTAACAATCTAAAGAAATACCTACTTAATTAGGTTAGAAATTAGCTCACAGACGAAAAGATATCCCTGGGCTATGTGTGTACGTCCTTTGACCTATGGTGTTGAAACCTAGATAAAAAAAAAAAAAATCCTGGGCAATTTGAGTACGTCTTGTGAAATGAAAGACAAGTTTAAAGGCAAGCTGAATAGAAGAATGTCTATTCTAGGGAAAGACTAAGGAATAAATGGATCAGGGAGAATACAGAGCTGGAAGACATAGGTAGAAGTTTGTTCGGGGGATAATGGAACAGGGCAGGCCAAATAGCGAGAACCAGCGATAATAGATGGAGCAAAAGTGTGACAGATTGTTACCAGGCGCAAAGTAAATGTGGAAGAGAAAGAACACCATTAAAGTGGGAAGAAAAAATGATGAAATCTTTCAAAGAAGCAAAATGGCAGGCGAGTAGCTAAAGATAGAATAGCATATATAAGAATAAAGTCAATTGTGATGTATGGCTGTAAACAATATAGGAGGGTGTATAATTATAATAAACAAATAATCTTAAATGTATACGTTTAAACCATGCGTGCATGAGACGTTTTATAATTTTGAATACAAATATTTGTAGAATAAAAATTAAATTTTAATAAAAAATAAATAATTTAATGTTATAAAAAGGCCATATATTAAGGTCTGTATCTATCGACTGAGGTCTAGTGACCACTGCAATCGCGCAGAGCCTAAATTACTGATCTGTTTTCAATTCGATTTGCTATAAATATTGAGTAAAATTATTTATATCTTTAAATATTTGGCCCTAACCTAAAGAGCTTTATAGTAACATTATTTCTTGTCTAACAATACTGATGATTGAAAAAATATAAATGTAATTAATTTTAGATCAAAATTATTGTTTTCAAATAGCAATAATCTATTTTAATATCAATGGGTTAACATTATATTATGTACTAATATTTA
Source organism: Gerris lacustris (assembly GCA_951217055.1). NCBI lineage: Eukaryota > Metazoa > Arthropoda > Insecta > Hemiptera > Gerridae > Gerris > Gerris lacustris. The sequence continues at coordinate 59,470,499 of OX578276.1, read as the reverse complement.
ATAAAACACCTTTACCTTTTAGTCAAATAAGAAATAATTATAATTATTACAGACCAAATACATATATAAAAAATAATTATGTTTCCTTTCATGGGCTATGTTTGGTTTTTCCTTTTAATAAATTAAGACAATCTATCTCAATTGGTGTTGGTTTAGTCAAAAGTGTTGCTCTTATTACCTACTAATTGGTTAAATATTTCATTTATAATTGCATTTGATTCAATCAATAACAATCATAAGATAATAAAATAATAATACTTTTGAAAGAAATATTCTTGTAGTTCAAAGCCAGGTATTGATAATTAATAATACATGCAAACCATTGTAAACGAAACCGTTTTGTAAAACGTTGATGATAAAAAAGAAACCACAAGCTAATAACATTGTAAAATTTCAATACGTGCATTAAATTCTTTGACGGAGCGGAGGAGCGTAAGCGCCGTCTTCCTGCCGTCTCCATCGCTGCTTTACATAATTGTCCAATTAACTTAATACCAATTTATATTGGACCTCACTACTAATAATTACTTTTAATAACTATTTTAAATTGAAAAAATGATGAACTTCCAAGACCTATTAACAACCCATCTCATTTATTATTATTTTATTTTTTGTTAATATGTATCCATTTTTTTTTAAATTACTTTTTTAATGTATTACTAAAACATACAGTTTGTAAAAAGCTAAGATACTTTAGGTTTCACGTACACACTACACAAATATTTATTATATAATATTGGTGTACCAAAAATTATTGTATATTTTAATACAGGTCTATATATACATTTCTTTATACATTCATTCTCAATCAAATTTATATATTGTATGTATATATATATATATATATATATATATATATATATATATATATATATATATATATATATATATATATATATATATATGCTTTTTATCAAGGAGGTTGTGGTGTTCCTCTTGGTCTTGGGTTAATAGTTATTGTGTAGTAGCTTCTTAGTTTTTTCCGTTTTGATTGTCATGAGCGTTTGTTTCATGGGTTGTTTGTATTTCGTTTGTTTTTTAGGGCCCTGAAGAAGGTTTTAAATAAAAACCGAAACGTCGGGATTGTAACATAGTGACGATTTTTGTGACCGAAACCTGAGTTTTGTTTGTTTCTGTATATATTTATATGTATATATATATATATATATATATATATATATATATATATATATATATATATATATATATATATATATATATATATATATATATAATGCAATAGGCAAATACACCTCAAACAATTATTTTATCTTGTAATTCATTGTTTCATATAAAATAACATATTGGATATAATATACTGGTGAGCACTAGTAGTTATTTTACTTATCAATTTATTATCATCCTTTACTTTTTGAAATAGAGTCATTACATTTAAAATTGTGTTGCTGATGTAACAGCAATATTCGTTTCTACAGAATTTAGTATTAGAGCCACGCGATGCCTATTATAATCTGAAAGCATCAGATGGTGCAGTCATTAATGTGTATTATTAAGTTACTATTTTCATTTCCTGGTAACGTTGAAAATCTTTATTATACGCTAGCAGGCCGTGTTTTCGTTTTAATAGTTGAGAATGTTAAAGCATAGGATAAGGTAGATCGCTACCTTATCCTTTTTTATTAAATTGGGTTTTTAGGAATTTTTGAGCCCAAAACAACAGTCAAATCTAGCATTATACCAAAGTCAATTGTTTCTTGACATGCAAAACTTATAGAACACAGAGTGACACTCAACCTAAGTTTAATATAAGACTTGGGCAAACACTTCTCACGCTTCCCTTATTGGTAGTATAATCACAATAAATAAGTTACAATGTTTCCAAACTCCCACTTAGCTCTATAGGTAGGTTGGAGTAAAAATGTTAATTCCTTGGTTGTATCAAGTCACTGGAGGTTCTAAGGAGGTTTCTCTTTGGGTTGATTCTAAAATTCTAAGTGTGGGTGGAATCCGCTTAGCCACTCTTTAATGACATAGAGAATCTTGAGTATGTTTCCATGTTCGTTACACTACTGTCTTGAATAAAATTTATGATATTACACTGCGAAGCCACCTTCCACACTCGCATCCATTTATTATTTTCTCTTTTCTACTTCTTCCTAATTTATTTCCTTTTAGAGTTTCATGGCCCAAGTACTTGAAATTTACCTCTCATGTTGTCCCATGAGTTGTTCAGTTCAGTCCCCTTGCTGGTCTGTTTGTTAGTCAGTTAATTTCTTATTATGGGTCACATATATTTTCTCTTTTACACAAATACCTTAAGAGCGAAATATTGTTTATTCCGATTTACAAATTTATAATTATTTGATTTATTGAGTAATTGACATTATGTTCATGTCTTATAATAATCTTTATTTTAAATTTAAATCAAATTATTATTATTATTAACAAAGGGAAACAGAAAGAGAAAAATAGACTCCAAAAAATTTTAAATTTGAGTTTGTTGATTTAATTAATAAATGTCGCAAAATGACGCACTGAGCGTTATATGGAAAGGGTTTGGAAGTATCTTAACTATTGACGTTCGGGTAGCTGTCACTGACATAAATTCACTCCAAAACTATAAGGTCATTCTGTCTGATAATTGGCATTAGAAATGGAAAGTGGGACTACGAATTTCAGTCAACAAGATAAAACGATAAGACAAAGTAAAATTACCTTTGCATATGTCGAGAAAATAATCAATGTATTTAAATAAATACAGTGTTGAAAACAGAATGCTCCTCGCACTTACAATATTAAACTATTTCATCACTTCCTCTGGAATGGAAATATGTAGTTAGAAAAAATTTCTGAATCCAGACCGAGAAGGATGTAGGCCGTAGGCTGCTATTTTATGCGGTAGGTATCATGCTCCTCTCTTCTAAAACAGCTTGACAAGTATTAGAAAAACGTAACTGGTAACAAGTAGTTTTCTACAAGTCCATGCCACCGTTTATTGTACGAAAATTGGCACTTCATTAGATTGTTATTCCCCCATAAAAAAACAGAGGGGAGTAACAATCAAAAGAAGGTGTACGGAATGTTCTTCAAAAGTCTGTTACTCCCCTTATCAAATAGAAGTGGGATATTTCTTTTTCCCAAAGTACAATGGACTAGCATCCCTTTTTCTTGATAGTATTTAATCAAAGTCATTTTTATTATAAAACAACATAGGGGAGTAATAATCAGAAGAGTACCCGAAAAGTAAATATTTTCATACATTCATACACCCTTCTCTCATTCGATAAAGGGAGCAAAACGAATTATCATCCCATTTAAACGATTATCTTCCAGGAAGCTAAGTGACTTTGACTGAGCTCTTCTATGAGCACTTTATTTGAAGTAACTGATTCCAAAATAACCTGAAGGGATTTTGAAAAGAGTTAAAAGTAGTATTTATAAGATATAAAATACAAATCCAACACCTTTTGCCATGGGTAAATAATTTTGAATGATAAGTCACAGTCAAATAGGATTTTCAATGTTAGTAAGAAGAAGAAAAGATTAAACGAGAAAGGGATAAAGAATCTAATCTGTAGACTCAATTCAAAGGACACAACCTTACAATTAGTTTTTTACAGGGACGATACTCAGTAAGGAACTATGCTTTCAAATAAACTTAGTTCTACCATTTAATAATTTGTAATCTCATTTACAATAAACCTAAAAAAAATACCTTTTTAGAAAGGTCTCTGCTTAATTCCTTGGGCATTGAAGGAGGAGGGCCTCCCACCTCAAGTGTTTAGTCCATGTTGAAAAATTGTTGTTCTTGGAAGACATTTATTAACACCATCAAGTTGATACTTCTTAAATCTTTTAGATTTTATATTTCTCATTCTATTTCCATATAAGTCAATTTAATTGTTCTCATTATTCTGCATTGAGGCCAACGCTAAAATTGGCATTGATATTTGTCTGAACATTCATACTTTAAAATACAGCAAGTCCTATTACTAATGCTGATTATTGTTGTTTGTGCTAATGGATCAATCGTCTCTCTTCCGGGCTCATAGGAAAAACCTAGGACCCTTAAACATTCTTGCACTCGTCTGTCCGTCTGTCCAAAAGTACCAACACAAAAATTTGAAAATTTGCAGTTATGTTAACATTTTTATTTAACAGAATTGCGTCATGCGTGGGTTTTAAATGAAAGACGCTCTGAGTATAAATATACAGGGTGGTCCAAAAACTACCCCCCTTCTTAACTTTAGAACGGTTTGAGATAAATTAAGGAAACTTGGGGGATCCACACCATGTAAAGCGACGTTTGTTTTCGTGTAATCGTGCACTAGGGGCAACCACTAACTTTGCCTCCAGGCCACCCAACTTCAAAATTTCAGCATTCAGTTTTGTTAGCATATTTGGATGCTACGGTGAAAAATAAAAAAAAATTTTTTTTTTCCATTTCCAATATTTTTCCCCCTACAGGGGGGCAAAGGTAGCAAAATAACCCTTTTGAAAATAGTCATAAAATAACACTTATAACTTTATAAAATCTAAACGGGTTGGAATAAATTAATAGAACTTGGGGGATCTTTACCATGTAAAGGGAAGTGTGTATTCATCTACTCGCGTTCTAGGGGCACCCACCCATTTTGCCCCCAGGCACTGAAATCTACAATTTTTATACTTTTGCCCTACATAGGGGGCAAAATATTGGAGATAGATAAAAAAGTTTCAAGAAAAATATTCTTATTTTTCACCGTAGAATCTAAAACTACAATACAAAATATACACACCTCTTTAAAAATTTGAAATTAGGTGGCCTAGGGGCACAATGGGTGGTTGCCCCTACTGTACGATTGAATGAAAACAAACTTTGCTTTACATGGTATGGATCCCCAAGTTTCATTAATTTGTCTCAAACTATTCAAAAGTTGAAGGGGGGAGGGGGACTTTTGGACCCCCCCCTGTAAATTTAGTTTCATGTTTATACCAATTTATCTTTGCATCATGTGTCCTAGAACATTGCGTTTGTATTGTCCCCCTATATATACAGTAGACCTCGATAAGAAGTGTCTCAAAGGGATTAGGGAAACAGTCTTGTTATCGAGGTGCTCTTTTTGTTGAGGGTCGTGTATCAAGGTTATTTTTATTTTGGCTATCAGTCGTGTTATAGAGGTTAATGGAATGTTGGGAGCGGGATGACTTCTTCAAGGTCGACCCATTCCTGCATGGAGTCGCGTTATAGAGGTTGACTTCTCAAAACGACTTGTTATAGATCTTTAGAGTTACGTTGTGAATTGGATAAAATCCGTGTTATTGAGGTTGTTTGGATAATAATAGTCTCGTTATAGAGGTTAATTTAACATTATGTGTTATGGCAATCTCAAGGGGATTTGAAAATTGCACTTGTAAGAGAGGTTTTCGTGTTATTGAGGGTTCTACTGTACATATTTTTATTTATTTATTATTATTATTATTTTTTTTTTTTACAAATTTTCAGCGACATAATCTTTAAAAAGACGTAGTTTCTCTTTGTCAAGAAACAAAAAAGAAATTAAGGATTTTTTTTGTACGTCACATATTTTGTGAGACAAAAATTATTCCCCCCAAGATCTTAATAGTGACAATCAATGATTCAATAGTTATAACATTAACACGTTTTTAAATGCCACCATCTTGATTCGGCCGGGCCGTTTATACTTGTTGATTTGTTAAATTGCTATGGACCCTTTGTGTGTGCTAATGCACATAATTTGCCAATTATTTTTTATTTATTTAAGTATTATGTTTGTTTAAATTTCACCTCCAACTGTAAAAGCTTAGTTATTAAAGATATTTACTGAATAGAAGATAAGTAGATGCCACCAAATGATTTCAAGTACTTGCATGTTTTTGGCTATTTTAAATTAAATTTTATCGGAGAGACATAAGATATTGCAACATCTTTAATAGTAAAAGCTAAAGCGGGAATCAAGAATTTATTTAAGCTTCACACATTGTAGACACGTTCCAACGAAATTCATTGAACACAGCCCTTGGAAATGCTCGTGTTTGAATGAAGTGTCACTTGGGCTAGAACGTCATTTCACAGCGGTTTGTTGCCTCTTATTGTGTGCACACTTAGTTGCCCTGATTTCTAAAGCTTGAAATCTCTCTCGCCCTTCGACTATAAGGTAACACCTCAGCTTGCCAATCAGGGCTTCAACCGGAGCTGCTTGCGGCTTTCCCCTTGTCACACTCCCTCCATTCCTTATCATTCAACCGAGAAGCCGACATAATAACTTACCTTTCCTGCCAACACCATCACCATCATGAAAACATGTAGTAACTTTAGCAAACGTTCCCGTTAGTATTATACGATTATTGCATTTAATTCAATGAGACTTGTTTAATTTAGTTATAAGACAGAAAAAAATACTCATTTCCTCCATTTTATGGAAAAATATTGTATCATGAATGTGCTATTGGGCATTGAATCCCTATATCGATATTTTAATGTATTTCCATGAAGTGGAGAAAACCAGTATACATTTGCCTAATTGATAGTGCAGGTGGATCTTAAGGTGTGAAATTATGAAACATTAATTCATTTTTATTACCATTTGAATAAAAGTTGAATTGAAGTTCTAAATAAAAGTTAGAACTTCTATTGGCAAAGTATAGTACTTGAATGAATACAAGTGAAAACCAATCCACCTCCTATTATATTATAACTTCCAGGCATGATATTTAAGAGCGTCACATTTTTCATGTCATGGACACTTTTTCTGTACCCCAGAGCTAAAAAATATAAATACATGTTAAACAAAATCCACTGAATTGCTAATAAACATTAATAAAAAATGAATTAGACTGTTTCAAATGCGATTAGTCTTTAATTCCGAACGAAAGTAGCATCTAATGGATATCCGTAGAATTACCTAGAGTTTTTCAAAAAGATTAGCGTTGCGGAGAGTCACTGCAGACAGGATTACTGTTTAAATATGCAATAGGAGCAGGTGAGGAGTTCATATGCCACGTGTATTGCTTTGGCATTTGTCCGAGACTATCTTTTTCTCCATGGTTCTTCTCTTCTGTCCAGAGGAGAAAAAATGTACCTATATATATGTATATATATATACATAAGAATAATACTCGAAACAAATTAATTTCACTCGGTTTAATAGAATGTTACGTTAATAAATTATCAATGGGCTAAAGGGATGTGAAAGGCTGTGCGGGCTTGTTTTCGATATCTGTTGGAAGTAGTGCTGGACAGGGAGAGATAGTCGCCAGATAGAATAAATCAAACGTTTTCGCAGGTGGGAGATAGCGCTGTCGATTCATTGCTCCGTGTAGCCATCGCTTTTTCAAATCCAACGTTACGGCTCCGCCCTCCCAGCCCCAAGCCGAACTTGTCTCTAATTGATTTAAACAAATTTTCAAGCTGGAGATAACAGTTTTGATAGATGGAGCAAATGCTCATTGTTGAGTCCTACCAATTTATATCTTTCCATCCCTTTCAGAGATTCGTTACAATAATGTCAACATACCTCCGAACCGGTCGTTCCCAGTACACTCTTGTAGCTATTACAAAAATAAACCACATAAAGTCCCAAATCCCTTACAAGCTAACATAACTGGAAAAAATGGTATTGATCACTTTGGTTTCTTTGGTCTGACAATGATCAACGTTTCGAAAAATGTAGTTCACTATATTCATCCTTCTCCATCTTTGAACCCCTCAAGAAGAGCTAGTCAATCTTATATAATTAAAATCAGGATTAATTAATCAAATATTTATTAAATATTAATAATTTAATTTGTGAAATGTTACTAGGATTAACTTACAGCAGCAATTAAATTTTACTTGCTTTTTATTATTATTATTTTTTTTTTTATAAAGATAAACATTTTTTTTATAAAGACAATAGGTTTAAATGAATTAATGAAAAAGTACTCCACAGCATTAAAAAGAATAATAGAGACTGAATTGTAAGTATTGCTTGTTTATATAAAGTCAGAAGCCATTGCTTGTGTACAAATTACATTTAGCTAAACAGTGGAAATAATGCAAAATCAATTTAGAGAAAGAGAAGTTTGTATTAAAATTTGGCAGGTGTACGAAGAAGGTGAGTCCTAGTAGACTGCAGCCCAGATGGAGTTCATGTGTCTCCACCTTTATTCATGTATATTGTATTAGCATTTTATAAGGGTATTTCTATTGAAATGAGCCGCAGTCGCCGGCTAGAGAGCCTTGTCTAGGGTACACAGGTTGTGTTTATTTGTAGCCATCAAATATGGACTCCCTAGGGTAAAAGAAACCGGGTAAGGGGAAATGTCTCCTATGCTAATAGGTCCCGGGTTACGACTGCCAAGATGGTGGGGCGCTTTCGGGTCCATCTGCTCGTGCAAGAGCTCTACGGGTCTCTATGGGGAAAACCGTCGAAAAGTATTCCACATTTGCATTCCGATAGTGTCCGATACCTTGAGTGCCGATAAATTCCTACTACTCCATATCGAGCTAGAGGCCCTTCAGCACATCCTTGACCGCCTTTCCTTCTATTCACCGACAGCTTCCCTCCCAGAAAAGAAAAATTTTCTTTAGGCAGCAATAAAATGAAGTAACAAGTTGAATATATGGAAGTGAAATCCCAGCCTAATTCCATCAGATCCGTACAAGGTAGTTCCTCTCACTTAGTAAAACCGACTTGAGTGTTACATAAAAAACAAGGCATTCCAAGTTATTTAACTGGAATACCCTATCTAAAAATAGTTTCATTTCATAACACAGGGAAATATAATACTCAACAAATAATTGCTCAGAAATAATCATTTTTAATTCATATTCACCATCATGATCTCAAAAAATATCGATACTTCTTGAGCAACAGCTACTTTTCTATTATATATGTATTTACAAGGGCACATAATGAAAATTACCACTATTTTTTTTTTATCTGTGGCCAACTTTTACTATAGAAAAGAAATGAATAATATGGGCAAGTAATTTTGCAAAAGGTATTGCCTCAAAGGAATTGTAGAATGGGGTTCAATATTTATATTTTACTTATTACCTAATTTTGGATTTATTTCTTACTTACTAAACACCATATATAAATTACGAGTTTTTCTAATATTGAATTAACTGTTTGAATGTTTCACGAATTTTTAGATTATTTGCAGAGGTTATGAAATAAGGCAAACAAATTATTAATTACTTTTACGGCTTCGATTAAATACTCTAAAGCAAGTGGGAGAAAGCTATTTAAACTAGAGGGCAAATAAGTTTATAACAAAAACGTATTTGTTTATTGTTGTTGTTAACTCAAAAATGACAAGTGAAGTATAGTAGATAATTAATTAAGATTGAAATGATACGTGTAAAGATTGTTCTAAAACAGAGGGAATTGTGAATATTTCCTAGAATTAATTCTTTGATCATCTGAAAATCATCAGTTTTATGTGAAGAATTTTAATTAAATAACCGCACATTTAATGAATTATATACAAAATCTTTTCATGTTATAAAAAAATGTTAATTAAATTAAAATTTGGGAAGGAAAGAGTACTCTGTCGAGTTCATGAACAGCAGTCCAAAACCACTCTAGAAGCTCGGGATGAAAACACCCAAATTGGGTAATGCTTTATTAATTAAACTGCAGCATTAAATGTTTAATCGCTTCTGATCTTCTCTTTTCCAGAGAGGGGGAGCATTTAATTGCAAAGAATTTACAATTTTGACAGAAAAGGGTTCGTCCGGTTCAAATCAAGCTTTTATACAATTTGTGCTTGACTCGGATGGGAAGCTTTTGTGGCGCTGTAATGGCAAGGCTTACAGACTGGGTTGGAGGCCTCAGGGTGGGGGTCCATTGTAGTACAAAGGCAGCCCTTGTTATTGTTCCCACTGCTTTACACTTTGTTTTCCTTTTTTGAGTTACATTGTAAAAAATACATTATATTTATACACTTTATTGTTTGATCAATAATTAATTAATTTCAAGTTTTATATTAGACTAGAGGTGTGAGGGTATAAAGAATAAACCTTTTCAGTTTGTTATTCACTCGTTTTGTCTTCACTACTCAAAATTATACATCCATATTTGTGTTAACAATCCAATTATAATTATCAACATAGCTAATATAGCTAAAATACAAAATAATAAAATTACAATAAATAATAATTACACATAATTATAATTTAATAGTTTGAAAATTAGAAATAAGAATTGTATAATTAGAAAAATACTTGCAACTTATATATTAAATGTAGAAAGTAATCTATTAAATTTAATTAATAATAATCTATACCTAAATAATATTTTTTTATTAAATGTGAATAAATATCAATTCATTCTTATTAAAAATGTGCTATAGTTATTAAATTTAAAGAAAATGTTGGTCTAAGAGATTTCTTTGTTCGTCCCATACACAATTCAAGGAAATCTTCCACTCTGAATTATAATTTAGAATGAGTGTAAAAGAACATGGTAGAACAATATATTTCCGGCGTGTTTATTTTTAATAATAATAATTTTTTTTCAATAATAATAATGATGGTCTTGATATATCGTCACTCGTCACATAGGTTAGAAAAAAATGCTTTCCGTTTATTCTAAAAACTACTGTGATGAAATACTGGTATAGTAAAAATGTATGATATATGTATAGTGATTAACTGTGTGTAAAATAGTGTGACTTTCTTGCTATATAATTAGTGTGGCACATAGCTTTCACGCGTCCTATTATTTAAAGAATGCCACATAAGTATTAAATAAAGAAGAATTATATAGATTTAAAATAAGAGTATGAATGAAAAATTAGGCTGTCCTTATGTTTGAGAGGAAGTAAAGATCCAAGGAAAATCATCTGTGAGCTAAATTTGATTTACTATCCAAGAGTTTTCAAATTATGGATGATTACTGTAAAAATGTTCATGGACAGACAAACACGAGTCCAAATATGCCCCTGTATTTGGATACCTGGAACGTATTTTGGTTTAGGAAATTTAGAATTCTATGTTTAAAAGTTTTTCTAAATGAGCATAATTCTTCTATTACCATTGATAAAAAATTTGAATACATACATAAATCACCTTTTGAGAAATGGTAAAGCATAATATATCATTAATAAAAGAAAAAAACTATGGCAATAGAGTTATAACTCAAGAATTCTTAACATTGTAACTAAGCAATGTTGTAAGAACTGTTCTCATCTTTTTCATTTGCTTTTATTTTTCATTATAACGACGTGCTTACTGTAGGGAAAGTAAAAGAACAAGAAGACAGCTTTACGAAAAATAACAGGGCGACAAGAAAGGTGGCAAAATTTGTGAACCATGAAGTTAATTATTGTTTCCTGAAGATTTCGCAATTACTAAGTCAAACAAATGCTTTGTTCATTCTGTATATTTTAGCTGAGAAAGACACGGGGAAGAACTGTTTTAAAGAGAGGTACGACTTTAGAGTTAATAACCCTGTTTCAGATGAACATTCTCAAATCATCGTCTTATCTCCGCAGAGAGCAATTCATTAATTAGCACCCCGGTATTAAAGTAAATAGTAAAAATTAAGCTGGTTTTTTGTTTAATTTAGTTACCAGGGGATATAGAGTCGAGACTCTTTCTACTTATGTCAACAAGACATTTCCGTATTTATTTGAGACCTTCATTTTATTTAAATTTTAGTTTCTCCTGTGAAAATTTAGTATCACGAAATAAATAACAAAAAAAATCATTTGAAAAGCTCTTTGACCTGAAAAGGACAGAGAGAAAAATAATGAGTCAAAATCAAGAAAAATTGTATACTCATTAATATTTTTAAATAAAAAATAGCGTAGTCTAAGTAGGATGTGATTTTTAATTACATTTTTTCGTTTATTGAAAATTATGTATTTTATGGATTCTTAAAATGATGAATAATCTAATAATTAAATCGACGTAAGACTGAGTGTTACTCCGATCTCCGTCATGAAATAGACACCTCTCACGAATTATTTTTTATTAATGACTCAATTTCTTGCTCAATCGGCACTGATGATTCCCTTATGAAGGCTTAAAGCTGCTATGGTAATTAAACCAGTATAATTTACGTGGAGAGACAATTTATGATATTCCATTTGTTAGTATAGTATTTTTAGTATATATACTATTTTGTTCATGGTTATTTACGTTGTAATAAAATTTAGTCTTTTTAGCCAAAATAAGCATAATATTATATATCGATAAGCATAAATACTAGCTGGTCTCTTGGCCAGCACAAACTCTGGCCAGTGAGCTCCAGCTAGGCTTGGCTGGTACTTTATATGTGCCAGGTACTTGTATAATCTAGGTACTTTTATATTATTAGGTGATTGGAATGCTTAAGTGTAGGAAGGTAGCGCCCTTCGGGAATGAGCCGTTTTCGGCTTAAAATATCAAATAAATTGTGGTATTTCGCCCGCCTGTCACGGCGTTCCCGCTTATATTTTTTTCGGAGGGCGAATCCGAAAGCTACCGTCCGCCGTGCCAACCGCGTTTTCAAGACTCTTACTTGCCGAAAAAAAACAATTACGTTATTTTCGAAAAGCCTGGGGTATCCCTCTAAAGAAATATTAAGTGTAAAAAAGTTCACAGTTTTCCCGAGGCTTCTTTTAAACAGGAATCGTGAAATTCATTTTCTTGCGTATTTCGGAAACGGTTCGCAGCGATCCGGACCAAAAGGGATTTTTCGTGGACCCCAACTGACCGGATGAAACGAAATAAATTTTATTTACTCCGACCACCCAAAAAAAAATTTCCGGGGGTTTTACGGAGGCCCCGAAAACCGCGCGGGTTTTCGAATTTTAGCAGTCGAAATTCTTCGAACTATATAATTTTTTTCTCGCAAATTATAAGGTTTAGCAACATCATTTTTCGCACACAAATATTTATTAGGGTTTCCCTACACGGCAAAAAATATGAGCACTTTCGGGAGAGCCCCAAAAATTTAGGGTTATCTAAAGTAACCGGAAATCACTGGATTTAAATTGTTTAAATGGAATAATTTTTTTTCGGAATCCTTTTGTTTATTGTCAAATAATTGCTGTATCCAATTTGGTGACGTTCGGACCATAAATTAGGTTTTTCTAAAAAAAAGTGGCAAGATTTTTCAGCTCTAAAATTAAGGAACATTTTTGGTCGACGATCCGATAAGTAATGCATATGGTCGAAAATAAGATTTTTCAAAAAAAAAAAAAAAAAATGTTCTTAAACATTTTTTCCCTGCCAAGTATTTGGCAAGATAAAGCCCATCAAATATTTGTATGATCTGTTTTGTCAATCAGCCTAAGGTATTCTCTCGGGCAGGAATTATTAAGTTATTTAATGCTGATGAACTGTGAAAGACACATAAACCCAAATTATTAACAGGTACAAGGGGCGAACTTAGGAAAAAACTAATTATGTGATTTTGGTTACTCCGTTCGAATCCTATTTTAACAATATCAAGAAAATGTTTAAAACAAGGATCTTATAAAATACGGATTGAGCACTAGGCGCTAAAAGTGTCGCCAAGAACTTGGAAAATCTAGTAAGATCCGAGTAGGATCGATTACCTTCCCGTATGATTGTACAATGGTTATAACTGTAGAAGATCAAGAAGAATGGGAAAAATTCTTAGAAATTCGATCAGGTTATGCTTTTTCTTCCTTGTTTGGATAACAGTCGGGAAGAAATTGGGCCTACCTATGCGCGCGCACAGTGGTAGTTTGATGTAGATTGTTTCCAAGTTCTTGGCGACATTTCTCAACCCAGGGGATGTGCTTAGTGCTCACCCCCTGGTTTAAAATATCCATTTAACCACAGTTTCATTGTTATTTAAGCCTACTTTATTGTCTCTTCAAAATAATTTTCTTCAAATCATGTTTGCTTTTTCTTTTATTATATATTGACATCATGTTGTAAAATAATGTTTTAACATTTGATTCTTATTTTAAGAAAATAAAATATAATATAAAGAATAAACATTGTGGCCTAAGTAGTGAATATGACATCATAGTTAATATTTGATAATTAATCCTCTACAAAATTTCCATGATGTATATTCAGTATTCAGTATAAAAATTAAAACATGGGAGGTGGGAGGGGGCCCTAGACAAATTTTTGCCGAGGGCCCAGAAAGCTACCAGTCCGACACTGTTTATTTATATAAAATAGTCTACCGATTTGTGTGATAAATTGCGTGTAATAAATTTGCGAAGAGGGTTGGAATTAATATCTCACCATTTATGGCTACTTTTGAAAAACCATCTAAATTTCTTTAAAATCGAATAAGTAGATTTAAATATATATGTGATAATAAAAAAAAATTGTGCTCACACAAATGAACAAGCAGTGGGTTAATTTTGATTTACCACCTAAATTTAATCAAAATTGAATGAGCGGTTTATAGGTTATGGTGGTTCGCAAAAATGTTGAGCCAAAAAAAGATCATAAATGTTCCCTGATGTTTAAGTTGCCTCGAAATTTTTTAATTCGCGGACCAAAAAATCTATTCTTTAGAATGAACCCAATACTTCCATTCTCTTTGGTAAGTTCGGAAGCAACTACGGATAAATTGTGAATGTACTGAAACAATAATTTTATTAAAGGAATGAAGGAATTTTATTTAATACCACTGTATTAGTACGTCATTAAAAAAATTTAATTCGTTAAAAATAGAAATATCTGTAATAATCGGCAAGATACAGTATGTCATATTCAGATGTTACTTATTTAATTCAGTTGTTCTTTTCGTTTACTTAATCAATACTCATTTATGTTAACAACAACAGTGCTTACTTATGTGTGAGGTAAACAAGGCAGACACTGCAGATGAAGAATAAGAAAATACTCTGCCAATTAATGTGGCACATAGCTTCCTCGCAAAGAAAATACCAAATTAAGAAAAATACCTCGATAAACATAATCATAAAGTTGGAACAGCGCGGCACTGTTCCAGTAAATATTTAATAAAGTTGAAGAAATTTAAACATTTGTTGGAGAAACAAAGCCTCCAACAAGCACCAAAAGTTAGCGCACATATAATTAATTTAATAAACAAATATAAAACTGCAACCAAATCGTAGAAACCGCTGTATAAACAGTTTTTTTTTATTTTACCCCCCTCAAAACTAAAAATAACACAAAATAGAATATAACAAAAATTAATCTACTATGCAAGAGCTTTTCAACGATATACAATATACATCATATTATAAAAGATTAACTTTAACATTTGTACCCCTGTACTCTGAGGTACCAAAGTTATATTTTTAAAAAACAAACAATACAAAAGGGCATTTATTTAACTAATAAATTCATATAAATAAAAAACCTAATATCAAAAAAGTATTTAAACCCTTTAACCTACAACAAAATTATAAATCGGTACAAAAGTATAGGTACAAAATTTTTAAAAAATCAACAAATAAAATAGCTTTAATGTACATATCAAGGCCTTTGAAATTATATACGACACAATATTAAAATAAAAAAAAAGTGGTCACGTGACACGGCGCACGGGAAAAAGTTTACTCTCATGTTCTCAGCAAGTAGGATGAACTAATGAAATAAAATATACTCAATTTAAAGAGCATTAGTGTGAGATTCAATCGCCGCAATCAGAAATAAAATCGACCAACTATTATAGAAACTATGGCCATTCAAAGACAAAAATGGAAAAAAATAAAACCAAAAAATAACAAAATTATTACCATCTAGGGTACAACCGATGATGATACGACAAGAACTCATAGGACTAAAGTTGTAGATCTTTTAAAATCAGTCACCACTTGTGCTATCCATTTTCTAATACGACTTACCGTTTAGCCGCAATAAGCCCCCAAACCAGCTTAAAAATCAAGTCACCCATTTTTATTTTTTTAATGGGTGAAGGAGGGGGAAAAGTGAACTTTGTATATTTATTTTTGTTCATAATATGGACGTTGCGCGTCGAATGGCGCAAACCACAAGTCTCTAGCTCTACTGGAAGTGGGTAAACATTAATGTCAGTCAGTGAGTCAGTTAGCCATGCGGCTTTATAGTATAAGACATATTAATTTAGCACGTTTTAAAGTGCGCAGAGGGTTGAAATTAAGCAGGTGATATCTGCAGGCTACTTTCGACAAACCATAAAAATTTCATAAAAATCAGATGATTACTTTTAAAGCTATGGCTGTAAATAAATGTATGTTTGTGAGCATGTGGATGACAAACAAATAAGCGCAGAAGGTTGAAACTAATATGGGACCAACAATGGGCTAATTATGACCTACCATCCAAATTTCATTAAAATCGGACATGTAGTTTTTAAGATATGGTGGTTCGCAAAAATTGAACGACAGACCGACAGACAGACACGGAACCAAAAATGTTCCCTGATGTCTGAAACGGATTTCTGTCTTGGAATTTTTGAAATCGGAGACCTAAAATTTGTTCGTTCTTCAGAATGATCACATAGCTTCCGTTACCTTCGGTAAGCTCGGAAGCAAAAATCCGATTTCAGATTACTGAGAATATATTTTGTTTTGTTATTGTGATAAAGGGGATGGTTTTTATGAGGAAGGGTTTTTAAGACGGCAAGGAAAGCTTGTTCGGTTGCTTACCAGTAGTTGAGACATCGGATAAACCTTAAGGAAACTCGAGATGTTTAGACATGTCGAATTGAAAAGATTTTTCTGTGTCCCCTCCTCTATCTGAGGCACTGTACCATTTACCCATCAATGCTTCCATTCAACCAGACGGCTGGACTTTTCTACCATTGTCTTGGTATCACAAACAAGCCTTGTATACTGTATACCTGAACAGGCCCACTTTATCTAATTCCTGATATCAGTTTCCATTGTTGTCACACGAGAAAGTACAGAAAACTACATGTTTCTGTTTCGTACATCTGGATCCTTCTTTTCTTGCCATTTCATCTCCTCCGTACAAAAGATATATTTTATTTCATTGTGACATTTTTAAGTGGTACTCTCCATTACTCCGGATCTTTTATTAAAAAAATTACTTTATATAAGTTTCACAATGACAACTCAACAAGCATAAGATCATCCATAACTATTTCAATGAAATAAGAACGGAAATTCAATTGTAACGTGCTTCCTCAGTCAGTAGCAGCTATTTAAAATACAATTGCAAATTTATATAAGTACCACTTGCAGGTACAATATTATTTTTTATTTCCCTTCCTCCCTAGATTTTTTTTTTTAAATTG
This sequence comes from Gerris lacustris, assembly GCA_951217055.1. Taxonomy (NCBI): domain Eukaryota; kingdom Metazoa; phylum Arthropoda; class Insecta; order Hemiptera; family Gerridae; genus Gerris; species Gerris lacustris. The sequence continues at coordinate 59,453,361 of OX578276.1, read as the reverse complement.
ATATCCAATTTCTATAGCAGTAAGGCATAGTAAATTTATTTAGGTTGTAGAACAAGTTTTTTAAAAATTATTTTCTTTGTGAAGTGTTAAAAAGAAATACTGTTCCCACTAAAGTAGTATACCTACTTAATCTATTAGGCCAGCATTGCTTAAACATGATAATGTCTGAGTTATTGGTCTTATACCTCTATGTTTTCTGCAGAGGCTAGAAAATTCAAATTTTTAATTCACTTTTGAATTCAGATTTTTGAAATCCAGATTTTTTAATTTCTCATTCTGTTGCTGTTGTCCTGTTTGATTATTCTGTTACTTTACTAGTCTTCTTCACACCAGTATAATTAATTAACATATTTTTTTTTCTTCTCCTGACAATATATTTAGGATTGTGTGTCTAATTCAACAAATCAGACATATTTATAATTTCTTTTCTTGAGAACAATAGAATCACAGTTTTCCATCTTAAATATATATTTACTCACACACACGCGCGCGCACACAAACACACTCACACACAATGTACAAATGAGTGTGTGATTTAAAAGAAAAAGTTATTTTTTTGTCAAGAAATTCTGGGTTCATGAAGCAATTGACTGCATAAGAACCATTTGGATAATTCATTTAAATTTTTGTTTCGTGACAAATAGGCATCAAGACAATAATCACAGTTAAAGAATAGTTGCAAACAAGGTTATTGAACTGATTCTTTGAATTGATGTTGATCTGAAATTATTGGGACAACTAGAACAAATTGCCTTCAATTATGTGAATTAATAAATTACAAAAGACCTTGTGATTTAGGAAAGATATGACTACAAGAATGAAACTAGTTCGTCGTCTTATTCTACGTTTCAAATTGAATTAGTGCTACAATAGAGTCGAGGCTGTCTGGAATGTCTTAGCTTCAATTCACTTATTCTGTTTCAATTATAATGAAGCTGCTCTCATTCTATAATAAAGTTTCTCTTGTTTAACAAGTTAAATTGTTAAATGTGATAAACAAATAATTTTAAGTTCTTTTATTCTCTATTTTATTAGTTTTTTATCCTTTAAATTACAAACTGAATTTCAGGTAGTAAAATATGAGTATGAAAATAAATAAATATTAAGCACAACTTTTATTAAACAGTTTCTTAAAGACACATAAAACGTCGTAAATTGTATTTCTAAATAATTAGTATGAATTTAAGTTTGCAAAATCAACTTTATTAAAATATATTTGTTTATCTAATATATTCATATATTATATATCATATAATATATAATATAATATATTATATATTATATTAGGGGGGGGGGGGGAGGGGCAATTCATGGTAAGGTGATGGGGGGGGGGGGGGGTAATGATACCCAAAGTTAAAATAAAATATTCATTAAAACTTAACTAATTTGTAAACAATAATTCTCGAGGATTTGAAGCAATTTTTTTTTTAATTACAGCTTCCACTAGTTGCTCCTTGATAGCGAGCGAAAACTCATTGTCGGTGGATGGTGGATGCTTAACATGGCTAACCGATTTAACCTGTTTTCACCATGTACTTCTTCTTCTTAGCCATGTTTTGATTTGGCTAAGGGAGCTAAATGGACGCTCGATAGTGCATGTTGAGCAGGGCTGTGAAAGCAATATCAGCAAAGCCTTTCTAATTGCCGGGAAAAACAATTCGCTCTTTTTTAAAACCATAATTATGTGTGGCGCTTCCCCTTTCTCCTTCTATTCCTTCTAAATTGTAGATAGTTACACTGGATGAAGTACTTTCATTCCATTGCTCCAATCTCTCATCTTACTAGGATGGTAATTCGTCAATGAAAATGCTGGCGATTTGTCTACAGTATAGAATCCAAGAAGGAAATTACTCCGCCTCTTTGGTGAAGTCGTAGCATGTCTATAGAGTAAGCTGAATATGGTTGTTGCTTTTGACTATGTCTAGAGTCTTCGATTGAAGTGCATTTGCTACGGGTTCCAGTATAGCAGAATACATAGCAATTAATGCTACCGAGACAATAAATGAAGATCTGCACGCCGCTGCATACAATTGATAAGCATTTTTTCTGGTTGCTGAAATTATCCTTAAAATCAGGGATGCTTTTGTATTTCTCTGACCACCTAGTCTTACATAATTTTGGAATATTGGCAATAAGCTTGCGTCGTAAAACAGACTCACGAAAAATGTAATTATCTCCTTGATAGTTCCAACGCAGTTTCGAATTTCTGGGATAACGTTTAAGTCAAAAACTAGATTTTTTCCGGGAAAAATCTAGTTTTCGAGATATTGATACAAATAAATTTATTTTTGGTTGAAAATAGAAAACTAATAAATTGGTTGGGCTTAAAGTCTCACGTAAGAAAGGGTTCGTTGGCATTGAACATGAAATTAGTATAGAGATGGGGGGACGCAAAATGTTGATGTTTTTTTTGACAAAATGGAATGAAAAATTAAACAAGTTCCACAAGTGATATTATTTTTGTAATCTACTCTTCAATACCTTCCATTTGATACTCCACACAAAATTAAAAAAAATCCCCGTAACAGGAATTAGCCACCATTTTCGATTCCCATTTAATCAGATCAAGTTAAGTTAATCTTACTATTTCTTTGGCCCATCAGACCGCATATTTTTAGTAACAGCAGAAATATAGTATTATAGGTGGGGGGAAACGCAAATTTTGATGTGTTTTGACGAAATGGCGCTGCAAATTAAACATGATCCACAAGTGTTATATATATTTGTAATCTACTCGTCAATATCTTTCATTTGATAACCCACTCAAAACTTAAAAAAAAATTTGCGTGATTTGAATTATCCACCATTTTGAAATTGAACAGCTAATAATCTTGAGTTTGCTATATTTTTCCTGTGTGCGCATCAAAAGGATATTTAATACTGGAAAGTTGCATGTTTTTTATCAATTTTGATTCAAAAGTTATTGGAACCGTATAGTGTGACAGACTGACACAGGAACGAAACTATAAGGGTTTCTTTTTTTGGGTTTTACCAACGAAACCCTAAAAAGAAAGCAACCACACCTATTGATCAGTTTTAAGTATGTTTAAAAATAAATCAATCAAAGGAGATATTATGCATTTAAATACAGCATCAATAATTGAGAAAGCTTGGTTAGATTTATCAGACCTATTTTTTGGTCCATCTTGGAAGTCAAATTTATCCTATTGTTAGTCTCATCTAAGTTTAAACCTTCTCTCATTTGTTTCTCCTTCGCATGCGCACAAACATACATTTATTTTCACTTACATGTTCAAAAGTACTAATATGATTGTTTGTCGAAAGTAGTCAAGATAACCCAAGATTAATTATTACAACCCTCAAAACTTCAACGTAATTTTGTTGTTTTGACGACCGTCAAAATAATTTTGACAGATTTAAAAAAAGGGGAGAGAAAAAAAAAAAAAAATAGACTGCCAATTAGTGTGGCACATATCTTCCTCACATCCTATCACTTTATTGTTATATTGTTTATTGTATAAAAACTATTGACAATTTTTAGCGATCTTTAACTCTTCATAGCGGTGTCGCTGTTGGTTTTACTAAAACATTGTATTTGAAAAAAAAAAAAAAAAATTGTCTCATTGAAAGATGAAGTTTGATTTTTTCCCGACCTAAAATTCCAATTTTAAATTTTAAGTGCACGTTTACGCGAGCGTAGCGTGTGAACGCTTGAACGGATAACGTTGTCCAACGAACTCGTCCTGGGCATTGGTAAAATGAACATTTCTACCAAATTTCATCAAAATCGGTCGACATTTACTCAAGTTATCGTCGCACGTTTCAGGATTCTCGGACACACAGGCCGACAGACAGACAGACACGGAACCAAAAATGTTGCCTCATGTGTGAAACGGATATCTGTCTTGGAATTTTTAAAATCTGAGACATAAAACTATTTCGTTCTCAAAAGTGAACACAATGCTTCCGTTACCTTCGGTAAGCTCGGAAGCAAAATGAAGTTGACAATAATAGGTTGTAAAAGCTTATAAAATCACTAAAGCATACTAAGTTTTATCACCTCGATGGGACTCTTGAGAATAATGACAACCGAGATTTTGTGGTATTTAGGTAATATCATGGTAAAAACAAATCTAAGGACTAATCAGTATACTGTTTGACCACAAGAATATATAAAATTATGTAGTACCAGTTTCGACTTTAGTTAAATACTAATTATTATATATAAAGTATTAAAAATGCATTAGTTGACCTATTATTTTACAGTGTAAAATAATCAGTCCCCTCTTAATGTTTATCTGAAGTCGAAACAGGTAGGTATTACGTATTACATAATTTTTTGTATTCTTGTGGTCAGAGGATTTACTGATTAATTCTTAGATGTGTGTTTATTATTTATTTACTGAGTAATAATCCCACTTATGATTAATATTTTCTAATAAAATTTAATAGATGTTGACAATTCAATTGTTTTATTAGTAAATATTTAGATCTTAACAATAAAGCAATTAGAAATGGATATGGGTCTAATTTAGAAATAAATTAAATTTAAACTTTATAATCAGGTAATAATTTATTTACTATCATATTCTGTATAAAAGATTTTTTTTAATAATAGGTTTTAAGAAATATAAGATACATTTGAGGATGATTAAAATAATTATTTATAACTATTGGAAGAAAGATAAAAGAGATAAGTGTATTGCCATGAATTAAAGATAAAAAATACAAAATAAAGTAATTCTAAGAGTGAAAATATTCTCGGTGAGTAGAAGAAGACTAGTTGAAAGTAGTGTAATAAATTTGTTAGAGAAACTAAGTTTTAATCCAATGTTGCAACAGTTTTTCTTTTAAGTTGATTCTGTTGGGTAAGTCGCTTTCAATTATTCCGTGTATCTGTCTCTTAAGGTTTCCAGCATCTATTTCGTTTGTCTCTATCTTTTGCTCCAGGAGAGAAGAATACTAACAATTTTCTCTGCTTCCAAGTTCTACACTTTTCCCCTAATCATGTCATCCTGGAAGGAGGTTTTACTCCACCTTTTACACATATTATGTCGTGCCCTCAGGCACTACCTCAATCTTCTTTACTTCTTTTATAGAGGTTCTTCCTGCAGCTCTTCTCGTGTGTGTATATAATACAAACGAATGCCCTTTCTGCATATTATACTCTACAATTTTAACTTGAGCTCACAGTTACCTTAAAAAAAGAAAAAACTTAACTCCATATTTTTACGTTAAAGAAAAAAATAAAAATTCTTTCCACTTCTTATTTATTCCTATGAGATAATAACTTTCCTCAGGTTATTTGAGAGATTATCTTCAAGGTAGAGTTTTTATTTATTTAATCTTATTTTTCCTCTAAAAAAGAGTTTCATACTCAATAAAATATTTATACTTACCATCATGAACGTGAGACATTTGTTATCTTTATACATAACTTTAAACATAAACCAAAGACGCAGCAAAATATTTTTTGTTTTACTTTATTATTTCAAAATCAACTTTTGCAGACTAATCAATTTAACTGGAAATTTATACTTTATTCGTAAAACTTTGACTAAAAATTATTTTTCAGAAATAAATAATTCTCGTCTGACTGCCTTACTAGATTATCATACCAATCAATCAATTTAATATCCTTCTCTCTGATGCATTTGAATAAATTATTATTTATATATTGCTTCCGAGCTTACCGAAGGTAATGGAAGCATTGTGTTCACTTTTGAGAACGAAAAACTTTTATGTCTCCGATTTTAAAAATTCCAAGACAGAAATCCGTTTCAGACATCAGGGAACATTTTTGGTCTCGTGTCTGTCGACCGACTTTGATGAAATTTGGTAGACATAGACATGTTCATTTTACCAATGCCCAAGACGAGTTCGTTGGATTATGTTATCCGTTCAACCATTCACGCTCTACGCTCGCACTTTAAATTTAAAATTGGAATTTTAGGTCGGGGAAAAAATCAAACTTTATCTATTCAATGAGACAAACATTTTTTTCAAATACAATTTTTTAGTAAAACCAACAGCGACACCGCTATGAAGTGATAAAGATCTCTAAAAACTATTTATAGTTTTTACACAATAAACAAAATATAACAATAATGTTAATGTTAATATAACAATAAAGTACATGACAGGATGCGAGGAAGCTATGTGCCACACTAATTGGCAGTCAATTTTTTTTGGTTTCTGTATTCTTCACCTTAATTGTTTCCATGTGCAAAATTTGGGGAAGATTGAAAGACGGGAAGTGGTTCAAAATTGGGGTAACGGAAACGTGCGATGAAACTTACAAAGCAAAGTAATATAAGACCAGTAAAAAAAAATCTTGTTCTTTAGAATGATCACAATGCTTCCTTATTTGTTCAATAAGCTCGGAAGCAATATATAATTATAGTAAGAGAACGTTTATTTGAGTTGTCGTGGACCGACCATTTATTATTATTACGAATATAAGTTCTGCCGTCGTTAAAAAGTTACCTTCGTCAGAGCACTGTTCATCCCCCTATATATGTGACAAATACGGGATTATGCTACCTGGATTTTACCTGAGAAGGATTATGAAGCAAAGCGGTTTACCCAGCTATGAATGGGCGAACTTTATAATAATTTTATCATTGGTAGAGAAACATTTCTTTGAAAAATTAAGATTTTATCTTCCTCTTTTTCGTTTATATTTCAAATGGAATTGTTAAGGAGGGCTACAACTTAAAAAAAGAAACGGAAGCACACCAGTTTAAAGATAATTGCTTATTGGGTCCACTTTGCTTTCAGTTGGTTGAACTGGCCATAGAAATGTTTGCTTATCACAGTAGAATATTGTTATACAACATAAATAATAAACAATTGCAAATTGCAAAGCCACCGAAGGTGACGGATGCATTATAATCTAGGAGAATAAAGAATTATTGGATTAAAGGGAATAAAAATAAATCTGACTATGATGGAAATTGAAACTGGTGCAAACAACCTCACTTTTAATTCCAAGTGGGATCACATTATTTTGTTCTCACGTGACCATTTAGACCTACCGAATGTAACGTATAAATTGTAGAAACAACTTCTTTTTGTTCTCGGATTCAATGTTTCTCAGTGGCGTAACTATGGGCCCACACGGGACCGCAATATGGGCGGCCCCCCGGTTCCGGGGGCCCCAAATGCAATTTACAAATGTCGATAGGGGCCCCCTTTAGATCAAAATAAAATTTAACTACCTTGGAGTTAAACTTCTGTACCATTGTCAGGGCCCATTCAGTTCTGAACGCAAATCTGTCTTTTTTTTGCTCATCAATTATTTTCTTTGGCAAGGGGCCCCCAAAAAGTTCTTGAGGGGGGCCCTCAATGCCCTAGCTACGCTACTGAATTGTTTCTTCAATAAAAATCATCTAAGATCATTTTTGTCGTATCTTTCTGTCGTTCAATTCGGCAAAATTTTAGCGAAACGAAAGCTAATACTTTGACAACTACTTTTTCCGATTTTCTTATTCTTTTATTTTTCTTCAACGATGGTCTCGCACAATAAATCTACCGCTGATGTGCACAACCCTTATTTGTTAGTATCACTTATTACTTCTAATTTTATATCTATCTCATGTTAATTTATTTTAAAATCATGTGACAATTGGTCCAATGCCCTATGATAGAATGCATGGAAGGTTCGATTATACATAAATTATTTGTTATTTATATTATGTTTATCATGAAGTTTACTGAATTTTTTTTTCTAGTTCAAAAGTTTCTCCATATAAAGTCAAAAAGGTTGAAATAGGTTTTATAAATAATAAGATTTATAAAATTACTCTGCTCTTGTGCTATCATTTAGTACTAACCGTGCCTTTCTATATTTGGATTTAACTCAATATAGAGAATTAATAAATCAAAGTATAATTTAAAAAACACATATTAATATTGATTTAGTCTAATTTACGGTCCAATTAGTTAATACCTTTATTCTTGTCTTTGGAAAACAGGGTTTTCGCTACTTTTCATGATGTGGATTTGTCTGTGAGTAGTTGAGTCTAAGTCTAAGAGATACCTGCAATTATTTTGATATTAGATCCGTCCGTGTCCTGGTCCCCAGTCACCGAATCCACTCCCGTTAGACGTACGCTAGGTTTACTCTCCTCCTCCTCCTTCGTACCTCTTAAATTTAACTTTTATCTCTCTGGGAGGCCACCAAATACCTTTTTAACTGTCCAGTCTTAATGACATTTCCAGTTAGGAAAGAAGGTAGAAGTAGGCAAAAGAACTTTACAGAAACATAACTTTTTTATATTTTTAAACAATGTTTGTTTAGATTAATGAAATATACCTGATTGTAGGCACATAAGTAAAATCCCTACAATATTGTATACACAGTTTATATCATCGTATATAATAATGGTAATAATATATAAATAAATTATGATTAATTTTAACTTGTAATAAATGACGACTTTATCATCTTAGTATTATTTTTTTTGAAAATAATGGTCTGAAATCTACACAATGGTCAAACCGATACAAAGAACTAAATAAATAATGGTCACCAATTAAAATTAAGCAAAAATATATTTAAAAGAAAGAACTAAAAGACTAAAAAAGAAAAAGAAATATGAGATAATAATAACTATAATAGAATAACGCAAAAAATTCCAAAAATGAAATAAAAATAATAAGGTAACAATCCGAAAAAGAATAAGACGAAATGAAAAAAAAAAAAAAAAAAAAAAAAAAAAAAAAAAAAAAAAAAAAAAAAAAAAAAAAAAAAATATATATATATATATATATATATATATATATATATATATATATATATATATATATATATATATATATATATATATATATGTATGTATATATAAAATGATAAGTGTGCGTAAAAAAAAGAGAAACGCGCAAAAGTAAATGGACCGAAATAAAAAAAAAAGTAATTAAGAAAATAAAAATAGACGTGAAAATATATAAATGAATACGCAATAACATGCTTATATGGGCTGAAATTTTCACAATTTATGTCTCTTTATAAGACGTATATTTCCACTGAATTTCGTTTTGATATTGCTATTATTTTGAAAATATCCACTTTTTAACTTTGAAACTTTAACGTTAAATAACTATTCGCCGATTAAGCTGAAATTCGCACCAATGATCAGTGGCGTATCCAGCGGCTAGGTCTGGAGGGGGCACATTCTAGTTCAATCTGGGGGGGGGGGGGGGGGGGGGTATTCGTAGTGGAAACAAGAAAAGGGAACTACTTATTCAAAACGCAGCTGCTGCCCTCCCCCCAAAAAAAATAAAATCACCGCGCCTAAGAAACAATAACTGTTTTAGAACGTATTCGTTAGAAAATGTTATGCTGACGCTTACAGCAGTACAATATCCTTACTGTACTGTAAGTCATGGGCGTCGTCTGCAGTTAATTATTGGGGTGGGGGGATCTTTGGTGGGGGGTCTGGGGGCCCTCCCCCGGAAAATTTAGAAAGGGGGGGGGGGGGCACGTGCCCCCTGTGCCCCCCTGGATACGCCACTGCCAATGATACCTTTCTATAAGATAAATAACTTCTCCATATTTTATTCTAATATCTGCCCCAATTTTGAAAATATCGACTTTTAATTTTTCATATAGAAAAGTGTATTTTTATAACTTATTTTTAAATACCTCACAATAACGGACCTCATTATCCCGGACTCAAGTTTTAACGGACAAACAATATTATAATTAACATAATAAAAAAATCTAATATCATTTATAGGATTATGTTTGATAAAGAATAGTTCAGATTCGCCCTGCTTCTGATTTTTTTTTTTTTAAATTTGTTTAAAAAAAATTGATATGGAGGGGCCCGAAAAACAAAATTTTCAAGAATACATGATGCGAAGATGAATTATTACAAAAACGAAACCAAATATATATCTGTACTCAGAGCATCCACCTCTTTCAATTCAATTAACACCTCATAAGACGCATTTCTATTTAGAAAACAACAACCCCTTGTTCTTGAGGGATAATTTATTGGACTTCCCCATAATTTTCCTTTGTTTGGATATTACACATAATATAACTGCAAAATTTCAAATTTTTTGGTTGGGTTCTTTTGGACATTGGTTGCTTTAAAGACAGGAGACAAGAACAGGAAATTATAAGGGTCCCCGTTTGACCCTAAAAAATAATATAGTTCTGTCTCCCTTTTATAATTCTAATTTAATTTACAATTTGCAACTAAAGCACATTAAACTCCCTTGTATAAATCTTCAACTCATTTTATAAGATTTAGAATCCAATACTTTATAGTGACCTTAACTTCGCCCATTAATTAATAGTAATTACTTGTTGTATTTGTTCTAATTAATGTGAATGCCTTAGAAAAAAATAAATAATAATAGCTTTATTTATCATATATTTTTTTTTTTTTTTAATTTAACTTGGCTCACATTCTTTCTCACTAACAATTCTGCGAGATACATTCTTCTCTTTGCATGACCACCTGAAAAATACTACTCGTTACTTTGAAATGAATATCATTTCCAACTTTCATTTTATTTATTTGAAAATATATTTCTTGCTTCCGTCATACTAAAGGTAATGTAAGCATCGTAGTCATTCTGAAAAACTGTATATTTTTCCAAATTTAAAACTAACTCTACAGAAATGAGTTTCAGACAACAGGGAAACGTTTTGGCCTTGTCAACATATTATGTCTATGTCTGTGCATCAACATTTTTATGGATACCCATTTTTCTAAAACCACTTGTCCGTTTTTGATGGAATTAGGATGGTAGGTGCATAGAATTTAGCGTACCTAGTCCATTAATTGTAACCTTTACCATTAATTGTAACATTCTGTCCACAATAAAAATTTTCATATAGAGAGAAAGTATTGTGATGGTGCGAGAATTCGATTTTGAGATTTTGATGGATTTACACGTTTTGAGGTCCCCTGTGTCCAAAAAAGTGGATTTTAAAAAATGTCAGTCGTCTGTGCAGACACCTGGAGCCTAAACTACTGGGCCGATTTTAACGAAATTTGGCATACATGTTCAAAAAAGCATACCCCGAGGCCAAATCGATAAATTAATTTTAGCTCCAAATTTGAGGGTGCTACCCCCAAAAACTCTGACAAAACGAGAAAAAAATTATTTCTCGAAAACGGTTCCGACGATTTTGATTAAAAAATTCTAAAAAGTATAAAATTCTAAGTAGTCCATTTAAACTCGAATCTAATAATATATAAGCCGTTTTCCCTGGAAAAATCTAGTTCCTGAGAAAATAGCTTAAAACGTGGACGGAGAGATCCCGGGTTCGATTCTCCACTCAGGAAAGGTTATTTTTATGATGCATTTTGATGAAATGTTCAGTAATAATTAAATGTAGGTACACACAAAAACTAATAAATGGAAAACACTGGGACTGGGCTAATTAATTATGAACTCGTACATGACAAAGTTTGTCTGAGTTGTCTCAGACTGATTCTTCTATAATCAATTCTAGTTTTAGCGAATTTCCATTGGAAAAAATAGAGCCACTGGCATGGCGGGAGTTTGAGGCGGGACTGTGGCCAAAATACGTTTCTTGGGTCCCTAATAACGAAGAAATAGGTTTTTACAAAACTTTATATATATATATATATATATATATATATATATATATATATATATATATATATATATATATATATATATATATATATAGGTATATGCATTTCTAGCGGATTTCTTGTAAGCACGATAGCTCTCGAACGAATTGACGTATCCAAATGAAACTTGCACCGAAAAATCAAGCTTGTTGAGATGAAGATCCCCACAAAAAAATGGGATATTTATGACGTCATTAACCCCTCCTGATGAGTCAGCAAAGATAAAAAAAATACAAAAATCAAGTGAGGTATCGCTTCATATGTTTTTTAGGGTCCTGAATCTAAAAAATTAGTTACCATAGCGATTCGAATAATAATTTAATAATAATAATAATAGTTATAACAACAATTTCTTGCGGCTTTCTTGTAAGCACGATAGCTCTCAAACGAATTGAAGTATCAAAATGAAACTTGCACCGAAAAATCAAGCTCGTTGAGATGAGGGTCCCTATTGAAAATGGAATCATTATGACGTCGTTAACCCTCCTGATGAGTCACCAATGATTTAAAATAATCCTACCGCGGGGTTCCGCAAGCCGAGCGAATTTCCATTAGAAATTTGTAGTTCAATGTTGTGCAGTTTAAACTTCTTTTAAACTACTACGATTATGTTTAACTAAGCAATATTCTAAAAACCCTAATCCAACTAAAAAAATTCATTTAAATTATCTTAACTTAAAATAACACACACAATGGTAGTAGTTATGAAGGAAGTTTAAATTGCACAACATTGAACTACAAATTTCCAATGGAAATTCGCTCGGCTTGCGGAACCCCGCGGTAGGATTATTTATATAAAAAAGAAAAAAAAATTATATTCTTGTGATCATTCTTGAGGAGAGAGGTAGGACACAAGGAAGCTATGTGCCTTCTTTATTAACACACATTTTTCCCCCTCAATATTTAGCAACCTAAAATTTAAGCATAACTATTTATGACGTTGTAGGACATCAAATTTCATCGTTGAGAGTTTAAGTATATCAGCCCAAAGCAGCATTGTAAACTTTCCAACATGTTTATTTATCTGACCTTATTAAATTACAAGAAAAAAAATGTATATTACCTTTTATAAAGGTAATTTATTCCGTGCATGATCGGATGATGTAATTTCTTGAAAAGGGGATTAATTTTTGAAAAATCCCCTTATCGTGAAGATATTAATGTCAAGCTTTGACAAATCGGTGATGAAAATTATTAATATAAAAGCATGATTAAGAGCCTTCTGGATATATCGCTTAGTAACACTCAGTTCCCCCTTCTACATCCCTTCGTCTTTTTTTTTTCAAAAGAAAAATTAATTGCTGCTTCTCTACTTGACTACCGCTAAAATATATATACATATTTTTTTATTTATTTTTTTTTTAAAGAAGAAAAAAGAGCTCTGCTTGCATACATAAAAGTTAAAAAAAATTAATCTTCAGAAAAATGAGATCGAATGATATCAACAAAATCTATACATTACAAGATAGAATGATAATTATTTGCTTCAAGATTTGCGAACACTTTAAGCAATATGATCGCTTGTTTTTTCATTAGTTACTAATTAAAAACAAATGTTAAAAAAGTATGAGATATAAGATAAAGTTAGGCTTTGATTATATGAATGATATAATACCCATGTATTATTTGGGTTAATCTCTGGGGTTAATCTCAACTAACTGTTAGGCCAGAATCCGTTATACTATACAAATATAACGGCAATAATATTTGTTGTATTATAAGTTTGTTATAATAATAACAACAATGTAATGTTAAACACCGTTTATAATTATAAACTATATAAAATATAACTTTAAAAAATAAAGGAGAACGCACTTAATGGTTTTTAAATTTAGTGTAAGAATTGACAAAAGAATATTAATTTCTTATTGTACAATTAATTTAGTTTTCCTCCTTTTTATAAAGTTTTTATTTTTACCAAAGGATATTACATGTAAGGCTTTTTCTTTATCTTTAATAGTCCATTATGAAAATAAAGGATAAAATAATTGGTTATCATATAGCGGTTATACTTAAGAGGAAAAAAATAAGACCTCATATTTTGGAAAAATGTAATAATCCGAATTGGAGATTTAAGAAAATTAGGTTACCCTCTTGTTAGGAAAGGAAATAAGAGACTTCTGTCGAGAGAAAAATTAGAAATAAAATCTCCTGGGCCCAAGATTTCCTCTGGGGGCCGAGACGTAAACTCGAATCTTGCGTCTCTCGGAAAAAAGACCCATTCTTTTACACAATTTATGGACAAGGAGCTGTCAGAAAAAAAAATTCTTCGTAGTGATTGTTGTGCTTCTCTCCCTTTATTTTTTTCGATTTGAAAGTAATGGTAAAAGTTATTGGGCGGTGTCTAAGGGTAGGGGGTAGGACACTCGGAACAAAAAGAAGGACTTGATTCAACAGAATTACATTTCCATAAAACCTTCGGACAGTCGATTTTTTCCCAAAACTTTTCAATAACGGCGAAAAATTGCTCTGCTATAAAAAAATAACAGAAAATAAAAATAAAGGAATATCCCTCATTTTCGACGAAGTAGAACCTAATTCGAGTTTAGTCGGCCAAATATCTGTTGAGGCTTTGTGTGTCGAGTTTACTCTTTTCTCTTTTGAAAAAAGGCGGAGTAATGAAGCCCGAAGGGCCGAGAGACCAGATGAAAGGGAATGAATTAAGAAGAGCTCCCCACTGTTGAAAAGTCGGAGGAAAAAAGGCAGCTTCCTTTAATTATGCCATCCATGGACACTGACCTCCGTATCAATGGGAACGAGGCACCCTCGCCTCGGCCTCAACTTATCAGCAAGGGCTTTACCAGCACAAAGACTTGCAGGCCCCTCTTATCTCTTCATCTTCATCGAACAGAGAAAAAGAAAAACATAATTTGAACTCTCGCATTTTGCGCTAGATAACAATCTCGATTCTCCGTCGATGTAATTTGACCCAGTCAAGTTTAAATTAATATTGCTTAGAGTTTCAGGGTCTTCCTGGAAATTTGATTACCTCATACAGAAATTTTTATCAGAGATACTTGTCATTATCTCATCACTAAACATAATTTTCAAACTAGACTATGGACTGACTAATCGTAAGTATAGTTTTTAAGTAAGTACGATGATTAGAATTGGAGAATGGTCGCTTTTTAAAACTGGAGGACTCTTATAACATATTTTGCATATAAAAGGACTTAAACATTTGTCATGAAAACGTCATAATGCCTTAAGTTCGTGATAATAATTTTAAGTAGAGAAAATACTTAATTTGCTTCAGCAGCAAGCTGAAGCTTTTGCACTGGGAAACGTAAAACAGATTATTTTTTCTCAAGACTGATATTGTTTTATTGGAATCAATTATTTGCAAGAATAAAAAACAACATAAAACCGAAAAAAGATGAGATGAAACACTAGGTTAGGAAAAGGAAAAAGAAACTATTTTGTAATCTGTGGCAGTCTCATAATTTAAAGAGAGACATTTCTAGATAACCATAATGAATAAATTCAGCTAAATCAGAAACCAAAAGATTCCACAATACATGGTAAAAATAAATAGGAATTGGGGAGATTCAATATTGCTCTTTAGACCAGAGCTATAGATAAGCGGTAACCATCAAGCTGGGTTTACTAACAAAAATCAATTTTCAGAATCCTAATTGAAATACTCAACAAGGGAGTTTCCTACCCGAACAGACAGATAGTTATACTTTCCAAAATATTGCTGATAACCAATTAAAAAACCTTACGTTTGATGTTGAAACAACCGGTTTGGCTCGGTCCAGAAGCTTGTTTATGTAGAATAAAATTATATTTTTGGAGGCTGTGGTATTGTGGTTTGAGATATTTTGCGATGTTGGCCGCACCGCACGATCGCTTCAACACTGAACCCGACTCTTCTAATTTAACTCCTGCGGCCTCACGCTCACGACAAAACTCAACACAATATTTTACACCGTAAAGATTCGATATTTAATTTCTCAGCCGGTTTTTCTTCATTGGTAGGAGCCGACTTAGCTTTACGACTCTCCGAAACCACGCATCCTAAATGTAGATAACCTGTCAAAGACTTAAAATATGGTTTGAAAGCATAAATAAGTTTTCGTTTCGTAGAATCAACTACACTTCAATAAAAAGAAGTGTCTAACATATAACTTTATTAATAATATATTTAATAAGCCTCGGCTTCCGGATCTAAGTATGAAACGTTAGCATAATACAGTGCTTTTTTTTTTTTAACAAAAAATAGGTTCAATGTTTACGTATGAGACATTTAATTATATTCATAAACTCACTAAATTTAAATTTGATATGTGTCAAGAAAAAAGTTGCTAAAAAAATTAAATCTATTTTTGTGTTATTATGAAATATATACACTACCTATCTGATTTCACATCTGATCACATTTTTGGTACCTGGGATATTTCTGACTAAATGAAACTCTTGAATGAAAAAACTAACAAGCCTATCTAGAAGGGCTTGAAATTACGCAGAAAGATTTTTTTGGATCCGACCTCTCTAGCGCCCTCTAGTGCCAAAAAGGTGTTTTTGATAGTTTACCCTGTTATCGCGAGTTTTTTACGTAAAGACCAAACCGAATAGAAATTATTTTTTCGATCCGAACTCATCCAAGTGGAGTTGAGTGATTTCCAATTCTTTTTTTTATGTTTAAGGGGTTCAATTCTTTTTTTTATGTTTAAGAGGTTCATTCATTTATTGCTTCCGAGCTTACCGAAGGTAACGGAAGCTATGTGATCGTTCTGAAGAACGAAAAAATTTTAGGTCTCCGATTTCAAAAATTCCAAGACAGAAATCCGTTTCAGACATCAGAGATCATTTTTGGTTCCGTGTCTGTCTGTCGGTCTGTCTGTCGGTCTGTCGGTCTGTCGGTCTGTCGGTCTGTCGGTCTGCCGTTCAATTTTTGCGAACCACCATATCATAAAAACTACACGTCCAATTTTAATGAAATTTGGGTGGTAGGTCATAAGTAGCCCATTGTTGGTCCAATATAAGTTTCAACCTTCTGCTCATATTTGTTTGTCATCCACATGCTCACAAACATACATTTATTTACAGCCATAGCTTTAAAAGTAATCATCTGATTTTTATGGTTTGTCGAAAGTAGCCTGCAGATATCACCTGCTTAATTTCAACCTTCTGCGCACTTTAAAACGTGCTAAATTAATATGTCTTATACTATAAAGCCGCATGGCTAACTGACTCACTGACTGACATTAATGTTTACCCACTTCCAGTAGAGCTAGAGACTTGTGGTTTGCGCCATTCGACGCGCAACGTCCATATTATGAACAAAAATAAATATACAAAGTTCACTTTTCCCCCTTCTTCCCCCCTTAAAAAAATAAAAATGGGTGATTTTATTTTTAAGCTAGTTTGGGGGCTTATTGCGGCTAAACGGTTAGTCGAATTAGAAAATGGATAGCACAAGTGGTAACTAATTTTAAAAGATCTACAACTTTAGTCCTATGAGTTTTTGCCGTATCATTATCGGTTGTACCTTAGATGGTGATAGTTTTGGTATTTTTTGGTTTTATTTTTTTCCATTTTTGTCTTTGAATGGCCATAGTTTCTATAATAGTTGGCCGATTTTATTTCTGATTGCGGCGATTGAATCTCACACTAATGCTCTTTAAATTAAATATATTTTATTTCATTAGTTCATCCTACTTGCTGAGAACATGCGAGTAAACTTTTTCCCGTGCGCCGTGTCACGTGACCACTTTTTTTGGTTTTTAATATTGTGTCGTATATCATTTTAAAGGCCTTTATGTATGTACATAAAAGCTATTATATTTGTTGATTTTTTGAAAATTTTTAATATGTAGGTACTTTTGTACCGATTTATAATTTTGTTGTAGGTTATAGGGTTTAAATACTTTTTTGATATTAGGTTTTTTATTTATATGTATTTATTAGTAAAATTAATGCCCTTTTGAATTGTTTGTATTTTAAAAATATAATTTTGGTACCTCAAAGTACAGGGGTACAAATGTTAAAGTTAATATTTTATAATATTATGTATATCGTTAAAAAGCTCTTGCATAATAGATTAATTTTTGTTATATTCTATTTTGTGTTATTTTTAGTTTTGAGGGGGGTAAAATAAAAATAAAACTGTTTATAGAGCGGTTTCTACGATTTGGTTGCAGTTTTATATTTGCTTATTAAATTAATTTTATGTGTGCTAACTTTTGGTGCTTGTTGGAGGCTTTGTTTCTCCAACAAATGTTTAAATTTCTTCAACTTTATTAAATATTTACTGGAACAGTGCCGCGCCGTTCCAACTTTTTGATTATTTTAATCGAGGTATTTTTCTTAATTTGGTCTTTTCTTTGCGAGTTTGCGAGGAAGCTATGTGCCACATTAATTGGCAGAGTATTTTTTACTGAAAGACGGGTTTAAAAAAAAACATCTAAAAAAAAAAAAAAAAATCACAATACCTTAATATTTTTCTCGAATTTGGGTTGCTCATATTAAAGACTAAATAAAAATTAAGTGAAAACTTAATTCAATTCCAATTTGCCTTGAATCTGCCTTCTTCTGCTTTCTCTGACTAGTTCTTCTCGCTTTCCAGCATCTTGCTGACCAAGTTTTCTGGGGGGTGGTAACTCCATCCATCGTATTTACCAATCGCATATCAGCACATTACATGCAGTTAGGTCTCGGAGTCTTCCCCATCTTGCACAAATAAGACCGGAACAATGAATAAACAATGAAGTAATTCACCTTACCTTATTTCCTATTATGCCATTCACCCAGGTCTTGAATAAGCCTGGCAGTCCGCCTCCGCTTCCAGGTTGATTCCTTTCGCCATCGGTCTTACTATTGCACCATAGTTTCAGTACTCGTCTCTCTCCTTGCTGAGTTCTTCTCTTCCCTGTGGTCCTTCTTCCCGATTATTCTTCTTTCTTAGGCCAGGAGGTCGATCGGCTTGATCTCTGGAATTACCAGAATAGCTTCTTCAGAGACTTGTGTGTGTAAGCACATGCTACTCACAGGGCTCCAGGCGTCTGTACCGATGCCAGCCTTTTTCTGTACTTCTTGTACGTTAGAGAAACTGCCCTCAAAGATATCTGCTCGACCTCTTCACAGGGATAGGGGTATCTCCCACTATCATTTCTAGGGGCACAGTTATTCTCCATTATGACATGACGACTATTTCCACCTTGCATGTGCCAGGCTCAGACCGTAATCTTTTAGCCAAGCGGTAAATCTCCTCATAGCCTAAGTTTGGCTAATTCCTTGCTTTATGCTACGATAACAATAATTACGTCTTCTGCGTAACCTATCAACCGCGTGCCTTTCATTCACGGCCGCGTTCCATAAATCTGGTCCTAAAATGGAGGACCCCTGTGCAACACAGTTATCTTCCTTGTCCTTGGCTCGTTGTCTGTCTCATATAGCAGTACTCAGTCACTCAGATAGTTTATCATGATCCTACGGAGGTATGATGGGATTTTAAAATCCTTCTCGAGAGCATCTAGCATC
The DNA here is from genome assembly GCA_951217055.1 of Gerris lacustris. NCBI lineage: Eukaryota > Metazoa > Arthropoda > Insecta > Hemiptera > Gerridae > Gerris > Gerris lacustris. The sequence continues at coordinate 59,434,294 of OX578276.1, read as the reverse complement.
ACATTCAACATTCAATCTTACTTAGTTAAAAGCGTTTTTGATTTCTAGGGTAACAAGAGCACAGATTGGTCTTGAGAAATGATTTCCCCTTTTAATAGACCAGGCGAGCTCCACCACTAATTTAATGGCATCGCCTGCAGACCTTCATTGCCGAAATCCGAATTTTCTTTCGGAAAAGTTTCCTGCCTCGAGTAGGCATTCTTCAAAACCACAGAGTCCTGAAACCATAATACATACCTCGTTTAAACAAATTTGAAGTTTGAAATAAAATATAAATTTATTTTATATTAAAAGTGTTAAATTTGATTTTAAATTAAATATATTATGTCTTATTATTACTTCATTTAATATGCAACGGTTAAAATCAATGATTAATAAAAGCATAATATGTATTCGAAAATTTCTTTGTAAAATAGACCAATTTTCAAAAATGTTATTGTGAATGATAAGGAAAGAAAAAGATAATGGATCGAAGTTTTCTACCAATAAGCCTTTCGCTGAGAGGAATGTGAGGAGATAAAAAGAAGAAAGAATTTCTTTTATAAAACCCCCAAACAAAAGGTGTATAATTTGGTGAGCATCATTGGATTCTGAGGTGATCAGAAGGCCGCGCATCTCCGCCCTGCCGCTCATTAACCCACCCGAACGGGTATTATAGATTATCGAGATCCAGGCGATATCCCTCCGATCAGAATTAATTTACACATCACAGAATCGCCCATAAATTACCTAATTGCCGGCTATTTTGTCCGGAGGAGAAGAATTAAGAGTGTATATGAGTAGGTCCTGTGGTTATTTAGCCTACCGAGACCCGGGTTATTTACAGACGGAGCCCAGGGGCTTGCAGCGTTTATCCGGTCCCTTAATAAATCCCACACGAAGTTAGGAGAGAGACCACGGGAAAACCAGCACTAGAACTTAGTGGAGGAAACCTTTGCTTCGAAGAGCCGAGAGCGACTCTTGGAGCACAACCTGTATTTAAAGAAAGTCGTGCATTCCTGACCTAGCCATTCACTCGAGGACACATAGAGCCTTCCTTTAAGCTTCAACCCGAACCGTGTAATTTATATCCTATAAACAATTTATAAAACCAACAAACTTTCACTTTACATTATCCTATACGTACTCGAGAAACATTGTATAACCTGTAATTTAATAACGGCCAAGATAAATATGTATAATTCCCTGTCTAATGATAGCTAACATTTCTCTGCTTACATATAGTTACAAACTGGACCTTCTCCTGTAATAATAATGTTCTTATCAATTATTAAAAGAAATAGGTAGTGTTTTCTATGTCCGTAAAAAATAGCATTCTCTGCTATAACAGAAAGTATCATCAGCTATAAGTAAAACAGTCCACCTATAGACGGTACACTTTCAATTTGTTTAAGATATTTCATTATTCCATAGTTAAAGTAAATTATAGAATTGAAGAATCGATAGAAAGCATAAACATACAGCTCAAATATATTTTTAACCTTAAGGGTTTCGAACTTCTCATATTATATAAATATCATTTACATTATAGTATATTAATATCATCATCATTTACGTTTAAATTAATTTCTTTGTAAAGTATATTTTATAAAAAATACTATGGAATTTATTTAACTTAGATAATACCAAATAGATATCTATTTTCTATTTCTATAATTATAATATTTAGCAAGAAAAATATATAATTATTTTCAATTTTTAATTTAATTTTTTTTTATTTTAATTTTTAATAATTAATTAATTAATTTTAATTTTTAATTTTAATTTTTTTTATTATGCTTTAAATAAATATTCAACTGCTCAACATATTTGAGCAATTGAATAGATTTTTTATTCGAATAACGAATTAAGTGTAAAAAACCAAAGAAAATAAACTAACATTTCTAATAATTAGGAGTGAAAATATGACAATGGAAATAATTATAACTAGGCATCGCGTGGCTCTATCATTGAAGCGAGCGTATTGCAATAAAATATTGAATATGTATTGAAATTTGTTAATCATGATGAATGCTACGGTTGAAGATAAGTGGAAGAGGGTAGTGTGAGGTAGAGTGGGGGTACTCGGTACAAAGCTTTACTTCCTATACAAACCTACACGCAACAATCTTAACCCACTCGCAGTAGCTTTTAAACTATTATTATAAATGTATCACTTCATAACTCAAATACTACTGATTGTATCAAGTTTAAATTTTACATGCCTGCTTCAATTGTACTTTAGACAATGTATATGAAGTTTTATTAAAATCGTTAGGTTAGAACGTAAGATATCGGTAAAAAGGGTGTTTTCTCTATTTTAAACGTTTAGGTCGCTTTAATAGTTTTAGCGATCTTTATTAATTCATAGCAGTGTCGTTGTTAGTTTTACTAAAAAATGTTACTTGAAAAAAATGTTCGTCTCATCAAATAGGTGATAATATAATTTTTTCCCGTTCTAAAATTCCAATTTTAAATTTGAAGCTCACGTTTACGCTAGCATTGCGCGCGAACTCTTGGACGGATCACGCTGTCCAACGAACTTAGCCTGAGTATTAATAAAAGGAACATGTATACCAAATTTCAACTAAATCGGTCAACTTTTACTCAAGTTATCGTCGAACACGTAAACGTTACACACAGACAGACAGACAGACAGACAGACAGACAGACAGACAAGATGCATATTTCGTTGAATGTAAGAAGCTCGCTTACGCTCGCTTCAATTATTTAATAGATGTATATTCTATTCCATTTCGAAAACAATAGGTAGTACACAGTTTTATTTTCAATTAAAAATGCCAAAAGAATCTTCCTAATCATGGAAGAAGAAATATATTTGTCTCATAATATATTTTCCTACCTCCATGCTGTCAACCTGATTCTGTCTGGTCTGTCCAACTTCATTTAACTCACAGAAAACCGAGTTAAACGTTAATGGGATATAACTAGTTTTTTGTTAAGAGTAGAGAATTATTTAACCAGCTTAACAGACAACACAGTTTAGCACGTTAAACTAAAGATCGTGAGTACGATATAGGTATTTCTACATACTGGTAAGGTTTAGTTTCTTGCCAGAATAACTAGGAACTGAAAACATTTTTCTTCGTATTTATTCAAGAGTTATAATTAGTATTTCTATAATTCGCTTAAAAAGTTATGTTAGAGATGACTGAATTACTATTAAAAATAATTAAGGGCATATCGCCAAGAACTGATGATTTATATATTTGTAAACTTGGCAAGGTCAATTTCAATTTGATTTATAACATTTTATGTTTATGATTTTAAAATAGCTATTAATATAAATGCTTACATCTGTTCCAAACTGAAACCAATATGTCACAACTAATACTTGAAAGGAGACATCAAGCAGAAAACTCATGATTCGAGATATAAGTAATATGGTTAGGTGACATTTCTATAGAGGAATTCAATAAACTGATCATTTTCTATTAATTCTATGGTTTTAACTCATTGGGTTCTTACCCATATATACCTACTCAATATTACTTGTATGGTTCCCAAGTTTAGACGCTGCTAACTTAAGAAAAGGGAATATATTGTCTACTACGTTTTAAAAACGTAGTAAGTTTTAAATATTTTGTCATTTTTCCTATAGAAATACTCTGCCAATTAATGTGGCACATAGCTTCCTCGCAAAGAAAAGACCGAATTAAGAAAAATTGCTCGATAAAAATAATCAAAAAGTTGGAACGGCGTGGCACTGTTCCAGTAAATATTTAATACAGTTGAAGAAATTTAAACATTTGTTGGAGAAATAAAGCCTCCAACAAGCAACAAAAGTTAGCGCACATATGATTAATTTAATAAACAAATATACAACTGCAACCAAATCGTAGAAACTCTGTATAATAAGTGTTTTTTTTATTTTACCCCCCTCAAAACTAAAAATAACACAAAATAGAATATAACCAAAATTAATCTACTATGCAAGAGCTTTTCAACGATATACATAAATTATAAAAGATTAACTTTAACATTTGTACCCCTGTACTTTGAGGTACCAAAATTATATTTTTTAAAAACAAACAATACAAAAGGGCATTCATTTAACTAATAAATACATATAAATAAAAAACCTAATAATAAAAAAGTATTTAAACCCTTTAACCTTCAACAAAATTATAAATCGGTACTAAAGTACACGTACAAAATTTTTTAAATATCAACAAATAAAATAGCTTTAATGTTCATATCAAGGCCTTTAAAATGATATACGACACAATATTACAAATCAAAAAAAGTGGTCACGTGACACGGCACACGGGAAAAAGTTTACTCTCATGCTCTCACCAAGTAGGCTGAACTAATGAAATAAAATATACTCAATTTAAAGAGCATTAGTGTGAGATTCAATCGCCGAAATCAGAAATAAAATCGGCCAACTATTATAGAAACTATGGCCATTCAAAGACAAAAATGGAAAAAAATAAAACCAAAAAATAACAAAATTATCACCATCTAGGGTACAACCGATGATGATACGACAAGAACTCATAGGACTAAAGTTGTAGATCTTTTAAAATCAGTTACCATTTGTGCTATCCATTTTGTAATACGACTTACCGTTTAGCCGCAATAAGCCCCCAAACCAGCTAAAAAAATTAAGTCGCCCATTATTATTTTATAAGGGGGAAGAAGGGGGAAAAGTGAACTTTTTATAGCTATTTTTGTTCACAATATGGACGTTGCGCGTCGAATGGCGCAAACCGCAAGTCTCTAGCTCTTCTGGAAGTGGGTAAACATTAATGTCAGTCAGTGAGTCAGTTAGTTATGCGGCTTTATAGTATAAGACATATTAATTTAGCACGTTTTAAAGTGCGCAGAAGGTTGAAATTAAGCAGGTAATATCTGCAGGCTACTTTCGACAAACCATAAAAATTTCATAAAAATCAGATGATTACTTTTAAAGCTATGGCTGTAAATAAATGTATGTTTGTGAGCATGTGGATGACAAACAAATATGAGCAGAAGGTTGAAACTTATATTGGACCAACAATGGGCTACTTATGACCTACCACCCAAATTTCATTAAAATTGGACGTGTAGTTTTTATGATATGGTGGTTCGCAAAAATTGAACGACAGACCGACAGACCGACAGACAGACCGACCGACAGACACGGGACCAAAAATGTTCCCTGATGTCTGAAACGGATTTCTGTCTTGGAATTTTTGAAATCGGAGATATAAAATATTTTCGTTCTTCAGAACGATCACATTGCTCCCGTTACCTTCGGTAAGCTCGGAAGCAATAATATTAAGTAAAAGATCTAGGTATAAAATTATATTATTATAATGTGAAAATTTATTTTTGTCGTTAATAACTAACTAACTAACTCTGTGTTAATAAACTACTGACTAACTCTGTGTTTATAAACTACTAACTAACTCAGTGTTAATAAAATACAGACTAACTCTGTGTTAATAAACTACTGACTAACTCTGTGTTAATAAACTACTGACTAACTCTGTGTTAATAAACTACTGACTAACTCTGTGTTAAAAATCCACTGACTAACTCTGTGGTGCACCGTTCTCGTGGAGCGCCTAGGTCTGCCAAAGGCTTTTACTCGTTAGCATGGTTCTAACTTCGTTATGTTAAAAGGAGAGCATGTGTGTATGATGTGGCCATCATTCGAGCTTTTAAGTGGTTGCTTTGTCCTGGGATATCTACAAATTATAATAACAAACATGTAAAAAAAAGGAAGAGGAAGCAGAAATATATATATTTTATATTAATATTTCATTTTTATATTTGCAAGCTGTTACCTTAGGTACGTAACATGTCTGAATGTCCAGTACCTACCGCAGAGCAAGTGTGACATTTAATATTTGAATTGACATCCATCGAAAAAATTTACATATAATATTTGTTTTAAAAGAGGACTTGGGCAGGAAAAAACTAAAAGGTCATTCATTCAGATAAAACAATCGGCAATTCAAGCAACAAAAGTTGAATAGATATTTTGAAGGTATATAGCCCAGAGCGCGTTACAAGAGGTCTGTTAATGGCCGCGGTTTACAGACCCGATACTCCCTAAGAAATATTCGACGGCTGAAGGCACGCTTAGTGTTGTAACCGCACTTTGTAACTAACCTTATTTGGGGATTGTTTTTATAAGAAGTGTTCAAGGATTTTACTTACCACGATGTATATTAAAATAATATTCTCATACTCACCTCAGGGGTATAATACAGAAGTATCATTCCAACAGAATGCAATATGAAATGAAAATTGAAAAATAAGCGTTGGATTAAATTAATTTTGATAATGCAAAAAATAATTGTAGACAACTGACATGCGATTTAAAAAAAATTAGCTATCTCAGAAACATCCAAATGGTTACTTTATAATATTCAGCTGATAGTATACATTATTTTACTGGTAAATAACAACTTTATCATGATTGAAAAGGACTTGCCCTTTGCCCTTTTGACATTAAGAACAAATTAATTCACAGCTATTCTTTTCATCTTATAATCTTATGGGAGGGGGACACTACAATATGAGTTATAAAATTATTATTATACAATTAGTATTGAATTTTGTCATGTGCACCATATTATGCGATAATCCCATGTAATCTAACACCACAATTGTGTTTTACAGGCCCAATCATTAACCTACGGGTGTTATGCTATTGAATATTTTGTTATTGTCAATTTCCAAACTAATTTGTTGTTTAAAATATTTATGATATACATTTATCGTTAAATGTAAGGGAGCTTACTTCCATGGTTGCACAACAATTATTTAAATGTAATCTTAATTTTTAAGTTTTTGGTAGTATTCTTACTACGGAAAGATTAAATTTTAATTTAAATCAAATTATAATTATCATTAACTAAGGGAGAAATACAGAGAAAATAGACCTCAGCACCGGGACTTGAACCACGGGCCTCCTATATACCCGTTACAGGCGCTCTTACCAACTGAGCTATACTGAAGAATGATTTTTTTTCTGTCGTTACCGATATACCAAGCTTTCAATCTTTTCTACAAGTCTAGCAAGCCAATATTCACGGTAATAGAACTAGACCGAGAATTAATGCTTATAATTATATGGCTTATAATTATAGGTGCAGGGGTCTATTTTTCTCTGTATGTCTTTCATAGTTAATGATAATTATAATTTGATTGTAATCTTAAATAAATTCTGAATTTTTACATACAAAGAAATTAAATAAATTAACTCCTTCTCGTAATCTTAATAATGTTCGCATATTCAATACAAATCTATTTTTACTTTACCGAAAAAGGGACTGATGTTGCCTAGCGGTTAGCGTACTCGCCAGTCCGCCTGGAACTGTCGAAACACCGACATGGATATCTGGTGAGTTGTAATCCCAGAGAGGTGTGACATGTTTCACACTGTTGACCACATCGAATAAATAAGTTAAGTGGCCTGATTCCCTATCCTATATCCTATAATAACCTAAATAAAGCAGAAATGAAACTATGCAGAATACGTCGGTTATTGACTGGGTGAGAATGACTATAAAGCCAAAACCTTTCAGCAGGTTTTGGCCAAAAAAACAGATTTTAGCTAACTGAGCCAATAATATTACTTCTTTCGCTTGCTAAATATTAATACAAATAAACGCCTTAAAATCTCTCTGCGGAATATTTATAATACTTTTTGGGTTAAAATTTAGATTTAAGATAAAAAGAGTCGATTTTTTCTGGCTTAGGAATGTACCTTTAAAAAATACTTGAGACACAATATTAATTTGAAAGAAAAGATCCCCTCATTTCATCTTTTATAGTTTTTGGTTTTTGGAAAGGTATTCTAAGGTTCTAAGCATTTATTCGTTGGTCTCCATTCACTGATATTTTAAAAAGCTATAAGTTTTTTTTTTCATTTTCTTTTATCATCCAGCAACGGTGAAGAATGTTAGAAATATGGATAATGCAAGGGATTGGGAATTTGGATCCAGGTAGGGAGGTAAAAGGGTGGCATCCTCGAGTGCTCATCCAAGGGAATCATATTATAAGGATTTACGGCGGTCCCCCGAGAGAGTCACATCTGTCTTAAGGAATAAGTGCGAAGATCTCTCGGGACATAATAGACTCGACGGATACAATGATTCGTAGAGCACCGATTTGTACCGGCACTGTATCAAGGGTCAGACTTTTCAGAGTTTTTTGCGGGGACCCACGTCTTAAACGGATGATGAACGACTTATTGAACTAGTGATAAGTAGTTTCTACCATTGATAGACTGCAGTGGAGCGGGACTAAACTGTCCTAAAGTTACAAGACGTTTTGGCATCTGAATGACTGAGCATCCATATAGAACCTCTTCAATAGATCTTTATACCTCGTTCATAAATCCTATATTTATAGACTACGACCTTTTTAAAAACCTAACAACAAACCTCAAAACTTGTGATATTTACATCGCATTTAACATAAACCTATTGGTTCCACTCGCCAATTTAATGATCTATAGAGCGACTATATGAAACATTCATACCATCTTCAACTTTTAAACATCTGATAAAGGAAAAAACCACAATTTATGTTTTCTTTTATCAAACTAAGCTCTTTATAGAAAATTATAGTATAATACCCTCAACGCTGTACAAAAACTTTTACAATATAATGGAATTAAACATTGTTTAACAAACTATTTGAAAGAAAATAATATCTTCTATAGGAGTAGTATTTAAATTTCGCTAATGTTAGTTGATATTATTAATACTGCAAGAGAGACAAGGGAAGATATTCCCAGAATAACCAACATAATTCTAACCCTAAGAATTTCCAGGGTAGAAACCTCTCGGCCTTAACCGTCCTAACTTAAATACAATATTAATATTTGGTAGAGATATTTCAACATTCTATTTTAAACAAATAATATGATAATTTCTTAAAGTATCTTTATTATTTTATAACTGTTCGGATTCTTCTATATTAATAATATCAAGATTATAAATAATATTCTAGATGGCTGAAGTCAAAATAAAATCAGATACCCCAAGGTTAGTTTAAGCCTGGACTTTATCTAGATTATCTAGGGTTGCATTCTTTCTCAACTTGGATAATATATAATAGAAAAATTGTGAGAAGAATAACTATTTATGAAACTGTTCATAAATAATTTAGAAAAAAAACGCATCATCTTTATAAAATAGTTGCTTATTGTTCAAACCTAGAGCAACATTTAAAAATGAAATAAACTATACATTCTTTTATTCATTTTTAAAGACAAATGATCATAAAAACATTTAGGTAATATTATTATTATTATTTTTTATAAATAGGTAAAATATCATTTCAACTTTTAAATGGCGCTCGAGCTTGTGGACAAAAAAAAATCTTTGATTAATGACGAATAAAAAATAAATGTTCTAAAGTATATACATAGATTGGAGGGTCCCTTTGAATGAAGGCACCATTAATGTTTTTTTTTTATGAATAACAAGATAAGGCCCTGAGGTCCGTCAAAAGAGATGAAAAAAAGTAGAAAAAAAAACTGGAAGCAGATATTTTTCAGTGTCACCTTTTTCTTTAGTCGTCTTGCATTATTTGTATTCCTTAGAGGAACGGACGATTTTCTCTTCGTACATGAATAATATAGTTCTGACATCAGATATGGGTCCTATACCTACATATACCTGCATAAATATAAATAATAAAAATATAAATGTATTTATCTACATACACATAAATATACATATACCAGTCCAGTCTCCAGGATTATTTTGGTTGACAGAAGTAAACTTTTTTTCGATTTTTTTTTTTGTTTAACGAATTTATTTTTGGACAAAATGCGTTATGGATAAGGTTAGGATCGTGGATGTAAGATGAATGAAATGTTATGACAAATAAATAATTTGTTTTAAATCTTTCGAAATGTAGGTAAAATACAAATTGATTAAAACTATTAGAATAAAATTGATCAGTTTAAATAGTCTAACAAAAAGATTTCATTGTTTAAGAAATAAAAACAGACAAGTCTTAATTAGTTTTCTTGTTTATTTCATAATACTACAATGAGGTTGATACAGGGCAGAAAAACAATTGCTATTATGTTTTTAAAATAATCTGACCAAGTACAATGTACATAATATACTGCATGATATTTATTCAAATTAATTGTTATAAAATAAAATATAACTTTGCTACTTCAACCAAATATAAAAAAATTTAAATGTTATAGAAATGGACCTTAAAGTATGTGTAAAACGGTACAGAATTAATTCCAGTAATTTTCTTAGCTTATAATCATGTTTTACCCTTGCGTAACAAATCAAATGTATAGTAACAATTATTATAAATAGACTACCTTTATTGCAAATAGTTTATAACATAATTCATCTATTACCTCGTATAATTTATGTAACATCTTTAACCAGTGAATCTTTTTATCAGCTGATGCACTCGATGTTTGTCATTATAGCCTTGTCCGTATAAAGATAAAGTACCGCATCAAAACTCAAAATTATATGAAAAGACAATTTATATATATATATAGATATATATATGTATATATATATATATATATATATATATATATATATATATATATATATATATATATATATATATATATATATATATATATATATATATATATATATAGAGGGGATTAGCCAAACAAATCTAATGCAAATGGTTCTTTCTTATTTATTTAAATTTTTTTAGATCCTATGCAGAAAAAGTGAGTGACTAATAAATAAAATTAATAATTACCAAATAACTTGTAAAAAACTTTGTCTGAGCCTTGAAATACCTATTATAGAAAATTTTTCAAATAATATTTATTTACCAGTCATATTTTAAACATGAATATACTTCTTAGACTCCCATATATATATATATATATATATATATATATATATATATATATATATATATATATATATATATTCTGTACCTAGACTAAAATTTATGACCTTTTTGTAAACCTCAACTAATAATCAATAATAGCGCAATTTAGCTATTTGGCCCCATAAAAAGTTTCTAAACCTACTTTTGGGGTTTAAACTAGTATGGATTTATTTTTTCCTGAATAAAAATGATATGATAAATCAGGCAAATTTCACTATAATGTTATAGTTCAAAGATTAACTATAATATTTTTATATACTCATTTATTTAAGAGTGGTGCTTACGTATTATTTTATTTTCATCTTTTGTAAAGGTATTTATTCTGACAATTTACCTTTGTAAATATTAATTCAGCGTTTGGTAGTAAAAGAGATTTAAGTTTAGTTTTTAATGTCGAGACCCAGATGAATATAGAGGATAGGATAGTGCTGAATGTTACTTTATGACTAGATTGGAGAGCCGGACATTCTTAGCTCCAAACCGATATTTATGGGGAGTTCCTTTTATTTGAGATCTCAGAGCCATGTAATTTAGATAAAGCCGTCCCGACTAAATCGCTCCTTTCAACGCTCTTTTCACGAGCATGAATCAATTATTAATATTATCAAAACGTTGCATTATCAGGCCCCTTGGCCTAGAGAAACAAAAAAGCAAAAAATAAAATAAATAAATAACATTAAAACATCCGCGAAGAGAAAAGCAATTTTCGTTAAATTTAATAAGACGCTTGTATTTTGAATAATTGAAGGTTTGTCCCTATTTAATGGCTGATTGCTTCTTTTCTTTATTACTCTAGCCGCTATTATCCCTTCTTAATTAGAATTTAGGAATAAGTATCGGATCATTTAATTCCGTTCACTGGAGTTCCGATTAACAAACGGTCTCCATTTTATCCATGGTCCTAAGCTGAAATAACTTGTTAACTAATATAATTGTTTTAATATATTGATAATTAAATATTAAATAATTAATTGTTATTAAGTGGGTATTTTGAATACGTCGGTTTAGACAGCATTCATTTTGTTTAGAGTCGAAGCTAGTTATCTGGAGCGTAGAAAAAGACAAGAGGAAATGAAACGTGCCCCGCCAATCCCTCAACTTTGTATTAAATATTTACCATCTTCCAAGAGAATAAAATTGATCATCGATTTCATGGCCATATATCTAGAGATAACATGCTAAGTGGAAGTACATGAGCTATACGATTATGGCCCATTTTCGCACCGCATTAGGTTCGTCAACCCTGACAAGAACTTTGTAGCTAACGGAGGGCCTTAAAGTTTCAGTTGCGATCTTATTCTGAAGATAAGAAGGCGAACAAATTTTATATTTGAGTCTTTAATGCTCTAAGATGAATGAAATTACAATGAGAAAGAATGTCAAAGTCGCGATCTGACACGGATATGGAAATGGACTCATGTTAAGTTTTATCTAGTATCTGGCTTTACGTGACAGACTCCTTTGTACATTCTGAAAGTCGGAGTGGGCGTTCTCTCTCGAATTCACAAGTATAAATCGGAGGGCATGTTGCAGCTGGGCTAGGAGATGTCGACCGACTATTTGACCTCTTCTAAGCAAGTGTACCCGCTCACTGTACCAATAAATAAGACATAGACGTATAGAAGCCACCTCTGGGGACTGATGAATAATGCAAAGGTGCAGAGAGTTATGGCCACGATGCCCAGGCGCGGCTAGGTGTAAGACTACCGTCGCTTACCCATGACCACCCGTTTCTATCTAAATTCTTTGACCACGATCTGTTTCTCAGGTATCTCCTCATCCGACCAAACAATTATCTGAAGCATTCTTGTTAATGATCTACTACTACTCTTTCCTACTCTATCTCACGCAGTATTATATTAGAAGTGATATTACTCAACCACTTATTATTATTATTTAATTTTGAATTTCTTTAAATGTATATATATATATATATATATATATATATATATATATATATATATATATATATATATATATATATATATATATATATATATATATATAGAGGGGATTAGCCAAACAAATCTAATGCAAATGGTTCTTTCTTATTTATTTAAATTTTTTTAGATCCTATGCAGAAAAAGTGAGTGACTAATAAATAAAATTAATAATTACCAAATAACTTGTAAAAAACTTTGTCTGAGCCTTGAAATACCTATTATAGAAAATTTTTCAAATAATATTTATTTACCAGTCATATTTTAAACATGAATATACTTCTTAGACTCCCCATAATACGTAAATGATTTTGGTTCTCTTCAGTTATGCATCTAAAGATATAAGTAAGGGTGTTGTTTGATAATAAATTTCCTTTTTGCCTCTGTTGCTGAAATGGGATATTCCTTTGTTAAGGGTTTAAGAACAGAAGGTGGGCTGCTCTTTGCCGGCCCCACTACTAAACCGCAGTGTTATTTGAAAATCACCTACACCAAGTGGCCTCTGAAACCCGACCTGTCCACTCCCAGACCCTTTTTAAATAGATAAATAAATTTTCAAAGGGACAAAGGCAGCAGTTTCTTTGAGGTAGCCAATAAAGATCTGGTGACAATAGAAAGCTTGATCCCCCTCCTCTTCAATCTGCTAGAATTCCACATTCGTTTCTAAGATACTGTTTGTCGCTAAGTTCTTAACAATTCTTCTGGATGCAAAAAGGCTTGAAAGAAACTCATTTGATAATTTAGCACTATTATCTCCTCTGTATTAAACTCAGAGAGCTAATAACGATAAATAAAGGCGCTTAATAAATAAACTCACTCAGACTCCGGAACGAATGAAAAATAAAAAACTTCTCAAGCAATATGAGAAAATACAACAAAATTGTCCTGTATAAGACACATAACCTTTAATTTATCTTCTGATGTCAGAGCTGCAGACACAAGGTTCTTTTTTTAAAGATATAAGAATTTAAAAACCTAACAACACCAGTCGACATAATTTAAGTAACGCAAAACATAAGTAGTATAGCTCTTACATTAAAAGCGTTGTGCATCTAAATTACCTGACCTTTTAAAATATAATCCCTTGGTTCTAAGGCAAACACAAGCATGGAGCACTTACTTTTAAACTACGAAAATAATGTTAACATCTAAATTATTAATAAGTTATTATTTTTAAGGAAATTATTTTAAAATAAATATTAGTTTTTTGTCGGTGCTCGCATGTTAAGAGGTTGTAAAATCAAGAGCATTCGGAAATTATGGACTATATTTACTGCAACTACAATTATTTCTACCTTCATAAAGAAACAGTTATACTCTTTAAATCTATTGTTTTCCCTTATCAGTGACAAATTTAAATTCAAGCAAAGGAGTTTTTAGGTAAATGTTCTCTTTAAATATATAACATTTGTATATTTTTATTAAGATTAATACATGCATGACCACAAGCATTATAAAAACACCTTATCAAGCTAAACTTTTATGTTGTGAAACTCATTCAATTAATTATTTCCTTAGAATAACCACTGCTCATGTTAATTAGTCTCATTGCTTATAGTGAGAATTGGCTATTTGAATTGAAAGATCAATGCTATCTGATGTTTAAAACTATATAAGTCATAAATAATAGTCTAATCTAAAATTCAAGATCTATTACTGTTTGATCTATAAACTTTGATTAAGTATGTTCTATTATATAATTATATTTCTCGTTGTTTTAAATACTTATGTCGTCTAAATAATCGTTAAAGTTAATTATTAAGCTAATAATAATAAATTTATTAATGTTAAATTCTAGTGTAAGACAATAGCTTTAGTTGAAATTAGCACTTGTAATATTATTATCTTAACAAGAGCTTTTGAACACTTCTGTTTGAGAACAGTCTCCATAAATTATTACCTTTAATCTAATTTATAGTTTTTATTTATTAACAAAATTATTATTCATGACTTCTGAAAGTTGAATATTTTCAGTAAGAGAATAACATATTAGGGAGGTTTGGTAACAAACAAATCATTGTTCGGGCCTCCGAAAGCTTATTACTTTGAAAAGTATTCACAAGTTTTAATAATTGGGGTTGAGAATTCAATAGAAACGATATTCAAACAACTATATATCGTTATATCATGAAAAAGAAAATAAATATGTGAAAACAGACACATTTAAAAAAATAATGAGATAGCGGGGCTGGTGTATTCACGCCGAAAATAATACGATAGATCAAAGCGTTTTAATAAGACAGAGCCGAAAATTTATTTCTTTATTATTCTATTTATACTTAGTTTAATATATGGTGCAATGTCGAGTAATTATTTTTGACAAGGCAGTACAAAATATGTTTCTGGCGGGTGAATCTTGGAAGGAAGAAGAGGTGCAAACAAGCCTCAGATTTATTGATTCCGGACCGCATCAAATATAAATAAGATATCAATATGCGGTGATGAATAGCGGAGCCTCGTCGCGCTTCTTCCCCCCTTCCTGTTAATGATTAAAACTCGTTGAGCCCGTGATTTATACCGCTGTAGCCGAGTGTTAACAAACGTTCTCTCGATTACACTCTTTTTTATTCCTCGGGGTATTTCCGAAGGAGCCCAGAGATTGTGCCTAAAATTATAATTGGGTAACACGTCGACGGGCCCCGATTTCCAATAAATATTTATTTTTATTTTTTTTTTTTTGCTTGAGTGGGTGGTTGGGCATTCACCCAAAGCACAGAAGGGGCCGGGCGCAGATAAACTTTGTGTGTGATGTGTCGAGGGGGATGAGACGACACCACGTGACACGTGATGTCACCCATGACAAACTGTCCTTCACTTGCAACACAGTACACACTTTCTCTCACTCAAAATGAAAATAAATTCTTTGACCAAACTTAATATGGTTTACTCCCTTTTACTTAGCATACATACGCTCGATTTATAAACTCTGTGCCTTGATGATTTGTCACAAATTATGCACAAAATTATTAATAATCATCCATCTTTATATTTAAAAAAAAAATCGGTTATAAAAAAATCAATAAAATTTAAATACCATAATATCTAATTTAATGAATTTATTAGAACTAAGAAAATAATAATAATAAATTACTTAAGTACCTCCAAAATTAAGTTTTCCCGACAAAACAAGTGTATCATTATATTCTAATTTAAATGGACTACAAATTAAATATTTTCAATAAAAACCATCAGAACCTTTTAAAATAGACTTCCAATTAGTGTGGCACATAGCTTCCTCGCATCGTATTCACGTACTTTATTGATTTTATGCTATAACAAACCATTATTTTCTATAAAAAAAAATTGATACATTTTTTTTTTAATTTTACCCGATCAAAACTAGAAATAACACAAAATAGAACGTAACAAAATTTAATCTACTATTCAAGAGCTTTTCAACGATATACATCATATTATAAAAGATTAACTTTGACATTTGTACCCCTGTACTTTGAGGTACCAAAATCATATTTTTTTAAAAACAAACAATACAAAAGGGCATTAATTAAACTAGTAAATAAATATAAATAAAAAACCTAATAAAAAAAATATTATTTAAACCCTTTAACCTTCAACAAGATTAAAAATCGGTACAAAAGTACGTGTACAAATTTTTTTAATAATAAACCAATATAATAGCTTTAATGTTCATATCAAGGCCTTTCAAATTATATACGACACAATATTAAAAACCAAAAAAAGTGGTCACGTGACAGGGCACACGGGAATAAGTTTACTCTCATGTTCTCACCAAATAGGATGAACTAATGAAATAAAATATAATCAATTTAAAGAGCATTAGTGTAAGATTCAAGTGCCTCAATCAGAAATAAAATCGGTCAACTATTATAGGATCTATGGCCATTCTAAGACAAAAAGGAAAAAAACAAATCCAAAAAAATACCAAAATGATCACCATCTAAAGTACAACCGATTATGATACGACAAAAAGTCATAGGACCAATGTTGTAGATCTTTTAAAATCAGTTACCGCTGGTGCTATCCGATTTCCAATACGAGTTACCGTTTAGCCGCAATAAGTCCCCAATACAGCTTAAATATCAAGTCGGCCATTTTTATTTTTTTAAGGGGGGAAGGAGAGGGAAAAGTGAACTTTGTATAATTATTTTGGTTCACAATGTGGACGTTGCGCGTCGAATGGCGCAAACCACAAGTATCTAGCTCTTCTGGAAGTGGGTAAACATTCATATCAGTCAGTGAGTCAGTTAGCCATGCGGATTTATAGTATAAAGACATATTAGTTTAGCACGATTTAAAGTGCGCAGACGGTTGAAATTAGGCAGGTGCTATCTGCAGGTTACTTTCAACACACCATACAAATTTCATAAAAATCAGATGATTACTTTTAAAGATATAGCTGTAAATAAATGTATGTTTGTGAGCATAAGGAAGAAAAACTAATAAGCTCAGAAGGTTGAAATTTATATGAGACCAACAATGGGCTAAGTATAACCTACTAACTAAATTTCATTAAAATCGGACCAGTAGTTTTTAAGATATGGGGGTTCGCAAAAATTGAGCGACAGACCGACAGACCGACGGACAGACCGACAGACAGACAGACCGACAGACAGACATGGAACCAAAAATGTTCACTGATGTCTGAAACGGATTTCTGTCTTGGAATTTTTGAAATCGGAGGTATAAAATATTTTCGTTCTTCAGAACGATCACATAGCTTCCGTTACCTTCGGTAAGCTCGGAAGCAAAATATTTGTCTTCTAAGATTTGTTATGGATTTTGAAAATCAGCAACTCCAAATGTGTAGCTAAAACTCAATGATTTCACTTCGGGGTATGTATTTTTGGAACATGAATGTAAACTGTAATTGGTAACTTGTATGCTCAGACTAGTGAAGGCTACAGACGATAGACATACATTTTTTAAAAGCCTCATTTTTGGATTCAAGGGACCTTGCAACTGTTAAATTCATCTAATTTTTGCACAATAACTATACTTCCTTTATACATTTATATCGGGTGTCGGAAAATGAAGGGTGTGATCCTTTGCTTATTCTAAGAAAAATAGGACACGGTCGAACTGGGCCCACGGTCAAAACATTTAGGCGGATCGGGAAACAGGTATAATTATTATTTAGACTTACGAATGATCCTACTCAATAACGAAATGTGATCAATGTCTGTTTCAACGCAACATTTTATATCAAAATCCAGCGGAAGGATTTTGCTTCCTAATCACAGTTTTTTTTATTTTAACTTTGGGGTTAGGGAGTCCTGAGCTGTAGATATGACTGCTGTATATATCTACAGCACTGCGGATATGTTATCCGCTCATATATTAACCTTATGTCCCGACCAATAACACAGGACAGTGAGGAAAATATAAGGAGCGGCCTTTCGGCCTTGTCATTTTTTTTAAAGTTTTATATTACCTATGTATTTGTTTTTGGATGTTTCCTTTGCTGAATTTTACTAAAAACTATGTTAGTATTCTTGTCATTCCTTGAAATAGCATATTTCTTGCCAAATAGGTTGTTATTTCT
Source organism: Gerris lacustris (assembly GCA_951217055.1). Lineage (NCBI taxonomy): Eukaryota > Metazoa > Arthropoda > Insecta > Hemiptera > Gerridae > Gerris > Gerris lacustris. The sequence continues at coordinate 59,415,988 of OX578276.1, read as the reverse complement.
TATACTGATAGCAGACGCTTTTTATGAAGTGTAATCTAGGTATTTGTTTAGCGGTGTATTTCTTGTGCAAATTTTCCAGAAACTGAAATCTTTTCTTGTACCGTCCGTTTGTGATTTTTCGAGGAGTTGTTGAATTTCGGATGCCAATATAGGTATCAATCTGGACACTCTTGATTGCTTCGATGAATACGAAGTTATTAGGATGGGGATGATAAAAATGTCTTCCAAATTTAGCATGAAAAGACTCACACGCATTAGTTTTCCTCTCTGATGAAGTCGACGATGATGCCCATAGACTTGGAGGAAATGGAGAGCTGCTATCAATGTAGTTTTCTACTAGGAAGTTGGAGAAATCTTCGACGTTTGGGGGTTGTATGGACATAACGTCTTCTACAAGACTATTATAGGTCTTCTACGACTATTTATATTGATATAAAAAGGAGATGTTTCAATCGTCTAAAATAGAAGTTTGACCACCATCTGACCGTAACCAAACATCTATTTTAGATGTTTGAATGTATTTATAACTAAGGTGGATGCGAATATTCCATGATCATGATTGTAGAGGTATGGGCCCAATTCGACTCTGCCTTCGAACTGACCATGGGCCCAATTCAACCGTCGTTTTTACGACCCTAACAGACCGTGGGCCCAATTCGACATCACCCGAAAAACAATGTGTACTAACATGGGTCCGCACCGCAAACCGTTTTCGAGATACAGAGTGTGATTTGATTTTTTACGATTTCTCAGGAACCGTTTGAGATACAAAACTCAGCCTTTGTACACATTTTATCATTAATATTAGCTAATTTATGAGCCCTAAATCAATTTTTCATAAATGCATTAAAGCAGACGACTAGATCAAAAACAAATGTTTTTATCAATAACAAACCATCTACATTATTATAGAGGACTAGTTGGCCGGTGCAAGGCTGGCAGGTTCTTGTATTTAAGCTGGTATTGGTTATAAGAATATATTCACTTAAAGTACGCTAATATAATTAGACAGTAAAACAATATAAAATATTTAAGATGTGTTAGTTCGCAAAAATTGAGCGACAGACCGACACACTGCAAAATAGACTGTCAATTGATGTTTGTCACAGCTTCCTCGCATTCTATCACGCACCTTATTGATTGTATGCTTCTACAAGCCATTATTGTCAAATTTGTTTATTTGTTCCCCACATTTTTTAATCAGTCAACATTGTGGTACTTTTTTACTTTAGCACCCCCCTTGGTTCTAAACAATAGTCTGCCCTACAAAAGTCACAACGGTATGTGTGTTTTTCTCTCCAAGACATTGAGACCTCCTGGGGAAGTTTTATATTTAATATCCCTTTATCTTCATAGTTGATTAGACTAAGGGATATGATCACAATTATATACAAAAGTGTGATATTCCTTTGTCCCAAGGTACATTGGAATAAATATCCCTTCGTCTTAATTGTAATTTAGACTAAGGAATATATGCTACTCGGTATAATTTTCCTTTGTCTAAATAACTATTAACAAAAAGGGGTATAGGGGGGTGCTAAAGTAAAAAAGGGCTGTACACCAAGTGCGCCAGCCCCTTTTTGAAGGGTACGGTCGAAGTGCGCCGGGTAAATCCTATCTCTCGACCCCGGTAGTCCACCCACCTCGGACACGGATCCTTTAACCTAAAGGACTAATCGTTGTCAATATTCGCATATACTCAATATAAAGCGATTTGAAGTTACTTCGAACAAACTACTCAGAGTGATACGGCGATCATTAGCAAATCTCAGTGCATAGGAGGATCTGTAGAATGTTCTCTTAAGAACAAAATACAAATTTAGTCAGAAGATACACTTTAATTTATGAATATTAAAAAAAAAAAAAAAAAAAAACCTAACTTACAAAATCAAAATTAGTTATCATTAAACATAGGAAATTTAAGAAAAGAATCAAAAATACGAGAGAAAAAACAATTTATAACAATAAGGGCTTGGATTAATTTAACATTAAACGTACTCATGAAAACTAAAATCTTCTGCATATGTAATATATACAATACTTTATAATAAAATTGAGTCTATATTCAATAAATATAATACAAAATACATATTGAAAGGTGTAATTTATTTATGTACATACTCCTAAATAAATTAAAAATGACTTTCACATTTCAAATCTAGATACTTTATTAATATAAACAACCAATGCTAGGCGGCTTGAATCCAACATTGGTATTGGGAATTTAGCCGTGGACAGATCGATCATTGCGATGGGTTATTTAATCTTCAATATAAACATTCTTTAACTTCTTCAGGGTCTATATAGGGTAGTTCGAAGATAAACTTAATTAGTTGGTCGTCATTGGTAGAACATCGGTAGTCCTCAGTAAATCCTACATCCTGAATTTTTCCAAAGTGCTTGGGAAGACATTTCGAACGGCTTGTTGGATTCCAATTTTGAAGTCCACTACAAAGTTCTTTGGGTTTAGGCAAGAGGTATAACCCGGGTTTACCTAACCCTCGCCCTTCAGACACTTTAGACTAAGCGGCTGGCGCACTTCGACCGTAACCTTTTTCTAATCCGAAGGGGGGCTGGTGCACTTCGGTACCAGCCTAAAAAAGTACCAAAATTATTTGATTTTGCTTTATTAAATTAAAGTATCAATTTAGAAAAAGTTAAAGAGCACAGTCTGTTCAAAGTATTCTTTGTGATCTGCAGGTTACTTTCAACAAACCATCCAAATTTCTTAAAGATCAGATGAGTACATCTAAAGATGTTGGTATAAATAAATGTATGTTAGTGCTCATGTGGAAGAGAAACAAACGCACTCATTTGGGTGAGAAACATCGCAGAAGGTTGAAACTTCTATGAAGCCAACAATTGCTTATAATGACCTACCATCCTAATTATTTGAATCAGACTAGTAATTTTTAAAATATATTGGAAACACAGATCGACAAACAGACAAACCGGCAGACAGGCTGACAGAGACAGACATATAAAAGACCAAAAATGTTCCCTGATATCTGAAACTGATTTCTGTTTTGGAAATTTTGAAATCGGAGACATAAAATATTTTCATTTTTCAGAACGATCACATAGCTTCCGTTACCTTAGGTAAACTCGGAAGCAAAAACATAATACTGAATAATGTTATTAACAGTCAGAAAATTAGTGTGGCACGTAGCTTCTTCGCGTCATATGGTACATACTATAATGATTTTATATCTTTACAACTTATTATTGTCAAATTTATTTAATTTCCCCCATATTAGTTAAAAACTCTTAAAAAAGTTTTGATTTCTTTATATGAATGAAAGTATCAATTTACCAATATTTGCGCAGGTGGTTAAAATTAATCTTGGAGATCTGCAGGTTAATTTCAACAAACCACACTGAAAAAAATCGTGTATATTTCTGTGGGTGTAACTCGGAATTATACTTTATTGTATGATCAATACGGATATTTGGATGAAACAACTTAAAATGTTTGAAAAATATGTCGTAATTACATGTTAAATATTTTTTGTCAAATATAATTCTGAAATAACCTTTTTATTATGAATCCAAATTTCTTAGAAATCAGATGAGTACATTTAAAGATGAAAGTGTAAATGAATGTATGTTTGGGCGTATGTGGAAAAGAAACAAATGAACTCAGAAGGTTGAAACTTATAAGGAGCCAACAATGTGCTAATTTTGACCTACCATCCTAATTATTTATATCAGATGAGTAGTTTTTAAGATATTGTTGGATAGACAGAGTGAAAAACAGACAGACTGACAGAGGCAGACATAGACGAGACCAAAAATGTTCCCTGATGTCTGAAACAGATTACATCAGAGACATAACAAAATAATCGTTTTTCAAAATGGTCAGAAAGATTCCGTTACCTTCGGTAAGCTCGGAATCAATAAAGTATGTGATAATGTGTATTGTAATAACACCACAAAATCACCGATCCTAATTGAGGTTTTCTGTGGTTTCCCTCAATTTACTTGGTCTCCTATTAAGCTAGTCCGTGGACTGCCTATGATACCCGTTTAAACACCTGCAAAGAAACCTAATAAATGTCCCATCAATAATTCCTAGTTAAATATATATATATATATATATATATATATATATATATATATATATATATATATATATATATTATATATATATATATATATATATATATATATATATATATATTATATATATGTATATATAATAAATAATTATAATAAAATATGTATTCTGAAATTATCCAATATACCCGGCTACAAATTTAATTTAAAGCTCCAATCCTTTAAACAAAAATTAAAAAAGGCATAAATTAACCACTGTGTTAAAATTAATTAATATAATTTTAAATAAAAAAGGTTATAAAGTAGCTTCATAGCTATCACAAAGAGAACTTATCATAATTAGGAAAGTTGAGTAGCATTGTCATTGAATATATCTATACTTCGAATAGAATATAATACATTTATACTTTACGGCGTTACTTCCAAGAAATATTTCTAGAATAATGGTATTATGTGTGTATAGGAAGTATTATTGTGCTTGTCAGAGAGAGGAATCTAAAGACAATGAAAGGAGCTTATCCTTTTCTCCTGTCCAATTATATACAAGGACCAGGATTATGCCTTACCTGTCTTTCTCATCCCAAATAATTAAATTAATATTATATAGGATTAGTCAAATTAAAAGAAGCCGCTCGTCCACCTCGCCCCCTACAAAGTACTTATAAAATTAAAATATATATAAAAATTTATTTATCCTTTAATCTTTTATATATTATTATAATACTTTGAATTGTCACTCGATAGCTTATTTTAAACAATTAAAAAACAAAAATATAAATCCCAAAATAACAGATTATATTATACATATGGCTTAATTCCTGTTTTTTATATTAATCAGCTTGGACGATTCAATAACAATTAATAAACGTCTCTTTTAGTTTTTAAAACAAACGGATTTTTAAAAGAATCGTAAAAGATGAAACAGGTTTGTTCTTTGGAAAATAACGCCTGGTTAATTGACAAATCACTGTTATTTAAGAACGTATTCGATCAATTAGAGATCTCATTTTTATTAAAGTCGTTTGTTAAAGCCCACATGCGATATTTTTTGGGTCCGGCCCAAACTTGCCTCGCTCAAATAAATTCTGGCTTAAAAAAAAACCCCTTTCGAACATTAGAACGAAATGAAATAGTTTGTAAACTGTAATTAATTGCATAAATTAAAATTATAAAGTAACGAAATTGTAAAATTACGACTGGTTTTAAAATTTACAATAAAGACCTGCGATAAATTGTATAAATGTATTTTGGTGGGCGAACGAAGTTGTTTCTATCGCATCCTGTAATCCTGTAAAAGACAAACAGATTGTGTACATCTGTTGAGATATGTGTATGATTTTTATAAATCTTTATGCCTAAATAATAGAAATTATAAAATTAGAATTTGGATTTTCGCATATTTTTTCCATTTCCTTTTTACAACACCTACTTCAAGTAAAACAAAATAAATCTATTCTGCAACGTAAATAAAATATACATTTTAATTTATTAGGACGTTGTATGGCAATGCTCTAACTTGAAATTGGGGGATCAACAATCACTCAATAATTCACGTTATATTAATATTACTATTACTACGTTTTTATTAGCTTGCTTTCTTGTTTGTTTGTTTGTTTGTTTGTCCGGTACAAATCTGGCAATCGATTTCTAACTAACTTTCCGAATAGCTAGACATTTGAAACTTTTAGCATAGCTCAGAACACGCTGACAATGCATTATTTTAATACTTTTAGCCATCTTTCTGCAGAATTTAGTTGGTTTTCAGAAAATTTTGCTTTATGGAAAGTTAGTTCGGAAAAAATCCGCAAGTTAATTTATTTGTTTTGCCATGACCCATATTTACGCAATCTTCATTTTGACGGGTTTCAAATTTGTGATTTTTATAAATAAGAGATAAACATTGAATGACAGCAAAACAGGAAATATATCGATTTTATTATTTATCGATTATATTATTTATATTATTTCAAATATATCGATGGCACGGTTTAGATTTGGTGTTGGGGAGATCCGTTGTACAAAGATTTGTCCTTTTATAGGTTTAAGATCAGCTCTCTAGATGGTTGTAATTTTTATTTGAAGTAAATAAATTCGGAATTATTTTTTATTTTCACTAACATCTATGCACTATAAAGCCACATGGCTAACTCACTCACTCACTCACTCACTCACTGACATTAATGTTTACCCACTTCCTGAAGAGCTAGAGACTTGAGGTTTGCGCCATTCGACGCGCAGTGTCCATATTGTGAACCAAAATAATTATAAAAAGTTCACTTTTCCCTCTCCCCCCCTAAAAAAATAAAAATGGCCGACTTGATTTTTAAGCTGTTTTGGGGCTTGTTGCGGCTGAACTGTAAGTCGTATTGGAAAACAGATAGCACCAGCGGTAACTGATTTTAAAAGATCTACAACTTTGGTTCTATGACTTTTTGTCGTAACTCTATCGGTTGTACCCTAAATAGTGTTTATTTTGATTTTTTTTTTTTTTTTTTCTATTTTTGACTTTGAATGGCCGTAGTTTCTATAATTGTTGACCGATTTTATTTCTGATTGAGGAGCTTGAATCTCACACTAATGCTCTTTAAATTTAGTGTATTTTATTTCATTAGTTCATCCTATTTGCTGAGAACATGAGAGTAATCTTATTCCCGACTGCTGTGCTACGTGATCACTTTTTTTTGGGTTTTAATATTTTTTAAAAATTTTGTACCGATTTATAATTTTGTTGTAGGTGAAAGGGTTTAAATAATTATTTGCTATTAGGTTTTTTATTTATATTTATTTATTAGTTAAATTAATGCCCTTTTGTATGGTTTGTTTTTTAAAAATATAATTTTGGTACCCTTAGAGTACAGGAGTACAAATGACAAAATTTAATCGTTAGAAATATAATATGATGTATATCGTCGTAAAGCTCTTGAATAGTAGATTCATTTCTGTTCATTCAATTTTGTGTTGTTGTTTTTTTTTTTGGGGGGGGGGGGGGGTAAAATTGAAAAACTGTGTATATAGCGGTTTTTACGTGTTGTTTGCTGTGTTATTTGTTTATTAAATTATGTCTGACCTTCCCATCCCCTCCCGACACTCCTGTCATCCCACATTACTCAATCCCCTCTATAACTTCACAGTCAATCGCTTTCTTACTTTGCACTGTTAGTTTACTTAGTCATTTTTAGACTGCAAATAATTATAACTGTATTATTAACCCACCCCCTAAAACATTACCAGATCTTACAAGTACCAACTACTATACAAGTGCCTGGCCACTCGACGGGCAAAGGCTGGCCGCAGGCCAGCCAAGACCGGCGAGTTATATATTATATGTATAACAATAACAATTATATTATCAACATTACATACGATTCAACAGAAAATTTAAACGTAGTATATAAAAAGTTATTTTTATCTTGAAATTACTTATTAATATATATACTACAATAAAATATGCCAGTTATATTCAGATTTTCTTCTTTAAAAGCTTTCTCGTTGAACGACTAGCGTATTTCTCTTGTCTAGTTCTTGTGCAACACATTACAGATTAATCGCTTCAAACAGCTTAATTAGTAGAGCACTGGACTGAAAAAACTAAGGTCTATGGTTCAAGTACCAGTATCGGAATTTACTTTTCTCTGTCTGTCTTTTTAATTTCATTCTAATTTGATTTATAATATGTTGTAAACAGTTAATTAAATAAAATTGCTAACAGTTTTCAACATATTACAATTAAGAAATAATACATTTATTAGCCAAATAAGATATGCAAAGTAATGAATTATTATTTTTATAAAAGAAAAAAAATGTGAGGAATATTAATTTTTTGTGTATTTCAGATCCATTTCCCGTCTATTTTTTTTATTTTATTTTTTTTTTTTTTATGGAAATAGAGATTTTAAAATTTAATGAATGAATATAAAGTGTTTTAAAGCTTAAGATGTGGAATTCTTTCTTTACAAGATCACTAGTATAAAATGGGATATTCTGAAATAAGACACACAAAAATTGTGTTATGTCTAATGTATGCATCATACAAAAATCTTATTGGCTTATCGTCGAAAGAATTAAGGAAAAAAGTAAGAAAATGTCTTTCCTAAATATGAAACTCAGTTACAAAATACAAAATCCAGACTCAAAAGGAAAATCTTAATATTTTATGTATAAAGGGGAGGAAAAATAGAAAACATTTGATATTCTTTAAAATGAAAGAGACTGAAAATTTAATATTGCTGGGGAAACCAAGACCTGGTTTTAGCTTCATTTAATCCAGCTAAGAAATTCTATTATTCTACTAAAAGGACTTAAAAAAACTTCATTTTGACATATTTTTTCCTCGTAACCCTTTTGTACTTTAAACTAAGAATAATTAAAATATTTTAATCTTAGAATAAAGTTTTTACTTACATCAAAAATCAATATAAAACACAAATTTGGGTTGATTTTTATAATAAATCCATCAATTTCTTTTATTTCTTATTTATTGATTAGTCTCTTTATTTTGGGTGAGTTGTTTTTATTTTATCCCTTTGCTTGATGTTTATTTAATGAACAAATTGAATTTATTTTATTGGTTTTCTCTCTCAACATTTATGTTCAATGTTCGATTTAAAGCAATTCGCTAATTAAAGGAAACAAGAGCCACTTTATTTACTCTTAGTAGTGAGATCATATAGCAATTCTCCCCCCCCCCCCCCCCACAATATAAGGGCTAGATTTAAGTAAATGTGATTCCCCAAGGTACTAATACCGTTTCGAAATATAACTCCAAAGACAACCGTCAACGCGAACATTGAGCTACTAAGGTTTAACATGCAGGGAATCTAATAGGAAATAGAATTTCCATCATAGATATGGTTTACGGATTATAATTCTACTTCTAATTTAGTTAGTTGGTGCCATGATCTCAAGTGTTTTAACTTTATAATAATTTCAACTATTTAAATGGAAAGAAATGAATTATTATTTATAGGGTGAATATTTTCTAATTATGGCTAGAGAGGTTGGTAGAAAGTAACACAACAATATTGTCACCACAATTTTTTATTATTATAAACTCACAATCCTCGTTTCGACATGTAATATCATCTTTAGTGTGCGAGTACCCCCACCTTGTACTGTTAGTTTGTAATGATGTTTGTAAAATAGTTAGCTTAGTAACTAACTCTTACTAAGTCAACACGCACACTGAACATGAAATTACATGTCGAAACGCGTTTGTGAGTTTATAATAATAAAACATTTTAGTGAGAATATTGTTGTGTTATTTTCTACCAACCTCTCTAGTCATAATTATGAAGTGGTACCACAAAATCTCAGAGGTATAGTTTTCTCGTCAAAATTTAGTTCCTGAGATATTAATGAAAATAAATCTGATTTTATGAATTACCAAAACAAAAATCGGTTGGTCAAACAAATTGTTGGTCACACACAATTTTCAACCGTCTGCATACATTAAATTAATTGCTTAAATGATACTCTTTTTCAAATAAAAAAACGAAACAATTGTGACAGATGTTAAATAAATTATAAAATAATTGGTATTAATAGCAAAAAATCATTAAATTCTCCAATAAGGGCCTGGGTGGCCGACTTTCAATCAGTCAAGTAAGCAGCATCGTGCGTGGTGGTTAGTAGTTGGATGAGTGTCCACCTTACTGTATAGCTCTGGGTTCAATTTCCCCCGGTCGGGCCCCCGCTCAATGTTTACCCAGCATTGTATAAAAAATTTGGCAGGTGCTGGAAAGAGTAACGCAACTATGGAAACCACGATCAACACTCTAGGCTGATATAGGTATCGAATTTCGAGAAGTTGCTACCCACCAGTAACTTAACACAAATGTGAATAATTTGGTTTCCAACCCGGGTTTGTTTAATTGAAAGTTACCCAAACCTAAGTACCCACCTAAGTACCCAAAGTACCCACCTAAGTACCACCTAAGTACCCAATAGGACGTGAGAAAGTTATGTGCCAAACTAATTGGCAAAAACCAAGAATAACTTAAAAGGTAAAACATTATATTTTAGCTTGCGAACTTACCGAAGGTAACGGAAGCTATGTGATCGCTCCGAAAAACGAAAATTTTTAGGTCTCCGACTTCAAAAATTCCAAGACAGAAATTCGTTTCAGACATCACGGAACATTATTGGTTCCGTGTCTGTCGGTCGGTTTGTCGTTCAATTTTTGTGAACCAACATATCTTAAAAAAGTCCAATTTTAATGAAATTTGGGTGATTGCTCATGAGTAGCCCATTGTTGGTCCCATATAAGATCCAACCTTCTGCGCTCATTTGTTTCTCTTCCACATGCGCACAAACATACATTTATTTACACCTATAGCTTCAAAAGTACTTATCTGATGTGTATGAAACTTTTATAGTTTACCGAAAGTAACCCGCAGATAGCCCCCCAGATTCATTTGAACCGTCTGCACTCTAACTTTTGCTTAATTGATACTTAAATTCAAGCAAAAAAATTAATAAAGCAAAATCAGAACAATTTTGTCAGATTAAAAATCCGGGGGAAACATTTAAACAAATTAGACAATAATGGCTTGTAAAAGCATATAATCAATAAAGTACGTGATAGAATGCGAGGAAGCCATGTGCCACACCAATGCAGTCTATTTTAGTTAAGATGAGGTGTGATGTAAGGTCGTCTTAACTATTATTCTCGTAATATTAGATTACCTAATAATCTATAGTTTCCTTTCTTGATAAATTACAATGTTTTCGCTTTTAGAGAAGCTTTTACCCACTTTGTATTGTTTAGTATTTGATTTTAAATATTAAAATTAATTTATTGCAAAAGCAGTTAAAAAATTAAATACATCAAATCATTTGCTTTTATGCAGAATGAAAATGCCAACATCGAAATTTTATCAAAAGTAACTAACTCGTGTTATTTATAATGAAATTAGTGCTTCAGACAAACATTTTGTCACAAAATTTAATAGAAACGTTGACACGTGTTGTACAGTAATATTGAGAATTTTTATAGCCATAATATGTTTTATATTCCTTATTGGGGAAGCCACACTTACACCTACAACATAATCTTATTTATACCATGTGCCTCAAGGAAAATGTAGCATGTTCTAATTCAAAGATAGTTATTTCATTTTTGAACATTTTATTGGGTTTACCCTAAACACAACTTAAATTTACAAACATCGAGGCTAAAGAGGAGGGAAGGAAATATCGGATATTGTATTTTAGAGCATTAGGAGGGTTAATCTTTCTTTCGAAAATGAAACTACGTTACCATAAATATCTAGATTATTCGTTTCTGCCATTATTCCACTAACCTAAGACAGCCAATCCACATTTAACTGAGGTAGGTGCAGTTTGTTGCCACTTTACTGTAATTAAATTTATTACAAACTGTCTAAGATTACTCATTATAAAGATTTCACATCCAATGACATGTTTAATTGTTATAGTCATGACTCATGGACATAGTCATAGTTATAATCATGACATATCATACTCTCTGATGTCTTGGAATTCTTTGGCCACGTATCCAACATCGAAATTTCAATTTCTCATTTTGAAAATATTTATAAAATATATAATACAAAGTTATTATTATAAATCCTTTATTATTATGTAATTTGGTTGTGTGAGTCATCGATAAGTCAATTTGTAAATTAATCAACTGGTTATTAAATAAATAAATTAATTATTTTAATGTTTTTATATAGGTATTTTTTTTTTTTTTTAATTAATTAATTTGTTAGAATGTTTTAGTATTACTAGAGTCTATGTGCCAAGTTTCAGCTCTATGAGATGACTGGAAGGTTAATTAGCCCATCAAAACTTTCGACGACAGACAACAGGGACAAAAAATCGAAGTTATTATAAAGGATTTAATAAAAAGGGCGTGGATTGAAATTCTCTTGAGGCGCTATAAAAGTGACAGTTTCAAATCATGAAATCAATTTGATTAGGGTTTGGTTATTATTTAAGTATAAAAAGCCAATATCGATAAGGTTACGAGGGAAATGTCGAATTATCGTCATTTGAAAAGCGGTTGTAAACAGGTAGTTTGAATATTAGCGAGATGATTTATTAGTGTGGGAAGGGTTTGAGTTCTAGGTCGTATTAGAGACCTGTGTCTAGGTTCAGAGGGAAGCAGCTCTCAGTATTTATAGGCAACTTGTTGCTCAGCTGCTCACGCCAAGCTCCTCGAGCGTCTGCCGGACAACCCTCTGGCCCATGGGCCTCTCTGTTAACCTCGGGCCCCTTAATTTTGCCTTGAATTTAGAACCGGAATACTCACACAGTAATTGTTCCTTATTGTTGGCTAACTTAACAGCTCAACTCGTTAAACAACACTAAAAGCATCTGACAGAGTATGCTAAAGTAAGGATCCTGGAAATACCACAGTATTAAAATTCAATGATGCTTCATTGATTTTTAATATCTAGGATATGACTTATTGGCATTTTCAAAAATGTAATTTATTCATTTTTTTAAATTCACAATCTATTAATAGTTCTTTATGTTGCTGACAAGTTTTTTTTATGTTTTAGGTCCGAGCCGAAGGCGAGGAAAGGTTAAATAAATTTACTGCAGAGGCGAAGCCGAGGCTGGAAAATTACATTTTGACTAACGAGGCGATGTCAAGGCAGGAAAATGTTAACTACCTGCTAAGGTGTAACCGAAGCAGGTAATCTTAAACGAGTCAGGAATTTAGTCAATTTATTTGATCTATTAACGACAGAAAAATGACACTAAAGATTTTTATTATTATAATTTTTATTGGTATTTTCAAAGATACAAATATTTAGTAGAATATTAGGCGTTTGCTGCATGTTTGTTACTTTGCTGACTATTTATTATTTTGCTGTGTGATTTTTTGACATTTTGCTGATTGAAAACAGTACAACAATGCTTAATTTTGCTGCCGTGAGTTGATAAAGTGAATTGTTTATTTTTTCTCAAGGGATTTTTTTAAATTTTCTTAAAAGTATAACTACAGGGTGATTCAAAAAGAATGAACCGATTCCATGATCAAATATTTCGTAAGTAAATGTATCAATCAGAATGAGGGAGTGGCTGTTAGATGGATTGGGTTTCTAAGTTTCAGATGGTTGTCACGAGACCGCACCAGGTGCATCGGTCTCCCAATGACGCTCTGTTGTTTGTAGACTGTCAAAATGACGACTCCTCAACAGAAGGCGTTCTATGTGTTCTCGAGTTTGCAAATTAAATCGTAGTTTGTGATTTTTTCTCTGGGGCTTTGTGAAGGATAAAGTCTTTGTTCCCCCATTACCAACTGGCCTGAATAACTTAGAACATTAAATGACAACTAAGATCAATTCAATTGATCCTGATATGCTTCAACGTATTTGGGAAGAATTCTCATATTGCCTTGATGTTGTCCGTGCTGCAAGGGGTGGCCATATTGAACACTTGTAACATGTTAAATAAAACTTGACTGTGAATAGAATAAGATAGATTCGTCTTTAAATGGGTTACAGTTTAGAACGACAGAAAAAAAAAATTTAAAAACCACTTTTTTGGACTCAGAGAGCCAAAACATGTAAATCAATTAAAATAGAATTTTCGCGCCATCACAATACTTTCTCTTTATGTACACTACAAATATGAGAAATTAAACAGTAAACAACCACCTGTTGACCACTTTAAATATTTATAAAAATAAATCAATTAAATGAGTTATTATGGGATTTAATTAAATATCTATATGAAAAAGTTTTGTTCGATTTATCGAACCGATTTTTTTAATTTTCCACAACTCTAATTAAATGAAGAAAATATTATTTGCCAAATCAAAATATCATTTAAAGCGAAACATCATCATAACTTGTTTTTGTATAAACAATAGTAAATCTACATAGATTGTTTTTGTAAAGCATGAAGCATTATCTCGAATAGATAAAGTGGTCAGGTTAATTTAATAAATGAAAATTTTTACCGCTAAGCGAACAGAACAATTCAACTATAAAAGGGAAAACAAAACTCTTTGATCTATTTTTCTTCATGAGTAGTTTTTAGGATTTGCTTGTTCGTAAAAATGTTGGCTAACAGACAGACACGAAACTATAAATGTACTCTGATGTCTGAAACGGATTTCTGTCAAGGAATTATTCAATTTGGTGCGACACGAAAATGTCGTTCATCAGAATAATCAGATCACTTTAAGTAAGCCCGCAAGTAAAAGCTTACTAATACATCGCGATGTGAAGAGAAGTATAATATTTTTAAATGCTATTATAACCAATAAGTTGTTACCCCTGAAAGAGTCTAGTTTCTGAGGTATTCAGTATTATTAATTGTGACTTCTCTGGAAAACAAAACCAGTCAATGTCATCAAATAACTGTTACTATTAAATATTTTTTCATTAAGAGTTATAATAAATTTATTAAATATGATAATTCAGGATTTAATTTCAGAAATAGACGTCAAAAAACAAATAGATATTTTGTTTTAATGGCTCTCTTTAGTAATGATATGTGAGCTGAGACTACTGTCATGCCAGGTTTACTCTTCATATATTATTGATCACACTCTATGAATAATAATTTGATGTATTAAATCAATTAAAATGTATACGGTATTAGACTTGTTTTATTGTGATTAATTTACTTTTTATTTTCTCTTATCATAACTGTTAAGAAAAAGAATACTTATTTTATATTAAAATTAACTAATTTATTTTTGACGTCCCCAGAAGTAACATCCTTATAATACCAAGGACAACTATAATTATTAAATATAAACGTGACGCAGTTAGCTTTGTTTTAGCTTCAATGCTTTGCATCAGGGATTTTAATCTTTTAAGATAATATCTTAAGCAAAGTTAAACCTTGATTGTAGATGGTTTAAATTACGGAAGCACACTCAATAGACTTATTAATAAAAGGCTTATTGATTTTATACATTGTTATGCAAATCCATTATATATTAATAAATTAAAAAAATATATTTATATCGTCTTAAGAAATTAAATATATATAATATAGTGTATGATTTAAAAAATGAACAAAGATGTTTAAATAAATAATCTTGAAGGACATTATTATAATCAAATATTAAATTAAGCATGCGTCATACGTAAAATCGTTATAAAAGACGCCCGACTCCGTCGCGTCGTCGCAGTAAACAATGGCTAAAAAGAAGGAGCAGCAAAGTGCCGCGGCTTATAATGCAAGAGAATTCAATTATTATAAGTTAAAACAAATTGAAAATAAAGTTCCTTTTAAATATAGCCTCGCTTGAGAGTTAGGATCGGAGCTGGTGAATTAATTAGAAGGGGCCTTCCAGGTCTTTGTTGGAGGCAAGGAAGAGTTATTTACTGCCTTGGCCCCGGGTAAACACCGACTATTGGACGGTACAAGGGGCCGAATTTACATAGTGCAGGAGATCCAAGAGGGACAGGCCTCCAAATTACATCTATACCTTTAACTTGTGTCCTCTTCAACAACCTTAACCCTAGACACTTGCCTCTAAAACCACATTCTAAACCGTCGACCTGTCTTCTGCCTACACACTGTCTCATTCTATTCTCACTTCTTTACGTCATATCCAAATTATTTTACTTTTTAAATTAAAATCATTCATCTAAAAGTATTAGTGAATTTCATAAATGATTAAATTGCATATTTTAATTTAAACGGTGAAAAAATGTATTCTTAAAAATGTTTTGGACAATATCAAAACCACATAGGTATACGCTAATGCCTCTGTGCATTAAAACATATTTCCTAAGCACTACTTTGTTAACCAAACAATTTAAAATATAGAATAATCAGACGGCAATATAACTGTTAATAGAAAAAAAAAAAAAAAAAAAAAAAAAAAAAAAAAATATATATATATATATATATATATATATATATATATATATATATATATATATATATATATATATATATATATACAATATATAAAAAACCAGACGGCAATATAACTGCTAATGTGCCGTTAGAAGTACGAAAGACATTAAAATAAATATTTTTAGTTGTCATTGCAGCAAGTCACAATTTTACTATTACCACTTAGGAGCACGTTGCTATAATAGGTACGTTTCCTCTAAGTTTACAAATTTTAGATTCAAAGTGTTTTAATATTAAACGTTCAGCGATTAGTTAATACTTCTCCAAGGGAGCTAGCGTAGCCGTGTGAGTTAAACCACGTCTGCTCGGCCATCACTGAATCTCGAGTGGAACGAGACGGGGTTCGATTCCTCGCCGTGACACTCTGATTTATATGGCTCACTATTGATCACATCATACTCGCTTCGGCGGTACAAATGTACATATGTATGATGTGTGAAGTGGCTGGAACTCTCTACCGCGGGGCGTAAAAAGGGCCTGAATGATGGCCTAATTGCAAGGTTCGAACAAGTGGTTCGTCCTACCCGTCCTAGTAGAAAGTACTAGACTACTACTACTACTACTAATACTTCTCCAATGGTTCACGGCATTATTAATGTAAAAATATAAATCAACGAAGAAAAGACCAATAAAAGAACCAGAGAAAATTATAACATTTTATATTATAAATTATGCAGTCCGTTGCAATTGCTGTTCATACAGATTCATCGATAAATATATTTTCCATGATACAATAACTATAAAAAGGGAAATTAATTATATAGTGGTGTACAAAATTGCAAAGATCCTAGTGAAAAAAAATGAGAAAATATTCCTGTTAATTTATAATAATTTACAATTTGCAATATTTTATCTGTAATGCGTTTCGACTGAAGTGACCTTAAGTCATTAGTAAAACTTCTGCATTAACTATTACATTCTAGGTATACTATTTGATTTTTTTTCTTAACTCGGACTAGAAATATTATAATGTTAAATGAAAATCTCGAAATTTATAACGGTATCATTATAAGAAAATTTTTCTTTAGAAAAAATGTCTAATATTATAACGCCTTGCAGTTCGCAGGCTCATTTTCTCCTGACAATATTTCAACTTGTTCTAGGGGCATTCCATTTCCTCGACCGATAAATTACTTAAATCTGTTCAGGTCCTTCAGAGATTAGATTAAATTCCTTCGTCTTTAATAATAAGGCTCTCGCACGGAAAGTTAATTCCCTCGGATATACATAATGTCCGGAAATCCAATAGACTTTACAAGGGTGGTGCCCTTCACAAGGTACTTTAAAATTTTAATATTGAAAATTAATTTCGACCCCGGTAATAAACAGAAGTAACGAGAACGAGGAACCGGCACGGCTTTATAGCACTGCCTTAATTCAGCGTAAGCTA
Organism: Gerris lacustris; assembly: GCA_951217055.1. Lineage (NCBI taxonomy): Eukaryota > Metazoa > Arthropoda > Insecta > Hemiptera > Gerridae > Gerris > Gerris lacustris. The sequence continues at coordinate 59,398,683 of OX578276.1, read as the reverse complement.
TAAGTAACCAATTATTTAGCGATTTCGTTTATACCAGATAAACAGGTAGGTATAAGAAGAAAAATTATATAATATCAGAAATATATATATTCTTTTTCGGGAATCTCCGGGTCACGCCCACAAGCCGTTGTTATAACGAGCTAACAATGTCTAACCGTTCTTTCTTATATCATATTTTGATAGCTCTATTCCAATAAATATACAACATGTGGATATAAAAAAAACAGCTTTAAACCGACGGCTATATTTACTTCAATTTTTTAAAGGATAATCCCTTCCTTAATTGGATATTTTTTTCCGAAAGCCAAACCCCACGATCAATTTACATTTATAAGCAATTTAAATTCATAATCATTGAATCAAAAGATGCTTTGAATGTAGGCTCCATGCTTTTTTCTCAAACAAAATTATTTGTGTGCTTATATGAGAGGGATTATCCTCCACAATGTCTTTATTATACCAAAATAAATATTTTAAAAAATAAACACATAATAACAGCCGTTGTAGAGATCCTTTTTATTCCCTCTCATCCAATGGAGATAAGATTCAAAAACTTTAGATAAGGCATGGACAGTACAAAATATACTCAAGTTAATTCTCTATTCTTCCCTTGTGAAGACTATTCATTGCAAACTATAGGTAACCACTAAATAAGGGAAACCCAAGAGCCTTACCATCTCCCTGGAACTAAAGTCGAGACACTAACAATTTTCCAGGATAAGAGAGAAAGTGTAAAATAACAGTCCCCTAATGTGCTAATACTTTAATATGATAAAAATAAAATAATAATAATAAAAAATGAACCCCTTCTGAAGTAAATAAGGTTCTTGAATCCTACTTAACGGAATACCTAATCAATTTATAAAAGCAGGTGTGTCCTGTTTGTGAATGGAATAATAATTCATTAATACAATAATTCTATTTTATCATTTAATTGAAGGAGAAAAAAGGCTTATTGGCTATTGTTAAAAAGAATTAATAATGTATTCAATAAAACTATAAGATAAAAACTCCTAGGTCCGGGTCAGAAAAAGAGTTTGCACTACCATTGTGAAGTACCTCTTTATAATGATTTAGTTAATATTTACCACGAGGTCGGGGGGCCTAATGCAAAAGCTGCCTGTTGAAGGCAAATGTAACAGATTGTTAGTTTATAACAATCGTTTTTAAAAGTTTGCACTTGTAGACTTTAAGAGGGTGAGGCGGGGTCAAGAAGAAAGCGCCGTCTCATTTTGTCTGAAATTAGCCGCCCCTTGCTCTCGAGTCCTATCGTCTGTTCCCCAACAGCACTCTCCGAGTTTGAAAACTTTTTCAGACTTGTCTCTTCCACCCTACTCAACCCCCCCCCCCCCCCCGCCCCCAGCTTTCTTCGGGACAGTTCTTTCTTTACCCCTACCCCCTTCTTTTTTTTCTCTCTTCTTCTTCGAAGCACTCAGAAGTTAAAAGATGATTCCCCCAATTTTACTCTACCTCTGGGCTAAAGCAGACTCTTGTGGAAATTAATTGGGTATAGCTGGTATAAATGCAATTTTAATAAAAAAAAAGGAGAAGAAAAATGGTTTATTTACAAATAAAAATTTAAAAAGACTAAAGAAAGGGAGAAGAAAAAAATCATTAAATATCTATTATTATAGTAAATAGGTAGATAATTATTTTAACAAAAAAAAAAAAAAAAAAAAAAAAAAAAAAAAGAATTAATAAGATTTGATAGTAACATTTTTATAGCAGACTGTTTCCAAAGGAGTTTCGATCATACATTTAAATATTTTGTCTACTAATTCAAAGTACATTTGACGCTCCAAGGCTTGTAGCTTTTTTATAAGTAATAAACAATAGAAGGCAAGTGCACGGAGCTTGGTAACCACAAAAAAATCCTGGTTAAATTACGATATGGAGTGAATGAACCTGTTATAAGTACCTCTAGGCTAGGATATGAGCCTCTGGAGCCACTCTATATTAACATAAGATTGACTTCTATACTTAAACAATACTATATTTATATATAGGCTAATGTACATTCTACTATATATTTATGGTTTTAATAAGATACAATGTCAGGGATATTACAATGTATGTCCAAATCATACTTTATAATATGACTTAAACAATAAAGTTTGAGATCATGTCTCTATAGAAACCTTCCTTTAGTTAACTAGCTTCTTACATAAAATAATTTTTGATTCTTTGGTATTTTTAAGATTGTATATCGTATAAAATAATGTTACCCGAAACGTTTGTTGTTAAATGGTGTTTTATTAAGAACCATATAAATGAAAGTGTGAGCTCGAATAATTATCGCTAGGGTAAGAATATTAAAAAAAAAAAAATATCCCAATTGTGTGGCTCATAGCTTTCTCGCGTCTTATTGTGAAGAATAATAAGTTAGATGTTAGCTTCAAATGTACTTATATTCAAAGTAAATGATCGCTGAAGCTTGAATTTTTACCTATACCGTCCAAATTTCAATACATCCGGACAAGGAATGTTTATGATATGGGTTGACAAACAGACTGACTCTTCATGTATGAATGGACCTACATTCATACATGAGACCAAAATGTTGTCTGATGCCTGAAATGCATTCCAGGAGGTTGCGTGCAACAGTGTCTTACTAACATACTACTTCTTAGCAGAAGTGTCTTACTAGAAATTTGTGTACAAGTTAAGTGTTGATGTTAGTTTGTCCCTCAATAGGTTAGTAATTAAAATATTATTCTAAATCAAAGTGGTCACCTATCAAGTGACAAACTAACATCGACTTGATTTGTTCTTCTAACTAATTTTGTACTCAATATCATGAATATCAACATGGTCCACCATAATGGGCGCGGAACATGTCCGCTCTCTCCCGGTATTTTCTTTCAAACCCCTATTGCCAATCTATGTCCCACAGACGAACTTAGCCACCCACATATTCTTAAAAGACACTAAATGATTAACTCGTACACAAAATTCTAGATTGATGTTAGTGAGACACTTTTTTGCACGCTATCACCTGGACTACAAGGAAATAGGAGGCATAAATGATAACTCATTCTTCAGAATGTCTTCAGAATCTTCGGAAACCTCATCATTATGCCCGTAAGATACCAGTAGGTGCACAACAGTTAAATGTAAAAGACAATTAGTAATATCGTTTTTTATTCTAAAATTTTGCTTCCGAGCTTACCGAAGGTAACGGAAGTATTGTGTTCACTTTTGAGAACGAAAAACTTTTATGTCTCCGATTTTAAAAATTCCAAGACAGAAATCCGTTTCAGACATCAGGGAACATTTTTGGTCTCGTGTCTGTCTGTCTGTCTGTCGGTCTGTGAATTATGAAACGTGCGACGATATCTTGAGTAAATGTCGACCGATTTTGATGAAATTTGGTAGACATGTTCATTTTACCAATGCCCAGGACGAGTTCGTTGGACAACGTTATCCGTCCAAGCGTTCACGAGCAACGCTCACGTAAACGGGAACTTCAAATTTAAAATTGGAATTTTAGGTCGGGAAAAAATCTAACTTTATCTAGTCAATGAGGCAAATAAATTTTTCAAATACAATTGTTTAGTAAAACCAACAGCGACACCGCTATGAAGTGTTAAAGATCGCTAAAACTATTAATAATTTTTACACAATAAACAATATAGTCCAGTCAAACTAAACATTTTACCTTGCAAAAGGTCGGGTAGTTTTGATTTTTGGATATGTTGTAGGTGTAGGTTCATTAATGAAAACCTTAAGTTTTCGACCTCGGTGGAGCGCCGCCGGCGCCGCTGGGGCCGAAATACCGCAAAATGTTGGACTTTTTTCCAGTTTTAGCCCGTTTTCTCCAAGAAGAAGTGGTTTAATCGTAAAAATGACTCTATTATTTAATAAAGTAGACTAAATTTTGTACAATTATATAAAAAAATCACCTTTCTATCACTATTACTTTATAATGTACAGCCCTTCAAATATCGAGTATTTTTTTAATATTTTCAAAATATGCTTGTTTTTTGTTCGTTTTTTCAATTTTCCACCCTGAAGACTTGATTTTCCATCAAAATTTATAAGGATCAAGCTTAAAGTAGTATAATCATTCTATTATGTGCAACCAGTAACAGCTATTTATTGTTAATAGCTTTCGGTACGGCTTATTGAAGTTAGAATCGTCTTTAGGGAAATAACATCAAACAGTACATAATGATATAATATATAATGATATAATAGTATGATTTAATTATCCGGTTTGATTCGCCATGAAATTTTTTTTTTTAATTACATTTTTTGTCTCTTTGAAGGTCCTGGTCCTAGTGTGGCTTCTTCTACTTTCCCATTGTCCTTCTCCTCTTGATGTACTTTATCGAGATCATTATTACCAGGTGCAATCCAAACAACATCATCATCATCATCAAAGTCACCCAAATCAAATGATGTTTCGAAGTCTTGAGAATTGCTAGCATAAAAGACTTCTGGCCTATTATCGCAAGACTCACCAGAACAAAATGTGCATATTGTTGAACATTTCATCACAGCTTTTCGGCACCCACACGCTGTACTACAACCTTTTCTACAGCCACAGGAAATAAATTTAAGAAGGGATTGAGGCGCGGGATCTTTCTCTATTCTCTTTGGAATTAGGCCTATATTTGTGTGTACCCAGCCCCACTCACAACTCCCTCACTTTTCACAACTCCCATCCATTTCTGTACCTAAAACATGCGCGAAAAAATGAAAAATAAAATAAAATAATATAACAAACCTCGTTGTAGAAGGTTGGAATGCAGTAAACAACTTAATGTTAGTTACCTGGTGGTAAGACCGTATAGCGTGAAATCGTGCAGCATCTTGAGTTGGAGGCAGTCTGGCTAGATTGAACGTTGCTTTGGCCGATTTTACGAAAAGTTTGTACCGAAGGTCATTGAGGTTTTCAATGTTTACCCCCATATATTGCCACCAACAACTGTTCACCTACGTCAGCAATCTGCTCAGGTGTGGCATCAGGGTCCAGAAATATTGTAGCAGCTGTTTGAAGGTGTGGCTGCTTCTCAAGCAGTGAACATATTTTATTTTTTCCATGGCCAAAGAGACATGATGTGGTGTCGCAGCCAGTAAATGCGTGTATAATAAGAATTATTTTAGACAGAGAAAACTTAAACGAGGCTGATGAATAAAATACATTCTGTGATTTTCCTCTTCCACATTTCTGGAAAAAGATATTATTTTCGCTCTGTGCCAGTCCTGTCAGAAGAACCAGAAGATCTATGTCTTCACCTACAATTACTACTGCATCAAACTCGGAGGACTTGGAAATGGCGGCGGTTACGATTAACACATCTGCATCCTCTGCTGCCTGCTGCACTAATATATTAGCAATTGCTAAATGTTCCCTCATCATATCAATTAAACGGATCTTGTTGCGTTCATTTGCCAAAAACATTTCTTGGGGGACTTTGGCTTCATCAAAAATTAAATCACGAGAGGAGTGTGCCTTAACTCGACGAATACGTTCACTGCTCTTCGTACATTTTTTGCCAGCTAAAGCTTGATTTAAAGCTTGATCCTTATAAATTTTGATGGAAAATCAAGTCTTCAGGGTGGAAAATTGAAAAAAAACAAGCATATTTTGAAAATATTAAAAAAATACTCGATATTTGAAGGGCTGTACATAATAAAGTAATAGTGCTAGAAAGGTGATTTTTTTTTATATAATTGTACAAAATGTAGTCTACTTTATTAAATAATAGAATCATTTTTTCGATTAAACCACTCCTTCTTGGAGAAAACGGGCTAAAACTGGAAAAAAGTCCAACATTTTGCGGTATTTCGGCCCCAGCGACGCCGGCGGCGCTCCACCGAGGTCGAAAACTTAAGGTTTTCATTAATGAACCTACACCTACAACATATCCAAAAATCAAAACTACCCGACCTTTTGCAAGCGAACACCCCTTTTTGACGACAGATTGACTGGACTAATAAAGTAATTTAACAATAATTTTAATGTTAATATAACAATAAAGTACATGATATGATGCGAGGAAGCTATGTGCCACACTAATTGGCAGTCTATTTTTACCTCTCATCTTGGTGTAGTCTTAATAAGAACTTAAGTAAGCCTTTAAGTTTATATTTTATTGTAATAATTTAGGTCGTATTTTTTTATGTTAAAAAATGGAACTAAACAAATTTAACATTGGAGTTAATGAAATGCTGGTTGAAGATACTTTTGTAAAATTTTATTTTTAGAAATTAAATGTCATGATAAATGGATGATGAATATTTACGTTGGAATTAGAATAGTCTACTAAATCAAGCAGCCATTTAGCCTAGATTTCTCAGAAAGGCACATTAAGAACACATTAGTAATGATAAGTAAAAATCTGGCAACTTGTGAATGTTGAATTAGTTCTTAGTGGTACTTATATTAGTGATAAAGACATTCTTAAACGTTAAAGGACGATTAATGGAATCCTCATATATTAATCACAATATTTACTTTGTATTATTTCTGTTGTTTGTCTTCATCTTTAAGGACCTAAGAAAAATTATAATATAAGTATTATTCCAATTAATATATTAGCTGTAGACATGCATAATATTAGTATGCTTTTAATCGATATGGTATTATATTCACGAATGCAATGCTTTCTCATTCTTCTATAATAAGAATATTTTGCTTCCGAGCTTACCGAAGGTAACGGAAGCATTGTGTTCACTTTTGAGAACGAAAAACTTTTATGCCTCCGATTTTAAAAATTCCAAGACAGAAATCCGTTTCAGACATCAGGGAACATTTTTGGTCTCGTGTCTGTCTGTCTGTCTGTCTGTCTGTCTGTCTGTCTGTCTGTCTGTCTGTCTGTCTGCCGGTCTGTGTGTCCGCGAATTATGAAACGTGCGACGATAACTTGAGTAAATGTCAACCGATTTTGATGAAATTTGGTAGATCATCTTACCAATGCCCAGGACGAGTTCGTTGGACAACGTTATCCGTCCAAGCGTTCAAGAGCAACGCTCGTGAGCTTCAAATTTGAAATTGGAATTTTGGGTCGGGAAAATAATCTAACTTCATCTATTCATTGAGACAAACATTTTTTTCAAATACAGTTTTTATTAAAAATTCCAAGACAGAAATCCGTTTTAGACATCAGAGAACATTTTTGGTCTCTTGTCTGTCTGCCTGTCTGTCGGTCTGTGTGCCCGCGAATTATGAAACGTGTAACGATAACTTGAGTAAATGTCGACCGATTTTGATGAAATTTGGTAGAAATGTTCATTTTATCAATGCCCAGGACGAGTTCGTTGGACAACGTTATCTGTTCAAGTGTTCACGAGCAACGCTCGTGAGCTTCAAATTTGAAATTGGAATTTTGGGTCGGGAAAATAATCTAACTTCATCTATTCATTGAGACAAACATTTTTTTCAAATACAGTTTTTTAGTAAAACCAACAGTGATCGCTATGAAGTGTTAAAGATCGCTAAAACTATTAATAGTTTTTACACAATAAACATTATAACAATAAAGTACATGATAGGATGCGAGGAAGCTATGTGCCACAATAATTGGCAGTCTATTTTTGTTGTTTTTATGATTGAAATTATATTAGTATTAATTTGTAACTTAAAATAAGTGAATAAAACAGTAAATCTCTTTAAAATACCTTCAACTATCTACTTATAAGCAGACTTACTAATGCAAACAATATTTTTTCGGTGATAATTTAGGATTATCAATTAATTTTACTTATTTATTATTAATCATTTAAGAGTTATAAATTCTGATAGTGTGATTTTAGGAATAAATAAGGCCATTTAACATCCGGCATATGTACAACTGGTTCTAGTAGATAACAAAAAAATGTTAATCATTATATTGAAACTAAAGGAAGCCACTGAAAAATATTATAAATATTACGAACTTATAAATTAATTAAATTATATATAGCTATTTTTAAAAAATATTTTATGGGTTTTAATTGATAAAAGCACGTGCACTATGTGCCCTCAAGCTCCACTACTAAATTTAAAACATCAGAAACGGTATAAAATAACCTCCACCTTGTACCTGTTCAGAAACAATTATTTACGATCCCATTCTTTATTCATAACACATAGACAAAAAAATATTATAATTATAATCAGGAAAAACAACTGTTTCCTTAATGAATAACAACAAAAATTGATTCCTATTATAACAAAATGTAAAAGAATAACATTCGTGAATAGAATAATGTAGCCATTAAAAACATACTTGTCTAATACAAATGAAATATAACTTCAATATGCAAATCTACAGCTAAAATATTAATTGGAATAATACTTCTATTATGATTTTTGTGTTTAAAAAACCCAATAGATTCACACATTCAGACTATAAATAATGTTAATTAACTTACTTTTAAATTTACCATGTGAACATATTAATTAGGTCCTAATATCTGTAGAGATTTATTTTCAATTAGTCATTAACAATTGTATTTTTGTAATTATTAAAATACACTGTTCTTTTATAGATAATTGATTAAATTTAATTATATTTTTAGAGATTTATATATATACTAGCTGGGTACCCGTGCTTCGCTACGGAGTGTTATAATAATTAGATAAGTTTATAAACAACCATAATGAAACATTATAAATTATTTTACTATGCAAGAATATCTAGATTCTACCTCTCCCTCCTATTTCTATACCCCCTCCTCTTTGATAAGCAAATTTTTAAATATCCTAAATCCCCCCCCCCCCCTTAAGTAAAATATGACAAAACAATACATAAAAACTATTACTCTACTCTTAAAGATCTTTTGCATCATCAATGGTATTCATTACATTGACCCCGTATTCATTACTTGTACCATACCCCTGTGTACCAAATTTAAATTTCGTAAATGCATGTAGGCTGTCATTTTCCCCTTGCTTTGAAGTTCAAGTGGGCAAATTTTTATGGACATCGAACTAAAACTGTAGATTTGTATAAAGAACATACACCCACATACGTTGATTTATATATATATATATATAGCTATACATTTCCATTTTACCCCCTTCTAAATAAAATTGTACATAACAACGATTACTTTTCTCTTAAAGTGCTTTTCAACGATATGCATGATATGAAGGGAGTCCATTACTTCGACATTTTTACACCGTACCCCTTTGTACCAAAATTTAAATTTCGAAAATTCATGTAGACAGTGACCTACCCCTTGCTTTGAAGGGAAAGTGAGTAAATATTCATCAAATTAGGATAAAACTGTAGATTTGTATTAAAGACATGTACCCTCATACAGACACTCTTCTTTTTTTATAAGATATAGCTATATTTTTCCATTTTACCCCCTCCTAAATGAAAATACATATGACAGAACTGTACATAACAACAATTAATGTAATCTTAAAGAGCTTTTCAACGATATGCATCATAAAGGGTATTCAGTCCTTTGACCCCGTATTCATTATTGTAACCTGTTCCCTGTGTACCAACATTTAAATTTCGAAAATTCATGTTGACACTGATTTTTTCTTCCTTTGAAGGTCAAGTGTGCATTTTTTGATCGAGATCAGACTAAAACTATGGATTGTATAAAGAACATACACACATACGTTGACTTTTAGATATATTTTTCCATTTACCCCCCTAAATGCACGTAAAAACAATTATTGTACTCTTAAAGAGCTTTTCAACTTAGACATTTGTACCCCGTACCCCTGTGTACCAAAACTTAAATTTCGAACATTCATGTAGACAGAGATCTTCCCCTTGCTTTGAAGGTCAAGTGAGCAAATTTTCATCGAGATCAAATTAAAACTGTTGATTTGTATAAAGAAAATAAACACACACACATACGTTGACTTATATAGATATACATTTCCATTTTACCCCCCTCCTAAATGAAAATATGACAAAAACGTACTTAACAACAATTAATGTACTCTTAAAGAGCTTTTCAACCATATGCATCATGAAGGGTATGGATTACTTTGACATTTGTACCCCGTACCTCTGTGTACCAAAATTTTAATTTCGGAAAATCATGTAGGCAGTGACCTTCACCTTGTTTGGAAGAAAAAGAGTGTAAATATTCATCAAATTGGGATAAAACTGTAGATTTGTATAAAAGACATTCTCTTATATAGATACTCTTCTTTCTATATATAGATATAGTTATATTTTCCATTTTACCCCCCTCCTAAATGAAAATATTACAAAAGTGTACATAACAACAATTACTGTACTCTTAAAGAGCTTTTCAACGATATGCATCACGAAGGGTATTCATTACTTTGACCCCGTATTCATTACTTGTACCCCGTACCCCTGTGTACCAAAATTTAAATTTCTAAAATTCATGTAGACCTTGATTTTTTCCTTGCTTTGAAGGTCAAGTGTGCAAATTTTCATCAAAATCGGGCTAAAACTGTAGATTTGTATAAAGAACAAACACACACACACACACACACACACACACACATACGTTGACTTTTATATATATATATATATATATATATATATATATATATATATATATATATATATATATATATATATATATATATATATATATATATATATATATATATATAGTAAAAATACTGGAGTTCTCATAAATATATGGATAGTTATATAAGAGAACAGCCATTAAATAAAAACTTTTTTCTGGCCTATTATAGTCATTGCACTAATTAAATTCAAATATACTTGTAGAAGAAAAATTGTCATTTACCCTTGTAAATGGCGTGTGATTTCTTAGTTCTTTAACTTAATGGTCTATTAGCCATTATAACAATTTATTTGATTAATAAAAATAAGATTTAATATAATAATATTTAATAAATAAATGAATTAAAATTAAATAATAAAATCACTTGATATTCTTTCTCATTGACTTTGTTCCAGTAATTTGAAAATTAAACAGTAAACCTATAATTAATGGTAGTATTATATATTGTTCCTGTGGGTTTATATGTTAACAAGAACTACAAAAAAACCAAATATTTTTAATGAACAAAAATGACGAGGGCCTGTGAGGTAATTGAAAAGTCTCAATCTTGCATGGGAGGTTGGAAAGAACTCGTTAGCAGAGCATATAATGTCGGTCTAACTCCGCCCCCGAGTCAATAATTACCTTTGATAGGCACTTGTTATAAACCATCGAAAAACAAACAAACATTTCCCCCTTTCTTCCTCACTTAATAAAACCCATCTTAGCGAGAAAAAAATTCCCTTTTTTTTATCTACTTTAATCAAAAAAGAATAATTTTGTTTTTAATAAAAGATAAACTATAATATTAAAATAAATTGCTCAATAATTATATATTTACCTACATCGGTACATAATATAAATAAGTAATCGTTTTTGTTATGATAACATATACAACATATTACATCTATAATATTTTAACTGTTCAATTTTTATAATAAATGAAAAACTGAAGTCTACAGGATACTAATTTGTACAAATTTTAATAACATTTATTTGAGATTTCTAAGCTTAATTGTGTTATGAAATGGTAAATAGTATTATTTGGAAATGCAATTTTTAGACAGGTCAACTCAAACATAGAAAGAATAAAATATTAATTGTAAAATATTATTGTTCAACTTAATGCAAATGGCAATAATAATTATTAACTGGAAATCTGCCTGATATCACCCGGACACTAGACTTTTATCCATAATTACTTCGTCATGTGATTTATGTCGATTTTCGTGGTTAAATTTAATTATTTCTGAACATTTTGTCAGAATTTACAATAAAAATGAACCTATTGAACGGGGAATCGAACGCCGACCTCACCTTATTTACTATAATTATCATAATTCCATCAACACAATTGATATTTAAATGGACTAGCATTAAAATAGGTTCAAAAAGGTTCTACATTTATTATAGTTCTTTGGTAATCTCAAGCTTAGAGCTATAATTAATTTATTAATTTTACTTCAGACTATGGTTATTCTGACCATGTAAACAGAATTTCTTTCAAATCAGTTAAGTAGCTTAGGATACACACGTCTACAAGCAGACCTTAATGTATGATGGCAGATAGACATTTGGAAATAAACTATTTTTCTATATTCAGGGGACATTAAAACGTGTAAATCAGACAAAATCCATTTGCTTCTCTTTAAATATATATTTTACGTAGCTATATAATTGAGGAAAATAAATTGTTTTTTTTTTTTGTTTTTTTTTTTTTTTTAAGATGTAGCTGTTTTCTTCCATCTTCTCTGAATATAATAAAATATGGCATATATTTCTAATTAATAGACCTTGGTAATAAATATTGGTCAGAAAAGAATGGAAAAATAAAGAATGCAATTTTTGTTGTATAAACAATATTATATTCTTTTACAAATGAAATAAAACGATACAAAAAGCACAGAAAAGGATGCAAAGTTGAAAAAAGAGAAAATAAAAAAAAAACATCATGAAAGGGCTCTATTTATTGAAGGGTTCACTCAGGGTTTCTGAAAAAGTTAATTAAAAATAAAAGTTGAATGGTCGAGGTCCACCAAAAGTGTGCCGAAAATAATATACGAAAACATTTTTCTAATTATACCAACTGCAGTCACTTGAGAAAACAAGATGAATGGATCAAATAGAATGATGAATCTGTCTTGATTGGCCATAGAATAGCTGAATGAGTATAGTGATGACGTGAATGAAATAAAAATTAATGCCGAGTTGAATTTATGAAAAATGTATGATGCAATGTGTGGTAGACTATTGAACTCAATGCTCTGATTTATTCTTTCTGCATAGTAGCACTCAAGCAAAGGCACTCAACAATAACTCGTTCCAAGCATGTTAAACCTTATTCATGTTAAATCGAACAAACAATCATATGTCAATATGATGAATGAAAATTATTGTATTAATTGACTATCAAATTTCAATTAGCATAAAAAAATATATATAAAGAAATTCATAAACTCTATGGATAACTATATATATATAGTTTATAATTGTATAAAAGTATGAAAGAGAAATGTCTCTCCACCAAACCTAACTTTATTGTACAAAGTCGGCTTTTGATCACAAATAGTCATCTCCTCTATTGAAGAGGCGAGATAAAGTGAGACACAGTTAACGTAGTCCATAAGGGAAGTTTAAATCTGAATATCAGATTTAATGTCAATTCAACAACTCAGTCACAACCCCTACGCTATTTGTAGTTGAAAGCGCTTTGAACACTCTTGGTCACTCCACTATCATTATACATTTGATGCCTCTCCATGCATATTGGAAGTGAATAAAACACAAAAAGAATTTGAATGATTATTTAAAATAGTCTGACAATTTTCGCGTCCTATTGCTTACGTTAATGATGTTTCGATTTTACGACCCAGTACAGTATTATTTATTTAATTAATTTGCATGAATTAAAGAACCAATTAAAAACGAAAAATATTGATGGATTTTGGTAGGCATTTTTTGAATGTAAAGACAAGAGAAATTCTTCAGGCCGTCGGTATGATTGGAAGAAAAATACAATAGCTAATATTTGACACCGTCTAGATTTAAATTGGGCGAGGTCAGTAGATGGTTGGGTGTCCGCCTGATCATATTATTCTGGGATCACATCCCGGACCGGGTTACCTGCTAAATGTTCACCCAGCATTGTTTAAACAAATGGGTAGCTGCTCAAATGAATACCGCTACCAGTTTTCGGCCTGGAAACCATGATTGGCAGTCTTGGTTTTATATTAAATGGAGTTTGCGACCAAACACTTCACACTAATGTCATGAGTTTGGTTCCTAACCTGGGTTTATTCAATGGATCCATCTAAGTGACCTGCGTCTTCGGGTGTAAAAACCCCCGGATAATAAATAGTCATTACCAGGGGACTGATGATTTACCATGAATAAGTTGTATATTGCTTTATGAAAATAACTAACTTATTGAGAATAATATCCTATTATTTCCACCATTGACCTTGGTAATCAACTGCTAAACCCAATAAAATTAAGGAAGGAGTGTTGCATTAGTGTAGATTCTTATAAAAGTGATTCTGAGGCGAAGAAGGAGATATAGGCTGACAAATAAGCTGCGATGTTTACGAAGGACCAGGAAACAATTATCTCCTGTAATCCTATTATTGGAAGAAGATTGCCTTTACGTTGAATTGTTATTTTTTAATAATCGAAAAAAAGTAACAAGTTAATATATAATTTTATCAATGTTGGCGTTATAACATTTTTTGTTCCGATAAATGGCCAAGAGAAACTTTATGATAATTTGCAACTAATTATAATAGACTGAGAGAATGAGGTTCAATTATTTCGCTCTTCGTCTAAGATTGAATGAGGTAGGAGTTGAGATCATAGTGATTGAATACGGGAATCTTTGAATAATGATTTGAGTTCGACTACTAGAAAGGACGACAAGTTCCTCAAAAAAGTCTATCCGACATTTGAGTAATGCGGCTGATTCTTCCGTCTTAAAAATACCAAATTGTTATTATGCTAATTACTGTAACACTTCTAAATCGAATAAAACTTAAAAATAAAGTTAATAGAAAATTGTATATTTTACACAATATAACATACTATAATAAATAAGTTACAATGCAATAGATGAGATAACTTTACATTTATATATATTTATATAAAATACAATGAGATACACGTGTATTACATTTCCAAAACATTAAGGAGTTCTCAAAGTTCTTTGCCTCGAAACTTTGATAACTCCACTTTTTAGTTTTCGTGTAAAACTCAAAAGTTTCACACAGTCCTAATACAATCCCAGCCAAAATAAGTTTCTCTTCCAACTTACAATGTGACATTCGATTTTCTGTTTCATGAAGTGGACATGAATCCATTAAATTTTATGTAAGTTTTTTCTTAGGCGGAGAGAAAAGAATGAACTCCTCAACAAAGTAAAAGTGATAAATTAGTTATAAGCATAAAAGTCTTAAAAAGATTTTGTTTTTTAACTTCAGTTTCTATTGTGTAAATTTACAAATATAGAGTCTTACTTTTTAAGACTATTATTTCATTTACTAGTTTTACAATATATATATTTATATGTAAGTGTATGTGTGACAAAAAAGAATAAGTATTATAAATATGCATTACATTTTATAGATCTTTCTTTCTGTTTTTTGTTCCCTCATAACTTCTGTTCTGCTTAACGTTGAACTAGACAGCAACCAAATTGTTCAGCAACTTCAATGTGTTTTAAGTGAATTCAGGATTAGACAACCATTTATTTTAAACATTTCAGCAGATTGAACTATTTAAAAATCATTTTTACGTTACTTCTGTTCTTCTTAAATAAATAACACTGTAGAATATATTAAGATAATATATTAATATATTATTGTAAATATTGTTAAATTTAAATTTTTAATAATTATTATATTAGTCCAAATTGGAAAAGACATAGAAGTAAGTAAAAATATAGAATGATGTTGATTTCTGAAAGTTTTCAAAAATATGTCTCCGACAAACTATAATCTCAACTCATAAAACAATGATAGTTTTTCTTTCATAATAGTCCATCCATTAGATGGATCATTATCAGAACACAGAACAAAAGAATGGGTGTCCAAAAGTGATTTTAAGTGTTTGAAAGTTATTATTAAAGCCAGTTGACATCATTTGAGGTAGTTATGTGGTCATTCCAAATAATATAAGTGTGCTGGGAGATAGGGAAGCGTGAGAATAAAAGGGAATGCAACAGTGAATGGACAGTATGTTTAAATTCCAAGTGTTGACTGTAATAATTGTTGCTTTATTGCCTTTTTAGATTAAGGAACCAATTCTCATAGCCTACAATTATTAAAAAGAAAACCGTCAAATGTCTCCGACCAATTGACCTATTTCACTGATTAAATATCGCCTTTTTTTTCTCTCTATGACGCCTACATCAAACTTATTGGCTTGATTGATTTGATCAACAACTAACTTATAAACAAACACAAGATATACAATCAATTATTTAAAACGATTTTTCATTCACATACATCATTCATTCAGTTTAATAATCAACTATTGTCTCTAAAAAAAAAGGAGTGATTATCTGTAATTAAATATTGACTTTGTGAATCACTAAAAAAAAAACAAAATGATTTGTTTTTGCAGAATATAAAAGGAGTTAGTGAACTGAATAAAAATACTAGATAGTTGTCGAATTCAGAGAGTTCTGATAAAAAAAAAATATGAACAAATAAAACTAATGATAACGATAGATAACAAATTGCAGTGTCAAAAAATAAAACTTTTATTTTTTAACATACTCGTAGTTACAGTAGATTTTTCCGTTTGAGATTTTTTAATTTTTTTTATATAGAAGGCACACTTTTACCCCGATAAAAGAACTTAAGACAGAAATCACTTACAGACATCAAGAAACCTTTTTGATAACGCGTTTTACTGTCGGTCCGCCAACATTTTAGCAAATCACCACTTTTAAAAACTACTTGTCCGATTTACGTGGAATTTAGATGGTAGGTCACAATAATTAGGTAATAATGGTTCTATATTAATCTATGTGCATATTTTAATAAATGTGACGCTCCTGAGAATCAATGCAAATAATATTCTCAATACTACTGAGGTAACTATTCTTTCAATAATAGGACGCGAGGAAGCTATCTGTCATACTAATTGGAAGACTATTTCCATTGTTAATTCGTACCATTCTAAAACCAAGTAAATGTAAATGTTATTACTATGTTAGTATTATCTTTTTTAAATTAAAATTTGTTTTGTTCCTTCAAGTTTAAACTTGTAAGCCAACCTGACTGTTTATTGTCTTACAATAAGGACACTTAAATAATCAATTATTTAAATTAAATAAATAAATAAAATTAATTTATATTTACACTTATTACAAAAACTAAGATGTAAGTTATACAATATTTATAATTTGTTTCAATGATTATAGAATTGATCTGACAAAATTTTCACATATTGTGATGGTTTTCCGACACTCAGACGGTTTTTAGGTGTGGTTGGTGAATAAAAAATTTAGCGCCAGGTCATTTTTTATTTATTAGAGGGCTTACTTACCATGATATTAATATAATAATGTGTTATGGTTGCCGGGGTTTATAAATGACCAAACCCGGTCTCTGCAGGTGACAAGAGAAAAGGAGTAAAACACTAGATAGTTAAATAAAATAAAATAGTTGCAATTAAAAATGTAAAATTAATGCTCCCTAGCTCAACATAAAATGGAGATCTCCCCCTAACTGAATTTAAGTAATAAAATGATAAATGCACTTGTATATGAAAAGTTACCACCCTTTTCCCCAATTTGATATGAATATGATATATATGTTTGGAAGAAAGATAGGATATGGGTAGATATGGCATATAAAGATAGAAAATAAAAGAAAAAGTTATAATATCTGGATGTAATGTGGCTCCAGACTTGAACTATCGCTGCTTTGGTACACGGACACCAAGAACCACGTCTCTCTTCTCTCCAAGACCTCAACGTCCGACCAGGGACCTCGGGACACCCGTATCTATGTACAATAAAGTCGGAAGTTCTGAGACACCAAGAAATAAGAAGACGGAAAGAAACTAAAGAATATCGAATGGAAAAAATAAAATTGTGATATGAATGGGACTTACCAGGTTAATCCAAAATGTGATGTGCTAAAAGAAGAAATGGAAGGAAATTACAAAAAAAACGTCCCGTCTTCGGAAGCTCTTCAACTGACAGCAACCGTCTTCACCGGAACTACGTAAAACCCCAAAATGAGGGTAAATTCCACATAAATCCTCTACTGAGAAATACTTCTTTTACTACACAAAATTCACGAGAACAGCAAAATGGCGTCTGCCTGGCGTCGTCCCGTCGTCCAAGGGAGTATCGTCACAGGTATCGATCGGGGAAATTATCGATAGCTGAGATAATCTGAAGCTAAAACGATCGATATCGGAAATCGATAAGAGAAGAATTGAAATACAAAAGTGGACAATTGTAGAGGTTGACGACTCCAACCAATAAACAATTGTATATAAATATATTTTTGTTACAATATTATACTGAATTTAAATTCTAAAATTTCCTATATAATTAATATATTATTTCTTCCACTCACGCCAGCAAAATTAAGCATTGTTGTACTGTTTTTATTCTACAAAATGTTTCTTGATTCTTCTGTAACATGTCAAAAAACACGCAGCAAAATATCAAAGTGTCTGCAAAAGTTCGAAGTGTCAGCAAAATTGCAAACAGGCTGTAACATTTTAAGAAAAGGTTACGAGATCGCAGGTTATGAACTCCCCCACATTGTTCATTTTTATATATTTAAGCATAATATTGTGCTAAATATATTTATATATTTTTTAAAAATTATAATAATGAAACAAATTTTATTATTTTACACTGATTATTAAAAAAAAATGAGATAAAAAAAAGTGGCAACACTGAATTCGTTTTGTTTTAACTTAATGACTCAAACATAAGTATTTTTACAACTTTAATTTCTTTAAATCTTTTATCTATTAAAAAAGGAATATAATAATTCCTAAGTAATAAGTGTAATTTTTCTGCCGTTAGTAGATAAAATATTGTATGTAACTATGCAGCAAAGGAATCATTCCTGACTCACTCCTTCTTCGGTTAGACCTTAGCAGGTAATTAACATTTTCCTGCCTCAGATTCGCCTCGTCAGTCAAAATGTAATTTTCCTGCAGTAAAATTGTTTAGCCTATCCTTGCCTTCGGCTCGGAACTAAAACTTAAAAAACTTGTCAGCGAAATTCCATTTTGCTGCCTAGTAACAAAAATAACTATTAAAGTTTCCATTAATATTGTTTCACGAATTTTCTTTTACAGAGGGCAACGGCCTCAACTTTAGAGATTTTTTTTTTTTTTTTAGAAAAATATTAATTTCTCCTTGTATCCAAATTTTCATCCACATTGGTTCAATAATTCAGGCTTCAATATCATGTTTATTGGACTAAAGGAACCTTAAACGTGAAATGTCATTAAATCCTAATTTTTGTTTTAATACATTAATTTATTTTTATAAACGATACTTATTTGAGGAAGTAAAAATAATAATATATTAATTAATAATGAAATGGTTCGCCTTTCTAAGCAATTCTTTTTGTTGTATGGAAAATTAAATTATTTAAACATGGTTTGTAAAATTTTCAACTAACAATAGCTAAAAAACTTTTTTATATTTAAATTATCAAGTAGATTCTATATCAGTCAACCTTCATATATATTTTAGTATGAAACATACGCACGCTTTTTCGATGACCAACACTGTGAAATCTGATCAAGCGAGACAGGCAAGTTGAAGCCTCACTCTCATGACTCAATCCCTCTAACAGAACAGACGTACCTAATCATAAATAGAATATCTAAATGACATTAGGAAAAGTATGTATCATGATTTATAGTTTTGGAAAAAGACTTTAAATAATACTCAACCGGTAGGTGTAGTGGGGCGGAGATTTTAGTTCTACTATTGAAGCGCTAATGACAAATATAAAGCTATAAAAAGGAATAATAACATTCATTTATGATGAAATTGCATTTTTCTGCTACAGCGATACCTCGTCTTTCTTTATATTTAATTATGCCTCTATAAATCTATTCTAGTAATAGAATAGAAATGACTTTATTATAAGAAAAACTAATTGCTAAAAGAAAATGTATTTTTAAAAACCTAAATAAATGAAAAAATACAATTATTCTTACTGGAACAATTAATTAAAATTAATTAAAGTAATTATATATATATATATATATATATATATATATATATATATATATATATATATATATATATATATATATATATAGAGAGAGAGAGAGAGAGAGAGACATTATATTAAATGAGCTGTTCGCAGTCTATAAAAAGATTATCTTATTTCTTTAGTTATATTTCCCTAATTTTATTTATGACCGTACACCAAGAATAATATTTTTCTCTAAGCATTTTACTGAAAGAAAATACCCTGACGGTTATCCCGATGCATATGATATTGGATGGTTAGCTACTTCAATCAAATACTTTTTTATTAATGTGATTAAAATAGAAATGCAACAAATGATATAGGTTTAAAAAATAAAGTCATTGAAGCGAGCGTAAGCGAGCTTCTTACAATCAACAAACTATGCATCTTGTCTGTCTGTCTGTCAGTAACGTTTACGCGTGTGACGATAACTTGAGTAAAAGTTGACCGATTTAGTTGAAATTTGGTGCACATGATCCTCTTACTAATACTCAGGCTATGTTCGTTGGACAGCGTGATCCATCTAAGAGTTCGCGCTCAACGCTCGCTTAAACGAGAGGTTCAAAAATTAAAAAAAGGACGGGAAAAGATTCTATCATCATCTATTCGATGAGACGAACATTTCTTCAAATAATATTTTTTAGTAAAACCAACAGCTATACCGCTATGAATTAATAAAGATCGCTAAAACTATTAAAGCGTACCTAAACGTTTATAATAGAGAAAACAACCTTTTTACCGATATCTTACGTTCTAACGTAACGATTTTAATAAAACTTCATATGCACCATCTATTGCACAATTGAAACAGGCATGTAAAATTTCAATTTGATACATGCAGTAGTTTTTTTTGTATCAAAGAGATACATTTTATAATAATTGAAAAGGAGATGTGTGGTAAGAGGAATAGTAAGAATGCGGGGTGGTTCCCTTACTACTAGCCACTGTTGTACTACAACTATACCCATTATCTATCAACTCATCATGATTCGTGATTATCTATTTTTTCAATATTCAATACATATTTATTACTATACGCTCGCTTCAATGATAGAGCCACGCGATGCCTAGTATATATGCAGGTTATAATATGATTTACAAATCAGGTTATGAAGTGCATATAGGATAAATAACAATCCGAGGAAAGTATTTTTTAATTATGATAACAGTGGGATTCATTTGGACCCAAATTTGTTTTCATTTTTGTACAAGACAGTATAACATATTATTGCGTACTTCAAAAGCTTTTTCTTAAATGATGCTAACACCTATAAACCTATAAACGATCCAAAATGATTTACTAGAGATCCAACATCAGTAGCATATAGTTAGCAGAACATGATCCTATCTCTAACTCGGTAATTTTCTTAATTTGACCATAACTATGCTTTCTGGATATAACTTAGAAACACTAAACTTACAAATCTAAATAAACATTCAAAATAGTCTCCCTATTAGTGCGGCACAAAGCTTCCTTCCATCCTATTAACCGTATACCTTTATGATTTTATGAATTTACAGCCTATTATTGTCAAATTTTTGTAATTTTTCCCTCCCCCCCCCCCCCGACGTTAATCAACAGACCGACTGACAGAAACGGAACCAAAAATGTTTCCTGATGTCTGAAACGGATTTCAGTCTTGAAATTTTTGAAATCGGAGACATAAAAATGTTTGTTCTTTAAAATAATCACATAGCTACTGTTACCTTCAAAAACCTTGGAAGCCAAATTATTTATTAAATAATAATAGCCTATAAAAATAGTTTTTATTAGAAATCCTTTACATTTATGTGTCATCAAATTGTTTGTTTATAAAAAAAAAATGCTTTATAAATCTTCATAAAATGACGATTATTGAGTTTTTACAAGCATCGTTAAAAGGGATGACTCTAATATTTGATAGAAGGTTTTTGTATTGGTTCAGAGTCTATGTGTGGTACAGTGTTTTTGTATATTAGATACAGAGTCTATGTGTCAAGTTTCAGCCCGATTGGATGACTGAAAGGGGATTAATTCCAACGATTTTTACGACAGGCATGGCAGCCAGCCAAAAACAAAAACAAAATTTAGCATCATTCAAAATTATTATTATTTTTTTAAAAAAATTAGAATTAATTTAAAAACAAAAAAACATTAATTTAATTATATTATATACCATATAATATACTCTTAATCTACAAGACTATTAATTAATTTCATATCAAAAGCATAATTAAAATAATCTTAGTAATTTTAGTATCTACTAAAATCGCCATTGTGAAACATAAATCAATATTTTCATTCACATCGGTCAAGTCGTATTCAATGCTCAGTAAAACAGATTGACACAAAATTAGATTTTTGTTTTAGCTTAATCTTCTCTGAACCACTTGAAACGGGAAAATATAAAAAATTATATGCGTGTTACTATTATAAATATTGCTGAAATCTCAAAAAGTAAAAATCAGTCTTATCAGACTCTACAACTGCTTATCTATCAATTTGCGAGAAACATGAGTCAGTTATAGATAAGGAAAATCACAGAAAATACAATAGGTTCCATTTGTAGTATTACTCCTTTGTAGTATTATTTATGTTTCCAAAGTTAAACGAATAACTTTATGGGCTCCATTTGGACCCCAGTATAACCTGAGGGTTAATGGCTATTAATCATAATAATTAATTATTACTAATTGAAGTACTGAGGATTGTAAAAAGTTAGTTAAAGTTATGAAATAATTCCGAATCAGGAGCATTTCACAATAAATATATATATATATATATATATATATATATAACAATATATATATATATATATATATATATATATATATATATATATATATATATATATATATATATATATATATATATATATATATATATATATATATATATATATATATATATATATATATATATATGAGTGTGTATATAAGCATTTATTTATTATTTTGGAAACAGAAAAATTACTTGAAAGTATCAGTATTATATAATAAATTTAAAAATAAACTGAAAGTAAATATTAGTTGTTAAAAGCTTGAAATAGTTTTGGAAAGGATAAAAAGAATAGATTGGTCGTGGACCTAGTTTATTTTAGTTTTCGTAAGACCTCAACAATCGGACATGGTGCTTAGATTTCCCTTCCTATATTCATCGATTTGGCAAGATATGTCCCAAAAAAAACCGTCTAGATCCGACGACAATTCTTGAAGTAAATTGTGCAAGTTTATGGCGGTTGTGAAGCGAGATAGTTTCTCTAGTTTGACGTAGAAGTCGTTGCCAACAATAAGGACTTCTTCCATTCCGACCGCGGTGACAAAACTCAAAGGAGACAAAGTTATGAAACGATTTTCGTCGTGACTTCAACTGTAAAAGAATTGACAGAGAGAGGAGAAGATAAAAAAAAAAATTGATTAATTGCACAACGGATTGAATGATGGCGAAGATAATATTTTGTACATTACGTTTTTCATTGTAATATAATTATTTTATCATTCATATCAACCATTAGATTAAAAGTAATGAAATATTACATTAAAAACCTTCTTTATTATTTTTCATTTCTCGAACATACTGGTAGAATATTTTTACTTAATGCTTTAATAAAACTAGAAGAAAAAAATATATATCTATAAAATATTATAGGAAAAAGAAAATATAAGAGAAAGGATAAGGGTAAAGGAATTTATACAACCCATTTATAAGGAAAAGGCTTCGGGGTAATAATAATATATAACTTTTTTGTGGGAAGAGGGGTAAGGAGGAGGGTGGCAAAAAGGCGTTACGTTTCGGATGTTCCTGAAGTTTTGATATGAAATTCAACGTCTAGGAGCCCACAATCTCTTCTATACATTGTGAACAAAACAGATAGCTGCAAAAAAAAGAAATCAACTATATCGAACTTCAACAAGAATATTTCTTATTATAGATTTCATATTTCCTTCTTTATTCTGTTTATATTTATTTTATTCTACTTTTTTACTTTCTCACTTTTGTTACAATACGTGAAAAATTATTACTTTTACAAAAAAGAAAACTTTTTTAAATGAAATATCGTTTACTGAATAAACTAAAATATAATATTGTTGTAATGTTATTCGGGCAAATGTTCAACACAGTTAGCTTGAACCAATGATAATGACTCAAATAATCATAATTTTACACCAACGATGAATGCAATTTGTTAAAATATCATAACGAATAAAATATAATTTAATTTCTTCCATCCTGTTATAAGCTGTCAAACCTATTCTATAAAAAAATTAGATAATGTCCTACAATGTGTAATGAATTATTAACTATATTGTGTTTATTTTCAACCAAAAAAATTAAAAATATAATAGTTGGTAGTACAATTTAAAATGTCTAGGTAGAAAGAAGTCATACCAAGTAATCACTTATAATGCATGACCAGACCACCTATATTAATTAAACGATTAATTATGTTCTGTAAATATAATATGCATATAATTGTTGCTCCCATATGTTATATAAATATTATCATAATAATTTCATGGATGAATTATTCTATGGGGAAAAAAGCTTTTAACACTAAAACATTAAAAGCCAAAATTATAGCTTTCCTGATAGGTGAGACATGTTCCACATTGTAATTTTCATCTGTTACTGCGTGGCCGATACTTCCATACATTATTATAAGTCGATAATATTATATTGATAAGTGAAGGTACCAGCTATACAATAATAGTACCAATCAAAACGTGTTATTAATACTAGTCTTCAACACTCAATTGTCTAAACAAATATTATATACCTAATAATCAAAATTGTTAGTCAATTAGTACAGTACATAGCCTCGTGTCCTTCAAATTTGTTTAATCCCCCCCCCCTTTTTAAATTTGTCAAAAATATAGTATATTCTTTTTTTTCATGAATAAAAGTATCAATTTAGCAATAATAATTAATGAGCGCAGAGGGCGGGCAGACTATCTGAATAGGCAATTTGATGAGTACTTTTAAAGCTATAGGTGCACAGAAATGTATGTTTATGCGCATATTGAAGAGAAACAAATGGACGCAGAAGATTAAAACTTTGACCAATAATGGGCTAATAATGACCTACCATCAAAAATTTCATTAAAAAAGGTGAGTAGTTTTTATGATATGTTGGTCAGCAAAAATTAAACGACAGACCGACGGACAGTCACGGGACCACAAATGTTCCCTGACGTATGAAAGTGATTTATATCTTGGAATTTTTTAAATCGGAGACATTCGGTAAGCTTGAAAGTTATAATATTGCTTATTAAATAGCATTATATGTTACGCAAGAATTGAGCGACAGACAGACACGGGACCAACACTGTGTGAATTTTTGAAATCGGAGATAAATAAAAAAAACTCAAAAACACTCTTCAGAACGGAAAAACTCTTCAGAACGAGCACATAGCTTCCTCCCTTCGATAAGCTCGCAAGCAAAAATGTGGAAAAGAATCAAATGATCGCAGTAAGTTGAAATTCAAATGCGAAGAGGGTGGGCAGACTACCTGTATCCCTTCGATAAGCTCGCAAGCAAAAATGTGGAAAAAAAACAAATGATCGCAGAAAGTTAAAATTCAAATGCGAAGAGGGTGGGCAGACTACCTGTACAGGCAATTAGATGAGTACTTTTAAAGATATAGGACTAACAGTGGGCTAATTATGACCTACTATGTATATTTCATTAAAACTAGATGAGCATTTTAAGATATGGTTTTATAAAAAACAATGAACAACATGTAACCATTGACAGAAACGACAATAACAAATAATGTTCTCTGATATCAGAAATTTATTTCAGCCATAAAAATATCTTTCTTCAGATCCACTACAATGCTTCTACTTTCTGTAATATCGGAACCTAAATAGAATAACATAGAACTGATTAACTTAGTTCTGAAAAAACATTTTTATCAGCTTTCACTGTAACGTTACGAAAACAGAAGATAAACAATAATAAAGAATAACTATTTAGAAATATTTACACCGTTAAACATTTAGTAACCCATCTGATTTTTGCCTTGTTTTTTTATCTATTTTTTTTTTCCCCGGCCATTTACCATTAATCAAGGTGAAACAGATGATAATTTAATTAAAAAAGCAAAACGGAATATATATATATATATATATATTTATATATATATATATATATATATATATATATATATATATATATATATATATATATATATATATATATATATATACATATATACTTAACATATTATTAAAATTGTAAGAGTAAAATGTATTTGGTTTGAGATTATAATTTATTCTGTTTTGATTTACAGTTCTTTTACATAAGACTCTTAAAGCTATTATGACTTATGATTGAAAGCCATTGCAAAAGAACAATAATGTTGTTACGATCACTCTTTTACAATGTGTTAGTTCAGAGAGTAGTAGAGATTCAACGTTCCGGCATTCTCGTGAAAAATGAAGACTAATTACAGACTTGCTATATGTCCACATACTGTTGTACCGAATGAATTATGGAATACAATTCACAAAACAATTTTATTTCACTTTTTGAACGTGCTTCTTATCTGATTCGGGTCCGAAGCAGGTAATAATTTATTGTAAGGAGTCCTTTCCGAACATTTCAGAGAGTATTATCGAAGTTAAAAATAAAGAAATATTACGGTTTCACTACCAAAAATGTATATTTTATTTACATGGATAATATTTTGTCGGGAAGGTCCAGGGAAGTCGGTAGCTGTGCTTTGTAAATCTCTTAGGATAATGTTATCCCTTTTAGTGTGACGCAGAGGGCAGTGTGGGGGAGGATCGTGCCGGCCCGTGTATGCTCGTCCCGATCGAGCTCAGATAATAGAAATAATCGGACTCCCCCTGGCCGAGTTCGGCCTCACTATAATTGTATTGTTCTCTGAACAAACAGGGCCTTCTTTAAACAAAACAAAGAGGGAAAAAAACTCAAATTATTTAGAAAGGAAAAAACTTTTTTAAGCAAAGTTTTTGAAGGATTTGAAGGGGGATAATTACAGGTTCGAAGCAGTTTTTCCCTTTCTCGAGTCGGACGTTTTTCTGGTCAAGTGTCATAGTCAGGGGCTTCATAAATTAAAAAGGGAACAGGGTGGGGAGAGAGCGTGGAAGCTACGGCGCTAATTAAAACTTTTCGGTCTGAATTCTTGACATTTCAGAATGAAAGAGCTCTAAGCGGAGCTGGGCGCGAGGGATGCTGCAGACTTATCCCATTGTGTTGTCGATTACTTGGGATTCGAAGCTCTTGGTCTGGTCCCGGCTAGGCTATATATTATTAACACTAATGCCTTCTCAAGCAAGGACAAACCTCTCGGCTATAAACACTTCGACATCACAACTCCCTTTGACAATACTGAATTACAATAAAAACTATAAGCAAATACCCGTCCCACTCTACTCAATTCAACTATCCTTTATTCACGTTTTCTCACGGCCTTTTATTTTTGCAAACCTCTCATTAGAAGTTAGTTTTGTATGCTCTAAAGTTAGTATTAATATAGTTAATTTTTGTTAAATACTCACTTTTCGTATTCGCCTTTTAAAATCTGTTGACATATTATTATTAAAACAATTATCTTTAGTTACCTACTTATCCTTTTAAAATGAATTGGATTGTAACTAATAATTTGATTTTTCATTCCAAAGCACTTATTCAAATTACACACAACCTCAAGACTATTAGTTACCACTATTCCAACACACGTTTCTACCAATTTCACTTCATATTAATGACTTTCTTTATCATGTAAGTAAACCAGTAGCACTTTAATTAATAAAATCAATGTATATCACACTACGTCAATTTTTCTCTGTCACAGGATAGTAGATGTTGATCGCTTTTATCTGCTTTACACAAATGTGTTTGAGAAAGAGCAATTCCATTTTTCTGTCTTGTACCATTCTTAAGTCCGGCTTCCACTTTGACTGATTTGAGGTGGAGTTAGAGTGGATGGAATCGAGTCGGATGTGGAGGGCAAAGTAAGCCGGTTAAGCTTCGGGATGACTTCTTTGAAGGAATAATACTGTTTGTCTCTGAGGCCGGAATAAGTTGTTTTTCTCAGAGTGGCAGAGACACCGACTTTGCCAGGCTCAACAAGCCCTTTGATCCCCAAACGAGATGAAATAAGGGGAACGACCCATAAATATTACCAAACATAAAAGAATAGAGGAAAAAGAAAAGAAGAGCATATTACAAGAAACTAAGTAACAAGTTGGAAAAGTCTGTCATTATACAAAAATTGAATCATATTTTTTTATAATCAGAAATGTTTTCTTTATTCCTCAACTTTATTGTTTTATCCTTTGATAAGACTGAGCCTGCAACGGGGTTTTTTTTTTTTTTATCATTAATGTTGTTATGAGCTACAACAATTCTTTAAAAGTAGTCATAACTTCCTTTGTTCCTCAAATGACACCCCACTAAGAATCAAAAGGATTAAATTATTTTATATTCATGTGACCATTCATCTAATGATAGGAAGTGAGGAAGCTATGAACCCCACTACTTTGCAGATTAATTATTTTGAATACTAACTTATGTTTAACTAATATAGAAATTAATAATGCTTAAAAGCTAATAGTTGATGTCAAATTACACGTACATGTACCTACTTACAAAAAAGCCCTCTTACAAAAATAGAATTGATAAACAATGACGGAGGTTTAATATTAGATATTATAGTGTGTAATTTGATCATGCCTTTAGACTATTCGAGTATTTTTTTCTCCCCTTTTATCTTAGGGTACATTTTTGAATAAGTTTTTTTTCGGCTTAAATGATAGAAGGTTCTAAGATGCGTGAGAGAGGAGGACCTATTGAGAGGGTTAAGACTAAGAATGGTGTAATATGAAAAGAACACAGCGAGATAGAAACAAGGATAGACTGCTTGTAGAAGGATGGTACTGATGGTCCATTGTCTGTCGGAGCCATCACTTAGTACCCGATTCCTTTAGGATAATAGGGGCATGGCCAAACCATCAGACGGGCCTTCATTCATCACCTGACCTCTATATTTACTCTAGTGTGTACACCCACAATCCGTCTTCACCGTTGCATCACATTCACTTTGAGGTCTCTAACAACAACTATCGGCCCGAACTACATTTGTTTCTAGCAGGTTCATCTGATAACTCTATTCATGACGTTAATCGAGGCACAGAATATACAGACAAATATCATCACTCCAAGTTCTCTGAATTCTAAACAATGGACTGCATATTTTACCATCATCAAGTAAACTGTCGCAAAAGAAGTAATATACTCACATCTAAATGAAACATAAAAAAGGGTCCGTCAAACTCGTATAAACAGTAATATACTAAATAATTATGACTAGAGAGGTTAGTAGAAAGTAACACAATATAAATAGTACACAATATAATTCTAAATATAAATTGCAAAATATTTCATTCACCTAATTCATTTATAATTAATTTATTATTTATTTTGTATTCATAATACTAATTATAAAATTTTTAATTGGTGTTTGGGTACACTTATTTCACATTCTTTAAACCACTGACATATAATTCTATAAAATATATAGGAATTGAAAACTGCTAGGGTAATATCGCTGGGTAATTTATTTGTAAGTATTTAGTCTATACCTAATTTTCTAGGGCCAAGAAAAGATTCAACAAATATAATAAACAATAGCGTATAAACAGTAATACTAAATAATTATGACTAGAGAGGTTAGTAGAAAGTAACACAATATAAATTGTACACAATATAATTCTAAATATAAATTGCAAAATATTTCATTCACCTAATTCATTTATAATTAATTTATTATTTATTTTGTATTTATAATACTAATTATAACATTTTTAATTAGTGTTTGGGTACACTTATTTCACATTCTTTAAACCACTGACATATAATTCGATAAAATGTATAGAAATTGAAAACTGCTAGGGTAATATCGCTGGGTAATTTATTTGTAAGTCTATACCTAATTTTCTAGGGCCAAGAAAAGATTCAACAAATATAATAAACAATAGCGATCAATTCGATCAAAGAAACATCATCAAATCAATCTGCGACAACTTAAATATTTTTACTTCAATCCTTCAATTCCTTCAAATCCCTTAAATTTAATTTTTAATTATACATTATCTCTAATAATTCGAACAGTGTTTAAATCATACTTTTAATGTAATTTAATTTAAAAACATATTTAAAAGTAAGCTCTTGCTATATGTATTTAAAAATAAATAAAAATGTAAAAGACATAAGAATAATATTGTGACATTTTGTACTAAGCATTGTTTTTGGCAGGATACCAATATGAATACCAAGGGACTTAACGTATCCGCGTGTTTAAAGGCAAAATATATCTAAAAAAGATTTATTTCTGCGTAATTTTATACCTTACATACGAAATATTTGTACTTCATATGGCTGTGGTTCAAGTATATGCTTATCAACCAGAACAAAAATAACATTCGAACAACTCTAGAGGAATTCCTACTAAATCAACTAAAATGTCATTCTCGCTAGATCGTATTTAATCTTATTAAAATTATCCACTTGTTATAATTATTATTTTTTTTTTTAATACTGTATTAAGGAAACAACTACTTTTAAGACATGCTTATAAAACATGCAAATAAGTTTTAACAAAGATTGTTACTTATCGAATTATGTTTCACATTCGACATTCAGTATCATGCAATTATTTTAAAAAAAATAATTTTATATGATAGCTGACAGTCTGATATTACATTTAAAGAAGAAACTATTACTATTAACTCCACCTGACTAAAAAAAAAACAGTTTCTTTTTGTCTTTCAAGAAAGAAAGGGAAAAATAAAAATCAATTTTATTACCAGATCATCATTTCTAATGGTAAAGAACAGAAGGGGAAAAGTGTAAAAACTTAAAAAGGAGAGGTAAAAACTGTTTATTTCTTTTATCACAGTTCAAACGTTTAAATTGCCGTCATTTTGTGTCATTATCCTCACTGTTATTTTCAAAGAATTCCTAAAAAAAAAGGAATAAAAAAAGAAGCGGAGATTTTTTTTTCTTTACTCCTTTTTTTTATGTATTTTCTTTTAGTTTTGACATTTTTTGCTAGATGACTGCTATGATATCGATATCTCGATATGACCCCCTTCTCTTATCGATTAAATCACCCCCCTAAAAAAATTATAGAGAGGGAAAAAAACTCGAGAGCTTTGAATTGTCTAAAAAATACATTTTATTTATTTATCTTTAAGTTAAACAAACACTGAGGTTGGAAATTCAAAGAACAAAGTAATCTATATTTACTTACTTTAGCAGATAGGATCAAATGAAATCTTGCAAAATTCTCTTAGATCTTCAGCATTGTCTTGAAGACTTTTTGAGAAAATAGTACATATTTATAAGAATATTTCAAGCAATAGTTGTCATCGAATAAAGCTGTTATATAATTTATTTTTTAGCATTGATTTAACAATGATGGTGGGTTTATTCGGTATTATTGGAAAATAAAATAGGTATAATATAAATAATAGGTAAATTACAACACTAAAATCCGTTATGAAACAATTATATTTTATGAAAACTGATACGTTTTATTTTTGTCTGAACAAATTATAATCTGTATTTTCCCAAACAATTTTGTATTGCCATGGGCTTTATGTAAGCACTGTCGCTAATATTCATTTTTCATAATTTTGAAATATATGAGGAAGGTAGAAAAATGTCAATACGTATCGACACAGGCAGTTTGTTTGCTTTCAAACCACGCTTTATTTATGTTTCAGCCACTTATTAATGATTATGTCCTTAAGTTCATGGTATGTGTTTTAAGACCATTTTAATTATATCTTAGATTTTTGTTCATGTTATTGTTATGCATTATTCTAATTTAACAAATTAGTTAATAGCATCTGATGATTTTGTGTAGTACTCATGGAATTTAACTAAAATTGATTAGTTTGATTAATAACATTTTAATCTCAATAAATTAATCGCATCTTTAAATAATTAAAACACATACCATTATTTAGGTATAGCTTGGTTAAAAATGTGATTTAACTAATCCAACTCATATATACCTTTATTACAAATAGAGCAGTTTAACGTTTGTTTTTTTGGTAAATGGGGGGGGGGGGGGGGGAGAGAAAGGATAAATGTACACAGTAGACGAAGTGAAATCCTTCGTACTTATATCGTAATCTTTATTCCTGGAAAGAAAACATTGTGAAAATGATATCTCCTCTGCAACGTGAACCATTTTAACTCTTAATAAAATGATACTGTAAAGTGAAATAAATGCTAGGATTATATTCACTGGGCAATTTCTCTACAAGGATTTAGTCTATACGTAATTCTCTAGGGAGGGAAAACCACTAAGGAACGACTCAACAAACAAGAACAATAAAAGTAAGGGTATACTCAAGTAAAACTTCTACTTGCAATGGCAACCATCAAATAACTCGTCCATTAATACAAGTATACGTTGTGGATTAATTCAATTATCTAAACCATTGATTAGATTAAATAGGAGATGGCTTTGACTATAAACTGACGTACATGGTAATAAATGTATCCTTCATACTATTAAATTGAAGTCGTATTATTACATAATTAATTGAGCACTATCTCTTTTAATGATGCGAAATGTTTCTAAACTTATAGCAAATAATAAAATTTATAACAAAATATAAAAAATAATATAAAAAAATATATATATAATTTAGTGTACGGTTATACTATAAATAATAAGAATATAAAAACATTGAAACCTTCCAACAAATTGCTTTATTATTGTTCTTTTCTCACTTCTATAAAAATAATTATTTCATAATATGTTGGAATGAATTTGACTATAAGGCAAGTCAAGTTTAAATGTCATGTTTTCAACTCAACTATTTCTGAAAATATTTTAATATAAGCATTGAGGGTTGAACATAAGATTTCAAATCCTTTTAAAACGAATTCATAACAGAGTAATTGGATTTCTGTTCAATAATTTTGATGTAAATACCATATTGTTGGATACCGGTGGTTTTGCAAATTCACACAAAATTTATCAGTCCAACATACGCGAACAAAACTTTATAAAATGCTAATTAAGTTTTTGACTAAGGTAATCAAAGTTTTGCGCCACTAAAATACTTTAAATATTGTACAATGTATACAAAAAATAAAAATAGAAACAACAAGAATAAACATTTTAGTAAATCTGAATATTACGAGTATATTGCAAATTTTCTAAGAATTAACCAAATGTTTCGAAAATAAGTTTAGAAGGGTGTTAAAATTTAAATCTGTTATTCTTAGAACTACTTTTAAAGCTCCACACAAGGGGTAGTTTAATTTCTTAACACACAGCTTTTAAGGCTTATCCGTTCTAAGAACTATTTTTATTCCGACTTATTACATACATTATTCCTTAAGTTATCACGTGTATTAGAGTTTGCTTATATATATATATATATATATATATATATATATATATATATATATATATATATATATATATATATATATATATATATATATATATATATATATATATATATATATATATATATATATATATATATATATGAGTAAATATTTATTTAAGAAACAAAACTTTATTTCCATTATTGAGTTCTCTTGAAAGATAAATATATTTGTGTCTGATTTGATGAATAAAACACATTATCCTAAATATATTATAGGAATAAGAAAAAGTAAATGTTAATTACATTGGTGTGAAGAAGACTAATGCAGTAGCCCAAACCGATAATATCTCTCTGTAGCGGTCGGCCCATTTTATGTTGGTCTTTAGCCTGTATATATTAGTGAATGACATTTTTAGAAGCACGGGACTGAATATTGAATGGCTATTATTCAACTTTTTTTGTTACTTTTACTTATCTTCATCGATTCTCAATTTTATGTTATAATCAAAGAGAAAAAAATAATTCAACTTCATTCAAACATTACTTTTATTTATTTGAATTAGTTTAGGGAAAATACGCATTATTAGCACCTTTTAAACAAATGATTCATTATATAAAACAAAATGCAATAAAGATAACTAGGATTAAAGAAGTCGGGCTTTATGTTTACATGGAAACCAATGGCCAAATATATATACGAGTATATAAAATTAAATCAGTGCATACTTCTAGTTGTGCTGCCCGGAAAAAACATTTTCCACCATCTTGAACCCAGTTTGCTGAGTCAGCCAAAATTTAATAAACCGAAAATTAGTCAGATCGAGTTGTTAATTTTGATACTGGCCGTCATTTAGAATTTATTGATTTTTGAATTTTGAAACTTGACGGTTTAATAATATCAAAGTATAAATAAGTTTTAGACGTAATATCGTTGGAACCGGTAAAAAATAAAGAACAAATATAAAAAAATTGGGTACAGGGTACCTCAGAAGTTTTCCTCACTTCAGAGGCCACTAATGTGGCCTCTCCTGCTGCTTCGCAGCAGGAGGAAGCAGCATTGGACGTAGTCAGTACTTGGATGGGTGACCGTTCTGAACATACTGATTTAGTATCATTCTTAAAAAAAACCTTATTTTTAATACCTATATTTTATTTAATTATTTGAAGTTTGGCGGTATTTTGACAGATGTAAACAAACTTTGACGTCATCAAAATTATCGCACTAATAAATAATTATATTCGCTTATAACTTTTAAACTAATTAATGGAATTTTATCGGGTTTTTTTTATATATGTTCCTTAATTCTTTCCGGTTCTAACGATATGCTATACGTCAAAAACCTATTTATACTTTCGGTATTATTACCGTCAAAGTTTAAAACATCAAAAATTGATAACTTAAAAATGGCGGCCAATATCAAAATGAAATTTGGTGGGCTTCTTTGTCATACAGAGAGGTATGTTCGTGCTAAATTTCAACTCGATCAGGACCATTGTCGATTTATTACGATTTTTTAAAATGTTTGCTGACTCAACACACTGGGTTCAAGATGGCGGAAAAAGTTGTTTTTCCGGGCGGCACAACTACAGGTTAGGACTGATTTTTCTGCCAAGTTTCAACTCTCTAGGTTAAATAACTTGGGCGCTACGATGATAACACACATACACACACACATCCATAGGTCATGATGAAAACCACTCAGGAGGTCTTAAAAACACCTAAAAAGGATAATTTCGTTGAAATCTCAAAAACAATTATTTTTGGTGAAAACAATACTTTTCCTACTATTAGTAGTGAGGAAAAGTAAAAACGATAAAATTCCATATATTAGTTTAAAAGTAATAAGCGAACATAATTATTAATTAATGCGATACTTTTGTTTAAAGTCAATGTTTGTTTACATCTGTCAAAATACCACCAAAATTAAAAAAAAAAAAAAAAATACTGTGTATAATACATTTATAGCGAAAACTAAGGTCAATAGACCATGGGTTAAAAGACATTTTATGCTTGAAATTCGATTACGAATCACCCCCTTGTCTGAGTCTGTGCTTAGATGAAGCACCCTGTTTATATAAGTGTGTTATATATACAATTATAATATACATATTATATACTAGCTGGATACCAATGTTTTACTACGAACGAAATCTGGAGAATTATCTCAGAATTAGGATATAAAAAGCAAAACAGCAACAGCAACATTGGTTGTGGAGGGAACAGCACCAGCGTTCCTCTGTCCCAGGCCACCATCCGAGAGATCTAAACTTTATTGATATTAATTGCAACAAAAAATCTTGACAGGTAACTGCAGACTTTTATAAGTTGTAATCATAATATGAGGTTAAAAGAATCAGCAGATTAAAGGCTGTTTACACAAAATAGCTTGTAAATATTATCACATCCTGTCTTCTTAGAGAATTAACATGAAGCTTGGAGCGGCAACATAAGTTGAAAGGATTTAAGAATAAAATATGTTTAGAGTTCAAGAATAGAGAAGCTATAATCAAGAGATTTCGTGAAATTTCAGATCAGGCTAAAAGGCCACCATAGTTGACAAAATTATCAGATGAATAAATAAAGTTTTAGTAATACCTATAACGTAAAGGTAAACTACCTTTAATATTATCAGGTGGTAACAGTGATTTCATTATATCAATATAGTTTGGATTATTTTCTGAGGTATTTAGGATTTTGCAAACATAAGTAAGTTAAAAAAAATCAATCTACCAAAATATTTCTTATACTAGATAATTCATAAAAACTAAAAATTATTAGAAAAGTTGATGGCCGAATTTACTTAATTATATCTTCTCGTATAAATATATAATGAATGAATGAAACTAATGCTTCCATATTAATATTTTTTCACCAAACTTGGTCCAAACAATAAATAAGTGAAGATTAAAAAGTTACAGATATTGAGACCTTGCAACATATTAAGTTCAAAACGTAAGTAAATTAACAAGAATGTATTTTTTTAAACTTGAGAGATATTGTTTATTACTTTTACCTTTGAGTTAAGAGTTTTATTCACATTTAGATATTGTATCTTAAAAGAGGTTGCCAGCTGTTTTTATTATTTAACTACTAAAAGTCAACCATAATTTAGTCATAAGTACAGTGTAGTAAAATTAAAATCAGTATACACATGGTACTTAGGTGAGGATTAATAATACAAGAAACAGATTAAATCAAATATCGATCATATCACTACTATATAATTGATCTGATAGCATTTTGACTTACCGTGCATAATGACTCTTAAGTCAAGATATGAAGAAATATTACTAGCTTGCTATTTGTCTTGATTTTTTTATGTTTGCGTACATATACGATATAATTATAGGTTATAACATTTTTTTTAAGCTTAACTTTAATGTTACTTTATCATCCAGAAAAAAACGTAAAAGTTACATTTAGCAAATGTAGAGTAATTCGAGTTGTTTTTAAAAGGACACGACCTTGAATAAAATTTACATTTTTTTTTTTTTTATTACCTGTAGGCTGGAGTATTAAGTTACAGGAGGATAGAGTTTGACATTTGAATGTAATTATTGTCATTAGTTTCTATATATATAATAATAGCTGTGTTTATATGAAACTGGATACTTACCGCAGGATTTGTTGCATAAAAAAATAACACATTAATAAAATAAGTATTATGTATTTCTTATTGGATCTTTAAATTAAAAATACATATCTTCAAATAAAATATTTCTTTAACACGTAAGATATAATGATTCACCAATGTAGTTATGTAATTGTATGTAAATTACAAGAACTTCGATCCACAACAAATTAAGAACTGTATGACCTACTAAAAGTGCGTTACTTAATAGCGTGGTTAGTTTTACTTTATGATTGTCTTATGAATCAGCGCTGATCATACAGAATAAAACTTCTAAAGTTAAACTTGAAAATGTAAATTGTCGCTTATTTGTTAAAATTACTTTTTATAGTATTGAGCGCGATTGAACATATTTAATACCCATCAAATATCAAGTACTTTGATGAATATTATGAAATTAATTTTTTTAAAGTTCGTCGACTGTAAATGAATGAATTACTACTTGAACTAATTACTTACAAAAATGTGTTCTTATTAATTAAATGATGAAGTAAATTAAAGAGTTCTAGAATATAACGAAATGGTGAATTAGCCATTCAGACTGGGCTTCAGTAAAGCATATTTTGTAGCAGAATATATTGGTAGGAATGCACTGTGCTAAAATGTTGGAATATTCTAAGAATCTATTTGATAATAAATTTTTAATAAACTAGAAGTAGTTTCTTCTAGTTCCGTCTGATAAGTTTACAAGAACACATTAGAAAGACATGTGCTATATTCTAACCATTCATATTTCTACTTCCATTGGGTTTAAAGTCCAACTTTTCGACTGTGCAAAGAGGAAAATGAAAACCCATCTCATTCACTAATATGAAGCCCATTAAGCCTTAACTAAAAGTTCTCTAAATATACTAAACTGTTCAGCAATCTAAGTACTATATTTACTGTTAATAAATATTGTAAAGAGGGAACTGCACATATGGATATGGATATATCCGTTATCGTTAAACCATCCTATGGGAGCACGGGACTTGTGAGGGCCCCGAACTATCATTTTGCGGCACTTAGGTTAAGTAAGAGACTATTATTGAAGGACGAGCGACATAACGAGTTCTAGGATCTATGGGGTACAAGACATGTACCCCCCTAATTAATTAATTAATTAAGAAAAATACAATATACTGACCTGCTGATAGAATAAAAAGGATAAGGGACTCCTTCACGTTATTATTATTTTTTAAAGGACCTAAGTGGTCTTGCTTATTTTATTAGCTTAAAACTTGTAGGGGAAAAATATATTTATGCATTATTTATTAACTGAATCTATCTCTCATTTAACACTAAAATCCGTTCGCGTTTTGTTTTTTCCTTTTCGTCCTATTTCTAGGTACAAGAACCTATATTTGTAGTAGAAATTAAGGTCATGTTACTATAAAAATATATATATATATATTTGGTTATTATTTGTAAATAAAAATAATGTAATAACATTATAAATTTAAAATATAATTATATGAATACAATTATATATACAACTAATCGTGCAGTAAATATATTTTTATAATTGTGCAAAAAGATAAAATCAATTAAAAGTTAATTGTAAAACAAATATTGGGAAAAATAAATAAAATATAATAAAAACTTATAAAATAGTAAAGGTTAAATCATGAAAGATATGTTATGAAGTGTATAAAAGCATTTGTTGTCCTGCAAGTGAATGCCAGGCATTGTAAGACTACCACAGTTGGTGGTCTTCCAGAATAGCAATTTAGTCAATTAAACTAATCAATCATCGACCAACTTATAGCGAACCATCCTCACTTCTTATGTCTGCCAACCTTAATAACGCACTTCCAATAGTTTTACTACGGCTGTAATTCACCCATTAGCTTCAATCTAAAGTAAAAGAAACTTGACGCTTAGCTGTAAAAAAACCTGTACCATAAATGTTGGAAATACTGATTTATCTGAGAAACAGCAGTAAAGTTTCCAAGTAAAGGCTCTTAGAAAGCTTAGCGAGCTTCCATGGAAACCTAAGAAAGCTAAAAGAAAAAAACAAAGTATGTTTAAACTAAGTAAATAAAAAAGGTCATAAAAAAAGTTTATTTACTTCAAGAATAAGTATCGTAAGAATTGCTAGAATGACAAACATTCAGTAGCTATTTTTTCTTTAAACACTAGTCTACATCGGAAATAAAGGTAACATTGAGTTCATATTAGTAAGACAAATCTGTCCGAACAAAACTTTCGCATATGCACAGTGATATAACTTAAATTCAACAATATATATTACTCCCGAGCTTACGCTTTTTGATCGCTCTGAAAAATCAAAATTGCTTTTATCTCCGATTTCAAAAATTCCAAGACAGAAATCCGTTTCAGACATAAGGGAAAAGTTTTGGTCCCGTGTCAGTCTGTGGCTCAATTTTTGCATACCAACATATCTTAATAACTACTTGTCCGATTTTAATGAAATTTTGATGGTAGGTCATAATTAGCTCATTTTTGGTCCTATATAAGTTTCACCATCTGAGCCTATTGGTTTCTCTTCCATACTTATTTACACCTATACCCTTAAAAGTACACATGTGATTTTTAAGATCCACAGATGTCCCCATATTAATTTCAACCGTCTGTGCTCTACAATTTGTGCTAACCTATTTTTTTCATATAAAAAATCAAAGCAATTTTGACAAATTAAAATAAAAGGATGGAAAATAGTCTGCCAATTAGTGTGGCACATAGCAACCTCGCATCCGATTTCATATAATTGTCAATTATATTTGATTGTGCCCCTGTTTTTTAAATCTTTCAAATTAGAATCGATTTAGCAACATTTAA
The DNA here is from genome assembly GCA_951217055.1 of Gerris lacustris. Taxonomy (NCBI): domain Eukaryota; kingdom Metazoa; phylum Arthropoda; class Insecta; order Hemiptera; family Gerridae; genus Gerris; species Gerris lacustris. The sequence continues at coordinate 59,359,216 of OX578276.1, read as the reverse complement.
ATAGCTTAGACTATTGAAATTAATCTAGGGCTATCTGCGGGCTACTTTCGACAAACCATTTAAATTTCATAAAAATCATATGAGTACTTTTAAAGATTGAAGAAATTAAATTAATTATTAATTGTAAAGTATAAGATCAATAATGTATGTGATAGGTTGCGAGGAAGCTAAGTGGCGCTCTAAATGGTAGACTATTTTTTATTTATTTAATACTAGAGTTTTTTTGTTATTTTTTTCTTTTAATTGTTCAACAGGTGAAATATGATACGATGTGCTAAATCATATTTACTTTCATCGATGTCTCGGAAACTAGATTTTCCAGGAAGAACACATAAAGGGTTAAATTCGTATACAAATAGAACACATTTGTGAATATTTATAAGTTGTGGGAACCATTTTTTAGAATATTGTTTGTCCTTTTAACTGTAATGACATCATAGTTTCATAACCATGAATGAACACCTATCAGGAGAAAAAAAAATCTTCGTAGAGGTATTAAATCGAGAATAAGCAGCAAATATGTTATAATCTACTAATTTGATTAAATATGGATATTATGTCAAAGTTAACCCACAGATGAACCATTTTATTCCAAACAACTGGGCACATGACTCTCTATCACACCTAATTAAACACATTCATAACCTATTAAACCTAATTTATAATAACCTTGAATGCCAAACAACAAACTAATGTTATCCTAATGGATCTATAACGTTTAATTTAGAATGACTCATAAATACAAGCAATGAATACAACATTTATTATTGCATTATTTATTTGCATTGATTGATTAATATCTACGATACCAACTGTATATCACACAACATTTAACTTAATATAATCTTTAGCTACAACTGACCTTCAATTGATTTAATTGATTGAAGATGACATATTTGTAAGTAGTCATTTTGCATAAATATATGTTGATTAAAACCTATAGGGGTTCTTGATTGATTTGACTTACTCTTGAACTATATTAAAGACAGACATCCAATCAGTTATTTTAACATTAGTTATGTGGGTACTCATCTTTGACGAATGAACTATTGCGTTGACATTTTTGGCGAAGAGCCGAAATTATTATTACATTCATTCAGGGCTGATGAAATTCTAACAACTGAATAAGTCAACTGAGATTTAGAGTAATTCATTCATAGTAAATGAAATTAAAATAATATGATACTATCAGCTTTAGTAATAAAGTCCATGCTTGAGTGTTAACAGCAAACTTATAAAAAATAAATATACTTGAAACGAACAAGGAACGAAAGTAAAAGTTTGACAACAATAATTTGTAAAACGAAAATGTTATTTGCACATATATAAGTAAATACGATGCATTACCGAAATATAGCTAATATAGGTTATTTGTAACATTCTACATCAAAGGATATTAAATCCATCATATAACCTTTATAAAGTATTGTCATAATATGCCTAAAGATTTTTTCAATTTTGGCCTCCAAATTCAAAATGTATAGACACATCAGAGAACATGTTTAGTTTAGAGTCTGTCTGTTAACATATTCGTGAAAGCCCACATTCTGAAAATTACTTGACTGTTTTTGTTTAAATTATAGATGGAAGGCATGTCTAAGCAAATTGTTTCGAATGGCACATGTGCCCTACCTAATATTTGAACATAAAACTTATATTTTGCAATCTAACTCTGCACCTAATTTCATAGTTATCCGTCCAATCGTCTGGCGATAGTAAGTGAGTAAAATTAATGTCACTCCATTTGGCAAAAAAAGTTTTTTGACAAAAAAAACTAAACACTATCCCTAAGTGGTATATATATTTGTAGTCTACTCTTCAATACCTTTCATTTGATACCCCACTCAAAATTTTAAAAAAAATATTTTTTTTTGAGTGACATGAATTATCCGCCATCTTGGATTTCCAGTAAATCAGATCAAATTGCTAATCTAATTTTTTTCAATGGCCCAGCAGACCACACATTTTGCATATTTTTCTATATTTTTAGTAACAGTGGAAATACGATTTTAGGGGGGGGGGGGGGGGGGCACGCAAAATTTCGATGTTTTTTGTCAAAATGGCGCCGAAAATTAAACACTATCCCTAAGTGATATATATATTTGTAATCTACTCTTCAATACCTTTCATTTAATACCCCACTCAAAATTAAAAAAAAAAAAAAAAAAAACTTGCGCGAATTATCCGCCATTTTGAATTTAAAGAGCTGATAATTTTGAGTTCGCTATATTTTTCCTGTGTGCGCGTCAAACGATCTTTTATACTGGAAAGTTTAACGGTTTTATCTCTTTTGGTTCAAAAGTTATTGGAACCGTACAGAGGGACAGACAGACACAGGAACGAAACTATAAGGGTTTCTTTTTTTTGGTTTTACCAACGAAACCCTAAAAAATGACAAATTATTTAAATATTTTTACCACAATGGGATGTTATAATTTTCCGGCAACCATATAGAAGGAGTAAGTGTGGTCTCTAGTATTATATCATTGCCTCCTTAGAACATAAACCACAATTTTTAAATCCCTTATATTAACTTCAGTTCTGTTTGGTCAACATTTTTGGAGAATTAATTATAATCCTCTTCCAGTCATCTAATTGAGCTGAAACTTGTCACATAGATTCTGTACCAACACAAAAACAGTCTAACAATTTAATTAAATTAAAAATAATTTTTAAATTAATTAATACCAATATTAATAAGGATTTATGATAAAAACTTTGTTTGATAGGCTAGTATTATTATATAGTTTCTTACCTTCTTTAATACAATTCATAAATAAAACTTAATGGAGTCTAAATAACAAGTCAATTCAGTACCTACATTGTATAACAAAAAGTTTAATTAATTTTCTTGTACGCAATTACTTAAAATAATACACATCAAATAGGTGAATGGAATAATAACAAAAGAAAATTAAAAATATTAAAAATTAAATATCTAAAATCAATATGCTAATTTATTAAACATCAATGTTATCAGTGTGTTTTATAATTACATAAGTAATACAAATTTAAAGAAAATTGAACTTCAACCCTTGATTAATCTGTGGTAAGCATTACCTAACATTTTATCTAAATAAATATTACAATCAAACCAGTTTTAAAAAGCTGAATCGTTTCAGGAAAGGCAAATTAAATTAAGCATTTCTTAAAGCGAAGGTTTTGATTAGAAACAGATTTAAAAGTTTATAACGAAGGATCGATAATAAAATATTTAGATAAATCAATCAAATGAATATAATTTGCCAGATTTTCATTAAAATAATTTAAAATGGTGAAATTGTGTTAATCTTCGACAGTTTTTGTTGATTTAATAAGTATTTCTCTCATTTAGTCGATTAAATAAATAAATAATAATAAATAAATATTAATAATAAAATATTTGTACCCCATTTTGAACGTTTATTTATCTTATACTACTTATTGCTATAACTATGCTTATAATAATATATAAGCAATATTTATTTAATACGTTCATTTTTAATTAAAATTTTGTTTTGCTTGAACTAAAGTTATAAAATATAAATAAAGAAATTTATTTCATTATTTTAATCTTTTCAGGATTAAATTAAACTAAGTCCTTGAAAAAGCTAACATTTTCTTAATATGTTTGCATTCCATAAGCAAATTAGATTAAAATTTTGAAGAGATTTGGATAATTTGTTGAATGTGGGCCATTTTTATAGTCGCATATTAAGTTCCAAGTATAATATTGCTTAAAAATAAGTGTGACTCCATTAGGAATCTAAGCAGATCCATATCTTACTTGACCATTTGTCCAGTAATTGGTCATGAGGTTTATATGCCCACTAATTGGCAGATGTTTTTAATATGTATTTAGTTTAATATTTTTGTGTGGTCATTCATAGTCTTATGTTCTAACAAAATGTTGTTTATAATTCATAAATTAAATATACTCATCACTTTTAGGGCTTAAAAACAAAATATATGTTTAATAAAGCTCTGTTTCGCCCGTTTTTAGAAATAAATAATCAGTAATACTAAAATAAACATTAGCTACTGCATTTTTTTTTTAAATTAACCTGATATATTTTTCTCTTTGATTTTTATTTACCAACATTACCATGAGTTGATATTATTGAACATTATGTTCTAATAAATTAAGTGTTGAAACGAGGTAACATTTATGTAATATAATCCATTATCGTCCAATTTTATGTATAATAATGATCTATAACTTATTCCGATTATACTAATAATAGCTCATAATGCATACGTCGTAAAAGAAGAGATTGAAATTTATTAGCTGGAAATTTAAATCCTTAAAATTATTTATGATTTACTTGTGCAAACAAGAAGTTTATGTAGCTCTATCTCTTGGAATATTAGATCTTTATTAAAATGTAAGGCGTTAGCTACCCTTTGAAACTTTCATATACTTTCACATAAAAAATAAATTTCAGAATTTTGAACATTTGAAAATTTTATAAACATGCAAAATAATGGTATAAACATTGAAATTATACACTCAATTTTAGCGAGTATTTAATGTTAATGGCCAGTAAAAATGCTTTTTGTTAATGTTATTCTAAACTATTTTTTATGAGGATTCTTGAATGATGATTTTCTGACATTGCTTTTTCTACATTTTTAATTATATTTTAATGTACTGAAGTAAATGTTATTATTTATGAGTTAATTTTAAAGCCATTTTTTATTATATCCTCTCTTGCGTAATGTATATTAAATTATTGCATAATCACGTATATTCATAATTTCAATAACTAAATCGAAGAAAAAGACCATACCTACCTATTCCTTTAGCTCCTACTTAACTAAGGGAACTATTCCTTATAATTATCTGCTAATATTTGAAGCTAGTCTAGAAGGGTTGTAAAAGGCACAAGTCAAAGTGAATAGAGAAAGACCTAAACCAAACATTGCTTTCCATTGTGAAACATTACATTTTAACAGGTAGCGAAGTGCAGCTTTTAGTGGATTCGAACACTGGCTGACATTAGACAAGCAGCGAGTTTGTTAGGACGCTTTAAAATTCATCTCTCTCCCACTCTACCCTATTATTATATATTTAAAAGAAGAATAATGCACTTAATCAATGCAAATACATTATGAAAACATACTTTCTCTTTTAGATGTTGATTAATTTTACATTCGCGGTGAAGATTAAATAGATAATTTGTAAAAAAAATCATTAAAATAATCCATAAATATGTGCATAAGTAATTCTGTCAATTAATTATAGTTATAGTTATAAGTACGCCTGTGTTGAATAATTCTTATTATCGAGGACAGTTCTAATTATTTCTTTTTTTCCATCAATGCAATTAGTTCCAACTGTACAGGCGTTTAGAAAGGAGGATAAACTATTATTGCTCAGGATTAAATTATTGCAATAATTTAATCAAAAAGGGTCACTTGGAACCACTTAAAATACATACGTAAACATGGATACCCTCTTTATTGGTTTAGTCCCATAATATTGACAATTTTCAGACAATATTGACACAATGAGGTCTAATAAACTAGGTAAATAATTAAGCACCAAAATTAAACAAATACATTTTTTAAAAGCTCCCGAAAAGATAATTCTTTCCCTCAAAGAAAGTTGGCGTGAAATTATTAAGTCTTTGCCTTAACTCACTCTTAAATTATTAAACTTTTTTTTAACTTTTCAATAAGGTTTTGGATTAAAGTTCTTATTATTCTTTAATAAGTTTTCTTCGCAAAAATAGAATAATTTGATAAAAATAACCACAACATTTCTATGAATAACATGTCCTTAATACATAGTTTTTCTGTTATGATATTATTTAAGTTATAAGAGAAACAGCCACTTATTTATAAAACTACAAAAAAAAAAAAAAATAATAATATAAATAAAAAACTATAAAATTGTCTTTAATATAAGTGAAGGGTTATTACGATTTCAACCATGTTATATATTGATTATAAATTAGTTATCATTTGTTTTGAAACACAACATGTCGTGTTTCTTTATTTATTAATAAGGAATGTATACACACACACACACACACACAAATATATATTTATATATATATATATATATATATATATATATATATATATATATATATATATATATATATATATATAGCTAGCTAGAAATAGTGCAGGATAACCTGGTTGTACTTATACATTCATACATTCTTACGTTCAATATTATACATAATAATAATATTCCCGAGTTTTGCTGAACAGTAATCCGTTTTAGACATCAGGGAACATTTTTGTTTCCGTTTCTGCTTGTCATATCTTAAAAACTACTCCACCGATTTTAATGAAATTTAGATAGTAGGTGAAAATTAGCCTATTGTTGGTCCCATATAATAAGCTTCTGCGCTCATTTATTTACACCTATATCTTTAAATATTTATCTGAATTTTATGAGATGAGATTATTATTGAATGATTTGTTGAAAGTAGTCCGCACATAGCCCTTAATTTTTAAATTGCTAATTTAATTAAATTTCTGATCTGAAATTTTAGAAGAACAAATATGTAAGCAAACAAGTACCTATAGGCTGTTAGGGAGTAAGAGGAACCTCCATAAAATGTAGCTATTACCGTTCTAGAGATACTGTAATGAATATAAATAGGCGCCATCATGAATCAAGATGGTGGATCGTAAAATAACTTCTTAGCGGCTACCTAGGGTTATAAGTATATATAGGGGATATGCATTTATATATATATATATATATATATATATATATATATATATATATATATATATATATGTATATATATATATATATATATATATATATATATATATATATATATATATATATATATATATATATATATATATATCTACTTTTCTATTTTTATGTATATGTGTGTGACGTCTCAAGACAATGTATTTTTTATGATTGTATATTACATGATTATAATGGAGGTAAGAATTACATTGGGTGCGAGTTCTTTAAGTTAATTTTTAAGAACAAGGGTTAGATCTTTCTAAGGATATAAGTAACGTTGGTAAGATACTTAAAGGTTTAATATTGGATTGAATATATATATAGATTTCACAGTGATCACGTTGATACTAATAAAGATGTAATACAATAAGGAGAAACATTGGTAGGATTATTGGCAAGCTGAGTCGAGCGGATCTCCCCTCTTGAGTCCTTGTTCTCCAGAGCCGCGAGGAATTAATTCCAAGCAATAATTCAGAAACAGGGTTCCTGTCCAAGAACAGGTCCAATAAGAGCGATTGGTCTCGCTTTAATCACTGGACAAACTAATTACACCGTCTCCAATCCTAACTATAATTATTCTTCGTTCGATTCGGTGGGATCAGTTCAACCTTGCACTGAGAGCCGTTCCGTTCTACCAGACATTCTTCAAACCTCAGCGGAGTCATTTGATATACGATCACTACCACAGAAATTATTTATAGATTTTTTCTGAAATTTGATATATTATGGTAGCAGGTAATTTAATATAATTTGACACATTCTTGCTTTTTAAACATTGAAATAAACGAAATTAAATGGCAAAAAAATACTAGTTTTAATTCGGAATCACGATATTAAAAGCCATAAAACATTGGACCAGACATTGAGTACGACCTCTATAATGATTTATAAATGTTGTAACTACTTTTCTTTTTTTAAAAAAGGCCAAAGTCCTACAATAAATAATAAAAACAACAATAAAAATCGCCCATCTGATAACATTTCGTGAACTATGCATCAGATTAATTACGTTGAAAATAATTTTTTTTTTTTTATGAAAAAACACAAAACAACAAAAATCTTTTTACTTTAACATATAGTAAGATAAAGTATTGAAATTGGAGAGAAAATTGTATTCATGGATCTATTTACACGTTTTAGGTTAAAAAAAAGTCGGTCCGAGACAACTCAGACTAACTTTCTCATATTATAATCTTGGTACCAGATCCCAGAAACTTTTTTTCGATTTTCAACAAAATCTGATATATTATTTTCATCAATATCTGGGAAACTATATAGTTCCCGGGAAAACGGCATAATATATCCTTAGATTTGTATTTAAATAGACATAGACTGCATTTATGAATGTTTTAATCAAAATCGTCGGAACCGTTTTCGAGAAACATTTTTTTCACGTTTTTACTGACTATTTGGGGGATAGCACCCCTAAATTTGGAGCTAAAATTAATTTCTCGATTTACCTCGGGGAATGATTTTTTTGAACATTAATGTCAAATCGGCCCAGGGAACCTCAAATCAAGAAAATCCATCAAAATGACTTTATATTCAAATATCAATAATCAATGATCTTGGTTGATTAATAATATTAATCTGGACTGCTGTTTAAAAAAATAAGTATTTGTTATAACAACGTTTCGTAGTGAGGCCACATGTAGTTTATTTAACATTTTCAAAGCTGTAATATTACTTATCTTCAAGAATGTTTGACTTTCTGTAAAAATATAAAAACTCCATGTACGATTTATTTATTTTAAATAGATTGTCAATATGTGAATGAACTAGTTTCCTTGCGTTATATTATTGGACGAATGTGACCATGTGATTTGAAGAAATGGTTGAAATTAATATTTGATCAACAATGAGCTAATTATAACCCACCATCTAAATTTGATTTAAATCAAACGAGTACCAAGTTTTTATGATAATATGGTAGTTTGCAAAAGTGTTGAACGACAGAACGGTATACCGACACGTGACCAAAAATGTTTCCTGGTGTCTGAAACGAATTTATGTTCAGGAATATTTGAAATCGGAGACATAAAACCATTTCGTTCTTCTAAACTAAATGATCACAATAGTTCTTTTGATACGCTCGGAATGTTGGATGCTTTCATTTTATAAATTAAAATGTTTTATACATTTTTTTTTTGGTAATTCATTTAATTTATTCATGAAATAAATTATTTTATTAATAAAATGAAAGCAAGTATTAGTAGAAATTTCTCTATTAGTAGAAATGTCTACTAATAGAGAACTGAAGCTTAAGGATAATAAATTAATCCTGGAAATGAAATGTTATCTAATATTATTACACGCACAGCAATAAGATATTAGCAATAAGACCGTTAAACTCCAATACAAGTTTTGGGAAAGTGCGGCTACGGAGGTTATCATAATATTTGCGTAGAAAACATCATACATTTCTGAAAATTAAATATTATGCATCGTGACTTTAAAGTGTCAAAATTTGGCTTAGTTTATTTATTTATTTATTGTTATATGAGGTGGTCAGACAACTAGGTATATACAATATACACCCAATACAAGGCATCAAATAATACAGATATAAGATCGATAAAAAATTTGGCTTAGTTAAAAAAAGATTAATTTAGTTGATGAACCATTCAATCAAATAGATAAAAATAATATATTGATATTAAGTAAATATATTTTGAGTGTAACACACGTTATCACGAATCTACTTAAAAAGTATGTAACCTAGATTCTTACCACCTCACCTATATGCTTCTTCCTCTGCAAGTGTAATATTTGAGAATTTACTGTTATTACTCTGTTTATATTGCTTATGGGCCTGTTTGGGGGTGGCAAACATTGAGAGTATATCCTTATGTATAAGAAGTATTCGTACTTCATATTCATTCACGCCTCACAATCTTTGACTCTTTTAAAACACCCTGCGGAGGTTCAACTTTTTCTTTTAGGTAAAAAGAAGTCTGCATTCGTTTTGAAAGTATAAAGAGTTAGTTTTTTAGCTGCATAATGAACTCAAATGATATTTAACCTTATATATTTTCTTGAAGAACTTATTATTCAAACATTTACTTAACAGAAGATCCTTATAGCTGTAAAAATATTTATATATTTCATTTTTGTATTTTAAATTATGCATATATTTTAGTGGCATGTTGAATGAACCCGATTTCTCTTTGACCCAAAAATAAAGTTTTTGATGACGTAATTAGAAGTAGAAACGTTAACACATTTTTCCTTCTTTATATTCTAGCAGAAATGTAATATTAACAGGCAGTATATAAGTTTCCTAGTTTCAAGGATTTAATAACTGCACATATTTACCTATTAAAAATTAGGGATTATAGGGTTCATCTTGCATAATATAAATCTTCATTCTGTAAGAAGTGATAAAAGTTTTCTATACAATCAAGTAAATGATTGTAAAAGTAAATTAAATCTATTTTTGAGCATGTTTTGCGCTATTACTTAAAATATATTTGCCTCTGGAAATGAAACTAATTCATTTAGGGTTTAAAGGAATAACTTTACAATTTATTTTAAATCCAAATTATCATGACCATAAGTCAAGGATTCTAATAGATTTCAACGTATACAAGTAACATATATCAATTTACTTTATACTAACTAAACAAAGTACATTCCCTGTGACTTGCTAAGTTGCTATAATTTCAAACTTCTTTAAATGTCGGTCAAAACAAATGATTTAATCATAACTCTTACCCCTACATTAAACAAAGTAACTGAGCAATGAACTAATCAAATTTAAAAGAATTTAATACGGAATGAAGATGTTAGATGTAGGGCAGAGTTGAATTCTTTTTTCGTATAATATTCTTACTTTTAAATAAATAAAAAGGATTTGGCTGGATTCAACTAGGCTTCTTCGTAATTTGAATGAAGAACTTTCTTATTATGGATGCGTTAGCTTCTCTTGAATGTGGCTGAAAAGGTTACAGTTAAATGGTCTGTGCTATAGAGGGCTATTTTCTTTATAGACATGATACTTGGCGCCTGTCCACTAAACTTCACTTTTTAAAACCAGCTTTGGGATATTACAATTTTATAAAATCTAATTATATAAAAGTTGATTTTTTATTTTCTTATTATTTATAAATTATTATGTTTAATATTTAAGTTGGATTATACTTGGTCAGTATACTTTAATTAATAATAAGTTACTAAAGGGACAAGGTCCATTGCACTGCTCAAACATTAACATATCTAGTAAACTAATGAACTTAACATATACATGAGTAAAGCAGCTAAATATTTTCAAGCTTTATTATTCTAACATAAATGTTGATCGGGACATAATGATCATAACATCACAGGGAAGTAGCGTCTAAGTACTTTTTATGGGTTCGTAGGTTATTAAGCATATACTTTATTATATTTCTAAAAAATCCCCTATTCCGCCCTATATGAAATTAAAAAAATATAAACAAGGAGTAGAGTAAGGGTCCCTGGTTCGATCACCCGGGGAGTCACAATGGTTTTTATCAGAAATAATGAAAAAGTAAATTTTCATCGCACCTCCATAAGGTATTAGCATTAATTATATTATAATTTTAGGACTAGCCGTTAAAGGGTGGTTGGGGGAAGGGGGCATTTTTTGAGGTATAGTTCGACTTAAATAAGGCATAAGGGTTTCGAGGATGATCTGCGAAACCCTAAAAAGAAAAAAATAATAATGGTAATATTATTATTTTTGTTTAAGGAATATAGAGGAGAGGTCTATCATAGACATGTGTCCCATAATTTAATGATCAGGAAATTGATCCAAATTGAGGCATAAATTTCATCAATATTAGTATGGAATTATTACATTTAAAGCAATATAATATCCAATTAAGTTAGCTAATGTAGATAAAAAACTAATCCTTACAGATTACTTATTACTACGTTTTTATTAGCTTGCTTTTTGTCCAGTACAAATCTTGTAATCGATTTTTAACTAACTTCCCGAGTAGCTAGACATGTGAAACTTTTAGAATAGCTCAGAACACGATGACAATGCATTATTTTAATACTTTTAGCCATCATTCAGCAGAATTTAATTCGTTTTCAGCAAATTTTTCTGTATAGAATGTTAGTTCGGAAAAAATCCACAAGTCATTTTATTTGTTCTGACATATCCCATATTTACGATCTTCATTTTGACGGGTTTCAAATTTATAATTTATGACAGAAAATTTAAACACTTAGTATATGAAAAGTTCTTTTTATATTGTAATTATTTTTACATATTTGATTGTCCATGATTGGAAGTCAATTATGTAGATGTAGAAAAAGTGACATAACTAAGGAATCCTGCAACCCTCCCCCCTCCAATTTTTGAGAATGCGCCCCCCCATAACTTACAAAATTCACCCCTTCCCTCTCACTTTTTTCCTTTTTAAGAATTTGAGAAATTTATTATCTCAGTTACTAAGCCTTCACAGCTGATAAAAACGTAAAAAAAATGTAATCATTTTAATTTTTGCAATCAGTTGTTTCAAGTAGTTAAGGCAGTAATAGGCGGGTAGAATAAGAATAGCTGGATCAAAACAGGTGCTCACTTGAGTAATATCAGCCCTCTATCCTCTTGAAGTCCAGGAAACAGAAGAAGAGGATATGGCCTCTTCAAAGAGACGCCAGAGTGTAGCGACAGTGTCAAGAATATACTTTGATTACAAGAAGTTGTCCTCAAGAGTTGTTATAATATAATGTGATGCTATTAATAATTATGGAAAGAGAAAATTAAGTTTTTCTTTTACTTAGGGAAAATGGAAATAAATAGAACAATATTAGTTTTGAGTAATACTACCAACTAAAGTGGTAAATATTGTAGATGTTGTTTTTTAAATATAAACCTTAAACCTTGTACCTTGAGTTTTATTCGATGTAAAATGAGGACTGAAGTCAAACACGTACCTCTTTGGGAATACATATAATTTAAATATATTTAAACCAAATTAGTTCCTAATGATTAGTTCTATGGCCAACAAAACTAAAAGAGCAAAATATTTCAGTTAATTATAAAATTTGACCATAATAGTCAACGTTGTATATTTATTTTACAACAAACGGAAAAATATTGCTCTTGAGCTGTATTTGCCTTGAATATATTCATTCCTTTATTTCATACTGTTATTCTTCTAAAGCTCTTAATTCTAATAAAAATAATAAACATTTGACAGTAAATTGCTTCGTATAGAACTTACTTTTTTCAATATACAAAATTAAAAATAAATGTACTGTTCAGTTCAGCTATCCTTTTTAATCTGTATAAAGTGCTTTTCTTGTTATTTTTATTATGAGTGCATTATGCTTTCTCTTTTGACTCCCTTAAACTTAGCTAAACATTAAAAGAATTAAAAATCAAATGGAAATATATATTGAAATAGACTGCCAATTGGTGTAGCGTATATTCCACGCATCCTATCCACGTACTTTATTGATTTTATGCCTTTACAAGCCATTATTGTCTAATAGGTTTAATTGTTTCCCCCGTTTTTTTAATCTGGCAAAATTGTTTTGATTTTTTACACGAATTAAAGTATCAATTTAGCAAAATTTTAAGAGCGCAGACGTTACAAATTAATCTGGTGCTATCTGCGGGTTACTTTCGATAAACAATACAAGTTCTATTTAAATCAGATAAGTACTTTTGAAGCTATAGGTGTAAATAAATGTATGTTTGTGCGCATGTGGAAGAGAAACAAATAGGCGCAGAAGGTTGAAACTTATATGGGACCGAAATGGGCTAATTATGACCTACCACCCAAATTTCATTAAAACTGGACGTGTAGTTTTTATGTTGGCTCGCAAAAATTGAACGACAGACAGACACGGAACCAAAAATGTTTCCTGATGTCTGAAACGGATTTCTGTCTTGGAATTATTGAAATCGGGGACCTAAACATTTTTCGTTCTTCAGAATGATCACATAGCTTCCGTTACCTTCGGTAAGCTCGGAAGCAAAAAGAAGAAACTTTATCATTAAGTTAGTATTGGTTTCTAAATTTCTAAAATTAGTATCAAATCTTTTTGTTGTCAAGACCAAATTAAGTTTTTACTTAAAAATAATTATAGCACCAACTGGATTCTAAATATTAATTAACTCATTCCTGCATTGAATTCAAAAATTAATTGCCGAAGAATAGAAATTCACTTAATTAATTCATTATATTTATAATTATTGATATGTATGATAATTATTTTTACATATTCTCTTCTGGTCACCTGTTAATTGACAGTATTGAAAGTAAGTATATTTTTATACATTCTACACTTTTTTATACATCTCAAAATCAGATAGGGAAAGCATTACTGGCATACGTAACAGTAAAGGCGTTGTGTCTGCAATTATTGTAGTGTAGTATATAGTAGCAGAATCATTGTGTCCACACTAAAATTGTAGTATTGTACTATTACGAGGTATTGAGACATATAAGTAAGATGGCAGAGTGATTATTTAATTTTTTTAAAAAAAAAGTTATTTGAAATAATTATGAAGTTAAAAAATCTCAAAATCGAATTTTCGCGCCATCACAATACTTTCTCTTTATATGAGAAAGTAAAAAAGAGTAAGATGTATTTCAAAATCAACATAACATGTAGTTGACAAATAAAATTGTTATTTATATTATAGTACCATAGTATGGCTATAAATAGACTAAATACGACAATATTCGTCCATTCGTGACACTTGGTTTACAATTTTGTTTTGGCAATAATTAATCAGAATTTTTTCCCATTAAAACCTATTATATCTAGATAGGGAATCATTCAATCAATTTGAAAATCGTCTAAATTAAAAAATACTTTACTTAAATTATTTTATTTCAACTTTTATGAATTATCCCATTCATACCCTTTAAAAACATTGTTTCATAGCCTTAATCTTAGGGACTCTTGAGATATTAATTTTATCTTCCAATATAGAAACATAAAGCAAGTTTCAAGAATGTTCGTATTTCGATTAAGTGCGTTTAAGGAATTTTAGTGGGAACTAAGAAATTCCCGGGTAGAAATTTGTTTAAATTGAAAGTTACTTTCCATTTACTGATGGATGGTTAAGATATCAGAATATTAGTATTGAATATTTGACTGTTTTCTGTGCCAGAATGCCAGAGTAAAATTGTTAGAGAATAAAGTAAATAGGGATCAGTTGTTTAAAACTTAAAATAAGTTGAAGCACTATAGAAGAGAAACAGGGAGCGCTGAAGCCTGGTGGGCAATTTACCAGTTATTCTATTTGTATGACCGGCTATCATATTCCGAGAAATCACCCACTGTGCAACGAGTCATCAATATAATCTGTACATAAATTTCCTTTATGGAATAGTCTAGAGAGATAATTTATCAAGTAATAGTCAGTAACATTAATATGATGGGCTCCCAGTTATCAGTATAACCTACTTTCTCACATATCCTTTGAATATAGGGAGCAGTACAGTTTTAAATCACATGAGAATCTCAATAAAGAGCTGAAATGTGACAGGTGCTAAGTTTTGATTTCAATACTAAATTTAGATGGGAGAATCAGCTGGTAGCTGAGTCATATATTGAACAGTTATTTCCAACTGATGCATATACAATATACATATGCATTAGTTATTAGTTTATCTGCGTTTAGAAATGATGATTTCACCTTTAACCTGTTTGTTTGTTTTTAACCGTTGTAGAAGTTACATTGTGAAGATGGCATTATA
Source organism: Gerris lacustris (assembly GCA_951217055.1). NCBI lineage: Eukaryota > Metazoa > Arthropoda > Insecta > Hemiptera > Gerridae > Gerris > Gerris lacustris. The sequence continues at coordinate 59,343,823 of OX578276.1, read as the reverse complement.
GATTTAGGTATTAAACAAAAGTTAATAAATTAAATTGTGTATTTAACACTAAGCTTATTTACTTGTGCTATATCTAGGGTAACACTGGAGTTCGAAATCATAAGGTTTCATGGTTCCCATATTTTCCATTACTCCCTGTTCTGAAACTCTTCCATTACTCCATGCTCAACTGTTCTGCAAACACTTCCATTACTCCCGTTTCAATTGTTCTGAAAATTCTTCCATTACTCCCTGTTCAAAAGTTACTGGGTGCAATGAGTAACTTTCCTCCCTGTAAACTAGTTAAAATTGTTATCCATTTAAATATTAATTCAACCATATAAATCCCTGCTCGGGATAACTAAAATTCCAAAATATTGACCATCATTTTGTAAACAACAATCTTACATTACATTGCGTGGTCAAATTATTTTTATTGTATCTCGCCCTATTATCTTATTGTCATATTATATACATTTTGTTTAATCAAACAAAAAATAAGTATAAAATATGTGAATTTTGGTAGCATTATATAAAACTTTTAAAGAGATGAGAATTTTTTGAGAATTTATCTCGAGCCTACAGGCTACAGCAACATAAAATAGTGGATTAAGTAAAAACCTTCTATACGAGAAGGAACAAAGCCCCCGGGCAATACACCGGTTTTTTATGCTAATTACCTGCTATCATTTCTACCAAAATCATCGCTTGTACAACAGGGCAAGAATATCGTTGATTACATAAATTACCATTATTACTATTATTATTATAGGTATCTAAGTCGTTTCTTTCTATTTAAAATTTAATCCTAAGTTAAAATCAGCTTCTGTCTTCCTGTATGACAACATCTTAAATATACGTAATATCTTGTTACTTTGATGCACATGTTTTCATTTTGTTTATTTGCCTATTGATTATTAATAGTTATTTATGTAACTAGGCAGCAAAATGGAATTTTACTGACGAGTGATTAGATTAGATTATAGACAGGCTATGAATAAACGAGGCAGAAATGTTTCCTTTGCTGCCTTGTTGCATACAATATTTTTTCTACTTGCGGCAGAAAAATGAAGCTGCCAAAATGTTATCTTTATTAATATAACATAGTTAATAACTAAGTGTCATATTAATAAAGATAATAACATATGTATTAACTAAAATTAATGTTCAAATAAGAAACTTGGGAAAATTAACAATAAGTGAAAAGCAAACTCAATCTATAACAACAAAATACAACACACCTTTATAACACACATAAATTCTGAATGAATAATGCACGCAATATAAAATATTTATCTATATTTTTACTAACAAATTACTAAAAGTATTAAAGATATCTTATATTGCTTAAAAGAAAAGAAGTAACTAGGATAAATCAAGAAAAGTAGCTAGTCTAATCTAGAATGAATTCAATAATAAAAATAATATGGATGTTCAATGTTTACATGACGCTGCACTATAGCCAGTGACTACTATTTTTTTAAATTAAAGATCTACAAATCATTGAACTTATTTAAAAGAATTAACAAATATAAATAAATTATTTTATAACTAAAACGTTTATTTATTAAATATTACTTATTAAACTATAATATATTATATGATGTTATAAGATAGAGATAATAGTATAAACTGTCATTGCCAACATTATAAAAGTAAAAATTTTACAGCCTAGGCAGTAAAATAAATTTTACTGCCTAGACTGTAAAATGTTTCCTGACTTGGCTGACTTTTACCGCCTAGGCAGTAAAATTACATTCCTCTGCCCGAAATCGGTTCAATAATGCCTCATTTGCTGCCGCAAGTAAATAAAGAATGTAATTATCCCTTTACAGCATATCTATGGGCTTTGACATAATATCACTCACATCTAATATCTTTTTTTATTTGTACTCGAGATGCGGTACATAATGAATTCAAATAGAAAAATGTGCATTTTGCTCTTATATACCATGTTTGTCTCCAATATGGCTTCCAGGAAACATTTTTCGGGGAAGAAGTTATATATTATTGACCAATCTGGAAAGAGCTTTAAAATGTCATGTAACATAATTATATAACATGCCGTATAAGCAAAAAACTTTTTTTTAAACTTTCACGCAGGCCATATATATATATATATATATATATATATATATTTTTTTTAAATTTATTTATTTATTTTTTCAAAATCTATCTTGTCCTACTTTTCAAGGCCTTTAAAACTGTGTATAGCATTTCACGCTGACTAAAAACGTATAAATAAAAAACGCTAGTTATATGCAATAACTTCTTTCAATACCCACATTTGTTTTAAAAATGCGGGGAAAAATATAATTGTAATAATTATTACATATTCTTTCCTACTTTTCAAGACCTTGATGGCATGCAGGCTAACCACTTTTTTTAGTCGTCCGTCATATTGGCCATAATCTTATATAAATATTAAGTGTGCAATTTTAATAGTTATATATTATTTACTAATCTTTAAGACCTTTAAATTAATACACAACATGTCATGGGGACTAAGACTGTTTTGTTTATTCGTCCTCTATATTGGCCGCCATCTTGGAAAATTTCGAAAAAAAAAAACAACAGTCGGTGAGATGCACCTGTGTTGCGAAAAATGTCGCATTTTTATGCCCGTTATCGTTAGATGAACACTCAAACAAACTATTAAAATAAAAAAAAGTCTCTGAAATTAAGAACTCACGTAGCTCTTTCAATTATGTTTTAAAAACTCGCTACAAATTGGAATACCAATAAATCTTATTGAAATTATAATTCATATTTCTTTTACGTACTCTGGTGAAAATAAATTGGTTTGGGTTTTACTATTTCTAAATAGTAGCAGTTGGTTAATTTTGAACACGTATTTTTAAAATAAAAATGCACACTAAAAAACTTTCCCATATCCCATATCCTAGTATCTTTGATACATGTTATCATGAAGGCTTCTTTGGAACCTTTTACACCGGAGAGCCATAGGAAGGGTTTAACTGCATCCCAGGGGTGGCATAGAGTGGGATCAACAGGCTGTGATATGATAGTAGGGCTCTCATAGGTGCTGTTCTAACAAAGTAACAATTTATCATTATTGCTTCATAAAAAAATAAAAATGTGTGCCTTATTAATTCATTATTATTATTATTAGTTTAATTTCGTGGGATGCCTCACTGTTTTTTAGCTTACTTAAGAGGATATTGTCAAAGGGTCTTTCCATTAACACTACTCTTCAGGTGACATACTGTTAATAATTTCTGAAAACACTATCTACTCTGACTACAAGTTACTTATAATGAGTGTTGGAATATGTAAGTAATGAAACTTCTACCTCTATTTGCCATCTAACTTTTGTATCATAATTCCTTAAAATTCCGTGTACATCATTTTTATATCCTTTTCTATCAACGAGATACCATTTCCTCTGAATAAAATATGATCAGTTTTTACTGAAGCATCGAATAAGTTAAAAGTCAGCTCGTTTCAAATGACTTTGCCTAGTTAATATTTAGGACTTACTGTAGAGTTGAGTAGCATAGCCTTAAGTTTTAAAATTATTTTCTTCGAAAATAAACAATCCCTTGAATTTATATATATATATATAATATATATAAAATATATTGATTCAATCCGTCTTAACAGCAATATTTTAGTATATACGTAAAAAACAAGACATAAAAACTGTACCTTTAATTGTCTTTTATGTTCAGTATGCTAATATTTTGATTTTAGTTTCAATAGTTTTAGTAGTAATATAACCATGCAATTTTTATTTAAACAATTAATTATTATTTTATAAAATAGTTTCGCTGGATTGCAATCAATAAATTAAGCAATCAAACATGCAAAAAAAAAAATGTGCCTACTCATATAAAAATTAAATAATAAATTACTTTTTGTCTATCTAAATATACTGTTATAGTATATCTTTGTAGACTTTTAAATATAAAATAATAGTTGTATATGTTTGCTTTTAAATCAAAGACAACATATACGAAATTGGGCCAAAAAACGATTGTCAACTCTTTAAAAATAATATAAAATTATTTCGTTGTATCAGTTATCCTATCTAATATAGATAATATTTCTTCAAAACTATATTCAAAAATTCATTCAGGGATCTACTTATCTAGTTTAGTTGGTATTTCAATAATAATTTATATATAATTATTTCTAAAAATGTATAAGTAAATGAGATAATAAAAGTATTATTTAATCTTAATTTAGAAGGGACTCATGTGTTATGCTGACGGTGACATGGATTAGGTGTGTAATGTGGCCATAAGATAGTAGAAATAGAGTTCTTTGGTTTCATGATAAACAATATGAACCTATGCATAGGTAAATTTTAATAATAAATACATTATTATACGAGTTTTTTTTTTTTATAGATATTTTAGCTGTATCGTTTTTGGTTCTTGATTTAAAAAAAAATATAAATAAGCTTGTCATAATTTATTTAAATCCTTTTTAAGCTTTACATTTTGTCATAGGACTTTTAATGCTCATAAGCAATACTATAACCTTTTATACATGTTTACTTTAATAAATGTTTTCATTTATTTTTTAAAAACAATATGTTTTAAATTTAATTTATTCGTATGTTGTAGTTTTATTTTGTTTATTTTAAACAATAGATGGTTTTAATTTGCATAGAAATTTTTTTCCATTGAAATATAGGAATTCAAAAATTTAAATATGGTCCGTTAGATATGATTTGTATGAAAAACGACATTTCAACTAAGATTTTTTTTTTCTTTTAAAAATATATAAATAAAACATGTAGAAAAATATGTGTTCGTCATTATCGAAGATAGGAAAATATGAGGTCTGAGTGTGGGTCATCTCAGAGAATGATTCAAGAATATAACTGTACTCCCAAGTTTATATCTGACAAGAGATGAATATAAAATATTTTTTGTTGTTGTTGAATAGATAATAGAAGGAATAAGGTACATTATATTGATGGATGGAGTGATGCAGCTAGATGTTACTGAAGGATTAGGAATCCCAACAGAGGATCAACAAGCCGAGAGCCTTAGTCTAACTAAGATTGACCGATCAGTCCGTCTTTGATATTATTTACTGCTGAATTATTCATAATGTGTGCAAGAAGAGACCTCGATGCTTCATGCACTCGCTTATTATGCAGCCCGTTTGTTATTTTATCTCTTCAACCTTATTCCTACTATTTGCACGAAGTGAAGGAAGCAAATAGGAGTAAAGCAGGATAACAAAGATGTAAACTTCCTTCTTATTGAGAATAATTCTTCAAACTCGAGATACCAATTATCTTACACTATAATCAGATTTGTTTTCTTAGTGTAGTTTTGCTATTAAACAACATTAACAACGAGATAGCATAAGCGTGATTTCATTACAGAAATCTCAGTTTTCACTGAGAAACTCTATGACTATGATAACCTCAGCAACTTAAACCGACTTACCAAATAATGACTTTAACAATCTTAGAAGTTTATTTAGCTTTCTCTAAAAGGATTTAATTAATTAAATCATATAATTTAATAAACTTTGAAGCAATATTAAAAGAAACATAATTTCAGGATAGCATAGCCGAATAGTTAGCGTATTTGCTACATACCAGAAACCAAAGTCTAAACACCAACATAACTGGTGATTTTTCTAGTCCCAGAAAGGTAAAATAGTATGTTGTACCTGTATAGGAATATAGAAAGATGCCTTTCTTTTATTCTATTTTATAAATTTTATAATTTAAAGCCTGGCACATATACGATCCGGCAGGGCTGTCAGTTTAGACTGAAGTAGTTACTGATCAGTCGTGCGCGTGGCTTAATTATAATTATTATTGCTAAAGAGTAAATTATTTAAGAGTCAAAAGATGATGACAAATACTAAATTAAAGGTTTTTGTCGTTTACTTACCATTAATGCACTGATAATGACCAATTTTGAATTATCAACGCCGCGCCGTTTTGCATTAAGTTTCGTTTTATTTTATGTTTCATTTACGTCCCTAACAACGCAACATGTTGGCAACTTTACATATTCACTGATAACTCGATGTGACTATCAGTATAACACCTGATTCCTCTCTGGGATTAGAACTATCAATAGAGATTTAAGGTGAGTTGCGAGTTCACTAACCAGCGTGCGCTGATCTAATTAAATTAAATGTTAGCGATATATCAATACTCATTGTTCCGTACGTAGCGATCATCAGTACGTAGTGATAAGAGATGATAGCAGAGGTATTACTCGATAATAGTTTTTACTACCATTTTTATTTATTAAATTCTGTGATTTTTGATTAATTTATAGTTACCCTATTGTTAATAGTTTGTTTTCTTTGTTATTTTCATGTTATGTATGCTCAATGTTTTAATTTACCGGTATGAGAGAGTAGTAGTATCCTGTGAGATGCTATGTTTGTTTGGATTTATAAACGACGGAACTTGTAAGGTCCGAATAGAACTTGATTAATTAATGACAACACTATCACTAGTGTAAAAGTACGAAGGCTTGAAAATGGCCGGGAAGGCCGAAACGTTGCCGAATACGTAATTTAGTTACACTTCTCTCTTTTTTCTATACCCTGAAGGATCCATCACGATTAACATATAGTATTTCAGGGTACAAAAAGTCAACATTTAGACATTATTATTATTAATCTGATACAAGATTACTTATATTAACAAAGGTCTGAAATTCAGCTCTCTTTAGTTTATAAGTGATTTCAGGTAAAAAAAAAAGTGATTTCAGGGTTATCATTGTAATATTAATTCTGAGTAGAATAAAGTAGAACTAGTCCAGTGGCGTAACTATGGGCCCGCGCGGGACCGCATTGCGGGGGGGCCCCCAGTGCCAGGGGGCCCCCAAATCCAGAAATAACTGGGATTACTATCCTTTTACCAACGTCGAGGGGGCCCCCAATCCTGAATGCAAGGGTTTTTTTTTTTTTTTTTTTTTGCTCATCAGTTTTTTTTGGCGAGGAGGGGCCCCCAAAAATTTCTCGCGGGGGGGCCCCCAATGGTCTAGCTACGCCACTGAACTAGTCTTAGGAGAAATAAAGAAAGAGAAAAAGTTTAGTCTACTCAAGTATACATTTAATCTAGATACTTGTTACAAGTGAGATGTTATCCGTCTTTCAAAAGAAAATAATTAATTTTCTATTTTTATTCTTCGCCTTAATTTTCGTCTACGAAATTCGAGTTAGTGACAATACATAAAACACTACAGTAGGAATCATATATTATTTATGAAGTTAAAATCTCTATTGTGGAAATCAACTTACCAAGGTCGCCATTAAATGTAATACAAGCATCTTTATGTATACTAAACTATTTACAATGCATCTTCACCATTCAGAAATAAAAATTCCTTTTGGTGAGAACAATTGAAAAGTGACAAAAAGGAAGACATTCTTTATAAAAAAGGATAATTTAGTTAATAAATATAACTTTCTTTTGTTCCATTCAGAATAATAATACTGGTGTGACATACCAAGTAAGAAGTAATTTTAACTTGTCTGTTTTAGTTCTTTTCTTGTTAATCATACCCTAAACAGTAAATGTACATTGTTCTGACCTTATCTATATTCTATGCACAGAGTATAATGTCATGACAAGCCAGCGTCCTTTACCTCTTTGTCTACTGTCAGTAGTCCGAGTGAAATTCCGAGATGTACATGTTAACCAAGAGAGGGAAAAAGTTCCCATGGTTAGATTCGGTTACAAGGTACATACTAATGAATTTAACTGGTTTAAATGAGCAAAATTAGCATATTATTTCACATAGATTATTAAGCTTACGCGACAGCTTTCCTACCTGCTACTTTTTAAATTTGTATGTACGTTTTTGTCGTCGTTAATTAAAGTTCAAAAGGCTATCCATGTAAACATTAAAATTTAAGAAAAAAAACAAAACTAAATACATAAATTTAAAAGCTATTATGAGTTCATAATTAGTTTTAATCGACTTGTTCTTCTCTTTATTTTTAATAAAGAGTCTTTAATTTTTCTTAAAATTGAAACAATTTTTTTTCTCTTCCATATACGCACAAACATAAATTTATTTAAACCTATATCTTCAAAGGTACTCATGTGATTTTTATGAATTTTTTATAGTTTATCGAAAGTAGCCCGCAGATAGCTCCAGATTTTTTTCATGAATTTTATTACAAAACCATTAGTTATATTGGGACAATTTGTTTTATTTTAACCCTTTCGACATCATTTTCAGGACAAGTTTTAATCTGCATTAAAACCCTTTATAGGGCAAGTCAAAAATTAAATTTTTGTCGTTAACGGTCAGTGTCCACTTAAGGGGACACCCTGAAAACCCCTTGGTTTAGTTTGTTTCAGCTGTTTATAGACTAATTTTGTAATGATGGATTTAAAAAGCATTATTGCGTCGATATAAAGACATATCGATAGTGTTTTTGTTTGAAAACATGACGTATTTTTTTTATTTTCTCTTCTAGAACTATATATACATAGTAGCTATACATATCAATATATATGTCTTGCCCATTCAGGGTGCCTCAAGGGTGTCTAATATATTAGACACTAACCTATAAAGGGGTCATTTGTCTTTTCTTTTTTTTTATTTCTTGGCCAACCTGATACCTTCTTTAGTGATTTTAACTCATCAGTGTTTACAAAAATAATTGTAACTATTAGATAAACATAATTTCGACAGCTGTTTTTCGTCCCAACAACATGGCGTCCAGAGGAATGTATATATGTTTCACTTTTTTGTTTTAAATTTTCAATATTTCTTTAAGGCAGTAATTGTTTTGTAAAGATAAAAGTTAGAATTTGTTAAATAATGATTTTCAATCACAAAAAATATTCAAATTTAGAACATAATTTATCGTCAAAATTTGATGTCCAGTATACTTGACATTTGAACTTTAGGGTAACATTTGGTTTTGTAATGTGTTCGAGATCAGGTAATGAATTCAGAAGGAGGTAATGATTTAGAACTTGAAAATGAGTTTGATAAATCAGATTGTTTCATTCCAAATATTTCTTTTATTATTATCATTAAAAATCTGATTTTTTAAAGATTATTTACTTTTTTAAAAATCATTGTGAAAGGTTGAAATTGTTTTCACAACTCCTACAATTAAAATTCTAATGTTTATTATTCATAATTTTACTCGTTTTATTGCAAATTAGTATTATATTATAATTATTAACGATTTAATATTATAAATGCTTTATTCATTTATTTATTGAAATTTTGAACCTTAGGGTGAGTTCAAATACCGTGATTTTACTGATTTTAATCATTGTAAACTGGTATATCAGCCATTTAAACTAATGTGGAATATAACTGATCAAAGTGATCATGATCATAGTGTCCACTGTCCACTGCAGTGGGCTTATTAATTTTACATGTACATCTAGATCTTACAGTTGAGTCTGAATGTCCAATATATATGGACATTTCATATCTCAAAAACGGGTGGTCCAAATATTTTGAAAAAAATACTGAGTCATCTAGGGGTCAATAGGAATTGACCTTCTAAAAGATTTTTTTTTTACAATCAACACAAAAAAATCGGGTGCGAAAGGGTTAAAATGTGGTTTGAAAGAAACGTTTTATTTTTTCATCACGTTAAAAAGAGTCGAAGCGTTGAAGAAAAAGCGTTATTTTAAGTACAAAAGGCAAGTGCTTGGCATTCTCATTGTGGCATATTTAAATACAATGCCTAAACTTTTAAATAAATAAATAATAGGAGAGTGAATTTGATACTGTTCTCACTATGCAATACACAACATCTATCACACCATCAGGCATGTGCAGTTTGTTCACTAAGTGACTATCATTTATCGTCGGATCATTATTTATATTCTTCGGCTCCAAAAGGATCATTCATATTACGAATAGAACCTTCCAAACACACCATAACAATAACTTTATTGAACCTGTGTTATTGTACAAGATCAAGCGTGCTTTACTTGATTGAACCGCAGCTTTACGACTCTCGATGTTTTTACTCGACGAAATAACAAGTGTTATATTGCAACTAGTTAATACCCGGTTGATAGGGGAACAGAGGTCTAGATATATTCTTCAGGATACTAATCAAATCCTCGAGACCCTTGGCTGGATGTTATCCTCGGACAGAGTACTAAATCAGTCCACGGGTGTGACTCCCCCATCATTCAGCCTATCGTTACAAGAACCAGTAATTGCCTACTGATAAATTTAACCCTTTTTCCTTAGACAACCCAAACAAGACATCCCTATCCACGAAGAGATAACACTGTCAGTACGTTTTAATAGAGTCGATAAACTAACTGTAATAAACTAGACATATCAAACGGCATTTAAAAAGCGATTGGACATATCGATTCCATTTGAAACTCTATACTTTTTACTTTAATTGGACTAAACAGGACAAAGCATAACATGTTATCTTAATGTTTAGATTCCAATGACCTAACAATATGTTGACATTCAAAATCTTCACTATAATAACATGTGTAACTTCCCACGAAAAGTACTAAGACTAATAAAAATACTAGAAAGAATAAAAATGTGCTCAACAAAAGTGTTAAATTCATCTGTTAAACACACATTCATGTAAATATATATATATATATATATATATATATATATATATATATATATATATATATATATATATATATATATATATATATATATATATATATATATATAAATGTGTGTGTGTGTGTAAAATAAAAAATGTGAAAATTAATACTTAACAACCTCTTTAATAATTGTTTTATTTTTTGAAAGAATTTTATATTTAACAGAATATTAATTCAAATAGTAGATCATATAAATAATATTATCAGACTATTTGAAACAAGGCTTTGAACATCTATTTCAAGAAACAAGATAACTTATTCTGCAGTAAAACCATTTTCAATACAATTTAGATTACATTTCGTGGTTCCAACCTTTTTGTAAGAAGATAGTCGATAAACAATACTAAAATCCTATTAGACCCTTAGAAAAAAATATTCTTTATAGAAATAACATCTCTTGTTTTTCGATTTTCAAATTTAGGGTTGAGATTGCTGAAATCTTTTGTTTAATAGTTTTCTTTCAAATATAAAATGTAGTACTATACATATATTGTAGTTGCATTGAGTTTAAAGGACCAATTTCAAGTAATTATTATAAAAACACTAAAACTCTATTTAATTTTAAACCCTACACTTTTTACTTTAATTAGACTAAACAGGACAAAGTATAACAAGTTATTGTGACGTTTAGATTCCGATGATCCTATAATTTTAACGATCATTGAGAGAATAAAGGTATACAGAATGTAAATACCAGAATTTAAAGTGCATATTCAAATGAAGTTCGTGATTATTTTCTTTTCCTCTATGATAAATATGATGAAATTCACATAACTCTCTGGATAATCCGATTCCGCATAATTGAAGTACTGTAGGCCAAAAAGTGCCTGCTTTCGCTTTTAAAGCAGGTTCCTCCGCTTAGACTGGGGCCAAAAGAGTTATCGAAGACGGTTGTCTTCTATGAGTCATGCCAGAAACCATTTGCACATTATTAATATTAAAGCAGATATTCGACTATAATTTCAATTTATATATATATAGTAGAAATATATATAAATCTAATTATAAATTTAAATGAATAATAGAAAGCAATATGAACTATATACATTACATATTTAGTGCATTACCTGTAGATTTTACATTTCAATAATATACGTGAAATTTCTAAATTAACTAAGAATTAGCTTTAATTGATTGTTACCTCTTGAAATTAAATTTTCATAATGTAGTTATAATATTTATGTATACATAAACTAGAGATTTTTTTATAAATGACAATATAAAATATTGACAATGAACTGATTAAAATTTTTCTTAGAGTTTTATTTATTTGTAGTCCTAATAAATCTCGCAGAAAAAAAACTACTTATTTATCCTACGCGTAGGTCTTCTGAGGATACTTCAGCGATTCTAAGGCGACTTCAGCCATGCAGCTTCTAGCATCCTGATTAATATAATTGAATGTGATAAATTTATAGCATGGATACCAAGTAAGTACCATAGCATGTGTTAAGGTGCAGGGATATTGTGTACACGTGTGTACATAGTGGGCAGGTTGCAGATTCTACGAATCTGATACGGTTTAGGTATATATCTCTTTAGATAATCATGTCCAGTGTTCATTCGGAAATGAGTCATTAATAAAAAAATCTACTTAAATATTTACAGAGTACTTTTATATTGAACCATTATACATTATGAGCAATATTTTATTACTATTATTAATAATTTTGTGAAACACTTAATAAATAAAACTCATTAAATAAAATTCAAGAGTTTATTCACACAAAATATCGAAGTTATGATAGTAGTGGCCTAAATGTGATATAGTCAGAATATGTTATATTAAGAAGGAAACATTTCAGTTTAAAATAAGCATTGCATCTTAAATATCTAAAATTGTATTTATAAATATTTCTCATGTATTATAATTAATAATAAACAAATGATTTTACTTAATTACTAAAAGTAAGTACATTTTTATAGAATAAGATTATGGTTCCGAAGAATTATATGTTGAGTTCAAATTGATTCAGATATTAATTATAGCTCTAAATTTGAAGGATTTACCCTTAAAAAACAAAAACACTCAAAAATAGTCAATTTAAATGATAATTAAACAATATAAGTAGGTCGCTTTCTCGGGAAAAATCAAGTTTCTGAGATATTGAATAGAAATAAATATCATCCCGCTGAAAATCGAAGCAGGTCCATGTTAAAATCACATTATTGTTATACACATTTTTAATAATAAATAGATTTAATAATAGATTAATAAATTTTCATTCAGTATCACTATGTAGGCATATGAGACATTTTGTTGGATTAATTTTTATTCTATTTTTAATTTTGATTGACGTTATATATTAGGATGAGGTATTGCAAAACTGGAACATTGGAATATTTAAAAACGTTTTAAGTGCATTCGATTTCTCTTTCTATTTTTCTTTTTTTCCAGAAAAATTCTCTCTTTTTAAAACAGGCTGTCTCTAAATCGATTTAAGGTTAAATTTATTATAGAAGGTTTTTTAGAGTACGGGGAATGAGTATGTAGAATAAGGTTTAATGAATCCACAAATTTGCACGTGACATTTGAACATCGATTAAAACCTCACTAGCCACTCTAAAAGCTATTAACTATACGATGCGACGTTTACTTTTACTATCAATATACCAAAACACAAAATACTCCTCTTTGATAAAAAATAAATTCAAAATAAACATTGCGGTTTTCGGTCATTCTGTTCCCACCCCTGGCTACAACCTTACTCTATTATAATTAGTTTATGCGGTCAAATAACGACTAGTGACTAGTAATTCATTTTTTTATCACCTTGGTTCATTTTATGTCCCATTTTTTTTAATTGGATTTATTTTACTAATAATAACTTCAAATTATATAAATATCCATTTAAAATTTTTGTTTCTTCTCACTCTTTTACAGTCAATAGAGATTTGGGATTCACTTAAATAATTAACAACAGTTCTCTAAGGGATTTATACGCATAACGAATTCCTGAACACATCCGAACAATGCATTACTGTTGTTCATGCCAATCCTTTTCTTCAGAATTAAAAGTCAACCATTAACTGGCATCAATATCACAATAACTAATTAGAGGCTAAAATAATTTAACCAATAATGATTTGTCTATCTAAAAGGAATGAAATGATTCTTCTATGGATAGATCATCATGTTATATATTTAAATTAATTAAGTTAAATAAAGTCATAATGCTAAAAAAGAGGGGGGGGGGGGGAGGTAAGAGTGGCTGTTGTCTATATTTTAAGATGCTTTAATATAGGAATCCTTAGCATTATGCAACCAGGTATGCGTACTAATATTTTTATATTAAATTGTAATAATAAAATATTATTTATAAAAGAATACTGCATTCTTAACTCAATTAATTTGTTGCGCGTCCTTTTTTCAACTCTAATATTTTAGTATGATTTATTGTTTTAATCAACAGTGATTATTTTAATATGTTTTCTCTGCTATAATTGGGCATTTTATTCAATTTATTTTCATCCACTATACAAACAAAATGCCGTGGCCAACACAATTTAGCTATTACTGATAAACTGCGGAAAACAACATAAAAATAATATATTTTTTATTCAAATGAGAAACTTGAATGATTTCTTCCTGAAATAAATTAATTAGTTTAATTGATATCGGCAAGGGCTTTTGGCATGTACGCTATTATTTTCATTAAAACTCGTAAAAGCAATTAAAATTACTTCATTATTATACAAACGAGTCGTTGTATGATGACTTCAAAAAAACTGTAAACCATTTTTGTCGGTAAGGGGAATAATAAAGTGTTAGATCGGAGGAAGGAAGCCCTGTGGGAAAGAGGCGATATTAAGAATTTATCATGTTTCCCGCGCAATCATCCTTTACTTTGTTACCGAGTACATATTGATAATTAGGGGGTTAGCTGGGCACCGAGCCGGACTGGGTGGTCCCTCCCGGCCTTCTACTCCGGACTCTTTGACAATGTGTAATTTTCAACATCTCGTTGCCTTTCAGCGAACTCTCGTTTATAAGACCATCATCATCAACATGATGTGAAGCCGCGGCCCAGGCACGTGAGCCTTCCGACTAGGTGGCCTCCTAACTACCACGCAGACAGACACACGGACTCTAGCCTCCTAACTACCACACAGACAGACACACGGACTCTAGCCTCCTAGCGGTGGCGTTTAACCCTCCACTAACAAGCGGTTAGATATCCCTCAGAACAGACAGTCTCAAACTAGAGCCCAACCAGACACGACCACATCACGAAACTCTAACAGTATTATTTGTTTGTATTCTACCCTCTCCACACTAATAATTTATATAGAAACCCCTGTCCGAATCTTTTGGATACGGATATTTCTACCAAAAACTTATTTTTTACATCATGCGATATTATAACTTTTTGAAACTAGTTAATCTACTTCCGAACTTCTAAACGATACATACGAGAGAAGGTTATAAAATATTTAACTTTAAAACCAGTAGTTCTGTAAAAAGTCATTCGACCCCTTAATTAGTGTTGGACCCCTAGTTCGAGACCCTCCGATATCCGACCTACATTTGTTTTAGTCGGTTTATAAACGGGTTGAGTTATATAGGGCACGAAGGAGTGGAAGGGTTGATCGCTTTCCTAATCTAAATTTCCTCTTCATTTTGACTCATCAATATTGTGTACACTTCGAAATTATTTAGGGAATAAGAAAACATAAATAGAGGGTTATTATTAGAAGTTAAATATAAGCTAGGGACCAAATGTTTGAAATTGTATATTTAAACAGGCAGGCGTATCCATTAGTCAAGCTTGGGGTCTGCTGTCGAACCAGACAGCCAAATCATTAGTCGTGTTTAGTAATTCATTTACGAAATGTTCAAAGCTTCGATTTAGAAAATATGCATTTTGACCCGTTGTCTAGTCTTTTGATCCTTGTGTTTAACAATCCTTCAACACAAAAGGTATGTCACAAAATAAGAATTATCTCTTTATTTATAGGCATACTTAGAGATGGTTGTTTCTAAAATAGCATCATTTAAGAAAAGTTTAGAAACCATCTATTATTAATGTCATTAAGTTCTAAAAAAAACTCTTTACTCTCTCCAAAATTAGCAAATCACTAATTACTAATTTCAACATTGGCCGTGATAGGTTTGGGAAAAAAATTAAAGATATCAAATAAAAATCGTAATTAAAATAAATTACAATCAATTATAACATATAAATAGTATAAATAGTATAAATTATTAAAATATTAATTTTTAACTAGCAGAACATAACATTAGAAGTACAACCTTAAATATATAGGCTTAAAAAATGTTTAGTAAATAGCTTTTTAATTAAACTGGTCGATATGTTTTCTCTATAAGTTTCAAGCTAAAACCATGCATATGATTATACCTCATTAGGTAACTTATCAATAACATAATTTTTATTTGTCTAGATCTAGATCATTATTTTATATTAATTAATTTATTTATTTTATAATTTAGGTGTTTTATCCTATGCATGGGCTCGCAGCTTGCACGCCAGTAGACATAGACTTAGACTAGCGACGAATAGCGGAAGTTATTCTTTCATTGCCCACTGGCCCACTTCACTACCCTGTTTTTTAGCACCAGACTAAGAACGGGAGGGTGGCAGTCCATAACAGTTGTTCGCCGATTTTAATAATCTTTCGAACGAAGCCCCCCATCCACTCTACAACCTTTGACACCATCCCCGAGGCAGACAACCCCAGCAACCAGCCCCACCATTAATTTAATTAAGTTAATTTTTAAGAGAAAAAGATTATATATTCATATGTGGAAATTAATGTCTCTTCCACCATCTTCTAAAGTCATTTATGGCATTAGCAGGACTTAAAAACATGAAATATTTCATTTATACACTTTCGTTCATCAGCCAATAAATAGATTTCCTTCACTATTCAATTCTTCTTGCGTCATAAGTATTTTTACATTTATAGGTGTTTTGAACGGCAAAATGCTTAGATGATTAAATAAGTGTAGTAATAAATGTTATGATATATTATATTAATTATCTATTTCCCTTGATACTTTAACCGATTAAAGTCTGGGAATTTTATTCTTCCCATGAAGTAGTAATCCAAGATATTCTTGTGTTATTATAATACTTTCTCTTTTACCTACAACCTACATATATGAGAAATTGAAAATTTTAGTTCCAGTAATCACATATTGCAGTAAATAAAAAAATAAAAAAATTAATTTGTACTTTATATATAACTATATTATATACCTGGGTTTTTATTCTGAGCTTGATGAAATTTTGCACATTTGTCCTTAATTATAATATCTTAAGCTGTCGAAAATAAAAATAATCCTTAAATTTATAACCTATAAAATGGTTTAATTTTATTTTATTATAGAACATAATATACTTATACACACGGCAGATTTCTCATAAAAAGTGATTAACATACATGAACTTATTAAGTATTATAAGTTAAGGAATTAATTTTAAAAGGGGGGTCAACAGAATCACAAAATGTTTATGAATGATAAAAAGTTAAAACGACTTACATAAATGTAAAAGTTGACTGAAGACACATTTCTTCCTCTTTATTTTATAAACTTTAAGCTTCATACTTTTACTTTGTAAGCTTTTAAAATCTAACGCACTCGATTAAAAGATTCTCGGTCATACACATAGTTAGAAATGATTTTTGAAAGAGGATTCTTAGTCTTAGGCTTTTTGGGTAAAGTGAAATTGGTTTAACGTTTCCTTTAATCCTAAGTTGCTAGACTAATTAAACTTCTTTAAATCGTGCCTTTAACGTTTCAAGATTAAAATCTTTACTGCTCTATAAATAAAACGAGACTTTTAAGAGGTTGGTCTTTAAAGTATTTTAAATCAACCAAAAACCAATATTTAACATTGAAAGCCTATCAAACCCGTTTTAATTTTGGAGTATCTAAAATTCCGTTTTTTTTTTATCCCTAAAACTGTAAATAATTTTCCTTAAACATATATTTTATTTTCAGCCTCATTTTCTACAGCTAATATATAATATTCTATACCAATTTATATTAATATCAATATTTAATTAATATTTCATGATTAAATCACATTTATCACAGGTAAATAAATATTACACTTGTAATATTTAAAAACACATAAAAATCAGAAATAATTAATAATTATTCGCTCGTAAATAACATTTAAATTACTTTAAAATTCGTTTTCTTTTTTAGCAAGGTTAGTGTAAATATATTATATTCTTTTTTAAATTAATCTTTAACAAAATTTATTATGAAAAATACGAATTTTCTTCTGAAATACAGGTTTTAAATTTATAACCATTGAATATCCTAATAGCAGAGCATTTTCACACTATTATAATTAAGTGAAATATAAAACATGAATAAGCCTGACACTTTTTTTAACATCAAATTATTTTATATACAAATTAAGTATGGCCATAATTAATTGATAGTTTTAGTACAACGTTAACCAAGTAATACCAATATCATGAACATTTTCTCACTGAAATATGATTAAAAAAGTTCAACTTCTTCTTCTAAACCTTTGGCAGCCTCTTTCGGATCTAGAAGATGTAAAACAATGTTTTTTACTGGTGTCCTAAAACATATTATATTTTTGCTCGAATTCTTATAAAATATCTTTAAAGTTTGTAAAAACTTTTACTTTACATATTTTAAATGCAAATTTTTAAAAGTTAATCCATTTATTATAACCTATACACCCAAGGTTGAGATGGATTCCACCTAATACAGGAAGTGAAAACTTAAAAAGACCTAAAAGAAACTTCAAATTGTAACTCACCTACTCATGACTTTTTTACGAAGAAACATACTAAAACAAATGGTACTAGAGACGGCTAGTACATCAAGGCTTTGTGCTAACACCCAGTCCCTTGTCATGATAACTTGAGTGGGCTTCAACCCTTACCTTGTGGGCAGCGAGTTAATATTAATCTAAATTAACTTTAACTCTTAGATTTAAACTAATAGTAGAAGAGTCCACAGATCTTAAAAAAATGTCTCCTACACGTAAAATTTTTACGTAAAAAGACAAATCATTTTTTTTTTAAACAAATATATTTATGCATAAAGATTAATTATTAGTACTTTTTGAATAAGATTCCGAAAAGGAGAAAGGAAAATAAAAATCAAATTTAATAAAAGGGCTGCTTCCTTTGCAGATTAAATATTTGCTTCCTGGTTATAGCCAGGAAAAATAAAACAATTCCTCTCTCAGACTTGTTTAATTTTTTATTTCTTTTCATTTCCTTTTTTGAAATGGAAAAAAAAATAATCCTCAATTTTATTTATACTTAACCAAATTATATTACGTAAATATTATATTTTAATAAAACCTTGGTGAAGTAAAGATTGATTAATCTGATTAGGCGTATATTTTTATTTTTATTATTTCCTCTCTCTCTCTCCCTTTCCTCATTATTCATAATATTTAAAAAATAATCTAGCTTGAAATATTACCTTTAATTTTTTTTCTTCTCTTACTACAAGTGTTGGATAGAATTCAACAAATTTTCAGTGAAACTCTAGAAATTAAATTTTAAATTTGAATAAATATTTTACACAAAGGTATAAAAAAAGAGAAAATAATACGAAAAATAGATCAAAAACAAATCCTGCTTTTATTGCTTAATACTACTCATTTAATAGTTTTAGAAAAAGTCATTTCCCAGGTAGATGTAATGAATGTACTTTTGTTTGAATGATAATGAACCTAATATTAATATTTTACTTCAATTTTGAGACAACTAAAAATTAGAAGAAGAACTTGTATGGAATACACATGTCTGAAGCATATTGTAACAGTATCATATTATGTACTGTAAGTTACTATACTGAAAGTTAGTGTGACTGTGGCAATAAGGTATGACTAGGGAACGCGATATCGATATTTCAAATAAATCGTTCAAATTAACTTTAATACCTCGACACTTTATTGCCCCTGTATTAAATGATTTTTTGCTTCCGAGCTTAAAGGTAATGGAAGCTATGTAATCGTTCTGAAGAACGAAAATATTTGATGTCTCTGATTTCAAAAATTCCTAGACAGAAATCCGTTTCTGAATCTCCGTCTTTCGGTCAGTCGGTCTGTCTGTTTGTCGATCCGTCTGTCTACCGATCTGTCAAAAATCAAAACAATTTTGACAGATTACAAAACGGGGGAAACAATCAAGTAAATTAGGCAATAATGGCTTTTAAAAGCATAAAATTAATAAAGTACTTTTTTGTACTTAATTGGTTGTATTACGTTTCTAAAAATATTATTAAGATATATAGTGGGTAATTAGAATTCAATAAAGTACTTGATAGCATGCGAAGAAGCTATGTGCCACACTAATTTACAGTCTATTTAAATAAAGGTCATTATTATTTATTTTTTGAGGTTTTAGTCCCGTTCAACAGCGTAGGTCATTACAGGACGGGGTTACTATCAGAGGCCATTATTATCACGACATTTAATACCTACAGATATGAGATTCACATTGATATTGCTTTATTATTCAATGGTACAATATTAATTGCCACTTTCAGTGTCTCACCGAAAAAATTAATTTAATAAATAATAACACGATTATTTTTAAAAGCTAAATAAGAACATTTTAGTGTTTTAGGTAATCGAAGTGTTTTGCTATGCCAGAAAAGATCTAAAAATTGCTAAGTTAACATGAAGTCTTAGTGTCACATGCACCCAAATCCATAAGATAAAAAAAAATTGCTAAGTAGAAAACGTTAGATGCCTAAAGCTAATTATTTCATACTACTAATTTGCATATTTTAATAACCTTAGTGACTATAAATATTATAAAACATGTCATACATATGTATAGAATCTACGTTCAAACTTAGACTTTAATAGAACAAAAAACCTTTTATGCCTATGTTAAACTGAATTAAAATTATTTATTTAAATGTCTAAAATAAATGAAGAAGAGATCTATTGAATGTAGCTTTTTTTAACTTTAAATTATATTCGTGCAAGCGAGGACAGTTATGATAAATAAAGTCCTGTCGAGAAAAAGTACTTGTATTCTCTTTGATGAATAATAAATCGATTTCAGATGATAATTCTCCTCGGGGGAAATAAAGACAGTTTTTAAGGAATAGGTATTATGACTGGCTTGAGTTCTGAAAACCATTTCTCCAGAATAAAGCCCTATCCTCGTTTGAATCATTTATCATAAAAGTCGAATTCCTTTGTGTCTTCGAAACCCTCCCGGCTTTATAGACATTATATCAATATCAATTTCATATTTTTATAGAAGTTAAATTTATTTATTTACCGAAAACTAACTTTGGTGATATAAATAACTTAATTCGAAATAAAACTATATCTTTAAGTTATTTATTTAGTATCTATAATATATTAATAGAATAATCGGATTAATAAGTCGTGCAAACCTGAAATCCATGACTTATAAATTTAAATTAAGGACTTTACTTATCAAAAGTGTGAAATTAAATTTTAAAATTCTGTCTCAAATACAGCCATAATTATAAGTGTAGTTAGCTCAAATATTAAGATTATACTGTGATTTTCTTTTATAACAGGTTAAATTATGCAACCACATTTATACTTAATTACATGATTACACTTAATAACCAATCGTATAATTATAATAATAAGATAAGTAAGCACACATCGTAAACTTATATTGATGAAATTAAATAACAGTATATGTTACTTAAAATGTTGAGACCTGAAATAATAATTAATACAAATAACAATTCAGTAGAATATTAACGGCACATTCAATTCAGATAAAGAAGTTTGGAAAGTAAAGTTTAGAAGATTGAAGTTTAAAGTTTACAAAATGCCTAATTATAACGCCATCTTGTAAGATTAGGGTAACTTAAAAACGAATGTAATAGCCTTTTATTCATATGCAATAGGGTAAAACAGAACTTTATGTTTTTGATTGCAGAATTGCAATCTCCTCTTTATGCTCATTTTCTCGAATTTCGTCTTATCTTCATTTTATGATTAGTTAGAATTGTCCAAACTTGGAGCAACATTAAGATAAAATCGAATTCATTCTCTTTCTATTAATGTTATCTAAATGTCATAATATTTCATTTCACAGATTAATTCATGTACACTTGTTACTTGTATGTTTTTCGAGTGTGATAATTATAAACAAATATTATCTTATCTTTAAAAAATAAATGGAATAATGATAATTCTCTTGTTTCAAACTACATGATATAATATAGTCAAAAGGACAGAAAAATAAGTTTTTATTTCCTTCCCTCGCCGTTATTGTAACAGTATCATTGGTTTAGATTTATAAATATTACGCAAAATAATCATAATTTCTGTTTTATATCTCACAAATTAAAGAAATATACTTACATTTTAAGTATATTCCTTTTATAATAATTTAATTGTAGTTTCTTGAATGTTTCAATTGATATTTCATTTACATATATTTATATGGTATAGGAAAAATATTATTGGTATTTATGTTCTTTGATTATTTATTTTAGTATAGTACTCGTAATAGAAAATAAAATATAATAAATGGGTAAAAGCATAAATAACTACGAAAACACATAATGTAAGGAGTAGAGTTCATGCTAATGCCCCTAAGTATGTTCCTTTTATAAATCTTGAATTGAGGTAAATAATGTAAAATCAGTTTGAATACTGCCTGAGTTCTTCTTCTTTCTTTATTAGATTTGGCAAACTCGCTTCCAGACCCACTTTAATTTTACATAATATTTATTTATGTTGGAAGGTATGTTTATTTTTTTCTTTGCATTTTACAAATATTTTTCTGTTCTTTCTTTATTACTTTCTGATATAAAGAGAAAGTATTATGATTTGATCGATTTACACGTTTTGAGATCCAACTCGTATATGAGAAAGTTTGTCTGAGTTGTCTCGGACCGATTTTTAACTTTATTTCGTAATTACTTCTTTATACTTTAACACTTTTATCTGTTGTCCTCCCTTGCATACGTTCGGAATAAGATGTTAAACCTCTGGCCTGCCTTCCGGCAAAACTGTGCATACACAAATTATTAATATTCTTATTTTTTTTAACAATGTAATTGTTTTAATTAAGATCCTAGTGTTTACGTGCTGATAGATTGAGTGTACGTTAAATAGATTTCATAAAATGTTCAATACATTATGCGAAAATTAAATGCTACAATTTCATTTGTTCTTACTAATCATTGTGAACTATATTCCTATGAATTGAAACCAATATTCCTATGCACTGAAACCAATATTCCTATGTATTGATGAGCTCGTATTGTTGCATTTTGTAAATTTTAATATTTAAACTTAAATAATTTATACCGTCATGCGGCTTCTAAGTTATACCAAAAGTAAATTATACAAAATATGAAATTATAAATTGTATAAAATTTAAAAACTCAATTCATTATAGAAAAACCTAGTAAAAACAAATCTGAACCGATTCATTTAATAAGTTATAAACAATAAATGAATATTAAAAAATCAAGAAAAATGAGATTCCAGACATAAAAACTATTTAGGTTTTTATTGATACTATAGAAATTACTTTATATAAGACTGATTACTGATTATCTGGAGGCACGACAGTGCCCCCGCCAAGTTGAGCACAGCCGTACCATCCTTTACTGGAACCAACTAACGGCAATTTGGACCCCCCCCCCCCCCACCCCTATTATTCTATTGAAGATACTTAGATATTTAAAATTAATTTTAATTTAAAGTTTATGACAAACTAAAGCAGAAATGAAAATTTCACACCTCTACCCATAGTAGTTCATACGACATTATGAGCCTAAAGTTTTGTTATTTTGTCACTCACTGACTCACTCACTCATCATAGTTCAATTTGAACACCCACCGACGAAGAAGTTACACGACAGATTAACAAGAACAAAGAAAGGAAAAATCGGTCCAAGACAACTCAGACAAACTTTCTCATATACGAGTTCATAATTACTTAGCCCATTGTTTTCTATATAATGCTTTTCGTATGTACATTTCATCAAAATGTATCATTTAATAAGATCTCCTGGGCGGGGTATTGAACCCGGGCTCTCTATTTTATGCAATTTTCTAAGGAAATACATTTTCCGGGGAAAACGGCTTATACAGTTAAATCCGTATTTAAATGGACCACATATTAGAATTTTTTAATCAAAATAGTCGGAACCGTTTTGGAGAAACGTTTGGGGGGGGGGGGGGGGGGGTAGCAAATCTCAAAATCTAATTTTCGTGCTATCACAATACTTTCTGTTTATACGAGATAGTAAAAACAAGTGAAATCCCAACAAAAACACTAGTGAAAAAAAATAAGCCAGGTCTCGCGTAAAAAGTTTTTAGTTCATTGGTTTAGCCAAGTCTCCGACTGCCCAAGTAAGTTCTACTAAGTCTAATTTATCCAGTGCAAGTACATGATGTTTGTCTGTCCCTCTCTCTATTCTCTTTCCCAAATCACTCTACACGTTTAAATTTATAAACATTTTCTGACTTGGCAAATACACAAATACACACCACAAAGAGGCTAAAATAAAGGGCAGTGTACACACAAACAAATACAAATTTGAATCCTTGTGCTGAAGTGCTCAAATGAGAAAATAATATTTATTATTTGTTTTAAGTTTGTGGTGTGTATTTGCCAATTCAGAAAATGTTTTTAAATTTAAACGTGTAGAGTGATTTGGGAAAGACATCATGTACAGGGCCGGATTTTCAATTTTCGGGCCCCCCCGCGAAAAACTCCAATGGGCCCCCAACCTACCCAGGCCAGGTCCTATTCGGAAGGGGAGGGGGGAGGGAGTTTACTGGTTAGTGCACCGTAGAATGGGAGTCGTACACTATTGGTGAGCCTCGTGATGGCCTAAGAAAGTAAGAAAACTACACACCACAACCTAATTTTACACGCACCGCATTCATTATTCATCTCAAATTCGCTTTTGACTTTTGAACTACCTCGACGAAATAAGAAAGAGGTAACTGCCTCAAAAAAATGCTTATTCCTATATAATTAGGTCTTCAGGGTATTAATAATTCCAAAATCAACCTATTTTTGGCTATATTTCACCTCCTTTGAGGCATCTTCAGGCCTAAAAGAAGTTTTTAAATTTTTATTTTTTTTATATCTAGATTAACTTACATAATCTTTATATTTATATAACATGTTGACATAACTTTTAACAACTTCCCCTAAAACATTACTTGATTTATTTTTTTAGTTATTTTCTTTCATGAAAAATGACAATTCTCCTGCAAGGAAAGAAAATAAATTAACTTATGTGTTAGGAAATTTTGTTAAAGGTTAGTCTATACTGTTATATGATAATTTTTCATATTTATTGGAACTAAGTTCCTTATGGCACGTTACAGTGCCTGGAGCCCGGGAGTGAATCCGAAAAAAAAAAAACTGAAATCGACCCATGATGATAACTTGAGCCAAAGTTGACCGACGTGGAAGACATGTTTATTTTAGCAACGCTCGCGAAAACGTTCAAATGTAAAATAGAAATGTTTGGACGGGAAACAATTATAACTTATTCTATTCAATGA
This sequence comes from Gerris lacustris, assembly GCA_951217055.1. Lineage (NCBI taxonomy): Eukaryota > Metazoa > Arthropoda > Insecta > Hemiptera > Gerridae > Gerris > Gerris lacustris. The sequence continues at coordinate 59,318,743 of OX578276.1, read as the reverse complement.
GACATACAACTTTATTAAATTAAATTTTTTTTAGTTAAATCAACACCGATACTGCTATGAAGGGTTAATGATCGCTAAATTTATTAAAAGCGGACCTAAACGTTTAATATAAAGAAAACTACGTTTTAACCGATATCTTACGTTCTAACGTAACGATTTTTATAAAACGTCATACACAAAGTAAAGTAAAGTAAAATTGAAACAGGCATGTAAAATTTCAACCTGATACAAGCAGACGTTTTTGAGTATAGGGAAGAGATAATATTTTAAATATTTTAAATTAGGGGGAAAACAGTCCTGTTTCCCACCTACTACAACCTTTATAACTAATATCAACTCATCATGATTATTTTTTTTCTCAATATTCAATACATAAGTATTTATTATAAGGCACTCGCTTCAATGATATAAACAATGTTTGTCTCTTAATTTTGTCTTAACTCCACTAGGTACAAACAGTTAATTACTTTTAATTTTGTCTCTTTTCTAACTCCGCCATGTATAAGTAGTTAGCATCGAATACTTAGTAGTGTGAATTTATAATTTGTATATTTAATGAAAAGCGTAAGGACCTTCGTTCCTAACGGGTGTCCTGCGACACCACACGTATTTTTTTTTTTTTTTTAAGTGTTACGTTTTGTTTAAAAGTCGTGTCAACATGTTATTTAAGGTTAAAAGTTAATGTAGATTTAAAAAATAAAATTTTAAAAATCTTTTAGGCCTGAAGATGCCTCAAAGGAGGTGAAATATAGCCAAAAACGAAGAAGAAGAATAGTAAGCATATAGTACGGAAATAAAGAGTAATATACTGCGAATATCTCTCAAATAAATAAAAATGCAATTTACCTCCTCACAACAACAACAATTATTATACCGGGTGTCCTATAACTACTTCCCTTCCATATTAACTTTTGCAATATTTCAAATAAAAAAGTTTCAAGCTTATCCGAAAATGGGGTCTTAAATTTTTTTCGTGAGTCCTTTTCGAAGATACCTATTTTATCGTTTAGGTAAAATAAAAACTGAGCTGATTTAGTTATTATGTATTGACCAAATACATGTATTATATATCAGGGCCGCTCAGAGGATTTACGCCCGTAAATCCTCTGAGGGGCCCCCTCTGGGGCCCCCCAGGGCAAGTTAGCATTTGGACCCCTTTGAACAAACAACGGCTGGGGGTCCGGGGAGAATTTTTTTTATAATTTAAGTACAAAAAGATGAGTTTTAAGGATTTCTGAGGGCAAGTTTGTCTTTACAGGAAAAGAGGTTTGGCACGGGGAGGAATTTTGAAGTTTAACTAAGGTGGGCTAAAAAACAAATAATTAAGTTGTTTCGTAGCTGGCAAGCTTAAAAATTGCATTAAAAGTAAAAAATGTAACATGTATTAATATCAGTTAATATAATTTGTCAGTCAGTTACTCTCCTATAAATTAGCATTGACCATATTGAATAAGGTAAACATCACAAAAATCTTAGTAACTAAATGAAACAAAAAAATCAAACTTCCGTACTCATGGCACGTTAGGAAATATTTTAAGTTTATCTCAATCAGTGGCGTACCTAGGGCAGTGGGCCCCTCGCCAAAAAAAGATAATTGAAACATTTGCGTTCAGCACTGAATGGGGCCCCATGACAAAGGTATATATGAGTATAATTCCAGTTTAGATTTAATTATATAATTCCAGTTTAGATTAATTATACTCTAAAGGGCCCCCCATCGACATTGCGGTACAAAGATAGTAGTTTCATGTTTTTTTTTCTTTCTTGGCCCCATGGCACCGGGGACGTGCCCGCAATTCGGGCCTACAGCTACGCCACTGATCACAATATCCATCTTGCCTTTTTTGTAAAAACCTTTTTCAACATCTCTGACTGGGCCCCCCAGGACCGTGGGCCCCCCCGCACCGCGGGGGCTGGCGGTAGCTATATCCGGCCCTGATCATGTACTTGCACTGGATAAATTAGACTTAATAGAACTTACTTGGACAGTCGGAGACTTGGCAAAACCTATGATCTCACAACTTTTTAAGCGAGACTTGGCTTATTTTTTTGCACTAGTGTTTTTGTTGGGGTATGTATTTACTAAGTAATTTATTATATTTATGTTTTCATTTATCTTTTATAGCTGTTAGATTCTTTTTTTTTTTTTATTATTTATGAAACTCAGTCAAAGTAAATAAAACTTAAAGATAATAGATATCGCCACTGATTCGATGATATCCTGCTAATGGGGTAAAAAGATAACTGTATTAAATAGCTTATTTAAAAAAAAAAAAAAAAAAAAAAAAATTAATTATGTAAAACATGAATATGAAACAAAATCATTCAACTTATTTTTCGATTTTCAACAAAATAAGATTTATTTTCATCAATATCTCAGAAACAAGAATTTTTTTCCGGGAAAACGCCGATATCGTCAGATTTATATTTAAATAATGGACTATACATTTTAGAATTTCTTAATCAAAATCGTCGAAACTGATTTAATTATTTTTTCACGTTTTTTTTTTTTTTTTTTTTTTTTTTTAGAGAGATTTTGGGGGTTAGCGCCCCCAAATTTGGGGCTAACATTAATTTCTCAATTTTGCTCGGGGTTTGATTGTTCTGAACATGTATGCCAAATTTCGTCACAATCAGCCCAGTAGTTCAGGCTCCAGGCATCTGCACAGACTTAATTTTAACACAGACGACAGACAATCATTTTTTAAAAAACACTTCTTTGGACCCAGGGGACTTCATCCATCAAAATCTCAAAATAGAATTTTCGCGCCATCAGAATACTTTCTCCTTATATGAGAAAGTAAAAAGAAAATATCTGTATTTGATAAAGTGAAACAATGTCAAGGATTGTCAAATCAAAGGTATTACTTTACAGAAGTGAACTAGCTACATCACATCTCAGTGAAATAGATTAAATTTTACCCAGGGTTATTATAGAGGTGCATACTTCACAATGATAGAGACGTCAGGAAAGTCACATTACTGCATGATTTATAACGGTGTACACAGGCAAACCTTACCTCCCTAAGCTCTATTACTTTGAGACATAAACCATCGTGACTTTATTTATCGTACTTTACCAAAGCAAACCAATTATCACGACAGTTTGTTGTAACCTATTTAAGATCTTTTTATTTGTATTTTAACTAAAAAATAAAGTAACAGTGACTCATTGCTTTCCCACAAAATCTACCCGAGGCAAAGTAATACTTGTAATTAATTAGAACAATTAAGGAATTGTCTGGGAGTTGTGTTCAAGGGTCCCTTAGTACAGAGTACATGCTGCACATAGATCGTGTACAACTAAACGTCGTGATTTGTTCCTCTTTGTCTTCTTAAAGCCTCGTGACTAACGTTTAACTCTAAATACCTCGTACCAAATTAACCTATTCCTGAAATTGAGCCACTTAAATTTCAATTTGCCTACACTTAAAAAAAAGAAATATAATACCGAATACTTGTCTTTGTAAGAAAAATACTACAAAAAACAATCGCCTCTTAGATGTTTTCAAAAAAATACATTATGCAAATGACCTTTCGAAATATCTATCATGTGAAATAGCGGTGTTAAATAATAACGTCCTTTTCTGTAATATGTTATTAGTAAAGTCATAATAAAGTAATTAATATTATAACTTGTATTCTTAAATGGTCTGAACAACAAAATGCGTAATTCAGAGGAACTTCAAAACATATAAGAATTAAATACTTTTGAGTAAATTATTGTAATTATTAATAATGTATGAATTTGTTTAAGAATGAGACGACGTTGCGCATATATTAAACAAGGGAAAAAGGTTGCTGATTTTTCTCAATGCACACATTATGTAAGCTGACTAATTTTTTTTATTACAGCCACCTTCATTTTCGTGTCTGTATTATATAATATTATTTAAATTTAGAAATCTTAAAGGTTGACCATAAATACAGAGGTTTGACAAAAAATAATATTTATAATTTATATTCACTATAAATAGCTAGATTGATTAATATTGTTCTTTCAAAACAGTCAATAAAATAGATAAGAATCGTAATAAAAGAGACTCATGTGTCGACTTCGAACAACATGTTTATTTTCTCATTTATTTAGACTTTGTTATAGTATTATAAGTGCGATTTTATTTTGTGTTTGATTAGAAGTTTGAACTAGCTTTCTTATCATATCTCGTCTTACAACCATCCAATTCATAAATGTTCATTGGAATGAATTTGATCTATTACAAAACAATTTTTAAGTCAAATTTTATCATTTTTATTTTCTTCTTTATTGTCAGACATGAAATACACACCAGAAGTGGGCAGAATAATGAAATTACGTTATTATAATATGTAAATTTATTCGTATTTATAAGAGTTAACTTACAAACAGAGATCGTGTATTTGAAAAAGAAGTTAATTAAACAAAATTAGCCATAAAACTTTAACAATTCCTATTGTAATATTTTGTAATATACCATGGTTTACATCTGGCTATCCAAGAAAAAAGGTTAAGCTTATATAAATAAAAGTGCCTTATGAGTAAAATTAATTGTTCGAGCTAATAAGTACCGGAGTTGTTGCCCTCACTCTGATTATGTTTTTAACAAGTACATTTAAGTATGTTAAAATATGAAATGGATTCATTGAGCTTTATATGCTATTATCTTTTAATTATTTTATATATAAACTATAAGTATATTATTTTTCATATTATACGGTAGCTATAACCTCAGGTTCTTTAACATTATAATTTACTAAATCAACTAAAATATTTTACGTTAATGTTGTAAAATATTTAAGTAAAGTGGGCAAAATGAAGTCTCCTTGTATATGAATAAGATCTTTTTGCATTTACATCTGAGAATTTAGCAAGGCCCATAAAAGTTTCTATTTAGCGAATTATGGCGGATTGATGGTATTATTGACGAACAATTCAAGAGTTAAACAACCATACTAAAAACAACACGATTCTGCTAAAATCGCTTGCACAAGCTTCAAATTATCTAGATAAAAAATACACATGTTAACTGCATTTGTTTTTCAATATTAAATATAAGGTGAATTTAGCAAGCTATATTTTAGTTTCACCACCAAGCAATACATTATGATTTACCTCTTTATTTTATAAAATGTTAAAGGTCTGTACTAAAAACTATCAATTTATATACAGGGTAAAATGATTTGCTTTCAAATATTATTTAAGAACTATACCTATAGGCAATTGGAGGATATGAACAGATGATTCATATCTAGTTCGTGGTCTAGCCAAGAGGCGAGAGCCTGGTGAACCTGCTGAGAGTCAAGTCGCGGGCTATATCTTGAACTCTAGGACAAGTTGAAGTGAAAGGCGAGGGTGTTCGGGTCAAGAACCACGACCAAACGGCCCCAAGGTACCGACCTCAAACCCTGGGTTAAGGTCTCTCTACTTTCAACACGGCCCCCTAGAGCTTAATCAACTTACAAACTTCATCATATAAATACCATTCATTTGTATATTTCTTCACTCCACACCCACCGCGCCCACAAATTATTCCCTATTGTGAATCGAACTATAAATACAATGCCAATTATTATATATCAGTAATCAGTAAAGTTCCATCGTTTATTTGCTAACAGAATTCGCACAAAACATCCTGATCAATGTATATCTGTCATACATGGACATGCTTGTCTTAAACTTGCACCTTGTGTATGAAACTTACATATGGCATATACGCATACTTCATTTAAATTCTTGAACAGGTTACAAGTCTGAAATATTCATACGTAGGTACAGTGTCCTTGAGTATGAAAATTTATATGACAACTAGAATTTGGCCAATCAACTATAAATCATAATTATTAAAACGTTCCTTCTTCTGCCGTATTTATATAACCTTCAACAAATGATTCCCATATCTTTTCTATATAGGAGAGTCTAGTCTAATCAAATTTATTTTTTTCCTTTCTGTTTTTTTTTATTTTTTTTTAATTTTTAATTTTTTCTTATATTTTTATTAAGGTCCTATTTTATATACCTACTACATAATATATTGGCTTTATTTAATTCCAAAATGATTACGATTAAAGCAATTTAACAATTTTTTAATCAAGAAATAAAAATAACGATTATATGATTCGCCTTCTGTTCATAGTTTAAAAAGAAAGCTAACTATTTAATCCCTAGAAATTATTATATATATATTAAAATTAAACTTGCAAGTAATTTAAAACAGATGAATCAAAATTTTGGAATATATAGATTTGGTAAAAAATAATAGGTATGCTTTTTTGAATAATTTAGAATATTAAAATCAATCCAGAAGCATTTTAAATTTCAATTCATTTTGAATTATCAATATGAATTTAGTACTAATTACTAAATTGTTTTTACGACTTTAAATTAAATGTAATTTAAAAAATAATAATTTATTGAATAAAGCTTTTTATATGCCCAAAAATAATTATTTTCCTTTACAAGCTTATCTATAGGGGCGAGTTTATATAGGTGATATACCATATTATTAAATCATTGATAATTAGATTCACTTTTTTATAGGTTAATCTACCATTAGTTGCAGAAGAGATTTACTTTTTATAATGCCCCAACTTCTTTTACTATATAAGATATTATAGGGGTCGTATAAAAATACTTAAAGATTATACTAATGCTTCTGGTTTATGATATGATAATGGTAACAAATTGATAAGAGCCTTGTTTTTCCTTATAAAATGGAATAGTATGTTAAATTTTTTGTAAAAGTGGAAAAAGAGTCATTCTCACAAGGTACGTCAGGAAAATATGCAGATCGTAAAATAGTGTTTTTTTAAGAATAAAGAAAAAGTCTCTACTAAAGCAACTTTAATGGACAAAGTCGGCTTTCAACTTCTAGTGGCCATCTTTAGTGCGGTTAAGACGAGACGAATTGCCAAAGATAAAAATCAATTTAGGAGTTGTGACAGATATTGAAATATAAATTGATTACTTCAGCGGAGAAACGTCATTCTTTATTCTTAATCAATTAATTTAACTGCTCATCTAGAAAAGTCTTATTTTATTATTTAATTGGAAATTTATATTATGCTATAATATAGGTAACAATATAGTACTGTTTTCTAAAGGCCCCCCATACACGATCAAACATTTTGCGCAAACATGATGTTTGCGCAAACCCGATGTCGGGTAAATTTAGGCCATACCCGTAAAACATGATGTTTGCGCAAACATCAAACAGCCCCATACACGGTCAAAATGACGGCAAACATGATGTTTGCGCAAACATTTTGACCGTGTATGGGAGCCTTAAGAGAGGAAGAAAATATATAAATATAAATGTTGTCAGAACGAAAAAAAGCGGTCGCAATAAGCCTCTTTTTCCATTCAGACAATTGTTAAGTAAAGTTTTATTCTCTCGTCAGCAATGGTACCAATGTGATAAGGTACTGATATAATCTCTAAAGTTGCTAATTGTTTGGTACATAAAGTTTTCTCATATCTTCACAAACAACAAAAATAAAGGATTCTATTTCAAGTCATTAAGGGTTAAATATTTCGTCATCTTTCACTCATACTTTTGACTGAAGTTGAGAAAAAAAAATCTCGCTTCACTCGCCAAAAACGAGTGAACGAGAAAGATTACAACACAAGCTATTAAAGACACGAAGGTTGTACGTTTAGTTAAGAAAACAAATACTATATAATTAAACTCTTCTACACAGTTTTGCAAGGAAACTAACTTTTGTAAAATTATTAACAATTAAGTTTCAAGTTATTAATAATCAATTTTCAACGCTCTAATAATACCCTGCAGAAGTTATTAAAAAAATTGAATGATAAGTGGCTAATGCTATTGTATAAATTATATTATAGTCATCTGATGAAAAAAATAAAATAAAATTTCATAAAATATGAATAATTAAAATAAAGACAATATATACTCTAAGGACTAAAGCAAATGATTTCATATGTAAGCATTTTAACTGATAATACTAAAACAGAGGAAAGTTAAATAGACTGCGCGATTTAATTATGCCCCGATTCAACCAGGTAGTTAAGTGTTTCAACATCGAACTAAACAAATATTATACTTATCAACTCGGCACTTTTATTTTTATAATTATAAAGCATTGTTTCAACGTAATGATGGTTATTATAATCTACAATCTACAGTGTAGATGAACTTACGAACTTTGCTCACAATTGCCAGGTGATTCGGGTTTCCTCTGTATATTTATTTACTAAATATATATCTTTTATAATTACATATATCAAAAATATTTATAAATAAAAAAATAATACAATCAATATATTATTTTATAATACAGTAAAATCAATTTATGAAAAGAAAAAGTTAAACTGATTAATTTGATAGCAAACTATTGACGTGGACCACATTAATTGATCATCAGATAATAGTTAAGTCTTGAGTTTCAGTAAACATAGCATTTCTTAAAAAAGCAGACACATAATAATAATAATGTATTTTATTTACAACCTTTGCTTGTTTTCATTCACAAAATTTAAAAAAAACCCTTAATACACCCCTCCTTTAGAGAAATCCATAAAAACCCTAAACATTCAAACATAACCAATCATACATAAGTCCTTAATTTAGAAATATATATAAATATATGTACTTCCATTTTTAGGGTTTCGAGGTCATCCTAGAACCCCTTATGCTTTTGGTGGTTCGTCCGTCCGCCCGTCGCATTCTGCAGCTAGTGATTTGAATTTTGGTATACAAGTTAAACTATTTTTACCTAAAAACAGAAAAAATATTGAGAACGCTAACACTCAAAATATCTTCGATCAGCGAGCAATTGCGAACTGATTGCAATATTTTATAGTTTTGGTAATTTTTGAATGGGGTTTCATTTCAAAGGTATTGAAATGTAGATCACAAATATATATCACGTTTCAAAAATCCCGGCCATTACATCCCCGGAAATACTTATACAAAACTCAATTAAAATGCCCCCCCCCCCTATCCAATAAGGACAGGTCCTAAAAATAAGGGAAAAATGCATAAATAAACATCTCTGCGGCACAATGATATTTCCGAACGTTCCAGCTATGGCCGTAACAACTATGGTGACCCAAAATTTGTATTTATTGTAATTTTTGAGTGGGGCATCATTTCAAAGGCATTGAAATGTAGATCAGTTATTATATATCGCGTTTCCAAAATGCCGCCCATTTTACACACGAAATTATTAAAACAAAACCTAAAATGCCACCCCCCCCCCCCCCAAAAAAAGAAAAAAATTCATAAATATACATCTCCGGGAGTTAATATAAAGTTAAATAAAGTAATAATGTACGATAGTTATTTGATTATGTACGATATTACTTGATGGGATTTTTTATGTAATCATGTGTAAAGAAATTTGTAGTACGTTATTAATATGTGATAAATTCACATATATATAACTGTGCCACGCTCAAGCTTAGGCTTATGCGACCAGTAAGCAAATCTAGTTCTAAGGCTCAAATTCGCTATAAGATTTAATGTAAAATTGAATATTTATCCACTGTATTTTATTTCAAATAAATAAATAAATAAATAATATTAACTCAGGTAATAATTTATGGTGGAAACCTACAACTCTTCAGGTAGTGAGCCTAATATGCCAATATACCTTTGAATTCCTTTTACCCCAAATACCGGCCTCCCACTATGCTTCTAACACCCGGTATTCTTAATTTCATATATATACAAAGCTGCCATACAAATGATTAGTACACTGACAATGCCTGTTGTCGAAACTTTTGTGTATTTTATTTATGGAATTTGACAATACATATTATACCATTTTTTTTTTTTTAATTTCACTTATGATGGCAATTTGAAAAGGTCGATATTTGCTTATTTGGATTTTTATTTCTGAAAAGCAAAAAAAACATTTGAAATTTAACGCTAAAATCAAAGTAACATAAATTTCTTCTTAAGATAGGAATGTCTAGATATTTGGAACAATCTAAAGAGGAGAATTAAAAAAAATATAATGTAAGTAAAGACAGAAAATTCATATTTTTTCACCGAAAGGCTGAGAGATATTTTTCTGAGATTTTTCTGAAAACACTTATTTCTACACCACTTGAAAAAAGTTGAACAGAGAATGGAGAACAATGAAGGGTAAACAATGCAAGGAGAAGAATACAGTCTATACAGCAAAACATCATTCTACAGGAAATTTGAAGTTTACATTTCTTTGTTCTACAATAATTATCATTAAAAGAACAAACAAAAAAGCTCCTTCGTTTTTAATATTGCAGAATAATGTCCTCCATTTTTAATATTGCATTTATTTACTTTCAGTGTTGTTCTTCTGATACAAAAATGCATAAAAGAATATTTTAAGGACGTAAAAAGAAACAGGAGTTACTACAATACTAAGATTATATTAAATTATATAAAAATATTGGATAATTGTCTGCATTTTACCAACTACGCCACAGTGCAACAAATGAATACATAATAACATTATTACTTTCTCATATAAAGAGAAAATATTGTAATGGTGTGAAAATTCGATTTGAAGATTTTGATAGATTCACACGTTTTGAGGTCCCCTGACAAAAAAAGGTTTTTTTTTTTTAAAATGTCTGCTGATGTCTGTCATCTGTCATTATATCGTCTGTGACGCTGTCGTTAAGGCGCGTGGAGTCTTAACTACTGCGCCGATTTTGACGAAATTTTGTATACATGTTCAGAAAAATTATACCCTCAGGCCAAATCTATGAATTCATTTTAGCTCCGATATTTACGATTTATACAGGTATGATGTGGGGGTTAGTAAAATGGGCCCGATGTGGCCTGATTGCTATGTTCGAACAAGTGGTTTGTCCTACCCGTCTAACCACTACTACTATTGATGAAAATAAATACGATTTTGTTAAAAATTGAAAACATAAAGTAAACAACCACCTGTTTAACACAGTTTACATACATAATATATTAACTAGGCATCGCGTGGCTTTATTATCAAAGCAAGCTTAATGCAATAACTATTTAATATTAAGGAAATTAATTTTTAATCACGATAAGTTTTTAGTTTAAAAGGATTATTTTTGTAGACGATGGTGCAGGGTTGGAAAATGTTTATCCTTTTAGCGAATTTTCAAAAAAAAAATAACGCTATTGCAATGGCTTCAAAATTTTAGAAATGCGAATTTTTGAAAATTTTTTCCATGGAAATCCGTTTTAGACCATGCTGAATCGATTCCTAAAATTTAACTCTTTTTTTATGTATGTATATATGTATATATGTGTCACTCCAGACGATATCTCCCCTTAGGATGCACTTAAAAATTTCAAACAAATTTTAAAATGTCAATAATATCAAAAGAAAGGATGAGTTCGTTGGCCAGAATTTTTGGAGTTCATTTAGGGGACAAATTTTTTACAATTTAGTGTAAAAAATAGCATAAAAGCGTGTTTTTTTTCCATTTTACCCTCTTTTATTTGAAAATATAATAAAAGTGTACATAACAACAATTACTGTACTCAAAAAGAGCTATCCAACGACATGCATCTTGAAGGGTAAATACTATTTTGACTTTTGTACCCCGTACCCCTGTGTACCAATTTTTTTTTTCACCCATGCAAATTCTAAACCAAAATTTTCCTATACGAGGTCTGTTCAAAAAATACGCGGACTGACGTCATAAAACAAAATGTACTTTATTGCCAGTGATGCCAGATGTCTTTCTGAGAATCCCACCATTTTCTCTTTTTAAAAAATACTATTTTTTTTAGAGATCCAGAAAATGCATCTATTCATTAAATTTAAAAATATAAGAAGTAAGGAGAAAAAGTTTAAAACAAAACTTAAATTTCTTTTAATATTTAACTACGTATTTATTAATAATAATTATAATCAAAGAATAAGATATATTATTACAAATAAATGAAATTTAAAAAAAAAAATAAATAAATAAACGTAAAAACAATAAATAAAATAAAATAAAAAATTAAATAATCCCGTCAAGTACTGGCCCACAAGTAAAAGGGTTTTTTCGGTCATAAAAATAATTCATAAAAAGAATATTATTTTTTCAATTTGTTTTAAACTAAAATATGTATAAAAAGTTGCTTCTACTTTTGAGAAGCAAGGAGAGCATATATTATCCTTTAGTATCTTGGGTATGCATTTATTTGGTTCTTTTAGGGGATAATGACCGTAATATTGGAAACGCAATATATATATATATATATATATATATATATATATATATATATATATATATATATATATATATATATATTTGATCCATATTTAATACATATATTATTTTTAATACATTTAAAATGACACCCCATTTAAAAAAGTCAAAAAATAAAAAATTTGGGTTTCAATTGAGTTGTTGTGACAGCAACCAGCATCATCACACAGCAGTCATCGGCAGTCATTTCTGTCATGCATTTTTACCTTACTTTTAGGATATGTCCCAATGGGGTAGAGGGTAGGGGCATTTTTTTGCGTTTTGTTTTAACATTTTCGAAGGTAAAATGGGCTCCATTTTGGAAAAGCGATATATATTTGTGAACCAAACTTCAAGACCTTTAAAATGATACCCAACATCAAATTTTCAATAAATAAAATTTTTGGGTCTCCATAGGTACGGCCCCCTTATTTTTTATTTTTTTATTTTTTTTATATCAACTCTCGGAAATACCATTGGACCACAGAGATGTATATTTTATATTTTGGTATTTTTGCCGTATTATTAGGACCTGATATTCCTTTTTGCGTTTTGTTTTAATTTTTCGGGGTAAAATTACTACCATTTTGGAAATGCGATATATTTTTGTAATATAAATTTTAATACCTCTAAAATGATTAAAATTGTACCCACCTTAAAAATTACAAAAAAATATATAATATGCGATCAATTCGCAATTGATCGCTGATCGCAGAAATGTTGAGTGTTAAGGTTCGCAATATTTTTTTTTTTTTGGGGCAAAAAAGTTTAACTTGTATACTTAATTTCAAATCTCTAGCTACAGTAAGTCGGGAGATATACTCTAAGATGCGATGGAAGGTCGGACGAATTACCAAAAGCATAAGGGTTTCTAGGATTACCTCGAAACCCTAACAAGAACAACAAGAATAAAAATAATATTGTCAAAAATAACCAAATAATAACAGAAATAAAGACAAAACCGAGTGGATTAATGATTTGAGAGTTAAAAAGACACACAAATGAACTTATTATATCTCGAGAAGAGGAGATAAGGCAAAACCCAGGTTTTTGTTTTTTTCAGTGATAATTATAAAGATAAGTTACAACAAAAACACCACACACCATTTCTTAAAAAAATAACACCACTGACTTGAAAAAACACCAAAATGGTGGGAAAAACACCAATCTGGCAACACTGTTTATGGAGAAGTTACAAGACAGCGTCCCCTTCAAAGTATTCTCCTCCCCAACGCACACACTTATCCCAACGGTGTTTCCACTTTTTGAAACAGTCCTGATACTCTTCTTTTGTAATGTCCTTCAGCTCCTTCGTCGCATTTGCCCTAATCTCGGGAATCGACTCAAATTTTCTTTCATTGAAGGGTCTTTTGTGTTTGGGGAACAAGAAAACGTCACCAGGAGCAAGGTCAGGTGTGATGATCCTTGACAAGAAGTGTTCATCTTCTTCTGAACGATCTAGCAGTTCCTGACAAACCCGGACGCGATTGGCTTTTTGGTTGTCCGTCATCATGCGTGGCGCAAATTTCGCAGCAACGCGGTGCATCTTCAATTTTGTGGTCAAAATCTCGTAACAAGATCTAACTGATATCCCACACTCTTCAGCAAGCTCCCTAATGGTCCGACGTCGATTTGCCCTCGCCAGGGTGTTGATTCTGTCCACATGAGGGTCGTCAGTTGCCGTGGAAGGACGTCCAAGACGTTCATCGTCTTCAATCCACTGTCGACCACCCTTCAAACGTTAATGCCTCTTAAAACATGGCGTACGCTTCATAGCAACATCGTCGTAAGCCGTGTTAAGCTTAGCAAATGTTTCAGTCGCAGATTTTCCAAGTTTAACACAACATTTCACAGCAAGTCGTTGTTCCTTCAGGTCATTCACTCTGAAATTCGACAAACCAAAAAATCGTACTTCACTAAAAAAATAAAGATATCTTCAATCGGAAAACGTTGTTATTATCGGCTGATCTGTACAAACGTAGCGACACCAAGAATATTCCCCTGGGACCAACTGGAGCCGCGCAATTCAAACAGTCCGCGTATTTTTTGAACAGACCAATTATCATTAGCCAATAATACGCAGATTTATTTGAAAATTCGCTCATTAAGTCATGGTGCATGACTGGACTTATAGTTAATAATTTGAAAAGTTCTAAATCTACATTGGCTAATTTTGTAAACCAATTTATTTGTGATATTATTGCAGATAGATTTTCAATTTCTGAAATAATACTTGTTAAAAAATTAGCAAAAGAAAATACAGAAAATTGTTTTGATTTTTATACGAATAAAAGTATAAATTTAGTAATTTTTGATGGGCTCTGATGGTTGAAATTAATATGTGAACATCTGTCGGCTACTTCTGAAAACCATATAAATTTCTTAAAAATCAGATATGTAATTTTAAAGTTGTTAATAAACAGAAATTGAGCGCATATGGAAGAGAAACCAATAGGCAGCAAGGGCCACCTACCATCCAAATTTATTTAAAATTTGGCAAGTACTTATATTTTAATATTAATATAAAATATATATTACACATACCACAGACAGACATGGTATCTAAAACAGATTTCTATCATGGAATTTTTGAATTTGGAGACCTAAAGAATGTTGTTCTTCAAAGAAATAATAATGTTAAACTACCATCAGTGAGTTTGGAAAAAGTAATTATATATCAATGTAATACATAAATATTTAGGTTTGTATCCCCTTCTTGACCAAATATCCTGTTACACCTTTAATATAAATGTTAAAGTTTTTAAATATATAGTTCACATTCCGCTTTATTCTAACTTGCGTGATTATATACGATCAGACAAAACGTTGCGTGTAGACAGCGAATCTGACATCTTATTTGAATTGAACTAAGTTGGATTGTTATCAACTTATCAACGATTTTCAAATAAAACGTCAGACGATGAACAGGAGATGTAACATGAAGAGGCTTCTTCTATTTTAATTGACTACTTCCACTTCAACTCATGCCATATCTTTCATCATAACAAGCAGTGCAAACTAAACAAAGCTAAAAAGTAGAGTATTCAACATAGTATTTATAGACACTCGACATGCCTTAGAGACAAAAAAACTGAGATAGATAGTTTTTATTTTATTTTTAGCAAAGAATTGAAAACGAAAAAAAAAAAAAAAAAAAAAAAATGTTGTCTCAATTTGCTTACTTTTGGGGATTTGACATCTCTGCACTTTATTCTTATTCAGGTTTATATATTATTAGCAGAATATTCCTATCCACATTGTAGCAGAAGTTCCGAGTTCCATACCGAGTACGAACATCGAAATAACGAACTTAGATACAATATTAACAAAAATTCGAAACCAGTCTGCATTTAACATTAACAACTACATTTGATAGTTTATTTACTAACAATATCAATCGGAATGAATTCATTGAATTAGAACTGAAAATCCAAATTATTTAAACAATTATAATATTTTCTGTGTGGTATGACAATTAATGTATGTGTGTTTAATTTTATTACTTAAAGTTCAATAATATCTCAGTAGAAGCAACCAATGCAGCAATTAATAAGGTATTACAAATTATTTCAGGTTTGGTTTTGTAATGTACATCAGTACAAGTACTAGTCCTTGCTTGAGCAAGAGTACATGACTTATAATTATTTTTATTAGAATATCACCCTTTTTATTGTATAATAATATACAGTACTTAAGTAACTTGGTTGTTTACTAACGACAGTTCTTGTAATGCTATTAAAGTATACCACCTGGTTTTAGATGTTGGCTGTGTAATGTGCTTACTGAACAGATGTTTTCTTTATATTTCTTCATCTGAATTACTTTCTGCAATGACATTATTATGCAAATTAGTGTGTAAGTCCCTAATAGAATCTATTGCGGTAAACTACTTTATCTGAATGAAATTAGGTTCACATTGTTTTTAAAATGCCATTCAATCCAAACTCTTTAAATCTAAAAAAGAAGCAGATCTACCAAGAAGTAGTAAAAACGTGTATGAGAGAGGAGGAGATATCTGTTATCTTACATTTATATGGAGATCTTGGGTCTTATAATCGGGTTCCAGAGCCCTTGGACCCTCTTAGTTACGCCACTGCATAGTATGTCCTCAACCCTCTTTTGTGGATACTCTAACCACTACACAAAGAGTAGAACCCTTTAGAGGATAAATCATCAATATGGATGCTTGTCTAGGAGAGTGCCCTAGCTATGATCCCCAGTTAGCAAACACCCATCCCCTACCCGAGATGTCCTCTTCCATCTTATTGGACACTTTACAGGAAGGGGGAGATGTCTTTTCTTGGGATAATTTAATATGGATGCTTTGCTACAAGTGTGCCCTGGCTAAAATATCTAAACAGAGTAAATGCTTTATACGTTTTTAAAGAAAGAACTATCAATGGTAAAATTTTGAAAATATGTATAAGATTTTGTTTTGTCGGTTTAACGTCTATACCTAAACAGCTACATTTGTATTTCTACCGCAATAAAATCATTTTTTGACGGATTTATAATTTATAAACTTTGTCATGCTGAATTTAGCAACTTATTCCATTATTTAAAAGAAAGTTTCCTTAATTTATAAGTAAATATGTAATACATCAAATAAGCCGAATTCGTTGCTTTAAGATTTTTGATTTACTCAGAAAGTATCCATGTTTTAACATTATTCACAAAAAAAGTATCTAAGAAAGATTAAATAATTATAAAGAAGCATATTTCTATTTTCAGGGACAATATAATATAACTTTTTATAATCTTGTTGATGGCAGAAAATTTTACACCATGATTGCTTAAAATGCAGCCAAACAAAATTTGGTATAATTGAAGGCCTTTATTAATTATCCATTGACTATTCAAACTCAAATAGATATCAGTTTATTTAACAATTAAAAATGTAAAATTAAATCTATTAAAACGGATTATACGTTTATTTACTTTCCTTCAACGAAATATGTTATGATGTTTTTATTAAAATAGAAATTTTCATTTAATTTTTCTGCAAAGTTCAAGGTTAGTGTGGAAGGCAAAGGATAGCTGTAGGCTGTTAAAAGTAGAAGGCGATTCTACCATGAAATCATCCTCTCTACTAGCTGTTCAGCCTGTTTGATGCTTACACATAAATTAACTTAAATTTAATTATTTCTGACGAAATGAATTAATAAAAAATATATATATTTATAACTACCAATTATAAGGTTACTACATTATAAAAGAACGACTATGAAAACTGAAGAGTCTCAAACAAAATTAATTATACTTTTAAATAATTTTACGATTTATTTGAAGTATAGTAGAGTTTAATTCGAACGCAAAATAATTACTTCAGATATAAATCATGTCTTTTTTAATTTTATTTAAAGAATGTACAACATTTAAAAGTATTATCCAATTAAAGTTTGATAATGTAAGCAACAAAATATGTGAATTACTAAAAATTAGAAGTCAATACGTATTAGTAATTTATTTATTTTATTCATAATTCGTGCATATAAATTCATCTAATCATAATGATATCCTTATTCAGATGTATAAATATTTATTACTGATAAGTGAAAAGTATTTATTCCTTAAGGCCAAATATTAAATATTTTCTTTATAGTAATTTAAATATTTTATACTAGTGACAAATATTATATACATTATCAAGTAGATGTTATAAATGATAAATATGGAATGCAAATTGTTTCTAGCTCATATTAATTATATATATATATATATATATATATATATATATATATATATATATATATATATATATATATATATATATATATATATATACCTATATATAATTGCATTGCATATTATGATAGGCTTACACCAAAGCCGTACAAGTACGAACTTGGTTTACAGCAATGATACCCTAGGTACGTAAAATTTTATCAAATTGTTATTTCCCAGAATAATTAGGTAGAAAGGTCTATTTTATTTTAGTTTTTGTAGCGTTTCTTAAAAAAAAAGTTGTATAAGTAAAATTAACACCAACTAAATTATTGTTACATAATTTCTGGCCACACCTTGAACTTATTTAAAGAATTAAATTCTACTTAAGTTGTAAAATAATAGTTTAAGGCTTTAAGGTATTGCACACAAACATATGGAGGACAGGATTCATGGATAATATATAAGCTATTCCACTATAAATAAACACACGTACCTAAACATCCTTATAAAAAAGCTTATTTATAAAGTTAGTATTTATATATCCACATCTAGATCTATGGAAGTGATAGAATAATGCCAAGGCATTTCAGTTCCATCCATAAATGGAATAACTTCTGCCTCTGAATCTCTTTTTAGGATTCCTCCATTGAAGACAAACATGGGATAAACCAGTTGTGAAAGAATCACACCTGTCACCTGTATGTTAGAGGCCAGCCACGTCTGACGACGAGCCAGCTCGCCACTCTTTCTTAGCTTCCTTTATAGAGGTATCAAAGAAATAGAACGTAAATCTATCTACTCCGCAGCCAAAGACGTTTGCTGTCATTGTATACGTATACTTCTTACCTTAAAATGCAGTGAACCGAATTCATTAGAAAATGTATCAATAGCTTAAAAAATAAAACACTAAGGCTTCTTAAATTAAAAGCGTTTTGTTTGAGTGAGCACAAGAGTAATTATACAGTCACTAATTTACTATTATCGAATTCAAAACAGAGCTATTTCTTTTCTTCGCAATTGTGCTGAGGAATTTCATTTGTATATTTTTACAGCAAAGCAGAAGAAGAACAAAGAAAAAATGTACATAAATAACTAGAATGGCTTTAATTATAAAGGGTTTTTTTTTGCAGATTTTTAAGGAAACAATTCCCTGCTAACGATCAATTAGTTTTATTGATTAATTCTCAGAGGCATCAATAATACTAATTGCCACTCTCACCTACAGCAACACCATTAGTTATCTGTTAATCTTGATAAATAATATAAAAAAGACTTTTTATTTCCACAAATCATCCAGCCACATTGTTTACCCGAATGTCGAAACTTCTCAAGAAGATTTTTTAGTCAGTGCTACGATTTTATAGCCTTTTTTCTGCCATGGAAAATAACTTCCTTTACAATCCAAAAAAAAGAAAAAAAAAAAAAAAAGGCATATAAATAAGTGAAGGGATTACAATTTCTTTTTCCTGAATAAAGATTCGATTAACTTTATGAACGGATAAATTAAAAGATTCAAATATGAAAATTATGCTGATTTAAGATATCTTTATCGAATTCAGTATTCTTCCTTGGGCATGGCTTTATCTAAATTGATAAACACATTATTATACGCAACCATTAAGTTTTAAAAGATGGCATAACTGTATGCAAATACTGTTTGCACTTAAAGCATTCAAGTCATGACTCTTTACCTCGGAGCCTTACACAAGAAATAATGTAAGATTTAGATCTAAAATACTGCAGCAGAAGAGAAGGACAAAGTGGCGGAGTACTAATATTTTAGATTGGATACTGATGGCAGTAGTGAATAAGCAGGTTACTCTTAGACTGGACAGGGAATATATCAGCCTCGTGCTAGAGGCAAAGGCTCCCTAGTCTATTGAAAGCTCGGACATGAAGTCCGTGGTGCCTGAGTCCTCGACTCCGGTAGTATATTAGAAGATCAGAATCGTTTCTCTGTGCAGAATAGGAGACGGGACAGCGGGACAGATCGACAGATAGTTGTGTGTCCGCCTTGCCTTAAGCTCATGCCCATTAGATATGCACCTCTACTCGGCCTCGCCGTAAACAATTATCGTCGGTCCTTTAGGCCGCCCACGTCTCGGTTTCCTCTGTAATTCCTCCACCGCTTCACCCTTTTAATACTGATTCGCCGTGATCTTAAGCCGTCGTCCCTACCTATGTCCAATTTCTAATGCTTTTGATTAATCCATTGTTTCCCAGCTGAAAAATCGCCTCTCGGAATATTGTTTTTTTGGTATAGTATTGGGCGTACTATCGATTAAACCCTTAATTTAACCACCAACGTAAAAGTACGAACGAGCCAGTTTTTGAAACACGCATTGTTCTGAACAAAAATTAGTGGATTCAAAAACATTCCAGCTTCGATCCATTGGTTGTATTGTAAGAGTTCGACAAAGAAAATATAGAAGTGAGACGCACTGATAATGTGTTCATTTAATGGACACAGATAGATTTTCAAGACGTGCTTGCCATTTTAATATAAGGTATAATTCCACTTAACAAATCAGTGGGAGCTTTGATCAAAGTTTTAACTATAAACATTTATTAACTATCTCTGAAATATTGTCAAATTTTTAGACACAATAAATTATTAGGATCCATTTTCAGATTAAACTCATAGCTTATTATTATTGTCACTCTACGTTGCTAATCTCTAGACTTGGTAAAAAAAAACTTTTCATTCTGAATTCTCTTTCATCATTTACATTGTATACTTTTTAATATTTCTTTTTCTGTTGAAACACTTCAAGAAAGCTTCGAGTTAAACTAGGTGTGTGTGTGTGTGCACGAAAACAAATGCGTTAATATCTTATTTAGCATTCTATATTTATATCATTTCCATTTTCTGAGAAGGGATATTGTAGTTTTTCATTTCAGGATTCATTTAACATTAAATGTTTTCAAGAAATAAATAATGTTGGCAACGAATCCAAAGTTTAAATGAACTGTGGTGAAGACTGTTGGCAGAATGAGGCACGGGAATAGAAAACACTAGGGGTGTTGATATATCGACGCGAGGTGTTAGTCAACGGGATAAATTTGGTCGCTGAGTTCAGTTAGAGATTTTACTCGCTATATTCGAGGTAAAGGAATTCGGATCGAGTCTTAGCCACCTCGTCCCACCCACGAATAAATCCTGAAGGAGCCGCGACGCAACGGATGTGTTCTTCCTTCCCAAGATAACCTAGAGGCAAATAGCAGCTCAGCTTGAAAGAACAACCGAAGAATTGCTATCCGATGCTATCGGCCACGCTGAGCTCCAGATAATATCTCAGATAATGGATAGCTTGTGAGTAAACCTGTTATGATCTTGTCACCGATCGAGCCATTCTGGAAGCCGCTCCACATTCTGATATATACTCTCGATGTCATTGGTTCGCCTCTACTCTCGGTTCACAGCCTCCAGCTACATGAGATCAGGTTCCTAGGTCCGAGGTCATAACTAAAGAAAAAAAATCAAACCTCTAAGGGAAAAGCCAAAGATAAGGCAAGATAATAAAATCAAAAGAAAAACAAAGTATACCTTGTATAACGACCGCTGCTAGCTCCTAAAGCTATTAAACCGCCTATCTCTGGCTAAATGTTTTTTATTTATTTTTTATCTTCATTCGATTGTAAAGAAACACTACAGATTTAGATCCTATAATATATTGTTGTTTATGAAGTTGATATAACTAATTAAATCTGCCATAATTTACATGGTTTTCTCTGTCTCATTTCTCTCTCTCGTTTTCTTTTACTAAGCAAAAATATATATAATACAAATTGTTTCTTATTAAGTAATGATCATTTTTAACAATTAATTTTAATAATAGCAAAGGTTATAATCTTTTCTTATACATAATAAAAGTGGAACTGAATCTTTAACTAAGTTAAGTATAAAGGTTTTTCTTACTCATATATACGTAGTAAAATAGGCAATACAAAGTAAGTATTGTTACGGAGCAAAACATTGATTATCATGCATTTACACTTTTAAGTGGTTTTCAGAAAATTCCTTTCTGTAGTCAGTCGTCTGTAGTCCGTGCAGACGCATCGAGCCTAATACTGGACCAATTTTGAAGAAATTTGGCATACATGTTCCAGATAAATCATGAACCAAGGCAATTGAGAATTTTAGCTGATATTAAATATGAATATTATTGATTAGGGGCTGCTCTACTATTTAAATTAAAAATCTTCATGAAAATTCTAGCTTTCTAGATGAAAACAAAGCTTATTCACTAGAAAAAATAAAAAAACAAAAAAAATCATACGTTGAAAGCTTTGTAAATATGTTTAATTATTATAGGATTTGAATTCAGTATCAGTATGTATGTGAGAAAGTTTTATTCGAGTTAATCGAACCAATGTCTGAAAAACAATAAAAACTTAATGCATTTAAGCCATGTTTCCTGTGTTTATTAGTACATTGCAGTATCACAAATCAAATAAGTTTATTTTTAAAAATAGCCAAGTAACTATTGATTTCTTTATTGTGATAAAAATCTCTTCTTTTTTATTTTTTTTTAAATTTTTCTTGTATAATTTCTAAAAAAAAAGAAAAAGAGGAACCGGACAGAGGGTGTCTCGGAACTTTTCCTTAACAAACATAAACCTCAATAATAATTGATAACAAATCTTTTTATTATGTAAATTATGTTTGTTTTGTCCGTAAAAAAATTGAGCGACAGACTGGCAGATCGACAGATAGACAGACAGAAAGACAGACACGGAACCAAAAATGTTCTCTGATGTCTCAAACGGATTTCTGTCTGGGAATTTTCGAAATTGGAGACATACAATGTTTTCGTTCTTTAGAACGATTACATAGCTTCCGTTACCTTCGGTAAGCTCGGAATCAATAAAATAAGGAGGACTTATTTGCCTCATAGAAAGGTATCATTGGCGGGGAAATAGTTAAGAAATGACTTAGCCGTAAAGTTTCAAAGTTCAAAAGTCGATATTTTCATAATGGCGGCAGATATCAAAACGAATTTCTTTGGAAATGTTTGTCTTAAAAAGAGGTATAATTGGTGCAAAATTCAGCGCAATCGGAACATTTTCCGATAATTTCAAATTTTTTGCTGAAAATTTTGTTATTTAAGGGCAGTGCAACTTCGTGTATAGGACTGATTTTTGTATCATGTTTCAACACTTTAGCTTGAAAACGGTGGGACTTATGCGTGACAGTGACAGACATCCAGCTTTATCCGTTCAAATTGTCTTATATACACCCAAAACGGATAATTCCGTTTTTTGGTGATTTTTTGGGTGAACGCAATACTTTTCCTTTAAGTTAAGGAAAAGTAAAAATATATATCTAATTACACGGAGTATTATATCATGCGTGTTTCGTTTTAACAAGTTTAATTTATATATTCTCCTTCATCCAGTTGCGCAATACTTTTGTAAGACTTATTTTTTTTATCTTATTAAGAAGGACACGAAGATAAATATAAATGCATGGAGATGATACTGAAAGGAAATATAATTTATGTAAAGTAATAAAAAGCAAAACAACACGACCGAGTTATAATAAATAGTAAATAATTTGCTTTTAATTATAATTTGCTTGTAAGCTAACGAAAATACAATATAATATGTATCATTAATAATAAATATCATATAATTTATGTTGAAATTTTACCATTTATGTTTAAAATATAAAAATAAAATGTCATCAACCGAGTTGAAGAAAACCTGGTAAGCTTGTTCCTTTTTATTATGTTTGGTTTTATTGCTTCATGTTAACAAGCCTGTGGAGATGGAACGACAAAAAATATGTATATTGTATGTTTTAAATAATATATATATATATATATATATATATATATATATATATATATATATATATATATATATATATATATATATATATATATATATATTTATTTATTTATTTTTTGTCTATGGTTCTTTTATTTAAACAGAAATATTTTATTGCAATATTCTTGTTGATTTATAGGCTTCCAGTTTGTCACGGTTCATGGAGAGAAGATTCGGACATCAGATAAATATTTCTTCGGATATCAGATGACGGTCCCTTTTGAGAATGTTTACAATATCATAAATTAGATTTTTATTAAAATTATTTTTTCCCTAAAAATATTCTTATTAATTTATTTTTTATCTTAAATCCTGTCGTTTGTATTTTCATGCATATACTTATGTGTGTGTGTGTGTGTCTATGCTTAGCCTTGCATGGCATATTGCAGGACAATTATGGGAATCGATTCTAATTTATTTAATAACATTTATGTTGCAGGGCGTTTTTATGTGCTTTGATCACTTGTCTATACTTACGAAGGTGAAATCTTTGTAATTCTTGTAATATAAAAGATCTTTTTTTCTCCAAGCAAAGATTTGAATTTGTAAGTAATTTTATTAATATACATTTTTTGCAGTTTTTTTTTGTTGTAAATCATTATAAAACGATTAATCCATTTTACTCAAATTATTATAATAGATCGGTTTTGACGACTATTTATACTTACCATTAAAAAAAAATTGTCATGATATATAGATATAGCCAAGTAAGCATTAGGTACTTTATGTTTCAATGATTGGTCTTCTACACACAAATGAGGGTACACACTATACAAAAAATCAATAATTCAATTAAAAGTCCCCTTTATTTTAGGTAGCAAGTCTTAAAAAATATAGATATTAAAATATTCATAAACCGATCCTCTTTCGACAAAAGAATAATGAACAAAATCCGCTTAACATTTAGAAGCATTTCAGTTGTTTCACCCTTATGAAGAATTCAATCATATTATTATTATATAAAGTAAAAGTTAAAAAAAAGAGACATCTTAAGAAGTAACAAGACAAGTGTGTCTTCAATTATTAACATAAGAAAAAAGTCAATTTTAAATGTGTACTAACAAATAAACTATTAACTTTAGGTGTTAAATACCATAAAATTGATAGTCAATCTTGTTCGTATAACAATTCTTGGCTTTATTCATATTCATAATTGTCAGATTTATTAAAAATTAAGAGCAGATATATGTCATTATCCCATGACCTCAAGGATTAGTAATAATTTTTCACTAAATTTAAACAAAGTGTTAATATACTTTTATAATTATTTTGACTTTCTGTAAGTTTTTGAAGTAGGGGTGTAAATAATAATGACATTTTATTAAGATGGTATCTTTTCTCGAGAATGCTTAGTTAGCTTATAATACGCCTGATGATATATGTGGGAAATGTAAATTTAGGACTAATATCTAGGACTAAAGTAATCCGTGGACCGCGGTAATGCCGATCAAAGGGATTTTCGGACACCCTTTCGGACTAATGATTAAGCTCGGTTAATTTAATTTTGTTTCATTGAGGTCAGAACAGAATTCCGAGTTGCCGGACTGTATTATATCCTTTTCACTTGATTTTTTTTCGACTCTACTTTTCCGACGGGAGGGATTTAAAATAATAGGCTAAGATGCCGGCCGGAGATTGTGGCATAATAATAAGTAGATTAAAAGGGGGTTTATAACGTATCGGTTATGTATAAAAACTGGATTCAGTGATGTCACATGAAATAAAGGAAAAGTAGATGGTGTATGAAGTTTGGCGGAGCGTGGACAGGTAATGGAGCGTTATAGGCCGGCCTGCTCCTAAACCCTGCCGGTCCGGGACCTTAAGACTTGAGGAGGAAACGACACTCGATCAGAACCAGATTAGAGCCGATTAGCTTTGGGACACATCTGGACAGAGTTCAAAGTACTCCTCTACAAAATATACCTAGGTCAGATCTAGAACTTAAGATAAGATTTTTTTTTTAATCTTCTTACTACGGCTTAGAAACCTCATATTAAAAAAGAAGATATATTTAAGGTAACATTAACAGTCTACAACAGGCCTGAATATAAAAATTTTATAAAATTATTTTTGATACTTATCTTTCTTGATGCTCACTAATATTAAACAAAAAGGCACACTCACAAATATTTTTACATGTGCATAATATGTATGCAGTATAAGCAGAACTATTTAAAAAAAAATATGATTATTGCATTCTTATAAATTTAGATAATTTAAATAACTAAAAATATAACCTGCATAAAAGAATACATATAGGTTGAAGTAGATGTATGCCCACAAATTGTTTTACTACATTTAAAATAGTATTAATCGAGTAGTTCTGTGCCATTGTTTATTCAGTTAGAGCTCTTAGGAAGGCTCGGAAAGCTTCCGATAAATATCTCACGAAAGAACATTTATATTAAATAGTCTGGGGAAGCGTTTTATATTCAGATCGCGAGGAGACCCCGAGAAAAAAGTGATAAAAACTAGAGAAGGACGGGAAGGGAGGGGATATTTCCTCCTGATAAGGATCGAAATATCGTGTAATGAGTTAAGGAAAGCAAAGGAGAAGGCGGCGTATGACTGATGATGAGCTCTTGTTTTCTCTTGTACATTTCGATTCTGTTGCAAGTAGCCGGGAACAAGAAGGCGAAACCAGCATGTAAATATCCGACAGATATGCTAATCTCGGCCGGCTATCTTGAAAAGGGAAAATGCCGCTACCGAGGAAAAAGAATCCTGCTCCTGATTCCTTTGAAAATAGTTCATTACCGTAGAGAAGAGAATATAGGCCGAAGAATTTAAAGGGAAAAAGGTGGACAAGCGAGATATCCTTACTTACCGTGGGAGTACATGTGGGAGAGCTAATGAATCCTTTGGAGTGTCCTCTGCTCAGGTGACAAGGCAGCCTACCCTTGGTCTCGCTCCGCACACGGACCTCTACTTAATTTTACTTCACAGTCCACTCCTGACGCTAACCGCATTGTCCTCTAGTGTCACACAGTCTTGCCATCTTAACTTTAATTCTCCTTTGCTTTTTGACCTTATTCGTTTTTACTTCCAGCCTAGCTTGTTAAGGCCCATACTCTTACCAGATAAAAAGCCCGCAAAGGAAAAAAAATCTAGCATTTTCTGCACTAGCATTAATAAGTTCAGTATTAAAACTGCCTTTCGTGCTTGCTAAGAATTTCTTCTTTCCTCCAGACCTTTCTCCTTTCCCGTTAATATAAGGGTATAAGGGTAGAAAGTATTTTATCAACATAGCCTACAGTTTTTCACGCAATAATACGATGTATAATGTACTCGTGTTATTTATAAAACATGAGTATTGGGAGTATTTTCTCTTGTCTTTTTTTTTCCACTTTGAGATTGTTGGAATACAATGATGGACTGCAGCTCATCTTTTATTAGGTTTAAGTCTCGTTAATTAAGTTTAAAACAGTGTACTCAATTTTAAGTTTTATAAAGTTTTGTCTCCATCAAAACTAATTGGATAATTTCTCTATAACGTGCCATACAACGTTGAAAGTTTTAATTTTGATTTATTGCTAAATATTAACGTCGATCAACCTATTTACAAATAATTAAGAACATAAAATAGTCATCAAAAACCAAGAGGAATGAATAATTAATGCAAAACAGCAATGCGAAAATTCAGAAAATTAATAAAAAAAAAAGAAATAAATAAATACTAGTACAAAAAAAAAATTCAATGGCAAAAATATAGTATTTATGTTAACCAAAAGTGTAAATAATCTTGATTTTTATGATACATAATACCGAGAATGGCTAAGTAAATGAACTAAAACCATTGCTTCTAAAGGCCCCCATACACGATCAAACTTTTGCGCAAACATGATGTCGGGCAAATTTACACGTGGGTCTCATACACTTCACACATCATGTTTGCTCAAACATCAAAAAGCCCCATACACAGTCAAAATGTTTACGCAAACATGATGTTCTGCAAACATTTTAACCGTGTATGGAGGCGTTAAAGGTCTCCCAAGAAAAGTGATGGCTATCAGGAAAATCTGTAAACGTAGCTTCGTTTAAAATCAGAACTCCTGAGTATTGCCAAAGTCAGTTCAGTCTGGTTCTAATATTTGATATTTTATAAATGAAAGCAAAGCTCAAAGCTCTTCATGACAATTAGTTAAAGTAAAAGCAAAATAGTATTAGCGAATTTCTAGTGTGTATTGCTTCCGAACCCACCGAAGGTAATGGAAGAAATGTGATCGTTCTGAGGAACGAAATTTTTTTTGTCTTCGATTTCAAAAATTTCAAGACAGAAATCCTTTTCAGACATCAGGGAACATTTTCGGAACCGGGCTTTGTCTATTGGTGTCGGTCTGTAGGTCTGCCAGTTTGTCCACAATTTTTGTGAACCAACATATCTTAAAAACTACTTGTCTGATTTTTAATGAAATTTAAGTGGTAGATCAGAATTAGGTCATATAAGTTCAGTACATTGGTTTCTCTTGCACGTGCGCTGAAAGTCTGTCTTTTATTAAAAAAAAATTAGGATAGTTTGTCGAATATAGCCCACAGATGGTTTCATATTAATTTCAATTTTCTCTCTTAAATTTTGCTTAATTGCTATTTATATCCATGAAATAAAATCAAAATAATTTTGAAAATAATGGGTTGTAAAACCATTAAAGCTGAAGTAATAGGACGCTAGGAAGCTATGTGCTACACTAATTGGCAGACTATTTTATTAAAAACAGACAATACATGACACAATGAACTACAACGCTAGCGCATTCCTCTGATTGCCATCACTTCTTGCCCGAGATAAGTTTGTATGTAGTAAAAAAAATGAATATTTGGATTGGATTATTGACTTTTATTTAAATAAAAAATTGGGGATACCCAGGATCAGTCAAAAGTAAAAATCAATGTGTGATTACCGACGTGTCGGAAAAATATATTTCCTTTTTCGAATGTACATGTTTGCTTACATTATTAGAATCTAATATTTAACTAGCTGTGCTGAAGCTTCTACTAACACCTTTTATTATTCATATTGAGTGATAAATAAATAAGAAAATCTTTTAATTAAAACTTTTAGATGGGTTGAAGCATATTATTGAAGGATATGTCGAATTATAATATTCTAGGTATTTGAAATAGAAAAATCCTTTCTGAGAAATTTTATAAAACAAAGTTGATTTAAAACCCCTTAAACCCTTATTTTAAAAATCATTCATATCTATTAATGATTAAAATATACTTATTTAAACTGGAAATTTCTCGGTATTCTTTCTTTTATCTATGTCCATATTGTATTAAAAGAAAATGTATAATGTTTTAGCAAATTTCTTAAGGTCTAGTTTGCAGACTTATGGGTCGCCCTAAGTACTAAACCGATTTTAGGTAAAATCAAGAGAATAATATCTATCTGCATTGGGGACTTCTCTCCCCCCCCCCCCTCCCCTCTCCCCCAAAATAGAAAAAGTTAAGAATTTATAAGAATTCCAGTAATAAATAATTAAATTTTAATCATTTTTTAATTCAGTATTGAGTGTTAAAACATTTTTTTATTTATTAAAATTAAGATGTTAGTCAGACATTTTGTTTAAGTGTAATTTATACATTAAATGAATTTATATATTTTACTACTTTCTTTAGTAGACAGTTTAAATTACTTGCTCTTATGGGATTGTGCATTTTTCCTCGCCAAATTTTCATAATACAAGTATGAAGTAAATAAAATAATGACTTTTTGGGTTAAGTTTTTGATAATGCACAAAAATAATTAGTTAGTCTGGTTTGCTAGTTATCTAAGCATACAATTTACGCATTCAAGGACCCTTAACTTATGCCGATACAATAAGCATTTCTTAAATAATAAGTGGAACATCAAAGCAAAGGACAGAAATAACTGGATGAAATTGGGGGAGGCTTTCGCTAAACAATGAGCCTGGTTTCAAGAAGAAATAAAAACAAATAAATGATTAATTTTGTAAATACTAAAGTTTGAAAAAAAAGTAGAAGAAGTATTTTATGTAGTTATGTATAATTTGTTTGGAAACCAATAAGCTTTATTATTATTGATTAAAATTAAAATTTTAACTTTACGTAGTATAAATACTACCTAAAACTTAAAAATTAAATTTATTATTATTATTAAATAATAGTAACAATGAATGCTTTTAGAATTGGAAGTGTTACCCCAGATCCTCACAAGAGGGCTTAGTGCAGATTAAGAACCTGGAATGATTTCAGACTTTAAGCGGTCATGTAGATAATACAAAATAAATTAAATTTAGTTTTTTCTTCGGGCCTGATCATACTTTAAACTTTTAAGAAACGTATAGTTAATTCCACAATTTTTGCCTTATAATTTTTGTTTACTTATTAATTCTTTACTTAGCTTGCCTAAGTTTTAGTTTATTTATTAAGACTTAATTTATTATTCTTTTTAGAGTCTGTCTCAAGTATTTGAAACTCTCAAAAAATATCTCGCTTGTAAAACCACAGGAAAAACGTCTGCTTTTTTTTTATTTAATAAGAAAAATAATAATAATAATAAAAACTTGAAAGAAAATTCGCTGAATGAATTTCCATTTTGAATATCATGTAATTTTTTAATGGAATACTCGTATAATGTGAAAAAGCTTTCAGGTCTTATAAAATATTTCCCCTCTGGTAAAAAAAAGTCAGAATTTCATTTAGGTCGAAGTAATACCGCTAATCAAATTACAAGTGGAAGAAAAGAAAAAAAAGTAAAAACTAATACACGGTCTTTTGGTTTCAAGCTATTTAATTTTCAATTAAGGAAGACTCATTTCTATAGAACTTAAGTTTTCTTCAATTATAAATGTTATGTAAGGAACATACATAACAAATAAATATTAACTCCAAATTATTAATTCAAATGATATATTCGGAATTTTATATATACATGTAGTAAAAAGAGTTAGATGTAGACGGCTCCAGGGCACAACACATACTGTTTGACTCGACCTCTCACACTCCCACCTTACGGAAAGATAACCACTCGTCCAGGTGGACTTTACTCACAACATAACAATAAATATAATTAATGATTTCATTTTTATTTGTATCATTGATTATAGATTTAAGTATACATCTGAAATTCTTTTAGTATCTACCTTTTTTATTGATTAAATAACAAATAATTGCTTTCAGAAGAGGATTTTTAAAATAAATACTAATTTAAACACACGTGTTGTCAAAAAAGTTATAAATTTATTCTATAAACAAGAAGATTCAGTAAATAGACTAATTAGCGTGACACATAGATTCCTCGCATTCTATCACGTATTTTATTGATTTTATGCTTTTAGAAGGCATTAGTGTCTAATTTATTTAATTCTTCCGGTTTTTTTAATGTCAAAAATGTTTTGATTTTTACATGAATTGAATTATCAATTAGCAAAATCTAAAGAGCTTAGACGGTTGAAATTCATCTTGTGCTATCAGCGGTTTACTTTCGACAAACCATCCAAATTTCATAAAAATCAGATGAGTACTTTTAAAGATATGGGTGTACCTAAATAATTGTATGTTAGTGGGAATGTTGGTGAGAAACAAATAGGCACAGCAGGTTTAAATTTATATAGAACCAACAATGGGCTAATTGTGACCTACCATCCAAATTGCATTAAAAATTGACTTACAGTTTTTAAGATATGTTGGTTCGCAAAATTTAAGAGACACACAGACAGACATGGAACTAAAAATATTCCCTGATATCTGAAACGGAATTCTGTCTTGGAATGGAGACAAAAAATATTTTCATTCTTTAGAACGATTATAGCCTGCGTTACCTTCGGTACGCTCAGAAGCAAAAAAATGATGAACATGTCAAATTTAGGTTACAAAATTTGAGACAAACATATTAATTAATAAAATAATTGTTAATTAATTATCTAATTGTCTTGTCGTTTGTTGAAAGTTTTAGATTTCTAGATAGCCGGGAAGTTTGTCATATATAGGTTACAAGACTTGGAGACAAGTGAATAATGAGTGTAAAAGTGCAGGGATTAAATATAATACAGAATAACTAAGATATCCCGCATTGTCTTGAATCTTCATAATGATTTTTGTTTAAATAAAAATCTTTTCAAAGTACAAATGCACTCCTCATTCAAAATAAATTCCTCATAATAACGAAAGAATTGTAATTATTTTATTTCAGTTGTGAGGAAAAATGCAAATCTTCGATGTAACATACTTACTAATTAAACAAAATAAGACAACTGTTAGAGGTCATACGATTGTTAAACATTCGTTACAAAAAAAGTGTAACCAGATAAATAAATAAAATAAGTTTTTAAATAAAATAAGTCTTTTTTTAAGTCCATACCATTTTGCGACCTTTAAATAAAATATTACATGTTTTTTTAAAAGACCTCGAAATCTGAGTACAAGAATGTATTGTTGACATATTTGGGAAGGACCAAAAAAGGCTAAAAAAAATCATGGATAATTTATTATTTAAAATGTATGATGTTTTTAGTTTTTTATAAGTCATAACCTTGTTTATAAATTTGACACCCCAAATGTGTTTCGTAAGTCAATTACGAAAACCACCAAAGAGTAAAAAAACAAAAACATATTTTGATATTTGAGATGTAAAACTATGTAAGATAATTTTAACAGTATATTTTTGCCAAGTTTATACTTTATTTTTGGAATATTACTTGTTTTGAATGTGTTATATTCTAATATTGTCCACTGATTGTTTCTTTACAAAACAGCATGTGAATCAAATAACCCCTTCTTCTTTATTTCGCCTTCTTTTTCCTGAGAAATAAAGATAAATCAAAAAGAAGTTTCTACAAAGGACGAAAACAATATGGCAGGATTCCCATACGTGGAGTATCCCTAATAAATCGTCGCACGAGAATGGGGGGGAGGGCCCCTTCGAAATCACTACGGAATTCAATTTAACTTCTCCAAGATTAATTCATAATATTTAGTCGAGACCGAAGGGGGAGAAGAGATTGAAGTCGTTTCGTCTATAATTCTTTACAATGTTTTTCGTGTAGAAAACATGGTAAGAGTGAGTGGAACGGCTTAAACTCTCTAGGAGAGCATGGGATGGAATCATAGCAACCCCTGGTTCCCGCTGGCTTCAATCCAAAACGTGAGCACTGTATTCCCTATAAAATTGAGAAGATCTGACAGCTGTGACGAATAGCACTCTAATTGCTATGCAGACAGTCATGTATACAATTAATACTTCATCAACAAAAACACACACTTGGCCTCTTACAAAACAAATAAATAATAATGTGTAAGTATTAATTGTTTCCTGTTAAATTATGTATTTTTTCTATTGTCAAGAATTTATTGATGCATATATTTATTTAAAATTTTAGATTATTTTTTTCTTTACCCATACAGACTTAATATTTTGGTTGAAAAAATTATATTAACAATTATGTGCTGTTAGTGTACTTTCCTGTGTGAGCACATATTTAATTCTTACACTGTTTTCCATTTGTTAGTTATTACGGGATTTCGGTATTCTATTATAATTATTATATTTTATTAAAATACAATAAAAAATAAAATCTAATCAGGAGGGAAATTGAACACCGACCACTATCAATTTATTATTGCTATTTTCTCAACAATAATAAAAATTATGCCGGATAAACGGTTTAATTTCAATTTAATTACTATTTAAAAGGATTTTAATCGAAATCCTTTTAGGGACAGCACTTCCAATTTTAGAGCTAAATTTAATTGCTTAATTTCATCGAAATTAGTTTAGTCTCCTCGCCTCTGCACTAACGACATCAAAATGCATTCTCATTTTGCATCTATACAATATAACTACAACATAATAGAAATTAATAACATCCACAATTATTAATTACCCTCTCTATATTAATGCAGGCAAAGGAAAATTATGTATTTTTGAACAAACATGTTCGTTTCTTCACTGAAAACGGGTCGTCAAACATTTGGTTTTGGAAGATGATACTTGGAGCACAAAATTAACTGTTATGATCGTTTTTATCCAATGTTTAAAATAATATTTTTATAAAAGGAAGAATTTGTAACAAACTTTGTACGAGTTAGTAATTATTTCAATTAAGTTTTTTTTTTTTCATTTATTCTTAATACTTGTGTTACTGATATTTTTATGGTAAAACGAAAACAGAATATATTTGATAAACTCATGTATTAGGCACGCTAAAATTACTTATTTGATAAATCTTATTATTTACCTATACCAAACATACCTTAAAGCACTGAAATCTTGCAGAAATTGATTTTTAATCGATAACCTTTTGTAAAAAAAACAATGATATATTGATATATTTATATATTAAATTAAAATATCTAATTTACAACGTATTTGGCTATAGTAAATATTGAAAATCTGAGGTACATAATTTTTCTGGTTCTCCAATTGAAGAGGAGGGAGCACGATAATGATTTCGTCTGATTGATGATCTAGTCGAGTTTTACAATATAAATATATCAGTGAACTCGATGATGGATCATAATTTCTTGTAAATATTAAACCGGAGAGAAAAATACATATTTATTTTTCCCCTTTAAAAAATGGACCAATTAGAGGTTTAGGAGTGGGCATATTGGAGAAGATTTATCCGTGGAATTAAATGAGAAGAGAGGTGCGAATGAATTATAGTCGGCTATGGATTCCCCGACGAATTTATAGCCTGTCATTCCATATTCAATTTCGGCAATTTGTTCTCCATCCGATGATACACGAGTTTGATCACACTAAGTCGTCTGCTATTTTTCTTCTTGAAAATCGAGCTAAAGAAGGGATATAATGATACGACAGCTTGAGACTATGTTATGATCACATTTTACTTGGAAGTTTGAGAATTTATAATCTATGTTCCCCAAGTATTATTTTACAGAAATAAATTGCACGAGTTATAAAACTGTATATAATTATAATATTGTTCTTGATATATCAACAGAATATTTTATATGATAATATTAGAAGTTGTAGTTATAATAGTGGCATAATGGTATATACACATTCATATGATATTAGTGGATTCAAATATAATCAAAGTAAATGCTTAGTACTTCTGGAGCTATTAGAAGTAGCAATTATCAGACGATTTTTATAAGAAAAGTGGGAAGATACTGCAACAAATTCACATTTTATGATAAACGAAGTATGATAAGCACAGTTTTTAACTATGCCTCTTCTATAATTTTTTATTACAGGTGAATTTAAATTCTTAACTACTTGGGATTCATATAAGAACAAGATAGGATAATAATCAAATAATCATTTTATAGGATAATACTTGTTACAATGTTTTCAATATGCTGAGGTAAATAAACTAGTTTATCTACGATTGATACGAAGTATAAACATTATATCTTTGTTTAGATGCGTAGAAAGTGATTCTTTACGTACTTGTATTCATTGCGCATGCGCGTCTCATAGCTCTAAATAATTCCTCTTCTTTACCACGCTAGTGCGGTAAAGAAGAGGAATTCTTCAGCTTTACGCACGATTAGCAAGTTTGTTTACATTTAACAAAACTAATTTGCTGTTCTTTTATTAAAGTAACTGTTTATATCGAGTTTTTAGTGAAAAACAATGAGTGAATCAAGTGACTTTGACAAAAATGTGGAGAATAATACTCCTCCAGAAATAATTAATTCGGCAAAAAGTACAACTAATGAATTAATGCCATCTTTATCAAGAGAGAGATACGAACTTACATGCAGCAAGTTTATTTTTTCTATGTTTATTATTTAAATCTAACAATCGTAGATAAAGTACGGTACGCAACTCGTGCGAAAACGGCATTTTGCATTGCTCGTGTGGTAAAACTACTAAACTAATTTGCTGCTCTTTTATTAAAGTAACTGTTTATAACGAGTTTTTAGTGAAAAACAATGAGTGAATCAAGTGACTTTGACGAAAATGTGGAGAATAATACTCCTCCAGAAATAATTAATTCGGCAAAAAATACAACTCAAGAATTAATGCGATCTTTATCAAGAGATAGATACGAACTTACATACAGCATATTTATTTTTGTTTTCTGTATGTATTATTTAAATCTAACAATCGTAGATAAATACGGTACGCAACTCGTGCGAAAACGGCATTTTGCATTGCTCGTTCGGTTTTACTACCCTCGCTATCAAACTCCACACTCGCATGCAAAATGCTACTTTCCGCACTCGACGCGTAATGTACTATTATATACGATGTTATACATTATTAGGAATTTTTGACAGTAGTAGCAATTTCGATGTGTTTACAACCCTTTAAAGTCATCTTTATTTTTGTAGTAGATAACTGTGAGTATAAATCACTACTTTTAAAAAACACGCTCCAAATGTTCCAAACAAACGTTTAATATTTGCAAATCACAAGAATTTACTTAAAAGGTGTGCTATATTATAAAAAAGTTAATTGATTTTGACATCATATTCCTTTTAATATGACGACAAACTCAATCCTATTATTGAGTGTCACGAATTTTAAGCCTAAGCTAACGGGTTAAAACCATTGGAGGTTTTCTTCTAAACATAATTAATTTATTAATTCTAGACTTAATGTAGTCAACGAACGACACCTAATAATCAACCAATATACTATTAACGATTGCTCTTCCGTCAACCTATGTATAATTCATTGCTCTGGAAGAATGAAGAACATTAGCATTTTTATTCTGCATTTGAATTTTGCCTAATTATGCATATCTCCAAAAAATGCCTTGGTAATTAGCAGCATACAAGAATCTTTGATGCATACATAAAATAAAGTTTAAAAAAAGTTATCAATTGAAAAACAATTTTTAAATACAAATGATAAGAGCATTCTCCTCAACCCCCAGATGTCTTCACAAAATGTAAATTCCTTTTCTTTCTTCTGTCTTCGTTTTTTAACTAATAAAATGGAATGACAAAAATAAGGACATTTTGCAAGTCTTTTGAAAATTTTATAGGTTTGAAATAATAAATTCATTCCTAAGCATTAAAATAAAGAAAAAATTATGAAAAAACGTACTAGTCGGAAATCTGTAAAAAACCAACCTCGTCTGCTTCTGTAGTTAATTATTGTGTATGAGATACCAAAATATTCCGTAAATCTAATTAATAAAAAATTATAATACGCTAGAAAATTCTCTATTATAAAATCATATTTTTAAATTCATCATAACAATGGGTTCTAGTTCTCGCAATAACAATGAATATATTGATTATCCTACATTAGAGTAAATATCCAATTAAAGACCTGAATTGATTCAAGAAATAGATACTTATAGAGTAATATCATGGTCATAATTTCAGAACAATAGAGGTCTAAAAGTCAGGGTTACAAGAAGAGGAAGAGAAATGAGGCAAAACGTTGAACGATTTCTTTTGCATATGAGATCGAATAATCTCAGAATGTCATCTATATACTCGGAGCGGTGAAAACAACGGTCTGCCTTTTTAGAATGCGCAATTTTATAGAAACAGATATAAATTAAACTCTACAAGATCCTTTAACACTTAGTGAAAAAACAAGCTGATATAATTATTATGTCACAGTTGAGACATGTGGGGATATAAATTGTCAATTATTCCATATAATTTACCTGATCATGACTTTATAGTCTATTATATGTTTGCTTCAGTGCTTTAACAAATTATACCCTTTAACCTTTGACAGACAATTGTTTCACTATTAATAACCGATTAAAATTGATAGCTGAACAGACTGTTTTCTGTTTTTATAATCAATAAAAAAAAAAAAAAAAAAAAAAAAAATCATATCTATAGTTTATTAGATAATTCACATTTGTAATTCAACTTTAACATCACTTATAAATTAAATTTCTTTAAAAATGTTATAAAAGATTTGAAGATAATTTTAATAAGTTAACATTCTTCGTATTTTCACTAACAATTTCTTACTAAATGAGATATACGAATATCCTTATTATTTTGCTGAGAATATTTGTTACATAACATTATCCTTAGATTAAATACATCGTATATTTCTGAGCAAATCTTCAAAAAAATTAAATGTTCGAAGAAATCGTCTCTGTAAATATATACTAACATAAACTCACACTTCTTTAATGTATATATATTCATTAATGATTATAAAAACAAATTATAAACAGCACTGAAGATGGCCTTATATAAGCCAAAAGCTGCTTAGATAATAATTTATTCTGTACTTAGAGTCTATGTCTTTAAATCCTTTCTTGATGGTGAACTATGTAATCAGCAAATTTTAATATTAATATCATCGTAACAATATGAGTATAAGATGTATATTGACGTAGTTCTGAGAATCATTAAACAAAAGAATAACGTTAACTTATTTTTTTGAGATATTGTATTTCAAGATAGCACATCATACACTATTTTTCTTTCCGAGTTTACTGAATGTTAAAGAGACATTATATTATCTTCAGAATGATTACATGACATTTTTGTGTCTCCAAATTGAAAAATGCCTGGAAGGAAATCCGTTTTATGCATTAGGGTACAAGTTTGGTGTCTATCTGTCAATATGTCGGTCAACATTTTTGAACCAATATATCTTTAAAAAAAATAGTCTTCCGGTGTTGATGAAATTTGAAGGGTATGTTAAAATAAGTCCACACTTGGTTCCATAAAATTTATAACTTCCTGCAACTATTCCTTTCTCATCCACATGTACTAAAACTTGGTTTTATTGTAACCTATAGAAATAGGTGATTACTTTTAAATAATTAACAGTAACAGTCCGATTTTGAAGAAATTAAGATGGCTTGTAAATTAAGTAGCCTACATATCATCCCATATTAATTTCAACAAAGTGCGAAACTTGATATTTTTATTATTTATATATCATGTAAAGAGCAAATAAATTGTGACCGACTTAAAATTAATACACTAATAAGTTTGCAATAGGCGCGAGGAATCAATGTGACACAGATTACAGATTATACTATTTTTACCAGATTATTGCTTATCAAGGAAACATTATATTTTATAGAAACACATATATATCTATATATATATATATATATATATATATATATATATATATATATATATATATATATATATATATATATATATATATATATATAGATATATATATATATATATATACAATACAGTATGTTCTGGACAGTATGGTCTTATACGTGTAAATTCCAAAAATAAAAATCAAATTTCTAAGAAAAGTTACTAATAATTAAATCACCTGCTTGTTCTTAAATGAAAATTTATAGGATTGCATTTGATAAAAATGTACCTACCCTGTACCAAATAAGTACAATTTTCAAAAATAGTAATAGAGGAAAGCGGACCAAATTTCGACTATTCAAGAAAATAGTATTCTTTATAATTTCTTTAAGCTACTATTTCAAATTTTTTTTCCGTAAAAAAATTTTGAAAATAAAAATTTCCCCCCCATAAATTACGGATCAAATGAGGTCTGATTGAGTGCATTAAAAGTTGTTATATTGCTGAATTTGATAAAAACAACATGAAAGC
This sequence comes from Gerris lacustris, assembly GCA_951217055.1. Lineage (NCBI taxonomy): Eukaryota > Metazoa > Arthropoda > Insecta > Hemiptera > Gerridae > Gerris > Gerris lacustris. The sequence goes on along the minus strand of OX578276.1, from coordinate 59,279,616 downwards.
TACTAAAGGAGAAATATATTAAGACAGAAAAAAGAACTTTGAAAATAATAATTCGTCTATGAAAGAAATTAATATTATTTAATTAAATAGGTATAAATAATATAGCAGATATAAACATAAGAAACAGGGGGGAATTACAAGTATGAAGGAAGTTGGCAGTAAGCGAAAGTTTGTCTGAATTGGCTCAGACCGATTTGCTTGAAAGCTTTACTAACCGTCAAAAAATCAGTGTTTCTCCTTAAATATTTTGATTTTTTTAAAAAAATTTGAATACCTGTGGGGAAACTATTAATAATTTATTTAATCTTATATTTTATTGATTTTGAATAAAATAAAATAATTAATGCTATAGATATGTGTAAAATTATAAAATATTCTTTAAAAAAATACATTTTGAGGAGAGTCTAACATTTAAATATTTGCGAGTTTATTTTCATATTTTCAGGCGAGGGCAAAGTGAGCTTTATTATTCAAGGATTTTTTGGTGGGTTATGACTCTTTGTATTTTAACTTCCAAGGGCAGGACTTCACTATATTTGCTTTAAAAAAAAAAAAAAAAAAAAAAAAAAAAAAAAATCAAGGTATAACTGTCATACATTATGTGTAAAGTAATAACAATGCAAGAAATAACTTTTAATATTAATTTCATAAATTTTAATCTGTTAAGGTTAGGGTTACGTTATAACTAAGAAAAAAATACAATAATATAAATGAAAGTTTCCTTAGAAAGAATGTTTATGATTTAGTAATCATCTGTGTTACATTATCTTATTAAAATGCATAGAATAATAATGCTAATAACTCAAAGTTTAAACCTTCGATAACACAATACATTTTTTAAAAATATAGGCAAAAGAGTCACACATCGAATGAAAACAACAAATATTCTTTTTTCGTATTGTAATATTTATTTTATAAAGACAAAAGCATATTGTTTGTAAAAAAAATAGTATATATATGTATACTTTATAATATAGTGAAATAAAGTGCGTGTGTTTATATAAAGGAAAGAATATTAGTTATGCAATATTGAAATGTTGGTTGAGATTGTGTTTGTTTTATCCGTGGCGGCTGTGTGGATTGCATGCTAATAGCGTTTACTTGAGCAACTAAACGCCATGGGTGGTAAAAGTCTGGCCGATTCAACCCAAATACCAAGCCCTGGCCCCAACTCGCAAAGCAATGCAATCCTCAACACTGGGCAAAAAAACATTTAATTACTTCCAATCCTAATTCAACTATTTCGACTTGAAGCACTTTAATGCGTTTTACGTTATATACCTAACATAGAAAATTAAATTATGTAATCAAAAAAGAAGTTAAGAATAATAAGCGACTTTATGTAAAATAAGATAGACGTAGAAAGTTTAAAGAATGGTAAAGAACATTTAAATTAATAGCTTTTTTATGTTTTGTGTCAGGGTTATTGCATTAAAAAATGGACTGCCAGTTGGTGTGGCACATAGCACATAGCTTCCTCGCATCCTATCACGAACTTTATTTATATTATGCTTTTACAAGCCATAATTGTCTAAATTGTTTGTTTCCCCCGTTTTATTAATCTGTCAAAATTGTTTTGATTTTTTACATGAATTAAAGTATCAATTTAGCAAAAGTTAAAGAGCGCAGACGGTTCAAATTAATCTGGGGCTATCTGTAAGTTACTTTCGATAAATTATAAAAGTTTCATACAAATCAGTTAAGTGCTTTTGAAGCTCTGAGTGTAAATAAATGTATGTTTGTGCGCATGTGGAAAATAAACCAATGAGCGCAGAAGGTTGAAACTTATATGGGACCAATAATGAGCTAATTATGACCTACCATACGAATTTTCTTTAAAATCAGAGGTTTAGTTTAAAAGATATGCTGTTGGCATAAACTGAGTGACAGACAGACAGACAAACCGACAAAAAGACCAACAAACAGACACGGAACCAAAAATGTTCCCTGATTTCTGTCTTAGAATTTTTGAAATCGGAGACCAACAATATTTTCGTTCTTCAGAACGATCACATAGCTTCAGTTACCTTTAGTAAGCTCGGAAGCAAAATCTTAATAGATTAACTTTTTATTAAAACAAGCATTTGACAATTATGATCCATTTATTGTATTGTGTGTGAGGGTATTTTGATTAGAGCAATATTAGTTGAAACATCAGCTTTGACACAATGTTCTTTGTATAGTCTTTTTATACTTGTATAGATAACTTCGGATGTAGGTAGTAGGTAGTAGTTTATGATTGATATTTGTGATGAATTTCCTAAATTCCATATACTCCATGATTATATTAATTGGTTTAATTAGAATTAATTAAAAGCCACTATATAAACCTATATTTTGATAGGTTGTGGTAAAAATCTATTATTAACACTTCAAAGATGTTAAATTTGCATATAATGATACCTGGTTCAGGGATAATTTCAATAATTTTTGAACATTTTAAATGGATTATTTGAGATAAATGTATTAGTTTGACTTCAGAAATCTGAAATTTCTTTTTTAATAGAGCTATAACTTTATTAAAAACACTCTTAGGCAAACAAGTAAAAGAGTTTAATAAAATTGGGAATTTTAAACGCTATTTATAATAAAGTTACTTATAATCAATATAATATATTTATTAAAACAACAAAAATGAACAAACTAAAAATAACCATGGCAACTAAAAAAAATAATTTCATTTGATAAATCATAAGTGTAGAGGTTCAGGGTTTTACCTCAAAGAGACAACTTAAAATTCTAGATACCTAAATAAAATAAATGCATATTTTTAAGTTATTCAAAAGATTTTCTTAAACTGGCGTCGGTCACTATTGTAAACATTATTCAATCTCGTAGTTAGCGTATATTATTTATTACACATCATTTCTCATCACTTCCAATGATTAAGTAGATACATCCCACGTATTTTATAACTGGTTACATTGGTAGGAAACATTACAAGCAGAGTTTACATAATTCAAACGAATAAACAAATACTCCTACCAATAAAATTATATTTACCTAACGTGCTTGCAAAAAGGACCAATAAATTTGAAATCTTAAGTTTGTTTCTTTACAAATGTATTGTTCCTCATGATGATTTTTTTTTTTTTTTTTTTTTTTTCATATTTTTATTATAAGGTGATCTGGAGAATCAATCCTTTGAATCAGTACTCATCTCAGAATTGAATGAAATCGGTTTTATACTGACAGGTTATCTACTGACTGTAGTATGATTTAGAACTGTGTTTTTCTACCGACGCTGGACGACGGCTTACCGAAATCTTTTGTGAAGTCGATCATAAGCGTCGGTTGCCAGTATATACTTATTTTCAAGCTGGACCCGAACTTTTGATAATGAGGAGAGCTGTCGGTAATATTTTTGTCTACATAATGAGTAGGATGAGTGATGGTGGGCGTGTTGCTCCCGCTTTGGAAAAGACAGAAGGAAGTCGCTCGTTAGGAGACTAGTGATGGAAAAGATGCTTTCTAGATTATACACGGGATTCACTGATCCTCTGGGGCGTAAGACTGGCAGGTGATCTCCCGGCCCAATATGGTGCCCCCTTAGGCTCCGCTAATCCCTCTTAACTAGGTAAATAAGAGAAGAAGAAGGAAAAACAAAAAACCTCCTTTGTTATTCTTCTTAAATATGGACTTTTAACGCTGTAAGATATATGAATATAAATAATTTTTTAATGTTAATAGGAGTAGTATAAAACTGATTTTTTTTCTAAAACTTATAAATCACTATTTATCTTTAACTAACAAAGTTGATGGTTCATACCATATTGAACACTGATAGTGTAATTACAGACACTATTAAATGTATTCTTAAGTGGAACCCTTGGTTTCTGATACGCAGTGTGAAGAGACATATTACTAAGTTTCTTCGGAGAAATTCCCCCAGCTAAATTAGACTTTGTTAACAAAGTTCTTGAAATGTTACGGTCCAAGACACAAACAAGAAAGGGTCGGAGCTCTAACGTAGCCCACTACCTCCAGACGTGTTTTCCATAAACAAAGGAACTTAAGCTAATTTCCCTAATGCTCCAGTATGTAACCACATACGATGATGACTACTTTATTCTCAACCAACGACTTTTCTTAATTAGAAAAATTATAGGATTCACAAAAGCTATTCCTACTACCTTAAAAGCATGTTTTGCAAGAAAGAATTTTAATTCCTTAACATCCAGAGGAAAAGACACATTTTATCAACCCCACATCATCATCATTAACAATTAAATAAAACAACTTGCTGGCTGTATTTCGAAACATGTCAGAAATTATTTGTACATAAAATGTACAATAAATTGAAATTTTTGTTATAAGAAGTTAAAAATATGAAATTTTGTTAAAATCATTGAATTAATTTCCTAGCCTTTAGCAATGGATTTGAGTTTGTAAACTTGACGACAAATACTTGGGATGTTGGAACAGTTTATACCGTTTATAAGTTGGTAGCGGGTGAAGTCGGCTAAGTTTACTCCATCAAAGGATTAGTGGCTTCGGTTGCAGTAACTTCTGTTTAGTAGGTCTACCCTATTAAGGGACCTGCCAAGGATGTTAAGGAGCCACTTCTAAGCATTTAGGCCCTTCTAACAGGGATTTCCTACGAGAGACTAATCAAGCAGGCAGAAGTCTTACTGAGGAATCCCGAATCCCTTATTGGCTTGGCTAGGATAATCTACCTTTCCCTAAACCATCAGCCCTCCTTAAATCCTACAAATTAGTAAGAACCGTTTAATGAAATAAGCCGGATGACGCTTTAGTATTTAGAAAGTATCCGTCCATCTTTCATACCCATGTGATGTCTATATTAAAACTGGTTTATATTGATAAAATGGTTGCGTAATTTAGACATGCCTCTAACAATAAATTGCTCTTCAGTCATTGTCAGGCTTCCACTTACTGAATATCTGAAAATACCTATTATCACCATTAACAATGCTCATCTTAAATAGGGAAAGCTCCGATTTTCGTCTTACGCAATTAGCTCTTTTATTTTTATTTTCATTATCACTCCTGTTAACTCCTTTCACTTAATTATTCAAGAAAAGCAGTATTTTAATAATTATAATACACTTAAGTAATCTCCAATTTGATAGACAAATTTTAACTCATTATGTAGTTACATAAATGTATTACTTGAAAAGAAAACCACTTGGTTTAACTTATCCGTTGCATTCTCTATATACGTCCTATAGAGCTGTTAACTATTAACATTACAAAATATTTTCCAAAAAGCAAAATTTCCTTCTTAACAATTCTTAATAACTACAAGAAATGCTAAACTCGAAAGTTCTCAAAGAAATAATAATTTCGTCTTATACAATAATAATAATTTCATGTTAATGATTATTTCATATTTTATAAAAGCGTATTGTCATACTAAAACATATAAAAGAATTTATAGTTAATATTAAATTCATAAGTAAATTTGAGGAAAAGGAACAAACCATAATTCAGTTCATATTATTTATAAAATCTGTATAATGAACTTAATTTCCTCTTCGCAAAGGATAAAAAGTTTAATAAAATGCAGTGGCATAATAATTACGGAAGTGACGCAGGCTGCGGGATAAGTCGAACGTGGTAAACTTTTCAGTAGGTGTCTTCTTTCAGAGCTGTAAATGCGTAATCGTGACATTCCACGGCACTCATTACATCACAGACCCATGACTTTCAAATTCAAACAGTTCTCGGTACATTTGAATAACAAATAAGATACGCAGAGGGGGTCGTGAGTTCGAGGAACAGACATTCAATAGGTTCTTGTCCATGGCTGATGCGGCTCCCGCTAAAAACCAACTGTTTTCAGCCACTCTGGGCATCTTTAGTATCCTTTCCTGTATATCACCGTTATGGATGCATGACATGGTTTCACCAAAAAAATACTTTTATCGCACCCTGAAATAGTTAGGTATTGTGACTGTAAAAGATATAATAATCAGGAACATATCTTTTCTTGAGTCCGATTTTGTATACTGTTGGTTTCAGAGCTAATAATAGTATCGCGATTCCTTTAAATCGAAATTTTTTAATACTCTATCTAATTAAACCTACTTACTCAACTTCAACATTGTCCATTAACGCTTATATCTGTCGCAGCACGATAATTATAATCGATAACAAAGAAAATTTGGGGAATACATAGGTAATGTGTATTAATTTTATTAACATCGTAATTTTTGTTGTTTTTTTTTCCACTGAAAGCGTTGGGTTTACTCCAACTACAAATTTTAGCCCTGTGAGCCATCTATTTTAACCATCCTCTCTAATTATTTTTCCCCCTTCTCCCCTTTAGAATCTTTTCCCACACAAAGAAAATCGTGAGCACATACATTTTCAAAATCAATGAATTGTGGGATTTGATATTTTTGAAAACGTTGCAATACATCGTTAAACTTTATACAAATAAAACAATTGAGAGTACATATTTACTAACCACACCTGTTCTGAGGACATTTAGTTGTTACTTTAACTGAATTATAAGTGCGCCAAATAAAACAATGAGATAAATATTTTTAATTTGCGGGTCATTGTACTTGGCTAATGACTGATGTTTATCAGTTTTTTTTATATAGTATAGCCAAATCATACCATTTTTGAATTCAACAGGTCATTATTCCGAAAATCCAACAAACTCTATAAAGAATAGTTTTTTTTCTGGAGAATTAAATAACGAGTAAAAGATCAGAACAATGCCAATGTATATTATTAAGTTGAGCTCAAATTATTTTGGTCGTATCCCGAAGACTAAGCTTCCAAACTAACATTTGTTTTAAGAACTCAGTTTCAATTTAGTAATTTTAGGCAACCTTTAAGTAATATACATTCTCTATAATATTTGCAGCAATTACTCGCCTACTTTATTTTCACCCTTCAAATTAAGATAAAGAGGAGGGTCAGAAAACAGAATAAAAATAACCTCTATATCAGACAATTTGCGAAATCAGGATAAAGATTTTTCCATATCTAAAATAATGATCGGAGTTATCTAGAAGTAAGCTTATCTTTAAGGAAGGGTGATTTAGTAAAGAGGAGAGTATATCTGATTCTGTCATAGCTGTAGGATGGATCCTAGCATGGGTCCTCCCCTAAAGCCAGCTAGCCTTAGGATGGATGTTCCGGGTGTCAGGGCTTTGGTTACGCTCGCCCTATGACAGATCACCCCCAGATCCTGCCAATCTCACCCCACCCTACGACGTCACACACACCAGTAAATCCCTTTTAATTTGTTTCACTTCGGCTCCCTCCGACGTTCCCACAAGCCGACGCGACGTCGTTTCCAATATATATTTTAAGAGTAACGCGTTGAAGGTGCGAGAATCTAACCCTGCCGTAAAGTGCTCAGGCCGACGTGACGCCGAGCTGCATCTCAATTGTCAGGGGTGTGAAGGGGTGATGGTTCTTCGTGGTAAGCATAATGCATGTTTTGTAGGGCGCGTCGAGCTGCATGCACGGCGTTTTAATGCCTATATGGAAACGAGTGAGCTGGAGAATGAAAGTACCTTCTAGTATTCTTTAAAACACCCAGCATAACAAAGGCAAACAAAAACCTTTGTTCCTGGCTAGAGCTCTGAGGGTGTAAAATCGAAGTCTGGCAGGCTTCTTACTCTGAAAAATGTATTACTAAAGAGGCTAATATGCCTTATTAAATCGTGGGTTTTAAAACAGACTTGTGGCATGCAGCTACTTAAAGAACTTACCATATCTCTTATTTCTACCAAAATAAATGTTGTCTGTTACCATTTAAAAAACATAATAATAATTAATTGGTGTATAATCAGTAAAATGATTGTACTAAACCGTGTTAAGAAACCCTTTTACATTTTAAGAACTTACTCCTAAATCTATCTTGAAGAGTAAATATGATCTTTATTGGCAAACCGTAAATGGTTGATACAAATTAGTTTATTGGAAGTAGTGTAAAGTAAATTACAACATAAGATTATAAATGGGAGATCAAGAGTAACCAATAAATTCAGCACAAAATCTAGAATCAATTTATTTATTCCTAGAATTAATATTTGTAAAACTCTTGTTTTCATTTTTTGTTGAAAGAAGATATTTCTAATCATATTATGCAATATACCTTTCCACTGCTGTCAAAAATTGCAGAAATAGTAAAAAAAGACAGAGGAGAGATTATTCAAAATTAATACTGACTCGACTGTATGCAGCCTAACGCATTATTGATGAGGGGAAAGTAAGGAGATTACTTTAAGTAACGTAGCTTTGATCCTTGATTATTGTTTCAAGACTCCAGTACAATTCCTTATTTTTCGAGAAGTGAAAAATAGTCTGTTACTATTGTTATAAAGTTATAACGATAAATAACGAAGTGAAATAAAACTGGAGACGTTTCAATGGGCGTCGCTTAGAGCGAGGAGGTGGAGAGAGGTGTTGACTGTGTTCATCTCATCCGACGAGGCTAAACCACATGCCCACCTCGGTTCGCTACACAAATCTGTCCGCAACCCCGAATTATACGCCTCTGGCACATCCTCGAGAACCGTTAACATCTGCAGACCACCTCGTAATCTAGGTACTTTATGATCTACACCTTCATAAACTGATGCCTTCATTCACGCTCTGTCCTTATTGTCTCGAATAAGCGTTTCTTATTTTCCGAGACGACTTGACGCCTGCACGACCAGTCTCAACTCTCAGCAAGTCGACCTTAAGCATAAATTACGTCTAGTTCTCCTCGGCCAAGCATTTGTCTATCTAATGAAAGTACTCGTTTATCCACCGCAAGTAATAAGAAAGAAGATCATAAATCATCTCTCGTTTTAACATTTTATTGCTAATTTTATTTTTTATTTTTTTGTCATAGGATCCGGAAACAATTTTTGTCGGTGATAAATGCTGGCTTGTTTGCAGAGGTAAATACAAATAAATAAAAATTATGCAGTTATTTATGTACAACAGCAACTTGTTAGAAAATCTCTGGAGACATACCTATTCGATAAAATATGATATTGAAGCTTATAAATCAACTTTTCAAGTGTGGAAAATTCCAAAATATTCTTCTCTTTTCATTACATTATCTTCTTTTTTTCATATTATCATGTTATTAATGCGTTTGCTTTGAAATCCAATTATACCCTTTAAATTGTATTGCAAGATAAAAAGGAATATAAAACACGGTGCGAAATCTGGAATGTCATCTTTATTTCAACAGTATAGGTTATTTTTTCGTAAAGAATTCTATATGAAATAAGTCTCAACGAGATTTCTGTTTAAAGGCTACGTCTCTGTCTGGTGTAATTTTAGCGGACATTTTTCCAACCCGTAGAATGTAATAGTTTGAAATTATTAGACCTGACATGTTTCTTTCTCCCTATGTGCTTTCCCTCTCAGCTTTCCTCTATTCCATTTCCCCAGTTCTTTTTTCATCCCTTAGCCCAGTTTTATACCTGTAAAGTCCAATATCTAGGAGGGAAAAAAGTAAAATATAAAAATAAAATAACACTTGTTTCCAATCATCTCCAATCCATGCTGGCTTCACGTACAGTTCCCTTCCTCACATATTTCAAATCCACTCAATTGCTTTCCTTATATTTTCTTTTCCTTTACGAATTACGATTCCAAAAACAAAATATGGGTGTATCTATACATAGTAAAATGCTTAAAAAAGTTATTGTTTCGGTATCAGATAAGATAAATTTAAATGCGCCGATTTTACGCTGCCTGCTCTTATCCTAAAAATTGTTTCTTGAAAGAATGAGGTTACTGCATTCAAATTTATAGGTGTGTCCATAGTACGTGGAGTGGTTGAAGATGAGGCAAGTTTATTCGGCTATATAGGAACCAAATTCAGTATAGAATTTTAATGTTCAATATAATTGAGCCCAAACTCAGGTAATCCGAAGACTTAGACCACACGTAGGTGGGTAAGCACAAGCAAGCAGCAAGCATGCAATACAAGGTGGAAGGAAACCCGTGGGGAGTGGGTATCGGGCACTACACATATTATCTTGATATGATTATTAGTGTGAAACATGACTTACTTCCCTCGGATTCCAACCACTAACCACATGGCTACGCCGGTCCCATGATAATTTTAATTTGTAATCACAATAAATTCGAATAAATTCTATTATATTAAATGCTTACCCTCCCAAAAAAGTCAGTCTATCTAAATTTTGGCCGCCAAGTATGTTCTTTTTTTAGTCCATAACCTGACTTACCCTACTTTCATGCCCAAGATTGCTCTTTTCTTTTTACTGGCTTCAGCAGGGTGGGTGTCGCTTTGCTTTTTTTACGAGGCCCTGAAGGGAGCAAGGCCACGATATATTTCCCATATAAACATTAAACCGACGAATAATACCATGGGAAATGAGTAAAGAGTATATTACTTATGATATTATTATCATGATTTATTATTACATATTTGATTTCAAGTAAACATACACAAGCATGCATCCTATAGAACTTGTGCTCAGATTATTACGATACCAACAAATCGCTACCAAGTACATATACCAAATTTTTAAATACATATAATACTAATGAAAGCCAAGTTCTAATTGAGGCCTTTCAAATAATATGCAGCATAATAAAAAACTTTAAAAAGAAATAGTAAATTCAAACGGCACTCGGGATAAAGTTAACTTTCATATTCTCAGCAAATAGGGACAATTTAAAAAATGATAAATACTGGATTTAACGCGCATTAGTATGAGATTTGAGCCCTCTAATTAGAAATAAAATTGGTCAATAATTGCGAACGCTATAAGAGCTCAAAGTCAAAAATTAAAAAAAATAATTAAATCTAGCTCCAACTAAGGTACAACGTATGAAACAAGTTATGTAGATCTTTCAAAATCAGTTCAAAAGCTGTTTATGCAGTCAGTTTTTCGATACGATTTACTGTTAATTTACAAAAACGTTGCGTCTGCCATTTTTACTTTTTAAGTTTACAAGGCTAAGCGGTGTATCAAATTTAAAGTTTCTAGATATTCTGGAAGTGACATATAATTTTGATAAGTGGCCAGTCAGTAACAAAAATGCAATCTTGAATAATCTCCCCTTTTGAAAAGGCTTAATATTAAGGGCTCAATTTTTTACAGTGTCCTAAGGTACTTAAATTTCAAAAGCCCATCTTAAGAGGCATCAGAGATATGATGGTGAGAATAACTAGATGAATTGGTTTAAGTAAGTGGCATTGAGCATTGCTATGAGCTCATATTTAGTTATTAGTTTTTTAAAAAAAGTTTATTTTGACAATTCATTTAATTATTATCTCAATTTTTAATATAATATATTAGCATTATATTTTTTTAAGATGAGGACGTTTATATGTATATTCGTTCTTAGACATATTTTGTGAATTTAATTTGATAATTAAGGGCAACTCAAAAAACCTCAATTGTACAGGCTAACAGCCGATTGGCAACAAGTTTTTTCCTTATTTTATGTTTTTAATTTTTGTTATGTAAAGAAAATAATATTCATTCATAATTATTTCTATAATTAAATGTATAATTAGTAACATTCCAATCGGGTCTAAAAACAAACATCGATTTGGTTGTTAGTACATATACAGATTAAATTATAATTTCGGCTAAATTGTATGTTTTGAATTACCAAAATAATATATTGCACATAATACACTTTTCATTCCACATTTATAAGGAATTTCTTCAGTGTAAGATTAAGTAAACGTAAAGGTACGACTATAACAGTAAATATAAATAAAGATTTTTACATTCAGATTTCTCTTTTAGATTTGAAGTGAATGAGACCAACAAATAAAAATCTATACAAACAGGTGGACAAGAAATAGCATTCAAAGGGTCATTGACCCATACAATACATGGTCTATGTACCTAAAAAAAGACAAAATAACTTAAAAATTATAAAAAAAGGTCTTAACTATAATGCTGTGTAGTTATTTAACCACAAACGAATTTCAACAGGAAAAAAATATTGCTGTTTTGCTTTAGATTAAAAAAAAAAAAAAAATATATCATTCTAAACTTCCACGCGTATACAGTTTTACCGAATTGAAATTCCAAAATATCTCATTCAATTATTTATAACTATATATTATGTTATAGATAATTGGCATGTATATTCATTCATTTGTGATACCCCTATTGCAGAGAAATTATGTTTCCAAAAGCATTGTTAATAATTTGTTAAAAACATTAGGTATGTGTGTTTATTCAATACCAAGGAATCTTGATTTTTCCAGGAATTGCGACTTATGAAGTCAAATTAAAATCGTCTGATCGTCTTTTTGCCTCCCACCTTCAATCCTTTCTAACTCCTCTATTTACTCTATCATTTCTTGACCAGTCCTATTCCTAACGTCAATATGTATATATGTACTTTAAGTTCAGTATATTTTGTCTATTACCTGTAGTTATACCCTGATGATGTGTACAAATTACTCGAAACTAGTTGGTCAAACTATGTAGTTTTTCTTTATTTAAACCGTACCTCACTAATTTTAAGGATAATTTAAAATCGTCTGTTTGCACACACATATTACACACACACACACACACACACACACACACACACACACACAACAATAATTTGCAACAACAATTAATTTGCTCTCTGAAAAGCAATATGGTTTTCGTCCTCAGTCAAGTGCACAGGTGTAATTTGCATTCAACAAATAATTTGCTCTCTGAAAAGCAATATGGTTTTCGTCCTCAGTCAAGTGCACAGGATGCACTGAAACGTGTTTCTTTGTTTGTGAAGGAGTACCTTGAAATGAAGTGGGAGGTGGTCTTGATATCGCTCGACGTTAAAGGAGCGTTCGATGCAGCTTGGTGGCCGAGCATTATGAAGTCACTAAGAGACTTAAAATGCCCTCAGAATTTATATAATACCTCCGCCAACTACTTCAGTGACAGGGTAGCACGCCTTGGGTTAAATTTTAAATCCATTTCCGCCGAGGCATCCAAAGGCGCACCTCAGGGAAGTTGTAGTGCCCCTGTGTACTGGATAATAATGTACGACCCTATTCTTAAGTTAGAGTACCCTACTCATTCAGATGCTTTAGCTTTTGCAGATGACTTCTTGTTAATGATTGCCGCTAAAAGCACGTTAGAGCTTGAGATTAAAGCCAATATTGCTCTGGAACTCGTGGAACATTGGTCTTATACTAACAAAATAAATTTTAATAAGCAAAAGTCCAAGGTTTTACACGTGACTAAGAAGATGGAGCCTGGTGAAATTTCAGTGAAGCTTGGTAGTGAAACACTGGAGTCAGTAGATTCATTCAAATATCTCGGGGTCTACTTTGACAGGACGTTTTCTTGGGATCACCATATTGATTATATAGCAAACAAAAGCCTTCAAGTGGTGAACCGACTGTCCAGAGCTGCCAAAGTTTACTGGGGTATCGGACACGACGCCCTTAGTATTATTTATAAAGGTGCATTTGTACCTATGTTGCTCTATGCTGTTTCAATCTGGCACGATGCATTAAAGTTTAAGAAGAATAGGGTAAAGTTAGAACGAGTGCAAAGGCTAATTGCTATCCGTATGATTAAGGGTTACAGGACAATATCTTACAATGCTTCATGTGTTATAGCTGGTATCTCTCCCATATGTCTGTTGGCTGAAGAGTTATCTACACTAGACTTCTTAAAATCAGGGGGCTTTTTGGAGACAATGGATGGATCTCTGGTTGATAATCCCGTTAAATGCCGCTTCTGGAAGCATCCTTCTTGTTTTAAGCAAATTAATGAACACCAGTCACCTCTAAGAAGCTATGAGATATTTACAGATGGTAGCAAGGAAGATGAGCATGTAGGTTGCGGCTTTGTAGTTTATCACAATGGAGGAGTGTTAGCAGAGCAAAGTTTTCGTTTAGCTGGAAGATGCTCAAATAATCAAGCAGAGCAGCTTGCTATTTTAAAATCTTTGGAGTGGATTGAGAGATTTATTCCACCTGGTAACTCTGTATGCATTAAGACGGACAGCAGAATTACCTTAGAATCTCTCAACAATTATAAGAATCATTTTCAGCTAATAGAAAACATCAGGACAAAGTTAATTACTCTAGATAACTCGATCCAGGTCTCGTTTCAATGGGTTAAGGCCCACGTTGGGATTGAAGGTAATGAACGAGCTGATTTACTTGCAAAGACTGCATCTCATCTCCAGGAAGATCCCCACTACGATCGGATACCTTTATCAGCAGTGAAATGTTGGGTTCACAAGCGTAGCATTACGAAGTGGCAGGAAGCCTGGCAGGTCTCTGAAACCGGTCGTCTGACTAGAGAGTTTCTTCCTTCTGTTGAGAAGCGTTTGTGCCTCGGCATGAATCACTTAGTCATCAGCTGGCAATTGACTCAAATCGTCACTGGCCACGGGAAATTCTATTCCTATCTGCACAGATTCGACCTCCGAGACTCCCCAGCTTGCATTTGTGACAACATTACACCTCAAACTGTAGATCATATCTTATGGGACTGCGCTACTTTAGATCCAGCTAGAGCTCAACTTCTTCAGTTCGTCACAACACAAGGGAAAGCTTGGCCACTTCCAAAAGATAAATGTTTGTCTGTTAAATATTGGGACAATTTCATAAGATTTGTTTACAAATCTTTTGAGATCTTATTCACGACAAATTAATTCTCCCATTAATTTCACTTTATAATATACTATTATTATTTATATTTATATTTTTTATATATATATGGTTTAATAATTTGTTTACTTTATCATTATGTTAAAACTTGGTGGTAATCACGTAGATTAGAGTTATCTTTTGTATTCTATTCAGAGTTATGCTTGCATAATTAGTTTACTTATTTTAAGTGCTAGTAATTTATGTTTTAGATTTACTGTTCAAGTTAGGTTTTATAGTTAAAAAGCAAGCGTTGCAAGATTGCAAAGTTAATTTAAGCCTGGAATTTTGTTTTTGTTATTTCTAATTTACTTTTAAGTTTATACTATAATTTTCTCTGTATCAATCAGTTAAACAGTCTTTGCCATTTCGACTTATTTTGTTATAGTTAGTTTAATTTTATGTTTTATAATTATTTCTAATTTGATTTTAAAAGCATGTAGTACTTCGGTGGAGCATGCTGTAGTTTCTGAAAAAAAAAAAAAAAAAAAAAAAAAAAACACACACACACACACACACACACACACACACATATATATATATATATATATATATATATATATATATATATATATATATATATATATATATATATATATATATATATATATATATATATATATTCCTTTTTAGATACCAGCGCCCCTAAACTTTGAGCTAGAATTCACTTATTGATATAGCTGAGGGTCATGATCGCGAAATCGCTTGAGTAATTTGACTCTAAACGTCTGCAATGACATTTACTTCATTCATAGTTAATAATGTACTAGCGTAAGTATATTGAAAATGAAAAATTCAATTTCACTTCTATTTATATGATCAAAGAAACATTAAATAATTGTTATAATTATCTGCAATGTGATATTTATTATTATTGATTGTTTTATCAGGAATACAATTTTTCTAATTGGGTTACAATTAT
Source organism: Gerris lacustris (assembly GCA_951217055.1). NCBI lineage: Eukaryota > Metazoa > Arthropoda > Insecta > Hemiptera > Gerridae > Gerris > Gerris lacustris. The sequence goes on along the minus strand of OX578276.1, from coordinate 59,264,104 downwards.
GAAAGCACTAAGTGAAAACAAATATTAGCAATTATATCTATAGCTAATTGTGTTCAAGAAAAAATTTTTATTGAATATTTATTCTTTTAACTGAGTTATATAGTCAACACTTCGTGACATAAAATGTTTGTTTTGATGTACATTTAGTCAAACTAGAAGTTTACAAGGGACTGAGTTATTTAATTTGAAACGTTGAACAGAAAGAAGTTATTATGTTTCAACAGCTGCAAATAGGAGGGTCTCTGGGAATAGACAAGACTCTAACATTGATCTATGACTGAGGGTTGGTATTAGTATTAGGCCGAGAATTTCGAAAGGGATGTCCCGCTCTGACTTAAAAATAGTTAAGGGAAGTTATTGCAGAGGGTAGAAAATCAACTTTAGGGGCGGGCGCCTGTTTACACAAGGCTCCAATTAGAATACCTTGTTAAATACTAGGCTTAGAGCCCTCCAGGGTAATAATGGGAGGGTGATTCCAAGGCGCCTAGCCAGGTCAGACAGAAAAGAAACCTCTTGTCTGTTTCATAAGTTCAGAAATTAAAATCTTCAGCACCTAAACAGTTCTATTTAACTGCATAAAAAGGTACTTTAAACCAACGACAACAGACAAATAAATATTGTCATTTTGTTGAAATTAAAAATGTAAATATAATTAAACAAAAGCATAAACATTGTCTTCTGTATTATTGTATTTGTTTTAAACTATCAGAAAATATCAGTAAGGAAGAGTTTTTATTGAAAATAAAAAAACTTATACCGAATTTTTTTTTTTTTAAATAACTATAAATAATTTAGAGAAAAAGGTTTATACATTTAAATTGTTTTTTTAGTTGCCTTGATCTACCAAATAAATTTTATTTCTTGTTAAATCATTGTTTACAAACACTGGGTGAAAATAAAATAATTAGGGGTTTCATGATTAGAAATTTAAGATCACTGACTGATTAATCAACAGTTACATCAAACAACAACTTCAATGAATATAATACATTAAAAAAGTCTGAATTAATAGAACCCAAATTCGGGATGTTCATATGAAAAGGTCAGTAATAATTAAATTGCAATTGAATTAAGTTTTCTCTTAAATTGTATTTACTCTTTAACATGAGCACCCCATATATTCGAAAAAATATCAAGGTTTTTGATAATAAAAAGATTTTTTAATATATCTTTATTAAAGCCGTCTACCAGTGAACAATTTCATCGACCCTCACCTCCTCCCCTCATCAAAAAATGAATGAATCTCTAAACATAAAAACAAACAAAAATTGGAAATAACTCAACTTTGAAGGTTTATAGCTCCACTTAGAGGAATTCGGAAAAGCTCAGAGTAGAGCAGTGTTTCCCAAACTTTTAACATCTTAGTACCCTTTCCATAATTTTCTTAACACTAAGTACCCCTCGTTAAAAAAAAAAAAAAAAAAAAAAAAAATCCATTCCGATTTTGGTTGTCTTTATTTAATTATTTCTATTTTTTCTAATTGTGTCAATCGGGGTATTGATTTTTAAAATTAAATAATATAAACTACTTCCTTACTATAAAATGGTTATAATTCGTTCCCGCTTATATTGGAACATTTTCTACCTTTTAGGTTTACTCCTTTTTAAAAATGGAAATTAAAAACTTTCTATTCGTCAAAAATGTACAACTTATTACTCTTAAGGCCAAAATGTTTGCGCAAACATGATGTTTGACGTGTATGGTCTAAATTTGCCCGACATCAGGTTTGCGCAAACATTTTGCGCAAAATGTTTGATCGTGTATGGGGGCCTTTAAAAAGTAATTTGTTCAAAACCAAAACAACTAAAACCAAGGAGGAGTTAGGTCTAATGATGTGAGTCACTTCACTCATTGGGATTTGTCCCACGATTCTAGTCGTCATGGAACAAATCTAACAAGAAATAGAATAAATAAAAATAATAATAATAATAATAATAATAAAAGATGCGTACACTTCAATAACTATAAAAAAAAAAAAATAGTAAATAGAATTTAAAAATCCAATTTAAGAACAAAATTATTATGAACTGTTGCCTCAACATAAACAATTTTATCCTTCTCTTTGTGATACATTTCTTGGTTTAGTTGCATAATAATAATTGAAGAAGCGCTACCTGCTGCAGCGCGTACCCCCACCTAACTCTTCACGTACCCCCAGGGGTACACGTACTACACTTTGGGAAACACTGGAGTAGAGGATACCATCTCTAAAGTGCCCTTTACAATATACCTACTTCTTATTCGGTTTGGTTCACGTTAATAAACGTACTCGACGATAACAGGGTTCACTATTAAAAACACCGTTTTTGGCACTAGAGGGCGATGAAGAGGCTGGATCCGAAACCTATCTGCGTCACTTCAAGCCTTACAAGATAGTCTAGCTAGTTTTTTCATTTAAGAGTTACATTTAGTCAGAAATATCGCAGGTACAAAAAATCCTGTAGTGAAATCAGATAGTGTACATATTTCATGTGACGCACAAAAAATATACATTTTATCCTAATAACACTGTTCTGCAAAATAAAAGCCTTTTCTGTGTGTTGAATCCGAATCTAAAGTCAAAATTTCTCCCACACGTACAGTTTTCCCAGAAACTGCGCCTAAAGTTCGGAAAAATTGTGTTTTTGACCAAAAACTCTATCACTTTTGTGTTTTTCGACCAAAACTCTCTATCTCTTTTCCGAACTTTAGGCGCATTTTCCGGAAAACTGTACGTATAGGAAAAATTTTGACTTTTAGCAACCTCAAAAAATAAAGTTCAGATAAAATTTTCTTGGAGCCCGAAAGTTCATTAAATTTTGCAGAACAGTCGAATTAGTTTATTTATTAATATTTTGTTTATTTATCTACTAATATCATTTTTAAGTTTGCCAATGAAACATAGATAAATTTGTCTTATTTTTTTTTTAGTAATAGCTTGTTTATTGTTTGTATGTTTTCTTTTCTACCTCATCAAAAATAAAGTTTTGCAACGTTACGAAATGATTAGTTCAAACAGTTACCAAGGCTTTAAACCCTGAACCTTTTTTTTACCTACTATGAGTTTGAGATTTTTAAAACTGAGAAGTGAAATGACCTTAGCACAAAGGGTCCGCTAGTTTTTAAAGCTTTTTACAATAGTTCAAGGGAGGGAACAATCTTTCTAGACAAAAGCGGCATTACCTAAAAAAAAAACCTTAAACACTTGTCTTATCTTTAGGACTAAAGGAACTAACAACCTTGTACACTATAACTATTCCTCATTAGGTCAGAAAACAACCCTAAAGCAGAAAGAAAGAAGGAAAAAAAATATAACATATTTTTTAGCGGTAGAAAACAATCTCCCACAGTCCCTTATACACATAAGTTTATACATCGTTAAAATCTCTAACAAAATAAAAGGACTTATTTATTTCTCTTGGGTCCTTCCTTTTTTTTCCTTCAGATAAATATGACAGAAGCCTTATTAAATTTAAGTATTTTCTCTTTCTCTCTATCTCTTCTTTCATTTTTTATGGCAGCAACTTCCCAATTTTTTTACAGTAATAAGTTTCACAAGATATTAGATCCTTAATATATTTTTTTCAGTTTCTTGTAATAAAAAAGATAATTATGGTTCGAATTTATTAAATTAAAAGGACCTTAAATTAAGTTTATATATAAAATAAGTTATATATATATGTATATATATATTTATATATATATATATGTGTGTGTGTATGTGTGTAAGCTATCATAATATTGAAATCATTAAATGAACCCGTATAAATAAGTATTAATTCAATTTAATCAGTTATTTCTTATTTACCAGGAGCCTATTTAAAATTTTAAAAAAAGTTTAAATTATTATTAGCGAGATGTAAATTATCCTGAAATAAGTTGACAATATAATTTCTTAATATATTTTATTTTATTTTAAAAAGCATACAGATGTAAATATATATTACATATAACAAAACCTTTATATTTATCAAAGAAAAACAAAATTCATTAGTGTTTATTTATACCTTCTTTCACGGTAATTGTAAATATTTTATTACAATAAATATTAACTATTAAAAATGTATTAATATTAATAAATTAAACTTTTTACTAAGACCCTGATTTTACCGTTAATTGATGCTCATTATACAGAATTAAATAGCCAAGCTGATACGTAGGATTCCGTGGCTAGTGTCAATATTATTACAATATTGGTTTACATTATAATAAATTTAATAATTCAAGGTATTAAGAAACTAACCATTACGTTACTCAACATTTCTTATGGTATTTTTATAAATGGAAGCAAATGGACGTACTTCAGTATTAAGACGCGGTCTTCATTAAAAGAAAAGAAAAACGTTAAAGATCACAGTACTAAAAACTAGATTCAAGAATAGTTTGAAAATATTTTCCACGTCTAAAATCATAGTATCAATAGCTAAAAGTTGTCTAAGCATTTGAATGTCGTCTAAAGTCTTAAGGTTTACAACTGATCGGCCAATTAGTGCGTGGCACTTCTTCGAGTCTTATCGCGAACTTTACTTTTGTTTTGCCTTTACGAATCATTTCAAAAATTATTTTTTCCCCTCCTATTATTAAAAATCTGTAAAAATTGTTGTTTTTTTTCTTACATGAATGAAGTTTCAATTAGCAATATTCAATGTTTGTAGAGGGTTGAAATTAATATGGGACCATCTGTGGGCTATTTTGACAAAATATCAAAGCAAGAGAAGATTTTGAGATATGTTTGTTCACAATAATGTTGAACGACAGAAAGACAGACAGACGCATGACCAAAAATGTTCCCTGATGTCTGGAACAGATTTTTGTCTTGGAATTTTTGAATTCAGAGACATAAGAAAATTTCGTTTCACACAACAATTTCAATGTTTCCGTTACCTGCGGTAACCTCGGAAGAATAACGGGAAGCAAATAAAATATATTTGACAACAATGGGTGGTAAAAGCAAAACATTGTAAAAGTACGCGTTACGACGCGACGCGAGGAGGCTGTGTGCTCCTATAATTAAAAGGCTATTTCAACGAATAACCAAGAAATTAATTTTTTCCCGGGGTAAAAAAATGTATGGTCAAATTCGTATTTAAATGAAATAAATATTAGAATTATCTAACTAGAATGGTCAATTGTATGTAGATTTAGTTAATCATTGTTAAAATTATTAAATAAAACTCAATTCTACTTTAAGTTTAATTAAAATACAAACAAATGTTAATCCTTAAATAAGTTTTTCTTGGAAGAAAAATGTTAACTGGTTTAACTAATAGAACATCAGTTCTCAGTTCTTGAGAAAGAAATAAGAAATAATTTTTAAGGCTTAGCTTGGAGTGGAGGGAATACGAAAAATATAATAAATGATTGAATATTAACAATCCCCTTGATTAAAAACCTCCTTCTCAACTATGAATTTAATTGAACAAATGTAAATTGAAATGTAATTGATGAAAGTATATATATTTTTTTAATTAATGACTTTAAATAAGAATAGGGGCAAAAGATTTCATTTTTTTTTTTTTTTTTTTATAATTATGTACTAAGAAATAATTCTACTTTTTTATTTATAATTTTAAAAAATGAACACCCACAATGCTATATATTTTAAGATTTATCTTAGAAGAGCTAATGACTCTATCCGTTGTTACAATTATTCAGATAGAAGTATAATATGCTTAAATAATAGAAGTACACTTTGCATCACTGATTTAAAAAGTTACTTAGCGTTGTTCTGCCATAAGCGATTTATTCCATGCATATTTGCCGCCTATTAAATACAAACCTACACTAGTACCTACACTATAGATGTTTTAAACGTTATAAATATGTCTTAATAATATTACGATCCGCGAATTTTGAAACGTAACATCACGCCATGCAAATTCATCATAAACCATTAATCTTAAAAATATAAATTAATTCCTGAAATTGCTGTATATAGGATGAGAGCGTTATCCGTCTCTTGTACTGCGCGCCGCCTCGTTTAAACATTTTAATATTCAAAAACAATGCATTACAAATTCAAATGAAACACAAACAGCTTCATTTTCATTGTTTTAACCCTCGTCGTCATTTACAAGTCGGATACATAAATTTCTTATCAACTATTACGTACACTTTATTCAAAACTAGCCATGACGTCAGGATCCGTACAATATATCTAGTAATTAATGATGATGTCTCAATTATAGCCTCTTATTGATTTCTTTACTAATGAATTATTCATTTACTTGCACATCTATCTACTATTTTTCATTGTGGGTAGAAAATGTTCAAGTTTGTTTCACAGCAGTAAACCTTAACAAATATTTATCTAAAGAAGCAATGTATCTATTAAAATTCTGTATATCCTAAATTTTCGTGTTAAACTGTTTGTAGTATTGACATGTAGTATTGACATGTAATTTATTCATAATTCCTTCGAAGAGCTATTTCTAAAGTTTATAGGTATTAGCTATCAATGTCAAGTAGTATACCTTTTAATGAGCCTTAATCCTCTACTTTACTCTGAGTGTTTTTAGGAAAGTATTATGAACAATTTTATTTCTGTGGGTAAAAATATGAAAAATGTAAATCTTCTTATATCTTAAGTAAACAATTTAAAAGGAAGTGAAGAGCTAAGAAAACAGAATATTATATAAACCATATTATCAAGTTACATTTACGGAAACTGAAGAATACGCGAAGCTAAGAGGAAAACTCATGCTTAATTTATAAAATGAAATGTCTGAGAGAATATCAAGTTTTTCGGGTCAGATAGGAAGGACAAGTCTGTGTAATACTGTTAAAGGTAAACAGACCAAGGGTAACTTTTGCCCTCTAATTCCTTTGAAGGCAATTCGTCAGAAGCGGGCTTGTGTTTGCGGTGTGGGCTCCCCGATGTGTACAGTAGCCGTCGAGGAAGCTCATTTTTTCCCCTTTTTCTTGAGTTGAAGCTTGGGGAGGGAAGTCGAGTAGTATGCCGTTATGCAAACAGGAGGAGAAAGGTTGCCTCCTGAGCAAACAGAGCTCTATCCGTAAAAGTGGTGACCTGCGCCCTGGTTGACCGCAGTATGACGTTCGCTTTGTGTCCTCGCTAACACCACATCCGATGTCCCTTGTTTGTACCATTGTTCGAGTCGAATAGAGGGTAAACAAACCGGACCAGGTGTCGCATTTTTCAATGGAAAAGGCAATCTTAGACTTCTCTTATGTCCTTCGAGAAGTCGGCAAAAGTCAACAAGACCGTCTATCGGCATCTTTACTTACTTACAATAAATGCATTTTGTACTTGGGACCTGGTGGAATGTGTTTGAAATACAATGTCTGTTTCTTTTCGTTTAACATTACACAAAATCGAGTTTAGACTTTTAGACATTTAGAACTACTTAAAGCTAAAATTATAAAATTTCGAGCAGACTAAATTCTTAATTTTGTAAATAATAAATGCTATGTTTTTTATGATAATTAGCGAAGTTATCCTATTTTACTTGTTGCCCTAAGATGGAAGTAAGTAAAGTAATGCTTGCGAGTGAAATGATATGCCAACAAGTTTTACAATACACTCTTAAGTTGAATTGTGTCACTGAAAAACGAGACCCATTATAATTTCCATCTTTATGATGCCTCTTTTCATAGGAAGGTCATATTAGAAGTAATTAGAAAAGCATCCACATTAAGTGAGATTGAATGGGTCTATAAGCGATGAGTGGTTTACCAATATAAGGAAGGGATATAGGGAATCCTGGTCTTTTGTCTCGGTTTTGTCCCTGGTACAATGGTTCATAATCAGAGTTCCAATGCCCCTATTAGGGTGCCATTTACTCCTTCCCTCATGTTTAGGGATCCTTCATACGGGCTCCTGGATCCAACATACCTCCCCCATACCAAAAACTCGGCTTTCTCTCCGAGTCCTCTTCAAACAACACCTTCATAAAGGCTTCATCAAAACAAGCTCTAACCGGCTAAGCAGAACATTATATAGAAATTCCATGAATACTAAGCAATTGCACGATTAAAAAAGGGTCATGGCTTCATAATGAATGATAAATCGCTAAATTTTCAAATAAGATTGGAGGAGTCAAAATACGTCAAATATTCCCTTAATATAAGTGCAAGTACAAGAAAAATATTTCAATACACTATTATTGATGGGTAAACTACTTTTTACCTAGTCTTGTTTAAAAATACAGCGATTAAAGCTCGATTTTACACCAAATCGCTGCATTCTTCTCACTGGGGCAAAAGCGATCAGAGGAGAAGAAATCGGTATTCTTAAATTAATACAACAAGTCCAGCATTATATAGTTTATATTTCTAAAAAATAAAGATTTATCTGTGTAAAAAGAGTAAGGGAAAGAAACCAAAAGCAGACTTAAGTCTCCTACCATTATCCTTTTGAATTTTGTTACTATCAGACTGTAGGGTGTTTGGTATTTTCTTTCAAGTAGCACAATAAGCTTATAATTTTTTGAATAGAAAGCTTAATTAAATTTAACATTTGACCACAGTAAATAAAATTTTCCACTTGAATTGACACCCTGTTTTCACACAATGAAGGCAAAAAATTGTTGTGTTGGTTTCTGTGAAGTTCCGTTTTCGTTTCAGGTAACTTTACCAAGATTTGTCTTTTACAAAGAATGAGGGTTGGTTAAGCTCTTACAAGTGAAGATTTGTGTAAAGGAATTAAGGCTAGCGGTCCAAGCAGGGTCAATGGTATTAAGTACTGTTGGTAAGAAGTGAAAATTGGAAAAAACCTAATCCTCCGGATTCCAGGTTATCTAAAAAAAAAGAACTAGTCTCCCTTTTTTTAAGTGGCCAATTCGTTAGAAATTTTCCGGTCATCGGATTTTGACTTGCTTTCCCGTGTAATCCAACAGTGTTAGGTGGGGCTGAGGTCGGGCCGAGCCTGGAACAATCCAGCCGAGGCCTATTGTTCACATTTTTATGGCTAAGGCCCTCGGGGTGCCTGGGACCTCCCACACGATACCAGCTTTAAACAATTATCGGTCTTCCCTATTAACTATTACCTTACACTCGAGGATTACCATTATATCCTCCGGACCGACCCGATCCCAACACCTATGCAATTTAATTAATTAAAAGAACAAAGCAAATTCATTGTAATTTTAACTGGATTTTCGACAGAAACATTATAAAACCACTGATAATAATAGAAAATATGAGATGTAGAAAAACAATTTTAGAGTAACCACGAATGTACCTCTAATTAGTTATTTAATTTAATTTACATAAAAGGTTGATATTACAAAGAATACTGTCGAGATAAATATATATTTTAATAACGAATATATTACATAAATATTGCAACATAAAAAATAGACTGCCAATTGGTGTGGCACATAGCTTCCTCGCATCCTATCATGTAATTTATTGATTTTATGCTTTTTCAAGCCATTATTGTCTAATTTGTTAAATTATTCCTGATAACTGAAACGGATTTCTGTCTTGGAATTTTTGAAATCGGAGACATAAAAATTTTCGTTCTTCACAACGATAACATAGCTTCCATTATCTTCACTGAGATCGGAGGCAAAATATATATACTTTTTTGATATGTACTACATAAATTTGTGACCAATAGAATAATAAAAAAATTGTTCGTCAATTTTTAACTGAATGGAAACAAAAATTATATGTGCCAACGACATTAAGGGCCGCTACCTCCACAAAAGTGAATGGTCGTTGCGATTTCTAAGTGAATATCTCCTCCCGTAATATTTCATATAGATGCAACGTATATTATCGGACTTTTTTTTCATCAGATATGAGAAAACCGGCCGCCCTTTTCTCTATTTCTCCCTTTTTCATAGTGCGTGGGTGTCAAGTGTGTCCAGGATATGGGTTATTATAATCTCAATTTACAAAAAGATGTAAGCACGAAAACAAACGTTTATGTGGGTTGTAGTTAAGTAGCTATATAATGATCAAATATTTATTTACGATTTATCAAAAATGACTTTAAACGCTAACCATAGGTAATCAAGCATTATGATATAATAACTGTATTATTAATCTAATAAGATGAAGTATTATAGTAATATTCTTATAAATAATAGAGAAATTATCTCATCTATAATGCAAAACACTCTTTTACATTAATAAAGTTATTTTGCCTTTATCTAAATAATGTACCTGCCTAGATAGAAACACCATAAAAGGTTTTCTTTTCCTATTTTTTAAGATTACGTAATAGGACATTGAGTGAGATCACATTGGACCCAAAAAATAAAAGGGTACAAAATACGAACATAAGATGTAATCAGTTATGCAAACATTTCAGCAAAACAGTTATCAGGCCGGGCAAAGAGACTTGTCTTATTTTCCGCTCGTATGGAGGAAGATCAACGTGTTCGATAAACTTAACTCATATTTTTATCCCTAATAATTGCCATGCTCTTCAGTATTCCAGGTCTGAGTCCTCGAGGAATAGATTAGACACTGATGTTATTACCTCTTATTTTATTGTAATTTATTCCTTATTTTCGCATTGTAAAAGTTACTCCAAGAAAGAAAAAATAATAGTTTCCATGTTTTTATACTAAATTATAAGTTGTAAAAAAACGTCCAATATAATTTTTCTTTACTGTTTTCAATCGAAGTATAAATAAAATAAGTTTATATTAACTTAAGACAAAATACTAACAAGTTATATTATTCTTCAAGATAAGATAATCAATGTTTTAGTAATAAAAAAATATCCATAATGCAACTTCATTTTGAACTAACTCATAAATATTTTGGATAACAGGTTCGATCACATTGAAATATTCATAAATCATTTTTATTTCCTCGAATATTTTGTTCACATAAATTACTTAGTTTATCTTATAATGTTATTAATATAAATTGCGAAAATATTCGGCGAAAAATGTTTATAACTCACTCATTTTGATTGTTTGTTGCGATACTTTAAAAATTACGACTTAATGATTTCCTTGAATAAAATTAATAAATTATTCGCAAATATTTTTACTATTTTATTATACTGATAAAATTCTTGATGGAAATAGATGTTTTATTTATCGAGGTATACATCTACACCAAGTTATAGCTGCATAATTATTCGTAAAATACGCTGGAAATACAAAAAAAGAGAGAAAAAAAGGAAAAGAGGTATGGTATTTTTATAAAATATAAGTCATAGCAAATATTTGTAGGTAGTAGGTCTGGATGGTATCTTAAAATCTTATAAATACTTAAGGGCCAAGTTTCCTTTAGGTATCCTAATAAAGAATAAATCAGTTGTCTAAAACTTGGCTAAAACACGTATAAACTATTAAACAAAATGCCTAAACCTCAAAACCTTCACACTTAATGTTTATTTATATGTGAAAATGACATTTACTGTCTAACATCTCATTCTGAACTTTACCTCGATAAATCCTAAACAATACTCGAAAGAAAATCAAAGCACTAATCATAATTAGGTGTGTGAAAAATGTGTTTTTCAAGAGACTTCTGTATTTAATTTTAGCAATGCAGCCCTAATAATTATGTCAACTACGACACATGGCATATCAAATTAAAGCTAATAGAATAGGGTAATATTTAAGCTTACCTAACACATACGTTGATTATAAAAATTAAGTAATTATGGTGGATCAAAATGTTGACCATATATATATATATATATATATATATATATATATATATATATATATATATATATATATATATATATATATATATATATATATATATATATATATATATATAATTTTTTTTTTTTTTTTTTTTTTTTTTTTTTATAAAATTTTGATTTCCAAGGTTGTAACTACTGCATGAATAGGGCTACAGGAGCAAGTTTAAGAGTAGTTGTATGAGCATTAAAATGGTGTTTGGTTTAATTTTTTTTGCACAAATTGAAAGTAATGTACATATGTAAATTTTTCTTAAAAAAGTAATGATGTCTTTGAAATATTTGAAAAAGGCTATATGGCTGCCAAACGAGAAAAAAAAGCGAGGTATAGATCATGGGAACTTTATTTCCCCACTTAGGGTGCCTTTTTTAAATTTTTATTTTTTAATATATTAAAAATTTATTACCCTCTATATTTATATACATATATAATAATAATGATTCATAGCAAAAGTATTATCATGCTTATGAAGGTCGGATCCGATTAAAGTTAGTATATATATCTGACATTAATGTATTCGGAAAAGCTAATCTTATTTCATGCCTTAGTACCCCATCGCTAGATTCCTTTTATTCAATAGGATGTCCAGAGACAGTGTCTATAGAGGCAAGAGGTTACATTTAGCTGAGATTTCGGTTGGCATGTACCCAAAGGGGATTTCTTCCGTTGCAGAATAAACAGGGCGCTGGGTACAAGGAGTAAAGTCAGGGGCCGAACTACACTAGACAGCCAAGCACTTCTATCCCAGTTTGAGTGACATCGTCTTCTACAGCTGCCTTCTTTCACAGACTAGAAAAAAACTCCCAACCCTTTATACAAATATCAATGGTTTAATTTTGTGTTCACATAAAAAAATAAACATTCTATGGCTTCAACTCGTGACATCTATCATAGTCTATATCTATACATGTAGTTTAAATCGAAATAACATTTGTTTAATCGTCTATGTCAGTCTTACAATATTATAATATTCTTAAATGCAATATATACTTTAATGAATAAATGTAAATATTATGTGATTGTAGAAACAATACATCCCCTAAAAAATTTAGCCTTGCAATGTTTGCCCAATAGTTTTCACTGTGTGAAAATACTCTTTAAAATATCAAGGAATAATAATATTGATAATGAGTTGTAGTGAAGATCCTTTTAGGGTAATAATAAAAAACGTCGATTATCTACGGCAACGTTTCGGCAATCCTGCCATTCTCAAGCCTGAAATATAGTTTATTTGCTGTCAAAAGTCGTTCCATTACCAACAATACATCAAGAACTAACTTACAAGTGTAAACTCATACCTAAAAATCGGTGTTGTGAGGATCGTTAAGGTGGTAATACAAAAATTTTATTAAGGTACAATAATATGTTCCGTCGTCAACATTCTATCATCTCCTCCACAACATCCTGTCTAAATTGACTTAACATCAACTACGTCCGTAACGGGACAGACTAGAGATTCAACATAAAAAATAATAATAACATAAAAAGAGACTAGTAACACACGTATTTAAAAACTAACATCTATATAAATTTATAAAACGATATATGAAATACCCTGTGGCCAATGTAATAAAAGTTATATCGGAGAAAGCAACCAACTTATTGAAAATCGTATCAAACAACACAAATATGATGTATCCAAAGGCAACTCTAATACCGCCTTATCTTCACATGCATTGGCCACAAACCATCAGTTTAATTTTGATGACACCAAAATTATTGGTATAGAAAACAAGTCTAATCGGAGAAAAATGCTAGAAGCTCTAAATATTGCGATTAGATCCGAATCCACGGTGAACATAAAAACCGATTCAAGATCACTAAATAAATACTATAGTGGCATTTACACTTGTTCAAATCATAATTCCCGCCACGGGACTTCATAATCACATTATGATTATACCAGAGTATATTATATTATTTTTTCAAATTGAATTACTTTTGTTGAGTATATCAATTAATTTAGCTTTTGTGTACTGTAATGGTTTTTGGTTTAGATAAAGTGATGTTATCTCTTAGTTAGAAAGAGATCTCATAATCTGTGATATGTAATCAGTGATAAGAGTTGTTGGCTTCTTCTAGTTACCATTGATTGTTAATTTATATAGATGTAAGTTTTTAAATACGTGTGTTACTAGTCTCTTTTTATGTTATTATTATTTTTTATGTTGAATCTCTAGTCTGTCCCGTTACGGACGTAGTTGATGTTAAGTCAATTTAGACAGGATGTTGTGGAGGAGATGATAGAATGTTGACGACGGAACATATTATTGTACCTTAATAAAATTTTTGTATTACCACCTTAACGATCCTCACAACACCGATTTTTAGGTATGAGTTTACACTTGTAAGTTAGTTCTTGATGTATTGTTGGTAATGGAACGACTTTTGACAGCAAATAAACTATATTTCAGGCTTGAGAATGGCAGGATTGCCGAAACGTTGCCGTAGATAATCGACGTTTTTTATTATTACCCTAAAAGGATCTTCACTACAACTCATATTAATAAAGGGTACCACTTTAGACTAAATGAATATTGATAATCTATAGCAGTGTTTCCCAAACTTTTATCATCTGTGTACCCTTTCTATAATTTTCGTAACGCTAAGTACCCCTCGTTAAAAAAAAAATCCATTTATATTTTGGTTGTCTTTTATTATTTAATTCTTTTTTTTAGGGTTTCGTTGGTAAAACCAAAAAAATGAAACCCTTATAGTTTCGTTCATGTGTCTGTCTGTCTGGCACTCTGTACGGTTCCAATAACTTTTGAATAAAAAGAGATAAAAACGTGAAACTTTCCAGTATAAAAGATCGTTTTGACGCGCACACAGGAAAAATATAGCGAACTGAAAATTATCAGCTCTTCAAATTCAAAATGGCGGATAAATCACGTCACGCGAAAAAACTATTTTTTTTAAATTTTGACTGGGGTATCATATGAAAGGTACTGAAAAGTAGATTACAAATATATATATCACTTAGGGGTAGTGTTTAATTTTCGGCGCCATTTTGTCATAAAACATCGACATTTTGCGTGCCCCCCCCCCCCCCCCCCTAAAATCGTATTTCCGATGTTACTAAAAATATAGAAAAATATGCAAAATGTGTGGTCTGCTGGGCCATAGAAAAAATAAGATTAGCAATTTGATCTGATTTACTGGAAATCCAAGATGGCGGATAATTCATGTCACTCGAGAAAAAATATTTTTTTTAAATTTTGAGTGGGGTATCAAATGAAATGGGTTACGCGTACCACACTTTGGGAAACACTGATCTATAGCCTTGTTTGTTGTTTATAGTATATTTAATGTAATTGATATATTATTTATTGTTAGGATTTATATGTATGTATGCATATATAACCCTTCACAAAATTAACAATTACCCATTTTGCAAAATAGGTAGGTTGTTTTGGTGAAGTTGTGTAAAATTGTGGAAGTTGTAATCAGTGGCGTAGGAATTCATTTTTGACGGGGGTGGCTCGGCACTAAGGGGGGGGGGGGGGGGGGGGGGGGGTACATACTCTTTATCAGTGCTCAATTTCTAGAAATTAAAGTAGCAGACTACATCCTACCCTCTCTCTACCCCCCCCCCCCCCCCCCACCCCGGGAAAATTCTAAAAAATAAACGTTCAAAAACAGCATTTTAAGCAGTTTTAGACATAAATCCATGTACTCATTTTTATTTTACTTGTAATTTTATAGCCCCTTCAAATATGACGGGGGGGGGCTCAAGCCCGGTAGCCCCCCCCCCGTTCCTACGGCAATGGTTGTAATACAATTGATGATTGGGTGTATCTTTTGCTTAACAAAATGTAATAATACACTCGAAAAGTATAAACCTAATCTTGTTGGAACAATTTCAAAATTAATATTTGAATTTTTCTATTTAAAGAAGAAATAAAATGGTAATAATGGTAGTTATTGTATAGTTATGAAATAATCTATTTTTCAATCCTACATTAAAGAATTATGTTCAAAGTATGGAGGCATTACAAGGACAAAAACTACATGAATGAGTTTGTAGTTTAAAGCGATCGCATTAACTTTTTTTTACTCTTCTTCTTAACCCTACACCTGAAACTTTTTGTCTACTTTTCACCCTTAAATCCAAGCTCACCTGCTTACCTCCGATTTATAAAAATGATATAATGTCAGATAGTAAAGTTGGTCAGGGTAAGGCGATTGTTATAATGGATTTTCGAGCCAGAAAGGAGGAGTGTATTAATCTATGTTTTTCTTTAAGATCCTAAGAAGGTCGAAGGCAATCCGAGGCGAAAGTGCGAAGCCACAAAAAATGGTGAGCCCGTAGCTTTCCTGCTTGAATCCTTGGATTCTGTGTTTAAGGGGTCTTTGTGGCAAGGCGTTTCTCCATCCTCAATGCCTTTCCCCCAGTCTAAGAATGTTTTTTCTGTCGAGTCCCAAGGTTCGAGGTTTAGTTTTTTCCATTGGAATTGAAGCAGTTAACAATGTAACCCCTCGTGTGTCATCCGTCGTCCTACCAGACACAAGTTTTTTCTGCTTCACCCTTCTTGTCACCCTCGAATACCTAATTCTCATCAGAGCGGGAGGGACCGGTGTTAGGTCGACTCTGTGACATTGGGAAACCGCAACATTGCTTTCTAGCTGACAATATAATATGTTAGGTAACTAACTAAAAACTTTTAGTTTAAAAACAAAATACATGGGAAAAAGCAATAACATCTAAACATCTTGCTAATGAGATTGTAACATGTGGTAAATGGTAACGAAAACTAGACAAGGAAAAGTTGCTTTATTTAACTCAAACTCTAAAACTAATTCATATATAAAGTATATTTTTAGTTCTTCCAAAACAAGAAATTTAATTCAATACTGATAAACCTTGATATAAACTTGTGTTTTTAATTTAATAATAACTAAAAAATGAACTGAAAAAATAATAATATCATGAACCTACTATACCCTATAATTATAATAATTTACAAAATTATTTGTTGTAATAAATAAATAATAACTTTAAGCCAATATAGTGGTGAAGATCCTACTCTATTTCTACATGTTGTTTTCCAGAAAATACCAGTTTCTAACTTAATATTTATTACTCCACTCAAATATTTTTCTATAACAGTAAAACGACGATAACAAGATTTCTTTTACGTGCCTATATGCAAGTGACAAGTAGATGCTCTTATGATCTTGTTTGATGGTGCCTAATGAAACTAAATAACCACATGTTTTCGGAAACATACTCAGCGAACACTGTTAATAGACTTTGAACTAATGTAATGGAAAAAAAACATAATTTCATTGAATTGTTTTAACAAGATTTCGTCGATACTATACCTCAAGATATCCTTTTGGTTTTCGTTTCAGTTTTTTTTTTTATTATTATTACGGGCTCTAAACATATACCTTTGCTACGGTTACAGACACGAGTCCGCAGAAGTTATTAAAATAATCAAAGCTAAGGAAGAGTAGAATCAAAATTAACGACAATTACAGCTTGGAAGCGGTTCTGTTCTCTCGGGGGGTTAAGGGATATTGAGTTATTTAGCATATCAGTAGTAGGAGCCTGGAACTCTAATAACATATCATTAACCCTGTCCAGTATTATGCCTTATAAACAGAAACCTCACGCAGTAATCACTCTGTCAACAACCTCGTTTTCAAATTATCGGACCAATCCTAAAAGAAACAGGTTTTGTGGAGGAAAAGTTTTTAAGAAATAGTGGACCAAGAAAGATTATATTATATTCTATTACGTTATTTCCCATTCCTTCCATTAGGTTTATTTAACGATAAGTTTTATACGAAAATTTACAGTCATTTCCACTGGATAAATTGAACAAGATAATTAATAAAGATATCACATAAATCCTATCTTTATAAATATATTTATACGTATTAGTAACTAATACTTATAAGAAATTATTATTTGGTATGAAGATCAGTGAATTTTTTAATAATAAAAAAATAACCAAAATTAAAAAAAAGCATTACTCGTTTAATGTTAAATTATATTTTAAATAAATCATCAATTACATAGTAAATATAATTTCCAATGGATATGATCAATGTGCAATTGACACGTCCAATGAATGAATAATGTGTAATAATAATTCAGATCAATTCATAGATATAACTATTGAAGTAGTATACGAATATTCTATTTTATTGATTTATTAGCGAAGTTTCGAGGAAAATTAAACTATTGCACTAGCTTCAAATTTTTTGAAAATTTTCTACATGGAAATCCGTTTCAGACCATTCTGAATCGATTTCTAAAAATTAACATTTTTTTTATGTATGTATGTATTATATAATATGTGTGTATGTATGTGTGTATATATGTGTCACTCCAGACGATACCTCCCCTTAGGATGCTCTTAAAAATTTCAAACAAATTTTAATATATCAATAATATCAATAAAAAGGATGAGTTCGTTGGCTAGAATTTTTGGAGTTCATTTAGGGGAGAAATTTTGATAATTTAGGGTCAAAAACGTGTTTTATCCATTTTACCCCCCTCTTATATAAAAATATGACAAAAGTGTACATAACAACGATTACTTTACTCTTAAAGAGCTTTCCAACGACAGGCATCTCGAAGGGTAAATACAATTTTGACTTTTGTACCCCGTACCCCTGTGAACCAACTTCTTTTTTTTTTCACCCATCCAAATTCTAAACCAAAATTTTCCTATATTATTATAAGCCAATAATATGCAGCTTTCTTTGAAAATTCACTCATTAAGTCATGGTGCGTGACTGGACTTTTTATTACTAGTATATTCCACAAACCAACTTTCTCAACCTGATAAAAATGTCTGCGAAACTAAACTTTAGTAAATATAAAATAGTTATTGTCCTATATTATTTTAATCTAAGTTTTTCTGGAAAAGAGGAAACATAAGTGTTAATATTTGTAAATTATACAATTATTATTAGATGATGAAGTATATAAAGGAGATCACCTTGAATTCGGTATTTATATAAATATCTTACCATTATATAAAGAGAAAGAGTTTGTTTGTATGTTAGAAAAAATTACAAGGACCAATAAACCAAACTTGCCAAAATGTTGATAGTTGCTTTACTATATTCATATTACAAGTGTCTCATACGTTATATCACCACTTATTTGAAACCCTAAAATTTGATGTAAGCATAATATAATAATTCCATAATATAATTCCAATTATAACCCAGAAATGCTATTTGTATATCTGGGGGGAGGTGGATACAGAAGGAAAATATTTCTGCTTCCCCGGAAAGTTAACTTTAAAAACTTTGCCCCCTCAAAGAAATGGAAGTTTTTGTCACAAGTAGTCCGGAGATAGTTTATGTTAAGTTCAGTATTCAACCTCAAATATATTGAGATAGTTTAATATTCTACACTTACTTAGTATTTAATAAAATAAATGTGAACCCGCTGTGAATCGAAACAGGTCCAATCAACCACACATTCAATTCCAAGAGGGATCACATTATATAAATATATATTGATATTATGACGCGGGGAAGCTATATGTCACTCTAATTGACAGACTGTTTCTTTTTTGTTTAAAACTTAAACAGTGACATAAACTAGAAAAAAACCGATAACTAATTATTTTTATAAAACTAATATGTATTTGAAAATTGTCAATAAACAAAGATTATACAAACCGTTCTCAAACTCTGGAGTTTTTCAACAAATTAATTGTGTATCTATTGTGAGCTTGCTAAGGTTTTTATTCGCTTACCTCAGAATTATTACGTTTCAGAGCGATCAATGTCTTGAAACCAAAGTGCCTCCCTTCAAAGTATCCATTAGTTTTCTTAATAGGCTGAAATTATATGAGGAAATTCCATAGATCTCACGGAACATTAAGTCGAATAATTAAATAAATACTAGCTGTACAATTGATTTTAACGTCCGTTTAATTGCCCTTAATTGATATAATTGTCTATTAAAAGAAAGGTATTTGTGACAAAGCTTTTGAAGGTATCCTCTTTTAGCTAAAGAAAAAGGAAAAATACAGATAAGTAAAAGCAGTTACTGACTTTTGGTAATTACTGGAGCTAATTCATTGCTATCTAGAAACCTACGTAATTATTTTATTGTTTGCAGTTTCACTTTTCAACTAAAACTAATTGATATTAAAAATAAACAAACAAATCTTCTTCGGGGGCAGCACCCTCTAATTTAGAGTTAAAATAAATTTCTCAATTTAACATCAAAGTATGAATTCTCTGAACATGTATACCAAATATCATCGATATCGCAGTTTGGCCTAAATTATTTTACTATAAGTTTTTCTGGAAATGAGAAAAAAAAAAAAAAAAAAAAAAAAAATAGAAAAAAAAATCTGCGCAAGTGCAAGGGAAAGCATTCCAATAGACTTATATATGACCTACAATACAAATTACATTAAAATCGGACGAGCAGTTTTCAAGATGTGTTGGTTCGCAAAAATGTTGAACGCCAGACTGACACTGTTAGTTTATTTTTGACTTGGAATGCTTGAATTCGGAAACATAAAATAATTACGTTTTTCAAAGAGATGAAAATGCTTGCGTTACCTTGGGTAAACTCGGAAGTAAAATATTATTATATATTTTATATAAGTACACTTTTTGCTAGAATTACTTTACATCATTTTATTAGTGATGTAATTGTTTCAAGATATAATTTATTTTAATGTATTATAGTCTAATTAAACATGAGGAGTAAATTATGATGATAAATCTCAACTCTAATATAATACAGGTTGTGCAGGGGCAACGTCACGTTGTTTGTGTGGTTTAAGTTAAGAGCACTCTAGGGATGGAGGATGTACCACAAAAGAAGAGAAAATAATACTCGAGTTGGTGCAACGTTATTGTAGTGTTAAGGGTTGAAACAATTCGCTTACCCTCTTCAATAGGGCAGGAAGTTGAAGCCTCCAGCATTACTCTAGTTTGTAATTAAATGTGAAAACTAAATATTCATAGTTAACTCTTTATTTAACTTGAGTGTATAATTTGAAGTTGTTTATCATTCATTACATTGGACTAATGGCACTAGGAAATGGTTTCTACGTTAGCTCGTGGCCTAGTCGGGGCTAACTTGTAATGAATTAAGCCACATGTTACAATCTAATTAGTAAGTTGCAGGCACTGCCCTGTTATGGCAGCACACGTCTATCGGCCAGTGCACTAATTACTTTATGGTTAGAGCAGATAGAGACGGTTCTAACTCCTAACTCAATGGGCAGATGGTCGCACCCTCTGATAATACTGTCGATATATCAGATCGCTTAATTGCATTCCCGTCTATATAAAAATTATAACACTTAAAACATAATGACAATATCTAATTTTTGATTACTTATTACATGAATTATATAGGAATTCCGATAGAAACAAATGATAATCACTCTGGAGATAGGACGTTAAAAAAAGTATTAAAGTTAGTTCAATAATAAAAGTATTGACCTATTGTTTCCAAGTAAATCCATTGTTTAAGTGAATATCTTGGCTGTATAGGAATAAAAAATAAGTACTGAGTGAGAGGAGTGTCTCGAATATCTAATGATGCCGGACCACGAGGAACCCCGAACATGTCGGGACATTATAAAGAGGATAAATTGATTTCTGAATACCTGAGATCCCAGGATCATGTAAACTGTTTCCCATAAGAGTTTGATAATACGTCGGCATACCGGACTTTTATTGATTTATCTGCACAGAGGAAACGGGGGAAGTTGATGAATGCGCGGTAGTAATAAGGCAGAAGATGTTTGGAAAAGTTGATTGATGCACAGTTTGAGGAGCTGATCGGACGAGGGTGGTAGTCCTAGGAGCCCCGATCAGCCCGTTAGGGGAACATCACGACCCTCGGCACCGGCCTCAGAGCACAATCCAGATTGGAATCTAGAAATATCTCGCAGTAATTACAGGGTAACCCAGCCTTTCCTCGACCATCTGAAAACAATAACTTCCTTTAGCACTCAACAATATACTATAATATAAACATGTTTATTTTCAATAGCCAAACATTTAACAATATAAGGTTCGTGCAACAGTCAACTCAGCTACATTAAGTTAAATCGTCACAATTCGCCTCAAGAAGATCATAAGGCTCTCGTGCACCTTCCCTTATCTACCCATAATCTACCAGCGACGTCTAAGTTTCCAGAGCAGTATAAGAGCAAAGTAACCATAAAACCATACATTTTATGGACTCTTGATAGTTTGTTTCTCTGAAAGGAAAGTTATTTATGTTAGTGGACGGTTACAGTTTTAACGCGGGGAAACTTTTAAACGTTTTTTTTGTAACTTAATTAAAATAATTATTATTTATTCATAATTAAAAAAATATATTTTAGTGGACAAAAGATGTTTTGTCAAATTTATTTAAATGTATAAAAATAAAACCATGTTTATGGAAAATTATAGATAAAACTTAAAAAAATATATATATTTTAAATTAAATAAATGTTAATAATTGAAGCGAGCGTAAGCGAGCTTCTTACATTCAACGAAATATGCATCTTGTCTGTCTGTCTGTCTGTCTGTCTGTCTGTCTGTCTGTCAGTAACGTTTACGCGTGTGACGATAACTTGAGTAAAAGTAGACCAATTTAGTTGAAATTTGGTATACATGATCTTCTTACTAATACTCAGGCTAAGTTCGTTGGACAGCGTGATCCGTCCAAGAGTTCGCGCGCAATGCTCGCGTAAACGTGAGCTTCAAATTTAAAATTGGAATTTCAGGACGGGAAAAAATTCTATCATCACCTACTCGATGAGATGAACATTTTTTTCAAATAACATTTTTCAGTAAAACCAACAACGACACTGCTATGATTTAATTAAGATCGCTAAAACTATTAAAGCGGACCTAAACGTTTAAAATAGAGAAAACAACCTTTTTACCGATATCTTACGTTCTAACGTAACGATCTTAATAAAACTTCATGTACATCGTCTAAAGTACAATTGAAACAAGTATGTAAAATTTCAACTTGATACATGCAGTAATATTTGAGTAATGAAGTGATACATTTATAATATTAGTTTAAATGCTATGACGGGTGGTTAAGATTCTTATAGTCGTATTGTGTGTAGGTTTGTTTAGGAAGTAAAGCTTTGTACCGAGTACCCCCACTCTACCCCTCACTACCCTCTTCCACTTATCTTCAACTATGACATTCATCATTATAAACAAATTTCAATGTTCAGTATTTTATTGCAATACGCTCGCTTCAATGATAGAGCCACGCGATGCCTAGTATAAAGGTGAAAAGTATTAAAGGAAAAATTCAAAATTTAAAAAATTCCTTTAGAACAGACTTACTAAAGGTGGTGTCAATGCGACGACTAAAGCAACTCCAGCCTTACGTCTTTTTAAAATTTCAATCTCGCAACTCGAGTTGTGCGCCTCTGGCTGCTGGTCCGAATAACTTTGACTCTAAGCCGCTTGTAAAACTTCAAATCTGTTTTCCAGTAGATTCTGTAACAACGTCATAGTAGAAAAATCGATATTATTATCGCCTCTTCTTGAAGATGAAGAGGTACTAATTGCACTGCTACAGCTGTTAAAAAAAAAAGTAATCCTCACCCGGGTACTCGACAAGAGACCCCGAGGTATTTCAAATTATCCTTATACAGAGACATTTATTGAATGATGATTCTTTGTTTGGACAATGTTTCCGTTTAAATCAGCTCAGTTCAATTACGTTTTGCCATTCATTGAAAGTGAACAAATAAGACAGTCTTGTGGTGAAGTGAAGCAGCCTAACACTTACATAAGCAATTTAATGTTATAATAATATTATTATTCATATACCTACTTTCAAAAATTGTACAAAGCATTTTTTTTCCTTTTAAATTGTGTAGAGCCGTTTCAGTCGCTGCATTGACACTCCACCTTAACTATTATAATTCATGTATTTTACAGTTCATGCAGATATTATTACAAATAATTCATTCAAAAGCAATACCATATAACATGTAGTGACTTATTATAATACTGACTGTTTATATAACATACTCGTAAAACAATAAAAATCTTAAATGTTTTAAAACTTACTTATATATATTAAATGGCATGTTTCTGGAATAATAAAACCCAAGCTTTAAACTACTATTTTTTGTCGAAAATTTTAAATCTGAATATGAGCGTCTTTCGCTAAATATCTCTGGGTGCAATTAATCTATCCTCGGCTAAATATCTCAGTGGTGAAATTAATCTATCCTCGTCTAAATATCTCTGGGTGCAATTAATCTATCCTCGGCTAAATATCTCAGGGGTGCAATTAATCTATCCTCGGTTGAAATTAAATCTTGCGTTATGGTGTACCTTGTTTTGTTATATACGGAGAAACCAAACATGTAGTAGGAAAAATACTACTTCCATATTTAGGCTGCATGAAAATATATTAGGAGGTTGATTTACAATAATTGCAAAAATTTGATTTTTAATTTAACTTAGTATCATGATAGGCTTTTATAAAGTTGAACAATATTAAGAATTCTAGAAGAATAAAGATAATAATATTTAACAGGATGCAGTACAAAAAATGATATAAGTAACTTACTCAAAGTAATAATATAATGAGGGTGTCACATAATATTTAACGAGTTGCCGTTGTAACACTCGAGGCTCAGTTATGCTCATCTCGATCTTCTTACCTTTACACAGGACTGATAAAAGTAAATAATATGTCAAACAAGAGCATATTCATTCACCTTAAGTCAGAACAATACAATAGTTAAAAACATTTCTTTGTGGAAAGATAAATGATACTATGGGCTCAAGTGATGTTTACATTTAACACGGAACACGGAGTACGAGTGCTAATTTAAGTGGAAGCTAGGTGGAGGGCTCCACACGGGATAGGTGATCCGCTGACAAGCCAATAAGGGCAACACTTTCATCCGACCGGCTTAATAAGAAACTCATCTCGGTGAGTTGACATCATGTTTAATGAATATTTAAATGGGCCGAGGCGTTTGCCGACAGAGTGATAGGTCCGTGAGAAGTAGTGACATGGGATGAGATGAGACGGCCCGGTCGCCTGCAGCCAAGTTAAGAAAGCGAGATAAACTCATCTCGTATCCGTTTTCTTGCTTCTCCCGACAGTATTGTTTGAAATTAACCGCGTCTCGTTTCTCCTAGCTGGGGCCTGTTCACCACCTCGCCACGCCACACAAAGAAAAGCCAAACCCTACACAACCTGCTGTTCATCCTTTCTCTCGACTCTACTACACATTTATCTTGACTTAATTTCCAATCTTTTGTTTAAAGTCTCTTTATTACGTCGGAACAAAATCTCTTTTCGTAAGCGAACCGTTTGGAATAAGAGAGTTAAACCACTTGCAGGGATTCTAGAGCTTCGCTTCTAGTGCCGGTATTAACATGTGTATTCATACTGTCGAATGAATAAATTCTACGAGAACACTCTCACTGTATCCGCTATTGTGAATTTAAAATCTGCGTTTGTTTTTCGAAAGCGTTCGACTACAAAGCTATAATGAAATGAACTTATAGGGCATAAATCTTGCTTTTCACATGTAGTCTCAAAAATCAACAACATCGCAAAAATCAGACAACAATTAAAAGAGAAAGGAGGGAAAAGGATATTGTTAAGAAGATTGTTCATTATAGATTTAGTACAAGACCACCGGTGGCCTGATAGGAAAAATTACTGTAATCTAAGCTGGAATTATGCTTAATACAAAAATAAATTAGGATTTATTTAACAAGCTGTTAAGCTCGTGGCAACTGGCTTAATTTTATATTGAAAAAAAATAAAATTAAGTAAATTAATTTAGATAAGTTATTATATTAATTAATATGAAGACCAACAAATCAAAACAAACATTTATTTTCATTGGAATGAATGTGGTTGTCTTAGCCTAGCAATAACAAATCATTTCGAGGTGAATGATAAGGATAAGATTTAGAGGTAATATTAAGCCTATTAAGAAAAGGCGAGTTTCAAAGGTTGCATTTTTGTTACTGACTCACTCACCCATCATCAAAATTATAGGTGACTTCCAGAATTGCTAGAAACTTTAAACTTGGCACATTTGTAGCTATAGCCATTTAGTTGTTTTTTTACACCCTCAAAAAAATGTATAATAGCAAACTTTAAAGTAAGTCGTATCGAAAATCCGATTGCACCAATAGCTACTGATTTTGAAAGATCGACATGTTTGATTACATGACTATTTTCCGTACCTTCATCGGTTGTACCTTAGTTAGAGCTAGATTTTATTAATAATTTTTTAATTTTTGACTTTGAGCTCCAACAGCCTTCTAGCGCATTAACTTGTCTCTGAATGAATTCAATAATATTGGTAAATGTCGGAAGACCTTGGGCTGTATATTGAAGCTCGAATTGTTTACGGACGTCCAGTGGTAAACTCCGTAAAGCTAAATGAGTTAAAATAAAGTCAGATAAATCAGTAATCTCCAAGGCCTTAAGAGCAGTAACTGAATCTCTAAAGGTGGATAAAAAGTAATTAAAAGAAGAAATAGTTTCTTTGGATAAAGTTTTAAAAGATAAAAGAGTGTCTAATAAATCAGCACCAAGTACTCTTTTGTTTTGATATTTAGTAATCAAACTGGACCATACAATATCATAATTTTTATCTGTTAGGGGTAAACTACGGACTATGGACAATGCAGGTCCAGAAACAGCTGACAACAGATAGTGGAATTTTTCCACAGAATTAATGGATACATTATCGTGGATCAACGATTTAAATGTATCGTGGAAAATTGTCCAGTTTTTTAAAGAGCCGTCGAAAGTCGGCAACTCAATTTTAGGAAGCCTAGGTTGAGCTGGCTTATCAGTTGGCTGTGTCAAAGTGGAACCTGAAGAAGTACTAGGAGTGGTAAAGTGTTTGGAGTAAAACGCTTTCACTTCAAAATAAATATCTTCAAATGAAGTTAAAGATTGAAAATCCGGAGTGGCTGTGGCTGTTATTTCCAGTTTTAATAAATTTATTCTTTCACAGAGATCCTGGAATTCTCCGTAAACTTGGTCAATTTGTTCGTAGCGAACTTTAAAAACATTTATTTTTGACTTGTCCTTATCAGAGGGTAAGGTTTTAGTCAAGTCAAAAAGTAACTGCAGTTTACGGAACAACTGTTCTCGCTTAGCTGTAAGAACAGTGAGCATTGCTTGCTTTTCAGCCATCGCAGAATAAGTATGAAAAGGTGTTCAAAAATAAATAATTTGAAAGCCAGAAGGAAAATAAATTTAAAGGAATGTAAATATTTACAAATTCCTAAAGAATAGCAGCTGTCAGTTAGAGACAAATAAAAACAATAAATAGATTAATCAACGTAAATAAATAAATATGTTTTGTAGATATGATAAGAGATATTTAAAATAGTAATTTTT
Organism: Gerris lacustris; assembly: GCA_951217055.1. Taxonomy (NCBI): domain Eukaryota; kingdom Metazoa; phylum Arthropoda; class Insecta; order Hemiptera; family Gerridae; genus Gerris; species Gerris lacustris. The sequence continues at coordinate 59,237,121 of OX578276.1, read as the reverse complement.
AAATATTAAATGTAGATATAGATGTAAATAAAGAAAATAATATAACTAGATAAAAAATGTAAATATGTAATACTCCCGCACGGGGGAACACTAAGAGTAACAACGGCAAGGCGACCGACCTTGGACCGTGATCCTCTCCTAACTCTACGTCTTCTAACAACCCCGTTAGAACCAAGACGCGAAACAAAAAATTTACGGAAATAATAATTAAAACTTCTGAAAACGGAACTAATAATCAAACTCGATAAAATAATAAAAGTATGATAAATAAATAAGAATAAAGTAATAATTAATAAGATAATTATCAATAATTAAATAGTTATATAAAAATAAATTATAGTAAGAATAATTAATAAAACTAGATAAATAATTAATTGGTAGATAAAATAAATTATTAAATATGGACTGTAAATAAAAAAGATAGAAAACCGTTCGATCCGGCAACAAAGAGACCACAAATTATTGGCCTATTTTATATTTCTGACTTGATGGCTTGAATCTCACGCTAATGCATTCGTCCTATTGGCTGTGAACTTGGGATTAAACTTTTACCCAGTGCCGTGCCATGTGACCACTATATTTAGTGTCTTATTGTGTTGCACAATTCTAATTATATATTTGTGTAATAGTAAGGATAATATCATGTACACCTAATATTCTATAATGTATACCCATGATATTCTTCGTGGGTTTAATGTATAAATTATGAGACAAATACAGTAGCCTTGTTCCCTCCCATGCCTCGTAAGAAACTAAGACGACGCCCAGGATGTTGAAACCAGCAAAAAATAATGATATGCCCTTACAAAAACCTAACCATGAAAAAAGTTCCATACTCCCTCCCAAAAAAGTCAGTCTATCAAAGAAGTGATATCTACAATGTGGCCAAGTCTGCTCTTTCTTTAGTACATAACGTTGCTTCAATTCTACTTTCAAGAGCAACACTATACACAGATATCTCTACTTTTATAGACTGACTATTTGGGAGGGGGTTTAAAACCTTATCATGGTTAGGTTTTTCGTTTAGGATTGTTATTTATAGTCCAGGAGATAGAGTGCAAAATAGTGTCTGACTAACATCAAGCTAGAATTTTGTGAATAAGTAAATCTTTTGGTGCCTTTCAAGAATTTCTGGTCGGCAAAGTTCGTCTGTGGGATATGGCTTGGCAATAAGCATTTGAAATAAACAACCCGATGGAGAGCGGCCATGTCCAGTCATTTTTGGTGCACAATGTGATTTTCATGATCCTAAGTACGAACTTAGTTAGTAGACCAATAATCAAGTTTGTAGTAATTTGTCACTTAGAATAGGTATCCTCTTTGATTTGGAGTAATATTTGACTAACTAACCTATTAAGTGACTAACAATCATCAACTTGATTATTGGTCTACTAACTAAGTTCGTTCTCAGGATCACGAAAATCACATTGTCCACCAAAAAGGACGGGACATGGCCGCTCTCCACCCGTTTGTTTCTTTCAAATGCCTATTGCCAAGCTATGTCCCGCAGAAGAACTTAGCCGATCACATATCCTTAAATGCCACCAAAAGATTTACTTGTACACAAAATTCTAGCTTGATATTGGTCACACACTTGATTGCACGCTGTCTCCTGGACTAATACTTGATATTTAAAGTACCGATCTATCAAGAGAGTCTCGAGGTTTACTCTTCAGGTATAATGTTTTTGGCGTATTCGTTAATGATTATTTAACTTGCTTTTGACACAAGGTTTAGGTTGACTAAAAAGTGAACACTTACTAATTGAATTTTGATAAAATAAAGAGCAGTTTGAATCTAGTATCAATTACCACTGATTACTTAACATTCAATTTCAAATACCTTTCAATCTTATTTGTGTTTTAGTTGAATGTAGACGTCGGAAAAGCTATCTAAAAGTGTAAAAAGTTAAATTTAACATGTTCTAGTTAGTGTTCAATTCTATTTAAGTGTAACCAATTAATTAACCAATCATTTTGTAAATACGTTTGGCTCCATGAGAAAATTAAAATTGTTGTGAATATAAATTTACAACTGTTTTTAATTAAATCAAATTTTTCCTTGTTTTCTATTATTAACATACCACCTGGTCCATACCTGGTCCTTGCCTTCTTTTACTTGAATATTCCATTTAGGTTGAATTTCCACTTTTAGGTCCCCCATGGTTGTACAATCAACTCCGTTTGGCAAGCTAATGCCTACAAAGGGACAGACTGAGAGTTCAAGCCTGGCTAGGGTCGTATGTTTTATATTCCTTTTAATCTATGTTGTCACGAAAAGCAGATTCAGATTTTAATGAAGGATTAAATTTGTCCTTAAATAATGTCTAATGCGTCTCATAGGAGTTTGCACCCGAGCGATAGCGAGGGTAGTAAACCTCGATCGAAAAAACTTGATCGAGGGTAGAAAAAAAGAAGAATTCTTCACCTTAACGCACAATTACGAAACGCGTATGTGCAATGAATACAAGTACAAAAAGAATCACTTTCTATACGCATCTAAACAGAGATGAAATGCTTATATTTCGTATCAATCGTAGATAAAATATTTTTCACTAAAGCTCTTATTGTGTCCTGTGAAAGTAAATTCAGTATTTCTGTTTATGGTTAAGGTTAGAAATAATCAATAAAAGGAAGTACAAAATATCAAATAAATAATTGAGTAAAGACAATTTCTTACAAACTAAACATGTTTGTTGTGATTGGAAAACTCATATGAAATAGGATTGTTTTTTATTGAACCGAGAGCCTATCAATATTATCTAAATGTACAAGGCTTGTTCCATTAAACTGTGCATGCTTACTTGGTATCTTCAGTTATCATCAGTACCTCGTGTGTTGGGAATTTATGAGGAGTGGGAGGGAGCCGTTCCCCCCTATGACTTCCATAAATTTTCAAATCGCAGCAAACCGTCTGTTCCACTGTCGTTGGAAATTACAAACCGAGACAGGACTTTCATAATTGGTTATAGGGTTTTTTTTTCTTGTTTTTTTTAAACAATCGATGTAGAAAACATAGTATATCATTCTGTAAAGAAAAACGTATTTGTAGTCGTTACTCTGCTTACATCGCTTTTTAATAACTGTTGACTAGGTTTTAAATCATCTTCAAAATTAATTAAAAAGAGAACGAGAAACAACCAAGGAAACAAGCATGTTAGCTCCCGAGGCAATGGTGCAAGGCAAAAGCAAATAACTAATACGTCAAATCGCTGCTTTTTTTAATTAGGATTCGGTTAGGATTTGAATAACGAGTAGCAATTAATTCCCATCAGAGGTGGTCCCTCTATCTTTAACTCGATTTTACATAGAGCTCCTGGCTTGTTTTTCTTTTCTATTTGTTCAAATCGTTTTCAAAGCAAAAAAGTCATTACTGCAGACATAAGTTAAGGAAAAAGAATGAGGGGGCAACTCCTAAATTCTTCCACGCTCGCTGGGATCAACATCTAAACAAATATACGAATCAATATTAAATAAACTACTGGAAGGTGAGGCTAAATGATAGGCTTGAGCTTCCGATAGAAGTGTGCGATTTCAACGGGATACCATGAAACTCATCAAATCCACATGTTCCTTTCCACATTCCACACTCCAAAGATATATCGATAATTAAAATCATTCTCATTTCTTTTTTAATCTCATCCGTAAATTACAGTATCAGCGAAACATTCGATTCTAGTTTTAAATTGGTCTTGGAGGTATTTAAGTAGGACTTGTAAAACAACATTATTTTAATAGTTAATTAATCGAATGAACATCAAGCTTAATAAAAATTATTTTCCTAAATTAGTAGGTACAGTAAAAGGGAAAAAGTAAAAAGAAAATAAATAACACGTAATCCTTTACTGCTAAAATACTCGAATATATATACATACATATATATATATATAATGCAGTATGTCCCCAGTTCGAGTTTCCTATACGTGTAAATGACAAAAAATTTCATTTTTCGAGAAAAAGTTGTTCTTTAAAATAATTTTTGCTTGTTATGAAATGAAGAATTATCATATTAAATATTTCGTATAACTTCATCTATTTAATGACAAACAACGTTTTTAAATATTTTGTTTAGTAAAATGAACATCGACACTGTTATGAAGTGATAAAGATCGCTATATTTATTAAAGCGGACCTAAACGTTTAAAATAAAGAAAACAACGTTTTTACCGATATCCTCCGTTCTAACGTATAACGATTTAAATACAACTTCTTAAGAGATATATTATATAATATTTTAAATTAATAAGCCGGCTAGGTAGAAAACAGCCCTATTTCAATCCAACATCCTTTAACAAACATACTCTTAACTATAAACTCATCATGATCAACTTTTTTCTTATATCAAATATAATATATTTATAGTAAGACGCTTGCTTTAATGATACAAATAATGATTTTCTTTCTTTTTTCCTTAACTCTTGCTAGGTACAAACAGTTCGTTACTTTTAATTTTGTCTCTTTTCTAACTCCGCCATGTATAAGTAGTTAGCAATGTATACGTACTTAGCAGTGTGATTTTATAATTTATATTGATTGAAAAATGTAAGGAACTTACGGGGACCGGGTGTCCCGCGAAACCACACGTATTTTTTTTATATCCTAAGGTAATTTATATCATAAAAAGTGAAAATTTATGTCAGAAATTACCCCCCTCCCTACTGTCCCTAGTTTGGGTTGCCTAACGTGTAAATGACAAAAAATTTCATTTTTCGAGAAAAAGTTATTCTTTATAATAATTTTTGCTTGTTTTGAAATAAAGAATTGTCATAAAAAATTTCGTACTATGAACACTGTACCCAAAAAGGACAATTCTCTAACTTTATCTAAGACATAAGTGTGATTTTTTTTATCATTACCCATTTTTTTGTAAAAAAATAAGAATTGTACTTTTTAGGTACGGAGTACATGATACAATTATTTTAACTAGATAAATCTTCATGTTAGACAAGACAGAAACAATGATAAAGAATAACTTTCTTCATAAAAAGTTAATAATAATTACACTTATGTCTTGAATAAAATTAGAGATTTGTACTTTTTGGGTACAGAGTGCATGGTACAACATTTTTTGTAGGATAAATCTTCGTTTTAGAACAAGCAAACATTGTTATAAAGAGTAACGTTTTTTCGATACATGGAATTTTTTGTCATTTACACGTATAGGCAATCCGAACTTGGGACGGAAGGAGAGGGTAATTTCTGACTTACATTTTCACGTTTTATAACATAAATTACCTTAGGATTTTAAATAAACAATTTATAAAGAGGAACATTACTTCGAAAAATAAAAAATAACCCCACTTTATCCTTGATACTATTTTTGAAAATTATAATTTTTGGGTACAGTGTACAGTACATAGCACGAAATTTATAATATGATAATTCTTCACTTTTTCTCGAAAAATGAAATTTTTTCCTTTACGAATAGGCAACTTGAACTGGAGCCATACTGTATATATATATATATATATATATATATATATATATATATATATATATATATATATATATATATATATATATATATATATATATATATAAATATATAATTTGCTTTCGAGCTTACCGAAAGTAAAGGAGGCTATGTGATTGTTCTGAAGAACGAAAATATTTTGTATCCCTGATTTCAAAAGTTCCAAGACAGAAATCCGTTTTAGAAATCAGGGAACATTTTCGGTTCCATGTCTGTCAGTGGGTCTGACTATCAGTCTGTCAATTTTTGTATCCAATTTTTGCGAACTAACACATCTTAAAAACTACTCGTTCAACATTAATAAAATTTGGATGTTATGAAGTTGCAACATTCTGTGCCCACAGATGTTCTGATGATTGATTTCTCTGCCACATATACATTCATTTTCACACAATCATACATTTTATTTCACCTATATCTTCAAAAGTACTCGTATGATTCTTATGAAATTTGGATGGCTTGTTGAAAGTAGCCAGCAGATAGCCTCAGATAAATTTTAATCATTTGTGCTTTTTAAATTTTGCTAAATTGATACTTTAATTCATATAAAATAGACAGCCAATTATGTGGCACATAGCTTCCTCCCATCCTATCACGTTCTTTATTAATTTTATGCTTTTACAATCCATTATTGTCTAATTTATTTGATTGTTTCCCCCATTTTGTTTTTAAGTTACCAAAATTGTTTTGATTTATTACATGAATTAAAGTATCAATTAAGCAAAAGTTAAAGAGTGTAGACGGTTGTAGTGTAAGTAGTAATCTAGTGCCAACTGCGGCCTACTTTCGACAAACCATCCAAATTTTAATAAAAATCAGATGAGTAGTTTTGAAGTGTAAATTAATGTATGTTTGTGTGCATGTGGAAGAAAAATAAATGAGGGCAGGAGGTTGAAACTTATAAAGGACAAACAATGGGCTAATTATGACCTACCATCTAAATTTCATTAAAATCGGACCGGTAGTTTTTAAGATCTGTTGGTTCGAAAAAATTTAGCAACAGCGAAACCAAAAATGTCCTCTGATGTCTGAAACGGATATCTGTTTTGTGTTTTTTTTTAAATCGGAGAAATAAGATATTTCCGTTTTTCTGAACGATGAAATAGCTTCTTTTACCTTATAGGTAATCTCGGAAGCAAAATCCAAATAATTTTGACAGATTTAATAAACGGGGGAAAATTAAATAAATTCGACAATAATAAATTGTAAAAACATAAAATCATTAACGTATACGAAATTGGGCACGATGAAGCTATGTGCCACACTAATTGGCAGACTATTTTGTCTGTGTATTATTGCTTCCGAGCTTACCGAAGGTAACGGAAGCATTGTGTTCACTTTTGAGAACGAAAAACTTTAATGTCTCCGATTTTAAAAATTTCAAGACAGAAATCCGTTTCAGAAATCAGGGAACATTTTTGGTCTCGTGTCCGCGAATTATGAAGCGTGTGACGATAACTTGAGTAAATGTCAACCGATTTTGATGAAACATGTTCATTTTACCTTTGCTCAGGACGAGTTTGTTAGAAAACACTATCCGTCCAAGCGTTCACGCGCAACGCTCGCGTAAATGTGAACTTAAAATTTAAATTTGGAATTTTAGGTCGGGAAAAAAATCAAACTTCATCTATTCAACGAGACAAATTTTTTTTACAAATACAATGTTTTAGTAAAACCAACAGCGACACCGCTATGAAGTGTTAAAGATCGCTAAAACTATTAATAGTTTTTACAAAATAAACAACATAACAATAAAGTAATCTATATATATAAAATTCTCGGCCACGGTGTTTGATCCCGAACTCCTCCGAAACGGCTTGACCGATTTTGATGATTTTTTTTTTGTATTGATCGGTAGGTCTGAGAATAGGATGTTATCTATTTTTTATGCCCCTAAGTGATAAGGGGGGCCCCCCCGAAATTTTATTTTTTGATTTTTTGGACAAACATTTTTTATTTTATTTTTTTATGATTTGGCATTAAAAAATACTTATAACCCTAAATTTTTACCTTTCTACCACCTCTCAGTGATGAGGGGGGGCCCCCAAAATTTTATTTTTTGAATTTTTAAACAAAAATCTTAATTTTATTTTTTTTTTGATTTGGTATTAAAAAATACTTATAACCCCAAATTTTTATCTTTGTACCACCCCTAAGTGATGGGATGGTTTGGCATAAACAAATACTATAAATCTACATTTTACCTTTTACTACCCTTAAGTGATAAGAGAAGCCCCCAAAATTTGTATTCTTAATTTTTTGAACAATATTTTTTTAATTTTATTTATTTATGAATTGGCAGTAAAAAAATACTTATGACCCTAAATTTTTATCCTTTTACCATCCCTAAGTGATAAGGCCGGCCCTCTCCTAAAACATAAATTTGTTTTTATATTTTGGACAAAATGTTTTATTTTTATAATTAGGCATTAAAAAATGCTAATAACCCTAAATTTTTACCCTTTTTTCACCACCTTTATACCAAATTTTTACCACCAACCACCATTTAAAATAGCGATATTAGTACTGCTATAATCTTCAACACTCAGTTGATTAAAAATACATATATAACCCTTAATTTTCACCCTTCTACCACCAAACCAACCTCTGTTTTTTAATAGGGATATTATAACTGTAATAATCTTTAACTCAGTAGTCGATAACTGATCAATTTTTTTATTTATTTATTTATTTTTATTTTTATTTTAAAAAGAGTCCTCTGACAGCAAGGGCACAGGAGAGGCACTCTTGAATAAACATTTACATAAAATACATAAATGAATTAACAAATAATTCCCATAAAAGTACTAATAAATGACTAGAAAAAAAGCTACTTAATAAAATAACATCTGAGAAACAGCAAAGGGTTAAAATAAAATTATATAATTATGAAAGAGAATAAAAATATACTCAAATTAATAGTCAAAATTTAAATTAACCATTAGAACTAAACTAATAATAATAATTAGATAACAATTAGACAAAAATGTAAAATTTATTGCTGTCTGCTCGGTTATTTAATTAATTTCTTGGTTAATGTAATTATTATTATCAATCGATCAGTTATCCCCGCCAGGCGTCAAACGGTATCACTTCTCACCCAGCAAACAGTTCGGAGTAAGGGATGAGAACGAAGCCGGTATCCTATCATTCTCACACAATCACAATAAGCTTTCTCACTATTTTGATAGACCTCATCGTCCACATGTGGCCCACCCCAATTTTTTCTTTTTTGGAAAAAATGTTTTAATTTAATTTTTTTTTTGTTTTATGATTTGGCATTAAAAATAATTATAATCCTAAATTTTTACCGCCAAACCCTATTTTTCAATAGCCCCCATTTTAATATCCATTTTAATTAACCATTTTAACCCATTTTATTTTTTTAATAACCCCCATTTCTTTAATGGCGATATTAGTACTTTAATAATCTTTAACTCTCAGTGGTCGATAACTGATCAATTATCAATCGATCAGTTATCCCCACCAGGCGTCTACTGGTGTCACTTCAGACCCAGCAAATAACACGGAGTATAGGGATTAAATTTTAAATTTATAAATTATTAAATTTAATAACGTACAATTCATTGCACTTAGAGATTGATATTGATTTATTTAATTGTCATAATTAGTGATAGCAAATGTGGATACCATTTTTAAATGTATATATAACTTAAGAGATATCATTTTAAATATATATTACTTAAGTTAATAAAGTACTATGAATTAAAAAATAAATGCTTGGTGTATTATTATTTAAATAGGCCATCATTGTCCACAGCGCTCCATTCCTCTTTCAGTCATAGATCACGTCCCCACACACTTACAAAAAGTTAGTTATTTTTAATTTAACTACCCAAATATTCACTAGAAATATGTTATATGGCAAAACAACGTTTGCCGGGTCAGCTAGTCTATATATATAAAATTCTCGGCCACGGTGTTTGATCCCGAACTCCTCCGAAACGGCTTGACCGATTTTGATGATTTCTTTTTTGTACTGATCGGTAGGTCTGAGAATAGGATGTTATCTATTTTTTATGCCCCAAAGTGATAAGGGGGGCCCCCCCGAAATTTTATTTTTTGATTTTTTGGACAAACATTTTTTATTTTATTTTTTTATGATTTGGCATTAAAAAATACTAATAACCCTAAATTTTTACCTTTCTACCACCTCTCAGTGATGAGGGGGGCCCCCCAAAAATTTTATTTTTTGAATTTTTTTGCCAAAGTTTTTTAATTTTATTATTTTGCAATGTAGTGTGGATCCGTTAAGGGTAATAATAAAACTCTTATTTGGTTGGCAACGTTTCGGCCCGACAAGCCATTTTCAAGCCTAAAAAATATAATCTATATTTAGAAAAAACATCGTACTTAATTGCTTACATATATTCCTTGATTAGTGTTAAGAGCCTACCAGTGATTAAGATAGTGAGGATCGTTCTAAGTTGTAAAAATAAGTAACTAAGCATAATTTTAATTTCGAGGACACAAAAATCATCAGTGTTGAAAATAAATCAAATCGTAGGAAGATGGTTGAAGCTCTCAACATAGCTATTAGGTCAGAATCCACAGTTAACATTAAAACAGACTCCAGATCCCTCAATAAATATTACAGTGGCATCTATAACAATTCAATTCATAATTCCCGCCATGGGACCTTATATCTCTTTGCATAATGTCTTTGCCTACAGTTTTGGTTCATGTTCATTTTATTTTTTATTTTTTTTATTTTTTTCAAACATTTTAATACAATATCAATTTACTAGTATAATTACTTAGTAACTTAATTATTTATGATTAATTAATTAATTTATTTAATTTTTTTTTTTTATGAGGTGTATTATTTTAATATGAGCTTTCTTATCTTGTGATAACACTGTGATATGTGATATGATTACGACCAGTTACCATAATTTTGTTCGATTGTTAATTTTCCACTGTTTTTTTTTTTTTTTTGTTTTAAATGTTAAGATTGTTATTGTTATCCAATGGTTATGTAGTTGTTAAGATTTAATTTTTTGGTCAATGCTTTATGCATACTATGTTAGTAATCTGTGAGTGAGGAGATTTGAGTAGTGTATGACGAAGGAATATGTGTATTCCCAATTCGATGATCTTACTTATTTTTACAACTTAGAACGATCCTCACTATCTTAATCACTGGTAGGCTCTTAACACTAATCAAGGAATATATGTAAGCAATTAAGTACGATGTTTTTTCTAAATATAGATTATATTTTTTAGGCTTGAAAATGGCTTGTCGGGCCGAAACGTTGCCAACCAAATAAGAGTTTTATTATTACCCTTAACGGATCCACACTACATTGCAAATTATCACAAAGGGTACACATTGGAATTTATCGATTTATTATTTTATGATATGGCATTAAACAATACTAATAACCCTAAATTTTTATAACTTTAACACCCCTCAGTGATGAGGGAGGCCCCCCCAAAAATTAATTTTCTTAATTTTTTGGACAAAATTTTTAAATTTTTTATTTTTTATGATTTGGCATTAAAAACAACTTATAACCCTAAATTTTTATCTTTTTACCACCCCTAAGTGATGAGGGAGGCCCCCCCAAAATTTAATATTCTTAATTATTTGGCAATTTGTTTTTAATTTTATTATTTTATGATTTGGCATTAAAAAATACTTATAACCCTAAATTTTTACCTTTTTACCACCCCTAAGTGATTAGTGCCCCCCCCCCCCCCAAAAAAAAAATCTCTATTTTGAACAAATTGTTTTAATATTTTTTTTATGATTTGGCATTAAAAAATACTTATAACCCTTAATGTTTACCCTTTTACCACCCCTAAGTGATAAGGCCCCCCCCCCCCCCCCCCCCCCAAAAACAAAAATGAGTTTTTATTTTTTGGACAAAATGTTTTAATTTAATTTTTTATTATTTGGCATTAAAAAATGCTTATAACCCTAAATTTTTACCCTTTTTTTTTACCACCGTTATACTAAATTTTTACCGCCAACCTCCATTTTTAATAGCGATATTAGTACTGTAATAATCTTCCACACTCAGTGGATTAAAAATACACTCCCAAAATTAACGCACCACCTTTATATTTCTCTTTTTGGACTATCTCTAATTTATACTGATGTTTAATGATTCATTAATAATCATCATTAGTCATCATCTCATATGTAATTATCATCGTTAATCATATTTAATCATCATCATTAATTATATACCGAAATTAATTATATTTAATCATCATCATAAATGATTCATTGTTATTTGCAGTTGATTAAATGAGAGCTCTCACGTAGTTATTCATAATACAGATGTTTGGTTGTGTCAACAAGAATAGACCTCCTAATTTAACTATGGAGAAAGCGAATAAACCCGTAGTGATGGGTTAAGAAAGGCTTTTCTCAAAGATTGGTGGTCAACTAAGAGTGCATCTCACTACAATCTCAGAGCTTTTCGGCGGTTCCAGGAGTGGATATGATCGACAGAGGCGAAACAGGTCTGCCCGAGATGAAAACAATAGAAAAAAGATCCTAATTGAACGACTTTTGTGTAAGCATATAAAAGTAGTGCGTTAATTTTGACGGGGAGTTTACATATAACCCTTAATTTTCACCCTTCTACCTCCAACCAACCTCCATTTTTTAATAGTGATATTATAACTGTAATAATCTTTAACTCTCAGTGATCGATAACTAATCAATTTTTATTTATTTATTATTTTTATTTTTTTTAAAAAAAAAGAGTCGACAGCAGGGCCACAGGAGAGGCACTCTTGAATAAACATGTACATAAAATACATAAATGAATTATAAAAAAATGTCCATATAAGTACTAATAAATGACTAGAAAAAAGCTACTTAATACATCTAAGAAACAGCAAAGGATTAAAATTCAATAAATAACTATGAAAGAGAATAAATAAATACTCATATTAATATTCAAAATTTAAATTAACAATTAAATAACAAAACTAATAATAACAATGAGATAACATTTAGGTAACATTAGATAACAATTAGACAAAAATTATTGCTGTTTGCTCGGTTATTGTAATTATTATTATCAATCGATCAGTTATCCCCGCCAGGCGTCTTCCGGGTTCACTTTTCACCCAGCAAACAGTTCGGAGTAGGGATGTGAACAAAGCCGGTCTCATATCATTCTCACACAATAAGCTTTCTCACTATTTTGATAGGCCTCATCGTCCATAGCGCTCCATTCCTCTTTCAGTCATAGACCACATCCCCTCACACTTACAATGAGTTAGTTATTTTTAATTAACTTCCAAAATATTCAATAGAAATAATTAATACGGCAAAACAACGTTTGGCGGGTCAGGCTAGAAGAGAAATTTTTTGTGTACATTCGGTAGGTCTGAGAATAGGTCGTAATAGTACATTACGCGTCGAGTGTGGAAAGTAGCATTTTGCATGCGAGTGTGGAGTTTACACCCGAGCGACAGCGAGGGTAGTAAAACCACACGAGCGACAGCGACGACGAGTTGGGTACCGTACTTTATCTACGATTGTTAGATTTATATAATAAATGCAGAAACAAATAAACTTGCTGTATGTCAGTTCGTATCTCTTCTCTTAGTAAAGATGGCATTAATCTTTAGTAGTATTTTTTGCCGAATTAATTATTTCTGGAGGAGTATTATTCTCTACATTTTCGTCAAAGCCACTTGATTCATTGTTTTTCACTAAAAACTCGATATAAACAGTTACTTGAATTAAAGAATAGCAAATTAGTTTTGTTAAATGTAAACAAATTCGCTAATCGTGCGTAAAGCTGAACAGTTCCTCTTCTTTACCGCGCTAGCCTGGTAAAGAAGAGGAATTCTTTAGAACCATGAGACGCGCATGCGCAATGAATACAAGTACGTAAATAATCACTTTCTACGCATCTAAACAGAGATATAATTTTTATATTTCGTATCAATTGTAGATAAACTATTTTTTATAGCCCTAAGTGATAAGAGTGGACCACCTGAATCTTTTAAATCAAATTATAATTATTATTAACTACGGGAAACAGACAGTGAAAAATACACAGTCTGTTTCCCGTAGTTAATAATAATTATAATTTGATTTAAATTAAAATTTAACTTTCCGTAGTATGAAAACTACCAAAAAAAACTTAAAAATTGAATTCTGAATCTTTTATTTTTTTGACAAGATTTTTTAATTTTATTTTAAAAAATAATTATAATCTTAAAATATTACCTTTTTACTAACAACGCCCATTTGTTAATAGCCATATTTGTACTTTAATAATCTTTAACTCTCAGTGGTGGATAACTGATCAATTATCAATCGATCAGTTATCCCCCGCCAGGCGTCTACCGGCGCGGCCTCACTTCTCACCCAGGAAACAGCACGAAGTAGGGATTACATTTTAAATTTATAAATAATTATTATTATGATTAAATTATTAAATATAATATCATACAATCCATTGCACTTAGAGATTGATATTGATTTTTTTAAATTATCATAATTAGTGATAGCAAATATGGATAACATTTTTTAATGTATATAATATAACTTATAACAGATATAATTTTAAATATACACTACTTAAGTTAATAAAGTAAAATGAATTATTAATAAATATATGCTTGGTCTATTATTATTTTGATAGGCCGTCATTGTTCACAGCGCTCCATTCCTCAGTCATAGATCACGTCCCCACACACTTACAATAAGTTAGTTATTTTTTATTTAACAACCAAATTATTCTCTAGAAATATTTCATATGGCAAAACAACGTTTGCCGGGTCAGCTAGTATAACTATAATAATGTTAATGTTAATATAACAATAAAGTACATGATAGGATGTGAGGAAGCTATGTGCCACACTAATTGGCAGACTATTTTTTTAAGTATTTTTATTATAAAAATATACATTTTGATTCAAATTAATATATTATCACTTCTAAGTAGTATATCTGCCCCAAACATCTTTTTTTTAATATTAATGGTCTAAAGCAGATCCCTGTCATTAAATTTCGAAGGCGAGGAAAATAATTTTCTGCTTTCTTGCGAAGTCTATAGGGTTTATGAAAATATAAATTCCACAAAACGCTCCCACAAATAGGCTGTATTCAGGGATGCTCATAAGAGTAGGTTTTTTTTAATCAATTCTTTTAGTTTCTTGCTTAGAGTCATCATCATGCCAATAATTCTCAATCTCTAGAAGAGGGAATGAAATGATGAACTTAACATGAGCCTAGATGGGATCATAGGAAAACATTATACCATTGCTAATTATTAATTTTAATAATTTAAAATTTATTTTTCCCGCATATATGTATAATAGATATGTTATCAGTGTAGATGTTTTATATCAATACATAAAATGGATTTTTTAATACGTTTCCATTTTATTTTTGTGTAAGAGAAAAAGTCTAGAGCCGTTGCAGAAGATATAATGCTGGACGATAGCCTTAAGGAACCCTAAAAAGAAAAGCTTCTTACATCAACTTCTGTCTACATTTTTTTTTATTTTTGTATTGAATCGTCAAAGCTTCTCGAACTTTAGTTTCCGTCTGATATACGAGAAGGGGAAATCTGATAAAACAGGAAGATAGATATAAATAACACCAGGGTTCCAAATAATACAAAAACTTCTTATTGTAATATCTCTAACTTGTTATTGTGTCATATCAGTAAAAGACTAGAGCCTTGAAGTAAGCTTTTGCCAAACTAGCTACAACATTTTTTTAGCGCATTTAATTTTGATCAACAATAAACATCACAACAGGAAAAGATTTGTTGACCACCTTTGTTCACAAATATCAAAATCTAGTGACTTTTAAACGGTGTACCGAGTTTATTGTTTGTTTTTATTTTAATGGAATTAATAAATTAAAAACAATTTTGACAAACACTACAACAATTGATCATTGAATATCCTATTAATATTAATTTTGGAACATCACTAAGTAATTCTGGAATTAAATTAATGAAAATTGAAAGTGATGTTTGTACATATCACGATATTTTGGATGTATGTATTCAAAAGCTAGATTTCTCGATAGTCAGGGTTATGAAGGGATTTACAAATTGTTAGCCGTTCGGGTTGGCCTACTACCCTTTTCCCTTTTTGTTGTCAGGGAAATTAGCTATGGATGACTCTCTTCCACCACGGCCGAAAATGGTAAAATGGCAAACAAAAAAAGAGTGGCTTGCAGTGTTGTCATACATCACTAAAGGAGAATTACTCACAAAAAATTGTAGAAGAGAATTGTATAAACCTGTGAGATTTATTTTTGATTTAAGAAAATGTATTGAGTAAGACATCGTATTAAAAATTAAAGTAAGTTACTATTTTTTTACATTGTAGGATAAATATATCTATAATCTATATCTATCTTCTGGAGGAGACTATATCAATAATTTTTTTTCCTGGCGGCACAACTATATGTAATGACTGATTTTGTGCCAAGTATTAAACCTCTAGTTTAAAAACAGTAGGAGTAAAGAGTTCTTTTTGTTTCAATGTTAAAATCAATCAACGACATTTTTATGATTTTTTCTTTTTATAAAAATGATACTAACCATGTTCTAGAAACCGATTATTTATTTGATGTTGATAATTAAGAACTTCTACACTTGTGCCAAAAAATAGTAGGAAATTGGACCTCTTAGAAAACTTAGAAATTCAAAGAGCTATCCAAGACACAAATATAGCATGTTTTAATGAAAAATCTAATCTTAACTACTCTGCTCTTGTAAAACCAAAAAAAAAAAAAAAAAAAAAAAAAAATTAAATAATGTCTGGTAGTTTTAAGGTATTTTAGTAATAGTAATATTGTTTAGCTATAAGCAGTTGAAAAACAAAAATTGTTTACTTGAACCATACCTTTACTGAGTTCCGCCTTGGATCTCAACTCTTATCCCTTACCTTGTTCCTTCCGTAATCCTTCTACCCTCACAGCCCTAGGCTACCCCCACCATGTACTGTTACTTTGTAATAAAAAAATTAAAATAAAGTAATATCTAAAGCATCCCCTACACGGTCAAGCCTCTTGATCAAAACATCGCGTCAAGCTGATTGACACGATCTTCAAGCCGCCTTGGGGCCCATCAAGCATCCCATCAATCTTTTCATCAACACTCATTTGTAGAGGAGTTTTCGACTAGTGAACTGCTCCTCCTGGACTGTAGTGAATCAGTATTGTGTAGATACCAGGGTTTCGAATCAGGATTTGGGGTGTCGAGAAGGTAATTGACGGAATGCTTGATCAAAATTGCTCTAGACTATCAAGCGCTCCGTCAAGCCGCTTAACTCATTCAAACTTTCCATCAATCTCCGTCAAGGCTTGACTCAAGCATCAAACGGGTTCCTAGGCGATCAATCATGCTTGACACCATTGCTTGACGCGCTGTTTTGATCAAGCGTCTTGACCGTGTAGGGGCTGCTTTAGTGTAGAACACACGATGTTATTATACGTCGAAACATGTTTGTGAGCTTCAATAAAAAAAATTGTGGTACTATATTGATGTGTGCGTTACTTTCTACCAACCTCTCTAGTCATAATTATGAAGTGGTACCAAAAAATGTGACGATCAATAGACTCCTACATTCACTAACTCCAATTTAATTGAACAGTGGATAAGTACTTTTTAATACATACTAGTTGTTAAGGAGAATATGTTTGTACGCATGCAGAAGAAAAAGCAATGGACGCAAAGGTTTAAAATTAATATGGGGCTAACAATGAGCTAATTACCACCTATGAAATCCCATGAATGTAGGTATTTATTATATTCTCCAAATTTTTCAAAATGCTTACCCTGAGTAATCTCAGAAGCAACAATACTTGCTATAATAACTCTATTATAAAGTTCTCTAGTGCTGTGCTTTTATTATAAGAAATGTAAAGATATTGAATATCCAGCGATGGTTAAACCAATCCATTTAACAGTTAGTAAATAGCTGTGATGACGAATTGAATTTGAAGTGAGATTGACTTGACTCTGTTAATATTAGCTTTATTCAACGGTCCCATAAATTAATTACCGTTCTATTACACAATAGAGCCAAATACTTGGTTCGTTTTACTAGTTATACCATACCTCGAAAATTTGATTAAGTTTATTTATCCTTATAAATTTTTGGGTTAATTCTGTTAATTGTTGTTTCTAATTTTATAAATTTGTTGTTTTCTTTATTGGTCGTAAATAGCATAATTGTGAGTTTTAATTAGTTTAGTCATCTTCTATATGGAGCTGCTTTCTTCTTCTTATACGTAAAGCTTTCTACAGTTAATTATTTTCAATTTAATTTTGATTTTGACTTCAAATAATTTAGCTATAGTTTTAATTCGATATAACGTTACAGTTATAGTATATAGCAGAATGTAGAATTTCGTACCTATTGTTGTCCTACCAATGACAATATTAAGTTATTTATGACTGTGACACACTGCCATATACAGCATTCTTATTCTTTGCATCTTCAATTTGCTAGATAATAATATATTTTGGGATTTGAATTCAGAATACCGTTATTAACCGCTTATATCAGACTTAACATTTTTCTAAAGTTCTGAAGTATATTTTGCTTTAGTATATCAAATAACATGTTTTGTGTGCATTTTTATTTTATTTAACATTTTTGATTTCATTTTACGCTATGCTGTGCATAGCGTAAAAAGTGTCCTTTACATAAATTTTAATAATATGTTCAAACAGTGTTCTCTAGTTCCATTTATGTCTATAAATATAATGAGCTAATTATAATTTCTGAAACGTGTAACTCGAGTTGTAAATAATTAATCTTAAATACACATAAATAATAGCCTGAGGCCTGAGGGATTGGAAGGAGAGTATAAATTTAGTGAAACTAATAAAATTGATTTATGATAGTTTAACTATGAAGCCAGTGCTTGTAAATAGGAGTTCTCTATACTCAATATAGTGGGTTGTGTAAATAATGACCATTAGAGGAGCAGAGAGAAATCCAAGAGCAAGTTGGTGCTTAGCCCCCTAGGGTGGTCATATGGCACCAAGATTTGGCCAATATTCCCCCTCCCCAGTCTTTCTACTTCCTAAATCCGGCAGCTCCTGCCCCAGGGGACTCCCTAACCCCCTCTATTAAACAACCATCCGGCTACAAAAATTCCCTAACAATCAAAATACGTGTTTACTTTGTAATGAAGTGAATTATTAAAGGAATAGAATTTTTTTCATGAGGATAAAAAGAAATTTCTTTATTCAAATGATTTTTGAATCATGCTGATTTTTATAATATTAATATTGAAAGGATCACGAGACTTGTTCTGAATAAAAAGGTCAATGACGCCTCTTTTATAAATAATTTATATTATACCTAAATAAACAGAATACGAAGCATTTCAGTAAAGGATTTAAACAAAGACCAACAATAATGAAATTACTGTATCAAATTTTATTATAGTATCAAATATAAATGATTTCTCAATGTCTAAAAATGTAAATGCACAGCGTTCGAACGCAAGCCATTAATTGAAGCAACAATGCAGTTACAAAAAACAAAGAAAAAATTAACCAAAATTATCCTGTTCACTAAAAAGTATTGTTATAAACAAACTTTTTACTTTTTTAGGAGATCGCTACCTGGTTACACGCATCAGGTATTTAAATATAGTGCATGCCTGAATGAGTACTTTGAATTACTTTACTGAAAATGAGTCTTCTCTGAAATTGGTTAGAGAATCTAAATCTAAATATAGCAAAAGCGCTCATGTGAAAAATTAAACCGCGATCTTCATGAAAGGCTGACAAATTTGGATGCAGAGGCTAAATTTAGCTTACTGAAGAAAGGGGATTGTAGGAAATGGTAATTGAAGGAACAAGGTCTCTATTCTTATTTCCAATCTAAGACAATATAATTCAGTGTCTACTCTTATTTTATCATATTCCTAACCCTTTTCAACCCCTATTTTATACAATTACAGGGAAATAGTGCCCAAGGAACAGTTGCAAAATCCTACAAAATAATGTTTTTAAAATTAATGAAATTTTTTTTTTCTCAAATTGGAATCTTTCTTTGTATTCAATTTGCGACCATTACTTAATTTAAAAATAATCTAATGTATATTTATTATGTGTATTTCAGAACAGGCAATGATTCAGCTATGTGCTTAGATCACAAAACATAATTGACCTTTTCACTAAGTTCGGAATGTGAGATAATTCAATCATTTTAATTACAAATCCGGGAATATATTGAAGAAAACTAAGCTTATAAATTAACATGACAAAAATCCTTTCTTAAAAAATAATCTATAAAAAGTGTCCCCTGCCTAAATATGTTAGGCTTAAAATTCGTGAATCAATTGGTAAGTCGTAAAACGCGGGGCCTGATCGAGTCTCATTTATGGGGAAGCGTTATCAGATGGACCCGGAGAAGCAGTGGACCGTTAAACTCATCTGCAAGACCAGTTTGTTCATATTATCCTCACTTCACCAGCATTCCCCAACTAATCTTACAGGAATCAATGAAATATCAAGTCAATTAGTAATACAAATTAAACAGTTAGGAAAAAATCCTTCCTAAAGACTTAAGATCATTCCTCTTGTATAATTCAATTAGTTTCCAGTCAAGAATTAATTTATTCTCTCTCTGAAACTCAAACCTGTAACGCAAATCTTTATATAAATCATTCCTATGCCTTTTTTGTGGATTCGAATAAGTATAGAGCTTTTTATCATGATTCCCTATGTACTAGATACACCACAAAACTAACTCAACTGCAAAACTTAGAGGATTAAGCATAAAATGCAAAATAGTTTTTATTTCAATTTAATCTTGTATCAATATTAAGTGATTCTTGTAAAGAACTAAATTGTATCTTGTATCCGATTTCCATATCCCAAGACCGAAACCGTTTTGGACATATGGAAATATTTTTGGTTAAATGTCTCTCTGTCGCTCAATTTTTGGGAACCAATATATCCTTAATAGACTGCCAATTGGTGTAACACATAGATTCCTCGCGTTCTGTCTCTAACATAATAATATTATGCTTTTACAAGCCATTATTGTCTATTTTGTTTCATTTTTTCCCACGTTTTTTTTTATTTGTCAAAATTGTTTTGATTTTTTACATGAATTAAAATATCAATTTAGCAACAGTTAAAGAGCGCACGGTCAAATTACTCTGGGGCTATCTGCGGGTTACTTTCGATTAGCTATAAAAGTATCACACAAATTAGATAAGTACTTTTGAAGCTATAGGTGTAAATTAATGTATGTTTGTGCGCATGTGGAAGATGCGAAACAAATGAGCGCCTACCATCCAAATTTCATTAAAATCGGACGTGTAGTATTTAAGTTATGTTGGTTCGCAAAAATTGAGGGACGGACAGACGTGGAACCAAAAATGTTCCCAGATTGAAACGGAATTCTGTTTAGGAATTTTTGAAATCGGAGACAAAATATTTTCATTCTTCAGAACAATCACATAGATTCCGTTACCTTTGGTAAGCTTTGCGGAAGCAAAATAAAAAATACTCTGCCAATTAATGTGGCACATAGCTTCCTCGCAAAGAAAAGACCAAATTAAGAAAAATACCTCGATAAAAATAATCAAAAAGTTGGAACAGCGTGGCACTGATCCAGTAAATATTTAATAAAGTTGAAGAAATTTAAACATTTTTTGGAGAAAGAAAGCCTCCAACAAGCACCAAATGTTAGCGCACATATAATCAATTTAATAAACAAATATAAAACTGCAACCTAATCGTAGAAACCGCTGTGTAAACAGTTTTTCTTTATTTTACCCCCCTCAAAACTAAAAATAACACAAAATAGAATATAACAAAAATTAATCTACTATGCAAGAGCTTTTCAACTATATACACCATATTATAAAAGATTAACTTAAACATTTGTACCCCTATACTCAGAGGTACCAAAGTTATATTTTTAAAAAACAAACAATACAAAAGGGCATTCATTTAACTAATAAATACATATAAATAAAAATTTAATATCAAAAAAGTATTTAAACCCTTTTACCTACAACAAAATTATAAATCGATACAAAAGTACATGTACAAAATTTTTAAAAAATCATCAAATAAAATAGCTTTAATGTACATATCAAGGCCTTTAAAATGATATATGACACAATATTAAAAACAAACAAAAGTGGTCACGTGACACGGCGCACGGGAAAAAGTTTACTCTCATGTTCTCAGCAAGTAGGATGAACTAATGAAATAAAATACACTCAATTTAAAGAGCATTAGTGTGAGATTCAATCGCCGCAATCAGAAATAAAATTGGCCAACTATTATAGAAACTATGGCCATTCAAAGACAAAAATGGAAAAAAATAAAACCAAATAATAACAAAATTATCACCATCTAGGGTACAACCGATGATGTTACGACAAAAACTCATAGGACTAAAGTTGTAGATCTTTTAAAATCAGCCACCACTTGTGCTATGCATTTTCTAATACGACTTACCGTTTAGCCGCAATAAGCCCCCAAACCAGCTTAAAAATCAAGTCACCCATTTATATTTTTTTAAGGGGGGAAGGAGGGGGAAAAGTGAACTTTTTATGATTATTTTGGTCCACAATATGGACGTTGCGCGTCGAATGGCGCAAACCACAAGTCTCTAGCTCTTCTGGAAGTGGGTAAACATTAATGTCAGTCAGTGAGTCAGTTAGCCATGCGGCTTTATAATATAAGACATATTAATTTAGCACGATTTAAAGTGATCAGAAGGTTGAAATTTATCAGGTGTTATCTGCAGGCTACTTTCGACAAACCATAAAAATTTCATAAAAATCAGATGATTACTCTTAAAGATATGGCTGTAAATAAATGTATGTTTGTGAGCATGTGGATGACAAACAAATAAGTGCAGAAGGTTGAAACTTATATGGGACCAACAATGGGCTAATTATGACCTACCATCCAAATTTCATTAAAATTGGACGTGTAGTTTTTAAGATATGGTGGTTCGCAAAAATTGAACGACAGACCGACAGACCGACAGACCGACAGACAGACACGGAACCAAAATTGTTCCCTGATGTCTGAAACGGATTTCTGTCTTGGAATTTTTGAAATCGGAGACCTAATATTTTTTCGTTCTTCAGAACGATCACATAGCTTCCGTTACCTTCGGTAAGCTCGGAAGCAAAATAAAATAAAAAAATAAATATATAAATATATCTAACATATATACAACCCCCTGTGAAACTCACTGACTGACTGACTGATGTATACTAATGTTTACCCACTTCCGCTATAGCTAGAGAGTTGGGGTTTTCGCCATTCGATGCGCAATGTCCGCATTGTGAACCCGAAAAATTGCCAAAAGTTTACTTTTCCCCCTCCCTCCCCCCCTAAGATGAGAAAAACCGTCGTAGCTGTGTTGGATTTTTTTAAAAATTAACGGTTAATTGTAGCGAAAAACTGATTTAACAAACATGTACTGATTTTAAAAGATCTACATTTTTGTTCATAGGTCATTTTGTCGTAGCTTTATTGTTTGTAGTCTAAATGGGGCTATTTTGGTTTTTTATTTTTCCATTTTTGTCTTTGAGGTCTCATATCTTTGGTATTAATTGACCGATTTAAATTCTGATTTTTAGGTTTGAATCTATCACTAATGCCCTTTAAAACAAGACCTTGATATGTTTATAATTCTTCCTATTTGCTGAGAAATTGAGAGTAAACTTTTTCCCGACTGTGCCGTGGTTACGTGACGTCACCAGACAACTTTTTTCGATAAAAATATTCGTTCGCATATCATTTGAAAGCTCTTGACTTGTACATTAAAGCTCTTTTATTTGTTTATTTTTAGAAAAATTGGTACACGTACTTTTGTACCGATTTGTATAATTGTCAATTGTGTCATTTTTATTTTTTATCGAGATAAATTGAAAATAATTATTTTTTAGTTATTTCTTGGATTTGCTAGATTAGTTTATGGTTTAAATGGATGAACAACCCTCCCCCCCCCCCCCTGAACATCTTGGTGTGTACTCAATTGTTTTATTAATGTTTTTTCTAGAAATAAATTGAAAAAACTGTTTTCTTTAGGGTTTATGGTTTTCTTTCTGTTAGTTTATGGTTTCAAATGAATGACCCCCCCCCCCCCCTGCACAACCCCTCTCTAGCAATCCTGCTCATATACTTAGATGCTCTCCCCCCCTTCATTGGAATCGTGAACTCACATATCATTTATAATTTTTTTAAACCCTATACCAAGTGACCACTTTTATCCGATTTAAATATTGGTTCGTATATAATTTGAAAGCCCTTGATTTGTACATTTAAACTATATTATTTATTTATTTTTAAAAAAATTGGTACACGTACTTTTGTACCGATTTGTATGTTTGTTGTTATATAATATTTTTTAAATTTTAAAAGTGGTTTATTATTCTTTATTTGGTTATTTAAAGCCTTTTTGAATTGTTTGTTTATTGAAATATAATTTTGGTACCTCCGGGTACAATGGTACAAATGCCAAAATTAATATTTTAAATAATGATGTATATCGTAGAAAAGCTCTTGAAAAGTGTAGTAAATATTGTTATGTACTGAACTGTGTTAGTTCTTTTTTCTTGAGATAAATTGAAAAAACTGTTTTCTTTAGTGTTTTTTCGGATTTCTTTGATTAGGTTATGGTTTAAATGGATGAACACCCCCCCCCCCCCTCTGAACACCCCCTCTCTAGCAATTCATCTCATATTCCTAGACACACTCCCCCCCCCCCCCCCCCCCGCTTCATTGGAATTAGTAAACTCCCATATCTTTTATGATTTTCTTTAACCCTCTACCAACAATTATAAGTAGTAACATATTGTTAGCTCAATTCTCCCCCCCCCCCTCTTCCATTATTTCTAATTACACCATCACTAGGAAACCCCTTTGTACTCCCTATTTCTTACTTATAAGTAGTAACATATTGTTAGCTCTATTCCCCCCCCCCCTCTTCTATCATATCTTATTACACCACCACTAGGTAACCCCTTTGTACTCCCAATTTCTTACATCTAAGTAGAAACATATTGTTAGCTCTATTCCACCCCCCCCCCTCCCCCCTCTCCTATAATTTCTTATTACATCATCACTAGATAACCCCTTTGTACTCTCTATTTCTTACTTATAAATTAGCTATTTATTATAAATTAACTATTTCTTAATTATAGTTAGCTCTATTCCACCCCCCCCCCTCCCCCCTCTCCTATAATTTCTTATTACATCATCACTAGAAAACCCCTTTGTACTCTCTATTTCTTACTTATAAATAGTAACATATTGTTAGCTATATTCCCCCCCCTCTCCTATAATTTCTTATTACACCATCACTAGGAAACCCCTTGGTTCTCCCCTATTGAACTCCGTTGTTGAAATTTCCATAATTTCATAATTACTAAGCCTAGTGTTTTCCATTTACTACTTTTGGTGGATACATTCAATTACTATTGATTATTTGATTAAAATATATCATAAAATTGACTTCTCCTCGCCGGGAATCGAACCCGGCCTTTCTCCATCCGCAATAAAAAATATTTTCCTTTTTTTTAAAGCAATCTATACACTCTATTTCTATTGAACTTCGTGGTTGAAATTTCCATAATTTCATAATTACTAAGCCCAGTGTTTTCCATTTACTACTTTTGGTGGATACATTCAATTACTATTGATCATTTGATTAAAATATATCATAAAATTGACTTCTCCTCGGCGGGGAATCGAACCCGGCCTTTCTCCATCCGCAATAAAAAATATTTTCCTTTTTTTTAAAGCAATCTATAACATCTTAGAATGTCGTAGAACCTTCACTTAAGATCATTAAATTTTCTCCCTAGCAAAAATACAGATATAATACATATTTTTACTTGCTAAATCCTACTCAGCCTTAGATCTTCTTAGCTTTCCCGTATACCACATCTCACAGCATATTTCTAGAAGCTAAAGCTATGTACCCCCCCCCCCCCCTTCTAATCAATATGAATTATTCAAGTTCTTTGTAAGAGTGCACTTATTATATTATATCATATCATATCATATTATATCATATCATATTTTATTATATCAAATCATATTATATTATATCATATTCTTAAAAACCACAGAGCATATTCCTAGACACTATGTACCCCCCCCCCCCTCCCACCCCTGTACCAATCTATAGAAATTATTCAAGTTCTCTGAAAGAGTGCGCACATGTAATTTTTTACCTTAATTTTGTACCAGCTCCTATACAAAAACCAAACCCTATACAAGTACCAACTCTTATTAGTACCAGACCTATACAAGTACCTGGCCACTCGTCGGGCGGAGTTCGGCCGTAGGCCGAACGACGACCCGGCGAGTATATATATATATATTTACATTTTTAAATGACTATGTCAGTTCTAGGCCGTTCTATGGCACAGCTCTTTCTTTCTAACAGAAAATTACCTAAGAAAGAGAAGTAGTAATCCCTGGCGAATTCTTTTCTGCCCCTTCTGTTTTATAGCCCTCAGGGGTGTACTCGAAAAAGAAAAGAGTAATTGATAATACGATTTGATACAAAACTTCAAGAATTTTTGAAGCTATTGAATCAGATCCTTTTAAGACACCAGTCACCTCATCCGGATATTTGGTGACTAACTAAACTTTGTGTATTTCGTGTTCTAAAATTGAGCTTTAAATATTCTTTTAGTATTCAATTTCATAATGGTTTTTAATGAATGGGTGCACGTTGACAAAAGGTATATTCCATGTGATTAAATTATCTCAAAAATAAGGTCGTATTATGAGTATGAACAAATGAATATGTTGATTTTATGAGAATAAAAACTCATTTTGTTAATGACATAATAGTCCAGTAGAGTTGGACAAAAATCACCCAATTCGGAAATAATCCCTACAAAAGGTTTCTTTTGTTTTAATGGCCCCATTTGTGACCTATTATGTTTTATCAATCTAGGTTTTCCCCCTCATAGGACCTGTGGAAAAGGAGGGAGGGGTAGGTGGTCCAAAAATCTGCTCTTGGTTTTTGCAACAGCTCATAATTTAAAGCCCTCTTTATTTATTTATTTTTTTAGTTTATGTTATATAAGTGAAACCCCTCACACACGTCATTTTTGGGGTTACATTTTTACCCCTCTCCCTTATCCTCTGCTTTGGTGAGGGGGAAACCCTAGGATAGTCATATTGGGTCACAAATTAGGTATTCAAACAAAAAAAACCTTTTGACGGAATTATTTACGATTGAATGTTTAGCACTACTGGCCTAACATTTGTCATATATTTTAAACAAGTTAATCTAAACATTAATTTATCAAGTATTATCAGAGAGGAGATAAATAGCTTTAAAGAAGCTTTATATAAAAACGATTCTGACTAAAGGATTATCTATAGTGTTTTTTGTCTAAATAAAAAAAAGAAGTTGAAGGGCTTTTTTTCTTACTCCAAGTACATTTCTTGTGTGTCAAGGAAGGTTGATTAATGATGGGCCCGGTGTAGGAGTGTAGGTAAATACTGCTGAATGGTCAAGTAAACTACCCGTGTTTTACATATGAATAGAAACGCTTTCTTCCCTCACAAAGCAAACTACACGAAACCTATGCAAATGTCTCTAGCCTGTATAAGAAAGTAGGCACTTACTTGAACTCAGTGTAAAAGTACCAGCAGAGTCGTGATCTGTCAGATTTGTTTTTTAACAGTTTACATTCTTTTCTAAAAAAAGAGGAAGAAACTTTTGAATAGAATGCTCGATGCTTCCACGCAAACAGGAATATTATATGGAACACTATAAATGGAATAGTTAAATTATTATTTTAACTTTTTCCCTCTCTTGCTCTTTTACGGCAAAGAGTAAGCATGAGAATTGAATAAAAAAAAGAGCCAGTTCAGGTTGTCAGCAGAATTACACGATTTAGGCATCCCCAAACACGACTTTGACCATTGTCAGCTTTTCCATGCGTGTCAAGTCCGATTGTATATCCGTCGGGATATTTCAAACTTCTTTTAGCACAATAACTCAAGATAACCTCTATTCATCAGAATAAAATTAAAATGTGTACAATGTTTGTTACATAATAAATGTATTGCTTAATATTTCGAACATTACAGCCGATTTTATTATAATTTTTGCAATCCTTGTCACACTTTCTTCTAATGATATATATATATATATATATATATATATATATATATATATATATATATATATATATATATATATATATATATATATATATATATATATATTTATTTAGTAAAGCATTTAAATTGTAAAATGTCCAAATGATTTCCACAAATAAGTAAGCTTATAATTAGAAGTGCCTTATAATTTCAAAAACAATTAAAAGACAATCGCACTAATAGCTTGTAATTTTAAATTTGTTTATTTATAGAATCATAAATTGTGAAAAACAGTAAATAACACACATATAAATAATATTAACAGTAAATAGTAACACACACACATATAATATTTGCTATTAATTATACAAGTGGTACTTTAGCGTCTTAGTTTTGAAAATGTCTAGTTACATCTATATTTAAAAATACAGAGTCAAATTTTAGATGTATTAGAATATAAATTCCTTTAAAACTATGGTACATATATACAAACGCTTTTATTACATTTTTCTCTTTAAACTCAGTTTCATGCTATTACCAGCTATAAAAATATTATGGAAGATCTTACAATTTCAATTTTTATTTCTGCATTTTAAAATATTATTGAAAATATATTTTTTTATTATTATTAGTCATTGGTGGATACCCTTATGTGCCAAACTTAGCTAGGGAAAAGTATTAGAAAGTAGGGACTATAATTCTAAGTTACCAATAAAACCTGATTAAATTTTCAAAGAAATATAGTGACTATATTATTCCGGTGACTATGGTATATGGTGACTATGGTTTTCTAAATCAAAATTATCTATTATCATCAGTGAGATGTAGAATAAATAAATTTATAATTACACTAGAATCGAGGTAATTAAATCCAATTTCCATAGTGAATTCAATCATGAGATTCCTCTATAGTATGTTTTATTTTTCCTTTCACTAGCACTGATGGTTGCTTCGTATTCGCACCCTAGAATTAAAATTAAAATTTAGTTTGTGGAGGGGCGATCCATTTTTTTATAATTTTGACATCAACTTACCTCGTAGGGGTGTTTTATATGAAAAACATACAGCTATTTCAGTATTAAACATTATTATTCAGATTAGTAGTGACTTTATTAATTAATATGCTTGACATTAAATTTGGAAGTTTTGTTGAAAATTGTCCACCCTATATAAATAGATATACATTTTTTGTTCCATATATTTCATCTGCATGGGTAAGATAATAATGAAGGTCGATTAATACATTTTAATTGTTTAAAATAACTATTTATCTTAAAAAGAAATTATTAAAATCTCAGTTGGAACCATTAATTTAGCAGTAAACACTAAATAAATTATTTAAGTTTTAAACAAAATTTATATAATACCTATTTCTTATTTTAATAAATATCTAGCAATATAACCTTTGGATAAATAAAGTAATATTTTTACTACGACTTCAATATATATCCTCTTTATTAGGGTAAAGTTTTCGAAGAAAAAAGGAAGCCTAATAAAAAAAGCCTTCATTTCGGAAGTTAGGCTAACCCGCGAAGGGCCTTAGTCGCAAGCATGGGATTACGTATCTGCAGTAAAAACTTTCTTCACTAAAACTTTGACTTAACTAAATTTAACAAGTAACTTGGAGCAAATCCACTTTACTCTATGAGTAGACAGCCTTAGAATGCAATAAATATTTTATACACAAAGATTTTAAAGCAAAGCCTACACTAAAGTTTCGTATAAATACATCGGTAAAGTTATTCCAGTGTAAAACATTTTTGACGATTTTTTCTTTTTTTTTTGAGGAGGTATAAAATATGATTAATTTTTAATTTTACATTAATACAACTCTGTCCGACATTAATCGTACCAAATTTTACTATAAACATAATCATATCTTCCGGTGTTTTCTATTTTTCGGGTTTAAATTTTATAACAAAGTAGAATTTTATTCAACTACAAACAAATATGAAGTCAAACTACAAACAAAATATGAAGTCAAACTCGGATAATCCACCTGTGTGTCCTACTATGTTTGCTATTTTCTCGAGTGTACAATATCCCCAACTAAAACCTAACCTTAAAAAGGGGCCAAGTTCTAGACCCCTTCCTAAAAAAGTCAGCCTATCAAAGAAGTGATATCTACATTACCACATGTGATACTACAAGTGGCCAAGTCTGCTCTTTATTTAGTCCGTAAACTCACTCCACTCCTACATTTAGGAGCAAGACTACTCTTTTATTTTTATTGCTTAAAACTTGGCCAGTTTCTAAATGAGGCATAAAACAGACTTGACCGCAACGTAGATATCGCTACCTTGATAGACTGATTCTTTTGGGAGTGGCCAGGAACTTTTTTGTTTTCTTCCGAGTTCTCTCTTTCCCATTACTCATGTGACTTCTATGCAACATCATATTATAATGGTGCTTTATTCATTCAGAAACTGGCCAAGTGTTAACCAAATAAAACTTAAAGAGCAGTGTTGTTCATAATGTATACATCACTACTTTCATAGACTGACTTTGGAGGGGGTCTGGAACTTGGCTCTTTTTTCAGGGTTAGGTTTTTGTTGGGGATATCATTCTATTTTGCTGGCTTTTGCATCATGGGCGTTGTTTCTGTTTATTACGAGGCACAGGACGGATTATTTGGGCCTCTTTTGAGGAACTGAGGAATTGGTCTATTGGGCGGTGTAAATATCATGCACAAGATACCTAAGTACGATCTTGCAAGTACGATCTTCAAACTTCTACATAATCTGCGAGAAAAGAGGGAGGAGGAGAAATCTGCGAGAAAAGAGGGAGGCCTTTTTTTTCTTTTCTTTTTTTAAAAAAAAAAAAAAAAAAAAATCTCACAGAAAGAAAAAGTGATCAGATTAATTGTCAAGACAATACCCAACCGGGTTTGTATAAAATACAAATCGATTCAAAAGTTCGATATTTTTCAAAAATAAACAAGTGACACAGCCTTAAAGTTAAAATCGAGGCCTTTCAAATGGTATGCAACAAAAATAGCAAAATCTTTTATAAAGGTGATCACATGACTCGGCACTCGGGAAAAAGTTTACTCTCATGTAATCAGAAATAAAATCGGTCAAAAATTGACCGATTGAAAATTGACGCTATGAGAGCTCAGTCAAAAAATAAAAATATTAATAAAATCCTACTTCAACTGAAGGTATGAAAAAAGTCATAAAATCATACTTGTAGATCATTCAAAATCAGTAGCTGTTTGTGCAATCTGACTTACGGTTAATTCATAATTAACTAAACGTTGCATATTCCATTTGTGTTTATTTTAGGGGGTGAAAATGAAATAAATTAACTTTTTGGAATTTTCTCGTCATTTGCACGGCTTTAGTGTGTACGCAATAAGTGCGCCAAATTTCTTTACTTAAGCTTATTATTATTATTATTTATTTATTTTTTTTTTTTTCAAGTTTCAAAACGCCATCTTGTGAGGAAGTAGTGATATGAGCGTGATAATTACCGGGTGAATTTGTTCAAGTAAAGATACTCCATATGCTTACTGGTACTCAGCTTTGCGGTCAGATTTTTTTTTCAAGGAAAGTGACATTATTGTGTACAAATTAATATGAAAATGTTTTAATCAAAGTTGTTAGAAGTATTTTTAAGATATGTTTATTAACGATTTTTAAGAGTCCTAGTGGGCAGCGTTCCCAAATCTAAAGCTAAAACTTATTTCTCTAGTTCCCCTGTGGCAAATTTGATCGAAACCAGTTTAATAATTTAGGCTCATCGCGACAGAGCAGACCAGTAATGACCGAAAGTCATTTAAATAAACTACAATGTTGATTGATGAAATCTTAAACGGGCAAATCTATAAAATTTCATTCATATATTATATTATGAGCTGATCATTCAAAAGATTTAGTTCAATAACCAAACAACGTCTTCACATAAAAAGATTTACTTGTACTTTCGAAGTCGATCCAGTAAAATCTAGATTAAATGAAGGAGGCTGCTTTACTACAGCCGATACCGGTCAATTATTATAAACAATTATTATATACAACCTGGTTGATTTTTAGTTTGCTTTTAAACCATTGGCGACCTTTGTTACTAACTGACTATGCTCATAATATATCTTGTGCAATTATAAATATTTATTCTGAGGTAATGAAAATTAAATGAGAATTTGTTGTACGACACGCTTGTAAATTATACCAAAGTCTAATATGGCTGATGAACTCAAGAGAGATATTTTTGAGAGACAGTCAGACGGTTCTCTGTTTTCGTTTGATGAAGCCGCAGTTTGACTGAGTCACTGACTTAGCCCAGAGTTTTTAAGCATCTTTGATCTTATATCTTATACATCTGCTCTTATGACTGATACTATTCTTCCTTTATACAGCCTCTGAAGGATAATTGCAGTAAATATTTATTGGCAAATGGGGATCATAATTGACAAATGAGGATCATAAATGACCAATATTAATATTGTTTACAAATTAAATTATATGTAATTAGTAAATAGAAAGTAAACAGAGTATAAACAATAGTAACTAATTACTATAATTAGTCTTGGGCTACAAAATCACAGTAATTTAATTTGACGTATTAGCAATAGATCAATAGATAAATATCTATGGCAATCAGAGCAAAAACATTTCTCTTTTTCCTAAAAAAAAAAAAAAAAAAAAAAAAATAAATAAAAAATAATAATAAAAAAAAAATGATTTCATTATAAAAATACCAAAAATAAAGTTTGTATAATTTCACCATAATCATATAACAATACAATATAATGCCACCTCTGTGCATGTCCGCTGTAACGAATACATCATAAGTAATTTAATAATTTATTAAATTTATTATTTTTATTTCAAATTGAGTAAAGTAAATATTTATTTATTGTTAGGTACTGCCATGTATAATTTGTCAGTAGAGAACGAGATCACGGCCCTGTAACTCCAAATCTCGCAATTTCACACCATAATGTGACTTTTGAACTATGCCTAGGTTTTCTTGTTATTCTTGAGTTTCATTATTATTATTTTGAATTTTCCTACATGAATTTCGATGATTCTTTTGGTTTCTATATTGTTTATAAAATGGTGTAACCATTCAATGGCATTTTTATTTATTCTGATTTATTTAATGTTAAAAAAAGGGCGATTTTTCTTAATACACAATATATTACGAGGGCAATGCGGTAAAAAAGTGATTTTAATAAGTGCTATTTTAGAAATAGAGAAATTAATTCTAGCTCTAACTTTAAAAAATTCTATAATTTAGTCCCAATAAACACAAATCTAACTGTATAAGTCATTTACATGTACATTAAGTTTCCGAAATATAATAAGCTAATATTATGATATTTGCATTATTTAATGTGCTTTATTTTTACTTTTAGCGGATTTTCGAAGAAAATTAAGCTATTGCAATGGCTTCAAATTTTTTGAAAATTTTCTCCATGCGAATCCGTTTTAGACCATTCTTAATTGATTCCTCAAATTTAACTCTTTTTTATGTATGTGTCTCTCCAGACGATCCTAGGATGCACTTAAAAAAATCCAATCAAATGTTTAAATGTCAATAACATCAAAAGAAAGGATGAATTCGTTGGCCAGAATTTTTGGAGTCCATTTAGGGGTCAAATTTTGACAATTTAGGGTCAAAAATAGCATCAAAACGTGTTTATTCCATTTTAACCCCCTTCTTATATGAAAAAAAAGACAAAAGTGCACATAACAACAATTACTGTACTCTTAAAGAGCTTTCCAACGACATGCATCTTAAAGGGTATATAGAATTTTGACTTTTGGTACCCCGCACCCCTGTGTACGGTTGTGTAAGGTTGTCTTCATGACTATTGACTTAACATTGTCTCCATAACGATTGTTTGGACATTTAATCAAGATTGGATCAATAATGGCCACTGCGCATGCGGAAATTTAAAATTAATAAGACCTTATAATTTAAATATAAAATTTAAAATGAATTATAATAAATCTAGCCGTTAAGCCCATGGCAACGTGCAAAATAAATGTGGTTACCTTAGCAAAAAAAAATAATTTCGAGGTAAGTCGTCACCATTGTTTAATACGCAAATTTCTTTGAAAAATCGCTCATTAAGTCGCATGATGCATGACTGAACTTTTTAAATGATTATTATTTATTTAATTTGAATAGCTTTTATTATTATATAAGTCAATTGTTATAATTAATGACTTTGGTTATGCTAAAGTAATAAATAATGATTAAAAAAAAATATTTTTTAAGAATAAAATTTAGTTTAAATGTGTATAGGAGAAAGTTCGGTGTTTTGACTGAGATTTTGTGGATATCAAACATAATGAATGGTTTGTATCACTTGTTAAAAGAAATATTAACACTGTGCTATTATAAAATATATGTTTATTGGTCTTGACCACAATATTTAAATTAAATTCTAAATCAGACCGGTTTCAGCCTCTAAAATACTAAGATATAACAGGTATATTGAGTATGACGGCTATCTTCAGTGCCTTATATTTATAGACTGAGTCAGTTTATAAATACTGTTATAAGAACAGTGGTTATAATGGTTATAAACGTTTATAAAAAAATATTTTTAGACTGAGTCAGTCTATAAATATAAGGCACTGAAGATAGCCGTCATACTCAATATACCTGTTATATCTTAGTATTTTAGAGGCTGAAACCGATCTGATTTAGAATTAAATTTAAATATTGTGGTCAAGACAAATAAAATTATATTTTATAATAGCACAGTGTTAATATTTCTTTTAACAAGTGATACAAGCCATTCATTATGTATAGGAGAAGTTTTGTTTGATTTTTTTTTTTTAACGGACCGATTTTCTTTTTATTGTGGTAGCCCAATTCCTCAAATCCTAATATATACTTGTCAAAAGAAATAATTATATTATATATTTCCATTTCTCTACCTTTGTGCGGAACTATATCCAAAGCTGGCTATTACATTGAAAGTGGTGGTTTTTGTCGTAGAGAGACTTTATTTATTTACTCATGGGGCCTTAAAATGTGTAAATTAATCAAAATCGGATTTTCACAACATGACAATGAGTGATTTCTCTGTGAGTGTACTTCTTGTATCAATAGTTACAAGTGTAAAGTTAGGTGTACCCACATCTAGCTGTGTAAAGTTAGAAATTATCAAATCATCCAAAGAAAAAAAATAACTACATTAGAAGAAATACAAAGTTTATAAATATATCTGCTATTTAAATATTAGATTTAATTATAATCTGAGATTTTTAAATTAAAATGTCCCATTATTACTAAATATTCGCCATCATATCTACAGTTAATTAATTTCTATATAATATAACATAAGAATTAATTAGTGTTTAAGTTTTTATACCCCACAGCGTTTTTGAAATCATGAAAAAAAAAAAAACTAGAAAAACAAAAACAATAAAGATAAACCTAAAAGAGAAAGAAAAATAACTTTTTAATTATATTTAATCCTTTATGTTCTTATTAAATTTAATATAATGCAAGTAAATGAGGGCAATGTTCTTTCATCAAACACTTAATATTAATAATTAAAATATTAACGTAATAATAACGCGACTGTGTGTTTAGAAAGGAAACTTTGTAATAAAGTGACAAGATTACACTTTTTAAAAAAGTAAAAACATATTTCTGTGAAAATAATTTTGAGATTAATGAGTTAAAATATACTCATGATTACAAATGTACTTATTTTTTCTTTATTCTTTACATTTTCAAATGGTAATAATGCGAGTTTGGAGTAGGTACATTAATTTTACTTTACGTTTTTTCTTGTTGAATTAAATAGGAATGGGTTTGACTCATATTGGTTTCGATAAAACGTATCTAGATAAACTACAAGTGTAATCTTATTAAACTAGGTTTGTAAAACTTTATTTTAAACAAATAAAATATCAAAGCGTACAGTAATCATAACTTTTGCTTTTCAGGCAAAATAACATATTTTAAGTGGGGTAAGTTAAAAGGGGAGAGCTTTGCTCTTTAGCTGCATATCATTAAGTAGCAGTCGTTCTTCATTTACTTGCTGTGACTTCATTTACTTGTCCTGCTGTGACTTCATTTACTTGTCCTGCTGTGACTTCATTTACTTGTCCTGCTGTGACTTCATTTACTTGTCCTGCTGTGACTTCATTTACTTGTCCTGCTGTGACTTCATTTACGTGTCCTGCTGTGACTTCATTTGCTTCTCCTTCTGTAACTAAACACAAGAAGTGGACTGTAAGAAAGAATCCAAAGTCTAATAAGCAGCACCATTTGAAACATACCACCTAAGAGACACACACTTCCTAGACCAAGGTAGCACATAGATTTAATTTGGAGATTTGAATGTGCCAGATTAATGGACTCATATAATCTCCTACCTAAAAAAAAAATAAAAATAAATAATAATACTTTGTCGGAGGTTTACATAGAAGTATGGTGACTACACTTATAAACTGAGTACAATGAAATTTGGTATACTTATCGTATACAGTTGTACCTCAAAATCGAGGTGAAATAAATTAATAACATGATTCACATAATTGTTTCAAATAAAGGGATTTACTAAAGAATAGACATAAAAACTTAACAAAGTTAAAACTGAAGTAAAAACTTTAACAGATCATTTAGATTCAAAAACAACTAATTAAGTGAATAATATTGGTTAAATATACATGTGCTGGTGTATATAAATGATGTAGGAATTGGAAAATAATGGTATCTTTACAGATAGCTTACATATATTGCAGTTAAATAAATTAATAAATAAATAAATTGAATTTTCCTTGCACTAAACTACTTGCTTCCGAGCTTACCGAAGGTAACGGAAGCTATGTGATCGTTCTGAAGAACGAAAGAATTTTAGGTCTCCGATTTCAAAAATTCCAAGACAGAAATCCGTTTCAGACATCAGGAAACATTTTTGGTTCCGTGTCTGTCTCTCGGTCTGTCAGTCTGTCTGTCGGTCAGTCGGTCTGTCGTTCAATTTATTTGAACCAACATATCTTAAAAACTACCCGTTCAATTTTAATGAATTTGGGTGGTAGACCATAATTAGCCCATTGTTGGTCCCATATAAGTTTCAACCTTCTGCGCATATTTTGTTTCTCTTCCACATGCGCACAAACATACATTTATTTACACCTATAGCTTCAAAAGTACTTATCTGATTTGAATGAAACTTTTATAGTGTGTCGAAAGTAACCCCCACAGATAGCCCCAGATTAATTTGAACCATCTGCACTCTTTAACTTTTGCTATGTCCTCCTAAACCTCGACTAATTAACGGACGAGTTGACTGGGACTTTTTTTCAGACACTAGTAGACGAAAGACTAGACCTTAGAATTTCACTAAAAACTACAACAGACATTGACGAAGCAGTACAAGTACTAACTGAGACCATACAGACTTCAATCTGGGACTCGACTCAATCATTCACTAACAGAATTGACCGTAGATTTAGCTTACCAACTGACATACGGACATTAATAACAGAAAAAAGACGTGCTAGGGCCCACTGGAAACAAACTAGATACCCTTCAGACAAACGGACGTACAATATAGCAAGTAGAAGACTGACAAACTTATTGAGACTCTACAAGGAAAACAAATTTAGGACATTCACTTCACAACTTACCGACCAAGACAGATCATTGTGGAACGCAACCAGACGGATCCTCTCCCACAAATCCATCCCTTCTCCCATCCTAAAACCTGACAATTCCTGGGCAAAGTCTGAAACTGAAAAAGTTGAAGTCTTTGCTCAACACGTTACAAACCTTTTCTCCCCGCATCCTGATGTAATAGATCACACCCATGCAAACCTTATACACCAAGATCTCTTATCTCCCCTACAATTATCTCCACCTCCTAAAGCTTTTAATCCGTCAGATATAATGTATATTATTAAACACCTCCCTACACGTAAATCTCCTGGTTATGACCTTATTACCTCTGAAATCCTAAAACATCTTCCAAAAAAAGGTATCCTATTCCTCACCTACATATTCAACTCCGTCCTTAAAACCACTCACTTCCCCACCCAATGGAAATTCGCCACCATTGTTATGACTCCTAAACCTTCCAAACCTCCTCATCTTCCCTCATCCTATCGTCCTATAAGCCTTCTCCCAGTGATGGGGAAACTCCTAGAAAAACTCCTTCTCCGTAGACTCCTTCCCTTACTCAGACCATTCCTACCTGACCATCAATTTGGTTTCCGTGCTCACCATTCCACCATCCAGCAGTGTCATCGCATAGTCGATGTCATTTCCTCTACCCTTGAGAAAAAAAAGTTTTGCTCAGCTGTCTTTCTGGACGAGGCGCAAGCTTTTGATCGAGTTTGGCACGCTGGGCTGCTTTGGAAACTCAAGGCCGTCCTTCCTTTCACTTACTACCTCATCCTTAAGTCCTTTCTCACTGATAGGTATTTCTGTGCAAGTTTAGGAACCTCTTCCTCATCCATCTGCCCTGTAAGAGCTGGAGTACCTCAGGGCAGTATCCTCGGACCTCTCCTATATTCCTTCTACACACATGACATCCCTCAACACCCTTCCTCAGTCCTTGCCACCTTTGCAGATGATAATAATAATAATAATAATAATGTCTTTATTTCTAAATAACAAAATTTTGTATAGCAGTATAACAAAAGACTTTGACACCCATGGCCTCAAGCCGTCGGGCGGAGTTGCACGTCTAACAAGATAATAAACAAGTAAGATCATATAATATACATAAACATATAAACAAGAAAGAACACAGTATAGTAAATATTTCATTTCCACGGTAGAGCATACTTTTAATTAATTATAAAAATTTCATTACAAACATACACATATACATATATGTATTATATACATATATATACACACACATACATATATATTTTGATATTTAATTTTAAAATATTAAGCGTAATTTATAGTAACTACGTGCTAATTTATTTAGTTTATTATTTATTATATATATCCATTTTTTTTTTTTTTTTTTTTTTTTTTTTTTTTTTTTTTGATTATTTTTTATTTTATTTTATTTATTTATTTTTATTTTTATTTTTATTTTTTTTTTTTTGTTACATGTTTAATTAAAGTTAAATTCATCAATCAGCTTTTTCCTGTAAAGCCAAGCCCTTTTGATATAATTTGCCAATTTTTCCCAGTTTTCACCGTTCATCCAATTTTTGAACTCGTCCGAATCCAGGGTGCTTTTGCCCAGAAAATACATCCTATATTCACTAAGGATTGGACACACTGCAATAAAGTGAAAACTGTCCTCCTTTTGATTGAGATTGCAGAGAGCACACCTCCAGTTGTTTTCATCTCTCCCGTGTCTAAAGTTAAGGTTCAGTGTTTCACCTCTTGCCCGCATTATCCAACTCAACAGCCGTCTATCCTCCACACGTTCAAGTATATTATTGTCTTTTCCAAAGCATAATGTCTTATAGTGAATATGGAAAATAGCATTGTTGGCTTTCCGTATATTTTCACTTCCGTTTTCCGCTTCCATGTGCTCGATTAGTCCGATCATGTCCTTTCCTAGTGTACATATATTATCCGTATTCAAAGTCTGTCCGTGAGTATTTGCAAGTTCTATCCAATTTCTGCACCAAAATACCTTTTTTTTAAGAACTTCTTTTACAAAAAAATTTGGTAGTCTATCTTCCGGCAGGTCTAGGGCCTGAAGCACATAATTTAGGTTGGTCCTAAGGGTTTTATAGTAAAGAGGTTGAATCCCTGTTTCAAGATAAAGAACATAGTTAGGTGTGCTCATAGGTAACATAAATATCTTTTTTAGGAAATAGCGTACTATTTTCTCCACCGATTCCGACTGTATGTATCCCCATACCTGCTGTCCGTACAGAACAATCGATTCTACAGCACTTGTAAATACTTTATATTTTACTCGGAAGGAAACATTATTTTGACAAAAAAGATTAGACCAGAGACTGTTGATAGCCCATTTCCCCGATTTTAATTTTTCTTCTAAGTGCATTTTCATGCTTAGGTTGGACGTAATAGTTATTCCTAAGTACCTATATTGTGATACTACTTCAATTGGCTCGCCTTTAAACCACCATTTTTCCTTCTTAGAATTTTTAGCACCGTTCCTAAAAATCAATATTTTCGATTTCTCTAGATTGACCACTAGTGACCAACGATTACAGAATTCTTCAAGCTCTAATATCATTTTCCTCAAACTTATAGGATCCGGCGCTAATAAAACCAGATCGTCGGCATACATCAGCAGTTTTATATTTTTTCCATTTATGCATATTCCTTCGGATAAGGTCTCGTTTAAATCGTTTATATAGAGGTTGAACAAAATGGGGCTAAGCGGGCATCCCTGTCTTAGCCCGGCTTTAATTTCAAAAAAAGGAGTGACACCTCCCTGATTCCATACACACGCCTCCGTATTGCTATAAATCAATTTAAGAGCCATAATAAATTTTGTCGATACTCCTAAGACGGCCAACTTGTAGTACAAAGCTTCTCTATTTATAGTATCGAAAGCCGCCTTGAAGTCGACAAAAAACGCGTAGACTTTCTTTCTTTTGACGGATGTGTGCAGTTTGATAATACTCATAAGATTAAATATATTGTCACAGGTGGAGTAGGATTTTCTAAATCCAGCCTGATTCTCTACGATTACCTTATTACTATCCGTCCATTCTATGAGTCTTCTATTAAGCATCCCAGTATACAACTTGCCTAAAGTATCTAAGAACGATATGCCCCGGTAATTAGAAGCCTCGTTGGGGTCTCCCTTCTTATAAATAGGGAAGATGATTGATTTATTTATTTTATTAGGCAGCTGTTCTAGATTGTAACAATTGTTAAGTAGGCAAACTATTTTCTCGAGTAAAATATCAGGCGCGTTTTTATAAAACTCTACCGGTATTCTGTCAATGCCTGGAGCTTTATTGTTC
The DNA here is from genome assembly GCA_951217055.1 of Gerris lacustris. NCBI lineage: Eukaryota > Metazoa > Arthropoda > Insecta > Hemiptera > Gerridae > Gerris > Gerris lacustris. The sequence continues at coordinate 59,196,656 of OX578276.1, read as the reverse complement.
TTCGATTTGTTCAAAATAATTTTAAGTTCCTCTAAGCTAAACATTTTATCCAGTTGTTCCACATATTTAGGCTCTAGGTTATTACTAAGTATATAAGGTGTTGGTTTAGTCTGGTTTAACAGCTGATTGAAGTGTTCTACCCAATTTTCACTTCCGATTGCACCAGCTACAGAGTTTTTGCGTCCGTTATATTTTTTTGCTAATCTCCAAAAGCTTTTAGAGTCTACTGCTGCGTCAAACTCCGCACACGCATTTTCATAAAAAAGCTTTCTTTTCCCTTTATATATTAGTTTGTAATTCTTATTTGCAGATAGATATAAATCCCTAGTATACTGATTACTACGCTTTTTTAGCAGTGCTAGAGCATTAAATGACTTTTTCCTGGCCTCTTCACAAGTTTGATCGTACCATGGTTCTTTATATACTTTTTTATCTTTCGACAAATATTTTTTGCCACCGGACGCACTGTCCTTAATAATTGTGGTAATACATTCGACTATTTCATCAACACTGCATGGCCATGGTTTTATTTTACTAATTAGTGAGCTAACATTATTTTTATATTCTTGGTTGTCGTGTTCAGTCCATACTAGTTTCGGCAGTAGAGGCATAATGTTCTTCTTATCCGTTAGTAATTTTTCCCCCAATTTAATTTTGAGTGGCAAGTGGTCTGAAAATAATTCCGATATAATTTCCATGTCTCGTACATAATCTAATGTGGGGAGGCTGACGCAGCACAAATCATTTACAGAAGAACCCATCGCGCCTATGAAGGTAAACTCGCCCTGTACATCGCTCCGTGTTCTACCGTTAAGTATTACCAGATTATTGTCTGTACAAAATTCAAGTATTTTTTTCCCCTTGTTATCTACGACTTTATCTTTCGATTTTCTTTTTATTTCGAAGTTGCCTAAAGTTTCCCCCATCATAAAATCCTTGTCTAGTTCTTGCCCTTCTCCAATCCGAACATTAAAGTCCCCTACTAACATATAATTATAAAGCTCATCATTATTTTCAAAAAATTCAATTAATTTATTAAAATTATCGGACCATTGATTACAATTAAGGTATAATGGGATTATAGTTAAATCGTAAATATTTGTCTTGACAGAAATGCAGTTTTTTCCCCCGATCTCTATGAAACATAGTTTACTATCTTTCTTTACTCCCGTTAAAATTCCACCGCTTGCTCTACCGTGTTTTGCTTCTCTCCGCGCATATTCCCATTTTACATAAAAATTCGAAAAATAGTTACAATAATTATCTGTTTTATCCTGTTCAACATGTGTTTCAATTAATATTATAATATTGAAACTGTTTATGAAATCTAGAAATGCATGTTGTTCTAAGCAGGATTTAAGTCCTCCTACATTATACACTAACAAATCCATATCCGGTGAATTCCCGTCCAGTAATTTCATATTCTTCTGAGGCCGTGCAAGGTGTAAAGGTTTCTTCTTATGTCATATAGTATGCTGTACATTTTCTCCTTGAATCCTGTTTCCGTTTTTCCAAGTGTTCTTTAGTTGTTGGTACCACTCTTCCGTTTCTTCCATTATCATCTTGGATAACTCCGGAATGCAATTTTTCCCTTCTAACGTCTCTAGATCCAAATCATCATTTAAATTAAACTTTATGTTGTTGACAACAATACTTGTAAAGGTTATATACATTTTAAAATCTAGCTTCTTTTCTTGCTCCCTAAATTTTAATTCTTTTTTCAGCAGTCTCAGAAATCCTCTCTTCCTACGCACGTCCACCGTGAAATCTCTATCGATGCCGTAATGAGTGCCACTTAGTTTTCGAGCATTTTTGAGTACCTTGTTTACCTCTTTTTCGCTCGGGAAGGTGACCAACAGAGGCATATGTGATTTACCACGTCCTATTGCCTTTACATTAATAATATTAATGTCCTGAATTTGTAGTGACTTTTCACAGAATAGTTTTATTAGTTCTTCTTGATTTTCTCCATCTGCCCACTGTATACCTTTAAATATCAGATTGTTAGACCGTAGTTTGTTTTCGATATTTTCCATTTTTCTATTTTTTATTTTATCTTGTTTCCGTAAGTCGTCTATTTGTTCCTTGAGTTTAGTATTTTCAGCCTCCATTACCGTTACTTTGTTATTAATAGCTATTACTTCTTCTTTTGTGGCCATACCAACCAACAGACCCTTCATCGCGTCCATGAGTTGCCCTAGGCTTAAGTCCCCTACTTTTGTTCTTGCATCCATAGCAACTTTTTTAGTCGTCAAGGTTTGCTCTTCAGGGGAGTCAGGGTTTCTTTCCCGTTTTCTGTCTGTTCTGTCTGCCCGTGGAGAAAAGTATGATAGAATATTATTAGTGGATTTTTCCTTATCAGTCATTCAGAAATGTTTTATTAATGTTTAACTGATGCCGGTAAATATTTTGTTTATTTAAATTAGGAGCTTCTAAGGCTACTAATGATTATCGAATGGAAAGAGATTATTTATCAATGTTATTGTTTTTTTTTTTTTTTGTTTTTTTTTTCTTTCTTCCTTTCTTTGTTTATTTAGAGCCAACCGTAACGTTTATACGACAACACTGGGGTAATTGTTTATTAGCTGTCACTTACCCCTTCTCCAGGACTATTGTCTCGTAGAATCTCGTTAAATCTCGCAGAGCTACGTTTGGACTCGCTTCCTCGCCTTTATTTCTAATTTTTTTGCTTTACTTTAACTTATTGTAGCGACTGAATAAATTAATAATTCACTTCCAAATTTAACATATATTTAGAACATTGTATAAACTTTCAACATGCAAAAATTGAAGAAGATTTTTAGAGTCTATACACGCATAAAAACAAGATACACACAGAGCCGATCTTATACCAACCGCTACTCGCGGGCAACTCTCTAACCATAATTAGCCCATTGTTGGTCCCATATAAGTTTCAACCTTCTGCGCATATTTTGTTTCTCTTCCACATGCGCACAAACATACATTTATTTACACCTATAGCTTCAAAAGTACTTATCTGATTTGAATGAAACTTTTATAGTGTGTCGAAAGTAACCCCCACAGATAGCCCCAGATTAATTTGAACCATCTGCACTCTTTAACTTTTGCTATGTCCTCCTAAACCTCGACTAATTAACGGACGAGTTGACTGGGACTTTTTTTCAGACACTAGTAGACGAAAGACTAGACCTTAGAATTTCACTAAAAACTACAACAGACATTGACGAAGCAGTACAAGTACTAACTGAGACCATACAGACTTCAATCTGGGACTCGACTCAATCATTCACTAACAGAATTGACCGTAGATTTAGCTTACCAACTGACATACGGACATTAATAACAGAAAAAAGACGTGCTAGGGCCCACTGGAAACAAACTAGATACCCTTCAGACAAACGGACGTACAATATAGCAAGTAGAAGACTGACAAACTTATTGAGACTCTACAAGGAAAACAAATTTAGGACATTCACTTCACAACTTACCGACCAAGACAGATCATTGTGGAACGCAACCAGACGGATCCTCTCCCACAAATCCATCCCTTCTCCCATCCTAAAACCTGACAATTCCTGGGCAAAGTCTGAAACTGAAAAAGTTGAAGTCTTTGCTCAACACGTTACAAACCTTTTCTCCCCGCATCCTGATGTAATAGATCACACCCATGCAAACCTTATACACCAAGATCTCTTATCTCCCCTACAATTATCTCCACCTCCTAAAGCTTTTAATCCGTCAGATATAATGTATATTATTAAACACCTCCCTACACGTAAATCTCCTGGTTATGACCTTATTACCTCTGAAATCCTAAAACATCTTCCAAAAAAAGGTATCCTATTCCTCACCTACATATTCAACTCCGTCCTTAAAACCACTCACTTCCCCACCCAATGGAAATTCGCCACCATTGTTATGACTCCTAAACCTTCCAAACCTCCTCATCTTCCCTCATCCTATCGTCCTATAAGCCTTCTCCCAGTGATGGGGAAACTCCTAGAAAAACTCCTTCTCCGTAGACTCCTTCCCTTACTCAGACCATTCCTACCTGACCATCAATTTGGTTTCCGTGCTCACCATTCCACCATCCAGCAGTGTCATCGCATAGTCGATGTCATTTCCTCTACCCTTGAGAAAAAAAAGTTTTGCTCAGCTGTCTTTCTGGACGAGGCGCAAGCTTTTGATCGAGTTTGGCACGCTGGGCTGCTTTGGAAACTCAAGGCCGTCCTTCCTTTCACTTACTACCTCATCCTTAAGTCCTTTCTCACTGATAGGTATTTCTGTGCAAGTTTAGGAACCTCTTCCTCATCCATCTGCCCTGTAAGAGCTGGAGTACCTCAGGGCAGTATCCTCGGACCTCTCCTATATTCCTTCTACACACATGACATCCCTCAACACCCTTCCTCAGTCCTTGCCACCTTTGCAGATGACAAGGCAATCCTATCTGTCCACCAAGACCCTCAAATTGCCTCAAATAACACCCAAAATCATCTTCTCCTTCTCGAACCTTGGCTAAGAAAATGGAGGATCCGGATTAACGAAGAGAAAAGTGTACATGTCACTTTTACTCTTCGTCATAGCACCTGTCCCCCAGTCATTCTTAACCAAGTCCTCATTCCACAATCCAATACTGTCCGTTACCTTGGCCTTCACCTTGATCGACGACTCACCTGGCAACACCACACTAAGACCAAACGTACTGACATCTCAAGACGATACAAGTTGCTGCTTCGTTTACTAGATCGTAGGTCTAAACTTACTTTAAATAACAAACTTCGAATTTACAATGTAATATTAAAACCAGCTTGGACCTACGGTCTAGAAGTATGGGGTAGCACCAAGCCTTCCAATTCCCGTCGAATTCAAACTCTTCAATCCAAGATCCTCAGAAAAATCACAGATGCTCCTTACTACGTCTCCAACCTCACTCTCCATAACGACCTCAATGTACCTTTTGTTAGAGACCTATCCATATCCCGATACCATAAATTTCACGAATCCTTATCCAATCACACCAATCCTTTAGTTGAAATCCTCTCCTCCCGATCCATCCCAGATGACCCACCTCGCCGCCTGAAAAGGCAGTGGCCCAGAGACCTACTAAGAATGTGATTAATTATTGAAAATCACTTTTATTATTACTCGTAATTCTTATTATTGTATTCTCATCATTCTTATGTATAGTCATCATAATTTTAATCCTCATGCCGAAAGGAGTAGTCAATGGACTACAACCTTTCTCAAGTAATTCAATGTCCAGAAAAACTTTTATCATTAACACTTATAACATTAATATATGTAGTTGTGTTACTCAATAAAGTGAAAAAAAAAAAAAAAAAAAAAAAAAAAAACTTTTGCTAAATTGATACTTCTTGTAAAAAATGAAAACAATTTTGACAGATTAAAAAATTGACTGCCAATTGGTGTGGCACATAGCTTCCTCGCATCCTATCCACCTACTTTATTGATTTTATGCTTTTACAAGCCATTATAGTTTAATTGCTTCCCTGTTTTTTTATCTGTAAAAATCGTTTTGATATTTTACTTGAATTAAAGTATCAATTAAGCAAAAGTTAAAGAGCGCAGACGGTTCAAAGTAATCTGGGGCTATCTGTGGGCTACATTCGATAAACTAAAAGTTTCATACAAATCAGATAAGTACTTTTGAAGCTATAGGTATAAATTAATGTATGTTTGTGCGCATGTGGAAGAGAAACAAATGAGCGTTTAAACTTATATGGGACCAACAATGGGCTACTCATGACCTACCACCCAAATTTCATAGCAATTGGACGTAAACAGACGATAGGAACGACAGACCGACCGACAGACAGACACGGAACCAAAAATGATCCCTGATGCCTGAAACGGATTTCTGTCTTGGAATTTTTGAAATCGGAGACCTAAATATTTTTCGTTCTTCAGAACGATCACATAGCTTCCGTTACCTTCGGTAAGCTCGGAAGCAAAAACGGGGGAAACAATTATACCAATTAGACAATAATGGCTTGTAAAAGCATGAAATCAATGAAGTACCTGGATAGAATGCGAGGGAGTTGTGTGCCACACCAATTGGCAGTCAATTTTTTACTACGTTTTTATTAACTTGCTTTCTTGTTTGTTTGTCCAGTACAAATCTTACAATCGATTTTTAACTATCATCCCGAGTAGCTAGACATTTGAAACTTATAGAATAGCTCAGAACACGATGACAATGCATTATTTTAATACTTTTAGCTATCTTTCAGCAGAATATAATTCGTTTTCAGCAAATTTTGCTGTATGGAAAGTTAGTTTGAAAAAAATCCGCAAGTTTTTTTATTTGTTTTGACATGGCCCATATTTACGATTTTCATTTCGTCGGGTTTCAAATTTATGACTTTTTATTTAGTCAACAGAAAATTTAAAAACGTAGTATATAAAAAGTTCTTTTTATTTTTTATTTACCAATAAAGATTTTAAATCACGATAAGCTATTTCATAGGGTTCTTATTTATCTTCTTTGCTAATACTTCATGGGATGCTAATTTAATTTTTTATTTGAACAGAAGTATATAATTAAATTTAAAAGAAACATTTCTTTATATTGGGGTAGGGTATCAGAATTCGATAATCGGAAATATGTAAGAAGATACGAATGTTTCGGAAATAAAAGTGTTGTAATAAAATGTCTCTTGAGTATAGAGTCTAAAATTTAAATAACTGACGGATTATGTCTGAAAACTCCCAACAATAAGCAGGAAGTTGCATTTTCTTTTAGCGTTTCTTCTTAAGGAAGCCTTTGAAAAAGCCTAAGCTTTTCACCTCTTTTTCTCCTTCTGATTTTTTTCTTCGCCTAAGTGCACTCCCTCCTTCTCCTATAGTTAAGCTATGGACAGAGATTTCCTCGTCAGAATGGGGAAATCCCCGCATTGCTTTTCCTATAAAAGTTTATTTTCCAACATTTCTTTCGGAATCTATGAGGTGGAATGCCCTGCTCCATATATATATTTTTTTTACCTCCTTCACAAGGCAAAATGTAAGGAATATTTTCATGTACTTAACTCCCTTGTTCACCTTAGTAAATTCTAATCTCAATGTTCATAACATCATTTTATACATATTTTTCCCCTCATAGCGTCTTGTTTCGTATATTTTTTGATGGGTTTATTCTAAAAATAGATATTTTCTCTTTTTTTTTATAAAAAGTCAAGCAACTATTTGATTTATATTTTATCTTCGGATGTAATCTACACTTTTTATGTATATAATACTTAAGCTTTATTTTTGGGCAATTACTTGGAATTCAGTGTATTGATATTAAAATCTGATATATGATTGAACTTTCTCATTCTGACTAAAATGTTAATTAATTGTTATTAAACTAATTATATATTTCATATCAGTTCCAGGTTTAATTTTTCTATTGGCATTCTCTTTCTGATTCTTCAGCACATATTCTTCTGACCCGTTTAATTGGCTAATGAGAAAGAGATTCAAACAGTAAGCGTGTGATGAAATATATAAGGAATAGTTTCTATAGAGGATTCTTTGCCGTTCTCTCATTCGCACATCTCCATCTTCAACACAGATTCTTTCCAAAGGTATTAAGGGCATATATGAGAACGAGAAACGAATAGAGATCTTATTCGCATGGACTCGTTACATTATTTGTTCTTTTTCCAGAGAATGTTATTTCCTTCGGACACATGAAGGATTGATGGGTTTAGCAAAAGCTGTGTATCAAACGGAAAAATCTCTTAGCGGTATCTCGGTTGCAGAGCTTGCGGGTTATTTGCAAACAGGCCTCTACGTATCAATTGCATCATAAGTACCTTGTACGGAATCGGCGTTGATCCAGAGGTCGGAATAACTTGGTCAGAAAAGACGAAGAAGGTCATAGATATATTGCAAAACCTCAAGCCATTGTTAGTTCTCATTGACCGTCAGCTTGTACGATCCGACCACGGATTTAATTGACCTTTCTTAACCTATTTACCTTATAAGAAAAATATTATTACAGCCCAAAATGCAAAATGTCCGCTCATAACGATATAACTATTTGTCTTACCAAGAACGTATTAAGGTAACGTGTGCTGTATTGTAAGTAATTTATACCTTTATAACAAGTACAAGTGGTTAGATTTTAATTCGCTTGTTCAAGAATCATAAATGACCCGAAGAACGAAATAAATTGTATTCATATAAAAGATTGAGCTTATATACCAGATAATTTAAAGATAAAATAATACGTATATTTAGTGGACATAAAGAATCAGCTTTAAGAGGACATCAAAGAACCTTCTCATTTTCCTAATTCATCTATTTAACAAAAAAATGCACAATTATTTAATTAAAATTGTAAGCACTTCTGTAGTAACTTATAAAGTGATCATATTGAGTTTTACTTGACTCCTTCCACTTATTCAAATAAATATTCAAAATGCCCAAAGGGACTTAATTTGCCAAAGTTGAGTAAAACCATCTACACCAATTTCACCTTGAGGTAGATAAAAGATTTTAAATAAAAATGTATAATAGATCCAAGTCCGTAGTCCGTTTTTTGTCTTTCATGTGACTCAACGTCGGGTTTTTTCCATTACCTTTTACCGGCACTGATGATGGTCGAGAAGCCGAAAACTAGTTTTGTGAAAAAAAATATTCTGTGGAGAGGCTTTCCGGGTTTTCAATATTCTATTGATATCAACTCCAATTGCGCTCTTAATTTTCTTATAATAGATAGTATACATAAAAAAACCATTATATTTGGTATATTAATTTTAATCTGGCATTTATTATTTAATGGTTTCCTTAATTTATCAAAATAATTTTGATGGAAATTGAATAAATTACTATTAATAAATTAGTTGATTTCATTGTTTTAGAGAGATCAGTCTCACAAATGTTATTATTTTATTGTTATATCATTTATTCTAGATGCAATCTATCACTAAACGAGCATCAAAAAGTGCTCTTCATTAAGAGCACTTTTACTATACACGTAATATGATTTTACTTTACATTGCATATTATTAGAAGTAAATGTGGATAATACTCGTATTTAGAACTATAATAAATTATAATTATAATATATAAAAGGTTGATTCTGAGCTTACTGAAGGTAACAGAAGATATGTGATCTTGCCGAAGAACGAACATTTTTTAAGTCTCCGACTTCAAAAATTCCAAGATTCGTTTTAGATTTCAGAGAACATTTTTAGTTCCGTATCTGTTTGTCACCCAATTTTTGTGAACAAACATTTCTTATAAACTGCTTGTCCAATTTTTTAAACATGGCTGAATAATATTTATAGCATAATATGGTTGGGTTAGAATAGTTTATAGGAAATTTTTAATTTATAACTGTACCATTATTCCCTATAATAAAATACACGTATCCACTTGATAGGTTAAAATAAAATAAAACGTTAATAAATAATAAAAAAATTATGAATGAGATGTCAAACATTGGACTTTTAAAACACTGAAGTAGGATGAAGACATATTTAAAAAGAAATAATTAGTTGTTATTCATAATTAGGATGTTTTTCCCGGTGGCTCGACTTTAGTTCAAGTGGAAAGAAGTCATGGGGGAGTTCCAAGGGAAGCAATTAATTTTCGAGTGGAGGACATTGTATTTTTCTCGGTGGAAGTCAGTGTTTTTGGTCAAGGCTCGTTAGCCCTGGACTAAAACGATAGTTTCTGCTCTAGCTCGTATCGCGGGCTCGCTTAGCTTCCCCTTAAGGAGCATCCCATTTCCTTAATGACGACGCCATGCCATCAAGCTCGACCCTCTCGCGATCTCAATGAATTACACCACAAGATTCTACTTTCAGCCATTCAAAACAATTCCACTTACTATTCAAATGGAAACAAAATGTATTAAGGAATACCGTAAAGTATTAAAATTCAACAGGTTCTAAAACGGGCAATAACTCGTATAAAACTATTATAGTAAAGATTCAGCCATTACAGTAAGATTATATAAGATGTAAATTAAATATATATGCGTATATGCCAGCTTATAATATGCTACTTTTATAGGTGTTTGCCAACGTTTCATTAATTACCATGATAATTATTTTCAATAAAGAAAAATAAGCACGTGTATTAAGTAGGAATGAGACTTAACAATAGCAACATAGGTTCCATAGCCAGTTATTAGCCCATTACAATTTTTATTGTTCCCTAATTGCACTACGTAGGAATATATTTACACGCACTCACCTCTTTTATAACGTTTCTTTACGACCCAACAAACGCAACATATATAGGAATATATAAGATATAAGATAAGGGGATAAGCTGCGTAACAAAATTTTTCGATATGATCATCAGTGCGCTACATCTGTCTCATCTTTCTGGGAGTCAAAATATCACCAGTTATGTTAGTGTTGGTAGGAGTGGCGAGTCGTAAGTACGCTAACCATAAATTAATGTTTTGTGTTTGTGCAAATCAAACATGTTTTCTATAAACTTTTCTTAATTGTAATTTTAACATAATTTATTGATTTGTAACAATAACTATATTTCACAGAAAAAAAAAAAAAAAAAAAAAATCAAAATCTGAAATAAATTGATTCTTAACTGTGGTCAGCATAACATTTTTAAAGTTCCTATATTATTACAATATCATATAAAAATTCAAATCTGCTTGCATAGCAACTAACACATTCACACATAAGTATAGTAATAATGATTGTTTATTAGTATAATCAATAATAATATAGTACATTAGTAACCTTTAATATTATTAAAATTAATTAGAATAGTAAAACAATTATTAAAATATAACATGTTACTTTCTTGGTTTCATATCTAATTTTATAAGTACATCAAAATATATTAATCTAATGAAAAATTAATTAAGCTCTATTAACCCTACAAGTTCCTATCCAGGGAAATATCTTGTTTTTAATAAACATAAAAATGTGATCTCACTTGATATCGAAACTGGTCCATGTAGATAACTAATCTTTCAATTCATAACGGGATTATTGTTTTTATTGAACTTTTAAATAATAAAGATATTTTAGCATTTAAATTCAGTATCACTATGCAATTGAGAAAATTTAGTCCAGGTGAGTCGAACTGATCTTTCTTTTTTAAATCCATAAACAGCTTGTTACGCAGGAAGGCCGGGCTCGAGTTTTGACTCTAATGGGATCTCATGTTTGGTGTCACCCAGAATCGTGAGGCAAATATTTAGTTACTCGATAGATGTAGCGTCCATAGGTCTGGGACAACCATTCAATGACTATTGTAGGGTCTGGCCTTGCCTAGAGATTATTATAAGCGTTTCAAGGCATCAAGAAGTTGAACTTCATGTCCAGGAATAGAGTAAAAATCATTTATTAGGCATTTGTTCTTCCATCATTCTGCATCTCTTCAGTGTTTTTACAAGTTCTTATCACAGGATAATTCAAATTACAACCCAATTAAATATATTCGCTTTGCTCTAGAGATGCGATATTAATTTTTGTATTTAAGGAATCACAGTTGAAGGGAATAGCAATTAATTAAATGCTGTTGAAGAATCAAGTTAAATATTTATGATATTGCGGCAATTGAGTAAATCCGTTTTTAGTGATTGGTAGTGATAACGACTTGGAGGATCGCAGTAATAGTAAATCTACGATGATTTATACGTAGTGAACACACACTATCGGAGTGCGAAACAAGCAAAGATTCAATCTCAGCACTTTCGTGTATCAATAAAAATAGAAAACTAGGTGCATTTTATATAGTTTATAAGGAAAATATGATTTGCATCAAATAAAATAGTCTAATACAAGATTTCGCAGTGAATATTTTTTAAATAACAACTTTTACGATCGAGAGGAAGAGAGAATGAAAGAAGAGGTTTGAGACCGGTAGGAAAATGCCCTTCGAGACAGGGGTATTCGACGAAAGGCTTGGGATATTCTCTAGGGGTGTCTGAAGGGACAAACCCAAGGGAACCGGGTCTTCAATCTTCCTTGTCTTTAGTCTTTCTGACCCCAGAGAAGCTTTGTAAACATAAAACAAATTAAAATGGCGAATTTTAACATGCCAAATTATCAGCTATAAAAGAAACACTTCAGTTTGAAATGGTCAAGGGTGACTACCTTCAATGTATTTCAATTCCCTTCACTGAGAATAAAACTGATTCAAAAGTTAATGCTTTCTATTGTTTAACGAAAATTTGACAATTTCATTAGTACTAGCAGTATTTTTATATTAGAACTATACGAGTGAGACGATAATTCGCTAATGTAACTATGTATTTTACTTTTATTGTCTTTAATGGTGATGCCAATGAAGGACGAAGTAGACACAGCCCTAAGATTTTTAGAAAACCTTTTGCGCAGTATCTCTCTTTTAATTATTTGGGTAAAATCGGATTGTACGTGCCCCCACTTTGAGGTTAGGTGATAAAATCCCGTATATTATATTAAAAACCTTAATTTTGTGTACCCTTTTCTGTACTCCAACATATTTTTAGACAAAGGGATATAAACTCTCCTATGAACAAATCATACATATATAATTTCTCTAAAATCAAGTAGGAAAAAGTACGAAAAATTTCTGGGGCACGTACAATCCGATTTAGCCATTATTTGTTCTACACTTAAAATTGTTACACTTTTTTTTATTTTTTTTAGTCCGGGGGGCTTTTACACGCGAAGACGCAGGCCACTTAAGTGAACAAACCCGGGTTAGGGAAAGAAATCTTCACATACTCGTGTGACGATATGGTCGTTAACCATGACTCCCCTCCTAGTTGTATTATACGACCAGGAGTGTCATCATCATGGTTTCTAGGGCAAACCTGGTGGCGCCACTCTTTCGAGGAGCTTCCCATTTGTTTAAACAATGCTGGGTTGACATTGAACGGGGGCCCGGTCCGGGAATCGAACCCAGAGCTGTGGTCAGAAGCGGTCATCCATCCATTTTCTGACCCTGCTCGAGGCTGCTTAACTTGCGTGGCTCCCATTATTACACCTTACTATCCATCTACGTCTTATGTATTGATAAAATAGGGTGCACTCTTAAATTATTAGTAATTTAACTCATTATTATCTTTCTTTTATAAAAAGTAAAATTTGTTTATAATTAATGAAATTACAAAAATAATTAATAGTTTAGACGAATTCTCTCAAATTCGTGAAGACATAATTTTGTAGGCTATCACAGGGTGTGATGTAACTTCAGCTTTATTCCATAAAGGTAAAAAGTAAGTATCTTTTTAAAACAGTCACTTTAAATGTATTTGATTGAGAAGCGTTTACGACTAGTAAGAAACTGCATCCATGTTAAAGAAATGAGTAAATTATTTTTAGGATGTAGAGGAAATATGTATTCTTATAATGTGTATAATCTAATTTAATCAAAAATACGTTTAAGTAAACGTTTTTTAACAGTATGACAAAACCAAATTGTGAATATTTATTTCAATTGAACACAAAAACTCTTTTATCAACAAGAATTTTTACACATAATATAAAGTCATAATTATAAAATGGTAGTGGTTATTTGGGTACTGTTTTAAAAAAAAGTATTTTTATGCCTCTTCATAAGAAGTAAAAAAAAGAAAAAATTGGAAAATTAATTGTTAGCGTGAGGATAGGTTCTTGATTTACCACATGGCAAAGCATTCTTTTTGTGTTGAAGGAACTTAGTGGGAGTTCCCTTGAAAGGAATGGATTAGTATCGTTTTCTTGTTTTGTTGTTTAACCAATCGTATTTCAAGTCTTCCTTCCTATGACCCCGAGTATTACGTCGATGTTGTGATCAAACGTTATATCAGCTAAATACGAAGCATTATAAGCTTAAATACGTTAAAGCATTAAATGTATTATTTGATAAATGCTCCCTTGTATTGACTTGGCTCTGAACACGAATTATCTTGGAAGTAATTTAATACACGTTTTCTAACAGGGGAAGGGAACGGGATAATGCAGGGAGGTCCGATCGTGAACCTACGGTAATAGGGCCTATTCCCACATCATATAGCTGTGAGTAAATTTGCAACCGATATACCTCATGGTACCCTGTGGATAACTTATTGCAAATAAACTTCATAAGGACTCGGAGAATCAATAGAGGCGATGACTTTATGCTTGGGCCGTCTCCGCATAATGATACGGACCTTGAGGCTCCATGGAACCAAGCAACAAAGCCTTAGACCCAAAACGGCTATAAATAAGGATTATTCCATTTCACTTGACTCCTTATAGGCACTTCGATAAATAAAATATCGAGCTCTATAATCAGTACAGGCTCTGGCAAAGCTGGCTATTTGTTTTAACGGCATTCCTCCGTTTCTACAAGCTTGAGCCCGGCCAATGAAACTCGGGCCCAAGTTAATGAGATTAACTAAGTAGAGGGGGTGGGGGAACATTTTTCACCCTTTTCTTGCCAAAACCCCTCTTCTTCAAACAGCTCCTCCTCAATATTCCTGGAAATTCTAATTAATAAAACTCTAATTATTTCTTATGACAAAAGAAAATTACAAAGTTCCCTCTTATTTTAAATTAATTGGGCGCATGTAAGAAGAACTATAATAAAACGTTTGACTATTATCCACCATTTTATTTATCATGTGTAAAGAATATCTTATAAATCATAAGTTTTGAAAATTTTCAGTAACATAGCATAAAAATCTTCTATTATTTAAAACACACTATAGATTTTTTTTTTATATTACGAGTCTTATCAATAATTTATTATGTAATCGTATTCTTAGATGGACATAACTAATCGAAACATGTTATTTAAAGCCAAAAAACAAAAAATAAATAAATAAATAAATAAAAAAAAAAATACAAGATACAAAATACAAAAGAAAACATAAATAGGAAGTAGTAGCTGATTCTAATCTGAACAATTTTTACATCAAGCCAATAAGTAATTGGCCAATAAGTAAAAAATATTAAGCAGTAACGAACTGACGTTACTCGATATTGAAAAAAATGCCAGCTGAAATGGCTGCTTGAAATGGTCTCCGTGTAATGCAAGGCTAGATGGCGACTGATTGTTACCAGGATAAGTCCCATATCACAGTGATTAGCTTGACCAATTTTTTGTTCAATGATCTCCATCGTGACTTCTTACCCGGTCAGTCTAAAATAATGACCTAAGTACAAAGTGCTTATTTCCTTTCGTCGGCTTAAAATATTCGAAGGACGAACAACATGTGATTTTTAGTTTCATCTTATAATTTAAAAATAAAAATAAAATGTTGAAAGTTAATAGTCATACAATATTGCATGATACTATATTTCTTAATTAATTAATTTATTTTATTTTTAGAATTGTATGAAAAACAACTTTTTGAATCAAGGAACCTTATAACTTGTACTATCGTTAAAATCGAATATTCGAGATAACGTAATACGTTCTCCCTAAATATAACAATGTACAAATGAGAAAATAAATAAAAATGTGAAGTGGTTTGGGAAAGAAAATGTTTGAGTTTGTAGTAAGGTACAGAGAATAGAGAGAGGGGGGGGGGGGCAGACAAACAAGATCACTTACTTGTACTGGATAAATTTGACCTAGTAGAACTTACTTGGACAGAGGGATACTTAAATCTATGATACTAAATCTATGATATGACAACTATTTACGCGAGACAGCTCTATTTTACACAAGTGTTTTTGTTGGGATTTCACTTTACTTTTTTCGTTTCTTAGCCGCTTGTTCTTTTTAAACACATAATATTATTTAAATTTTATTTAATACATAGTAATATAAGAAAATATAGAAAAGATAAGGGAAGGACTTAACAGGAATTAAATAATAAAAGGAAATAATTAAAATTATTTTGAAGAAGGGGTGGGTCTTCAAATTGAATTAATCAATTATCTGATATACGTGTGCGGACGAGTGGATTGTGTATGCATACAACCTTCGAGCTCAATTCTAAATTCACTTTAGTAAGATCAATCACACTTACTCCAAATTAAAACTCTATTAATGAGAGTAATATAATACTTTGGTTTCAAATTTCTTTTCTAGAAAGCGCTAGTATATAGCTCACGTAATCACTTTAGAATTAGACCTAGTAGAACTTACTTAGACTGGTGGAGACTTAGCTAAATCTATAAGATGGCTAATTTTTTACACATCCATGAAGTGCCTTAGAATTATGATGAGTCAGTCAATAGATGTATATATCAAGGTCAAAGTAATATAACTTTAGCCTCATATATCTTATGAACCCAATATAGATGGGGGGGGGGGGGGGAGGGGGCAACTCAAAGTGCCTTAACTTGGTTCCAGTAAAGGGTGGTACGGCTGTGCTCGATTGATTGATTATATTGTGTTATATCAATTATAATACATTATTACACTAATTTGTTGTAATCACGCTATATTACTGTACATGGTTAGTGCATGATGTTCAGAACATTAGGTGAAGGACGCCATACATAATCAAGTAAGAGTTTTAATCTTGGCTTGTCGTGCCTGTTTGACAAATAAGTTTGATTGTGTATGAGTTAAATTTGTGAGTTTGTTGGCTTGATGGCAGGTTTAACGGCTTTCCGGATTTATAGGTAAATAGATTGAAGACTAATGGTTTGATATGTAAATTGGACCGTGTCTGGATTCGTTAAACCATCGAATATGGAACTATTGCACTTCTCATGATAGTGTCTTGTTTTTTAGGGTCCGAAGGCAAAACCGAGGACCCTTATAATTCCCTGTTTGTCGGTCTGTCGATAACTACCTGTACTTCAGTAGTATAGCTAACACAAAAATGTGAAAATTTGCAGTTATGTTATGTGCCAAACACAAACAGGAGAAAATATAGTAGAGCCCCTAAAAATCTTCTCTCAAAAACAAAGGAATGAAAAAAAAGTGTATTTTTGTTGTGAAAGCTAAGGAAGAACTTGGTTCACAGATAATGATATTTATTTATTTATAATTTTTTTAAAAACAATTTAATCAAAAACTATTTAACATTAATAGACATTTTTCAATCACAACAAACGCGCCCATTTGATACGATTTTTATTTTCTAATCTCCATTTGATAGGCGTTAATTCTCCAGACCTAAGTCCTTAGAGAATTTTTCCAGTTTTAGTCTTTCAACTGGCTTTGTTAGAGCATCATTTCACCTGCCCTGATGTACTTTAGCTCAATCAATTTTGATCGAATTAGATCTCTCACATGATAATATTTAATTTCAATGTGTTCACTTCTATTGGGGGTAAACTGGATTTTTTGCTAAAGCTTGAGCACTTTGGCTATCGCAAAATATTTTGATTGGATTTTTCACTAAATTACTAAATCTAATTTCCTCTAAACAAAAATTTTAGATTCAGAACTTCCCGAGCAGCCTCACTTAGAGTAAAGAACTCCACTTCCATACTGGAGAGAGAAACTAGTCTCTGTTTCTTGGACTCCTAAGATACAGCCCCTCCTGCCAATCAAGCTTTGATTGTTGTTAATTGTTTTGATCTATACTGGTTTAGAAAGATCTTCATCTTTTGGTACTTTTCCAGTTGACTATTTGTATCTAAAGGATAAACATGGTGGACGGCAATCCTCCATTCCATACTTTTTTTAATGCTGCTTTAGTCTTTCTTTTATGGCCTTTAGAGATTGATGTTCCTAAGAAACTATTAAGATTTCCTAAATCTTACATTTCAAAGTTTTGAAATTTTTTCCTTAGTATTTTTTAATATATATATGTATATATATATATATATATATATATATATATATATATATATATATATATATATATATATATATATATATATATATATATATATATATATATATATATATATATATATATATATATATATATATATATATATATATATATATATATATATATATATATATATATATATATATATATATATATATATATATATACATATATATATTAAAAAATACTAAGGAAAAAATTTCAAAACTTTGAAATGTAAGATTATATATATATTATGTATATATATATATATATATATATATATATATATATATATATATATATATATATATATATATATACATAATATGTATATATATATAATATATATACATAATATATATTCTAAATATATATATATATAATATATACATGTATATTATACATGGCGTAATGCCGAGCCAACATTTTTTGAATTAATGCCTGATGTTGGAACAGTTCCTATGTGCCACGCTTACGTGGCACATTCTTAATCCTTACTACTGGGGAGTATGTTTCAGCAAAATCGATGCCATATCTTTGACGTATCCTTTAGATACGAGTCGGGCTTTGAGTTTATTGAATTTATTGAATTTATATATATATAATATATATACATAATATATATTCATAATATATATATATATATATATATATAATATATACATGTATATTATACATGGCGTAATGCCGAGCCCACACCTTTTGAGGTGATGTTGGAACAGTTCCTAAGTGCCACGCTTACGTGACACATCCCATGGTGTCTCTCATTAACACAATTGTGTAACTTATTGCAGTGTGCAAGAACACGGTATTACATTGCTGATGTGTTTTGCCAGCCAAGCAAGAAAGGCGGAATGAGGTCACGCTCGTCTCTGATAAGTCCTATGACTGATATTCTTGATTTGGTATCGGTCCAGAGTTAGGTGGGCTTCGTCAGGCCCCTGATGAGTCGGACGCGACGAAGCGATACCGGACATAGCGTAATGCCGAGCCAACATTTTTTGAATTAATGCCTGATGTTGGAACAGTTCCTATGTGCCACGCTTACGTGGCACATTCTTAATCCTTACTACTGGTGAGTATGTTTCAGCAAAATCGATGCCATATCTTTGACGTATCCTTTAGATACGAGTCGGGCTTTGAATTTATCAAATTTTCCGTCTGCATCATACTTATTCGTTAGGATCCATTTACACCCTATAGATTTTTTCCCAGGTTAATCAACCAGTTTCCAGGTTTTAATTTTAATTAATGAATTACATAAATTGTCCATCGTGGTTTACCAATCTTTACTTTCATTTCCTGATAGTGCTTCTTTCACTTTTATAGTTTCAGGTTTTTTCTTTATAATTTTAGATTTTTTTCTCTTGGATCTTCCCCTTTTTCCTGTTTTCTTGGTCGTCCTGGACTAGCTTTAAGACTAAATTTTTCTTCTTGATTATTATCAAAATCGGAATTTTTGTTTTCAGAATTACGTTCAATAAGGGTTTTTTCAGATGTTTCTCTTTCTCTTTCATTTTTTTATTTTTTTAATTTTTATTCTATAATTGGTTTTTCTATAATTAGTTCCTTTAATACGTTCTTCTATAATAGGTTCTTTTATAATAGTTATTTTTTCTTGTTTAGTATTATTATTATTTAAAGGTTTATTTTTATATATTACAGAGAAATCAAATATATTTAGTTTTTCCATCATTTTTAGGTTAATTTTTATAATTAACTTTGTACATAACATTTTCAGTAACATTTATATCTCTACTTTTTTTATAGAGTCTTTTTTTATAGAGTTTCCTAGAGTAGGATCTATTGTTGACATTTAGTTTCAAACGTCTTTCTATTTGGTCTCTTGTTTAGTGCATTTACAATAGTTCTTAATACTCATAGATTAGAAGCTGTAGGTTTCTTGCCAGGCCATTCCTCTTCTGGAGTTTTTTCCACTGATCTTGTCAAGCACCTATTTCTGAGATATGTGGCTGTATTCATCATTTCCACCCACATATGCTCAGGTAGACCTGATTGAATTAATAGACATCTAGCCATTTCCAAAATTTTCTATTTTCTCGTTCAGCAACTCCATTTTGTTGAGGAGAGTGTATTGAAGTCAGTTAATTATTGTTTTATACCTTGTTTCTTAAATATGAATAAAATGTCCGGCTGCAGTATTCAGATGCATTGTCAGATCTTACTGTTTTTATTGATTCCCTAGTTTATTTTCAATAAAATGTTTAATTGTTTTAAAGATACCTTTTGTCTTTCATGTATCATATAAACTGACTTTTTTAGCCTGCTCCTATCAGAAAAACAAATAATTTTGCAGAAAATTCAGTCATAACATTGCAAGATGTACGGAACAGAATATTAAAGTAATAAATCCTATTTCATTAGAATCAAGATAAATTCTTTGCTTTCTATATGCAATATTGATAAAAGGGGGGTCGCTATTTAGATCTAGCGATTTAGATCAAAATTGGAAATACCAACAATAATCTGCGTTGGATTTCCAGAAAGGTGAGTAATAGTATACACAAATGCCGCAGCAGTGCATAGTTTGACTCGAGATTTTGAAATATAGTTAAGTTAAAACATAATGCAGTTGAAATTATGAAAATGTTATAGTTGTTGCATCTAAGGTATAGATTAAACAAGATTATATTTTATTTTTAGGTAATAGGTGTAATTTTAACCTATTTTTCCTGTCCCATTTCTCATGTAAAAAGAAGTAGCAATGTGGTAATACCTTTTACCTTTCTTTCAGTTTATGAAAGGAAAAAAGAAGCCGCCGTATGATTTTTCATTAAAAAGACGAAGAAATAGTTGTAAGTCTATTCAGTTAGCTGAGGAAGAGCCTAATGCACTGGGACAGTGGAAGCTACTTCCTGTCTGTCCTAAGTCCCGCAGAGTCGTGAGTCAGATTGGACGGTAAACGTTATAAAATTGTCTGGTAAGCGGACGTGTCCCGGTAGCTTCCTAGATGATAGTTTGATGGACCATCCTGACGCTTTACTTGAACTATTGCCGTAGCCTTCTTTTAAAAAAATGCTTGCTTCTCAAAGGCTTTAACCATACCTTTAAGTTTTAACAATATAATATATTGTTGTCTATATATTATATAGAAATCAAAAAGTAATACTTTACAAAATAACTATGAAACAAATATTATTAAAGAAAATGTTAAACATAAACCATTAAGGTAATTGAGAAATTAGAAAAAAATAGATAAATTAAATTCAAATAATTTGTAAAATAATAACAGAAAATGAAGAGAAAAATAACACAAACATTGTATATGCAGTTATGACTTATACACTATATAAACAACAGTGAAAATTCTGATTTTATTTCAGATGATCACAAAGAAGAAACACTAAATTATTTTTAGTTCTTTGACAATAAATAAATAATATTAAATCTTCTATACACAAATCAGGCATAAAGTAGTTCTGAATTTAAATGACGACAATAAGCCATTGAATCCGCCACTTCACATTTTACTTATTATTGAGTAGTATCAGATATATCTGTAGTTGTAGCCAAGTTCGATTATATCTTATTTTTAAATAAATTATTTTATCTTATTAACAGTAGGTAAACCACTTTTAACACCATAAATCACCATAACACCAGGTAAATCACTTTTGAAATATTTCCTCTTTGGGTCACCTTCAAGCTCAAAACCACATTTAACCACATTTACTGTCATTAACTCCAGTAAATTTGCTATATTTTGTCACATAATACATATAATTTAATTGGTTTCTATATCTACCTAACTCAAAGATTACTATTACATCCTGTTCTTGCAATAAATTCTTTTAATCTTACATTGGTTATTGTTAATCCCTTAAATAATGAATTTTTGTTATAGGGGTAGTCCATGTTAAATATACCCTCTTGGGGTTCTTTTGGATATTAAATATTACTTTCTCATTTAATTAAAAGACAAATGAGCACAATTATAATTCTTAGACATTACGCCTGCAATTATAATTTCATCAGCTAAACACGTTATTATAAGTCACTTTAATATAATAAATAAAAAAATATATATTTATATTTTTATAGAATTATTGAACGTAATATAATATATTTTATCCATACAAAAAAAAACATAAAATAGATAAATATAAATAATAAAAATATATTTAAAAATATACATTACTGCCATACCTTAATATCATGTAATAATAGATGTCAAATTAAAGTTTTAATTCTTCCTTTCATTTAGGTATCAAATATTTCAAAAAATTAATCCATTCTTAAATTATAATTATAATTAAAAACAGCTGCGGTTCTTGCTTTTGAGAGGCATTTAAAAATTACTCTTGCACGATACTATAATTTTGTTGACAAATAAATTGATAAATAAAAACGAGTCCGTCAAATTAATTTGTACAGGAAAAAGAGAAACTTATTTGAGAAAACTCTTGTGCTTCTCTTTACTTTTTATCTTTGCTTTTTTCTTTCTTCGTCTTTTCC
Organism: Gerris lacustris; assembly: GCA_951217055.1. Classification (NCBI taxonomy): domain Eukaryota; kingdom Metazoa; phylum Arthropoda; class Insecta; order Hemiptera; family Gerridae; genus Gerris; species Gerris lacustris. The sequence continues at coordinate 59,174,527 of OX578276.1, read as the reverse complement.
GTCTTTCTCTCTCTTTCACTTTGATTCAAATATATTTTTTTGTGCTTTCTCACACTTTATACAGTTTCTCAATTAAGGAAAGAGTCTATTTACAGCCAAAGACAACTCGGACTTTCCTTTGAAAAGTGTTAAATTGAATTCTAAAGTTCAAAGCCTCTCAAGACTTGTATCAGGTACATTTAGAAGATTAAACGAAAACAGTTGCCAAGTCCTGCTATAAGAAACTTAATTATACTACAATTAATTCTGAATTTTCTTTGGACCTCTCCTCTTCCTCGAACCGCCCCTAAGAATAACAGTTATATTCAGAGACAGTAAATGTTATTTACGAGTTGTCTTAAAGGGACTTTATCTCGCAATAGTAAACCGTAATTATGTAAATATTAAACTTTGGGAGCAAAATGCAACTTTTCACTTTTAAATCATTTTGAAGGAAAGTCTAATTTCATGCGAGAGAAAGGAAGGGAAAAATTCAGAGATTTAATATAGATTAAAATCATTTACATTTTTATGGTGTATTTTGATTTAATTTAATGAATATATTGCAACAAACATTTAATGCATGATCACTTGTTTTGATAAATGATATTCTGACGAGGATTTTATTAAATATTTTCGAATTTATTTTTTGTTTGTTTTACAATATCTACTATGTATGCAGCAAATGTAGTCATCACGATTCTAATTAAGTTAAATCTTTCGAAGAAGATCAATACCAAAGTTGAGAAAGCCAAAGTTTTGACCCCTTTGCAAGAAATATCAACATTATGAGCAGCACGGTTTGTTTTACAACAAATGACAGGAATTGTCTAATACACTTATCGAAATTTATAAGTAAAATTATGTTAAGTATATTGATACAGTATAATACACTAATTCCATATCATCAATTACATTTTATAGTCTTTGGTGGGTCTAGGCCTCTAAGGGCAGTTACGCCACGAAATATTTATTATTTTTTATTGATATAGTAACTTTCATGGTTATTCCTATAATAAATTTGAGAATTCGGGGTTAAACCCTCTCAGATGTGATATCGGAAGATCAAGATTAATTGAGACTATCTTAAAAAGTTTTCTATTTTGCGAACGAAAAAAAAAAAAAAAATCATACTTCCAAATTAGTTTTAATACAGACCTAATAAATTTCAATAAACGTCTAATTTGTAAACTTACAGTTTAAATCTACCTGATTCTATAAAAGTTGAAAGGAAAAGTCAAACTAACTTAAATAATACCATGACTAAAGTAATTTTTCATTTTTATGATGCCTAAAAGGTCTGGCATAAAGACTAGCAGTTTTACCTTTTCGTAATATATTCCAGGATGCAAAAGAAATCTCATTATGTATTTATTCACTCTGAGAGCATGTGAAAAGCTCTGTTAAAGAAATGTATTGTATAGTATTAAGAATTACGGAGATTTTTTTGTGACAACTACAATTCAATTATACTTCCGTTTTTATTAAGTTAATCCAATTATAAACATTGAGTTACATAATATGTTCAATATTAAATTTACAAAAGTCAATTAGTTTTGGTTCGTTCTTTATATATATATATATATATATATATATATATATATATATATATATATATATATATATATATATATATATATATATATATATATATATATATATATATTAAAAAGAAATTATATGAAAAGAAATTAAAAATTATAAAAAGAGTAATACATAAACGTTTATTATATTATTTGAAAAAACATTTGATATAGGTCTTAAAATAATTTTAATCTGAAAATAATCTACGGCTAATCTGTGCTTTAAGGTTTAAAATGATCTTATTCTAGTCTTAGAATCAGCTTTATTCGGATTAAGGACCTTAATAATTATGGCAAGAGGTAGTTTGGAAGGACCAAAAGCTTTGTTTACAAAAAAAACATGTGGTGCAACATTTGGCAGAAGTCCTGCAGTTTACAGGTTTAAGCTTATTGAGCATTCATACTTTCTGGTAGCTTGTAATTATAGAGTAGAGTGATTTAATTAGAATATTAAATAATCTTTAAAGTGCTATACTATTCTACAACTATACCGGACATTACTAGTCATTGATACATTGCCCAAGTGCTTTCCTCCGTATTTATGATATAATAAATTATATCAAACATTTTATTTATTTTTTTAAATTTGCTTTAAAAAAAAAAAATTTTGGGGAGTTATAAATGGATGGAGAGGAAAGACTAAATATGTCAGTTAAAACGAAAGATAATGGCATTTGTAAAAATCTATATTAGAAAATATGAGTTAGATGTAACAAGCAAAATGATTATTTTCAATCAATTATTAGTATAGAGAGGAATTCGTGAGAGTAGAAAAGTGATGAAGTGTAATAATTCAAGTGAGAAAGTGAAGTTAATCTTTCATGTTTCATCACGTCAAAGCACAGAGCCTTGATCACTAGGTAATGTATTATCTATCCAACTAAATACAGGTCTCGCATCCCTCTAACTTATTCATTATTTCGTTAGCGATTCATTACAAACTCCACCAACTCTAAATTCATTTCAGTCTCGTGGTTTTCCCAGTATTTTCCTCATACGAGGGTTTCTGGTGAAGTTATTACAAATTAGCCACGTGTGTTTATAAACAAGGAACAAGCTTTTCGAAAACATCTTGATAATACTTCATCCCTTACTGTGATGCACATGCTCTCACAATTTTACCTATTAAACCTTTGAACACTATTTTCATTCATAATGTATGTATAGATTAAGTAAAATTGCCGTGTAAGAGGGAGAGGTAGGTTTGATTAAAACTGAGCGGTAATAAATTCCAGTTTTATTTACTGTTTTATAACTGGGAAAGAAGGAAAAACTATAAAAAAAAAACTTTCGAATAAAAACATTACGATCATTATCTTGTTGGAAGCATTTGAATTTATTATTTATAAGATGGGACTTTAAATGTTCAGATAAATCTGAACGAGGTGAAGCCATTCCCGTTTTACTATGGTCGAACACTATAAGTTTTTAAAAATAAATAAAACTAAACTCCGAAGGAATACAAAAGTCCCGAGAGTTAAATAATGTAGCTGTAAAAAAATTTAATGTCTTTCCTAAAGAGATAAAGGCAATGATTTTTTCCAATGATTCTGTGGTCCTAATAAAAGAAATAAGGAATTCCGATTGATTTAAGTTGATCGGACTGTAAATAGGGAGAGGAAGAGGAAGGTTTGAGGGTTTAACATAACCAGACGTGTTAACTCCTACGATACTGCCACATCTGGGCACCCTTTTATTTTATTGAGATAAGGTGTCCTAAAATATACGTCAACTAAATAAGGCCGATCTTACAGGGAAAAAAAAAAAAAAAAAAATAGAAAATATTTGTACCGACCTCATTCTGAAGCCAGGGTTTTGTATAACATCCTCCCATACGTTAGGACAAGTTATGAGTCTGCCTTTATTCCGAACTGATATTACTATTACTCGTATATCAACTTGTTCGCTTATTTCTATGCATTGTATTGATTTTTCCCTATCCCTTTCTATCTCCCTAAATATATTAAAAAATAGAATTTTAAAGTATATTTCAATATTATAATAAATAATATGTTTTTGTCTGGGAATGTTTGAATTTGGAGATTAAAAATAATTATTTTTTCAGAAGGAGAGCATAAAACTTCCATTACATTTGCTAAGCTCTCAAGCAATAAATAATCGAAGGAAAACAAAATTGCACTATTATCAGTACGTCAGAATACAATTTTACATACTTCTGAATTTTTCCTTTCGTCAATTTCAGTTAGCAAACAGAATTTTCATTTCTCAAGATACAGAAGGTAAAGGAAGCAATGCTTCAAGGAAAACTTGTTAGGACAAACCTAAGCTGAAAAATTCTGCAATGTCTGTGTAGCAAGCAATTTGACGTGGCATGTAAAATGCAGGGCTGTTTTTTCAGCTAGTGTTGTGAGGGATGAGAAGTCGGATGCTGGAAGGGGGAGGTTTTTGAGTTAGAGTTGTCAGTGGTCGGAGTTTCGCTAGCTCTTGCTTGGCTTCAGCTCGTTAGTCACTGATTCATTAGAAACTCGATATGCTCCAGTTCTTTCCGGTGGCTGGAATAACCAAAAACAAAACGAAAGGCTCCCAAAACTCCCGTACATTAAATTCTACGAACTGGGCCCCCTCAGAAAATCCAATTACCCCCCACTTCTCTCTTAAGTCCTCTGCCCCTTTGGGATTTTTAGAGCAAGCTCTGTCCCTCCGAAATTATTTTCTCTGTAGAAAATATAGGGATTGGGAACCTTCTCCCCGCAAATTTGTTTACTTGCTTCTTTACAATTAAGGGACTCAAAAGAGGAATTTACCCCCTAGGTCAAATTATGTATCTGTATCGTGGGATCAACAAAAGAGGATTAATTAAACCTTCTGACCCTCTGACGAAGCATTGTGGCCCACCCGTTATTACAACTAAGCTCCGGTAATACTTTTAAAAATATTATATTTTTGATAAACATTTCTGAAACATAAATAATCCTCCTAAAGACCCAAGTTCACTACTTTAGTTTCAACATAAGAATTTATAATACCTTACTTTTAAAAACTCGTTTAAAATTATGGTATTTAAGTTTCCTCATATTTAAGCTTAAAATATTATTTGACGGTATCACTTTATACAAAAAACATCACGCTTAAAAGTAATCAATATATTTAGGGTGTAACAAATTTGTTGGGTTAATTCTAAAAATTAAAGTAAATAAAGCCTAACATCATCCATTCAGGAGACATGATTGTATGAGAGTATTTTTTTAATATGCTATAACCCTGTGGCGGAAATGTACATTTTTTTAAATTTAAACTTCAAATCCAATACTCAGAAGAGAATAAAATTTTCTACGATGAAGAACAATCGCACCGAGAAAACTAAGACTAGCTTTCTCACATAATCACGGTCCTAGATCCCAGAAAACATGAATGTATTGTTTTCTATACAGACGGATGCGCATGTCGATGCGCTAGCTGTGACTGTGAACCAACCTGTAGAACCTTCCAAGTGAAGTGAGAGTCCACCCGGCACTACCGTCTACTCCAATCATCCATTAAAACTATAAGCTCATCGCGATTAACTATTAATTTGCTTAATATTAAAAATGTATTCCATTAAGCTCACTTCGATGATAAGGCCATGCGATGCTTATAGTTAATATATTATTTAGAATGTGTTCAACAGGTGGTTGTATACTTTTTGTTTTTGATTTTCAACATAATCAGATTTATTTTCATCAATATCTCCAAAAACTAGATTTTTCCAAGGAAAGCGGGTAATATCGTTAATTTTTTATTTAAATGCACTACACTTTAGAATTTTTAAATCAAAATTGTCGGAACCTTTTTCCAGATATACATTTTTCACGTATTAGTAGTTTTTGGGGGTGCTCCCTTTACTTCTTTGAGTAAAATACGTGGTGTCCCAAAAAAACGTATAAAATAATTATAGAGACGTAAGTAGGAAGTGAGGAGACTAGACAGTGAGCTCCCATCCCCCCCAACAACCATTTTCTTTATGTCGAGGTCCTCAAGCTCCTCCAAGCTCGGGTTGCTCGAATTCGTCCGGAATGGGCTCGTGAGAAGCGTTGGATCCTTCATCATGACAACGCCCCTTCGCACACGGCATTGGATGTACGCGAGTTTTTGGCGCGCAGCTCCATTATCGACGTTTTATCAGGGGGGGGGGGGAGTACTTTGAGGGAGAAAAAAATGTTTAAAATGATTAAATGTAAAATAAAAAAATTATGAATTTTTTATACGTATTTTTGGGACAGACTACGTATATGACTCGATTTTACCTCGGGGTATGATTTTTCTGATAATGTATGCCAAATTTCCAGTAGCTTAGGCTCCATGTGTCAGAACAGACGACAGAAATTTATTAAAAACCCCTTTTTTGGACCTCAAAACGTGCAAATCCATCAAAATCTAAAAATCAGATATTCGCCTCTTCACAATACTTTCTTTACCCAAATTCAGACAGGGGACCAAAAATGTTCTATTATGTCTGAAATGGATTTTTGTAATTTTTTAATTATTATCATTAAAACCCACCATTATCACTGTATGGAAGACTAATTAACTAAAATGAGTAATAAAATTTAAAATAATATATTATAGAAAATTGTAAATAAACATCAATCTACTCACATTTTTAAAATGTTTCATTTAAAACCCTTCTTGGAATAAATAGTTAGCAGGTTGGGTTTTGCCACTGCATTAGATTATTTTATTCTGCACACGTCTTATCAGACTTTCTTTTTAAGTTAAGTGACCGTATAAATTTATTCATGTTTCTTTTTAACGTAAAAACAGTTTCCTTCATACATAAGTGCATTCCTCGTTTAGTAAATGTATGATAATGGTATTGAATACTAGTGTATTTCTTTAAATATTAAAAACAATTTATTTTTTTCATATTTTATTATAATTATTTTCTCTTCTTCAAACATATTCAGAGTAAAAAATTCTTCCGTGGCTAATCTTGATTAGACACGTGGACTATTCAAAGTGGCAGACTTCATTGATTAGACTTAATGTAGTGCATACGTCCCACAATAAAACGCTAACTTCACATACCTCAGGTGCGTGCTCTATCACATAAAATATATTTTTACTTAGTCCCTATATGAATGGTATTATATTAATTTCTCCTTCAACCTCTTTAAATATTGCCTAACTTTGCATCAGATTTTATCAACTACTTTTGAATTAACTAAATTCTTAGTCAAAATACTCGTTATTTTATTTTATTTATTTATTTTTTTTTTGAGAATTTTAACAATAACGTTAAAATAAAGTATAGAATTTATGGCCTGTTCATATTGCAGCTATTATTTATTTCATTTATTTGAAGTTATAAATGAAATATAAATGTAGTATTTATTATTACTTTTTTAATATCTCTACCAGACAGCCTTCCTTTATACTTAAAGAGACAGTAGCCCTAGATACGTATTAAATATACGCATTTAATTATCTTATTATTTCATTATACATAATCATTGAAGTATATTTTTTAATCACCAAAAAAAACTAACTATGAAAAAAGAGCCAAGTTCTAGACCTCTCCCAAATAAGTCAGTCAACCAAAGTAGTGATAACAGCATTGTGGCCAAGTCTGGTCTTTCTTTGCTTCCCTTCTACTTCCTCTTTATTTTTAATTGCTTAAGACTTGACTAGTTTGTGGTCGATTTTATTTGTGATTGGATTGCTCAAATCGTATGCTAATGCTCTTTAAATCGAGTATTTATTATTTTATAAATTCGTCCTCTTTGCTGAGAACATGAGAGTAAACTTTTTTTCGAGTGCAGTGCTGAGAACATGAGAGTAAACTTTTTTTCGAGTGCAGTGCCATTTGAACACTGTTTTTTAAGTTTGTTGTTGTGGTGCATATTATTTGAAAGTCCCTAATTTGTACTGTAAAGCTGTTTCATTTGTTTTATTTGTTAAAAATTCGGTATATGTACATTTATACAGATTTGTATCATAATAATAATATCATATATACCTATTACTTTCTATACCCATGTTATTTTTCGTAATGAAATGGGAAAATCCAGTGGCATTGCTCCCTCCAGTGCTGTCCACGAGGCTCAAACCACCAAAAAGGAAGGAATGATGATATCGTTACTTTGATTCGCTGGCTTTTTTGGGAGGGGGTCTGGATCTTGGCCTTTTTCCCCTGCTTAGGTTTGTGTTAGGATATCATTCCTTTATTGCTGGCTTCAACATCGTGGGTGTCGTCTTGGTTTTTTACGAAACACTGGAGGGAGCAAAGCCGCTGAATTTTCTCCATACATACGTTACACCAACGAAGAATAATGCGATTATAGAGCATATTATAGAGTATTATATATAATATTATTATAATGATACACATAGGTACATGGACCATATTAATTACAGCCCTAAAATACAAATTGAGGCCTTTATAATGATATGCAACACAATAAAAAGATCGAGCGACAGCCCTACAGACTGATAGACCGACAGACGGAGACGGGACTACAAAAAATGTTCCCTTATGTTTGATCAGATGTCTCTCTTGAAATTTTTGAATTACAAAGCTTTCGCTCCTTTTGGTAAGCACGGATGCAGAATAAAAATAAAAAACTGAATTATTTAAAGATAGTTAAAACTTTCAGTCCATGAAGTGATGACCAGTCCATGTTGATTGTTTACAACCGTTTTGATTCTATACTATTCTCTGTAGTATTATATATTTCTTTATTTTTACAATTTTTAAAAAAAAAATCCTAAAATTATGACAATAATGAAAACAGATTACGGTGGATTCAATTAGTCATTCCATTTATCATTAAATCAGGAATAATGGCGTGTTCAATAGTATAATTTTCCACTCAATTTAGTTGTATTAGAGGGTCTATGAAGTTCATTTTAAAGAAATACTTATCATAATAAATTTTCTCTCCACGTAAATTGAAATTTATCATATACAAATGAATTATGCAAAGCAGCTTTCAATCTTTATAAGACCAGCATGGATGATGCCGTTTGTGGAAGAAACAGAGTAACATTAATATAAATAAGTAGTGAGAGGTTATTCTGCTTCATGTGAGACGCTCACGTTGTTCTTTATGTTATTCCTATTTCGTTGCGGTTTGATAATAAATTAATAAATGAATTGCTTATCATTGCCTGCTTGTTAATAGATACATTTAGTTAACAACTCCAATGAGCTGGAAATCCGATTAGCATTTATTTATTTATATTAAATTAAATTAATTGTTTAACAGATATCTCACTTAAGGTATTGATTGAGCAGTTAAGCAAGCTATAATTGTTTAATTAGAGAGCATTCCAGATTTAATTGGTATAGTCTGCACAAGGGTAATTTTCCCAAACAGACTGCGTATTTTGAATGAAGAAAATGAAAAAAATATATAAATTAAATAAAATATACAATAGTTAAATAAATATTTACGGGTCGCTTGAGTATTTGTGACACCATCTGTTGTATTTCTTGGAGCCGATACTAGATAAAACTGAAACCAATCATTTCTTCAATTTTACGATCCCGGTCTTTTGAGTTCTATTGTTGATATAGCACGTTGTTACGACTTGCTGTTTATTTGTATGTTTATCCCAGGTGAGTTTTTATGTCGGTGCCAATAAGATGTGCGGAGTGACCTTTACCCGCAGGGACCGCACCGAGAGGATTACAGCCCGGTTTTATGGCCGCTTTGTGGCGTGGGTCGTTTTTCCACTCCACATTTGAATAACCCAGCCGACGTTTCGTGAACGTCTCAAGTCCGTCGCTCCGAGTAATTGAATTCCACGTCGGTGGTTTACCGGTACAAGGCCCTACTAATGAATATCTGATGAACTTGTTTTCATTCCTTCTATATAATAGGGTTTCTTCGCCCACTCTTACCTGTAATACGGCCGAATCTATTCTTATAAGACGATTCCGATATTTAAATTAAACTACCCGCCGGCTCGAAAAAGAAATTTAACTGTGACAACATTTACATCTTCATAAAGTTGTTTAGGAGCCTCCCTTTATAAATCTCGACGTCAGTGGGAAGAAGGTATAACCTCAGTATTAAAATATTTTTTTGTTTTTTTGAATTAAAATATTATTATGTGTTTGGGTACCTGAGCCGTCCCAAAATGAATTCAGGATTGGCTTTTCCAATTCATAATCTGATTAATACTACTGTAGTATAATTTATTGAACTGATGAAAGTTTAACAGTATTACCGTGGCGGAAGTCTTCATAATTTATAAGCGGATATTGAATTATTTTTTAAGCTCTTCAATCTAAACCCAGCATAGAGACATTAAATATCCCCTAAATGTAGCCTAAAAAAAGTCCAATGATATTTAAATGTTTAATACAATCATTCAACTCCCACTTCATTCAGAATTAATTTGATCTTAACACCAGGTATTATTATAAAAATTATCATACGGGATTGAAACAAAAGATGTTATATCACATATTTCCTTCGCATTGCTTTACAATATTTTATGTTTCCAGTAATAAAAACTTGCAAAGAAAGATATATAAAACAAAATCACAATATTATACAACCTTGTTTTACAGCATATTGTCAGTACCAGAGAATAAACTCTATACCATATAGACTTAACGGATTGTGCAATGATACGTTTTCATCTTGCATATACTTTTTACTAAAATGTGAGTTGTAAACTATTTTTATAGTAACTTCATTGTCAAATAAAGTTCTATGCTTGTCTATTTTTAGTTCAAATAAAAAATAGTCATAATATTTATGATCTCAATTTCCGACCTACAGTGAAACTGCACTAAAGATGTTCTATTATAAGTTCGCTCCTTTTATTATCAGTACTACTTCATTGTTAAGTTTATTTAATGTTTATTACATTTATAATTCACATTAAAACGCAGTTTTATCATTCAAATTCTTAGTTTGCATAAATAAGCCCAACTCATAGTTCATCTCAATTTATGTCCATTCTAGTTCACATGACCCCAAAACAAATTCCTCAAGACCTAATTATTTTGCCATTAAAGCATATTATTAATAATATTTTTTGTATCGATACATTCATTATAATCAATCATATACTTATAGAATAAATTATTTTTATCATCTAAAACCGGCGATTGTAAGTTACGACACATAATTTATTACTTCACCTTGTAACTTCATACAGTGCAATAAAAATAGGATTTACACTCAAAAAATTTAATACTTGCAAGAAACTTGAGATGTTGTGCATAGCTTCCTGTTGCATGTACTAAAATTTCCCTAAAATAATCTGAAAGTCCTTAACCCTCTACCTTATCCTAAAAAATGACCCCCCGTAACCCCCTTAAATTGTGAAATTACATTTGCTAAATTCATTTTTCTTCCAAGCTTACCGTGAAGGTCACGGAAGCTACGTGATCGTCCCGAAGATCAAACATTTTTTTATACCTTATTGCGAAAATTCCGACGAAGACAGAAATCCGTTTCAGACATCAGAGAACATTTGCTTCCGAGCTTCTGAAGAGAGAACATTTTATAAGTCTCCAATTTCACAAATGCCAAAAGAGAAACAGTTTCACGCATCAAGGAAAATTTTTTGGTTCCATGTCTGTTTGTCGGTTTGTCGTACAGTCTGACGCTCTGTCGTGAAATTTTTGTGAACCAACATATCTTATATACTACTAGTGTGATATTAATGAAATTTGGATGGTAGACCATAATGAGCCCATTATTTTCTCTTCGACCTGGGCACAAACATACATTTATTTATACCAATATATTCAAAAGTACTCATTTGATTTATTTGAAAATTGGATGGTTTGCCGAAAGTAGCTTGGAGATAACCCCAAATTAATTTCAACCGTCTGTACTCATTTTGACAGATATAAAAAAAACGGGGAGAAATTAAATAAATTTGACAATAATAGGTTGTAAAAACATAAAATCATTTAAGTATAAGAAAAAGGACTCGAGGAAGCTATATGACACACAAATTGGCAGACTATTTTTACAAGAATTTATATTTTTACTGGTCTGTAAACAAAAAAAAAAAAAAATCAGCCCGATACAACTCAGACAAACTTTCTCATATACGAGTTCATATAATTATATAGCCCAGTGTTTTCTATTTATTAGTTTTCGAATGTACATTTAATTATTATTCAGCATTTCATCAAAATTTATCATATAAATCACTTCTCCCGGGCGGGGAATCGAACCCGGGCTCTCTCGGTCCGCGTTTTAAGCTTTTTTATCAGGAACTAGATTTTTCCCAGGAAAACGGCTTATATCGTTGGATTCGAATTTAAATGGACTACATTTTAGAATTTTTTAATCAAAACCGTCGGTTGTTTGGAGAATTTTTTTTTTTCTAAATTTTTGTGGGGTAGCGCCCCCAAATTTGGAGCTAAAATTAATTTCTCGATTTCGCCTCGGGGTATGATTTTTCTGAACATGCATGATGTATGCCAATTTTCGTCAAAATCGGTCCAGTAGTTTAGGCTCCAGGTGTCTGCACAGACGACCTAGACAACACATGACAGACAGACAGACATTTTTAAAAAAAAAAAAAAATACACTTTTTTGGACTCAGGGGACCTCAAAGCGTGTAAATCCATCAAAATCCAAAACCGAATTTTTGCCATCACAATACTTTCTCTTTATATGAGAAAGTAAAAATGTTGGGGCCCATGTTTAAAGTGAACCCTAGGGCAAACCGCACTCCTGCTCGGTACGCCAAATGTGTTACTTCAAAATGTCATAAGACTATTTTTTTTTCAAATTTTGTCTACTTTTGGAATTGATTGGTATTTTTTCGCAACCAAGAAAATAAAGTATATAAATACTTTTTTCAAAATTTAGGGGTCTACGGGGGGAAGTTTTACACTTATGTTTTGGGACCCATTGCAGTTATGTATTTCCTAGGTTATTATCGTAAATTCCGAAATTTCATCTTTTAATTTTGATTGAAAAAACGTCCTGATTCCAGCGATATCAAAGGAAAGTAGCTCTTCGTCCTTCCATGTCTTCTTTAGGAAGAAGTAGAGTTTTGGGAAATTCTAGATAAAGAAAAAGAAGAAGAATGAGGGAGGAGGGAGAGTTTTGTAGAAAAAATATGGAGGAGCGAATGTAAACGACGTGAGGGGTTAAGCGGAGATACTTAATTTAGTGCATGCAGCCCTACCGAGCCGAGGCACATTTTCTGAGGCTCGCCAACTCCGTCCTTTCCTCCTACGTCAAAATGTCTTTTGACGAAATGTGCTTTTCAAGAAAAGGAGAATCAATTTTGTCTACTTTTCGAATTCAGCAACCCAGAGAACGTTATGTTAGCACATTTTCAGAACTACTGAATTCTTCCAAGTAAGGTCCTCGATGACTATTGCCTGGACTAATATGACTGTATCGTTTGTAACTCAAAACCTGTTAGGTTTAGAGAAAAAATAATGAGAATGAAAATTGATTATTTTATAGTCTCGTTTATTTGTTATTTGAAACCTTTTTCTATCTGCAATATTAAAGGAATTACAAGCAAAAAAAACGAAAATGAGACTCCATTTTCCAATATGGTGGCCGTAGCATTTTTAGGATATTCAACAGGAAGCTAAACGCAATATCTCCACCTAGTTTCTTGCGCGTACTAATTTATTCGTGGTTCGGATGTTTTGTCGGCCTTATTTACTGCGCTACTAAGAATACAACGTTTTAGTGTGAGCAAATCTGTCTGTCAATAGACGCTCTTTAATCTAATATTGAATTATATTTCAATGTTATATGACTGTAATCTTAGTAAGTTAACAAGGGATCTCATTTCCTGTACTTTTATTTAAAAAAAAAGGTGTTGGTCGGGTAAAAAGGTGTTACGTTGGACGCAAGTGGCCCTGAAAGAGACATTTAACACGTTGCGTTCCCCAACAAGACTATAGGTGTATAAATCAGTCTCATCCAAAAAGGAGAATTAATACAAATTGTGATTTTAGCCAAGCAGGGCACGTAGCAGTTACCCCGGGTGTCTCTCACCCTGTCCTTTCAGCCTCCCCTAGACTTGCCTCCTTCATTACGTATTCCTCCTGCCCCGTCCAGACTAGTATTTACCACCTAATTATACGCTAAACCTTAATATTAATGACCCAATTTCCTTTTACGAGTTTTATAAATGTTTTGAATTTACATTGACTACGCACCGACTACCGTCACTGTACTATATCTCAGGCGTTAACCATATCAAGATCCTCGGCTGAACCAAGGTAAAGCACTGTTTTGTTCCCTTATAGACTGGTTGTTTATTTGCAGGGGGAACATTATCACCAGGTGAACATCAGATACCACTTCCAGATAACCAAATGTTTCCCTTGTATTACATAGAATTGTATGAAACATAATGAACACTTGTAACAAAATAGGATTATTTAAGACCTTTGTTAAAACTGAAAACGAGGTGTAGAGTTGTTAACCAAATTTATGGGAATTAAAATAAAGAATAAGTAACACAATTATTCCCTATATTACTCATTAATCTTGTTTTACTTTAACTGATAAAATATATATACTTAATACAATATCTACACTCTGGAAAAAAAACAAAAACTAGTAAAATATTTAAACTACGTATGCGATAACATTATCTTGTTTAAGCCACGAATAAAAGCAACCGAAACTATTTTCTATTAAATACTTGATACTGAATAATATTCAGTCAATATCTAGATTTTTATATTTACTTACATCAATTAAAAATCAATTAATTATCAAATCACAATAGCAAATATTTCAATGAAGTTAGGACAAAAGGTTAAATTTAAATCATCTCAGTTAATAAACTAAGTAAAGAGGTCCTCAGACCAGTATGCATAAAAATTTAGTATCATGGTTTCGTTGAAATTAATTAATTCCTTTTTGATTTCACAGAACTCCTTTAAATAATGTAAGATAAAAAAAAAAAATCTTCTAGTAATTAGTCGAGCTTATTTTTGACGATAAAATTGAGTAATTTCCTGTTGATTTAACTGACCAACGTTTGAATCAATCAAAGTATTTTGCTAATCCTCATTACCTAATTGGATGGCGAGCAATTACAGCCCATGACCACTTACACATCCCAACGTCAATGGTTTGTGCGGTCCGTACACAAGAGCTATTAATACAAAATGTATGTATCATTATATGCTCGCAACTATTTGACATTGGCATTACATCGATGTTGAATTTGAATGATAAAGGAACCTGCAGATTAGAGACTACTAAAGTAGCGTGAAGGAAAGGGTTTCTGAAATTTCATGGACTAACGAATTATTTATTCTGCTAAAGATATACTTAAGTTAATTTTTATTGTTTGACTTTTTTCTTTAAACAATTTTGTAGAAAATGCGAAAGTTACAAGGTAAAGAGTGTTTTGGTTTCATGAGCACCGAGTCATTCCCACAAGTTATTTAACTTACTGACCGTTGCGACCTCATGATATCGTGCTCTAAATTGGTCCATCAAACGATCCCGATCCTTCCACCGTGTCCGTCTATCTTGTCCTTTACCATCCGTGATCAATTATTGCCTTCAAGGACTGGGTCCGTTCAATATCAAATCCAGTCTGAGACCGAGATCAAGATTTATTTGGGCCAAGTTGCCAGATCAATAAATCAAATCCTTTAGATATTAGAGAAAAATGTAGCTCACCTGTTTTTATTTCTTTTTTTAATACTTATTTATTATTTACAAATTAAATATAACTTTTAGCCGAGCTACGTAACGTCAGAAAACTCAGGCAACAATACGCAGTCATCACCAAATGATCTAGAAATCCACGATGACATAAACTGCGTAAGCCTATGCCCTAAGAAGACTATGGCAAATTTTGATTTTCCCCGTCACTTGGGTATTTATTCTATAGACTAAATTTTAACTTAATAACTTACTTCCAACTTGCAATAAATACTGAACACTCAGGTAAAAAGTTAATATTTATTAATTTTAATTGGTTATCGAAAACAGTTTTTTTTTAAATAAGTAATTCTTCTATCAATACCTGAAAACAATATCATTGGCATATTTAATAGGTTCTTATGTCACTGAAATAAATACACATGGTACAAAATTTCAATTCATAATAAATAGTATTTATAAAAAACCAAATTCTCATTATATATAGTATATGTATATATATATATATATATATATATATATATATATATATATATATATATATATATATATATATATATATATATATATATATATATATATATATATATAAATATATATAAAATGGGAATAACACCAACCCCTTTAGTAATTTATAAGTTAATTTATTGATTTAATAAATCAAGAGCATTTTTATTCATAATGGTTTCAATATAGATTTACAAATCTTACTATATGATATATTACTATTTTTAAAGAAAGGTAAGTACATATCTTGATTTTATAGAATTTTTTTAAATAATATGTTCATTTTTCTTGCTTCCATGCGTTTATAGGCTTAATCATCTAAATTGGAATCGAATTACAACTCGAAATTCATAATTTATTCTTAATAATTTAAAAACCTTGTATGAGAAAAATAAAGGCAATTATTTTCTCTGAAATTATTTATGCACTGCCTATGTTAATAATGCAATTTTTTCGCAGCGGGTGATAAAATGTAAATCTTTAATCAAGGTATAAGAGAGCATTGAAGCAACAAGTTATATGATCTGTAACTTATATCGGTTAAATATTTATTGCTCCAACACCTTCTGTATATTCCATTATTTATATTGAAGGTGTATAAAAAAAAAAGAAATCTTATAAATATAAAACACATATTATAAATAATGATTTTTATCGACAAGATGTGCAGTTTAATTCAGACTGGCATATAACACTTTAATTGGAATGCTTGTTTTAACGATTACCCGTAGGTGGCATGAAACGATACTATTGAAGGAGTAATAAATATCACATTAAAAAAAGAGGTAATGTAAGGAAAACGTTATTCATGCTTTGAAATAGGTTTTCTTTATAATAAGGAGCAAAAAATGGGACTTTTCATTTTCGCGTATATAATAGGTAGTGTGCACTCAGGAAATCTGAAGTGTTATCCTCTCATGTCTGTTGTTACGGGGAAACGGGGTCAGTGACGCGATGTGACGGTGAATATTTCAAACCTGGGACTAAAGGGTAAGGCTGAGAGACGAGTAGTCCTCAGGGCTAAGAGCTTCCAAGTGGAATGTCACAATTTGGAGTCTGGGCGTCTTTATGAATGTTTAACTAGGGCAGGTGAGTTAGTCCGTACTATATCCAGAGTAAACGCGGCCCGGAGAGGGCTTGAGTAATCGTCTCCTGCACCGGACACCGCCGTGCCTCCTGAAATATGACGTCAAAACTTGGGGCACAATAAGGACTCGAGCTCCTGTACACAACTAAATGGGCTTCACTTTACCGGTCGCACACAATTCTCCCTGGCTTTTTGCCGCAAAAACTCTCGCAGTGACTCCCGCCTCCTATTAGCCGCTCCCGACAGACATTAAGAGTCCCACGACCCGAACAGTTTAAAAGAAAATAACAACCGTCATTAGATAGGACGGAAGAGGAAAAAAAGCAAATAAAAAGAAAACAAAAAAGAAAATCCGCTTCATTTCTTAGACGTCAATTTAGGGCGAATGTCACATCTATATCACAAGCTACTTAACGTGATATATTAACCTGAATTCTGTTCTGAAAGCAGCTCTCACCAGATCAAGCTAATGATAGCTTTAATGCTTCATCTCTTCCATGCTATGTTATTAAACTCAACCTCCAGTTTAATTCATCCACTCCTTCCTTCCCTGATATTCTCAAGCCAGCTTAGTTCAGCACAATACAGTATTTCTTAAAGAAAAACACAAGTAGACTTATCTGTAATACCTAGAAACATACGATATATTGTATACTCGATGTAAAAAAACCCGAACAAAAATATAAAAGTAAAATCTGATAAATGTATTGATCAAATAAGAAAAAATAAATATTAATGTATACATACGTAGTTAAATATTATTTGTTAATTACTTTAGAAAATAACATAACTTACTTAATTAATAAAAGTAAAACAATAGATGACTTAAATAACCTATCTCTTACTTTATCACAGCTATTCACAACTTTTTCGTAATGTAATTTTAATATTTTATCTTTAATTAAATTAATTATTTAATTTCTTTTTTTCTTTTCAGTTGAATCGTGTGCTGTAATAAAAATGTAATAATCATTTATAACTAACCACTTAAATTACTTTAATATTCTCTCATTATTATGTTACCTTGTTCATTTTGATTCCTTTTCTTGCATGTCTCTTAACCGAAACTCCTAGTGAAACGAATCGTTAATTGTATAATAATTTAATTTATAAAGAACAGGACACATGGTACTTACTTTTTTACTTGCCTTGAACTTCCTCTAAGCCAAGCTATGATGGAATTATTACACCATACCAAGCATATTATAATAATATTGTATACATAAATGTGGTAATGATTGAGGCAGTGATGTTAAAAGCTAAGTTATATTTTTTGAAAAAGTAAATTAACTCTGTCATAACTAAAAAAAACACCTGCAAAGGCAAATTACTCGTCCTAAATATGTTTTGTCATTTGTTTTTGTTTCTGTGTATTAAGTACACAAAGCTGAGAGTTTCATCTAAAGAAGATACTTTTTTTCTTACAACACTCTATTATCCTCCTTAGTAAGGAGTTAGATGAGAAGAGCCGTTTTAACTTTGTTTTTAGTATTATATTATATAATAATTTTATTCTTCTAACTTAATGTTTAACAATGGAAAAAGAAGTGAAACAATGAGATACAGGTTTCTATCTTGCCATAATAAAGTCTTGATTGTTTAGAGACAAATGATGGTGTAAATAATTATGACTTAAGAAATAATAATTGCTGTGACAGAAAAAGATGTGAAATTTAATATGATAAAAAATGTAAAACCCATTTTCATTGCTTACCATTATCGGAATTGTTAGATTTGAACTGTAGCAACAAAATTATAAACACTATAATATCTGGGGGCACGGTAGTGCCCCTCGCTAAGTCGCACTGCTAAGAGCACAGCTGTCCTTTACTGGAACCAACTAAAGGCACTTTGGACCCCCTTCTATTAACTTACTAAAGATATTTAGATATATGTATAAAAATTAATTTTTATTTTAATAAATTAGAGTTCATTACAAACTGAATCAGAAATAACAATTTCACACCTCTATCCAATTTAAAAACATTGCTTGACTTGGCAATTACGCACCAAAAAGGTTAAACAATTTTCTGTTATTTAATTTATATATTGCATAATATAGTTTATATTGGAACATTTAAAAAAAAAAAAATGTTACCTAGGGTTGTATACAACTTTGTAGCCTTTGCTGTGTAATTGCAAGTCAGAAAATGTTTTTTAAATTTAAACGGGTAGAGTGTTTTGGGAAAGAAAATGTTTGTTGTGAGGAGAAAATTGTTGTGCGGGACAGAGAATGGAGAGGGGGCAGACAAACAACATCATATACTTGTACTGGATGGATTAGAGCTAGTAGAACTTACTCGGACAGAGTAAGATTTTTCTACGTAAATGCTTTAGTTGGCATTGGTTTTACAATATTAAATTTACAATTTATATTGGTGTATCAAGTGTGTGAGCTCAAAAACATGGTTGCTTTGTAAGAATCTTCATTGTTATACTTATGAAAAAAATTAACCGATTACAATATATGTTATATATATTTTTTGTAATTATAAAAATGGACTGTCAATTAGTTTGGCACAAAGCTTCCTCGCATCCTACCACGTACTTTATTGATTTTATGCTTTTACAAGCCATGATTGTCTATTGTTTCCCCCGTTTTTCTTACATGAAAGTAAGTATCATTTAAGCAAAAGTCAATCACGCTCAACATATTTACATATTTGTGATTTTGGCTACAATTTTGTTTCTGTGTATTAAGTACACAAAGCTGAGAGTTTCATCTAAAGAAGATACTTTTTTTCTTACAACACTCTATTATCCTCCTTAGTAAGGAGTTAGATGAGAAGAGCCGTTTTAACTTTGTTTTTAGTTATGAATGAGCAATGAGTGATAAAAATCGTGATAAGTAATGTTTAAACTTATATTAGTGTTTTGAACAAATACATTAAAAATTAAATAGAAAATATTGATAGTATGAAGTTATTAGTTATTAAGATTCATAGTTCTTATAGCCATTTATTGTTTCAATGCTGAAACTAATAACAAATTAAATCATTATTTCATTCAATTATATTTTTTGGTGTGGAATGCCTCGCTTAATCTTGTATTAAAAACAATAAAGATGCCAAGATCGATTTTCCGTAAAATAGTTATAAAGTATACGTTTTAAAAAGGTTTTGAACTTTGGCAGCTTAAGTTTAGGTAGGCTTTTGTATGAAGGTTCCGGGTCCCATATATTGCCCCGGCGTTGGAATCCCAAGCATTCCCTCCACCAAGGAAAATAAGGGACAACCCTTTTCAGACAAAGGACCTGGCGAACTCGCCCTTTGGGGCCAGTTTATCGCACCGCCTCGTTAAAAATAATAAAAAAAACGAGCCCTGAAAAAAAAGTAAAAAAGGGTGGAAGGAAAAAAAAAAGAAAATGTTTTGTGTCAAGAAGCTAAATAAAAATAGGATGGCTGCCTTATTGGTCAGTGAGGTCGACCCAACAAGAGTTATAACATATATATTTCTTTTCTTCTACATCCATATAATATATATATATATATATATATATATATATATATATATATATATATATATATATATATATATATATATATATATATATATATATATATATATATATATATATATTTAAGGGTTTAGTTTGTTGTTGTTGGGGAAATGTTGGGAACCGTGCTTTGAGGAGCTCCAAGTTGAGAACACTTGAAATCAGGTTGTTCTCTGGGTGTTGGGTAACGAGATCTCACAACAATCACTTGTTAGCCCACCTACACCAAGTTGAATATTTTCCTTTCCATACAACTCCTTACAACACTAACAAAGTATCGTAAAGTACATCACAATAAAAACCTAGTTTTATGATGCCGCTATTTTTCCTCCCTTATAATTTTCCTTTACATTTTAGTATTCAGAAAAAATGTTTGAAAAAAGTAAGGGAATAATCTTTTGTCAAATTACTATAATTGGATTGAGAATAAAGAAATACGTCTTTTCACTAAAATAACTTATGGTACAAAGCCAGTTTTCAAACACTAGAACTAGAGGACATCTGCAATGCCAGTGAGACGACTCGAAATGCATAAGAGAAAATTAATATCATTGTAGGATTTGAGACAGGGGATGGAATTTGGGTACTTCTTCAAATTGTTACTCCCCTAAGGTTTTTTTTTTTTTTTAGAATATAAATGACTTTGACTAAACAATATTAAGACAAAGGTATGTTTAGTCCAATGTATTTTGGGACAAAGGAATATCACACTTCTGTTTCTATCAGGGGAGTAAGAGTCTAAATAAGAACATTCCCTCCACATTTTTTAGATTGTTACTCCACTCTGTTTGTTTTATAAGGGGAGTAACAATCTAAAGAAATGCCGACATTTGACTTATACATAGTTAATTTAGTGGAGAGACGTCTTTCTTTATTCTTAATCACGTGACTACGCTAAGTTGCTTTTTGTGAAGGTAATTTTGATGTGCCAACCAAAATATTGTAAGGAGATTATTATCTTTATATGAATAACATTTTAAGTAATTTGATTAGTTTCTTGTTAAAACAATATGAAGACTGAATTCTTACCGTATCAATCTTACAAATCGATTTTAATCATTCACATACGTAAACTCTCGTCATGAAGATTCTAGGATGAACAATAGTCGTCCATAAACATTTACTACATTAAAAACTAATTAGTATATTATAAATTGGTTAATAACAAAATAAACTATATTTAGCATGTGTAAGACATCGACAACGGACCTGCTAATGATATTATTGAAATTTACATTGAAAACAAGTGAAAGATTATAGATAATAGTTCTTAAAAAAGTGTTTACTTTAATTATATTAATGTTAATTTTAAAAAGCAAGTAAATACAAAATATTGTTACATATTTGTTACAGCTATTGCCGGCGTGCTTTATCCTCGTCTTCATTATTATTTTGGTAGGACTACTTGAGGAAACTGATATAAAAAGCTATTTTCTCAGGAAATAGATTTTTACCGGGAAAACGACATGTCGGGAACACGACTCAGTGTTTTCCATAATTTTTGAGGGGTAGCGCCCCCAAATTTGGAGCTAAAATTCGTTTCTCCATTTCGCCCCGGTTTTCAAGAGATTTCATGTACAACATGTATGCCAAATTTCGTCAAACTCGGCCCAGTAGTTTAGGCTCCACTCGTCTCCTCAGACGCCAGACAAACGACAGACTGACGACGTATAGACATTTTTTAAAAACCACTTTTTTGGACTCAGTGGACCTCTAAACGAGTAAATTCATAAAATCTCAAAATATAATTTTTGTGCCATCAGAATACTTTCTCTTTCTATATGAGAAAGTAAACATGCGCGCTCCCGCTTCTTCGCGGTATATCTCGAAAACGGTTGATCGTACGAAAAAAATATATAATAACAAACTTGTTGGGAATACTGTTTTACGTAAGTTATTTTATAACTTCTTCAGACCTCAGACTAGCCAGAAGCGAGATTTTCGCAAAAAACTGATTTTCCTGACCTTTGTCCTTTGATATCTCGAGACGCACAAGGGTGAGCATATGAGACTTTTTGGTGCTTCATTAGAACATCAAAACGAAGGTCTGTGCAAAAATTCAGCTTGCTTTCTCTCATTCCGCAGAGGAAGTCTTATTTCCCTGGACTAGTTTTCAGAGATAGTATTTAAATTTATCATGGTTACAATCTAAATAAAAACAAAAAAAAAAAAAAAACGGACAAGGGGCGTCTCAGAACATTTCCTTACCAAATAATTCAAAAATGGTGGCGGGCATTAGGTTGTAATATGGAGGACTTATATATATTATTCTAAGGTATAATAATAGGTGCAAATGTCAGCTCAATCGGCGAAAAAAATCGATATTTTTAAAATTGAGTGGTAGATATTACAATGAAATTTAGAGGAAATTATTGTCAATAAAGAAATTTTTTCGAATTTTTGCTGAATTAGCAAAATGTGTCAATGAAGTCTTAAATTTATTATTTCCTGGACAGTACAACTTCATGTAAGGTTTGAATTTTGCACCATTTTTCAACTCTTTAGGTTATAAACTGTGGGAGTAATGAGTGACAGACAGACTAACGGCGCAACTAGCTAAAACCCACTCAAATCGTCTTAAAAACCCCCATAATCAAACAAATTTGTAAAAATCTCGGTTTTGGTTGTTTTTTTTTTTTTTTTTTTTTTTCTTTATTTCTTTAGTCACAACTACAATTTTACAATCGTAACAAGCGACTGAGTGCAATTTTAAAAATTGTACAATAGTAAAAGTAATTAAATAATAATAACAAAAATAATTGTCAAAAGCATAATCATAATTATAAGATATAATAATAATAATAACAAAAATAATAATAATAATAATAATAATAATAATAATAATAATAGTAACAATAATAATAATAATAATAATAACAACAAAAGAGCTTGAATCGCTTGATGTGAGTAAGTTCACTCAGTAGTGACACTCACGGTTTTTGCTTAAATTAAGTGTCTCATTATTGCAGTAGGTCACGTGGCCACTTACGCTTGAGGCGTCTGCGGGGGTTATCTGGGAGTGTGATTGAAGATAAATTTTGGATGAGGGGATTAGGATGAGTAGAAAACTTGGAGTGGAAGGATTTGTAGCGGGAGGATGCAAGATCATGGACGAAAGGAACATTCAGGTCATTGTGGATTGTTAGGTTGGTTACGTAGGATGGGGCGTTGGTGATTTTGCGAAGGATAATTGATTGGAGGGATTGGATTTTGTAGGAATTAGACGGCTTGGTAGTTCCCCACAGTTCAAGTCCGTAGGTCCAGATAGGCTTTATAATGGTGTTATATATGGTTAGTTTGTTGTTTAATGTGAGTTTAGACCTATAGTCGAGAAGTCTTAGAAGTAATTTGTAGCGTCGTTTCATGTCGGTTCGTTTGTGTCGTGTGTGCATGTTCCAAGTCAGTCTTCTGTCAAAAAAAAGTCCTAGGTACCGCACTTCACTAGCCACAGGAAGATGGGATCCGTTTAGAATAACGGGAGGACAGGTAGCTCGTCTTAGGGTAAAAGTTACGTGAGTACTTTTTTCGGTGTTAAATTTTATCCTCCATTTCGTTGCCCATTTTTCGACGCTGTAGAGGTGGTTTTGGAGGGATAGGGATGCTAATTGGTGTTCTGAGTTGGTCGAGAGGATGGCCTTATCATCGGCAAAGGAGGCTAGGATAGTATTTGGGTGTACTGGGATATCAGCTGTGTAAAGGGAATATAGGAAAGGAGCAAGAATACTACCTTGAGGCACGCCTGCAAGGATGGGAAAGGAGTTGGAAACAGAGGATCCTTGAGAGACTTTAAAGAATCTGTCTCTCAAGTAAGAGGATAGGATTAGGTAGTATGTCGGAGGAAGGACTCTCTTAAGTTTCCACAGCAATCCCCGATGCCAAATTCGATCGAAAGCTTGCACTTCGTCGAGAAAGGCTGCGGAGACATACTGTTTCTTCTCAAGAGCGGTAGCGACTTTGGTTGTTTTGGGTGAAAATATTACTTTTCTTTTAAGGCAAAGAAAAGTAAAAAATTTAAGCTATTATTGTACATTTTCATTAAGAGTAATTTGGTAAACATTTTTAAAAATTCCCAAAATTAATTTTAGCTAAGCATTTATCATATTTAGGAAAAGTTGTTACCTTATTGAAACTAATTTAATTACATTTAATTGCACATTAAAATAGTAGGTTTTTAATTGGGACTCTTTAACAAGAAATAAAGCTCATTTCTACCTTATACTAACGAATATAATATTTAATTTAAATGCGGAAGTATGTAATTACGTAATGATGCATTGAACGGGTAATTGGTACAGTAATCTTTATTTTTTAGTACAAGAATAATAATTTAACGAGGGACAAATCCGACCAACTGATTAAACGTAAAGGAAACCACTAACAAGTTACTCCCAAATTAAATACAAGAAAAACCTTCATATTTATTCCTAACAAGGGTTTTTATGGCCAATAGAAATTATCTCGTTAAACTCCCTTCTATTAGTTTTATACGGATCATTCTCAAAAAGATAATTGCTTAATTTGTCAGTTTTAATCTCGTTAGTGGTTATATAAAAAAATGTTTAGAACGCTTCAAAGAAATCAGCAAAGCATTTTTTTTTATTGCCGAAACGCTTAAAAAAGATTAAGATTAGGAAGGTGTTAAAAATTATAAATTGATAAAAAATAAATAAATAAAAGTAAAATGTCAGTTTGTTAAGCATTTATATTAAACGGGTCGTTTCGTATGACTTAATAGCAATATTATCAATATGGTTAAACATAATGTGCGACATAGAATACTTTAGATAAGGTGGTAGAGAAAAGAGTCGAGAGAGATCAAGTTTTCGAGAAGAGGGTGAAGGAACTAAAGCACTACGAAGTACTGCTGGGAATTAAGTCAAGTGACAAACAAGCTTCGAAGTTAAGTGGAAATCGTTGTTTGGAACGTCGTTCCTAAATCCGACCGAAAAAAATAAAAAACAAAATTAAAGTTGATTCCATGCCAGGTACTGGAAAGGATGAAATAAAATTAAAGTACATATAAAGAAGCGGCCGCGTCAGGCATCATCAAATCCTGTTTCTTTATTTCATTTCTCTTATTATGATTTTTTTGTATTTCAAATGAAAAAATTATAAAAGAAACAGGATATTAAAATTCATGAATACTCGAAATGAAACACAAAAACACTTATAGAATTAAAAATGTTTAACTTAATTTTATTTTATTCAAAATAATAATAATAAATATGAAGCCAATAAAAAAAATTACAGGTAAATTAGTCTGATATTGTAAATATCTTGTTAACCCGCATGTAGGATTAATTTATAGTTTAAAATAAATTTTGAACACTATGTACTGTTTTATAATTTATAAATAAGCAGAGGACGACTGATGAGGTAAAGAGGTAAAATACTAGCACTATAACTTTATTAAGGCTAAACCGGTTCTCAAGCGCATGTGCGGTTATCAGAGATGAAGTCAGGTAGAACTACGAGTAGAAATCAGTGCTCCGTAACAGAGTTATATACACAGAGTTAGCACAGCTTTGTTCAGCTAAATTAGCTGAACGCTACCAGACATCCAGTTATTTACGTCTCGCAGACGTTGATGATGGCAGCTTGACATTAAAAAAAATATTTTTTTTAATTAATTAACTGTGTATCTTGGATGAAATAATATTCAGCGGTAGTAATAAGACTTCCAAAACATTTCTTTAATATGATTATTAAAGGGGTGCCAACGTAAGCGGGAGTTATGCCATGGGAGTTTGGGTCATTACCAAGTTCACTACAGCTTAGGTCTGTACCTGACTTAGCCAGTAAATTGAAACTGCAAGAGCCCCTTCTTTAGTATGAACGTTCAAATATTCCTAACTTGAGCCACAAATTGTGACTGAAGTTGTTATAAAATAAATTATTTTTTAGGTCCATTTAAATCGGAACCCCTGAGTATTACCGAAGTGAGTACAAAGTACAGTCCGGTTCTAGTATTATGATATTACATAAATGACAGCTCTCTATGAAAATTGATCAAAATAATATTAACAAATTTTTTGTGTGTATAAATTCATAAAAAGCTACTTCTTTAGATTGTTTGCATTTTCATAACATAAATGACTTTGACTGAATAACTATTAAGACAAAGGGACTTTTAGTCCAATGTACTTTGGGACAAAGGAATATCACACTTCTGTTTTTATAAGGGGAGTAACAGTCTAAAAAAGAACATTTCGTATTCCTTCTTTAAATTGTAACTCCCCTTTGATTTTTTTTTATAAGGGGAATAACAATCTAAAAAAGTTCCCACAGAAACAACAACAACGCACTCCGCAGCTTGCCATCACTTCTTGGTTGACATTTAGTTTGTTTATTTTTATTTATCATATTTAGGGAGGTGATTAAAAGGTTCTAGCTTTTAGGTTTCTGTACGAAGTACGAAAGAAACCTCATATAACTGCTCTGCCTTTCTGTCTGTACGTTGGTGTCTGTCCGTTTTCATGTTTCAATTTATAAACTACTATAGCTAGGAACATGAAATTCAGTACACAGGTGCATCCCAGCATTTGTGACAACTGCACACTTTTTGGAGTTTTCACACTTAATATTTTCAAGATGGCGGCCAAAAGGCGGGCAACTAAGAAAAAAATTTAGTTCCCATGACATGTTTTACATCAATTTAAAGGTCTTGAAGTGTAAAAAAAGAATATGCAACTATTAAAATTTTACACTCAATAATTTTAACTCAATCGTACAGAAACCGGCAATTATCGCCTCACGTACTTACGTGAAGCTTTACTTGTTATTTTATTTTATTTTATTTTTTTTATAGGGTGTCGTTTATTAGCATGTAATTTAATTATTCCATTTAGGATTAATAAAATCTGTTACGACCCACCCACGACTAAATTTGTTTTGAAAAATAACTTAAAATTTAAATTAACAATTTATAATTGAAGGAAAATATGGATAAGAATAATGATGAGAAGAAAGAATGTAAACTCTACGTTTATGTTTAAAAAAATATGCAATAGTTCTTTTGAATTGTTAAGCCTTTCAGAATACTAGCTTTTGTTATTATAATTACTATAGTGCAAGTTATAATATAATGTATAATGCTTCGGATAAAAATCAAAAACGTTATTTCGCGATTTCTCTCTCGAGTTCAGATGTGTAATGATACGGCTCTCTCGAATAATCTTCCTTTTAATCTCTTGGAAAAAAATCTCTTTGGAAAAACTCATAAGTACTTACTTCTTGTTAGAAAACATCATTATGTCCCTACCTCTGTTTTTATGTCAAAAGTTGACTAATTAGTGGTTGGTATGTTCTGTAAAATGTATAAATGTTACGTAAGAACCTATCTGTTCTTTCCCTAACTACATAAGAACCGTTTCTATCACTAAAAAAATAGTTCCTTTGTTTGAAAAGTTTCGATCTACATCTTAAAAAAAGTATAATTAAATATATTTGTTATACCTTAATATTTTGTTATATATTAATAATTTGTAAGTATCAATAATTTGTTAAACGTTCATATATTTTTACCTGACTTTTTAAATTATTAAGGCTTATTGATTTTAATGACCTGCAAGATAATATTTTTTGAGAAGAAAGTCTTGCGGCAGTCATAAATTGAAAACGATATAATATATGATTTTGCTTCCGAGCTTACCGAAGGTAACGGAAGCATTGTGTATTGCAGGGATCGGCAACCTTTTTGTGTATAAGGGCGCAATATAAGATATGAAAATCACCGAGGGCGCATATCGATCGGTAGGCATTGAAAAAAAAAAATAGAAAACCCCTTTTTTTGTGAAATATAATAGAAAACATTTTTTTTTATATAAATTGACAAAACAAAGCATTTTATAAATTTTTTTAAAAAATTATTTTGGTATTGTTTGACAATAGAAACAGAAAATGCAATAAGGGGAAAACAATATTATGTTTCAACTAATTTAAGTTCTTGTGAACAGCAAGAAAAAACTTAAGTAAGTAAATTGTAAAATAAATAACTAAATCGTGGGACACCGACAACGAAGTTCCTTACGCTTTTCATTAAATATAAATGATAAAATCACAGCAATAACTACTTATACCTACATGGTGGAGTTAGAAAAGAGACAAAATTGAAAGAAACTAACTTGTAGAAAAAAGTTAATCATAAATTTATAGTTAAAGCAGTTGGTTGTAGAACGAAAAAGAACTGTCCTCTCAGACCCCGTCGGCAAAATTACTCTAATTAAATATTAAAATAATAAATATAAATCATTAATACACAAAAATTCTGCTTGTATCAGGTTGAAATTTTACGTGCTTGTTTCAATTGTACTATAGGTGATGTATACAGAGTTGCATTAAAATCGTTACGTTAGAACCTAAGATATCGGTAAAAACGTTGTTTTCTTTATTTTAATCGTTTTCGTCCGCTTTAATAAATTTAGCGATCTATATCACTTCATAGCAGTGTCGGTGTTCGTTTTACTAAAAAAAATCTATTTAAAAAAGTTGTTTGCCTAATTAAATAGATGAGGTTAGAATTTTTTCCTGTCCATAAATTCCAATTTTTTAATGTGGCGCTTACGTTTACGCGAGCGTTGCGCGTGAACGCTTAGGCGGATAACGTTGTCCAACGAAGTTGTCTTGGGCATTGGTAAAATGAACATGTGTACTAAATTTCAACTAAGTCGGTCATTTTTTACACAAGTTATCGCCATCGGTAATTTCGTGACGGATATTGCGTGACGGTGATTTTGGTCGTTGTTTTCGCATTCACTCCCAGGCCCAGAACGTGCTATAAGGAACTTCGTTCCAAAAACTTAACATGTATCCTCCTTATTTGCAACATATTTTTGTATCTATCAATATATATATAAATGTCTTATATACATTTACATGTCTTTAAAAATGACCAATTTTTTTTTTTTTTTTTTTTTTTTTTTTTTTAAACTTTAAGCCCTTTTCGCTATTTCAAAAATAAAATAATTTTTTTATTATTTTTTCCGTTATTAGTCTTTTACCCTACTATATAGTCTTTTAACCTTTAGGTCAGTGGGGGCGCATTAGAAATCCACCGCGGGCGCCACGGCGCCCCCGGGCGCCGGGTTGCCGACCCCTGGTGTATTGTGTTCACTTTTGAGAACGAAAAACTTTTATGTCTCCGATTTAAAAAATTCCAAGACAGAAATCCGTTTCAGACATCAGGGAACATTTTTGGTCTCGTGTCTGTATGTCTGTATGTCTGTCTGTCTGTCTGTCGGTCTGTGTGTCCGCGAATTATGAAACGTGCGACGATAACTTGAGTAAATGTCGACCGATTTTGATGAAATTTGGTAGACATGTTCATTTTACTAATACCCAGGACGAGTTCGTTGGACAACGTTATCCGTCCAAGCGTTCAAGAGCAACGCTCGCGTAAACGTGAACTTTAAATTTAAAATTTAAATTTTAGGTCGGGGAAAAAATCTAACTTCATCTATTCAATGAGAAAAACATTTTTTTTCAAATACAATTTTTTAGTAAAACCAACAGCGACACCGCTATGAAGTGTTAAAGATCGCTAAAAATATTAATCGTTTTTACAAAATAAACAATATAACAATAAAGTAATATAACAATAATTGTTATAGTACATGATAGGATGCGAGGAAGCTATGTGCCACACTAATTGGCAGTCTATTTTTTTTTATTTCTCACAATAACTAATAAATAATATTTTAAAAGAATGACTTCTACCTAATTTGATAATAATTATTGCTTATAGAAATTATTTTTATTATAATTACATTTATCTTACTTATTAATTTCAAATGAGCATTTAAAATTCATTAGGCATTTAAAAGTCATTAGGTGCTAAAAAGGAGTGTTTTAAAACAAATTCTGGAGTAGTTATGATTTTTCGCTCCTTTATGTTTTTTGGGGAGCTGATTACGAATCTGAGGTTTGCCACCAAACATTTTTGTTGGAATTTGAGTTATAGCTAAAAAACATGAAAAAAAACTTGTTTTTCTCAGTGTTTTCCATAGAACTCAAAAACTACCAACTTTGGGTAAAAAATCATTCTTTACTAAAACAGTCTGCATAAAATTTTCTATAATAAAGATTCTTACTACTTTTTCGCCACACGTATCGTTCAGGCTCAAACGCGGGTTGAAGTAAGCGTATTATTTTGACACTCAAGCTCAATACAACACCATGCGTGTTAAACGGCAGCGGGGTTCCATGCAAAGGGATATCTAATCCCGCAACTACCTCCCTTCCTTAAATATATATTCATATACATATGTTTACAGTGTGTCTCCGGTTCGGGTTGCCTATAACTGTAATGATAAAAAATAAAAAATAAAAAATCCAAGAAAAATCATTCTTCATAAAATCTCCTGCTTGTTCTATGAACATTAATAGTTACATTTTTTTCCAAAATATTCCTATGGCTAAAAAATACAATTTTTTTAGTTTGAAAATGATTATGCTATTAAAGAAATAAATAGTATTTAAATAATTAATACGATTTCCCCTATAAAAGCTTTATATTGTGTTTGTCGAAAAAGCAGGGCCACAAAATTTAATGCCCTCAACGAGACCTTTAAATTTGTGACAAGCACATTAATTTAATGTTAACCCAACTCAGTAGATAGTTAGGGGAAGAAAATAATGGTGCGACAATGGTCGACCAAAACGAAAATGAAGCTTGCCAAAAGTAAAGTCTTCACTTCAAGGGTTCGGAGGCAGTTTTTTTACATTTAAGTTGAAACATAGTGAAAACAAGTTACGACTGTGCAGTGCTCTTGAAACTTTAAGTTTAAACAAAAAAAAATTAAACTAAGTCCATAGGTAACCTGGAAGCGGCTTTGGCCGTGAGGCCAAAGCCGCCGGGCGATCCGAGAGCCTCTGCCTGGGAAAGAACCGGCATAGCTTACCTCTATAGACAACAAATACTACTACTTTTAATGTTACAGGTCGGAGAAAGGAATGTTATTAGAAAAATCAAAGTAGATATGGGATAAAATTAAAAAGTAATTTGGATTTCTCTAGTCCCCTGGAATCAAAATTTTGATGTACCACAAAATAGGCATAAATGGCCAAACTGATTTTCCTCCAAACAATTTTCCTCAAAACAATATTGAAAAACATTTGTCAATTTAAAATTGAACGCATCTACAAATTGATCCCTCATTTATTAGAATCAGACAAATTTGACTATTGGATAAAGACGAAGAAGGGCTTTCTATTTTAAATTCGATATAAGAAATATTTAAGTGACAAGGAAATATAGAATTGCAACTAAAACAATCATACATAATTTTTTTTTTCTTGTATTATCAAAATTTGGTCTAGTTTCTTCTTGCACGATTTTATAAAATTGTACTTTTTGGGTACAGGGTGAATTTGAAAAAAGTTATATCATAAAGGTCCATTAAGAACAAACTGGTGATTTTATGAAGAGAAACCTTTTTCGATTATTTTTTTTGTCATTCCAATTATTAGCCATTATAATTACTTTGTATACTTCCTCACAGAAACGAATCCACACCCAATTCTTTATTCCCAAAGCTAGAGCCAGGAATACACTACTGTCACCAGCCCCAGCCACCATCCTATTCACTTCTTTACTATCTTGCTTCAATAACTACTCACAACTTAAAAAAAAAAAATCCTCATATTATCATGGTTTAAATAACAAATATATATTATTTTTATATAAGGGAAGGGAGGTAGTTGCGGGATTAGATATCTCTTCGCATGGAACCCTGCTGCCGTGTAACACGCATGGTGTTGTATTGAGCTTGAGTGTCAAAATTATACGCTTACTTCAACCCGCGTTTGAGCCTGAACGATACGTGTGGCGAAAAAGTAGTAAGAATCTTTATTATAGAAAATTTTATGCAGATTGTTTTAGTAAAGAATGATTTTTTACCCAAAGTTCGTAGTTTTTGAGTTCTATGGAAAACACTGAGAAAAACAAGTTTTTTTTCATGTTTTTTAGCTATAACTCAAATTCCAACAAAAATGGTTGGTGGCAAACCTCAGATTCGTAATCAGCACCCCAAAAAACATAATGGAGCTAAAAATCATAACTACTCCAGAATTTGTTTTAAGAAACTACCTAATGACTGGACTAATCATATTTATAAAGTAAGAGCATTTGAATTTAAATAAAATAATGTTATAAGCTCGTATGATTTATTTTAATACTCCTCTTAATGGCTTTTACTGACTTTAATAATTTAGTTATTTCTTGCTATTATATATATATTTTACTATTATATGTATAAAACATTATTTATGATCTTCTGTAAAAAATGCAATCGTTAACAGAATTATTCTATACTACTCTATATTCTATACTGTAAAAAACTTTCTATTTTTGCTTCCGAACATACCGAAGGTAACGGAAGCATTGTGTTCACTTTTGAGAAAGAAAAACTTTTATGCCTCCGATTTCAAAAATTCCAAGACAGAAATCCGTTTCAGACATCAGGGAACATTTTTGGTCTCGTGTCTGTCTGTCTGTCTGTCTGTCTGTCTGTCTGTCTGTCGGTCTGTGTGTCCGCGAATTATGAAACGTGCGACGATAACTTGAGTAAATGTCGATCGATTTTAATGAAATTTGGTAGACATCTTCATTTCACCAAAGCCCAGGACGAGTTCGTTGGACAACGTTATCCGTTCAAGCGTTCACGAGCAACGCTCGCGTAAACGTGACCTTTAAATTTAAAATTGGAATTTTAGGTCGGGGAAAAAATCTAACTTTATCTATTCAATGAGACAAACATTTTTTTTCAAATACAATTTTTTAGTAAAACCAACAGCGACACCGCTATGAAGTGTTAAAGATCGCTAAAACTATTAATAGTTAGTTGTATTAATAGTTTTTACAAAATAAACAATATAACAATAAAGTAATATGTATAACAATAATTGTTATAGTGCATGATAGGATGCGAGGAAGCTATGTGCCACACTAATTGGCAGTCTATTTTTTTTTAATTTTATTTTATCACATATAAATCATTTTAAATAATTCATACAAATATTATTAAGAAAATGTAACATCGAGGTGTTTTCAGTTTAGAGATGTTCTCTCCTTTGGCATTTTTGTATTGTATTATTTTTCATTACAATAAATGATATTTCATACATCGATTTCACGATTTTAATTTAGGGAAACGACCTAATTTCGGTATACAACCGAATTTTATAATCTTTTACATTTTTTTCTGAATAATACTTTCTTCTTTCTTTTCTCTTTTATAAAACCAGTTGCAAAACCTCATTGTCAAATGCGTAAGTTGACTAACTTTTGTTGCATTGTTAATTTTTATTTTTTGTGTGTTCATTGTGTTAGCAGTATAATTTTACTGAAACATTATGTTATATTTTCTTTTACAAATGCTATTTGTCTATAATTACATATTCTATTATGTAAGCAAAATAGTACATAACGCGTCTAGTGCGGAATGTAGCATTTTGGATGCGAGTGTGGAGTTTGCATCCCGAGAGATAGTGAGGGTAGTAAAACCACACGAGCTAAGCAAAATGCAGTTATCGCACGAGTTGCGTACCGTACTTTATCTACGATTGTTGGATTTTAATAATAAATACAGAAAAACAGTTACTTTAATTAAACAAACACGCTAATCGTGCGTTAAGGCAAAGAATTATTCTTTATTTCCGCCCTAGTGCGGAAATAAAGAAGAATTATGAAACGCGCATGCGCAATAAGTATAACTACGAAAAGAATAACTTTCTACGCATCTAAACAGAGATAAAATGTTTATATTTCTTATCAATCGTAGATAAAATAGTTTAAATTACAAATTAAATGAGGGCCATAAAATTTAATACATTATAAATATATAATAAGAAATATCTGATTATATGAAAAAAGGATTACAAGAGATTAAGGGTAATTCATATACTAATGTAAATATCTAATATATATTAAGTTTGTTTAGGTTCTATTTATATTTAGTGAATATATTTTATATACTTTTATGTTGGTTATTTTGTTTTAAATATTCAAAACAATATTCCTGTAAACCCCTTTTTCATACAAATGATTTCTATACTTCTAGGTTATGCAAGAAAAAGTTATTATTTTAACAAAATTAATTTGCATGTTAAAATAATATTTAAAACTTTTTAATTTAAATCATTTAAAATGATATCCAGTAATCACGATTTCTCTTTATAACCAAGTTTATTTTGTTAAATCACAATATAAATAAAATAATTAGGAAAAAAACCTTGGCATAATTTAAGTAATACAGACATTTTTGTACATCTATATTTTTTACCTTCCATTTCGTAGAGTAAATATGGAATGATGTCAAGGATGTGATATGATTTTTTTGCTCAAATGTATTTGAATGTATGTTTTAACCTGTGTGTTCTATGAGAACATCATGGGAAGATGTTTATTTAGATGACTAAAGGTGAGATAGTGTAGGATACCTGGGGAAACATATGGACTTTCGACGGCCTCACGTTTTATAAACTTTTTTACATAGAGCTTCTTCTGAACACATATCACGTAGGCACAAACCCTTTTCAGACCCATACAACACCTTTATATTTTAATTATAACTTTACATAGACAATATATATATATTAAAAAAAAAACTTTGAAGGTCAATGACAAATTTTTTTATAGGGTTCAACCAGGTTCAAAAAAGAAGTAACAAAAAAAATCCTTTATAACTTACTCCATTATTAATATTTTTTAATTTTAAACAACTAGTGCCTATGTAAAAAGTAATGTCTTACTCTTCTATAATATTTTTACATTACAATATACACCTACCTATTAATTATATTCATAGGAAATTCAAATGTTCTTTCAAGAATTGTATGCCCATATGAAGTAGTAGCTTCTAGTCTACGAAAATAGATGGAAGACAATAGAAAGATTATATGAATTTAGGTTATTGAAATGGCTTTCACCGAGCTTAATATACCTACTCGGTTTTGCGAAGACATAAAGTAAAGAAAATATCACTGTGGTAGATAAAAATTTAGCGTTAATGCTTTGATCCAGGGAGGGGGGGGGGGGGGGGCATTTTTTTCTCACAAGTGACGTATGAAAAATTCCTTAAAAAATATATTTTTGTTTTTTTAACCAAAAAAATTGGTATTGTCTCAAAATAACTATAATCTAGAACTATAATGATCTTTATTACGTATTTTTAAATTTGTTTAAAATCGAATAGTAAATGTTTTATGAATAAAAGTTACAAAACCTGAATAACACATTCATAACGAACATCAAAGGTGTCTCAATATTTGTTAAATTTTTATACATTTTGAACTAATTCCTAAATCTCCAAATTACGGCTAAACAATACAAAACAAATATTCATCATTCGTTGGTCCTCCTAGTTGGATATTTGTCAGTGACCGTTACCAATATTTCATAAGGCCGAGTGCAAATCTATATAAAGTATCTATCTATATACATGTAAAACCTAGAGTTTCCGACGTTATGTCTTAGATTGAATGGTCAACATGAATCTGGGGGAAGGCATTAAATTCTTCATTCCATAACCAGCGAAGCTGTCAATCGACTTCTGAATAGAAATCATACATTTATATTTGACAATCATAAATAATTATCTAATCATTCACATATATTTAAAAATTAATAAAGTTAATGACAATCATTCCATTAGTCCATAATATTATATTTGTTGTTTTTAGGGTTTCGTAAATCCTCCTCGAAACCTTTATGCTGATGGTGATGACTTTGTCTCTCCGTCGGTCTTGGGTTCTTATCTCCTAAAACGTTTAAACTAAAGAGTTGAAATTTAAATCACTGGTGCAACTTTATGGTGGGTACCCATAGAATATATATAGTATAGTAAAAAATTGAATATGCGCATGTACAATTCGCAAGAATATGGTAAACACATTTTCCTTAATTTTCAAGTTGCGTATTAATTAAAGTCAACAAATTAAAGGTATTTAAATGTTGCGTTCTTTATTGCTTCCGAGCTTACCGAAGGTCATGAAAGCATTGTGTTCACTTTTGAGAACGAAAAACTTTTATGTCTCCAATTTTAAAATTCCAAGACAGAAATCCGTTTCAGACTTCAGGGAAAATTTTTGGTCTCGTGTCTGTCGGTCTGTGTGCCCGCGAATTATGAAACGTGTGACGATAACTTGAGTAAATGTCGACCGATTTTGATGAAATTTGGTAGAAATGTTCATTTTATCAATGCCCAGGACGTGTTCGTTGGACAACGTTATCTGTCCAAGCGTTCACGAGCAACGCTCGCGTAAACGTGAGCTTCAAATTTAAAATTGGAATTTTGGGTCGGGAAAATAATCTTTATCTATTCATTAAGACAAACATTTGTTTCAAATACAATTTTTTAGTAAAACCAACAGCGACACCGCTATGAAGTGTTAAAGATCGCTTTAACATACATTTTAAAATCGCTTAAACTTAATTTTAAGTAGATTAAAAATTAAGTAATTTAATCTAATTAGATTAAACTATATTTTTTGCTTCCGAGCTTATCGAAAGTAACGGAACTATTTTTTGTGTTTATTTTTTTTATTTCTATGATTTCAATAAATCCAAAACAGGGAAAGCTTTTGGTCCTTTGTCTTTTTTTCGGTATGTCTATTGTTTATCTGTCATTCAATTTTTGCCACCAATAATTTAAAAAAAAAAAAAAAAACCTTTTGTTTTATGTAAAAAAAAACTTAATTTTGTATGGTAGGTCATCAATAAGCTCATCGTTGGTCTCTAATAAGTTATAACCTTCTGTGCCCATTTAAGCTTAAATTAATATTCACCTAAATCTTCAAACCTGATTTTGAAGAAATATAGATGGTTTGTTGAAAGTGACCTCAGATAGCCTGCGATTAATGTTAACTACCTGCGCACATAAAATATTGCTAATTGAACAATTTTGACAGTTTTAAAAACGGGGGAAATACATAAATAAATTAGACAATAATAAGGCAAACATAACATCAATGAATTACGTAATTAGATGCCAGGATGTTATGTCCCACACTAATTGCAAACTCGTTTACACGTAGTTGTACGTTTTAAAATATATTTGAAATCTATTTGTTACCTCTAAAGGAATGAAGTGTCTGGAATCCATATTTGAAGACATCAACACTAAATAAAATTATTATATTAAGATTTAATTTTAGTGTTTCAAAGAAGTTGTATAATAATTATATAACTGAGGGGACATTGTTTGAATACTGTATGGCCTCTATCTCGTAGGTATATGGCGGATTGTAAAGATATTTCTTAGCGAGTATCTAGAAGTTATGTGGAACCTTCTATGACATTACTATGTCAAAACACCATGTCATAAAAACAATTTATCCAATTTGAATTTGATTCGGATGATAAGACAAAATTAGCCTACAGGTGGTTGGCACCAACTTTCATTTACTGCACCTAATATGATTAACAGCACACATCTAATTTTGAATTAATGTCGATGGTTTTTTTGAAAATATCAGACATATGGTCCCCAATCTGAAAATTTCAATTTTTAGCCCACATTTAATATTGAATGATAATAAATATAACCCCGCTGGAAATTAAAACAAGGTTATCTTTTAAACAACCTGAAAAATATGAATTACACTATATTTACTGCCTGCCCTGACATTTTGAATACAGCATTTTGCCTCCTTTACATTAAACCCCGTTCCACTAACTAGGAGTAGATGCCTTTTTTGATGTATTAACTAATTTTTTGCCTGTCCGTCCAAGAGGAAGTAAATCATCTTTGTGGTAACTTCGGTCCTCTACACTGCTGTGGCGGCCGTCTTATTGCTAGAATTTTTTGCGTCCATACCACATCCTATAACCAACATTTTTTTCATTATTTCTTCAATATTATTTGACACGTTTCTAAATAATTTTATCCCCATATTATTTTCCATGTTCTTACATATTATTTTTCTTGCCGCAACCTCTATTTTAATCAGACATACTAAAAAAATATTATTATATTATCGAACTAATTATGCTAAAGGTATTTAGCTGTACGTAACACCGATATGAAAAATATTCATATTCTATATAAGTAAGAATAAATAAGCCAGTAATTAAAAATTCCTAATACCATTTTACTTTTCTCAACTAGATAATAGTCTATAACGTACTTAAATGATGTTATGCTTCTACAAACCATTATTGTTTAAATAATTTACATTTTTCCTCCTTTTATTTGAAATCTGTCAAAATATTATTGATTTTTTACTTGAATAAAATTATATCAATTTAGCAAAATTTAAAGAGCACAGACAGTTGAAATTATTATGGGACCTCTGTGTGCTACGTTTAACATACCATCCAAATTTCTTATAAATAAAATGAGTACTTTTAAAGGGTTTTTTTTTTTTTTTTTGATCCATTTATTGAAATTTAATATTTAAATATTAGTACATACAAAAATTAACAAAGACGTGCTTTATTCCAAATCAGCCACTGGCTGTGGATATTAAATGAGGAGGTTAGATTAAAAAGTTATATAACAACAAGTAACAATTAAATAAAATGAAATAAATAAATCTAACAATTAAATAACATGAAATAAATAAATAAATCTACCAATTAAATAACATGAAATAAATAAATAAATCTAACAATTAAAATTTAAATATCCTAAAAAAGTGCAACTTTTAACAATTAAATAATGACCACTTGCTGTGTGGTTCGGTTTAGGACACAAATCAATGTAATTCAATAATTACTATGTTTTCCAAATCCATATCTCTTTGAATACGCTGGTCATCCTTTTTCATTCTGTGCGATCCCCTGCGACCCTCTGCCACGTTTCCCCTCCGCAAATTTTTTTGAATTCCTCATCCCATCTACCTCCTGGTCTGCCTCGTCCCCTGCACAGTTCTCTTGGGTACCACTGAATGATCTTTTTACTTTTATAGGTATAGGTGTAAATAAATTCATGTTCGTGCGCATGTGGGGAAAAACTGATAGGAGCAGAAGGTCGAATTTTATATGGGACCAACAATCGGCTAATTTTGAACTACCATCCAAATTTCATTAAAACTGGATGAGTAGTTTATAAGATAGGTTAGTTTTGCAATAATTGAACAAGAGACAGATGCGGGACCAAATATGTACCCTGATTGACTAAAACAATTAAGTTGTTTTTCTGGATACACCAGAAAAGGAAATTAAATTATAACAAAGATACAATTCATGACTAAGGTATAGATTACAAAATAAATGAATAGGAGTTAATTGATTTTCATACAGAAGATATGGAGTCTTACATGGAACGTCGACTTTCTCTATCCCATAAAAGTAATTGAGTCTGTTGTAATGAATTAGATTTGTAAGCTATAAAGGTAAGGGTAGATAGTACAAGGGTTTGTAGGGGGCTACAAGGAGCAGTGGGATCCATGCCAACTCATCCGCAGGGGAATCCTTTGGTAACTTCGGGATGGGGAACACGGGGAGATGGTAAGGGACCAGACTTACTAGGGCCATATAGGCCAGACTTATATGGGCATTAAGGCTCACCACATCTTTACACCACGCCTCCTCATCAAAATCGATCAAATTTTATAAGCAAAATATATTTAATTCGTAACACCTATATCCAACAATTTTAAAATGTTGAAATTTTCAACTTTCGTTTGTTATTAGAAACCTATAGTAAACCTAAACTAAACTATAGTTTAGTTTTTCCAACGGTATCTCTGAGTAAATTGGGGAGGGAAGTAAACAAAAGGAAATTGGCCAAAAGCATATGTCCAGTGTTGTCGCTCTGATTTTTTATTTTTGTACTATATTACTTTTATTTATATTTCTGTAATCACTGTATGCTGTACAAAAGTAAACAATATAAGATTTGAAACCATAGCCATCTCATTCTGTTTTCCTCAGAGAAACCCTACTATACAAATAATAGTTACTAAACTATTAAAACTCTACTATAAACTCATATGCATTTCTAATTAAATACTATAAAAAAAATATCTAGTTTTTACTATTGTTCAAAGTTCACACAAGTTAAAGAAGGAGCATGTTATAGAGAAATTACTAAGTGAGAAATGAAAACACAGAGGGATATATGTTTTTATTAACTTGCTTCGTGGAAATAATGCCTTTCAAAACTTAATTAACATAACTTAACCTAACATAATTAACAGAAAAACAACATGCGCGTGCAGGCAATGGTCCTAATAATACTAAGAAAATGTTTTCTCCCTAAACCTGTTCCTCCATCTCTGTCCTTCAACGGATCTGTGGAAGAAATGTACTCTTAGTATAATATCCATTTTAAATTCAATTTTTAAGTTTTTGGTAGTTTTCATACTACGGAAAGTTAAATTTTAATTTAAATAAAATTATAATTATTATTAACTACGGGAAACAGACAGTGAAAAATACACTCCTGTGCCGGGATCCATTTTATTTATCCATTTTATTTTCAAATCTGCACATATTTCTTTCTGAATAGAGACATAACATCATTTTTAGTTTTAGCTCAATTGTTTGTCTCCTTCGTCTGCAAATCATTTTTAAACTAAGTTAATGTTTATTCTCTGTCTTGTGCATATTTCACAGAAAAGAAAAAAACTAAGTCATTTGTCTCGACCTAGCTTTATTGGAACTCAATCAAAGAGATTATACCTCAAAATGTACATAGAATATTAAATCACACGCGTAAGAACATGTAGACTTAAACATCATTACTATACAAATTAGACTTTTGTTAGGACCTCTAATGTATAAGTGCAGTGTGGGGCTAACCTTCAAGCCAGCTTACTCGGCCTTAAGATCAACTCAAGGGCCTCATCAATGTGATGGAAAGGATAACACAAAGTAATAATTGATAAACTTACCAACAAGTTAACAAGTTTAACTTAGAACAAGGGGAGGGGTAAGCTAGGTTTTATGAGATTTTTCTAGTGGGACTATGGGGATTCATGCTGATGTCGTCTTGCACTGGTTATAGAACAGAAGTTGAAATCTCATCCCTCCATGAGATTCAAGACAGACAGAGAAAAATACACTCCAGCGCCGGGATTTGAACCACGGGCCTCTTAGTTGGTAGAGCGCTATACTGGAAATATGGCCCGTGGTTCAAATCCCGGGGCTGGAGTGTACTTTTCTCTGTCTGTTTCCCGTAGTTAATAATAATTATAATTTGATTTAAATTAAAATTTAATCTTTCTGTAGTATGAATACTACCAAAATCGTAAAATATGAATTTCTAATTGATTGTACTAGGTACAGGTACTAATTGGGTACTTTATAATTATAAGCGTTATTTCTCGGTCTAGTTCTATGTCATTAATGTTGACTTCTAAGACTTATGTGGAAAATTGAAAGCTTAAATTCGGGATATAGGTATCATTAATGTCAGAGAAACTCATTCTCCTGCGTAGCTTAGTTGGTAGAGCGCTATACTGGAAATATAGAGGCCCGTGGTTCAAATCCCGGCGCTGGAGTGTATTTTTCTCTGTCTGTTTCCCGTAGTTAATAATAATTATAATTTGATTTAAATTAAAATTTAATCTTTCTGTAGTATGAATACTACTAAAATCGTAAAATAGTAAATATTTATTGAATACTGTTGAAATGTCGTATTCCATAGTTCAAATCGTCTTTTTACCAATAGTGATCACTTCTGTGGGTTCTTTATCTGTTAGTGTAACGCATATTAATTACAATCATGAAAAATTACCTAGGTTAACAACGAACTTAGATATATGTGTAAAAAAAAAAGGTTGCTTTAATTTTCAATAATTTTTAATGTAGATTCATGGCACTTTGCATACAAATGAATCAAATGGTTCGGAATTGGGAGAAAGGTTAAATAATGAAATCAATGTCGCTGCCATCTCGCAAAACCGGTGGACTCACAAACAAACGAGGTGGACTCTCACCCGCTGCTATTGTCCTTTCAAATAACTAATTGTCCAGGTCTATTGTCAACACCGCTCCTTGTCATTCTTCTCTATTGACACATTGTATTGAGTCTTTTAGACCTGGAAATAATTTAATCAATAGTACTATAATACCCTTAGTGAAAAGATTTAATAAATTGGTTTGGTAGCTTTCATTGATTATTGAATACCTATTTTTATTATACATATAATAGATGGGTTTTAATTAAAAACAAGGAATAAAATGCGGATATACCTAGGTTAAACAAATAATGAGGAGAATCAGTTCGATAAACTTTAACAAAACTTTCTCATAAGCATTTAAACCTGGTTGAACATGGGCCTGTTTCGATTTTCAGTGGTTTCATTTTTACTGTCCGTTTTTTTTTTTGTATGTGTATTTTGAACATTTACACGTTATCAAAATTGTTTCAGTACTTAGGGCAGATAACCTCTGCACAGACATTAGATTACAGATGCATTTTTTTGAACCACATGATTGGATTTAAAAACGTGGATCATGAAACGTGTGAATTGTGCATTAATCAAAATCTCAGAATTTAATTTTTGTGCTCTGACATAATATGTACATTGTACATATTACTTTCATACATTTTCACTTGAATGAAGAACATAATTAAACAATAAAAAGAAACTCAGTTATGAGTTTTACTTTTTTTGTAGTCGGTGAGATGATTTGAGATCCGTATTAATTACTGTTTTTAGGGTCCATAGGCAAAACCAAGGACCCTTATATTTTCCTGCGTGTATCTGTCAGTCCGTCCTCTCGCGTGCTCTCACGGCTACACCTTTCGTCCAATCACTTTGAAATTTGGCATGTATGTGTCTTGTACCTACCCACATATTTTAAAAATATAGCTACTTAAAAAAAATATTTTTAAAAAAAATTAGGGTAAAAAAACTTAAGGGTTAAATTTTTTTTATTTTTTATTGACACCGTGAGGGGTATCATATATGAAAGGATACGTCGAGCTGATTACAAAAATATATAACTATTTGGTTATAACTTTGATAGGGTGAGCGTAAGCAAGTTTGAAGTGGGTGTGAAACGTGTCCCCCCCCCCCCTCTATCTCGCTTATGTGAAGTGCGAAAAATCTGAAAAAATTCCTGAACATTCTTCGACCAAAAGTAAAGATACTACTTTTTGGAAATTTCGAAAAAAATATTATTTTATTTTTCATTGACAAAATACGTTTTTTTTTTTTTATATAATTATGGTCTTTTCAATGTATTTATATGGTTGTAGTCCAGTTCAGTGGCAAAAAAACACTTTATCAGAGTGTGTTTAGAGAATATCAGACCCTTAGAATTGTTCAAAGTAAGCTTTTTAGCATTTTAAAAAAGCACTGTTTATACACTTTACAGTTAAACACTATATAGTGTGGCCTACGGACCCTCGCTGTGTGCTGACTAGCACACACTTGACCTGTTTATTTACTAGTAAACTAACGTAGTTCGTTAGCATTTTTGGCATAGTAATAAACCAGCTAAAAACCCATAACAGCTTAAAATTGTTAAAGTCGTTTTAACGTGCATATATGTGATTTCTGTACGAAGTTACGAGTGCCTAAACATTTGG
Source organism: Gerris lacustris (assembly GCA_951217055.1). NCBI lineage: Eukaryota > Metazoa > Arthropoda > Insecta > Hemiptera > Gerridae > Gerris > Gerris lacustris. The sequence goes on along the minus strand of OX578276.1, from coordinate 59,130,812 downwards.
ATTATTTTAAAGCTTCCGGTAAAGCTAGTCATAGGTAGAATTCGAAGATAGCCCTTGTGTGAGTCATATAGCTTCCTGGAGTGTAGAAGATTCTTTTACTCGGCTCTCGTTTATTTACTATTTACTTCCTAATCTAGTAGATAATATTTACTTATTAATAAATAAAAAATAAAAACAATAGCTGGTTTCTTAAAGACATAATCTCTGAAGAGAACTTACAAACAATTTTATAAAACTAATTCTGAAGAGCTCTTAAGAATCACCTTCTTTTTTCAAAAGCATAATATTTTTTTTATTTGAACGAAGTGTTACTGTGTTAAGTGTTAAGTGACACTTAAATTAAACTTATTTTATGCTACGATCAAAAAATAATAATTAACATTAATAATAAATAAAAATGTCTTGAAAGGTAAGGATTTTTTTCGACCGATATCTAAACGAACACTCTCTGAAGTCGGCGAAGGAACAATGCTTCCTGAAGACACTCATATTTCAGCACAAACAAAAAATGAATGGTTATTTTTAGTTTTTAAAAAGGCCAAGCCAAAATATACGACATTAGCCCTAATATCGATCAAATGAGTTTGGAAAAATAAGAGGACATCCAATGTATGTCCTGCAGGAAATTGGCTCTCACGAGCCAATTTCCTGCAAAAAATAATTTTAAACAGCCTTGGATTACTTTGTCATGTAAAAAATTAAGACATCATTATTTCTATATTTTCTATATTTTACACCGAAAACATAAGAAAGTTACTTTTAGGGGCTAAAATCGAATATGAAGCCGAGCGTAAACAAGCAGAGAATTTCTATTATAAGGAACTGTCCAATAATCTTCGAAATACCAAGACAATGCAAGATTTATGGGAGAAAACTAGACCACTTCGCCCGAAGCGCGCAATTTTAGAAACAAATATTAAATCACATGGCTGAGTCCATCACTTCAGTAAGCTTTTAAATCCTCTAATAACATCGAGTCTTATGAACTTCACCGAACAATTAATTATACATGAACTTCTCGATAACAGCATAAGATTAGATGGAATTTTGTAAAGTTTGAATAGATGAAAAACGATAAACCACTCAGATATGATATAGTACCAAATGCATTTTACAAAAACGCTCCAAATGTATTTATTACTAAGATTTTAGAATGATTTAACATCCTTCATGAAAGAGGTGAAATGCTGAGACCTTCAGGAGAGCCATTTTTTTTCCACATCATAAGAAGATGGGCTGTAAACGTAGTTTCAAATTACAGGGAGATTTCATTTGTGGATTCTGGTACAATGATTTTTACGGGTATTATGCTTTGGAGCTTAACCGATTGGGCCGAAGTAAATAACATACTGAGTGAATTCCAAGCAGGGTTCAGAAAAGAATAATAAACGCTGGACAAAAATATATTTACTTTATCATCGCTCATAGAAATTAAAGTTAAAAAAAGGCGAAGAGAGAATTTATACATTTTTTGTGGACTTAAAAGCAGTATTCGATTCCATCAGCTCATTTCTATAAACTGTTTAACATGGGAGTGTCAACAATTTTATAACCATGCTAAAAGCCTTATACACAGATAACAAAGCAGGTGTCTGGCATTCAGGAGCCACCAAAAAACATTTTTAAGCCAACTCATCTTAAGCAGGGTTGTTTAATAAGCCCTAACGCTTTCGCCCTTTTTTTATTAAAGATCTGCATGATTACCTGGGAGGTGGACTTCAGTTGGGAAGTACGTCAATCCGATATTTGGCTATTCCAGATGATGTAGTTATTTTAGCCAATTGTAGGCTTAAACTGCAAGAGATGATTGATAGATTCAAATATTATTGCAATTTGTAGACTTCAGAAGTGAATCTAGAAATATCGCATAATATAGGTATATAAAATATCGTATAATATAGGTACTGATATAAAAACCGGAGGAAAAATTAGAAAGTGCGAAAAGTTTTAATTCGGTACAAGAAGACTTGATATTGTTAATAATTACAAATATCTAGGAATCATTTTCATTCCAAAATTATTATTATCGAGACACTTCATAGAGAAAAGCTCGACCACCAAGTTCAGATTGAACTGCACTAGAACAAATATATTTAATAATAAGAACGTGCCGCTGAGCAAAAAATCGGTGTATTTAATGCAGCAATAAGAGCTACCATTGATTACGGCGCCCAAATATGGGGACACAAACAATGCGAACAAGTAGACATTTTTTAAATGGAAGTGTTAAGAAATATTTTTTTATTTTTAATATAGTGTGCTCTCCACAGCCAAACACAGGCCACAAGGAAGATACGCATAACAAATAACATGAAGTATTGTTAACATGCAATTAATATAAATATAAAAATACAAGTAATAACTATAGAGAGTATAACAATGAGAAATGAAATAACAATGTAGAGTATAAAAAGATGAGGAAATGGATTTAGGAGTTCATGGATGAGAGAGAAAATTAATACTGCTGACATGATAGTAGATCAAAAAGAAGGACAAGCAGATATTGACAAGAGAGAAAACGGTAACATCAACTCTCCGTCAATGAGATCAACAATGTACTATAAAAAATTAGAATGTAATAAAATAATGCTTAAAATTTAACTCTATCAAAATAGGCAATAAACATAAAACTTAAAATTATATTAAACTTATGCGATGACAAGTTAATTAAATTCGTTTTTGATTAATTAAATTTGTTAATTATTAGTAAGTTTGGAGAGAATGTTATTTAGATTTTTAAATGTACATATGGCTTTACGCTGTAAACCAAAATAATTAAAACAATACAGAGAACGAACAATCGGGAAAACATGGGACAGCTCTTTTATATAGAGTAATCGTCAAGGGCGACGATTTTGGGACAGGATAACACCTTAGACCTTAACATTGGAACACGTAATCGAATTGAATTATTGTTGAGAGCTTTAGTTAAAAATAAAAGATCGTAAGCTTTCCTTCGTATACTTAAAATCTTAAGGTTGAATTAATTACAAAAATGTTCATAGCTATAGAAGCATTTATTATATGTAAAGTGTTTATTATAATTTAAGTGTTTATTAGATATATAACATTTCATACTGGATAAAACGTTTGTATAGTCATCTGTCATATTGGCCGCCATCTTAATTTACGACAGTAAAATATGAATAGTTACTAACTCTTTTTCTTCACATCAAACTCTTTAAATTTATGTATACCAGCTGACTAAAAACCTTTTGTTAAGTTGTATAGTCTATTTGCCGACATCTTAAAAATGTTTTGTGTGAAATTTCAAAAAACCATATAGTTGTAACAAATGCTGAGATTCACCTGTATGCCGAATTTCGTTCAAATCGATCAATTTTTACGCTAGTTATCAATAGACAAACAAACACCCCGTCAATATTTGCAAAGACAATGTTTCTAAAATAAACTCACTACACTCGTTCAACAAGATTTATCGACTTAGTAATTTACAAGTTCAGCTTGAAACATTCAAATAAAAGCAAAAATAATTACCGGGCTGCCGACCTCGAAATAATTTATTTCCTTCATTAGTGAACAAACACGACTGGTTAAAAGAATGAAGAGTAGTACTGTGCTCATTCACATCAAATTTTTCTCTTTCTGAAGGCCATTTAATAAGGATTACATAGAGAGGATGTAAGGATTCGTGTCAGGGGTCGATAAATGTTGGAAGTTACCCAAAAGATATAAAATATAATATTTTGCATTTACAAGCTTCAATTTCATATCCTTATTATTTGTTTAATTCTCGTGCTATCTTGTTAGAGTTGATTCATTTTTGAGTTAATGAATTGCTATGGAAAGATGCACAAAGTATCTGTCAGAGTGAACGGCCTAAGGAAAGGAAAAAGGTGATAGATTATTTTGATTCTATAGTAGTTTCATTTTAAATTCTAGTAAATATTTCAAATGGAAATAATATTTGGTTGGAGAAGCTAAAGTAAAGCCAATTTAAAGTATTGCATCAGTCTAATCTCAGTAATATTGGGAGTTCTATAGTTTGTAAAGACTTGCAGCTTCTTCTACTTTTCAGTTTTAGACAGCATCTTGTGAACAAAATACTTTTCACTTCTAAAAACTTCTACATTTCCTTTAAATTGGACTTATCGACAAGTTCCTATTCTATCTTTTATAGAGAAAGAATCAACTCAAAACTTTACTCAATAGAGTTCCAGTTCAATTGAAATAATATACGAAGTGTTCAACTTGATAACTATTGTAAATCTAACTGCAAGTGGATAAAAAGAATCTTATAGTTATTTCAAATAAATAATAGCATTTTAAAAGCTTATTAATTAATGAAACTTTTTGGTCTAAATCCAATTCATATTTATGTTTTATTCCTTTTACTAAAGAAGCTTTATGTAATAAATTTTCATTAATAATTTCATAAATGAATAAACATTATATGATTTCTTCTCTTAAAATACATTTGGCATTATATATGTAATAAAATTTCTACATTCTTAAATCCTAGAGAACCGCAAAAGAAAAAAAAAAAAAAAATAGACTGCCAATTGGTGTGGCACATAGCTTCCTCGCGTCCTATCACGAACTTTACTAATTTTATGCTTTTACAAGCGATTATTGTGTATTTTGTTAAATTGTTTTCCTCGTTTTTTTAATCAGTCAAAATTCAAAATTGTTTTCATTGTTTACATGAATTAAAGAATCAATGTAGCAAAAGTTAAAGAGCGCAGACGGTTCAAATTAATCTGGGGCTATCTGCGGGTTACTTTCGATAAACTATAAATGTTTCTAAACAGATGAGATATGTACTTTTGAAGCTATAGACGTAAATAAATGTATGTTTTTGCGCATGTGCAAGTAAAAGAAACGGGCTCAGAAGGTTGAAACTTGTATGGCTCCAACAATAGGCTAATCATGACCTACCATACAAATTCTATTAAATTTACCTATCCACGTACTTTATTGATTTTATGCTTTTACAAGCCATTATTGTTCAATTGCTTCCCTGTTTTTTTATCTGCAAAAATTGTTTTGATATGTTACTTGAATTAAAGTATCAATTAAGCAAAAGTTAAAGAGCGCAGACGGTTGAAAGTAATCTGGGGCTACATTCGATAAACTATAAAAGTTTCATACAAATCAGATAAGTACTTTTGAAGCTATAGGTGTAAATTAATATATGTTTGTGCGCATGTGGAAGAGAAACAAATGAGCGTTTAAACTTATATGGGACCAACAATGGGCTACTCATGACCTACCACCCAAGTTTCATTACAATTGGACGTGCAGTTTTTAAGATACGTTGGTTCGAAAAAATTGAACGACAGACAGACACGGAACTAAAAATGATCCCTGATGTCTGAAAAGGATTTCTGTCTTGGCATTTTGGAAATCGGAGACCTAAAAATGTTCCGTTACCTTCGATATGCTCGGAAACAAAATCAGTTGCTGATGACTTTTAAGAGTGTATGGGTGTACCAACTAAAACCAAATTGTTCGCTATTTTGCAGTTAAGATTTTCAAACATTTATGCTTAACATTTAAACTAGATATTAAAGTAATACATTTTCGAGATACAGCAAAAAATTTTTTTAATTATTTTCACAAAAAAGTCTAAAACATTTCGTTTTAAATGACCTATATTAATTTTTTTTTAAATAATTTTTATGCTGCTAATCAAGTCCTGATTATTTAGGTTCCTATGGAGAGCAACTTTCCATTATCTGACTGCCTCACTGTAACTCTGCATCTAACGCTCAACTGTATTATCTGTATCACCTAGAGACAAAACAAGCTACGACCTACGTCTTTAAAGTTTATTTTTTATTTTTACCCTTCCTTTAACATCACGATTACGCGTTATTAGCTTATATTAGGACGACGGTTCCAGCCACTTTAATCGTCTATTCACTATTCGATGTGATCATCAGTGTGAAACGTCTCACCTCTGAGATTCGCACCAGATATATCGGTGTTAAGACCTAGGTTTTAGGTGGAGTTGTGGAAATACGCGAAACCACTTGGCTATGCCGTTTTCCTCAAGACTTATTATTAAATTAAATGTAAAATAAAATATTTTAAAAAAAAATTAATTAGTACCAACCTATTAGTAAAAAAGTCAGAGATTTAAACGAGGGAAAAAGAATCGAACCAATCACCTAAAAGATTTTACTGGCTACGCTACAAATTAGAATGCAGAACACACAATATGCATTGTAATTGGGAGCACCCCTTTAAAATGGATTTATAATCAAATTATTTCTTATCTTAAGGGAACTAAAGTTTTCATTTAGATTCTGTAAGCTAGCTTTCTTAAGTTTGTCTGAAACTCTAAACAAGGATGTTAATCACCTTAGATACCTTTAGCCAAGCATTTTGATATTTTATTTTTTAAACGCAGGCGCAATAAAAAGCCGTAATAACATTATGTTTATATTTGAGTGATCCTCTCTCACTCGTAAATAAACCAAGGTGTAATAAAAGTTTATCAAGTATTCAAATAAACCTTATTCCTCGGTTATATAGGGTTGAAGTACACCGAATTCCGTCACATAATTAAAAGCTATTATCACGATCTCCAGTGTAAATATAATTGGAGGGCAGGTGTATTTTAGTTTTATTAGAATGTTCTGAGGTTCCGTAGAAACGGTTTTACGAGTAGATTTTTTTTGAGACGTGTGTTAAAGTCGCGTGTCCTGTTTATATTATAGCCAGAGAGATGAGTATCGGATTCGTTCTCCGGTTCTCGTCAGGTATGACCGCCCTTGGGACCGCTGAGACGTGCTCCACAGCGCTTTTTGTACAGAATCTTATCTTGGTTACAAACTCTTATGTTTTCACTATGTTATAAAACTCGACTACCTCTCTAAAATCACGGCCTTTAAGATTGTAATCACTTTGTGTGTTTTTGGGGCTGATGAAACTGGTGGATCTCGTCACTGTATCTTAATAAAAAAATATGATAACTTGTCGCTTACACAAAACTCCGAGTTTTATAGACAAGATTTTAATCAGATACATATATATTTAAAAACAACATATTGGAAACACTACAGTTTATTTAAACATTAATGATCTGTAATTATTAAGAGAAGATTGATTTTTTATTAAAAAAGAAATAGAGCCAGGTTAAACATAATTATTAATAGTGCTGATGACAGGTATAATTATTTATCTTCTCTTTTTAATCAGAAATCAATCTTTACTTCATAATTTATTCTAATGGTAACTTAAAAGTTACCATTAAACATAACTTCTTAGCGTAGCGTATAACAAGTCAAATAGTGTACTAATAATGTTTTTTTAATAGACCCATTTACTATATTTTTAATTAAATTAAAAAAATCTTTTGCATATTAAGTTTAGTATTTGAGAGAAATATTTCTACTATGCCTAACAATGTCTTCAAGAGTAATTGATTACATTAAGTTAAAATAAATGCTTTATAATCCAGTAGGGACAGTATTTTTATATAACATTGACGTGGAAGTACCACTGTAATATATAGATTTTAGAACTAATTATGTGTAGAATATTATACTACAGATTTTTCATAGTTTTGAGGGCGGCAACTCCAAATTTGAGCTAAAATTTATTTCTCGATTTCACCTCGGAGTATTATCTTTCTACGAATGTATGTAAAATGAATCTGCCCAGCAGTTTGACCCTCACACACCTGTACAGACTAACTAACGTTCTACAGACGACAGACAGCATTTTTTCTTTAACTCAAGGTTTTGTGTTTTTTATCCGTAAACGAGTAAGTACATCAAAATCTCATACTCGAATTTTGTGCCATTACAATACCTCCTCTGTATATACTAAGTATGTGAGGAAGTAAAAGAAACGCACAATGAGGATCGGAGTAGCAAAGTGGGTAGCATAATTTTAATAACTTAAATAATCTCAAATTATTGTCTTGACCCGTAATCACGATGAAAATAAGTCAACTTAAAAATTAATAATTATATCCGAAGTATTTTTTTTTTTTTTTTTTTTTTTTAAATTTTCTTTTGCTTCCGAGCTTACCGAAGGTAACAGAAGCTATGTGATCGTTCTGAAGAACGAAAAAATTTTAGGTCTCCGATTTCAAAAATTCCAAGACAGAAATCCGTTTCAGACATCAGGGAACATTTTTGGTTCCGTGTCTGTCTGTCGGTCTGTCGGTCTGTCGGTCTGTCGTTCAATTTTTGCGTACCACCATATCTTAAAAACTACACGTCCAATTTTAATGAAATTTGGATGGTAGGTCATAATTAGCCCATTGTTGGTCCCATATAAGTTTCAACCTTCTGCGCTTATTTGTTTGTCATCCACATGCTCTCAAACATACATTTATTTACAGCCATATCTTTAAGAGTAATCATCTGATTTTTATGAAATTTTTATGGTTTGTCGAAAGTAGCCTGCAGATAACACCTGCCTAATTTCAACCTTCTGCGCACTTTAAATCGTGCTAAATTAATATGTCTTATATTATAAAGCCGCATGGCTAACTGACCCACGGACTGACATTAATGTTTACCCACTTCCAGAAGAGCTAGAGACTTGTGGTTTGCGCCATTCGACGCGCAACGTCCATATTGTGGACCAAAATAATTAAACAAAGTTCACTTTTCCCCCTCCTTCCACCCTTAAAAAAATAAAAATGGGTGACTTGATTTTTAAGCTGGTTTGGGGGCTTATTGCAGCTAAACGGTAAGTCGTATTAGAAAATGGATAGCACAAATGGTGACTGATTTTAAAAGATCTACAACTTTAGTCCTATGAGTTTTTGTCGTATCATCATCGGTTGTACCCTAGATGGTAATAATTTTGTTATTTTTTGTTTTTATTTTTTTCCATTTTTGTCTTTGAATGACCATAGTTTCTATAATAGTTGGCCGATTTTATTTCTGATTGCGGCGATTAAATCTCACACTAATGCTCTTTAAATTGAGTATATTTTATTTCATTATTTCATCTTACTTGCTGAGAACATGAGAGTAAACTTTTTCCTGTGCGCCGTGTCACGTGACCACTTTTTTTTTGTTTTTAATATTGTGTCGTATATCATTTTAAAGGCCTTGATATATACATTAAAGCTATTTTATTTGTTGATTTTTTAAAATTTTTGTACATATACTTTTGTAGCAATTTATAATTTTGCTGTAGGTTAAAGGGTTTAAATACTTTTTTGATATATGGTTTTTTTATTTATATGTATTTATTAGTTAAATGAATGCCCTTTTGTATTGTTTGTTTTTTAAAAATATAACTTTGGTACCTCAGAGTACTGGGGTACAAATGTAAAGTTAATCTTTTATAATATGATGGATATCGTTGAAAAGCTCTTGTATAGTAGATTATTTTTTTTATATTCTATTTTGTGTTATTTTTAGTTTTGAGGGGGGTAAAATGAAAAAACTGTTTATACAACGGTTTCTACGATTTGGTTACTGTTTTATATTTGTTTATTACATTAATTATATGTGCGCTAACTTTTGGTGCTTGTTGGAGGCTTTGTTTCTCCAACAAATGTTTAAATTTCCTCAACTTTATTAAATATTTACTGGAACAGTGCTGCGCCGTTCCAACTTTTTGATTATGTTTATCGAGGTATTTTTCAAAATTTGGTCTTTTCTTTGCGAGGAAGCCTTGCTATGTGCCACATTAATTGGCAGAGTATTTTCAATGGTAATGTAATTGAGATTAGACAATTGTTGTTAAAGGATAAAACCATTTTTTCTTCAATGATATATAACATGTTATAATTTGTGTCTTGTTGAAAAATCGAATATTTATAAATGTTATTAAATTCTACAAACTACCACTTAAAATATAACAAATCATGGATGATTTAAACAAAATTAAATCTTTAATTATTACAGGGCTGCTTATCATGATATACTGTAGGAGAAAGCGACCTCCGTCTAACAGCGCCAGATCTTATTAATATAATAAATTGAGTTAATATCTCCTGCAGTTAATACATTTCTCTCCTTACCTTCGCTTTAGTTCTCATTTACAATAAATTTCACATTCACAAATAAACGTTAGTTTATGATAAAACTTGTTTTCTTCTTGGGGTATACAAGACGAGGCCCAAATCCTGTAAATTTAAAAGGTTACTTTAGTTTTTTTAAAAAAATACTATATTAAATAAACAGTTCGGAATGTGGTCCCTATATGCTTTTTCTTATTTCTAAATCAATTTAAGTTTATTTAATAGGTTATAAATAATGTAATTCTTCAGTAACTAACCGCTTTGGAACAAGGGGACGCTGTAGTGACTACTAATAAACAATAAATTATCAAGAAACATGCACAACAGAAAGAAAGTTAACACTAAAACTTAACTAAATTAAAAACAGTCTTAGTTGTTTCTACTGAGGTTTTGTAGAACCATGATAATATTGAATAAAATATAAAGATTTAAGATTCTTGAGAACAACAATATGATTAATTGATCAATATAATAATTTGCTACGGACCACTTTAAGTAAATTAGTATGATTGGATATTGCAGTTACCGATTTTTTAAATGTATGTATTAAAAGTCATGATCACGAAAAACTCTGGTAGAAAACTTAAACATTAAGATATTTGAACCTAATAATAATGATATAATAATCATTTATCCTGATATAAATACTATATTTACTTTTGCAATAAAAAACAATTTTCATTTTACCGCTTTAACTGTTTTTGAAGCAATTTATAAACCGTGATAAATGCCATATTTTAAAATAAATAAATCGATATTTAAAGTAACGTCAGAATGGGCCACAAGGGAAATGAAAGCTTAACTACTTAATAAAAATCTATTTTGCTTGTAATATATTTTCAACATGCAATATAATATATATTTTCCAATGGTAAAATGATATTAATGAATATCATCTTGTAGAGCATAATATAATAAAAGAAAAAATAAGTAATATACTCAAGTAAGTAAATATATATAAGTAAAGTAGCCGGATATTAACTCCCGTCCTATAATGACCTAGGCTGTTGAACGGGACTAAAACCAAAAAAAAAAAAAAAAAAAAAAAAAAAATTGAATAAATAAAGTAATTTATTCACTTTGAAAATACCAAATATAACCCAACTTAGTATTTAAAAATAAATTGGTAGTGCGTGAAGTCTCACGTAAAAAGGGTTTCGTTGGTGTTGTAAACATGAAATTAGTAGTTGGGGGGGGGGGGGGGGGGGGGATTTGGATGTTTTTGACAAAATGGCCTAGAAAATTAAACGCTTTCCACAAGTGTTATATATTTTTGTAATCTACTCTTCAATACCTTTTATTTGATACCCCACCCAAAATTTTAAAAAAATATTTATTTTAGTGTGACATGAATTATCCGCCATCATGGATTCCCAGTAAATCAGATCAAATTGCTAATCTTATTTTTTCTATGGCCCACCAGACCACACATTTTGCATATTTTTCTATATTTTTAGTATGAGCGGAAATACGATTTTAGGGGGGGGGGGGGGGCGAAAAAAAAAAATTGAATAAATAAAGTAATTTATTCACTTTAAAATACCAAATATAACCCAACTTAGTATTTAAAAATAAATTGGTAGTGCGTGAAGTCTCACGTAAAAAGGGTTTCGTTGGTGTTGTAAACATGAAATTTGTAGTTGGGGGGGGGGGGGGGGGGATTTGGATGTTTTTTGACAAAATGCGCCGAAAATTGAACACTTTCCCTAAGTGATATATATATTTGTAATCTACTCTTTAATACCTTTCATTTGATACCCCACTTAAAATTTAAAAAAAATATTTTTTTTCGCATGACGTGAGTTATCCGCCATTTTGGATTTGAACAGCTGATAATTTTGAGTTCGCTATATTTTTCCTGTGTGCGCGTCAAAACGATCTTTAATATTGGAAAGTTTCACGTTTCTATCTCTTTTTATTCAAAAGTTATTGGAACCGTACAGAGTGACAGACAGACACATGAACGAAACTATAAGGGTTTCTTTTTTTGGTTTTATCAACGAAACCCTAAAAAGACAGACCACATAATCTGTTAGCCATATTTGTTAATATATCGGTATAGAAGTAATTTAATGGCAGGTCATCCCAAGTAGTTCGACTTTGTCCCTAGGATATCCACCAATCACTTGTTCCATTGGTACGTCCTAGAGAAGGTAGAGATTATGCTTCTGGGTGTTTTATGGCTAACCCAATTTCGGGCCTTTTGGCGTCCCTGGGACTTCCATAGCATATCTAATATCCAGTAGGGACACATTTTGGATACTTAAAATGTAAATTTTTATAAAAGTGAAGAGTTGTGACAATTTTCATATGCACTATGAGCTACAGCAGTTACAATATTAATTATTAATTTGTGACCCCATTGTGAATTCTATGATTGAGTTTAATAGTACCTGCTAGATATGTTATGATTTTATGATATGCCTGCGGGATTTGTACCCGAAACCCCGGGTGTGTCAGAATAACGCTCTATCCACTCGGCTAAGCCATTTCAAATTAGACACAACTCAAAATGAAAGATTATACCTCACTAAATTATATACCTTTTATAAATAATATGAATATTTTTCAGATTGTTTCATATTTAGTTACACTGAAACATTGTCTTTTGTGCAACCCAATTAAATCCACTTCTAATTAAATCTGTAAACCTTTACAAAATCTGAGCAAATCTTACACTACTGCTCTTTGAAATCGAGTATTTATAATTTTATAAATTCGTCTTGTTTCTTGAGAACATGAGAGCAAACTTTTTCCCGAGTGCTGTGTCACGTGATTTCTTTTTTAAGAGTTTGTTATTGTGTTGCACATCATTTGAAAGGCCTCACTATGTACTTCATGGCTGATTCTTTTGTAGCAAATGTACTTTTGAAGTTTTTTAGAATAATAATAACTCAATCTCAAAAAAAAGCACGAGAATGAAAACCCGAACCTGAAGTCCAAATTTCTCGTAGAAGTGCTATCAGATTTAGCAACCTCGAGAACCTAAAGTTACCAAAATGTCATAGTTCCTAAAAGTTTGTTAAATTTTGCATAATTATGTAATATATACCTCATAAAAAATAATCTATACCCCGGTTACTCTTTGTCGGTTTATTGAATATTTGGAGAAAATACAGTGGCCTTTCTTCCTTCAGAGCCTCGTAAAAAATTAAGTCGACGCCAACGATGCTGAAGCCAGCAAAAAGAAATTCCAGACCCCCGACCTCCACCCATAAAAAATTCAGCCTATCACAGTAATGATATCTACATTGTGGCCAAGTCTGCTCTTTCTTTAGTTCATAACGTCATTTCACTCTTACTTTCATGAGCAACACTACTCTTTTAATTCAACTATTTGACGCTTGGCCAGTTTCTGAATTATGTATAAAACATCACATAGGTGTTACGTGGGATAATAAGAAGGATAGAACTCAGAAGAAAAAAAAATAGTTCCAGACCCCCTTCCACAAAGTCAAGCTATCATCTTTTTTTATCTTTTATTTTTATCAAGTTTTAAGCAAGCTGTTGTGTGTTACTTTCATGACCATCTTGCTCATAAAAGTAGGATTAAAATAACGTTTTGGCCACTATGTAGATTTTACTACTTTGATAGGCTAACTTTTTTAAGTAGGGAACTGGAACTTAGCCCTTTTTTCACGGTTAAGTTTTTGCTGTTGATATAACTGTATTTCACACAGTAAAATACAATCATGTAAGATTCAATTTTAACTTAGAATGTTCATAATCATACAAGTCTATAAACTATATATCCACAACAATACAATTACCAGGTAGATAATGTTACACTGTTTTAGGAAGATCTTATTAGTTTCGATTCAGCAGTCCAAGAGTGACCATAACTAACAGGATACACATAGGACTCCTCAATCGTACGTCCAAAAGATACCTTTAACTGGATATCCCGATAAGGATGTCCATAGGATACCCTTAACTGGACCTACATAGGACATCCTTAGGATGACCGAATGAGGAACCCAAAACTGAATAACCATAGGGAAACCCATGAACCAATGATTATGGACAGAATAAAATCTGGACAAAAAGATATCCCAGGGATGTCTTTTGGGTTAGTTGTGCTACTTGGGATGTTGTCGACCATCAAGTGTCATAGTCATAATATACAACATGACAATGCATTGTAATCGTATCTTAGAACGATACTCGAGTATGAATGGAACCAATGTTATATCCACTGAGAAGAGAGAAATAAAATAGAAACATGACATCCTGTAATATTTCCTTGAAATACTCGTATCTCTTGTTTCCACTTGATAAACAAAATCGATTTTTTGCCATCCTACTTGAAAAAGAAACTAATAAAAATAAAAATGTATCTATATAAATATAACAAAGGAATTACTTTAAAGGAAGGAGAAAAAAAAAATGTTTCATTATTTATTCGCTCTCATAACTTATCTTGTAAGATTGTGAAGATAGGATAAGCAGAAAGACATGGCCAAGACTTGAGAAGGAAAGAGGATTCCAATATCCTTGATTAATACAAGCGATTTAGCAAAGGCGTCTTTTCTTTGCAAGACCTCACGGATCAATTCCATTAGAAGGGATTATCGATAGTGTAGCCTCAGAATCGATTCAAAGGCCTTCTTGTCCCCTCCTAAAACTCGATACATTTCATTACGTCGAGTAGGCAAAAAGAAGAAGGGGGAAGGAGAATCAAAGAACCGACGTTTATCAAATGAAAAGTACGAAGTAAGATGATAAAAACTGCCTTTTTATATAAAATTCAAAGGTTAAACCCTTTTTGGAGTGAAAGAGAAAAAAATACTATTTTGTTTAAGATGATAAAAAATTAAAGGGGAAAAGGAATAAACGACTTATTATAGAACTTTTCCTTTACCAATTAAATGATTTAAAAGTACACTACAGAAGATCTAATAAAACAGAAAAACTGATATAATTTTTTATTAAACTTTGTAATTAACAAATTATTTTCAATATTTATTTATTTATTTATTTTTTTTTTTTACGTTTTTATCCTTTGATAAAATAGGAAGAATTGAAGTACTTTCTTACAGGATATCGTCTTCTTATACCGTGAGGTGTAGAGGTCTGATGTATAGAATTTTATTTGGTTCTATTTTCCGCTAGCCGTTATATATTCTGCTTTCGAGGTTACCGAAGATAACGGAATCAGTCAACCGTTCTGAAGATTTTCAACGTGTTCAAATTCAAATAAAAATCTGATTATTATTAAAATTTTACTGCTTACGAATTTGTTGCTTTAACTTTCCTTTCGACGGTTCAAATATTTCGATATACCTGACCATAGTAACTAATTTAATTTTGTAAAAATACCAAAGAAACAACATTTAAATAATAGTGTGTCGTATTCACTAAATTAACCAAGTATTTAATTACACAGTGCTTTGTTGAAGATTCTATTTTGGAAACTAATAAATCAATAAGATGAAGGTGAAGGCAGGAGCTAATTAGAGAGATGTACGCTTAGTTTGAAACAAACTTGTTCCTCAATACTGAATTTTGAGGGGGCATTTTATACACTATTTTACACTAAAATCACAATATTAAATGATTCCCACATATTTTTGCTTCAAATTCGGGATTCATCAATTATCAACTTTTTAATTGCATGTATAATTATCCAAAAGTAGAATTTGGAACATTATCACAATTCGAATTTATTTTATTCATATTTATTTATCTTTCGATGGAAACTGAGTCAAATTGTATGTTGTAATATATTTATTAAACAAGAGTTGAATGATCAAAACTGAATGCAAGTTATATTAATCAATTTTTGGAATGTATTTTACCAAATTATAAAAAAAAACATCGATTACATATTAGAAAGATTACTTTACCAATAAAAAGTTCTAACTCTTCTTTTATCTCACTGTTTCTCCCTTCAGCTCTCAAGAAATTGTATAAATAATTTAGATTGCATATATAGTATTACAAGACAGGGGAAAATAAATAGGAAATATTCCTTTTACTTTGTTATTCAGTGATCCATTCCCATTCCCAAGTTCATTCCCGAAAGGAATATTTTAATATAGGAATACTAATATTATAGGTATAGTTAACTCAAAATTTGTTTACATTTTTATTTTCCCATATAGAATTCAAGGAATGCTGACTAACCTTATTCCAGTCAACTCTGGAGTCAAACAAGGCTGTCTCTTATCACCAATCCTGTTCCTGATGGTACTAGATCTGGCGATGAGGAAAGCAATGAATTGACGCAGAGGCATACAATGGAGACTAGCAGATAGACTGGAGGATTTAGATTTTTCTGACGACCTTTGTCTCTTGGCAAGCCGGTTCAAGGATTTGGAAGCTAAATTGAACGACTTAAAGGTTGGAGCAGCAGAAGTCGGTTATATATTAAATGAAATACGGTTCATGAGCAGAAATAACGCAGGATTTTTTCTGGGCAACCAAGAGAGTGAAGAAGTTAAGAATCTGAGAATTATCCTGCGGATATGGTGGCCGGAGGTTATCTGAAATGAAAAGGTGTGGAGGAGTACTACAAACCAGACACCAATAGACATCGAGGTACGCCACAGAAAGTGGAGGTGGATTGGACATACGCTACGTCGAGAGGAGTGCAATACAGCAAGACAAGCTCTGGAATTGAATCCACAAGGCTCAAGACGCAGATCTAGGCCAATAGACTTACCTGGAGGTGGAGCGTAGAAGCCTGACTTACCTGGTCCGAGATAAGAGCATTAGCAAAGAATAGGATCCGTTGGCGGAAGTTCGTCGATGCCTTATGCTCCAGGTAGGAGTTGAAGGAAATAAGTAAATAAGTATATAGAATATAATATACAAACATAAAGAGAGAGATTCGTGATGGAGAAAAAAAAAATCGATTTTGAAATGTTGTCAGGTTCAAATGTTTTGAAATTATACATGTTCATAAAAATTATACTCAGAGACGAAACAATGTCTGTATTGAAGTCCATTGAAATTACAAGATATACTACAGTATATCTTGTGTCTGCTTTGAGTCAACACTACAATGTACCGCACCCCTGAAGATGCTTCCAGTAGTGGAAGCGAAACGTCGGCCATCAACCCCTTCCTGACTCGGATTTTACCGGAAAACCAAGTTTTTGATTACCAGCCAACCCGCGGATTGGAAATCGAAAACGAAATGTAAACAGCTACCTACTGAAAGGGTAATAAATATTTTTAATAATAAATAAATTAAATTAGATGCAAATGCATGATCACCCTCATTTGAATACAATAATTTATCTACTGCTTAGTATTTAACATCAATGGGCGATATTATCAAAAAAAATTTATATAAATTGATATATAATATACAACAAATTTAATATTGATTAATTTCAACTTGATGCTTGTTTGCTTCCTAAGACCCTTCTATTTAAACCTTGTATAAATATAATTATCCTTAGAAACATTTATTTTTGGGTTATATTGTAACAAACGATAATTACTATATGTTATCAATGTTTCTGATGGACCACATCTAGCTTCTATTTACGGTCCTATAGTGAATCAAGTAGCATTAATACAAGTAATATATATGGGAGTCAAAGCAGTAAGGTTTGTTTAGACGGTTGAAACCACAGGTAACATATTGTGTCTCGGTTATAAATGAATAATTTAAGCGTTTGTACGTTTATCAATCAATGTCTCAGTAATCTGACTGCACTACTGGTGAACCTATAAATATAACTTTGTTTGCTCAACAGTCAAACGGCACTTTCATACTAACATCACCTGACCCTAAGCTAAAAGGGATTTTCATTAAATATTTACTAAATTTTTCATAAACCGCCACTCTAAAATATATTTTAATCTAAACCTGTGAAAATGCAGTCAATTTAAATACGAGTGTAATAACAAAAGTAGTTTTTCCCGAAAATCTAGTTTCAGATCCAATACCTTCAATACCCAGGACGAGAGGTTAGTTTCCCAGCCGGGGGGGGGGGGGGGGATATTTTTATAGCAAATTTTAATGAAATGTTCAATAACAATTACATTTAGCTAGACAAACAGGAATTATCAATTCCCAACAAAAACACTAGTGTAAAAAAATAAGCCAAGTCTCGCGTAAAAAGTTGTGAGATCATAGGTTTAGCCAAGTCTCCCACTATCCGAGTAAGTTCTACTAGGTCTAATTTATTCAGTTTAAGTACATGATGTTTGTCTGTCCCTCTCTCTATTCTCTTTCCCAAATCACTCTACACGTATATAAATTTTAAAATATTTTCTGACTTGGCAAATATACACCACAAACTTAAATCAAATAATAAATACTATTTTCTCATTTGAGCGTCGCAGCACAAGGATACAAATTTGTATACGACTCTGAATTCAATTTTAGCCTCTTTGGGATGTGTATTTGCCAAGTCAGAAAATGTTTTTAAATTTATATATGTGTAGAGTGATTAGGGAAAGAGAATAGAGAGAGGGACAGACAAACATCATGTACTTTAACTGGATAAATTAGACCTAGTAGAACTTACTCGGATAGTGGGAGATGATCTCACAACTTTTTACCCGAGGCTTGGCTTATCTGTTTACACTAGTGTTTTTGTTGGGATTTCTTTTTTTTGTAAGTAATTTTTCATTGCCCAAAACAATTTTTCGTTTTTCTTTCTTTGTTCTTGTTTGATAGTTCTTAGGTTTTCTTTCTTTCTTTCTTTGTTCTTGTTAATCTTTCGTGTAACTTCTTACTATATTCGTGTATACTTCGGTGGGTGTTCAAAATGAATTAAATGAATAAAATAATATTGTCCTAAGTAAATATGTTTGCACTTTAAGATAACTGTCAAACAATACTGCCAAATCAACCTAAACGAATGTTCTCAAAATCACTTTATAGTTTTAAAGTTCTCCGCTAGGTAGCTCTAGTGGCGCTGTTTAAATTTTTTAATTTTTTTACAACATTTTGAATAGGCAATTTTTTTATTAGCCTTAAAGGGGACAAAGAACCAGATTTTTTAATTCTTCCTTTATTTGTACAATAAACTCTACCTATAAACAAAATTCCAAGTTTCTAGGAATGTTAGAAGTGCCTTTGAATTTTGATGAGTGAGTCAGTCAGTCAGTCAATCAGTCACTCAGTCAGTGACAAAATAACAAAACTTTAGGCTCATATATCTTATGAACTAGTATGGGTAGAGGTGTGAAATTTTTATTTCTGGCTCAGTTTGTCATGAACTTAAAATTAAAAATAATTTTATATATCTAAGTATCTTCAATAGGATAATAGAGGGGGGGTCTTGCCGTGAGTTGGTGGTAAGGATGTTACGGCTGTGCTCGACTTGGCGGGGGCACTACCGTGCCCCCAGATAAATGGAATAAACACAACAAATAATAATACTAATAAACTCATGATCAACTAATTACTCGTTTATGAGCAAGTTTGTTGTGTCGTTTTGAACCGTTTTTTTTTCTTTTTCTTTAATGAGTTCTTCTCTGGAAAAAGAAGATTTTTGAGTAAAAACAACTGTTTCATATTATATTTATGTATTAATTATATAAAAATAATATGGCTTTAACTGACTACAATAAACCATTATGAGGTTAAGGCCAATGAGAAGAATTACACTTTGTCAAAAGATTCTAAAATAATTTCATACTTTTTATATATTGGCTGAACTATATGGAGCTAACTTCGTTGGTGCTCGCTCTTTCCAGTTTTACTAATGTAGACTAACATGGGCGCAGGTTGCTTGTTTGAGGCTGGCCTAGAATTACTTCGGCCAATTAAGTGCTTTTTAATAACATCGACACTTAAGTATTTTATTACTTACACCCCAGAGAAGCTAATTTTGCTCAGAACTTTCTATGAGTCACTGAGCCTAATGCCCTCCCAATGTCGACAAATATAGCAAATATGTACCTTTCCTTTATTTGAGTGAGTAGATGTGGCTAGTAAAGCACCTTTCCACTAGAAGCTTCCTTGCTTGTTCAGCAACACACCTGAGGACTCTGCCCATTCATAGAGTCTTCCTGGTAGTAAATATCTATATAATATATACATAAATAGTTAAGAGTGACTATAAGTGAAACTAACTCATGGGTGTAAATATCTGTAACTAAATATAAATATACATTAAATAAACATGTCTAGCGCCAATTTTCTTCTCCTAGTTGACTTTGAACCTAAAGGCTGAGACTTTTATTTTTAGGCTTATAAATTTGCTATAATATTCATTCAAAGTTGGTTCAGTTTGTTACAATTTAATAAGCCTCATAAAAAACAATTAGATACATATTTAGTTTTACTAATTAGTAGATATTATTAGTATATAAGGGAATTTCTTATAGAATTATTATTTATAGAAGTTGACTAATTAAAATAAAGGTTAAAATTATTATTTTTATAATTAAATAATTATAATAATATAATTATAAAATTAATATAATAACCATTATTTATAAATCTATTTGGTTATATGGCATAAAGCACTTTATAGGAATTAGTTCTGTAGTGATAGTTAAAATAGAATAACATTAGTTCTCAGTAAGTTTAAAACTACCGTAAATAAAATTTCAAACACACTCCTTCCCCTAAAGATTTATAGTTAGGTTTTTAAAGTAACTGGAGCTTTTAAGAAATAAATTTGGCGAGTTAACATCTTATCACCCACATAGTGCAATTTACTAGACAATTTGAAATATTTATTTTAGAAAATCATTGAGCAAGTAATGTAAATAATAAAATAAATTCAATTTTTTAATTCTTTTACTCGTTTATGTTATCTGCTTTATTTTTATTGTCTTATTTGCTACAACATAAGTGATTTCACAACAAAGAATTCATTCTCATAGTCATATACTCAACCTCTGTTTAGGTTTACTATTTAAAAGTAGCTCTCAAAAAATCCAAGTTTCATTTTTGTTTAAGCAATGCAGGTTGATTTGTTTAAATAAAAGTTCTATAATCAATAATATCAATCTATAGTAAAATAATTACAACTAGGAAGGAGAAGAAAAATCATTAATAGCAAGTAAGTAAAAGGGAATTTAATATTCTAGAAAGAATGAACTATTGACAGCTATCCAAATGACTTAAAATTATAATATGAGTAAAATATATACTTATGAATTTTGCATTATAAGTTAATTTCTCTTTTAATAAAGACCTGTAATTGAATTTCTTTACTGAAAAATATTGTTTTCACGTTATCAAACCATTCAAATTTAATTTTTATCAAATAATTAACATTGTATCGTAATACCACAACTATGATGATTGACTGTCATTAATATAGCAATGGAATACCCTTTTCGGCAACCGCAACCTCTAAATATTTTAGATGTTTTTTTATATTTTAATATTAATACCCGTATATAACTTAACGTACCTACCAAAAGTTTACAATTAAGAACCAAATTTGAAAAATAGTTTCAGTAAAACCAATAAGGTTTTAATGTTTACATAGTACATATACTTCATTAAAACCTATGATATAAAATAAAACTAGGAAATTTTAAATCTTAATCACATTTCACCGGTTATTCGAGGTGTTATTTTTGACGCATTTTATTAATTCTTAATTTGATATTCTATATTTTAATAAACAGGTCGAGTGTGTGCTAGTCAGCACACAGCGAGGGTCCGTAGGCAACTCAGTATTGTTTAAGTAGTACCTATTGATGGAGCTTTTTAAAATGCTAAAAAGCCTACTTTTAACTATCCTATGGGTCTGATATCCTCAAAACATATAAAATTCTGATATGATTTTTTTCATATGATACTACCCCCTCACGGTTTCCAAAAAAAAAAAAAATATATATATATTTTAACTCTAAGTTTTTTTACCCTAGTATTTTTTTTTTTTTTTATAGGTCGCTATATTTTTAAAATGTGTGGGTAGGTACTATACGCATATATCCAAAATTTTAAAGTGATCAGACGAAAGGTGTAGCCGTGAGAGCAGGCGACAGACGGACGGACGGACAGATACACGCAGGAACATATAAGGTAGGGTGGGTCGAAAAAACAAAATTTTTGAAAATTCAAAAAACGCCCCTCCAGAAACTTGCCATATTGGAAGAAAGTCCCGAGGAAAAAATTTGAGCCAAATCGGACTTCACTTAGGTCTCCCGAGGGGGGGTTGAAGTTTGGGAATTTTCGAAATTTGGAAAAATCGCAGATTTAACAGGGTTTTTCGACATTTTTGCGTGCTAAGCTACTTTTAATATACATTTAATGAATATTTTCGTAATCTACAATGCTTATTGTATAATAAAAACCCTTAAGATATTACGCAACTTCAATATTTTTTATTATAACATATGACATATATAAATGACAGCTTGAAAACTATAAAATTTAAACATTTTTTCCAGCTTAAATAAGCTCTTAGCTTATTTTTTTAATTTAACCATTATAGAATCAAAAATAATTACCAGAGCTCACCACGTGGAAGTGGCTGCATTCGAGCTCCTATAGACCCCTCTCCCCCCTTTTTTAAATTTTGAAATTTTGACACTTGTCATATATAAATATCATTTAATTTAAAAAAAAACCTAACTATTATATACTATACAAAACTATTAACAAACATATTATATTTTTATATTCAATTTATCTATGCGTTAAAATCTTTTTTACTTTTGAATCTTGGTATTTTATTTCTATTTATTTGGGTTTGAATAATTTAAAAATGACGATCCCCTGCTTTATGAACTGAAGTGGAGGCTTCTGTGACTAATTTCAAACAGCGTTCAACGGCCTGAGTATGACAGGGATATTTTAAGTCAATTTGAGGCTTCCAACCATCTGAAACTGCTGCCATGATCTCTGCTGTGGAAATCAGTTTTGTTAGTGGAGGTTCCGTCACTTTTATTGAGCTCCAGTCTATTATTTCAACATAACTCGTAACGTCAAAATTATTTTTTGGAACTGTAAAAGCTGTTGCTTCTTTATTTTCAACACGGTTACTTCTCGCAGTGAAGATTCTCTTCCATCCGTCCTTTCGTATTTCAATATTCTCATCAGTCGACTGCCTCATAGTCGACTACTTCCATGGTTTTGCATTGCAAAAGTTCTGATCCAATAGGTCCGGAAAAGGAGTATGGACCTTTAGTTTTGCCATCTAAATGTTCCACTAGATGACGTGGTGGTAATTCATTGGCATGTAACTAGCATATAGACCACTGAAGAGGTCGTCCAAGTCGGCACTCGACAAGTCTTATCACTCCTCTTCTAATGCCTGTGTTCAAGTTGGTCCCATCACAGCCCAGTACCATTAAATTAGAGGTATCTATTTTTTTTTTTTTTTCTTTGAGGCAGGTAAAAATTGAGGAATCCAAACTTTCAGCATTTCCTCTTATAGGTGAAACAAAATCCAGATAACTCGAGCCTGGTTCTCGTATGAGCACGACATGTTTTCCTTTCACTTTATATAGCTTTCCGCCTTTTTTGATTGACACTTTAACCATGTCATCCCTCCTACCATCAAAGTATAAACCTAATAACACAATATCATTTGATCTTCTAGTTTCTTAATTTCTTTACACTTCAGTTGTTTCTCTCTACGAATTTTGCTGTGATCAATGACACTACAAGAACTGTCTGGTTGTAAAACTCCAGCGTCATTTAGGGCCCCAGAGGTTATCACCGCTGCCGCTCTTTTTGAAACTCCTGTTCTTACGGCTACTTCTGCTAAAGTTGGAAGAAATATCCTCATTTGAGAAGTAGGTGTCTCAGAAAAAATCCTTTGTGGCGAGCAACTGATCTCAAACTCAGAATCAGTGGTACTGGCTGGAGTATCAAACGAAGAAGATAGTGTTTCGGCGTCAGTAATATTTTTTTTAGTCTCTCTCTCTTGTGGCTGAGTGATCTCTTTTATTTCCCAAGGTTCTTCCCCTTAATTGATCTGAAATCTTAACGTCAATTTTTCCAATCACCATATTTCTTGTTGTTCTTTAATCAATCAAAAAATCACGCTCGTTTTGTGGAACTTTTTTTTATCTAGCACACGTGCAAAGGGAAAAATCCTTACATTCGCAGGCACTTATGCAGAATAATTTATGCGAATCTTCAACAAATTGTTTTATTTTATTAGTATTGGAACTTGGTATATTTGTTTTTTTCAATGCACTTTTCTTTAAATCTTCATATTTTTTGTGGTATTTCAAAAGGCGGTTGATCACTCTTGTCTGTGAATTGTTGAGCATGGAAGCTTTTAACCAAATTTGAATGATTTTTTCCAAAAACTATTTTTTGGTAATAATAGATTTTTTGTATATATGTCATGTGTTATAATAAAAAATATTGAAGTTGCGTAATATCTTAAGGGTTTTTATTATACAATAAGCATTGCAGATTACGAAAATATTCATTAAATGTATATTAAAAGTAGCTTAGCACGCAAAAATGTCGAAAAACCCTGTTAAATCTGCGATTTTTCCAAATTTCGAAAATTCCCAAACTTCAACCCCCCCTCGGGAGACCTAAGTGAAGTCCGATTTGGCTCAAATTTTTTCTTCGGGACTTTCTTCCAATATGGCAAGTTTCTGGAGGGGCGTTTTTTGAATTTTCAAAAATTTTGTTTTTTCGACCCACCCTAATATAAGGGTCCTTGGTTTGGCACTTTTATAGAAAAAGGCCCCCCACTTTTTTTTAATCTAATATACCTTCTGAGAACCGAATACACACTTTTTTATATGCAAAATTGTGATATTCCTTTGTCCCAAAGCATATTGGACTGAATATCCCTTTGTCTTAATAGGTAGTTAGACTAAGGGATATAAACTCTTCTGTATAAAAAACAAAAAGGGGGCCCTTTTCTATAAGAGGACCTCTGGTTTTGCCTACGGGCCCTAAAAATACTTTTTTAATGCATTTATGCTCAATTTTTTTTCAACTAGAAGATTATTATGTATAATTTAAATATGATTATATTTGAATATTAAGAGGAATAAGTATCCATTTTAAAAACCATTTCGCAAATCATGAGTAAACGCGACAACAAAGAGCCACATTCAAAGGTATTTACTGTTTTATAGTCTTGTTCTTCTCTTTACTATAATCACTAACCCTATCAACTTTGAATAGCTGCGATAACAATGTATCTGATTTGAGGATTGTTGATAAGTATGGTAGCTGTTACTGGGAGTTGCATGTCCACATCGTGAGTAAAGCACCGAGCACACTCATGTCGTGAACTAACTTTCTTAAAGTTTTTTTAAGATAAGACTTAAGATCCCAGGCAGGGTAATTCACAGGAAGGGCTGTGTAAAAAGATAAGAGTTCGCCCACTCTTTGCGCTTTACACTTACGAGTTTGAAGTACTTACTTGACCCGAACAACGTGCAGTTGACTTACCTTTACAACGATACGACTAACACTTCGATAGACTGATACAGGTTCAAAGCCACTGAATAATACAGATAGGGGTAATATCAGTAAATCTTCCACAAAGAATATACCTCCCCCCTCATCCTGCACCTCTCTCTCAAAAAAGTGCACTCCCTCCTTCTCTTTCCATCTCAACAAACACGATAGAAAAGAAAAGAAAAATCACCTTATTGTACAGTATTTTACAAAGGCAGAAATATAAAAATAAAATCTGTTCTATATAGATGTCCCAACGATTCATAAAGAGTAACGGTTTGACTTTCCGCCAATTTTACTGGGAGAACAGCCCTTGTGGTAATTTGATTTGAATAAATGAACAACCCAAATGAACAAAAGCAAAAAATATTCATTTATCAAGGAAAAAATGACTTTTTGCACGTAGTAATATAACTTTACAATTGCCATAGCTCTGTCACGATTGATAACAAAATGTTAGAATTTTTGTTCTTGAAGTTTTTATATTCTCTAGTATTAATTTCTTATAAATGTATTATTATATAAATCCTATTCTTTGTAATTTTTCATCTGGGTAGGTTATAAAAATATTATGAATGTTGTAGTTGAGGTAAATAGATAATGTTGATGACCTAGTTCGATAGACTGGGCGGAAATGTTTCTCCAGGGCCCTGTCAATGTTTCAAAATAATAAATATTGGTATATATAATAAATGGGCTGAGTCGTGAATAGCGAGAGATCCCATACAAGAAACCATTTTTTAATCAACTGTATAGGACAGGTAGAATAGACGAAAAAATATTGTTGCCTCGAGAAATATATAACAAACTTTATGAATTGCCTTTATTCTGCTTCTATGACTCGTCACTATTAACACTATAAATATTCGTTTAAATCTCAATTATTGTAACTCTAACGGTACTCAAATTTTGAGTACCTGATATATACATCCTGTTCTGGAAGATGTGCATTAATTTTTATTGGGATTGTATGTATGATGATTGTCAATGAATAGTAAGTAAATATAATAGTACAATTACGTGCCCTGTGCGGAAAGTAGCATTTTGCATGCGAGTGTAGAGTTAGCACCCGAGCGACAGCGAGGGTAGTAAAACCACACGAGCAAAGCAAAATGCACTTTTCGCACGAGTTGCGTACCCTACTTTATCTACGATTGTTGGATTTTAATAATACATACAGAAAAAAAAATATAATAAACTTCCTGTATGTAAGTTCGTATTTCTCTTTTGATAAAGATGACATTAATTCATTAGTTGTATTTTGTGCCGAATTAATTATTTCGGTCAACATATAAAAGTCAACATGTGTGCTTGTTCTTTATACAAATCTACAGTTTTAGTCCGATCTCGATGAAAATTTGCACACTTGACCTTCAAAGCAAGGGGAAAATCACTGTCTAAATGAATATTCAAAATTTTAATTTTGGTACACAGGGGTACGGGGTACAAATGTTAAAGTAATGAACATCCTTCATGATGTATTGTATATCGTTGAAAAGCTCTTTAAGAGGACAGTAATTGTGGTTATGTATAGTTTTATCATATTTTCACTTAGGAGGGGGGTATAATTAAAAAATATAGCTATATCTTATATAAAAAGAAGTGTATCCGTATGAGGGTATGTCTTTTATCCTAATTTGATGAATATTTACTCACTTTTTCTTCAAAACAAGGAGATTACATGAGATTACGAAATTAAAATTTTGGTACACAGGGGTACGGGGTACAAGTGATGAATACCCTTCATCTTCATGATGCATATCGTTGAAATGCTCTTTAAGAGTACAGTAATTGTTGTTATGTGTACAGGGTATAAATGACAAAGTAATGGATACCCTTCATGATACAAATTGTTGAAAAGCTGTTTAAGAGAAAAGTAACTGTTCTTAAGTACAGTTTTGTCTTATTTGCATTTAGAAGGGGGAGAGGTAAAATGGAAATTTATATCTATCTATAATATAAGTGGCAATGTCCTGATTGACTGACTGACTGACATAGAATCAACGCACAGCAAAATCTGCTTAACTGAGAGACTTAAAATTTTGAGGATATACTCGGTTCATATCATAGGCATCCACTAAGAAAGGATTTCGGAAATTTTTATTTTTGTACCCAGGGGTACGGGGTACAAATGTCAAAGTAATGAATACTTTTAATGATGCATATCGTTGAAAAGCTCTTTAAAAGTACAGTAATTGTTGTTATGTACAGTTTTGTCATATTTTCATTTAGGAGGGGGTAAAATGAAAAAATGTTTATAACTACATCTTATATAAATGAAAAGTGTCTATGAGTGTACTGCTTTCATGAGATTATAAAGTTAAAATGTTGGTACACAGGAGTACGGGGTACAAATGTCAAAGTTATTGATAGGTACCCTTTATGATGCATATCGTTAAAAGGCTCTTTAAGAGAAAAGTAATTGTAATGTACGTTTTTGTCATTATTCATTTAGGAGAGGGGTAAAAAGGAAGAGTCAACGTATGTGTGTTCTTTATTCAAATCTACCGTTTTATTCCGATTTGAATGAATATTTGCACACTTGTCCTTCAAAGCAAGGGGAAAAGGGGAAGGTCACTGACTTCATGCATGTTCGAAATTTTGATTTTGGTACACAGGGGTACGGGGTACAAATGTCAAAGTAATGAAAACCCTTCCCGATGCATACCGTTGATAAGCTCTTTAAGAGTGCTGTACAATTATTGTTATGTACATTTAGAGGGGTAAAATGGAAAAATATATCTATATCTGTGGATAAAAAACTAATAATTGTTGTGTCCGTACATTTATCCGATTGGCTAAAATTTTGTATTTATTTTTTTATTTTTTATTATTATTATTTTTTTTAAAATACCTTTATTGAATAGTACAGAAGGAAAATACCACTGTTTTTCCTTTTTAAAAATTTAGTCGGAATGAATTACTAATTCGGGATATTAGCAAATTATCATATCAAAGGGGAGGGATAGAATCTAGATATTCTCGCTTTGTAAAATAATTTAAATGTTTCTTGATGGTAGTTTATAAATCCATTAAATTGAAAATAAAACACCCCGTAGCGAAGCACGGGTATTCAGCTAGTATCTATATATGTATATAAAAGTCAACACATGTGTGTACATATGCATGTTCTTTTATACAAATCTAAAGTTTTATTCCGATCTCGATGACCTTCAAATCAAGGGGAAGGTAACTGTTTACATGAATTTTCGAACTATAACTTTTGGTTCAAAGGGGTACGGGGTACGGGTACAAGTAATGAATACCCTTTATCTTCATGATGCATATCGTTGAATTGCTCTTTAAGAGTACAGTAATTGTTGTTATGTGTACTGTTTTCATTTAGAGGGGGTAAATTTAGGATATTTGCAAATGATCTTATCAAAGAGGTGGGGGATATAACTAGGAGGGATAGAATCTAGATATTCTCGCATAGTAAAATAATTTGTATGCTTTCCTGGTAGTTTATAAACTTATCAAATTTAAAAACACTCCTTAGCGAAGCACGGGTATCCAGCTAGTATAATATATAATGTTAGTAAAAAAAAAAAAAAAAAAATAGTTCCGAATTAATTTACTTCACATACATGACAATCATCTAGAGAGCTGATCAAACCTATAAAAGGACAAATCTTTGTACAACGGATCTCCCCAACACCAAATCTAAACCGTGCCATCGATATATTTGAAATAATATAAATAATATAATCGATATTTCCTGTTTTGCTGTCATTCAATGTTTATTTATCACAAATTTGAGACCCGTCAATATGAAGATTGCGTAAATATGGGACATGACAAAACAAATAAAATAACTTGCGGATTTTTTCCGTACAGCAAAATTTGAAGAAAATCAATTAAATTCTGCTGAAAGATGGCTAAAAGTATTAAAATAATGCATTGTCATCGTGTTCTGAGCTATGCTAAAAGTTTCAAATGTCTAGCTATTCGGGAAGTTAGTTAGAAATTGATTGCCAGATTTGTACCGGACAAACAAACAAACAAACAAGAAAGCAAGCTAATAAAAGCGTAGTAATAAATGAAATCTTACTATTTTTATTTCACTTGTCTCAGAGAGAAATCTTGCAACATATATTTAATTTAAGGAAAATTACATTATTCTCGTTAAATATATCTCTTATAATATGTACTTTATAATAGCTAGAAGAACATTACATATAAATAAAAGAAGAAGTATCCAGTAGTAAGAACTGATTATTCTGTTTGATAGTGCAATATAAAAAAAAATAAAATAAATTACAAACTTAGAAAGTTGATGAAAATATAAAGGAACAATATTAATATATTTGCTCACATCAAAAATTTATAAAGATCAACGAAAGAAGTTGAAATAAAACAAGAATAAATATTCGTACCAAGCACAAAAATGAAATAAAAATATAAGGTATAAAGATGATATTAATAGCTGTGCTGTTATTATTGATGGGGACCATGCCAAGGTAGAAAGGCTTTACGTTACTTCGGGTATGGGTTTGTTAAAAAATAAAAATGGTTGGCTATTCGTATGACAAAGGATCTAAGCTTGTAGGAGTGATAACCCTGCAAGGCTCCTACATATTCTCTCTCAGATCCTTACCAGATAAGTGGGACGTCCGAGTAAAAACCACATGGGATTAACTTGTTAAAAGTCTCTTGGATTTATGATGATGTTAAGCATCGATATATCTGTGTTAGTTTGCACGTTTTCTCTTTTATTGCGGTTAATCCTTTGCCACATAATTATTCAGCTGTGAACCATACCTTTCTATTCTTCGATATAGCAAACTTTAACTGGAGAAATTTTTATATTGAAAAATAAAAAATAAATAAAAAATACTATCCAAGCATTAAGCGTATTCACGCACTAAGCTCTCTAACATACCTGAATCATCACACCATCCAGTGATTTCCATTTGATGAGTCCTTTTCTAACACCACCGTTTGTCATTCTCATTGTCTGTGAATTTATTGGTATTGTTTGAAATTGTTAATGAATATTTTAGCTTGTGGTGAGAATGTGGTTAGGATATTCTTCATTTTAAGTTCATGCAGCACAATCGTAATTAAATAATACAAACACCATCGTATCTTTAATTACCCATAGTATTTTACACGTAATGTTAATATAAATAATTCTAAATAAATAAATAAAAACTATGTGCTCACTTCAAATTCATTTCATTCTATATTTATTGAACATTGAACTAAGCGAGCATTAAAATGTTTTGCTTAGTAAATAATTTAACATTAAAAATAATTATAATTAATAAATTCATAATAATAATGTATTATAAAAAATTGGGTGAACTTTTCCTCACTTTGGAGGCCACTAAAGTGGCCTCTCCTGCTGGAGGAAGCAGAATTGGGCATGGTCAGTACTTGGATGGGTGCCCGTTTTGAACTAACTGATTTTTTTATTATAATTCTTTTTTTAAAATAAAATTATAAATAAATAGTTATTTATGTAACTAGGCAGCAAAATGGAATTTTTCTGACGAATGATTAAATTAGCCTCCGAGACGGAGGCGAGGTCAGGCTATAAATTAACTGCCGAGGCAGATAATTATTTTGCTATCTTTGCCCCCCTGTAGGGGGCAAAATATTGGAGATATAAAAAATAGTTTCAAGTAAAAGTTTTTTTTTTTTTTTTTCACCGTAGGATCCAAATATGCTATGAAAAATATACACTCCAATTTGAAATTTTGAAGTTGGGTGGCCTGGGGGCAAAGTGGGTGGTTGCCCCTAGTGGGCGATTGAATGAAAACAAACTTCCCTTTGTATGGTAGAGATCCCCTAAGTTTCATTAATTTATCTCAAACCGTTCAAAAGTTAAGAGGGGGGGGGGGGGAGACTTTTGGACCAACCTGTAGATAACAATAATTGTAATAACACAGGGTTCGGTCACAAAACCACACAACACCTCACAACGTTCTCCAAGTACTCAACGTTTCGGCTTTATTCAAAACCTTCTTTATGGGATCTATAACAAAAGAAATTAAGAAATATTAACAATAAGATGCAATTAAGCATAAATAAATTAAAAATTTAGGAAAAACAAAACATCTTTGTTGAGGACTTGATACCTAAAATTTTCAAAGAGAACAAAGTTGGTTAAAAAATAATTTCAAATTCCCACAATTTCAACCCCCCCCCCCCCCCCTGCCATTTATAAAAAGTAAAATTTGTCTGGATCTTATTTATGCGGGGTCGCTTTAAAGGTGTCATTGAGTGCATTAAAAGTTGTGGTATTACTTTTTTGGACAAATAAAACATGAAAGCTACTAAAGGGGAAAATAAATTCATGTTTGAAAATTATTTTGATTTATTGTTAAAGAAATAAATAATAAAATGTATTTAAATAATAAATACGATTTTCTCAATAAATGCTTTCATGTTGCTTTTACCAAAAAAAGCAATACTACAACTTTTAATGCACTCAATGAGACCTTTAAAGCGACCCCGCATAAATTAGAATCAGACAAATTTTACTTTTTATTAATGGCAGGGGGGAGGGAATATTTGAATTTGATTATCGAACTTTTTTATGCGAAAAATAAATTTTGAATAGTATCTTAAAGAAATTATACAGAATACTTTTTTCTTGTATAGTCGTAATTTGGACCTGTTTACTCTTCTACGATTTTAGGAAATTGTACTTTCTGGGTACAGGGTACATTTTGAACAAAAAGTAATACTATAAATCTTTATTTAAGAACAAGCAGAAGATTTTATGGGAAGTGACTTTTCCTCGAAAATTGAACTTTTTTTGAATTTACACGTATAGGCAACTCAATCCGTGGACATACTGTATATATATATATATATATATATATATATATATATATATATATATATATATATATATATATATATATATATATATATATATATATATATATATATATTTATATATATTCATTTTTATATTTTATTGAAAATACATTTTTAGAAAACTAGTGACTTTTTATAATACTGGCTCTTGCATTTTGTAGTATATAGAAAAACATACAATTTTCATTTTTTATTTTATTTTTATTCGCATTATAATATCTTAGTATTATATAAGCAGAAAGATCTTGAATCCTAGAATTTCAAATACAGAAACTTTTTTTATTAAGAAAATATGTATGGAGTAGTTTTTAGTGGGATAGAGGAATTTTGAATGAAACGAATGTAATATGAATCCATATGAATATGAGAGGTTGTAATACATAGTTTTTATAAAGCTACGGTTATAGAGAAGCATCAGTATTATTCACAAAAAATATATATATTTAGGAAATAATAATAACTCGTTTCAATGCGTGATATTATTTAAATAATACACTCATACTGATTAATTAAATGATACACTCAAATTGATCAAAAGTTTAAAGAATATAAATAAAATAGACTGCCAATTAGTGTGGCACATAGCTTTCTCGCATCCTATCATGTACTATAACAATTATTGTTATATTACTTTATTGTTATATTGTTTATTTTGTAAAAACTATTTATAGTTTTAGCGATCTATAACATTTCATAGCGGTGTCGCTGTTGGTTTTACTAAAAAATTGTATTTGAAAAAAATGTTTGTCTCATTGAATAAATGAAGTTAGATTTTTTCCCCGACCTAAAATTCCAATTTAATTTTAAATTTAAAGTTCACGTTTACGCGAGCGTTGCTCGTGAACGCTTGGACGGATAACGTTGTCCAACGAACTCGCCCTGGGTATTGGTAAAATGAACATGTCTACCAAATTTCATCAAAATCGGTCGACATTTACTCAAGTTATCGTCGCACGTTTCATAATTCGCGGACACACAGACCGACAGACAGACAGACAGACAGACAGACAGACAGACAGACACGAGACCAAAAATGTTCCCTGACGTCTGAAACGGATTTCTGTCTTGGAATTTTTGAAATCGGAGGCATAAAAGTTTTTCGTTCTCAAAAGTGAACACAATGCTTCCGTTACCTTCGGTAAGCTCGGAAGCAAAATCGTAATTTATCAGAATTGGATGCATGATTTTGTAAAATATTTTTTTTTAGAAGTCCAAAATGATCGACTAGAGTAAGCATAGATTATGCATCTTTAATTGTGACTTTGCTTCTAAAATTTATATTCTTGATCAATTTGGCCAATATTTTAGTTATATCTAAATGACACCCTGTGACAAAAATATAAAATCTCATCAACCTTGATAGTCCAATTGATTGTTTAATTAAACCATAGATTAAACTTCTTATGTCTTTTGTTGTTATTGTGACTGATTGTCACTTGTTATTGTGGCAATGGGAGGGTTGAAAACCAGCCTGATAAAAATTAAACAAAGAATTTTTTGGGAGGGGCAAAGAATATATATTATGTATATATTATTTATATATATATTTTTTTAACATTTATCCTTTATCGTTAGGTTTTCCAATAGATAAAATATATTAGAAAACCTTACAGTCAAAGATGAACGTTAAAAAATACTTGAATAAAATTGTTTGTCTTGAATTTTTGATGCGGGAAATCTATAGAATGGCTCTTAATTCTGAAATGGCATCAAAATAAAAAAATAATGAGTTAAGGCAGTTCTTTTAAAGCCTTTTTTTATTAACTTAAAAAATAATGTACACTAACTAGATAGCTCAGTAGTACAATAAAAATTATGTGTATTTTAAACTTAATAAATAAATCTAATATACAGGGTGTGTAATTAGTTTTTGTACAATACCAACAAAATAAAGAATGGGATAAAATAGTCTAGACGTGTTGGAACCTGTATTTGTTGGTTAAATCTCATGGCTTGGCCACGTGTATTTAGCTCAGTATTTGAATTGAACGCGTTTGCTTAAACTGGAAAATCAAATACAGTTTTGTGTACTCTGGGTTATAGCGCACCAGGTAATCCAGAACTGTGTTTCTTTTAACCATAATCGTTTGCTGTTTGTTTAAGCTACACGTAGACTGAATTAAATATCGTTAATCTACGATATTAACATTGTAAAAAATAACAAACTTTACTAAAACAAGATCCATTTTTTTTTAAATAAGTAATTTATACCTTAAAAATAATTTAATAACAAAAAAAAAAAAGAAATGATAATACAATTTTTACTTTAACATAAACTTAATTCATAATAGGTAATTGTTATAATAACAAAGCCTTTTTTTAGTTTAATAACAAATAATATAAACTTCTATCTTTTAAATAATGACATGAACGATATCTATAAGTATACTCATAAATATTATTTTTATACGACATGGTTACTATGGAGATGAAAATACTTCTTATTATTCCTATTTTATTAATTTTTAAATTTTTATTATTAGATTTAATTTGTTGTAATTTTTATTGATTAATTTTTTATTTATTTATTTATTATTTATTTCATTGTTGGCATCATAAAATAACTAATTACAACCCCTGTATATTGGATTTATAAATCCAATATACAGGGGTTATAATTTAATATATTGGATTTATAAATCCAATATACAGGGGTTGTAATTAGTTATTTTATGATGCCAACAAAAAAAATAATGAGATAGAAAAGTCTAGACGTGTTCCAACCTGTTATGATGGTTAAAGTACATGGCTTGGCCACATGTGTTTAGCTCAGTATTTAAATTGAATGTTTATTAACTTTTATGAACTAGGCCCATTTCTGGGCATAGGCCTCCTTCTGGGAACTCTATAAGTCCCTCTCGTTTGCTACTCTCGTCCATGTTTGTCCAAAAACCTCTTCTAGTTCATCTCTCCACCTTTTGACAGATCTTTCTCTCCTTCTAGCATTACATCTCGAATAGCATACAGTAACTTTGTTGGTCCATCTTGTGTCTTGATTCTTTATCAGGTGTCCTTGCCCACACCCAGTTGGCTTCTCTTGCATCTTCTATAGCATCTCTGACTCCAGTTCTCTTCCTTATATCTTCATTTCTTCTTCTTTCTAACATACTCTTCTATATTCTTCTTCTATACTATCATACTAATCTACCATACTCAAATTAATAATTATCAAAAATAATATAACTCTCATG
Organism: Gerris lacustris; assembly: GCA_951217055.1. Taxonomy (NCBI): domain Eukaryota; kingdom Metazoa; phylum Arthropoda; class Insecta; order Hemiptera; family Gerridae; genus Gerris; species Gerris lacustris. Next base: position 59,095,513 of record OX578276.1, on the reverse strand, counting down.
TATACAATGCAACTTATTTTATAAATTAAGTAAGAGGCAGGCGCTCTCGTGACTCCTCGTGAAAAGAAGTTCAAAACACCGCGTATCTGGTGAATTCTAATCCCAGAGAGGTGAGAAATGTATCAACTGATGATCAAATCGAGTTGATGAGTAAAGTGTTCCGATCCCCCGACCTCTAATATCCTAATGATGCTTGATCGGGACCTACAAGAAACCGCAAAACAGAAACAAAAATAAATTTATTATGAGTTCTTTATTAAGTTAATAGCGTTTATATAATACGCAAGTAACGCATTTAGTCGCAAATATTGTACCTACTTTTGTTTCAGTTACCAGTTCAAAACGTTTTAGACAAGCAAGCATACAATGTGCTGTTAACCGTTTATATGCTATAAAAAGTTCTTTTTTTTTCAAAACTTATTTACCTAATATTAATTTCTGCTTCATTGAAAAATAATTTATTTAAAGTATTATTAATTATATGATTCTATTAGAAATACACTTTCACAAATTTAAACAATTTTTTAATTGGGTATACTTTTCTTTCACGTTTCATTAAATCTCTTAAGAAATGTCATAATAATAATAATATCATAGTAATTTCATTTTGATTAGATAGAATTAAATAATAATCTGTGATATAAGATCTAAGTGTATAATCTTATTTTAGGAGACAAATGAAAGTATACATTGCGGAGAGAATCAGATGCACAAGTCTGGAGGATCAAGGGGACTTAGAAATCACGTACTCTGTGGTTTCAAGGGTGTGAGGCGTACGAGCCTTGCTTGGAAAATTCTCTTTCCCTGATATCATTTTCACGTGAGTATGTTCCAACTTTATTCACGTATATTTCTTATGTGTAAAAAAAGAGAGCCTTTCAGGCCCTGATTGTCAAATGCAAAATAAAATTCTTTTTCCAAAGATATTCAATAAAGAGAAATAAAGGGAATGAAGAGAAAGCGGAAATGTGTCCAAAAAAGGAAACAAAGAGGTAAGGCTTTGAATACGGGAAGGAAGGGAGGCCGAATGGAAAATGCGTATAAAGTGTAGCGAGTTGTTGATATTGGAATTGGTGACTTAGGTTTATTGGGAAACCTGAGGAAATTCAAAACACTTTTGAGGGTGAGGAAGTGTTAGGAAGACTGATGAATCGAACGGACCGGTTTTCAGATGCTTGGGCTCTCCATGTTTAGTAGACTATCCCAAGCCTTATATCTTACATTTTCTCCGGAAGAAAAAAGTCCCGCCACTCTTTTTTCTTCTATATATAGCATTCCAACCAGTGAATTCCTCTCCATCTCCATATACTGTTTCCTTCTTCTTATATCAATGAAGAAAAGTAGAGGAGAACAAGGAATTCTCGATATACTAACACTTTTCTTCCTTGCAGAATGTTTTTACTCCGAAATTCGGTTTTTCTCCTAATCCAAAACAACCCGCGTATTGTTGTTTTCTTAACTCTTTCTGCAACGGTTCATCCTGTCCTACATAGATCCTTTTTTTCTCTCTTTTTCCTTTCATTTGCTCTCTATCACATTCGCGCCATTTGTCACTCAATTCCCAGATGGCCAAGGAGAGGAAGGAAAATCTCTACCAGCTACGGTACAATACAAATACAGTATAAAACCAGCTTCTACTTCACTAAACTCACTCATAATTCAATCGATAAATAGATCCAATTTTATTGCACTTTATTCAAATATCAATTTACATAATACATACTTTGAAAAACCTATTTTATTTTCCTAAGTCTCCTTTCAAGATAAACTTTAGTGAGTATGATTATTGATTATCCTTAAAATAATACAATTAACAAAAAATATACTAATTTTGCTAATTTCAGTTAGAAGTAAATTAAAATACAAAAATTTATACGTTACCCTTAATTTTTATTTTTAGTTAATGACAAATAACAGAACTTAATTAAATATCGAATTAATGAACCCAATTAAAAAAGAGTGAAATTTAGGCTTAAAAGTCTTGTTTGACGATAAAGAGTTTGAGGTTTGAGTTACATTCTCTAAAATAGGCATTATTTATTACAGAAATTATTGTTTAACTGCATCCGTTGAAAAGATTACTGTAAAGGAACATATTAAAAACTTATTCTTAACTAATCTTTCTGCTTGCATTTATAACATACGGTTGAAACCATCATCCTAGTAAATCTATAGAATATTTGTTATCAAATTTGTAGGATCAATATGGTACTATAAGCTTAACTAGGCTACATTTATCATTTTTTAAAGTTGTGTAATTTTAATTTATTTTCATCCAAACATACATTTTTACAATTTACACTACTGTACAAATTTTACACTATTTCAAGCAGTTAAATTTGTACCCGTTTTTCTTTCGAAATTGTGGTTACGCCATTTCTCGCATTATGTAACGTTAATGAACTCGTATATTAGTTATTTTTGTTAATACCACTCCTGATCATATTGGATGTGTCATGCTTAAAGGATCACAGTAGTTCTATAATAATATATTTTTTAATGTGATGGTTATCTCCAACTAGGTAACGTTGTTATGTTATTGTTATTGCTTTGTATCTTAGAGAAGACACACTTCATTCGCTCCATAAATTATTCTGTTTATTATTTTTATAAAAATGAAGAAACAGACGTCCAATAAACATATTAGATTCAAATAATTAAGTTTAATATCCATCTTTTGTTAATTTTTTAAAATAGAAAATTATGATCTTCAGTGCATGTAGCTAAGCAAACTACTTGTAGGTGTTTGTTGTTTTAAGTCTGAAATTTAGCTTAATCATGAAATTTCTGCAAAAATTATTTAAAATGTCGATTATGATCAAACGATGAGGTCTTAAAATAAATATTTATTATGAAGCATCTACGTTAGTTTACATATACATTTACAATTAAATGTCAAGACTTGCTTAGCTATTAATAACATATTGAGAAAAGCTGATGACGAACAACCTAACACGATGTTTTTAAACGAATGCTCGTTCAAGTGAGGTGTATATTGTGTGTTTTAAATCAAGTGTAATATATGTATGGCTGTAGAGGTCACACATTTGGGAGGCGGCCACCTCTCTGTCCGATGGTAGAAGCCGTTGGAGCTAATAAGTCGAGGAGGATCTTGTGACGGACAGTTGGACAGACAGGACTTGGGATGAAGTCTCCATCCTTCGAGATATGAGGGATGCTTGCCCTCAGTCCAATCCCATTAATCACGCCAGGGTCAAGGGATTTGTTTTACACGCTTCTCTTGAGACAGGTCTTCCACTCTCAAGAAGATGGAGCCAACGCCGAAATATCTTCTCCGAACGAATCAACTCTTCACACATTCCTTGAGAACTCCTCTGCCGTTTGATGGATGTTACCGCCAGGATGAGCTGGTGTAATGAAATGAAGTTCGGTGATATTACTAAGGAACGGAAGTATCACCAAATACTTATAACTATATAATTCGTGACTAGCCTTTACATCAGTAGACGTGAATTCTAAATAACAGTAAAATGAAACTGTAAAAATACCGTATACGTGAAATTTATTTAATGCTATTAAATTTAGTTGTTTTCATATATAAATTTAAATAAAACCATGGAAATCAATAGATCATAAAGAGGACTGGTCTATTAATTTGTGTCTAACAAGAAACAAATGAAAGGAACGAGTAGGCATATTTATCCGAAAATGTATTAACTGCCACATTTATTTATTTTACAATAAAAAATATTTTGCCTAATAGTGTCTTACTCACAAATATTTAAGTGAGAACAGGATTGCCCTTTTAGCTCAAGAACAGTTACTTTATTCATCAAAAACATAGGTCATTAGAAATGAAAATGCAACTAAATAATATATTTATTTAACTGAAAAGGAAACAAAAAAAATCTTGGAAATGAAAATATTTCTATCTAGAACTAAGTTAGGTAAGTAATAATTAACGTTTTCTAGTGGGTGGCAACAATCCTCCCCAACCCCTCTTTTTTATAGACCACATAAACAGTAAGAGATTGTAAACGGTTTGTTTTAGATAGGAAGAATGTGCCCTATCAAGAATTAGTCATAGACTATCCTCAAACGTTATTTTAACTGGAAGCAGAATGCAATTAAAATCTAGATTATCTTTTATTAGCAAGAGTTATAAACTTTTTGAAATAAGTCCGTTTGTTAGTAAAAAATTGTGTTTATTTTTAATAAAAAGTACTCTAATTGGGATTCGCAACGTTGTCAGTGACCATTAAAACTTTAAGTGTGAAACTGTCTCAAATGCTGAGAGATTATTTATGATTCAGAATGGTAAAATTCCTATCAGATAAGAGACATTCCATTACCAAGGACTCAGTCATCATCTTTAAAAGTTTTTTTTTTTTTTTTTTTTTTTAAATAAAAAAAAAGAAATGTCTCCTAATTCTTACATTTTATAACATTTTACTGTTTTTACAGTTTCATTTTTTGTTTAAGGAACAAGGCAGTTATTTAATAAAAAATAAATGTTTAAAAGGAAAAAGGTCCAAAAGTTTCTTTTTACTTTTTTAACATTTTAAAATGATCTTAGTACAGCCTGGAATAAGGGAAAGAAATTTAAATTTCTTTGTCCTAAAATTAATATAATTTCATCTCTTCTTGTTTAGAGACAGAAATAAATTATCATTAGTACTTCCAAAATAAGTAAAAACATTCAATATAAAGATTAAAAGAAAGCAAATAATTTGTATGAAGTTATTTTTTGGTTCATAGATTTTCTATGAATTATTTCTATATCATCGCTTCCGAGCTTTCTTTACTGAAGTTGTGATTTTAAAAGCCATTATTGTTTACTTTATTTAATCCCTCCCTCCGTTTTTCTTTCGAGCTTACCGATGGTAACAGAAACTATATGGATCGTTCTGAAAACGAACTTTTTTTTTTCTCCTAACTGAAAACCGTTTCAGAGATCATTTTTGGTCTTGTGTCTGTCTGTCTGTAGGTCTGTCATACAACATTTATATTAAAATCAATTAACACCTACATCTTCATAATTATGAAGACTATAATTTCTACTTATATATATATATATATATATATATATATATATATATATATATATATATATATATATATATATATTATATATATATATATATATATATATATATATATATATATATATATATATATATATATATATATATATATATATATATATATATATATATATATATATATATATACATACATACATACATATTGTCTTCAATGGGACGGTTTGAATTGTGACAAAAAAATTAATTTGAATGTTTGAATACTAGAGAAAATTAATATAAGCCTCCAAATAAAAGTTTAGAACTCAGTCTTTAGTTTCAAAGCCCACTAGAGCTGAACAGTTGAATGTAATGTATGTATATTACTTATAAATAATTACATATAACAACACCACTCAGCTTTAGTTTATATATTAGAATAATTGAAAGTTTATTTTTTGTTTTCGCCTTTTTTGATTATGTTTGTGACTTGCCACCAACAACGGCTGTGTGACAGCTCATCATACAATCGAGAGCTAGTTATATTCTTTTAAATAAAAGTCAAAATTTTGTTTATTAAGGATTAAGATTTAAGCAATGCTTTTTTTTTAATGTATGTAAAATTAAATTGGTAAAATGAATATGATTGTAAATTATTGTTAATTATTATTAGAGGGCGACAATGAGAGAATTTAATTTGTTTAATAATTTTCCTCCCATTTATTGGAACTTATTTTAACTCTATTATTACAATAATAAAAGTATATCATACCTATTATAGAGTTAAAAAAATAAGCGGAAGGTAAAAAAAATGAAATAAAATTGCATCATGAAAAATAAAATAAAACAATAACTAACCATACATAAAGGAATGTAAAATAATACTGTAGTAAATTATAATTAAATGCTAGCTTTTATGGCTCACTTAATAAACGACCCAATAAATACTTAGAAGAAATATCTGAAATATTGTAGGATCTAAAAGAGAAGATTGCATAGTCAATTCGTAGGGAGAAAAATCTTCTTTGAAAGTATACAAACTTGGTTCTATAAATCTCGAAACTTCAATATCCCATCCCAGAACTTATTGGAATTTCAAAAAAAGAAATGAAACAACTATAACAGTGCCGAATTATGTTGAAACAAAAGATTCAATATCCCTCAATGTTGTTCTTGTTTTTTTCTTATCTTACTTTTATGGAAAATGTTTTTCATGACATTCTACGACTTCTAGGAAGATTAGTTTTTTCTCTTATTATTATTTTTATGATTTTGAAAAATGTAGTCTTGTGTATGAATCTAGTTTAATTACAGTCATTAAACGGATATTTTACCGAGGGCAACATTTTATTTTTTACAAACGCAAGCCGCAGCTAAGCGTCATCAATAAGACTTAGTTATTTTTACTACTTGAGCTAACATTTGCCGTCATACAGATAAAATGTTTTAGTATCTAGTATTTTGTTCTTAAATTGCACTATAAAAGTAATTTTACAGTTCATTGCACTCGAGATCTTCTTAAGTCTTATATTTAAACAATCCTTCACCCCACGCTCCCTGCGAGGCTCATGCTAGGAATCAGTGGTTGTGTTTCCAATTATCATGTAGGCCCAGCGATAAAATGAAATACCTTAATAGTTTCGTTTCCAAAGCCTTAATAGAATAGAATCAGTACTATATATTTTGTATTATTTCATTCTATTATTATTTCGCCTCAACAGGCGAAATAGTTTTGAAATTATTTAGCGTAAAAGTTTCAAAGTTCAAAAGTTTCAAAATGGAGGCAGATATTAAAACAAAATTACATCAGAAATAATTTGTCTTATAAAGATATTTATATAATTGGTGCAAATTTCAGAAAATATTTCATTGTGACAGTAAGATGGGTTAATGACATCACAAATTTCTAATATTCTGTGTGGCATAACTATAATATATTAGGACTCATTATTTATATCAGATTGCAACTTTATCCAATTATATCGCTAAAAAGGCTTATTTTTGTAATAAATAAAAAGAAAATGTTTGTATGTTGTTCCTGAAATTCTGCTCCAGCATTAGGGGATAACTATTGCAATTATTTATAGAGTATGTTTCTGCTAAGTGTTTCATATTGACATGGTTTTTAATACTAATACAATTTTGATGGGTAAACTTCTATACAGATGTAAGTAAATAATATATGATATTTCTTTAAATCGTTACTCCCCTTTGGTGTTTCAGAATATAAATGACTGACTAAATAACTATTAAGACAAAGGGATGTATAATCCAATGTACTTTGGGACAAAGGAATATCACACTTTTGTTTTTATGAGGGGAGTAGCAGTCTAAAGAAGAACATTCCGTACACCTTCTTTAGATTGTTACTCCCCTCTGTATTTTTATTAGGGGAGTAAAAATCTAAAGAAGTGCCTAATATATTACATTCATGGATATGTGTCAAAAGCTCAAAATATTTTAAGTGACTTCTAAGAAGGTAGAGTGAGCTGGTTGTAATGTATAAACATAAAATCAGGTTGCATTATGTTTAATGTTGAATTGTAGGCTGGTTGTCAGGGCAGGCTAGACGGGGGAGCAGCGAGGGGCGGCCAAGTCCGGGAAGCAGGAAATTGAAGTCTCTCCCTTTATCAGCGCTGCTCTGGCTTTGGGGCCCTATCACAAACCTTCACTGATAGTGCCATAATGGAACCACTCAACCGTCTCTCATTCACTTACCAACCGTACACACACAACTTTTCACCTCCTTTTTTTCGATTTCTTGCAGGAAATATTTAAACATTTTTTTCCGGCACAAATCGACGTAAAGAGATGTGAAAATAAAAAAAATAAAAATAAAAATCAGCGTATTAGTAACTAAGCAAAAATGTATAAACAGATCAAGTGCGTGCTGGTCAGCACACAACGAGGTTCCGTAGGCGACACAGCATTGTCTAAGTAGTACCTATTGATAGTGCTTTTTAAAATGCTAAGAAACCTTCTTTGAACTATCCTATGGGTCTGATATTCTCAAAACACATAAAAAACTTTTGATAAAGTATTTTTTGCCAGTGAACCAGACTATAAACATATAAATATATCCAAAAGAGCATAATTATAAAAAAAAAAAAAAAAAAACGTATTTTGTCAATAAAAAAAGGAAAAAAAAAGAAGTTTTTTGGAGATATCTTAAATTTTTTTGTGATATCTTTACTTAGGGTCGAAAAATGAAAAGTAATTTTTTTTTTTAAATTTTCTAATTTTTTGGGGGGAAACGAATAGTTGAATTCGTATTTTAATGGATTATATTTTAATTTTTTTTGTAGAGTTTTTTTGGGGCGTAAAGCTCCCAAATATAGAACTAAAATTAATTTCTAGAATTCGCATCGGAGTATAATATTTCTGAACATGCATGTTAGATGCAAATCGTCCCGGTAGTTCAGGCTACACGCGTCTGCACAAATTATATATACCTACTATGCATATAAGAATGTAAAAACAAACTTCATTTTTAATCTTCCATCATTTTGAGTCAAATTTATAATTTTATTGTCAAAAACTAAACAAAATGTTATTCAGACAGGTTTCGACCAACCTCTTATTGGATATTACCAATGACCACTACAAATGATAATCACCAATAATAAAGACCATTTAGTTGGTAAATAACCTACCTGCATTAAACATTATAAATTAACTCTAATATATAAATGAGTAATTTCTGTTCCTACAAGAATAGTAATTACTCTAGCAACACAATTTAATTTATTTATAAAATACTTAAGAAATCAATACATTTTATATTAGTCCACTGAATTTGGTTAATTTTTCATTTTCATAATAATAATAAGGAATGCTACAATTATCAACCATTGTAGAAATAGAAGAAAAATCGAATTGATTTATCAAATTAATTAAATAATAAAATTAGTGGAACAATTCATCATTTTTCATTTTTCTTGCTAGTAAAAATATCAGTACTCCCTTGTGTATTTATCAGGACGTAAGCACATAATATACACAATGTATCTCTGCAAAATAGGGGGAAAAATTGTAACTTGACAATTCAAATTGAAATTTGAAGTTAATAAAACTGTATATTAATGAAATATTTTTTATTGGATGGTGATAAAACGTAAAATTTGTTGCTAATTAATGTGATAAAAAAAATTAGGATTAAGACTAAAGATAAATAAATGTAAAGGATTCCTAAACCTATATGTATATTAATAGTACCTGATTTTTATAAAATTATTTAGTAACATGTTTCCTTCTGTATCGCATTCTTTTTTTTATCGTTTCAAAACGATTCTAAAAGCTTAACATATTTTTTATGAAATAGTTGCAACTTTATTAAAGATTGACATTAGAGGTGAATATGAAATGCCTATAAAGTGATAAAAACACAAATTATACTTATTGAACTTTACTTCCGTACATCGTTTTGCACTTGGTTTTCGATTGCATTCCAAACAAATCTGAGTCGGGGCTGGATTTGAGCGGCTTGGGATTCAATGTGTTATGAATAATACAAAGTATCTGCTGTTGGATGGGGGAAGGCGGGTGCGGAGTGTGAGGCGGCCCTGATTGAATCTTCAGACGTTTGATGGATAGAGCCAAGCCTTCAGCAGTACACTTGAAACTTCCCTCGATTCCTTTTCGACACCTTCTCGATACAAGGCTAACGTAATTTATGAATATTATTATGGTTTACATCCAAACATTAATTTTTCGCCTTTACGTTTTCTTCCATCTTATTTCAATTTCTCTTCCATCCCTCCTTTTATTCCGATACAGGGTAGAATATCCCTTACTCAGGTTTATTCTCAGAGAGAGAAGAGCAGCGGCCTTTTTGATTGAAATTTCAAATGATAAATGACTTTGCTACATAAAGTCGATCTTAAGCAATTTATAAGTTTGAAATTTTTACGAAAATTAGATCGGGGAAATTTATAATTCAGTTGATTAATGAATTGCGTAAACGAATTACGCGAAGAATTGAACGCTAACAGAATTGAGTATCCGAGAATAAAATTGAAATAATATTTCGTGGATACATCGTCTGTGCAAAGGAATGAAAGGAGGCCGAGTGCAAAAGTGGCATGTTTTTGTTTTGCTTTGCTCTTAACATCGTTATCGATCGTCGGTAGAAAAAATGTAACATTGAATGTTATGTTTTTCATCCCCTCTGCCTACGAATAATCCCAAATAATCGATGTTCTCAGTGTTCAGTTAACACGTTGATGTGACTTTTCTGTAAGTGTTTCCTGTGTTAACAAACTCACACAGTGATCGGAGTTTGTATGAGGCATCTGAAGTACGTTGTACAAAATATAACTGATGACTTTGACAATATACATACTCGTGTAAACTGAAATTTAAAAATACCAGTAGAAGAGCTATTGTCAAATTCCTTACGTATCTTTTTACCACAAGAACCAAACGTTGCTTTCATGTTTGCAATTAGATTTTGCGGTGGCTAGTAAAAAATGGATAGTTTGATTGACAGAGACAGTAAAGTTTGTTAAGAAATTGCCGGGTACTACAACCAAGTCCCACGACCTGGAGTCCAGACACGTCGCAACTCTCCGCCTCTGACTCATGACCTATCCTTGTAAGACTTGTAAGACTTCGGTACCTATCCACGAACCGACAAGTGTCATTCTATTATAATTTACACTATATAGCATCTCAAACATGAAACTCTCTACCAAGAAGCTCTGTTAAGCTTAAATGAAATTGTTTTGATAGTACACGTATAACTACTTTTTTCGTAACGTTAATCAATAAAGAATGGCGCATGTAAAATTATGAAACTTTATCAAGCACGTTGAAGATGCTGCAAACGTTTTATAACTCAATAAATTTCGTAAACTCAAACCCTGTTAATATATTTATTAAATTTCACTTCTTTTTTTCAAATAATAAATTTTGAGAAATATTATACATACTATTCGACCACGTTAAAGATAGGTTATGTATTAATATAGTAGTATGTTTCCACAAAGGATGTGATGTGTGATAACGATTTGTATAAATTTAGCACTTCTATGCGTATTAAGAAGAATAGGTAATAATGTCACCGATGTGTATACCCACAATGTGACGGAAAGCCGGAAAGCCACAGAATTAGTAATCACAAGATTCTTATGGCCCCGGCTCATCTTTGCTTTGGATTCTACCAGGTTACGGGTTCGATTTGCGACTCTAGAAAAGACGCTTGGTGTTCACCGTAAGTGGGTAGCAATTCATGTGAAGTGCTTCATCGGAAGCAAATATTACGGTTAATACAGCGGATGCAGCGACACACCAACACCGTGTCATCCATTATATAATATATAGTTGTTAAAGCGTTTTAGCAGACTCTAGAGCGCTCAAAACACATTATTATTAAGATTCTTAAGGCCAAATAAATAATACAAATCTGACTTACTTATACTTTGTTTTTGTTGGAGATAAGCGGAAAGTGGACGAAATGAATCGAAGGATACAATGAATGAATGAAGGTGTGAGAGAACATATTGTTTTGAAATAAGGATGTCCAATGTCTTTAGGACTGACGAATGACAAAGTGAGGTCGTTGGAACGGACTCGCTTTTATCTTTAAGACCCGGAGGCTCCCGTGTCCGACACTTTAGGAACCGGCAACCCCTCTCCCGTGTTTCTTCTACCCAGAATTTCGAGGGGCCCTCCTTATTAATGTTATCTGAACAAATGGGTTGTCTTGTTCCAAGATATCGGCCAGGAAAAGACCGGCATTAGTTATAGAAACAGACCCAGTGTGGGATTTCTCGCTCCTAGGCCACAATACTACCGAGATAGCGACACTCACTCCGGTCCCAACACACTAAAAAAAACTAGGGTCCTCACGTCTCACTCACCAATCCTTATCTGAAAACAAGGCCCCTGTAAATCATGGAACGTCCCTTCACCTCCCACATCAGCTTAAAGATAAATTTTTGATTGTTACTGCTTGTTTCTAGATATTCGAACATTTTGTTCACGACAAGAAAAAAGGATTTACAGGGGACTATTATACCTCGGCACACGTATTTAACTCATAGATTATAAAATCAAGTTTATATTCACAATATCTTCTAGAAAATATTCAAATATTTTGTGTACATCGACTGATGTACACAATATTTTATGACCAATGTAAGACTTATTTTCGACGAACATCTGCGACTACTGAAGTACCTATATATGGCTTACATTAACCAAGGTTAATTTTAACGGTAAACTTTTATCCACTTAGACAGTTACATTGGATACTATCATTTTTTTTATTCCCAGTCATTTCATAACTATTTTTAGAGCAATTAACATTTTAGAGAGAAAGAAAAAAAATCAATAGTTAAAGCAACAAAAAAAAGTTAAAAATATAACGTTTCTGAACAATGGATTTCAATTGTTTTGAGTGATTTTATGCTTCACATACACACACAAAAAATATAGAACTCAGAATTATTATGGTAATAAAGCTAAGCGTTATTATTAGTGTGTGGTGTACCTATTTCATTTCTAGGTTAGAGGATTAATCCTGTTATTCATACCTTGTTGTTCTCTTAATAGAATAATCTAAGGTTTAATTTACTTAAACTAATATCCTGAAATAAGATCTATTTAAGGAATAACAATTACAGAACTAATAGAATCTACCTTTTCAGAATCCAACCTCTTTACCATAAAATGATTTATTTTTTAGGCTCATGAAATTAGACTTTTTATTAAAAGTAGTAGTTAAACATAATTACATCCTTAATTATTAAGACAACGGCAGATATCAGTAACGGATTTATAATTTTCTATTTATTTATTTACCACTTGTGATCATAATTAAAAATCAGATTTTTTTAAAAAAAAAATAAACTTGTGGAAGAGAGATGTTTATCTGTCTGGATTAAAAAGAATGAGTAAAAACTCTAATTATAGTATGGGATAGGCCCAGAGGCTTATATTGCTGGGCCGCTATCCACTCCAGGCAGCTCCCGAAAAGTAATGATGGTCCTTTTCACCTAATTTTAAAGAGCAATGGGATCTCGAATTTAAAATTAATCCCAATAGAAAGAGGTAGAAAATTATAAGTATAGAGAATAAGGCTGAGTAAAACAAATGAAGAAAAATGGATAATAAACAAAAAAATTGACAGGCTGAGTTACGCTGGTTAGAGGGTCATAAAGAAATAGATATTGCAAAAAGAAGTAAAACATTGGCGAGAAATGGAGATAAGACGAACCAAGGTTACAATTAAATGGACAGATCAATTATAGACTACAGACTGAATATCCTTGCTTTCGAATGGTTTAGTAAAGATAAACAATAATTACTTAGAATCACCACGAGGATAAAATATGAACGACCCTTGTCGAAATGATGCTACTGGTTAAACTCTGGAACGATCCAGTTATCTAAATATCAAACGCTACCTCACCAGATAATTAAAAATGAGTCATGAGTATTTTGCTAAGGTATCATTTCTCATTCTAGCTACAACCGGCCAATGGTAGCAATGAAAAATAGTTGAGGTAAAATGAATTTGAAATATTGGTGGGCTCCACGAAGCTCAATAGAGAATGTAATTAAATATCCAATGAATTATGGATTAATTCTAGGGAATAGAGAATAGGAAAACTTTTTTTTCTTGCATTTATGCTTACATGTTTATTCAACTTAAATGAAAGTGGATTTCATTTTCTAAGACAGGTGACATTTTTTTTTTTTTTTTTTTTTTTTTTTTTTTTTTTTTTTTTTTTTTTTTTTTTTACGTTATTGACTGAGGTCTATATTTTAACTCTAGACCCAGACTCGACCGTTACGACATTAGTCGGTCTGTCACTCAGTCACGACCAAGAGCGTAGTTCGATTTTCTTCAAATTTGGCATGGATGTTCCTTAAAGTCATAAAAATGTCTGCATATGGATTTTATTTGAAAAAAAGTAATAAATATATTTATATATATATTTTTTTTTTCTTCAAATTTGGCATGGTTCCTTGAAGTCATTAATTAAATATGTTTTTTTTGTTGTTATTTTGAAAGCTGCTGTTGACAGAACTACGTTTATATTCTTATTTATGATGCCAATAATTAAACAACATCAACTAAATCAAAAGGAATTTTTCAGTTTATTTTAAAACCATAGAATTAATTACATAAATTAAAACCTGAATCGACCGTGTTATTCATCATTCTAGTATTTTGTAATTAGCTAATCGTTTCCCTTTAGAAATTTTAATTACTTTTATTTTTTTAAAAAAAAATGTACATACTTGGGTAATACAAAGTTTTTTCATACCTTGATATAGATGCTAATATGTGTCACCATCATATGTGTAAAAGGCTACGTTGGGGAGCAACACGTATCTTAAGAAGAACTTGACTAGCACTGATTATTATTATATTTATCTGTTACAAGAAAAGTTGATACAGTTGTTTTGCTTTGAAAATGAGATTTATGAACTCGTATAAAGAGGAGTAAAAGACCCTAAGTTACACAAGAAATCTCGTTAAAAGAACAAAGAGAGCCCAAGATTGGATCAGTAGAAGTGAAAAGGATGATTTGCATTATCAGTTTCTTGAAATATAACTTATTGGAAAAGCTAAAATTTCAGCTACACAAACGGAACCTCCATCAATTTTGAAGTTATCTAAAAACAAATGTTTCTTTAAGAGATTTCCCTTGCTTCGAGGCATATTTTTACTCCCAAAAAAGGCTCCCTAGTAACTTGAAAAGTAAGGAAGAAACAGAAAAGAGCCTCCCCACTCTTATTTCCCTTCATAAAAGCAGAACAAACTTAAGTTGGAATAAAGGAGGAGAGTTTAAGAAAGTAGTAGATCCGGTATAAAGTAAGTAGGCATTCCCATTTAGTTATAGTCAGAGCACCTGAGCCGAAAATTGGCATACCTCCTAAAGAACTCTAGCCCTGGAAAGTTTCCTTTAGACAACCTCCACCTCCCTGTCTGTTTTTAAAACTCTTATATCTTAAGACTTTATTTCCACCTTTATTTGCCGCCTGATTTATTATTAAAACCAAAGGAATGACGCTCTGCCCTTATCTGTTGAGTTTATATTCCTCAATTTTTCATCATAAGAGTGGAAGACCTTGAAAACAGTTTACATTTTTCATCTCTGTTTTCCGTACTTTTTTCAGTCCCTTGTTTTACGACACTAGATTTATCTCGGACATTAACGACACTTTGTTCTGAATCTAAAGAAAACTTGAATGTCATAATCTAATACCACTTTGGTGTAAATTTAATAATTCAAGTTCATCAGACGTCACCTCCTTCTTGGAAGGACATCTCAGGAAAACCTAGACTACAACAATTTCCACAAAACTCCGTCAACTGATTAATAATCTAGATTACTAAGACTACAGTAAAAAGCTGTATACTATTACCACTAAGGAATTTTAAACTGCCAGCTGTAGACAAATTCTTATCTAACGAAATTGTTAATCGAGAAATAATAAAAGGGATTATCCCACATTAAAATTATTTGGGGCCTCGGCAGTACCCCCTCCCCCCGGCCAAGTCTAGCGCAGCCACAACATCCTTCACTGGAACCAACTTAAAGCACTTTAAACCCCTCTCTATTATCTTATTATACTAGATGCTTAGATTTATAAAATTAATTTTAAATTGGAGTTTATTACAAACTGAACCAGAAATAAAAATCTCACAACTCTACCTAATTGGATCATAAAGATATGAGTTAAAATTTTTGTTATTTTTTCACTGATATACTGACTGACTCCTCATTCTAAGTCGCATCTATCATATTTAAAAAATCGGTCCGATGCAACTCAGACTGCTTTCTCATATTTGAGTACATAATGACTACTTGGTCCAGTATTTTCCAAATTACTTGTTTCGAGTTTTCGTAGTTATATTTAATTATTAATAGTAAATACTTTATCAAAATTCACCATAAAAATACGTTCTGAGAAGTTAATCACTGTGTAAAGCAATATTTTCTCAGGAACCAGATTTTTCCTGGGAAAAAAAACTTATTTCGTTAGGTTTGTTTATTTGAAGGGACTAAATTTTAAAGATTTTAAATTAAAATTGTCGGAACTGTTGTGGACGAATATTTTTGGGGGCTATATTGGAGGAATATTGGAGGATATTGGCCCCAAAATTTCAAAACTAATATTAATTTCTCGATTTCATCTTTGAATATAATTTTTCAAATCCATAATGCCAAATTTCATCGAAATCGGCTCAGTAGTTTAGGCTTCACACATCTGCATTAACTGCAGACGATAGACGACAGACTAATGTCGACTGACAGCAATTTTTTAATAACCTTTTCTTGGACTGAGAGGATCTAAAAATGTGTAAATCCATCAAAATCAAATTTTCGTGCCATCACAATACCTTATCTTTATATTATATACCGCTCGTAATATAAGAAGGTTAAGACCAGTCCGTTGATATGATAACTTTTAATTTTACATAGCATTCGAAAGCTAATGTACCATAAAAGCAGAAGTTTTGTGAATTCGCCACACATGTAGCATCCCATTAAGGGTGAAACGTATAGTAAGACTTAATAAGATGCTTAGCTGTTAGGTGGAAAATCAGTTAGTAGTTCTAAAAGTTTCTTGTATATGTTTTATAAGGTTTTTATACTTGTAAAAGTTTATGTTAAAATTTTTACCTTAGCCCAAGTTCTCTATTCCATTCCGTTTCTAAGATATTAAGATTTTTTTATTTTTTTTGCAGAAAGCTCTTCTTCCAATTTTTTCTTGAGTTATAATTATTATTATAAATTTATTTTATTTACTTATTGTCTCTCTCATTTGTCTTGCTTATAATAATTAGTAAAAGGGTTATATTAGGGAGATAAAAAGCTTTAAAGTTGCAAATTTATAAACTTTTTTACAGGTAAAATTTAATTGTAGAATAATTAAAAATTGAAATTTTCACTTCGGTTAACGAATTTTCAATTCGTTAAAGAAATCTCACTAATGAAATTATACTAATTATATTAGCTTCATCACTAAGAACAGGACAGGCTACATGATTCATCTTGTTTCGTGAATCCTATCCACGCATTTTAATTCTCGATTCTTATTAGTTACAAGCATCTTTTTAAAAGACAATTCTCTATAAGATTTAACTAAGAGTAGAATAAGTCTCATGAAGTATTTCAAATCTGCTTATCAATCAATAGTAGGTCAAAGCTTTGACGTTATTTTTTTTTTTAATCTCTCTTGTTTAAAACAAAATATTTAAAGTTGGTAAGGGGGAAGTGACTGGTTTAAAGGCTTTTTTTCACAATAGTGACACCTGCTATGGTATTCTGTTTTAATTATCAGCAACCCATTTCTACCTCTTCCTCTCCCCCATCAAATACCCCATCTAACAATCCCCAGTCTAAAATAAAAGTTGGAAAGCCAGGATAAAAAAAAATGTTATTTCTTACTCACGGAAATATGGAAAATGGACATTGTTTCTAAAAAAAAAAAAATAAAGGATGATTTTTTTTTTTTTCCAGTGATGTACAATGTGGTTTTGATGAAAAAGTTAAAGTTGGATAGAGAAAAATATCCTCCTTCATATATAAATATTCGACACATTACCTTCAGGATAATAAAAAAATATAAATTTTTTAATGAATTACTCTAGTGGTAGTATAGTGACTTGTTCATCCATATTGAATGAATTGTAGAGGAATTGTTAACTGCCTTTTTGAAATATTAATTTACCATAGCGACAGTTATAATGATTTTCTCCAAATAACCAACTTTAAATGTCTACTCATATGCATTAGAGGTATCTTGTTTAACTTGATATTCAAATAGTACTAAACAACTAATAATTACATGAAGTTAAATATTAAATAATAATAATTATAATTTTAGGTTATCAATCGATAATTGCTGGATTTAAGTATTACCAGAACATTTTCAGTCTACATGCACTCAAAAAATGAATATAGAAGTTTGATTAGTTCACCATGAATGTACTAGTCAAAAGTGCGGCGCCAAATCTGGTTTAGTTATCTCTTGATCCTGATAGTATAAACTGTATATCATTCTTTGATACTATATCAAACTTTTATATCCGAATAGAGATCAAATTAATAAGCGAAAATCTATGACAGCCCAGGAGATAGCGTGCAAAAAAGTGTCAGACTAATATCAAGCAAGAATGTTGTATATAAGTTACTCTTTTGGGGCCTTTTAAGAATATATGGTTGGCTAAGTTTGTCTGCGGGACATAGCTTGTCAATAGGCATTTGAAAAAAACAAATCGGCGGAAAGTTACTATGGTGGACAATGTGATTTTCATGATCCTGAGTACAAAATTAGTCAGTACACCAGATATCAAGATGTTGTTAATTTGTCACTGGATAGGTTAGTTATTTAAATATTACTCTATATTAAGCTATCTCTTTGACTCTTGACTATGAGATAACTTTCATTCATGCGAATTCATGCGAATTCTTTTACCCTTGATATGTTAATACTCGGTTGTAAGGTTTTTACAGCTAATGGAATGACAAAAACCCAGTGTTATTCAGTACATATATACTTATAGTTTGAATAGACCTAGGCCCTCTACAGCAGCGGTTCCCAAACGGTGATACGCGGGATCGTGTCCAGTGGTACGCGCCGCATAAATATTTGAGGTTGTTAGGAGTGAATTCATCCCATCTATTCCTCAAAACCAAGTGTAGAAACAGACTGTCCAGCGTTGAGGATGATTTGCGTTTAAAATTCAGCCCCATCACGCCAGACATCGTTAGTTTGAGCAAATTATTGCAAAGCACATCCATCCCACATTTATTCGGACATATTATTTCATTGCGTTCTTTATGATTTTTTAAAAAAAAAAATTATTTCTATTATTATTCTATGTTCTATTCATGTTATTTTACTTTCTAATTTGATGTTTTTTCATGATTTTTTTTTTTTAAATAAAATTTTCATTTAGTCCTTTTTAATTTAACAATCATCCACAAATACCTATTCTCTATCCAGTTGATTGAAGGTAAAAAAAAATAATGATACAGTACTCATTATTTAAAAGTTAATTTAAGTAAATTTAAAAAAGTTGCCGCATTAAAAAAAATGTGATATGCCTACCCTTTTGGTATTAATGAATAGCCCTAAGTTTTTGAACCTAAAACTAAACATTTTTCCGGGGGAACGCCCCCTGACCCCCTTTCTTCTGTAAAAACGCCCTGGTTGTTCCTGTATAAACATCAGTGGTACATGAAAAAGTCAAAACATATTAAGTGGTACGCCACCAAAGTTTGGGAACCCCTGCTCTACAGGTTGTTGCCCACGGAGTTAGTTACGTTTATAAACTTATTATTTAATATTTTATGTATGAATTCTGGTACTCTCCAAGTTTGAATCATTAATTTGTAAAGTTGTGTTTCGACAAAATAATTAAAATATACTTATATTAGCTGAATGTACATTAAATATTTACAAATCAGCCATAACTGTGGAATGTGCAAGTATATGAGGTGATAAATTTATTCCTTCAGCAGTTAAGTGGAAGATATCAAGAACAATCCATTTTATCACCTCGGTACACATTGCTATAACTATATTCCAACTTTCTCAATCTTTGTTTAACATTCTTAACAATTGAATGTACTTTTTGTTATTATGATTTTTTTATTATTACCTTGAGTGATAATTGACGTTTATTATTCTTTGACTATTTGATTATTATTATTATATATTTTTTTTTTTTTTCAATAATTAATTTTACCTTTTTTTGGATTTGTTAAAAGTTTAGAATGTCTGATTATAATCTTTTACAATATATTATTTAGTTTTAAATTATAACACAATATTTAATTAGTTAGATAGTACAAAAGCATACGCTAAATAAATATACGATACTTCTTTACAACAAACAAAACGATTTTAAATTAAAATTGCTTGAAGCTCAAATATTTTTTGTTATTAAAATTAGTTATTTCTAATGAAAAATAAAAGTCAAAATGAAAAATTATTATCACTATGTTGTGTCACAATATAAGAAATAATAAAGAAAATTTTAATTAATTTTATCTTTATTTTATATAATTTTAAGGACCAGGAACTAATTAATATGGAATTATGGCAGTTCATTGTTAATTATAATTAGTTAAAACAAGCAGATAATTATTTACAAATATCAATATCAACGGGACAATAGGATTTTCAATCATATAAGGAGAAAAAATAGTTAAAACAGATCCTGGTTTTTTATTCAGTTTGGGATATTGTTTTTCTTTGTCTTATAATTGGGGAGAAAGTAATCAATTATTTTTTTAAGGATAATGAATGAGGCATTGTGTCTATGGACAATGGGATAAGGCTCCGGGCCTGCAACCTTCGTCCTACCTCCAGGCTAATCCCGATTCTTAATTTTCCCTTTATTAATTACCTCAGTAAACAACATTCAAGTACCAATCTTGTAACAATCTTTTACTCAAGAGGATATTTTTATTATCCTTTTCTTTTTCTTAAAACGAATTTATATTATTAAGATTCTTAACTCTATTTTATTAGTGTGGAGATGTAGTGTATTAATAATGTATGAAGAATTTTACTACAATTTATCCTATAATATTTTTTTAAGATATATACTTTGTTATAATAGATTTTTAATTATATAGAAATCAATAAATAACTTTATAAATTATTCTATGTCACAGTTAAAACATCCTGCGAAGTATCTAATTAGAATAAATATTTAGCTTTATCCATCTATTTTTGAAGGAGTGAATGTATCCGACAGGATAAATAAAATGATTGTGTGTGAAGTCTCACGTAAAAAGGGTTTCGTTGTTATTGTGAACATGATATAATTTATCATTAATAATAAAATGGAAAATGAACATGAAAACTTAAAAATAAAATCGTAGGAGGGTTTAATATATTTTTTTCTACGGCCTAGCAGACAGCGAATTTTGCATATTTTCTTTTAATTTCAGTAATAGCAGAAAATATGATGTTTTTGAGGGGGGGGGGAGAAAATTTGTATGTGTTTTGAGAAAATAAAACAATTTCCATAAGTGTTATCAACTTTTGTAGATTGAGATAAAGTATCCGTCATTTTGGATTTAAATGGCTGATCATTTTGAGTTTGATATATTTCTCCTGTGTGCGCGTCAAAAAGATCTTAAATATTGCAAACATTCATGTTTCTATCTCTTTTGATTAGAAATCTATTGGAACCGTAGAGAATTTCTGTCAGACAGACAGACACAGGAACGAAACTAATGTGGTTTCTTCTTTTGATTTTACTAACGAAAAGCTACAAACTCCAAGAAACTGAAATATAATTTCATATTATCAAAAATCAAGATATACTTTAGCAAAATGTTTTGATGTTAGCAAAAAAGACTATGTATGTGGCCTTGTACCAATTATACCGTTTATTTCTCAGCTAATTTATTTTTTAAAATTGGCATACCTAGGAACTTCACCATATTTTCCTGCTGTGCCTTAATTATAATGGGTAATATTATATAGCAAACGTTTTAGATTTTGCTCGAAAACGATTAATACATATGAAAAAAAAATAAAAATAAAAATAATAATGAAGAAAGAAAGAAAGAAAGAAGAAAGGAAAAAAAGAAGAAAAATAGTCAGCCAGCATCCTATTTTATTGGACGGATTCACATGAGATTTGGATCAGTTTAGATTCCATAAGCATTATTTAATTTGGCATAGGTGGCTGCAATTAATACTGTACCAACTATGTTGGGGCTTTTAGTGGGCGATTTGTGACATACCATTCAAATTTAATTTAGATCACACTAGAAGTTTTTAAGATACGTTAGTTGGAAAAATGGTGATTGACAGATCAACAGACAGAAATCAGACCAACAATTTTACCCGATATCTGAAACATAATTATTTATAATAATTAAAAAAAATCGTTCTTTATAATAATCACAATGCTTTAGTTATCTTTGGTAAGCCCGGAAGCAAAAGAGAAGTTTACTTTTACTATCATATAGAAGGACTAGGTAATAAGTTGAAAATGGTAATGTAATAATCATGATGAGGTCACTGTGTTTCATCAAGATGTGCATGAGTAAGCAATTTTTCAGATGTCTCTGACGTGCAAAGCTCCAAAGGAGTAAAGAAAGGAAAGCAACTGGTCAATACTTTCATTGACTTGGTTAGTCAAATCCAATGTCCTTCCTTCTACATTTTCTAGTTAGTTAGACTGGGTCTTCTTTGTACATTTGCTTACTAACGTTTGTATTCAAAGCCGTAATTTTCAAAACCTCATTTTGTCTTCACAGGCATCATCAGTGTCCTTAAAGGTATAAGGAAAATACTCGTGTCCGACCTTTGTCTCTCACGTGACTCCTCAACGGTTGTATTCGTTAATCTCTACTGGCCCTGATGATGGCCGAGAGGCCGTAATATAGCTTTAGAAATTAAAATTAATTTGGTGAAGTGGCTTATCGTTTAAATTATTACTATTTAAAGTTTTATTATCAGCATGTTTAAGTGACAACATGCCAGAGTATTAAATTTTAAAGGTACGTTTATGTGCTAACAATTTCTCTGAGTCACTAAAAGTTCGGAAACTTATTAAATATGGGCCTCCGATGCTAACGACAAGATGAGCCAATGAAGCTTTGGTTTGTTCTTAAAGTAGTTAAGGTTCGGAAGGGCCAAGCCACCTGTTGAACTGTATAGTGGTGTCTGGCTTGCCCTATCCAACCGCATCCACCTCACAATTAGCATACTAACCGCCATATCAAACTCATAAATATCCTTTAACAAACCATCCACTTATAAATTGGTGTTTAGACTTCACCTTAGACATAAAATTGACCTGACCAACACCGTTACTTCAGGACACAGATTCACATTATAGTTCTTTACATGTCAAGAATATCCTATTAATTATTTATCTCTTAAATTAACTTTTAGTCTCAAAATGGATTTTCAGAAAAGGGCAAAATACAACCTAAAAAAAGCAATTTAAAAATTAAAATAATTTATTCAAACGAAATAGAAAATATAATTCAATTAAGAAACACATAAATAAACTCAATGGTATTAAATAGGCTTGAAAAGAGAGAGAAACATTCAATTTAATTTTAACATCAAAGTTTTACGATATCTTCATTTACATATATTTTCTAATAACAAAAATTATAAACAATATATATATATATATATATATATATATATATATATATATATATATATATATATATATATATATACACACATATGTGTGTGTGTGTGTGTGAGAGAGAGTGTGTATATTAATGTCCTTATAGTAATGAGTAAATATTACTCTTGACAGTATAGCCATAACAGCAAGAATTCAGCAATATGCAACGCATTGTATCTTGCTATTCTAATTATGTATAATTTATTGGTTAAATATATTCTAATGAGTAAAATAAAATAAAAAAATAAATAATATAAAAAAAGCTTTTTTTCTACTTTAATATTTCAAAATAATAAATATCGATTATTTTTTCTAATAATTAAACTCTCAACATATATAGAGCAGTCTGACCCCTCATACATATATTTTAAACTTTATAAGCCGATGAAGATGATTCCTGTTAGCAGTATTTATTACTAGTTAGTAAGAAAATAAAGTGAGAATTTAATTTATGATCAAGATGGTATCAACAAATGGTAACTCCTTGAAATATTATATTCTGAAAGTATATGTGATCTCAAACCTTATTTATAAGTGTGATAAGAATTAAAAATTTATGATAACTGGTTTTTAAATAGCCTGAAACGTTATTTGACTGTTACTGGAATTTAGAGAAAGCCGTTGTATTGTATTTCGTCCTACTACTGTAACAAACCTATAAAAGATCAGATTCGTAGAAAGACTTGGGCTTATACTTGGTTATTTAAATTAGGGCAGGGACTTGTAAGTCTGTTTTATCAGATAATGGTCTTGAACGGGATTTGTCTCTGGCCGGATAACGAGTTAATTTATTAAGGCCTTTTGCATGCTTTTCAGGGTCCAAGCTTAAGCATCTTATAAGACTTTTAGAGAAGCCTTTTAATTAGTTCAGAGAACAATGGATCAATTATAATTGTCTCCTTCAATTTACAAAGTCTGTTTCCGTCAACTTCACTACTATTTATATCACTACTTCTTAGGTCCTAGCCCTACTTGATTAGGAAACAAGGGCACAATGGGCACGCTTTTAACAAAAAAAAAAATAATTTAATAAAAACAAATTGTAAAAATATCCCATATAAAGAAACATTATTATTCTAATTCCACAATAACATTTTTGTTTAAGTGTATGTATACATTGAAAAGCATCTATTTATTAAAATATAAAATATAAATGCCACATGGATTTTATGAAAAAAATGTCTGTGATAATTTCAAGTAAGTTGGGCGAAAATAATTCATCAAAAATAATGAGCGGGTGTATATCATGTTCAAAACCTAAGAGTAATCATTGTGATAAATGAACAATTATAGACAATAAAATAAATTAATATAAATATATTTGAGTGTAATACCTAAGGAACACCGAAAAAAAATCAATTAGTTTAAATAATTATTGATCTATTTCACAAATGTATTTTGAAAAGAAAAAAAAAAGAAATAAATAAATAATAATAAATAAAATTATAATCCTAATTAAAGTTATATAAAGGGTATTATAATATAGTGAGTGTGACAGACGGAAATAAATAAGCTAAACCGGCTATATAAATAATAATAATTATATATCTATTATATATAGTTCATATAACTAAAATACAAGATTACTACGAGTCTGAAGAAGCTCAAACATGAGGGTGAAGTATAACTATTCAGCATATAAAAAGTAAATTTAATTTTAGATTATTTAAAAGTAAACCTTAATATAAAATTTATTCCAACCTGACAAAAAGATCAATTTACAAATAAAGGGTTGAAAACTATAAATAAGAAAATCAATAAGATAACTTTTTTTGTTTTGATCTGTACATAATTTTAAGCAATATTAACTCTCATCTCCGATCCTTACAGGAATCAACTTCTTTTTTTTTTGTAATACTATCCATGATAAAAAGAATAATACGTAAAGTAAATTATAAGTTGAGTTAGAGGCACCAAAACAGAAATGTAAACAATTAGGCTAAACCTATTAATTGCTATAATTTGGCTTACGTCTTCGTCCGTAAAAGGTGTCTAGTAAGTAAAGGCATGTAGTAATACATATTTGTATTTAACTGTTTTCAAGATTCTGAGACTGGCTCAAATCCTTTCCCATTTTTGTTGACATGGGACTAAAATCTATCTTATTCGTGATTTTAATATTGCGGTACTCAATTCTCTATATTCATGTTGCCATGGTGCTATTCCATTGTTTCAGACCCTAGATTTCTCTTTAAAAAGCGACTTGATTATTTAAGGTTTCAGCTTTCAAGAGCTGATTCAAGTAAATCGATTGCTATTATTAAAACATTTATAAAATGAAATATAGAAAACAATGAAACACAAACTTATATATGTATATTTAAGATTATATATATACATTTACATATACATATATATATATATATATATATATATATATATATATATATATATATATATATATATATATATATATATATATATATATGTACAGGGTCATCCAAAAGTTCGGAAACGGCTTAATATCTCCGGTCATAATTGAGATATTATGTTCGGGTTTGCGAGTATCTTTTATTATTTATAAAAAAAAAACTACTTCTTTGTTGGGTAATAATTTTTCCCGCCATATTTGTTGCCACCATATTAGATTCAACTTTGATATTTTAAATTGGAACACCCATAAAGTGATACATTTTTGGGAAGCTCTTAAAAAAAAAACATTTCCCGCAAACCCGGGCTTTCTATATACTCTCGTTCCAAAATAGCGGACACTCAAATTAAGAATAAACAAATAATAAATATTTAATATTATATTTATGTTTTCTCAAATTAGTTATAAATTTAAATAAAACTGCGGAAAAATTATTTTTCAATTAGTTCCGAAAATTTTGATTATAACAAAATGCCAGTTCATTTAATACCAATTTATCCATATAATAATTTTCTCGAGAAAAGTTTAGTTCCGAGAAAATAAATTTTCTGAACAGCTAAAAATTAAAGACGAAATGTAAAGAATCACTTTATAAACGTTTTTTAGACTTGTATAAAATTAAATTATTTAAAATAGATATTGTTGAGGTTTAAATTCAGTATCATTATTTTTTTAGAGTTGGATAGACTTTTATTGCTACCGAGCTTACCAAAGGTAACGGAAGCTATGTGATCGTTCTTAAGAACGAAAATATTTTATATCTCCGATTTCAAAAATTCCAAGACAGAAATTCGTTTCAGACATCAGGGAGCATTTTTGGTCCCGTTTCTGTCTGTCGGTCTGTCGTTCTGTCGCTCAATTTTTGCGAACCACTATATCTTAAAAACTATTTGTCTGATTTTAATGAAATTTAGTTGGTAGGTAATACTTAGCCCATTGTTGGTCCCATATACATTTCAACCTTCTGCGCATATTTGTTTATCTTCAACATGCTCACAAACATACATTTATTTACAGCTATATCTTTAAAAGTAATCATCTGATTTTTATGAAATTTTAATGGTTTGTCGAAAGTAGCCTGCAGAAAGCAGGCCTAATTTCAACCGTCTGCGCACTTTAAATCGTGCTTTTATAGATAGACTATTTCATATCAAAGTTATAATAACAGTAAAACCCTCATAATAATTAAAATTAATATTTATACAATATTTTTAGTAATTTTTCTAAACCAAAGTACCCAAAGTTAAGATTAAATAAAATAATAAAAAAATTAAAATTATATTTATTTCTTCCCTGTTTTTATGTTTTATTTTTCTTCCGTAAATTGATAAGAGAGAAGGTTTACCTTAGGTTACCTCTAGCCAATAATTTTAAACATGTTAAATTGTTAATTTTTAATTTGTGTTCGTCCTTTTTTGTTAATTTTTAATTATTATAACATTAAAAAGTGTTGACGATGATGTGTGACAAAACCACTATGTGGTCTATAATAATAATAATAATAATAATAATAATAGTCATTTATAAAAGAATTACAGTATCTTCAAATCGGCATTTCGCCGTGGCACCCTTACTCGGGTTTTGAGTTGCCTTAGGTACATAAGCAGAGCACACTAACGCAAACTTAATTACACACATGTATAAAAAAATAATATAAAAATAAGTATTCACATAAAAAAAAAGAAAAAAAAAAGTGGACTATGTGGTCTATATTTATATTAAACTAGCCGAATTGGCACGCTTCGCGTGCCTTATTCGTCTAGAAGTTGGCGCTAGGTGTAAAAAATAATTAAAACAATATAAGTAATATATCTTTTTTATTAAATAATTTTGTATTTTAGTGCAATTAGTTTATATTATTTTTTATTGCTTATTTTTAAACATTTTATTTCAATTAAATATATGACCTGCTTTTTTTTATATAAAATATATTTTTCATTATAAATGAATTTAACCATAAGTTTTTATATTTCCTACATATCTACTTGGCACTATGTGGATAATGTATTTTGTTTAACAGTGTAATTTTTTTTTATTTAATAATATTATTGCATCAGAAATGAAATCTTAACTCATAAAACTGTTGTTGGTAAAAGTTTTGTATGTCTTAGTTTGTTAGTTCACCGCTAGAATGCGTTTGAAGTTTAGTTTCTAAATGAAGTTCCTTAGGGCATGGCACAAACAATATTTTAATGCTTTTAGTAATTTTTCAGCAGAATTTAATTAGTTTTCAGCAAATTTTGCTTCATGGAATGTCTGTTCGGAAAAAATCCGCAAGTTATTTTATTTGTTTTGTCATATCCCAAATATTTACAATCCTTCATTTTGACAGATTTCAAATTTAAGATTTTTTATTAAGAGGTAAACAGTGAATGACAGCGAAAAAGAATAAGTAAACCAATTAAACAAAGAAGATAAATAATTGAATATGAAGATAAATTAATTGAATTAAAAAACGTAGTATATATAAAGTTCTTTTTATCTTGTAATTTTATACATATCTCTATATTTGATTAATTTATATTTTTATTTTTCTATACACTTTATTCTTTTATTGCCGCGCCGTATCAAAAACTGTCAAAATGTGTCAAAAATAAACAAAATAATGCACCCCCCCACAAAGACAAACCCAAGCCTTTCTCAAAGTCTTCTCTCATTGGTTGGTCATATTATGTCAAATTAAACACCAGAAAACTGATGTAGAAAGCTTGTCGCCAAGAGTAACGGCTACAGTTAGACTATCGTCTATCGAATAAAAAATCCTTACTCTGCTGAGCAGCAGCAGTGGTTTATTCATTCATTGAATATTATCAAAATTGGTATTGTTGTAAAGGTCTCGATAAGAGCAGTAAAAAATTATTAATTAGTTTTCCATTTAAATTATAATCTAAAAAACCAATTCGGAAAAACAGATAAATTAACGGTTTTTTATGCTTTACACCCCTTAAAATGTAAAATTTTGAAAAAGTGTACATAACAACAATGAAAGTACTTTTCAAGCACTGTAAAATTATATATAATATGATATATTTCGAGCATTTCGATCATTGTACCCATGTACCTCATATAGGTACCAACATTATATTAAAACAAATTAAATTCACTGAATGGTATAAAGCTTACTAAATAAAATCATTACTAATAACACATTGTTTCACAACATAAAATCTCAAGTTAAAATAACACATTAGGTACCGTATGTACCAAAAGTACACATGTGTACAAATATGTTCAAGTATTAATTTTTTTCCGAGTTCCTAATATTAAATAAGGCATGCATACAAATTTTAAATCAAATCGAATCAATATTTCTCATATTTTTAATTTTTTATTAATTTCCCTATTTTTGGGCCCAGATTTTGAGCCGGAAAATTTGGGCAAAAAAAGTTGTCGACAACCCCATACAAACTATACGTTTTTTTAAAGCCCCCGTCGAGTAGATTACGAATATGCCGTCAGTTTACCATTTAGCACTTTTAAAGCCCAAAAAATGGCCAATCGAAAACCCCAAAAATTGCCAAATATGAACTTCGAGTGGCTTTTTCTCGGAAACTAAGAGTCTTGGAAAAAAAAGTCCAAGAGCACTTTCGTCTTGTATTTTTCATTTTTATAAGCGCGACAAATTTCATGAAGATAGTACAAACTTTATTTTTTACCAAAAAATCGTCAAGCCACACCCTCGTGATTTTTTTACCCGAAAAAGTCAAAATGAAGATAACAAAATAAATGAGGTATATTCGTAAACGTCTCGAAAAGGAGAGTAAAAAATAATAACAATGTTTTAAATTTCAACCAAAACCTTAGGAACCATTGTCAAAAAACAGCTATATAAGGACTTTTTTCAATTTTACCCCCCTAAAAAGTAAAAATATCACAAAACACTACATAACTACATTAAAAGGCCTATTCAAGAGTTTTTCAACGATATACATGAAAGTAGGTTTTGTGTTTAAAAGCATATTTGTACCCGTGTACCCATAGGTACCAAAAATATATTTAAAAATAAACCATGTATAAGATCATTATTTAGGCTAATGAATTCTAATAAATGTAAAAATAAAATTTAAAAAAAATATTTCACCTTCTTAACCTGAACCAAAAGTACAAATCGGTACAAATGTACCCGTACAAAAAATTTTAAAAATAAATAAATACCACAACATTAAAGTATTAATCAAGGCCTTTAAAACGATATACGACACATAAAAATATACACGTGTTTTAAAAATCCAATATGGCGGCTATAATTCAATATGGCGGCTCTATATCGAAATCAAAACACCCGCACTTTTCTAGTATTGGTGCACTCTACCTATGTACCAAATTTCAAATCTCTAGGTCAATGGGAAGTAGGAGAATTACTGATGAAAAAATCCAAGATAGCGGCTATAATTCAAAATGGCGGCTATATATCGAAATCAAAACACCTGAACTTTTCTATTTATGGTACACTCTACCTATGTACTAAATTTCAAATCTCTAGGTCAATGGGAAGTAGGAGAATTTCTGATGAAAAAATCCAAGATGGCGGCTATAATTCAAAATGGCGGCTATATATCGAAATCAAAACACCTGAACTTTTCTATTTATGGTACACTCTACCTATGAACCAAATTTCAAATCTCTAGGTCAATGGGAAGTAGGAGAATTACTGATGAAAAAATCCAAGATGGCGGCTATAATTCAATATGGCGGACACATATCGAAATCAAAATGGCCGCACTTTCCTATTTATGGTACACTCTATCTATGTACCAAATTTCAAATCTCTAGGTCAATGGGAAGTAGGAGAATTTTTGATGATCAGTCACTGTCACTCTTAGTTTTATATATATAGATACATATCATCTTTTCAAATGTTTAAACATAACGATCCATACTTCTAATAAGATAAGGTAAGAAATAAGTTCATACCTTTATTTTTGTAATAATTTGTTGTTTTTTAAATCATGTAACAAGTTATTTAAAGAACATTAATTCGTAATTAAGTTTTTTCGATGTTTTTAGGCATGAATATGCCCCGGAGTGGGGCGAAATATAGCCAAGTTTAAGAACGAATTCACCTTAGTTGAAATACTTATTTACTACCCTTGATCGACCCACATAAAAAACGAAGATTAGAAGAAGGGACCAACCTAACTACTATACAAATTAACTTTTCGATTTCACCTCGGGGTATGATATTTCTGAACATGCATGCCAAATTTCATCAAAATCGGCCCCGTAGTTTAGGCTCCAGGCGTCTGCACAGACAGACATTTTTTAAAAACCACTTTTTTGACTCGGGGACTTTAAAACGTGTAAATCCATCAATATCACAAAATCTAATTTTTGCGCCATCATAATACTTTCTCTTTATATGAGAAAATAAAAATGTATACCTAAGATGCTAAAGGATAATATGTACACTTTGATCCTCCAAAGTGCAACTATTGATACGTATTTTAGTAAAAAATAAAAAAATAAAATAAATAAATAAATACTAATAATATAGAAAATATGAATTTTTATGACCGAAGAAACCCTTAGTCGCTTGCTGGCTAGTACTTGATGGGATTTTTAATATAAATGCCCATTTTAAATCAAAATTTGTTTAAAATAAATACTGTATTGGAGTGTGCAGTTTAATTCACTTAAGTTTTTTTAATTCATTATCGAATTTTTCTTTACATTCTTGGCGTTAATGTTATTCTTCCTACTAATAATCAGTATTATTGATCAAGTAAAAAGGAACTAATACATTTTCTAGCGAGTGAAACAACCCGTGAAGTAAATGTAAGTAGATTACCGAATTAGAACTAAAATTACAATTGCTTACGTGACAGCAGCAAGTGGGGAGTCTTGCCCTTCGTTTGCAAATTACCTGCCTCCCCGCATTCCCCAACATAAACCACTTTGCTTAATGAATTCACTTAAATATTCTCAATTTTCATTTGGAGAAGGTAGAATCAAATAGGCCAATATGATTTAAAAAAAGGGGGTATTAATAAAATTCACGTCTTGATATTTCAATCAATGAAGTCTTTAATTAAGAATTTTCCTTTTTCATTTTAATTAAAATCTGGGGTGGAAGCTTTAATAAGATTAAAGCTGATTATTTTAAGCAGCTCAAAGGATAGATTACACGTCAGTAAGTGTTTAATAATTATATTAAATTTGAATTCTTTCAATTAATGATAAAGGAGGAAAATGTTTAACAAGTCCATATCGATCAACCTAATACCGCCTCCTCGTGTATCTGGAAATTAATTCTTTATGTATAAAAATTAATCAAAATAAATTCCATTAAATCTTAAATTGCTAAACATTTAAGAAATGCATATTTAAAAAAAGCTTGGCGTATTCATTAGGTCATAAACGTGCCCAAGTGTATTTATTTAATATAAATTACGGATAATACACACATGAGTAGAAATATGATAAATCAGAGTTATCTTACAAAATCATCGATAAAATTTATAAATAAGAGGGATATGCATTATATCCTAAAGACAGTTGCTTTAATGATTTTTTGTGATATTTTATTTATAATTTTTTGATTATATTTTCCTTTTAACCCATTTTTAAGGTTTAGAAGAAAATTAAGTTATTTAAACGTGTAAACTTTTTTCTTATTATAACTTAATTTGAACTTACCATATTTGTATTTATGTCTTTTATTCCAATCTGATACACATATATCATATATGTACTTTTAAA
The DNA here is from genome assembly GCA_951217055.1 of Gerris lacustris. NCBI lineage: Eukaryota > Metazoa > Arthropoda > Insecta > Hemiptera > Gerridae > Gerris > Gerris lacustris. The sequence goes on along the minus strand of OX578276.1, from coordinate 59,063,319 downwards.
TCGATTGATCAGTAGGTATTAAATACAAATCTAATTACAATAATTAACCTAGTCAGTCTTGAGCTGAGACACATTTTGTTGTATGTTATTGTATTTTTTTTTAATAGAATATAATATAACCCTAGACCTAATTGTCCATAATGGGAGTAGTACAATGATAAATTAATACATATAGAAACCATAATTATCAATGAACCGTCAAAAAATAAAAACAGAATATGAAGCCAGAAATAAAAATGTTAATATAATATTGATCTAGGCATTTACCACTATGTGAAAAAATATATATTGTATAATAATCTTGATATAAACTTTTCATAAGAAATTACCTAATTCATTAATGTTATTTAATGTCTTGTCATTATTTGCCATTCGTGTCAATTGTTATGTAGCGTAATTTTTGCTTATTTAAACCTTCATTACAAAGGTTTTGCTTATAGTCCAGGAGCCAGGTCGAAAAAACCAGGTCGAGCTGGAAAGTATTTTGAACTTAATGGAATTTTTACAGGTAACTCAGAGGTCCTCTGGGATGCCAATGCTGAGTTTTCGACCTCGTGGCCCTTGTGCTAACTTGGGGAGGGGGGAAAACCCCCAATTTTTCCGCCAATGTTTTGGTTTTTCGCCTCTAGCTCGAAAACTACGCGTCAAACAAAAAAACTTTACCAGTACAATATTAAAGAGCATCAAATTTCCTATAAAAATCACTGGTCATACGACTATTTTCACCCATTAGGTACTGTGATACAGCATTGTGAAAAAATGGCAAATTTTAAAAAAGGTGGATTTTAGCGGAAAAAGCATGTTTTTGGGCTTATAAAATAGATTTATCATCATAAATTGAGTATTCAACATTTCTATGTATACCATAATAATATGTAACCCCCTCCCCCCTCACTGCCCTCCCCCCCCCCCCCCCCCCCCAGAACCAAATTAGAAAAATAAGTTAAATAAAACCTCTTCTTCCCTGAAACATTCAACATGATGCTATCATCAATCTTACTTTAGGGTGGAGGGGAGGGGGAAAGGATCCGCTGATCAGTAGCGTACCGAAGGCAGGGGGGCTGAGGGCGGTCCACCTCAGGCCCCGTTCAAACGGAGGTCTTAATTTTATTTTTAAATTGAAAAACCAAAGCAATGTTGAGAAGCGATAATAATGTGCGTAACTTATTGATTACGTAGGTAAGAAAGTTATCTATAATTATGCTACATAATAATAAACATAATAAACAAAAAATGAACATTAAATTAAATCTTCGTGAGTCTCTTCGATAAGCGACTCGTCAGCCCCATCTTCGTCCATGCCTTCTTCTGTTCTTATGTTCTTCTGCAGAAAATTAGTCCAAATAATGATACACTAAAATAATGTTCAATATAAAATAATAAATATACGGGGCACAACACTCTGCGAGAGGAAGAGACCAATACCAATAACTGAACTGTGCTTGGTAGTCCAGTAAATAATGCTAAAAAAAATGGCAAAACTCGCAATTGGTTCGTCCTTCATCGATTTCCACAAAATTTTGGAATTAGGCTCCTCTTACCCTTCTACTTCAAAATCTATATTATGCCGATGGGCGCTGTTTATTTTTTAGGGGTGAAAACTACCCCCAATTATCAAAACGTATAAAGTAAGAATTTTAAAGCTTAGGGTGGGTGAAATTTCGTTTGGATTAGTTGAATAATGATTGTTTTATACTTTGGATCACAATTTAAAAATATTTCAACCCTTGAAAAAACCCCTTGTTAATCCTTAATGTACAAAAAAATATTTATCCTTAAATAAATGATTAATTTATCATATCGACTTAATTTAAGAATGTTGTTGCCTAAAATATTACCAATTTCATTATTTTGCAATTTTTCAATCCTTAAAAACCACCCCTTACAACGATTAGCACCCAAAGTACTAAATGCACACAAATTATTTCATATTCTTTTCTCTGACATCAAATAAAGCACGTATACCAATTTTCATTCATATCGGATCTAAAATAATAATATTTCTAATTTTTAGCTAAAACCATTTATTCCTGTTTTTCCATTTTATCCCCCTCTTAAATGAAAATATGACAAGTGATTATAACAACAATTACTGCTCTCTTAAAGAGCTATCCAACGACATTCATCATAAAGGATTTATACTATTTTGACTTTTGTACCCCGAACCCCGCCGTCTGGATATTCCCGAAAAGTTGGAGTTAAGCTCTTCTCATGTGTCCCATGTGATCCACGCAAAACCGTAGAAGGACGAAGATCAATTTGAATTAGGGTGGTAATTAGGGGGTGGTTTTCACTGATTTTTTCGTAGAAAAATGTAGGGACTAACTTTATTTTCATCGTAACTCGCCTAATTTTGATGCTATCGACTTCTATTTTTTTTTAAATGAAAGCTCTTTTTGTCTACTTTAAAAAAACGTCTATAAGTTTTCCTCGTAAAATGCACAGTTTTATTGCTATTTGACTCTGAATCTCTCAAATTTAGCATTTGACGAACAAAAGCCAACAATTAACAAGCCGTAGGTCGGTCCGTATTGGTCGTACATGATTTATAAAATAAGGATTTTCTTTCTTTTTTTATTGGCTACAATTTTGTTCTTACAGTTTGTTTGATAAAATGCATATTTTTCGAGTTATTCGCGAAAAACCGATCAAAAAGGTCGAACAACTTTTACTTTCAATCGCGAATAACTCGAAAAATATTAATTTAAACAAAAAAATGTATAGATCATTTTTGACTTAGAATTAGCTTTTCCATCGACTCCTGTTGTTAAAATAAAATAAAAAATTTCAACCCCCGAGATGGGGTGGCAACCACCCCCAGGGTAATAGCAATGACAATGTTGATGATATAGATTTTGATGCTTGGACTATTCTCTACCTACTGTCAAATTTTCAAGTAAATCGATGTATGACGAAAGAATTGCAAGCCAAAGTGCTTCATTTCCTGGACTATTGATATTTTAATTTTATTAAAAGATAAAAAGTCAAAAATTTTGAGGGAAGGATAGAACTTCTTTACCTACGTAATCAATAAGTCACGCACATTATTCGTCATCAAATTTGTTTCTGGGGGGAGGGGGCGGGGAGAGGGCAGTGAAGAGGGAGGGGTTAACTGGGGGTTACATATTATTATGGTATACATAGAAATGTTGAATACTCAATTTATGATGATAAACCTATTTTATAAGCCCAAAAACACGCTTTTTCCGCTAAAATCCACCTTTTTTAAAATATGGCATTTTTTCACAATGCTGTATCACAGTACCTAATGGGTGAAAATAGTCGTATGACCAGTGATTTTTATAGGAAATTTGATGCTCTTTAATATTGTACTGGTAAAGTTTTTTTGTTTGACGGGTAGTTTTCGAGCTAGAGGCGAAAAACCAAAACATTGGCGGAAAAATTGGGGTTTTTCCCCCCTCCCCAAGTTAGCACAAGGGCCACGAGGTCGAAAACTCAGCATTGGCATCCCAGAGGACCTCTGAGTTACCTGTAAAAATTCCATTAAGTTCAAAATACTTTCCAGGTAAATCTACCTGGCTCCTGGACTATTATTTCAAATCCGAATTTTCATTTTTATAAAAACTATACAAAAAGTATAATGATTTAAATGTATAATACAATAAAGCATGCTTTTAAGTTTGGTTGAACGCTGAAAAGCACTCCAATCTTTTTTTATTGGGCACTTAGTAACTTGAATTCTATTTTGACACCTGCCACTTTTTTGGTTATTTTGAATAATAATGAGGATTACAACTGACACATAGTAAGCATATAAATATTATTTACTTAATAAAAAAATTATGTGAGTAGTGCATCTTTCTTAAGGTTACCTTATAGTAATATTATATATACGCCTACACCTTTACCATAATGAAATATATGTATATTAGATTGTAAACAGGTGCATCTATTCGATTTTTTCATCTCTCTATGGCTCACCTCTAACCACATTAAAGCCATAACAAATTCGTCTGGTGTGAGGGGGCGAAGGGTGAAAAGGGATTAAGTAGAAATAAAACCGGTAGAGAGATGTGGAGAAGCATATTGGATTACAAAAAGGAAGGAGGCCCTTCAAAAATAATATTTTAGCGGCTTCAATAAGCAGATAAAAAAAGAGTCTGGGTTTGGAAGGGTCGAGGAAAAAGGAGGATGCGAAGGGTTCTACTGGGATAGGAGGAATATCCCGAAGACGGGCAAAGCGACTACAGTACCAGCTATCATTCTCCGTCTTAAAAAACCTAGTCCAACAACCCTTCCTTTTATATTTAGAGTTCTGAGTAATGATATGTCAATTAAAACAGTCAGGAGTGTATAAATTATCGTCTATCTTGTGCCGGAGGCGGTCTAATGAAATTATTGCTTCAGACTGTTACCTTAGCTTGGGGGCTTATCTTTTCATTACTCCGCCGACCAATCATAAGCAAGACTCAGTTCTGCTTTAACCAGTTAAAGCATCCTTGTTTGTCAATAGAAAACAAGAATTCTATCCTGAAGTCTTCCTAAATCTGTTTTATTTTACTCAAACAAAAATGAAATATGTTAGTTTTGTGAACTCTTCATAACTTTTAGAGAAGCTCTCATAAGATTTTGAGAATAAACTAGAAATTATTTCAATTCATAATGTCAATTGATAGCAATATAAAATGTCTATTTAAAAAAAAGAAACAATTCTAATAGTCAGCAGGAGATAGCGTGCAAAAAAGTGTCTCACTAACATCAAGCTAGAATTTTGTGTATAAGTAAATGTTTTGGTGACTTTTAAGAATATGTGGTCGGCTAAGTTCGTCTCCTGGAAAAAGCTTGGCAATAGGCATTTGAAACAAAAAAAAAAAAAAAAACTGTGGAGAGTGGCCATGTCCCCTTTTTGGAGGACAATTGCGGCCTTTACACTTGCGCGCTTTCCTGCAGGATAGAGCAACAAACGGGAAAGAGCGTCAAGGTAATGGCTGCAATTGAGTGAGGGATTACGCGTCCACAGAGACGCACGCTTTACCGCGCGTAATCCCCTTAGTGTAAAGGTGACAGCGAGCTTTCCCATAGGCCTGCCGTGTTCTTTAAATTTACCCCCACTGTACCCCCTAAAACTGTTCGTCTGGCAAGCACTCCACGCTGTGAGGAATGCGCGCGGGATTCCTCTTTAACATGCGTTCTTTCCTTCGCGCCAACACGGGGGCACGCTTTCCTGTGGGAAATCGCGTATCACTTTTATAGCTAACTTTTAAATCTTTCCCACACGACCTCTCTTTACTTGCACGCAATCCTTCACGATTCAGGCCTGCAGGAAGGAGAAAGAGCGTATGTGCAAAGGCCACTAATTTTCATGATCCTGAGTACTAACTTAATTAGTAGACCAAAAATAAAGTTGATGGTAGTCCGTCACTTAATAGGTGACCTCTTTGATTTGGAGTAATATTTGACTAACTAACCTATTATGTGACGCACTATCATCAGGATCATAAAAATCACATTGTCCCCACCAAAAAGGACGGTTTGCTATTTTCAAAAGCCTACTGCCAAGCTATGTCCCCCGCAGACGAACTTAGCCGACAACATATTTTTAAAAGACACCAAAACATATAATTTTAAACAAAATTCTAGCTTGATGTTAGTCAGACACTTTTTTCACGCTATCTCCTGGACTATAAATATACAATTTTATTAAAAAAGAATCTTGATAAAAACAACTAGCTGATGTGTCAATGTTTCTAAAAAATATTTTTCTTTAATATATATTACAGAGAAGCTGTTCATTGAAATAACTTGAAAGTTTTCTAGATATATCTGCTATATATGCTACATTACTAAATTTCTATTTTCATTACAATATTATTATATATAATAGATATATATTATAGAGTCCAAACACAAGCACAAGTTATGGTGGGGGTAGAAGTTTAGTTTATAAATTAATATAATCGTGACAGTAATTAAATTATAGTATAATAAATATTAGTCAATACCCAATAAAACCAAAGAAATGTGAATATAATAATTAAATAAATACTAAATAGAGCTTTCTTATTCAAAGTTATTATTATTAATATTTTAACATTTAATTCACAAAAAGCTAAAAATGGTAAATTATATTCATTTAATGAAATTTGAGTGAATTTTTTATGATACATATTAATAAGAATACGCGTGATATCACCTCTGCGTGTTTGAGCCTTTTTTATAAAAAATATTCAACATTCACTGCTTGAAAGTATTAGTAGTATAGATTTTTAAGAAATAAATGTTTAAAGAGTTAGCAAAAAACTATATTAACGTTTACTATGCCGATAATAATTTTCGTCATAATTAATATTTAACAGTGAAAATTCAAAGGGATAAACTTTGAATATTTTATTTTAAAAAAATTTGTTAAAACAATTAAGATGTATTACAATTTTTCTTTGACGCCCTTTGACGCCCGGGTATAAAAAAACCTCAATGTTCTAAACACTTTGTAGACCCTATGTGTACCACACTCCTAAAATAAACCCCAGTCAACTTGTTTTGAGTTAAGATGTTTTATTGACACTTTAAGGGTCTTTTGAATCGATGTATAAAGTCGATTCGTCAAGGAGATGCACAAAAATACGAAAAGTTCATAAACTTCCAGTTTTTCCGGTTTCTCAATAGCGTAAACAAGTTTGGACCAAGTTTTATGCCTGTTTTTTATTTATTATTCCTATTTTTAGATAATTTATAGTTTATTGTTTAAATTACATAATTAATCGTTAAGTTAATGTGTTTCATGGTGTTTAAATTTACTTTAGTTAAGTTAATGTGTTTCATGGTGTTTAAATTTACTTAAAAAGTTTTTTGTTCTGACAAATACATCGCGGTTGGTAGGTCCTAGGTTATGTAATATGTACGGCTTTAGTTAATCGAATTTTGATTTTTTTTGAAAATTTTGTTGATCATTGTAGTTTTATAAAGTGTATTTGTTAATCCTGTAAATATATCTTTGGCTCAGTTGTTACAGAAGAAAAAATAAACACTAGTCTGGGCAAATCCTAAAAATGACTTTTCCTAGACGGTTTGTGGTCATAGAAGCTTACTCGGCGTGACCAAATTTGTTACTGCCTATTACCAACTGCATTTAAATATTTTACATACAACTAACATAAAAGAACGATTAATTAAATAAGTATTAATTTAATTTAATCCCTTCGAGCTCCACTAAGCCATTGGACAAAAGTAATCACGTAGTGAAAATCACAGACCTAGACGCTTTGTGGTACATATATGTGGCACATACTATATGATTCTGGCTTGAATAAGGGATATATAAATTTTATATTTTATTGGGGCATTGAAAAAAAAAATAATAAAAATAAAAAATATAAATGAAAAATTATCAAACCGTGCACGAAATTGAAATAGTAAATAGCATTAGTTAAATTGTTAACGTCATATTTATTGAGCTGTGCGAAGCGAAGCTCTTATACTTCACTTAGCATTTGGTTGGACACATACTCCTCCTGAACGGCTGAAACCGATCCGCACAAAATGCGGCACGGCCATGGTGACCAACCACAGGTAGGTATAAATCTGAAATGGTTCAAATTGGTACACAGGGGTACGGGGTACGTGGTACAAAAGTTAAAATAGTATTTGCCCTTCATGATGCATGTCGTTGGAAAGCTCTTTAAGAGTGCAGTTATTGTTATTTTGTTCACTTTTGTCATATTTTCATTTAAGAAATATTACTACTTTTGATCCGATTTCAGTTGTTTATAAATAAAAATGTTTAACTATCAGCTGTTTAATATAAGTTTATTCATGACAAATGTATGTGTTTGTTATTCTGTTTAAAAATGCATTGAGTGGTTTGTTTACAGTAGAGCAAGTTTTTGATAAATGTGACCATGGCGTGATGCAAACATATTAATGTAATATGAATTTTAACGCATGAATAAAATGCACGCTCAGCTAAATATTGCAAACAGACAACTGCATTGCACCTAGTAATATTATAGGGCCTTGTTGGCTGTTCGGACGACCAGCAATGAGTGTACTTTTCTTTACATATATAAAAGAACAAAATCGTAAAATGTTTTTAATAATACGTTCTTATCAAAGTTTTCATGATTAAAAACTGTGATCAATTAGTTTCAAAATCATTTAATGAAAAGTTAGAGCTTGTTTTTAAACTATCTAATTAAATTTAAGCTCTGCTGAAAAGGAAGGATAACTTTTCTTTTTTACTTTTAAGTTTGAAAGTGAAAAAGTTTTATTGTCTTAAGAATAAAACAATTTTATAAGGTTGTGCATGCTTGTCTCTAGGGAATAATACTCTCCAAAATAAATTGTGATATAGACGGACAAAAAATCGCATTATAAATTTAAAAAATAAAATTATGTAGTCTACATGTTCTGGAATTCTTTGTTCTAAAAAAAACGTTGAAATATATATAAAATAAATTACTAGTTAATAGTGTAAGTTAAAACTAGGGCTGTTCAGGGTTATAAATCGTTTGATAGAAAGGCGGAGATGGCAAAAAATCTTAAACTTTTACCAGCAATAAGGATGATAGCCCTCTCTCATTCACTGTCTTTCTCTATTATCCATTAAATTAGTATTTAAGTTTTTTTTTACCATTCTCTTGGTCTGTCCTTCAAATCACTGGAAATTGTTTTTCTTTGGCATTTTTAAATTATTAAATTTTAAATTAATTTTACGTTCCTAAATATAAATATGATATTACTAAATCGTGATTGTTCTTTTTTGTTTAACATACTAATTTATAATTTGTTTAATAATTCTTTTTTTTTTTAGGGTGTGTAGGCAAAAACCAGGAACTTATGCATTCCTGCGCTTGTCTTTCTGTAACGCACTTAATCTCTGAAAGTATCGAACATAAACAATTTAAACATTACAGTAATTTTATGTGTATAACCCAAACACAGGGAAAATGTAGGGTAGCTTCAAAAAATCATCCCTCAAAAACTAGAGGGAGACTTTTTTAACGCAAATGTGTCATCTAGGGTGATCAATGAATGAGGAGAACGTCCTGAGTATATAAATATAAAATTGGTTTCTTTTTTATACCATTTCATCTTTGTGCCATTTGTCCTTAGAAATTACGTTTTACCTGTCTCCCTTCTATTTTTATAACAAATCAACGAAAAAATAAAATAAAAAAATTAATCCCTCCCCAAAAAAAATTACAACAATTTAAGTTTTAAACACCAGTTAGAAATAAAATCCTAACTTTTTTACATGACACTCGTGATTGCTTGATAATTAAAAACAGGAAAATTATAATTATGCATCATTAGGTAAGCATTTTGCTTTTAATACACGACAATAGTTTTAGTAGCTATACTTATACATATTTTTTTTTCATTTCCCATGTAAAGCAACTATAATATAATTATATCAGAGTATCATAATTAAATCAACTATCACAATTTTGATTCGAAGGTCCATTTTTAAAAAAAGAAAATATATATAATTATATATATATGTTAATTTCTCTGGGATGTTGCTGACAGCGAGGGAGAGTAAATTGTCATTTGGACGTTTACTCGTGAGAGAATCCTTATAATCTGCTCGTCTTGTCTCGAAAAGCTTTCAAAATTATACTGTCGACTGTCTTCGTGCTTCATTCTTTTCTTTTTTTTTTTTCGGGTATTGATGTTTTTGAAATGACAGCAAGAAAACCATTGCCAATTAGTGGACAAATGAGAGCAGAAATAAGAGTTATTGTGGGTTGTTGTTTCCTATTTTTTTATTGTCGTGACCAATGATGGAGTGAATTTAGTCGGCTTGTTTGGCGTCTCTGTCTCACTGAGAAGATTCTTCCCTGCTAAGGATTCTTTCTCCTGCTCTTGGAAATCGAGTTCCATCTCAAAATCAATTATGTTGGTACCGAGTTGTGGGGCTCGTTCCGGGCCCACATTGCATTCACATTCATATATACACCCCGATCCCACCGAGCACCGACTAAGTTTCGCCTCTTCTCTCCTTATTCCTTTATATAGAGATACTCTTTTATTTTCTCATAGCAACTCAATTACGGTTCTGAATTTGTTATTTCAAACTTCTTATGGGTGCAGTAACCAGTTTATTCTTTTAATTTTAGGGTCGATCTTCTCAAATTAAATTAAAGTTGCAGCTAAATTTTCTTTATTACATCTTCTTTTCTAACACGGCTCGGCATTTTAGTGAGGAAGAAACTATTTTTTTTTTTTTTTTTTTTTTTTTTTGTTTGAAGTTAATTTGCTTCGATGGTTCCATCATAAATTAACTTCCTTCTTATTATTATTTTTTTTTTTTTATAATTTTTTTTTTTTTTTTTTTAACACGCTTAAGTAAACATGCGAAATACTAAAGAGTAATAAATTTATTCGTGGAAAAAAATATTATGAAGGGTTTACTAGCAATTACATACGCTTGAATACGATTTGTAAATCATTCAAATAATTAGAGACTGGTTAAGTTTGATCATTAATCCGTGTGTATTTCGGAGAGGGATCGCCCGGCCATAAATAACGTGGTTTTCATTGATTTGTAGATCGGGCAATTGGTCAGATGAGTGTGTTGAGCGGTTGGAGATGGTATCGGGTAGGTGGGACGGCGGGGGTATGCCGTGGGCACTCACGACGATCCCAAGTCAAACAAGGAACGGCAGCATGCCAGACAGAGTCTACCGCACTGCTTGGACAAATTATAGTGATTAGTGGACCGAAGAACAGGCCACAGGCTGATAGAGAGATATCGGCTTCATAGCGACCCGTCAGGAAAACCAACAGGCTATCCGTCGGGTCATGTGAAGAACCGGACAGAATGCTGCCCTCTGCAGTCAGGGGTCGACTCCTTCTCACAGACATCCAGATCGCAGCCAATAATTTAACTGATTTTTTTTTGGAAGCATGAGCTTTTGAGCCCGATTATGCGAATCAAAGTACCCTTTGAATTGCATGATTACTTTATTATTGGAGGCAAATACTGCATTTTTCAGTTTTGACAATTTGACAAAAAACGGCTTCTAGCAATTGCTATTTATTAAAGTAGAGGAAAACAGTAGGTAATTGTCATTATACAATTTCGGTGGGCAGAAATGTTAATACCTTTTTCGGGATAATTAGAGAAAAGATAATAAATGTCTTTTTTGTTTACCTTTATTTTATTATTCTATCAATGAATTTTGTTTTAATTTAATACCGCAGTGAATGGAGTTGATAGGGGGCTTGATGGATCGAAGAACGTTCTAAACATCCGAGGTTTTAACAGTAATTCTACTTTTCTCTCTTTAAAAATTGATAGTTCAATTACATACTAAACCCATTAAAGAATTATTGATGAATATACGTTAATAAACTATTTATTTAATATAATCATTTAATTGTTTGAAAAGAAAACATGTATTTATACGTACATTATATTTTTATCTAGTCAAGTTATGGTGAATAGATGTGATAAAGTGTTCCAGTGGAAAGAGGTAGAGTGAAGCATCCATTTCCAGGTGCCGGTTGTATGAATAGCTGAAAGAGAATCTGGTCGGGTCTGAGATTTCCCTTTCCGTGTATTTTATGTGTATTGGATCGTTGTTATTCATAATACTATTTGTCACGTTTATGCAGGGGCCTGTAGACGTTAAGATGGGTTTACCCAAGGGCTAGGAAAATCCCCTGCTACGAGGGTCTCCTGGCTAAAGCCTAAATAATAACTGTATGTCTATGGGCTGACCCTTGGAGAGGCACGGATTGCCAATGTTTCCTTACGTACTTCTCTCTCCTCGTTGACAGCTACATTTCCTTTATACGGGTCTACACATATCACTTGTATTGACCTTATTCCCCATTCAGGCGAATATAATCTAAAGCCAGGAATCAATACCATAAATAAATGGAAAACATGCACGGAGCTGGATAAAATTTACTTTTTAATAAAGAAAATCTTGAGTGTTTCCTGTTCTTAAATATTTTTTTAAAATAAATAAATTGTTTACTATAACTACTTTCATTTTCTTTTTTCAAATCTTTTGAAAAATGTCTTTCATTCTATGCTAATAGATTAAGCAGTGTAGATATAGTTATGCCATAAAAAAAGATTAAATAAAACCTATTCACATAAGTTATTCATGATATTAACAAGTCTAAAAGATGAATATCCATTAATAATAATCATAAATTATTTATTTAATATTGCATTTTATAATATGTTCTTTCTCAATTTATTAAATTAATAAAAAATTGGACTTTTTTTCTCTATTTTTTCCCTGGATTTTGACAGAGAAGCTATTTTGTATTAAGGAATTACATTATTTAGTACAGACCATATGAATGTGAAAATGAATGTGAAGAGTTTAGAAAGTAAGTTTCACGTCACTAGGTCTATTCAAAATATTTAAAAGAACTATAACACAAAAAAAAATAGACTCCATCTTAGGAAATGGTGAGGCCCTACCCATTTTAAATTCATGAATCGTGGAGAGGGGAAGTAATAATATCCAGTAATTTTTAAAACCGTAGCATACAGTCCAGGTTTAAACTTAGAATCATACATTTATGATGTCGGTAAAGGAGAATGACCGCCTTGTGGTATATTTTCCAGGTTTTTTGCTGCTTTTTTCTGTTGAAAGGCCCAGGGTGAATCTGTAACATATAATTGTTATATTCCGGCCTTCTACTGAATAATGGATATTGAATATTTTAGAGAAAGCATCTTGGATTCTTGCTTCCTTATGTACAATGTTTCCACAGAACCTTTATACCAACGTGAAATTATAGTAAATATCTATTTCATGTTATGTCAGTTATTACAGCAATGTTTCCCCATTTCATATTTAATAAACATTAATTATTAAATAAATAATTTTAAAACTCAAGGAAAATATATCATATTTTTATCAGTTTTTAAATATATGCATCTATAAAAAAATAATATTTTATTGTGACATATAAGGTTTTTCGAATTAATAATAACTTTATCAAATATTAAAAAGATATACACTAACGAGTTACACCTTCTCATCCAAGATATCTGATCGATCCATTTAAGAATAATATTTCACTGAGACAGAAACAAGACTTTATTATTACATAAATTAGTGACTTTGAATTTTATAAGATTACACTTTCATAGTATATTAACGTATTATTCTTTAGTAGTTTATTAGTTATTATATTGTTAAAAAGGTAATATTATTTTATCTACGATTGATACGAAATATAAACATTGTATCTCTGTTTAGATGCGTAGAAAGTGATTCTTTACGTACTTGCATTCATTGCGCATGCGCCTCTAATAATTCTGAAGAATTCCTATTTTTACCGCCCTAGGATGGTAAAAAAAGAAGAATTCTTCACCTTTACTCACGATTAGCGAGTTTGTTTACATTTAAAAAAAACTAATTTGCCGTTTCTTTAATAAAAGTAACTGTTTATATCGAGTTTTTTGTGAAAATCAATGAGTGATTTAAATGATTATGACGAATATGAGGAGAATAATACTCCTCCCGAAATAATTAATTTCGCACAAAATTCAACTAATGAATTAATGTCATCTTTATCAAAAAGAGAAATACGAACTTGCATATAGGAAGTTTATTTTTTTCTGTATTTATTATTTAAACCTAATAATCGTAGATAACGTAGGGTGCGCAACTCGTGCGAAAACGGCATTTTGCATGGCTCGTGTGGATTTACTACCCTCGCTATCACTCGGGTGCAAACTCCACACTCGCATGCAAAATGCTACTTTCCGCACTCGACGCGTAATGTACTATTACGCCATCATAATTATATTAAAAACTGTTTAATTTTCCCCATTTCCTAGTCTCGACATAAATTAAACAAAGCATTCAAAATTACTCGTTGCGTTATAATTTGGTACAATAACTATGATAATTCCAATTTCAGTTTATTTTCATATATTTTTTTTCACTGAATTTTGTTTCTCACGACCTCCTTCTAATTCCGTGGTCTAAATCTCCACTGAATAGTTTTGTTTTTTTACCGAAGCTAGGGGATCGGTGAGCAAGCCCCTGGCTCTTAGTAAATAAGATTATTATCTGAGACTTATTCTACGTGGGTAAGTTTATGCTAACGAGGTAAAGCTGGACGTTTATTCCCCGTCTCACGAGATCCGCACTTCCATCATTCATGAGACGGATTTACTGCCGATTCCTTTATTAGCTTTTTACGACTCCGCGCTCTCTCGGACAAATAAACAATTATACCTTGAGTCTCGTAGGTCCGTACCGGTATAAAATATGTAGGAGATACCACGGGAACGGGGCTGCTACGGCATACTGGGACCATCACAACCTTCTGTATCATTCAGTGTCCTAAAGCTAGTGGAACAGTAATCAACTTGAGTAAAGTTATAAATACTATTTCTAGCCACCATCAAACTTTTATATTACCTTATAAAATTTGAACCAGCTACAAGAATTGGATAAGATACTAGCCGCATACCCGCGTACTTTGCTACAGCATGTGTGTTAATCACAATATATTTCGTCTAAAGGGGTTTGAGTAAGTCACACTTATCCACGCTATCCTATGCCAATGTTTTTACCCTTTAGGTATGAACTTTGGTCTATAAAGTCTTCTAGAGATATTAAGAGGTTTTAAAACAAAGGTTTATGAACATAATTTAATCAACTCTTCTATAACATCTCTAAATTTTAATATGGAGTACTCGAATTTAGATATATTATAATTTGAAGAGGGCCTAAAGAAAATCCCCCCGACATTCCAGTATTATGAACTAGGATATCATCATCATCCTGAGATTTAGAGATTAATAATAGATGAATAATGGGACTTGCGGCTTTTAAACATTATTTAATAAAGCCACAATATTTTATTTTAAGTCAGATTTAAAAAACTGTTAACAAAATATGTTTATAAAAAATTTACTTTACTTTCCCAAATTTTAATGTTCTTCTTCAAATATATTCGCCATTAGGCGTAATAATCACGAAATTGGACGCCATCTTTAATAAAAACTCTTAGCTAAAATCTACTTCTTCAAGCAAGCCCTTCGGCAAAATTCCTGGTTCCCGGTTTTATTTTCCTATTTATATTGTCAACAATAGGTTATTAAGTGCAATTGGATATTAGTAAACGATAGGTTATTAAGTGCAATTGGTTATTAGTAAACAATAAGTTATTAATTACAATTGGTTATTAGTAAACAATAGGTTATTAAGTGCAATTGGTAATTAGTAAACAATAGGTTATTAAGTGCAATTGGTTATTAGTAAACAATAGGTTATTAAGTGGTTATTAGTAACAATAGGCAGTTGCAATAGGTTACTGAAAAAATATGCCGCATACATAAAAGGTTCACATATTGACATAATTGATTATTAGGGGATAACACCAAACCAGTAATTGACCAATAAGATGAAATATATAATAAGTGCTGAGTTAGGGCCGAATATATTTTTTTAAAAAAACGATAAATATACACTCATACAATCGTTAAATAATTCCCCGACATATGAAAAGATGATCATTTTAGCTCAAAGTATTTTTCTCTGTTTGTGTCCCTTCTAATTCTAATTTGATGAATGAAAGTAGTTTAAAAATAAAACATAAATTGAAATAACTTTAAACAAGTTAAAAGAAGTAGGAAAGTTAGGAGTAATATTTACATAATTACTTTATTGTCTGATGTATCTTATATCAAGATTAAGCTATGCGGAATATATAAAACTCTGTTCATGTATTTCCATTTTAAATTACTTTTTTAGGAGAATAACTTTTTATTAGTCTCTAATTATTATCAAACATTACAGATTCATTTAAAAGAAAAAAAAAACAATAATTGGGTTGATTATGAACAATACAAAGCAGCACGACATTTGTTAGCATACTTTTGTGAAATGGTGCATGATTGGTTAGTAATCTTATTACAAGTAAATGACAGTGTAATCGTTTATCTTTAATATTTCCGCATGGTCGGAACTCAGAAGAAGGTATCGATGTTTAAATGATTTTAATTCCTTGATGGTAGCGTATCGTGTTGGCTAGTGTAGTAATAACGGTGATCCATTATTGGGATGAGCCACACACGACGTACCCTGGTCCTAGCGCGTCCAGGTAGCCCGAGACTTAATTTATCATTATTCCTGAGGGGGCTCCTATTCATTTTGATTCTTTTTTTGTAGCCGGTGGCTCCGTGGCTCGTTTGGCCTCACGAAATTACACCTCGACCTGTCATCGCCGCATAATTTCCAAAGCATAATCGGAACGAAACGGTGTTTGTTTTTCCGGCAGTGTCTTTTTTGTATGTTTTTTAATAAAAGGGATTGAGTCGGGTATATAAATACGAGGGACAGGTGGGGTGAAAAAGCCCCTAGGCCACTCCGCGGGGGGGTAATGATATTTTAGGTGGAGGGGAGGTATTTGTTGGTTTTTCTGAGGCATAACCCTGTATTAGACATGATTACATAAGGACTAGAAGGAAAGCAAGGTATCCAGCTGCGGGACCACCTGCTACCCTAGCTCTCCGCAATTAGAACAATTTTCATCAATAATCATTAAACTGTCTTACAAGTATCTTCTGGTTTTGTAACGACATCATTGCTGCGACTCACTCCCGGGCCTACTTGTAGGCACTACTCCATCTTGTTGAACAACCTCCCTAATAGCTCTGTAGTCAAATTACAATTCAATTTGTTCAAAATTACTATTACTTTTTCCTCCTCTTATATGTTTTATTTTTATTTGTTTGCAAAAGGTATAAATGTGTAGATAAACACAGATTCTAAGATTAATAACAAACATTTGCAGAAACTTTTCTATATGCATTTAATTGAGTATATCTTATAAAAATTAAATTCTATTATAACTTAACATGAAACACAACCCATGTATATATAAATAAAAAGGAATAAATATGCTGTATGCTATTATATCATTACAATATGTAAGGTTTTTAATCATATAAAAAGATGTAACCATTGCTAACAGAAATAAAATGTTATTACGGAGAAAATAATATTACATTTTATTTCACTCGAATAAACAATTTTAAAAAATCTCTTTAAAAATGCTTTAAGAAGCATTGAGTATTTTTTAATTTACGTAATAATATGTAAAAAAAAGTGCTTCTTTCATTGTTTTTTTTTTTTTTTTTTTTTTTTTTTTTTTTCATATATATAAATTTAAATCAAATTTTAATATACAAATTTTAACAAGCCATATTGTTGACTGGGTTGGCATCGAATTACAATTAATGGTCAATATTAAGCACTTCTGAGGGCATGATGCTCATGAAGCTTTACAATCAATGATTTATCGCCTGACGAAGAGACGCCGAACCGGCTAGTATATATATATATAGGTTCCTGTGTGTCCCCGGATCCATAAATGCTACATGGGGTCCCGGGTAGCCAATTCATATTTACGCGAAAAAAACACTTATAATGGTAGGAGGTGTTAGAGCTACCAAATTCTACCTTCAAAAAATGATGAAAATACTTACTTCATTAATTCTCGAAATTTGGTCCAGTTTCCTCTTGCACGATTTTAGAAAATTGTACATTTTTTTGAGCAGGGTAAATTTTGAACAAAAAGTAATATTATAATCATTCTTAATTTAAGAACACGGAGGGCATTTTATGAGGAGTGATATTTCTTCGAAAAATATTTTTTTTTGTCTTTGTAACTACACACAGATTGACAACTTATAGATCCTGGGGCACCCTTTACATACATACAGGGTGCTTTAAAATGAAGCGAATATTTAAGGGGGACTGATTCCTAGGACTATCTTAACAATAATTATACCTTAGACAGTGGCGTAACAATGGGCCCTTGCAGGCGTGCCAGGGGGCTCCCAAATCCAATGTACCAATGTCGATGGGGGCCCCCTTAAGAGCATTTTAGAATCTAACTACCTTGGAATCATACTTCTATAATATTGTCAGGGGTCCCCTTCAGTTCTGAACGTAGCAAATCTTGTTTTTTAATACCTTCATGATGTATGATGTGGGCAAGCTTATTAAGAGTACAGTAATTATTGTTATGTTAACTTTTGTCATAATTTCATTTAAGAGAGAAGTAAAATGGAAAAATCATGAAAATTATTTTTAATTAAAGATTAGCAGTACTAGTATTCTTGATCCGAATAGAATGAAAATTCGTATACATACCTTATTTTATGCCAAAAAAAGCTAGTGACATTTTTTTTTTTTTAATAAATTTATTAGTTCTTTGGGTTCAAAAGGTACCAAAATATGTTATAAGCTAAGGTTTAAGTAAAAAAAGAATTGTTTTGTTTGTAATGCATTTATTAGGCCGGCTGAAATCTATTAGTGAGAAGAAAATATGGTAAAGATGGCATTATTGAATTAGTTGCCTAAACGTCGGCCATGAGAAGATTATTCCGAACTCCCGAGATGAGTGAAGGAGCTACCTACGGTCGAGCTGAGTAGGGTGTTATATATATATATATATATATATATATATATATATATATATATATATATACACACACATATATATATATATATATATATATATATATATATATATATATATACACACACATATATATATATATATATATATATATATATATATATATATATATATATATATATATATATATATATATATATATATATATATATATATATATATATATATATGTATATATATATTATACATATATATATGTTTTATGTTTTATGTGAAAATGAACTTACATTTAAAAAATACATCTATTTTGGCAAAATAAATAAATTCGTTTTTCACCCTATAATTGAATTCTTCTGGGACCCGGGCGAGAATTCGTGAGCTCATTTTCATTTGAATTTGATTCAATTCGGTTTTGCCGTTATTTTTCCTTCATCATTAATTCTCATGAAGTCTTCGCTTCGGACAAAAATGAAATAAAAAAATTCATATTAATAAACAGAAATTTTTCTTTCAGTACCCAAGTTTTTTCCTTTTTTTATAAATAAACGGATAATTTATTTGTAGAAAAATAAAAAAATAATAATATTATCGGTGATTTGTCCAAATTTCAACTTTTTAAGATTTTATAAATTTATGAAAAGTAAATTGGATAAATAATAATTTACGACTTTCATGACCAAATATGGAGCCGACTCAAAAAACCCTTGAAAATAATTGGTATACAAAAAATTATACGACACAAATCGAGGGTTCAGAGGGTCGTATCACGATACGGGGCGCCTATTACATTAACATATGATATGTGTATTAGGGTGGGTCGAAAAAACAAAATTTTTGAAAATTCAAAAAACGCCCCTCCAGAAACTTGCCATATTGGAAGAAAGTCTAGAGGAAAAAATTTGAGCCAAATCGGACTTCACTTAGGTCTCCCGAGGGGGGGTTGAAGTTTAGGAATTTTCGAAATTTGGAAAAATCGCAGCTTTAACAGGGGTTTTTGACATTTTTGCGTGCTAAACTACTTTTAATATATATTTAATGTATATTTTCGTAATCTACGATGCTTATTGTATAATAAAAACCCTTAACATATTACGTAACTTCATTATTTTTTATTATAACATATGACATATATAAATGACTGCTTGAAAACTATAAAATTTAAACATTTTTTCCAGCTCCTAGCTAATTTTTTTATTTTAACCAGTATAGAATCAAAAATAATTACCAGAGCTTACCACGTGGAAGTGGCTGCATTCGAGCTCCTATAGTCCCCCTCTCCCCCCTTTTTTAAATTTTGAAAATTTGACACTTGTCATATATAAATATCATTTAATTTAAAAAAAAAAAAACCCAAATATTATATACTATACAAAACTATTAACAAACATAATATATTTTTATATTCAATTTATCTATTCGTTAAAATCTTTTTTACTTTCGAATCTTGGTATTTTATTTCTATTTATTTGGGTTTGAATAATTTAAAAATGACGATCCCCTGCTTTATGAACTGAAGTGGAGGCTTCTGTGACTAATTTCACACTGCGTTCAACGGCCTGTGTATGACAGGGATATTTTAAGTCAATTTGAGGCTTCCAACCATCTGAAACTGCTGCCATGATCTCTGCTGTGGAAATAAGTTTTGTTAGCGAAGGTTCCGTCACTTTTATTGAGCTCCAGTCTATCATTTCAACATAACTCGTAGCGTCAAAATTAATTTTTGGAACTGTAAAAGCTCTTGCTTCTTTATTTTCAACACGGTTACTTCTCGCAGTGAAGATTCTCTTCCATCCGTCCTTTCGTATTTCAATATTCTCATCAGTCGACTGGCTCAAAGTCGACTACTTCTATGGTTTCGCATTGCAAAAGTTCTGATCCAATAGGTCCTGAAAAGGAGTATGGACCTTTAGTTTTGCCATCTAAATGTTCCACTAGATGACGTGGTGGTAATTCATTGGCATGTAGCTGGCATATAGACCACTAGAGGTTGTCCAAGTCGGCACTCGACAAGTCTTATCACTCCTCTTCTAATGCCTGTGTTCAAGTTGGTCCCATCACAGCCCAGTACCATTAAATTAGAGGTATCTATATTTTTTCTTTGAGGCAGGTAAACATTGAGGAAACCAAACTTTCAGCAGTTCCGCTTATAGGTGAAACAAAATCCAAGTAACTCGAGCCTGGTTCTCGTATGAGCACGACATGTTTTTCTTTCACTTTATATAGCTTTCCGCCTTTTTTGATTGACACTTTAACCGTGTCATCCTTCCTACCATCAAAGTATAAACCTGATAACACAATATCATTTGTTTTTTCTAGTTTCTTAATTTCTTTACACTTCAGTTGTTTCTCTCTACTAATTTTGCTGTGATCAATGACACTACAAGAACTGTCTGGTAGTAAAATTCCTGCGTCATTGAGGGTTATCACCACATGGTTATCACTGATGCCGCTCTTTTTGAAACTCTTGTTCTTACGGCTACTTCTGCTAAAGTTGGAAGAGATATCCTCATTTGAGTATATCTTTTTTATTTGATTATATAAGTAGGTGTCTCAGAAAAAATCCTTTTTTGCGAGCAACTGATCTCAAACTCAGAATCAGTGGTACTGGCTGGAGTATCAGGCGAAGAAGATAGTGTTTTGGCTGAGTGATCTCTTTTGTTTCGCAAGGCCCTTCTCATTAATTGATCTGAAATCATAACGTCAATTTTTCCAATCACCATATTTCTTGTTGTTCTTTGATCAATCAAAAAATCACACTCGTTTTGTGGAACTTTTTTTTCTCTAGCACACGTACAAAGGGAAAAATCCTTACATTTGCAGGCACTTATGCAGAATAATTTTTGCGAATCTTCAACAAATTGTTTTATTTTATTAGTATTGGAACTTGGTATATTTGTTTTTTTCAATGCACTTTTCTTTAAATCTTCATATTTTTTGTGGTATTTCAAAAGGAGGTTGATCACTCTTCTCTGTGAATTGTTTGGAATGGAAGCTTTTAACCAAATTTGAATAATTTTTTCAAAAAACTTTTTTTTGGAAATAATAGATTTTTTGTATATATGTCATGTGTTATAATAACAAATAATGAAGTTACGTAATATTTTAAGGGTTTTTATTATACAATAAACATTGTAGATTACGAAAATATACATTAAATATATATTAAAGTAGTTTAGCACGCAAAAATGTCGAAAAACCCTGATAAAGCTGTGATTTTTCCAAATTTGGAAAATTCCTAAGCTTTGACCCCCCCTCGGGAGACCTAAGTGAAGTCCGATTTGGCTCAAATTTTTTCCTCGGGACTTTCTTCCAATATGGCAAGTTTCTGGAGGGGCGTTTTTTGAATTATCAAAAATTTTGTTTTTTCGACCCACCCTAATGTGTATGCCCTTAACATACTGGCCATTACCTACAATTTGCTGGTAGAAAATGCATTTCCATACCAACTTTCTCCATTCTGTGCCATCACGAGCTTATTTTACTAACCTTATTTTCTCCTCATTTCATTTTATTTAATTTTTTTTTATTAAAAAAAATTGTTTGTATAATAATTCAGTTAATGAAATGTGCGAGCAGATTATTTTTTCTACAGAGGCAGAAGGTTTATTAATTTTTGATTTTTTTATCCGTTTTATTTTCCTTTTCATTAAATTAAATTTGAAACAGTTCTTCCTCAAATGCTGCGTATAATATTCCTTCTTTTCCCTCTGATAAAAGGGTGTAGAGATTTATTTTATACCCAATTTTTTTATTCCTATTAATAATATTTCACATTTATTAAAGTAATAAGTGAAAAAAGTATATATATATTTTGAAAATATAATATCTTTGATTATTAAAAAGGTAGTGTGCATAAACCTGAAATTTTATTTAAACCCTTTTTACTATAAAGTTTTGTTTTGATTTCAGATTTTTTGTTTGTGTACTGGAATATACATATTGCCGTATAAGGCAATGAAACTTAACTACTGAAGTCAACACTCTAATATTTAATCTCAACTCTTGTAATAAAGGTTTGTGAGTGAGTATTTATTCAACAATAATATGACATTGTTAGTAATTATTATAAAAGTAAACGTTTGTTAATATAATATGATGGATATATTTACATTCAAATTTATGAAATAAATCATAGGTAACAACTCATTACTCATATAAAAAATGCTTGAAGTAGTTAGATCATTCGTTGGTTTCATTTAATAAAAATATCAACTCAAAAATTACAATAAATTTAATTATTTATGAAGTTTTGTTAGGGATCCATGGAATCAGATGTTATTAAAAGAAGAACCATTCTTTAGAATAATATTATTCTAAATTAAATATATACAGCGAGTTTAAATTTTTATTTGATTTAATTTTAACTTCCTTTCTATAGGATATTAATTGACTGAACGTAGTGAGGTCTATATTTGTATTTAACTTCTCTAGACTAGACCATAAGTCATTTCGTCTGCAAATGTTTGTTACGGAGTTACGACCAAACGCTTGTTCCATTTTCTTCAAATTTAGCAAATATGTTCCTTAAATTCTTTAAATGTAATTCGATATATATATTATGTATTTTTTTTTTTTTTTTTTTTTTAAATTTATATTTTTTTTTTTTCTTAGAATTTGTGATTGATATTCGAAGAAGTTAAAAATCTATCTAAGTTAATTAAAAAAATATATATTTATTAAAAATATATTTATTTAAGCCTATTATTTATTTTAAAAAATATTTAAGCCAGCAGTTGATTTTTCCCTAAAAAGAATCTTTCACTTAGACAAGTCTCGAATCACAAACTTCGCAACATTCATTTTTTATTCATCCAAGCCAATTTACTCTACCACGCCTAAAGAACTTTCACTTCAAAGAACCATTATTTTTTTCTTGAAATTTGGTATGGATACTACTTGAAGTCATAAAGTCATTCTTTTTAGGAAATTAAAGAGGTTTTGTCAGAATTCTACTTAAAATCAACAGGAGGTTTGAAATTAAACTTTACCCCCCCCCCTCTCCCCGGATAATGTTTAAAAATAAATATTAATATTATTTTAATAGACGCTTAGATAAATTATTGTCAAACATAATTCAGAATTATTATTATGGGAAAAGAAAATATTTTATGACTTGTTTTAAAGCCGTAGATTTAAAGCACAACAAATAGATATTCACAATGAATAGTAAACAATAGGTACTGACGTTTGATTTTGAATGCTAACACTATTATAGTTATAGCGTAAAAGGAAAATCATAAAATTAGTTTCAACGAATAATTTTCTAAATGAACATAACTCATAAAACTTAAACATCGCCTACCTCTATTATGCAAGAACAAATTTACCAATATTCCCATGGTTTGAACTATTTTCATTTAGTCAGTAAAGGAATATTATCCCTCACGATTTTACTAGATTAAATTAATTGTGTGGATGGTTAAAGCTATTGACAAGAAATCGTGTTATGTTATTCTGACATTTAAATTTAAATAATCGGTCGAATAAATACTTCCTCTGTATTTTCTCTATTCACCTCAAAGTAAACATTGCTTGAGAGCTTAAAGGTAATATATTGTACAATCAAAACACTAGAATCAAGCTTTCACTAGTCATTGACCAACAGTGTATACTAATCTATTCTCACACACATTAACTTAAATAATTATTTGTGCAAAGATTAAGCTAATTGTATAATAAATTACTCATTATGTGATTTCTATCTAATAATGATTCATTCGGAATAGGTATTTAGGTTCTACTTATAACACGTAAACTACAACAGGTTTCACGCTTACAAATTTATTGTAATAGTGAAACTTTTAATTATAATATGCTACAACAAAATCATAAGATGTCTCAGTGTTTTGTTTCCACTTAAACTTTTTTTTACAAATATAACTATATGAATACAGTGTGATTCATGTTCAGTGTAAAATAATAAAAAAAGTATATTAATGTTATAGGCCATCCTAAATGGAACAAAAAAGTCCCCATGAACTACCTCGATTTGTACTCTTTCGTCAGCCATAGCCACTTTAAAATTTGCATGACTTTTTAAGTATAATGTTTATTTATTACTTTCTACTAAGCCTAAGTCAGAAAAATAAACCAAACACCAATTTAAAGATCACACAATTCCCTTTAAAATTTAAAATACAATTATTTACTTGTTTTCCTAACCTTTTTTTTTAATAAACTGATATATCACATAAGCATATATAAACTATTTTATTTGCTTCAATTTGAAATTCCATATGACTGAAATTTGTCCAGGAATACGCAGACATAAATGTTTTGCACTCTAGATTGACCACAATGATTTCCTTATCTTCGATAAGCTCGGATGCAAAAATGAATACCAAGACACGAATAAAACAAAACCAACAATATCATCAAATAAACAGGTGTGTACTAGTCAGCACACAGCGAGGGACCGTAGGCAACACTGTATTGTTTAAGTAGTACCCTTATTGATGGTGTTTTTAGGGTTTTGTAGATTCTTCTCAAAACCCTTATGCCGAGGGTGATGTGTCCGTCTGTCCGTCGCTCTTTGGTTCATAGGGCCCGAACCGTTTAAGCTAAAGAGCTGAAATTTGAAATACTGGTGCAACTTTTTGACCCAACCACAGGAAAAAACTCAATTTTGGGCGCGAAAATTTGAAGTGCGCCAAAAATTTTATTTTTTTAAAATTTTAAGTTGGGTATCAAATGAAAGCTGCCGAAGAGAGGGACGCAAAGATATATATACATTTTTAAATTTTGCATTCCTTATTGGGTAAAAAAATCAAAATATACCCAAAAAAAATCCCCCCCCCAACCACTATACTTCGGCTGGTCCTAAAATGTCGAAATAATTCATGCTAATACCTTATTGTGGGGCGATGAAAATTCCGGGAGTTCATCCCAAAGTTTAAAAAATTGCCAATTTTGGACGCGAAAATTTGAAGTGCGCCAAAAATTTTATTTTTTTTTAAATTTTAAGTTGGGTATCAAATGAAAAAATGAATTTTTCTAGTCGTAATTGCCGATGAAAAACATTGTGACCCCCCGGGGGATCGAACCCAGACCCTTGAGATCGAAGAATAAAATCATAATTACATAACGGGCATGCTTAATCTTCTACAAAACCCTAAAAAGTACTTGGACGCAAGTACTTCCCTGTGATTTTTTAAAATGCTAAAAAGCTTACTTTGAACTATCCTATGGGTCTGATATTCTCAAAACACATAAACAAACTTCTGATCAAGTATTTTATTTTCCACTGAACCGGACTACAAACATATAAATACATTGAAAAGACCATAATAAAAAAGAAGGTATTTTGTCAATAAAAAATAAAATAATTTTTTTGCGAAATTTCCAAAAAGTGGTATCTTTTCTTTTGGTCGAAAAATGGTCAGGAATTTTTTCAGATTTTTTCCACTGCACATAAGTGAGATAGAGGGGGGGGGGGGGGCACTTTTTTACCCACTTCAAACTCGCCTACGCTCGCCCTATCAAAGCTTATAACCAAAAATTATATATTGAGTTTTTAAGTCGTTTTTGGGTAAAAACAAAAACTTCTACTACTTCATCTCAACGGTAACCTCATTAACCAAACTCATTAACCTGGTCATCTTCAGACCTTAGATTGAGATCGTTATAATTTTTTTTTATTTCACCATTATATTTTGGTTTGTCACTAATTGTCTTATATTTAATAATTTTAAAAGTGCAATTAATATTTATAAATCTATTTAAACAAACATAAAAAACACATAATTAATATTAAACAATTTTAATTTTTATAAATTAGACATAACTAAATAAATTATGTGCAGCATGGTATTGATTATGGTAACCTACTCAAGTATATTATTTTTATCTGATTACTAGTCTAGAAGTTGGCGCTGTGTGTAAATAACAATTAAAACAATATAATTATTACATATTTATTATTTTATAATTTCGTATTTTCGTAGAAGTAGGTTATATTATTTTTTAAGCATTTTTAATTATTCTATTATATACTACCATCAATTTTAGTTACAATGAGTCTATGTACCAAATTTAAGTCCTTTAATCCACTGGATGCTAAGATAATAATATCTGATTAAATCCAAGATGGCGGCCATATTTTGAAGTAAAAGTACCTTTAATTTTCTTCTTTAGCTACTATAGGTCTATGTACCAAATTTCAGATCTCTAGCTCCCCTAGAAGCTGAGATAGGTAATAGATTTTTATTAAATTCAAGATGGCTGTTATAATTCAATACAGTGGCCATATGTTGAAGTGAAAGTGTCTTTAATTATTTTTTTTAGCTACCATAAGTCTATGCACCAAATTTCAGATCTCTAGGTCCACTGGAAGCTGAGATAATAGAGTATTATTAAACCCAAGATGGCAGTTGTAATTCAATATGGTGGCCATATGTTGAGTGATAGTAACTTTAATTTTCTTCTTTAGCTACCACAAGTCTATGTACCAAATTTTAGATCTCTAGGTCCACTGGACGCTGAGATAATAGAGTGTTATTACATCTAAGATGGCGGATATAATTCAATATGGCGGCCATGTTGAAGTGATAGTACCTTTAATTTTGTTTATTAGCTACCATAAGTCTATGTACCAAATTTCAGATCTCTAGGTCCACTTGAAGCTGAGATAATAGAATGTGAATAAATATATCCAAGATGGCGGCTATTATTCAATACAGTGGCCATATATCGAAATCAAAATGGCCGCACTTTTCTTTTTATGGTACACTCTATCAATGTACCAAATTTAAAATCTCTATGTCAATGGGAAGTAGAAGAATTAATGATCAGTCAGTCACTGTCACTCTTAGTTTTATATAATACAAACCGGATCGGTGCGCTTCGCGCACCTTATCCGTCTAGAAGTTGGCGCTGTGTAAATAATTACTAAAACAATATAATGAATATATCTTTATCGTTACATAATTTCATATTTTAGTAAACGTAGGTTATATATTTTTTTTTTTGTATTTTCATTAATTCTATTTTTTACTACCTTCAATTTTCAATTTTAGTTACAATGAGTCTATGTAACAAATTTAAGAACATTAAATCCACTGGAAGCTAGGATAATATTATCTGATTAAATCCAAGATGGCGGCCATATGTTGAAATGGAAGTACCTTTAATTTTCTTCTTTAGCTACCATGGGTCTATGTACCAAATTTCAGATCTCTAGGTCCCCTAGAAGCTGAGATAATAGAGTTTTAATTTTTTAAGTTTTTGGTAGTTTTCATACTACGGAAATTTAAATTTTTAATTTAAATCAAATTATAATTATTATTAACTACGGGAAACAGACAGTGAAAAACACACTCCTGTGCCGGGATCCCGGCACAGGAGTGTGTTTTTCACTGTCTGTTTCCCGTAGTTAATAATAATTATAATTTGATTTAAAATAGAGTTTTATTAAATTCAAGATGGCGGTTATAATTCAATACAGTGGCCATATGTTGAAGTGAAAGTGTCTTAATTTTTTTTAGCTACCATAAGTCTATGCACCAAATTTCAGATCTCTAGGTCCTCTTGAAGCTGAGATAATAGAATGTGAATAAATCCAAGCGGGCGGCTATAATTCAATATGGTGAACAAATCAAAATGGCCGCACTTTCCTATTTATGGTACACTCTATCTATGTACCAAATTTCAAACCTCTATGTCAATGGGAAGTAGAAGAATTTGTGATGAACAAATCCAAGATGGCGGCTATAATTCAATATGGCAGACATATATAGAAATGGCCGCACTTTTCTATTTATGGTACACTCAATCTATGTATCAAATTTCTAATCTATATGTCAATGGAAAGTAGGAGAATTTTTGATCAGTCAGTCACTGTCACTCTTAGTTTTATATATATAGATAATAGAATTCACAAACTTATTTTTCTAAATAAACATTCATTAGCTTTTCAAGTAAGTAAAAATGTGGTCCCATTAAACAAAAAGGAAAAGGGGCATGTTAATTTAAATCGGACATATCATTCTAAATCGTTATAGTCAATTGTTTGACGTACCAAATAGTTGAAATTTAAATATTTGACATAAGGCATCTATCTTTTTCACAAATTAACAAGAAAATCTCAGATCCTCAGAAAAGGAATTCTTCAAGATGCGATGTAGAAAAATATTCCACCTGCCTTTGACTAAATGAGAGCCAATGTCACCTTTTTTTCCTGCCCTTTTTTGAATCTTAATATTGTTTCTTTTTTTGTAATCCTATTTATTTTATGTTTCTTTTTAGACCCTACGTATAAATATGTCGGTTTGAGAATTTTTCTCGGTGTTTTTGTAGGAAGGTGAAGTATCTTTTTATTTTCCTGTACGGGTTTGGAAGGTTTTTTGAGGCCGTCTCTACTCCATCACTCAATCCTTTGCCTCGCCTTACTTCTCCTTTATCCCGCCTGCACCATTTATCACCATTATTCTCACTACTATGCACTCTAACAGTTTTCTTAATCACGTAGTTTTCCACTCCATTGCTTTCCACCCCGGGAATTACCAGACCTATAATAATTTCAAAACCTGTACTTTACATTTCCCTATTGAAAACTGTTGCAGTTTACTTTTCGTAATAACGAATAATCAAGTCGAGATAATTGTACGATCTTTAAGCTACGTAACTTTTTTTTAACTGAAGAAACGTTGTAATTTAACATTGCGACGTAAAATAATTATCATAAAGCTTCTATACCTGTATTTATTTACTTCCATGAGTAAACAATCGTGAATAAGTCATGCACCAAGTATGAATATAAATGTACAATAAATATTGCTATTCACAAATCCGAAGTGAATTGTATAGATGTTAGTCAACTCTATAAAAAGATTTACCACGGGTAATATAAAATTCCATGATATAAAAATTGACTTTCACCAACACTTAATTTGTAAAGAAACTCATAAGAAATAATTACATCGTACGTAATTTATAAACTTATTTTGTACTAGGACGTTTGTAGGATGAAATATTTCGAGTGATATACCCACAGTTGATATGTGTTACTGCACATTGCATGGCAATACACTATAACTTACTGAGTATTTAAAAGTTTATATGTGTTTTTAAGTAATTCAACCGTATAAACTCAAGAGATGGTTCAATTTGATTTATAACCATGGTAAAAAGAATATTATCTACAGAACAATTAAATCGTCTGAGTTGAAAGCTTCTTCAATACCGAGTGGTCACTAGATGTTAAAGCACAATTTAAAAAAAGGGACTTTATAAACTTCTAAATTAAATTATCTTTTTACTACCAAACAAAAAGAGAAGCATTTAGATCTATTTTATACAGTTGGTAATGGTGGATTTTCCCTTCTCCTATCCGTCTCTTAGTTTTTTTTTCTTAATTTTTTTCCCCTGACTTTATTTTTAAGAGAGCGTCTGTCATAGCGTAAGGTTCTTTTACTACCTCAGGGAGGTTTCACTGCCTTTATGAAATTTTACGACTAAAAAACCCCAAGCAATGCTCCCTAGAACGTTTTGAACGCTTCCCTCATCTAGCTTTATGGCATTTCGGTCAACTAAAAATTTAATTTATAACCGACCCTCTGACTCCCATAGTATAGGTCTAGGACATAACAGTTGATCCGTAATTTATGGATCAACTATTCTCTATTATATTTCCACATTTTAGAGCGTAATTTTTCTGTGTTCTGAGTTGTTCGGCTGCAGGAACCTAACGACGCAGGCAGGATAGAATTCAATTAAAAACCTCCTTAAAGAGCATTAGGTTGTACGTAGTATCATTATGATTTGTATGTAATTCCAAAACCTCTTTTATTTATATATATATATATATATATATATATATATATATATATATATATATATATATATATATATATATATATATATATATATATATATATATATATATATATATATATATATATATATATATATATATAATCAAGTCATTGTTAATTTGTATAAGTACTTATTATGTTTCTGGACACAGATGACAATACAATAGGAGCTGATTTTACTCCTAATGATTTTATTAGGAATTTATTTTATTTTAAAACAACATTTTAAAAAACCAAGCTATTATTCGTATTTTTCTCAGCAAACACTTTCATTTGATACCTATGTCATGGGCGTGCTTAAGAAATAACTAATCCACCATTTTGGGTTGTCCGCCATATTGGATTCTGATTGACATCACTTAGCTAACCATGCATTGTCATCTAAACTAAACGTGTATGCAAAATTTGAATTCAATCGGTTCTTTAAAATTCAGTTGCAAGGTTTGACCCGAACGTACGTACATATATAAATACAAACATTGCAAGTTAAATTAAAGCTTGTAATTAATAATTTTATTTAAAACACATTTTTAAAAACAAGCTTTTATTCGTATTCTACTCAGCAAACCCTTTCATTTGATACCCATATCATGGGCGTGCTAAAAAAATAACTAGTTCACCATCTTGGGATGTTCTCCTTATTGGATTTTGAATGACGTCACTTAGCTAACCATGCATTGTATCGAAACTAAATGTGAATGCAAAATTTCAATTTAATCGGTTGAGAATAACTGCTTTAAAATTCAATTGCAAGATTTGACCCGAACATACATACCAACAAACATTGCAAGTTGAATAAAAGCTTGTAAAAAACCGTGTGGAGTAGACCAGGGATTGACAAACTTTTTTTGGAATGGGCCAGATCGTCAAATATTTAGGCACGGTGGGCTAGGTATTGCAAAGGCATTTATATGACTAATTCTATGCATAGACCAAAAAAATAATAGTTTCAATTAGTGTGTCATTATGGTACGAATGGTCAAATAATGAGAATATTGAAAGTATGGTTGTTTGGGCCTATTTCTATTCCAACTGGGATCAAAATTATTATTAATCAATATTAAATATAATCAGAAGGTTGAAATTTATATGCCTGTGACTTCAATGGTTATTTGTGAGCTCCTTACGATAGAGCATTTGAATTTCTTAAAAATCAGATTATTACTCATTTTTTCAAATAGATTCCTCACGTCCTATTATTGGACGAAAAGTTTTATGAGATTTGGACGTGTTTCGATTCCTAGTGGGATCACATCTATTTTTGTACATAATGCTAGTATCAATTTAGTAATACGGTTTAAATTATGGTACCATCTGTGGGCTATTTGAACAAATTTCATAAGTAGACTGCTAATCTTCATAAAGTAGACTGTTTATTAAAAACATAATTTAGGCTGCAGCTGTAGAAAGGATTGAAAATTAGCCTGCCAATTAGAGCCAATTACCTCTAATTCTATAACATTCTTAAATGATGTTATGCTTTTATAAATCATTATTTCTAATTTTATTTTATCGCTCCATTTTTTAAAAAATATTTCAAAACTGATTTTTTTTTTTTCATGAATAAAAGTACCTATTTAGTAAAAGAGCGCTGACGGTTGAAATTAATATGGAACTCCAAGATACCATCCAAATTTGTTAAAAATTAGATGGGTACTTTTAAAGATATAGGTGTAAGTAAATGTATGTTTGCGAGCATCTGAAAGAGAAATAAATGCCCACAGAAGATTAAAACTTACTTGGCACCATCCAACTTATGATCTACCATCCAAATTGCATTAAAATCGGAAGATTATAGTTTTCTTTGGATTTGTTGGTTTGCCAAATTTGAGGACTGAAAAACAGACCGAAAGACAGACTCAAGACCAAAAATGTTCCCTGATATCTAAAAAAGATTTCTGTCTTTGACTTTTTCAATTCAGAGACATTAAATTATTTCGCTCTTCAGAACGATCACTTAGCTTCTCTTTCCTTCGGTAAGCTCGGAAGCATAGAAATACTAGTCTATATAAACTTTTTGCCATATTGTTGTTAAATTCCCTGTATAATCGTTGTTAAAATAATAATGTTGTAAACTTATATAAGTAAATCATTTAAACAATATATTTTATCTGCGATCTCTGATTAGATGCGTAGAAAGTGATTCTTTTCGTAATTGTATTCATTGCGCATGCGCTTTCATAATTCTTCACCTCCACGCTGGAGTCTATTTTTCTCTGTCTGTTTCCCGTAGTTAATAATAATTATAATTTGATTTAAATTCTTCACCTTAAAGCATGATTAGCGTTTTTGTTTACATTTAACAAAACAAATTTGCTGTTTGTTTAGTTAAAGTAACTGTGTATATTTAGTTAGAGTGTTTAGTGAGAAACAATGAGTAATTGAAGTGATTAAGACGAAAATGAGAAGAATAATAATACTCCTCCCGAAATAATTAATTCGGCACAAAATACAACTAATGAATTTATGTCATCTTTATCAAAAGAGAAATACGAACTGACATACAGGAAGTTTATTAATTTTTTATTCTGTATTTATATTAAAATCTAACAATCGAAAATTAAGAACGGTACGCAACTGCATTTTGCTTTGCTCGTGTGGTTTCACTGCCCTCGCTGTCGCTCGGGTGCAAAATCCACACTAGGGTGGGCCTTAATAATGAACATTTTTTAATTTTAGCTCCCAACCCCTAACTTTGTGCGAATACATGAGAAAATGATTTTTGAAAAGTTTCAGGTCAATCGGAAAATTTTAAATGGTGCCGCTTTTTATTTGAAAATTGGTATATAAAAAAATCAATAAAATAGCGATTATTTCTATAAAATTTCAAAATATCACGTTTATAATGCAATATTATCCATGATGTTTTATTATTTACATAAATGATATACTTTTATTAACTAATATAACTCAAAAGTAAGGCAATAAGTAAAGAGATAATTTTTTTAGAGATATACATACATAGCAAAATAGTGAAAATTGGGAAAAAAATTTGTTTTTCGTATAAATTTCGTAATTATTTTAATCATATGAACAATATTTAATGCTTTAACATACATTAAATGGTACTACAGGTTATGTGCTTCATATTAATACGTATTAACAATGCATACCTATCATAGTTCTTTTTAAAACTAGTAACATACATACTAGTGGAGTCAATGAAGCTATAACTTAAGCCACATTTTGAACGAAAAAGACCGTCTTTTGAGTTTGAATATCTTTTATGCATTATTTTTTATTTTGGATTGCAAACAAGGAATAAGGGTTTTGGGGGTCGCTGATTACGAATTTGAAGTCAAAAATAAAAAATTAAAAAAATGGCGGCCCTAGGATGGCGGGAAAAATCTTCCGTTTTATACGAAATTCGTGATAATTATACATAAATTAAGAACTAAACATCTAACCAAAGTTTTTTTGTTGGTCGCTGATTATGAATTTAAGGTAACAGTACAAAATAGTAGAAAAAATGTTTGATTTTATTAAAATATTCATAAAGCAATAACGTGCATTGTATAACATACATAATAAAATAGCAAAAATAGTGGATATAAAAAAATTGTAATTATTCCGTTTAAATTTTGATGTTATACATTCAAATATTTAAATTGTTTCTAGATTTTGATGTTAGTTATAGTTTGTTTCAGTATATTCTTTATTGAACCCTTCATTTAGGTACTCTCATCTACCTGACCCCTAATCTGCATTCGTGAGCCCTCGGCCCTGAGGCTCAGGAATGCACACTAATCCTAGTAATCCTTTAATAACATAATACAAAAATAGCAAAAGCAGTGAAATAAAATATATATATATATTATGATAAAATTATAATTCAAACTTCCGGATACATGAAACAAGGAACTTGAAAAAAGGATATTTGAAAGTAAAAATAAGTTGCAAAATGATTTTTTATAAAGTCTTTCGTTTGTAATATTTAATAATGTAATATTTTTGTACATAGTATTACTTTTTTTTTTTTTTTTTTTTTTTTTTTTTTTTCATTGCTTTTGCTATTTTTGCACTATGGTATTGCTTTATTAATATTTTAATAAAATAAAAGATTTTTTTTCACTACTTTGTATTTATATTGTAAAGGATAACTAGGATTAGTGTGCATTCCTGAGCCTCAGGGCCGAGGGCTCAGGAATGCAGATTAGGGGTCAGGTAGATGAGAGTACCTAAATGAAGGGTTCAATAAAGAATATACTGAAACAAACTATAACTAACATCAAAATCTAGAAACAATTTAAATATTTGAATGTGTAACATCAAAATTTAAATGGAATAATTACAATTTTTTTATATCCACTATTTTTGCTATTTTATTATGTATGTTATACAATGCACGTTATTGCTTTATGAATATTTTAATAAAATCAAACATTTTTTCTACTATTTTGCACTGTTACCTTAAATTCATAATCAGCGACCAACAAAAAAACTTTGGTTAGATGTTTAGTTCTTAATTTATGTATAATTATCACGAATTTCGTATAAAACGGAAGATTTTTCCCGCCATCCTAGGACCGCCATTTTCTTTTAATTTTTTATTTTTGACTTCAAATTCGTAATCAGCGACCCCCAAAACCCTTATTCCTTGTTTGCAATCCAAAATAAAAAATAATGCATAAAAGATATTCAAACTCAAAAGACGGTCTTTTTCGTTCAAAATGTGGCTTATGTTATAGCTTCATTGACTCCACTAGTATGTATGTTACTAGTTTTAAAAAGAACTATGATAGGTATGCATTGTTAATACGTATTAATATGAAGCACATAACCTGTAGTACCATTTAATGTATGTTAAAGCATTAAATATTGTTCATATGATTAAAATAATTACGAAATTTATACGAAAAACAAAATTTTTTCCCAATTTTCACTATTTTGCTATGTATGTATATCTCTAAAAAAATTATCTCTTTACTTATTGCCTTACTTTTGAGTTATATTAGTTAATAAAAGTATATCATTTATGTAAATAATAAAACATCACGGATAACATTGCATTATAAACGTGATATTTTGAAATTTTCTAGAAATAATCGCTATTTTATTGATTTTTTTATATACCAATTTTCAAATAAAAAGCGGCACCATTTAAAATTTTCCGATTGACCTGAAACTTTTCAAAAATCATTTTCTCATGTATTCGCACAAAGTTAGGGGTTGGGAGCACAAAATTTCAATATTTTTTTTTTCACCCCTATGATGAAGGCCCACCCTAATCCACACTCGCATACAAAATGCTATTTTCCACACTAGATGCGTAATGTACTATTTCATACTCTCTCTTAACAAGTAAGTTATTTGCATTAATAAAATAAATAAGTTATTAGAATAGTTTAAGTGATCCTTATACAGTAAGATAAGGACATTATCACTGCTGGGTCTAAAAATATCTAAACGTTTTTTAAAGCCAATTAAAAAGAAAAAACAAGGCAGGTCTTTGAGGGGGAGGGGAGGGGGGAAGCTTTGATGTTTTATTGCGAAAAACTCAAAAGTAGTTATTGAACTTAATTCCGTTATTCTTTTGAAATAATCTGTTTGACATTCTTTTTAAAAAAGTGCTTAATCCTTTAACTGCAATGGAAATACTAAACATTTTAAAAGAATTATTCTGGTAATTAACTTGAAATATATCTTAATTTAAAAAGAAACGTTTTACAATTACTTGCACCTATATCTTTAGAAGTACTAATTTTATTTTTAAAAATTTTAGATGTTGTGTGCCCACTGCCCACGGATGGTCCCATATTAATTTAAACCGTCTGCGCTCTTTAAATATTTCCAAATTGATTCATTTCTTCATGAAAACAATCAAAACAATTTTGACACATTAAAAATTAAAGGAGAAAAAAAATGCATTTGACAAAAAATGATTTTTAAAAGCATAACATTATTTAAGGACGTGATTAGACGGAAGGACTATAATTAGCCAATTATAGTCCCATATAACTTTCAACCTTCAGGACCTATTAGTATATCTTCATGCACCAAACATA
This sequence comes from Gerris lacustris, assembly GCA_951217055.1. Lineage (NCBI taxonomy): Eukaryota > Metazoa > Arthropoda > Insecta > Hemiptera > Gerridae > Gerris > Gerris lacustris. Next base: position 59,027,126 of record OX578276.1, on the reverse strand, counting down.
CATTTATTAAACCAATATCTTTAAAAGTAGCTACTCATCTGATTTTAACAGATTTATAATAAAAGTAGGGAAGAAATTAAATAAATTGGACAATAATAGTTTAAAATAGCATTATATAAGTACTTATAGAAAGCGAGGAAGCCATTAGTCACAAGATTATTTTTCTTACAAACTAACAAATTTATAGTCCACAGGCCACCATAAGAAGTGAGTCGCTGATTGATAAAGTTTTCTTACCTTATGGAATCGCTTATTTATGCCTTGTCCACCGATGAATTGGGTATATGGTAACTGGGCGCTGGGCCATTTCTTTTTTGTTGACATACCAAACTTGCCCTTCTGCGGGAACATTGAAAAGAGATAGATAAAGTTTTGATTTTCACAGGATTGTTTAATTAAATTATTTAAGAAACAGTGGTAAAGGTGGCCACCGATAAGAGTGGGCCGTTTTCTTTTCAACGTCCCCGCAAAGCGATATGTTTGAGGCGGTGGACACCCCAAATGGCCCACTCTTATCGGTGGCCACCTTTACCACTGTTTCTTAAATAATTTAATTAAACAATCCTGTGAAAATCAAAACTTTATTTATCTCTTTTCAATGTTCCCGCAGAAGGGCAAGTTTGGTATGTCAACAAAAAAGAAATGGCCCAGCGCCCAGTTACCATATACCCAATTCATCGGTGGACAAGGCATAAATAAGCGATTCCATAAGGTAAGAAAACTTTATCAATCAGCGACTCACTTCTTATGGTGGCCTGTGGACTATTAGCTATATGTATTAGTTTTTTTTTAAGTCTGTTTTAAAATTTATAAGAAAGAATTCTCTATTCTATATTCTTAAGAGTGGGTAATTTATATTCTATTTATATACGTTAAAACTTTGTTTTCAATTCCCGAAAGCAGTTATACATAAGATTACTTGATACTTTATTGTACAATATAACATATCACAGCTTTTTTATAATAAAAAAAGAGAAATTTGTATGTCTCGAGAAAGAGCTGTCATGTGATTCACGAAGACTAGAAACAAAAGCTTGTATATTTTTACCGCAGGCCTGATTCAAGAGGAATTTTCACATAGGAAATGGAAACCTCTTGGTAAAGTCTGCCAAGAAAGCAAAGAACCTTATTTTCCTAGAAACTTGAAAGCAATAAATATAAATAACTTATTCAATCCAGGCGACTGCTATTTTCCTGTTTTTCCACTTCTAGTTTCTTCAAAAATAAATTATTCTTTCCGCCGATATAACTGATAGAATAAACTCTAAACAAAAAATCAACTACTTGGAAAAATGTATTATTTATTCGCCAAAAATATATGTATTTTTTTTATTAATCTCTTATAAACGTTTAAATTGAGAACACATGAAAACTTATTTTGAATATTTGCAGCATACATAAATAATATATATTTCTACATATTTCTATGGGAGTTATAATGCATTATATTTACCATATTTTATAAGATGTAAGACATATAAAATAAAAAATATAATTTGAGTTGTTTTTAATCCATAAATAAACAATTTTCAAACAACGCAATTGTCATAAGTTTCCATAGTTTAACTATAAACAAATTACATATAAAACTTTTTTTCACATATTTATTTTAATATAATGTGGTAACAAAGATATTGCCATGCTTAACTATATGCCAATATATGTGAGCAGAATGACATTCTGTCATGCTTCAATGTTCCCTTCGTTCGAGACCTAGCAGTTTTCCGATATCAGACTTTTCATAGTTCCCTAGCTTCCCATCCTAATCCTTTAGTACAATCCCTCTCCTCCCGCACGATACCAAGTAACCCTCCTCGCCGTCTTAAAAGGCTGTGGCCTCGCGATCACCTACGCGATTAGGAATTATGTTTATGAAATTATGTTTATGTTTTCTTTTAAAATGTTAACAAGCTAGGGAGTACAACTACTGAGTTGCTTCTCCCACCATGACATCATGTTCTTGTGTATACTTAATTAACAATGTTACTTGTTACATTTTTTTTTATGTAGTTGTAATATTCTTTACAAATAAAAAAAAAAAAAAAAAAAAAAAAAAAAAGAATGACATTAAGGCATTGGAATAAATTTTACATTCCAAAATGTGTGACAGAAATTGTATATAAACAACAGTAAAAATTTCCGTTATACTTCGACGGTAACTAGCCTCCGAATTTCAAAAAAAAAAAAAATAATTTGTACAGATCATTAAATAAATATAAAATTGGTCCAGAACAACTCAGACTAACATTCTCCTTCAATCTCGGTCCCAGATTTCAAAAAACCTTTTGTTTTCGATTTTCAACAAAATCAGATTTATTTTCATCAATATCTCGAAAATGAGATTTTTCTCGGAAAAACAGCTTATTTATATTGTTAGATTCGAATTTTAATGGACTACATTTTAGAATGTTTTAATCAAAATCGTCGGAATCTTTTTCGAGAAAATCATTGTTCTTTCAGAGTTTTTGGGGGATAGCGCCCCCAAATTTGGAGCTAAAATACATATCTCGATTTCTCTCGGGAAATGATTTTTCATAATCGGCCCAGTAGTTTAGGCTTCATGCGTCTGCACAGACGACAGACAGACATTTCTTTGAAAAACACTTTTTTGGACTCGTTTGGAAACGTGTAAATCCATCAAAATCTAAAAATCAAATATTGTTATCTCTTTATAAGAGAAATTAAAAACTAATAACTCAAATTTTAGTTTTATAACGTTAAACTTAAGTTATAGATATTTTCCTAACCAGTTAATCTCTTCAAAACGAGACCCAACAAATAGGACAAGGAACTAACTTTTAGTAAAGATTTTATATTGAAAAATAAAAATTTATGATCCCATTGTTTTATTTTTTTCATTTACGGAGTATATACAGAGAGAAAGTATAGTGATGGTGAAAACATGAGTCCAGAAAAGAGGATTTTAATAATATCTTTCTGTCGTCTGCAGTTTGTGCAGACGCGTAGAAGAAAGAGATTACATACATGCTCCGAAAAATTACAGCCTGTAGCAAAATCGATACATTTATTTTAGCGCTAAAATCTCTGAAGCAACATTATTCCCACAATTTTTTAATAAAATGTTTAAAAATGCAATCCATTCATATAAGAATCAAACCGTATATGCCGTTTTGGAAGAAATCTAGTTTCCGAGTGAAATTAAATGTAATTTAGCAGAAATTCAAAATTTTATGTTACTTACTACTTGCGAAATTCAGTAGCATTTCTTCTCTTTTGTTCCTTGCAGAAAATCAAAAGAAAATTATAGAACCACCACCTGTTGAAAACTTTTTCAATATGTTGTAAATATTCTTTGACATGTATCTTAAGGCCCCCATACACCAGCAACCCTGATGTCGGGCAAATTTAGGCCACACACGTCAAACATCATGTTTGCCCAAACAGACAGCCCCATACACGGTCAAAATGTTTGCGCAAACATTTTGACCGTGTATGGGGGCCTTAACATATTAAGTGAAAATTTCCGCGAAAATATTTTACGACAAAATATAATAATTTAAAAAAATTAATTTTCATAAATATTGCTTCTGGCATAGAAATAAATCTGGAAACATAAATAGCAGTTATGGCTTGAGTAAGAATGCGGCGCAGGTTAGAACCAACCTTGTAGAAAAGTAGATTAAAATTCAAACCTGGGTTTGATTTGAGTTGAAGGTTGAAGGCTGTGAGGCCCTGCTTGGAAGCGTCTCCATATTGAAAGGCGCTTTTCTAATTCAATTAGTTATCAAACATTGGGTTGCCTTGGCGCGTGCTGTAACGCATGCAAATCCGGCATTATGGTAACATCCCTCGTCAACTTGCTAATAAACTCACATTAGCATTTAATACCCAAGGCGTCCCAGACTCTCCCTACATATATTAAATCTCCAAATACCCCAGTTTTGGACAGGCCTCCCCCTTCCCATAACTTTACCTAAACTTTTATAGGTGTATCCGATTTAAATTCAATTAGTCTTCATCTGTATCAAAAGGATTGGAAATTCCCTTACAATATTAAGTTACTTGAACTCTACCAAATATGCAACAGATTAACCTTGATTTTAATTATCCTTGTAAAATTAAAAATAATAAAAAAGTACAATTAAAATTTCTCCAGTGGACATTTTAATAATAGCTTTATATGCTGGTTAACGAAGTGTGCAAAACTCAAATGAGGTGGTTAGAACAATATAACCGCAGATCAACAAACGATGAATAATTAAAACAGGTATGCATGAACTAGTTAATATAGTAGTCAGGCAATAACGACATCAATTATTATTAATTCAAAATTTTTATTTTGTGAAAAAAATCAATAATGCTATGAAATAAATACAGATACATCTCAGAATTAGAATTAAATTAAATGCAGATCTTATGCAGTATTATTATTAAAAGAGTGCATGCTTCCAAAATTGGCAGAACCAAATCTATAAATGGTGAGGGAAACAAAGGGACTAGTTTTAATCATGTATCTAAATCCCCTCCCTTCCCCTCCCCCCAACCACACTGCTCTACCTCTACGTAAAACTTTTGCTAAATTGGTTCCGCTATAGCCAAGAAGAAATCTAGGAAGTTAAACACTTAGTTATAAAAAACAATAAGATGTTCAATCTCTAATTTTATATGTTTTTATTTGCAATTAATTTAGTAATACGAACTGATGCAGTATAACTGCAGTACCTAATAATTAGTTTAAATTAAATTAAAAACACTATTAAACTTAAAAAATAGTCTGGAATTTATTGTGGCACATAGCTTCCTCATGTCCTATCTTGTACTTACTTATATTTTTAATGTGCGCAGAGGATTGATATTAATATGGGATCAAAATATGCGGCTAATTGTGACACCCTAAAAATTACATTTAAATTGAACGAGATGTTTTTTAAGAAATTGTGGTTCAAATATTGTAGAAGGACATACCGAACGACCGATGGACAGAGACGAAATTCGTGAAGTTTTTAACGGAGAGTGTTAGAAAGTTTTGAATTTGGAGAAAAAAAAAAAAATGTCAGAACGATTACAGAAAGCCGTTATCCTAGGTTAGATTGATACAACAATGTAATAACAGCTTACAATAATTATACCTAATATTAATACATTCGTTAAGTTAAAAAATGAAGTACATTTTTTTATAACAAAATGTACTTGTTGCGTTCTCTTGAAAATAATTTTAATTAAGAAAAGAACGAAAAGGTACTGTAAAACCTCTGGTTTTTTAAGGTTAATCAGTAAAGAAGAGTAAAATTAAAACATTATACTGGCAAAAAATATAATTTAATCATTAAACGGGTTCAAGATATGAACTCCTCCCCCCTTCCTCTTTATCATGCATTGAAAGGAACAAAGTATTTATAATGGAAATAAGGTAGAATTAGTTTAAAACAACGATTTACTAAAAATCAATATTCAGAATAGACTAAATTGCTTGGCCACTTTTCATTTTTAGGGTTTCGAGGTCGTCCTAGAAACTCTTATGCTTTTGGTAGTTCGTCCGTCCGTCCGTCGCATCTTGGAGTATATCTCCCGACCTACTAAAGCTATAGACTTGAAATTTGGTATACAAGTTAAACTTATTTGCTAAATGACTTAAACACTCCAAATTTCTGCGATCTGCGATCAATTGCGAATAGATCGCAATATTTTATATTTTTTGTAATTTTCAAGTGTGGCATCATTTCAAAGGTATTGAAATGTAGATTACAAATATATATCGCGTTTCCAAAATGGCGGCCATTTTACCCCCCAAAAAATTAAAACAAACCCAAAATGTACCCCCTTGCACTATCCCATTAGAATAGGTCCTAAAATAAGGCCAAAATACATAGATATATATCTCTGTGGTCCAATGAAATTTCCGGGAGTTGATCTAAAAAAAGTCATATTATAAAATGTTTAGGGGGCCGTAACTATGGAGCCCCAAAATTTTTGTCATTTAAAAATTCTAAGTTGGGTATCATTTTAAAGGTATTGAAATTTGGTTCACAAAAATATATCGTGTTTCCAAAATAGCGGCCTTTTAAAAATAATGTCCCCCTCGCCTACTACCCCATTAGGACAGGTCCTTAAGATAAGGAAAAATACAAAAACAAATTTCTGTTTAAACAAAATAAATAAATAAATAATAATAATGTACTCATTAATTCTTATGACCGAAGAAACCCTTTTAGTAACTTGCTGGCAAGTACTTGACGGGATTTTTTAAATAATTTAACTTAAAATAAAGTATTATCACTCCAATTAACATATCAACACAAAATTCATTACATAATCATAATTTCAAATATACAGATAAGCTATTATTATGCCAAGTAACATCGTGCATGGAAATGAGTATTGTTTCCATTGGTATACATAAAATAACGAAGAATAAATAACCCAATGATTAAAAAAATAAAATAAATATGCAAAATTGAAGTGGAAAATATAAATGGAGGAATAGTGTTATTGTAAGAATTTAAATTATTCTGCTAGGACCTAAGGCAAGTATTATTATGTAGGTATAAATAATTTTAACTTGGTTCATTGTACAGAAATTATACCCTCTTATTATCATAATTAATATTAATATGCATTACTTTTAGTTTTCTTAAACTTTTACAATAAAAGAAAATACTGCATTAAAATAGAATTTTAGTTATAATTTTAACATTAAAATACACATTCAACTGAATTAAAAAAATGTATTTCTGAAAAAAAAAAGTTTAACAATTACTGCTTAAAAACATTTTTTAGAATACATTTCAGGTCTCTCCGACAATTTATTCCCATTATTATTCTACTTTGAGTGAAAAATTCCCGTAATGGCCCATTTAGATGAATGAATTGAGTGTGAATATTATTATTTTATATTTTTTCTCTTGTTGCCGGAAAAGGCCAGGGTTAGTTTAGGACGAGGAAAAGACCACAGAAAGGGCCTCGGTAATGCTCTGACTGATATTTCACAGTTTAACCCAGAGCCCTTTCAGAGGAAAATCATCAGGGGAATGGAATAAGACTGGGAGAGCAGTTTAAACTTAATTGAGTGTTTTACCAGAGAAAATTACTTGGTTTTAAGTTTCCTGCAGGTTTTCAAGAGAAAATTCCCAACTCAAACAAACTGCCTATCCCAGAAGCAAAAAAGTTTTGAATCATTGACTTTATAAATATAACTTTATCCAATAAACCTACCTCATTTATTTAAGTTAAGCATCTGAACGGATTATTATTAATATTTATTATGGCTCAAATGATTAAATTATACTGACAATAGTCATTATTGTCATTTTATAAATGTAATTTTTTTTTTTTCTTAATTACGTAAGAAATTTTAAAATAATTCAATTCAATTGCTAGTGAGTTTATATACATTAAATGTGGTATAATTGGAAGAAGATAGAGATAAAAATCAACCTAGAATCAAAGTCACTATTTAAGCTACGACGCCACGCCGCGCTGGGAGAAGTATTTCGAGATTTTGGCAATTAGTCGAGCACCAAAATAGGCCACATTTCGAACGAAGCCGACAGCCCATAGATTTTGATGAAACTTTACATTATATCTCTTCTTTGTTGGGGTAAATCGAAGCCTACAATATTTGCTGTAATGCTTCGGGTGTTTAGTGCCATCAGAATTATTATTATTTTATTATTATTATATATATATATATATATATATATATATATATATATATATATATATATATATATATATATATATATATATATATATATATATATATATATATATATACATGTATACATATATATGTAAGTATATATTAGCAAAGTTCCTCTTTTTATTAAAACTAAAAATACCACTTTGTAATCATAAAGTGTTTAATTACTGCGTTGGTTATAATCAAGGAACTTATTATGTATCACAAAATCTTGGTAGACATAACTTACTTAGTATTTTCTATTAAATATTTACTCATCCTAATAAGACTAAACCCCAATTATACAAGGGCACTATTTACTCCTTTTAAGGACTTCTCGGGGTCCCTTTGTAATTAATTTGTCTTTATCCTAACCTAAAGCTAATGTATTTGCACAATCACCAAGATGCTACCTGTTTCTAGCTAGATATTTAAAGCTATTCAGTGTACATACTTATTTAATAAAAAGAATATAGCTTAATGGGCGTGAGTTTTGTTAGTTTACCTTTAATACCCACTTCCACTTCCCAGCTAAACTGTTTGTGCTAACTAATTTGCTAACTGCTAAAGTAGTTAGTTGTAGTTTAGTGTGGCTTTTCGTAATCTTTCCTCAGAATACGAATCATGCGCCAAAGAATCATCTAATCCTGGGCTTTTAATAGAGGTTAAACTACCCACCAGAATATTATAACCTTCAAATTTTTATACATATAGGTATTTCTATACCTATTATAAATGAATATCTCTAGGTAAATATTTCTAAATAAATAATAATGATAGGTTAAAACTCAATTAGAAGTCTACTTATTTTAAAGAACTACCCGAGTCTAGGAAGGTTATTTTAACCATTTTGATAATATACATACTTAACACTAATTAAGAAATTACGTTTCACGAATGAAACCATTTACAATTTCAAACTTCGGTCAGTTTGTTTCCAAATGTCAGTTTGAACATTTAAAAATCATATAACTTCTGTTCTGATTAACGCAGAATAAATTAATAACATTCTTACTTTTACCACCAATAAAAAAAAACCATATATCAGATTTTGATTAAATTTAGGTGATTTTATTAGCCTATTGTTGGTCCGATGTTCATCTTAAATTTCTGCACTCCTGATTTGTCGTCTGTATACGAACAAACATTTATTTACCCATGGTATATTTTTTTAACAAATCTGAAAGGTTCGGTAAAAGTAGTCCACAGATTGTCCCATATTAATTTTAACTGTGTGTACATATTTAATATTGAATAAAATAAATGTGATTCCATTTGGAATTAAAATAGGTTCAAACAACCACAATTTCAATCCCAATGTGACTATTTACCATTAATAAGGCACGAGGAAGCTATGTGCCTCACTGATTGCTAGACTATTTGTATTTCACACATTGGTTAATCTTATTTTCATTACACAAGGCAACGAAATTATTGGGTCTCTAGTGCTGTATTCTTCTTCAACAAGTAGTAAGGCAGAAGAATTGATATTATTATTTAATTTTTTAAATCAATTTTAAAGTCTTACACCTTAGAAAGTGTATTCATTACCCCAAGTTAAAAGTTACACGTATTTAGTATTTAACTATAAATAATAAAAGTGAGACTTTCTTCAAAGTAGTTAATGTGACCAGACATTTCTATTTATCTATACCTAATATTTTACTATACTTATTAACTTTTGCCTGTAAAGCCATAAAAGAAAAAAAATCCAATCGTACGGTATATACACAATACAGGTGATCTTTGAAGTGAAAAATTAGAAACTTGCCAAATGATGTACCGAGATAGCACGTCGTAAATCACACCCGGAATCAATGAGCTGTAGACAAAAGCTTAGAGCTTTCAAACCTTCTGTACTCAACCTGCGTGTTTGAGGGTTTCTTTATGAAAACAAAATTGTGTAGCAAGTTATAAAAAATGCCATGTAAAAAATAGGATTCAGAATTGAAGTAAGAATAAATTAAAATACAGTTTTTAATTATTATTACTCTATAGTATGAAATTTTGAAGACTATAACGAAGAATAACATATCAAGGTTAAAAATGACAAGTTTGTTGTAACAACGTTATTATGGAGGGTAAAATTAACATTTTAATGAGGTTTTCGTATAATAATCACAAAATATTGCTAATTGTAAATTATTCATGTATAAATATTTGACATATTTAATTTTAATTATTATTATTATTTTATTTTATTTTATTTTTTTCAGATAAACAAACTTATTTTTTAACGAAATGCGCATACGGTAATAAGCACTAAAGCTGGAGAAAATTCACTAATGAATGAACTGCTTCACAATATGCCAGGTGCAATAATTTATTATTGAGAAGAAATAGAAATGTTATTTTTAAATAATCACTTACGCTGGTTTTAGGTTTTACTGATTATATATTCTGGAAAGTTACTGAATAATGTATGTATTGTCATAAATAAAATAATATTTTCAATTGGAAAAAATAATTTTGTTAGTACTTGCAAAATATTTATGAAAAACAAACTCAATTATTTCAAGATCAATAGCTTAAATGAGAAAGAATATTATTTAATATGTGAAGAGTTTCAGTTCACAAACATTACTTCAGTAAGAACCACTAACTAATGACGTACTTACTAATTTTTTTAAACACAATTGATGTTTATGCAATAAATATCACATATCATAAGGTTTTGTCCTAAATCACGCATGGAATCTTCTGCTCGTGTGCAAGGTATCGCCAAAGGCACGATTTAACAAGTATGTAATACGAAGTAACAAATGCTATGAGGTTTCAAATGCAACGTATAACCAACTTCACAGGTGAACGAGCTCGAATTCAAATAAAGCAATTAGTCAAGCGGCCCACCTTATCCTCGGAGGTTTCGCCTCTTATTTATCTTACACGGAAAGCGTTTAGGTAGGCATCGAATCCGGACAAGATTAACTGGAATAAAGGAGATTTAAATAAACAAAAAAAAATACTTATAACAATCAAACGTTCAGGATCGTTAAGGCTAGAAACATTCGAAACAATCAAGTCTCCACTTGAATAATGGGTGAAAAAATATAATAAAATCAATTAAAGGGATTGTGATAGGGCGGACTAAGTGGTGGCGATAATGAATGGTAATGGGGCGGCGGGACGGGCGGATCGGGTATTCAAATCAGGTCCGGGCCGGGTCGGTAGTGTCTGGGACACGGGAGCAACCAGACACCGTATAATAAATTAGTGGCCCGTAGGGCGGCAAGAGCAATCCTACCGCCGGCTACCGGGGACAAAGGGGCATTTTCCCATTGGGCAGGAGGTTTCTAGCGAGCATCACACGCTGCCACTCTGTGCAAACCTTTCGTCCTTTACAAATAGTCCGGGAATACCGTCCCACCCTGTTTTAACTCGGATGAGCGATCAGACGTCCACTACACTTGACTCGGTTACACGTAACATCTAGCTGATTTCATTTCTCCCTGTTAACTCACGGCTGTGCAGTAGGGTCCAGGTGTCGGCACTTCACGTCCAGTCCCGGCTCGTACTCTCCTTTGTTTCACACCTCTCCTCCTGGTCCCTGTTTGCGGTCGGACCGTCTCCAAACAGCATACACTCGCTCCCCTGCCTTCGGGGCACGTCACATAAAACAACCCCTACAAGCACCATCCAATTTATTTGTAACTCATACGGGCTTTATCAGATAGATCTGACACAAACCTTTTACTGTACGTTATAAGAATTAGAGCTCGACAACTTATTTGTTGTATAGTAAGACCAAAATAATTATATTTTAATCAGTTTATAATTGTAGAATGAGACTAACATGTGGGTAGTGAAACCATACACAATCATACAAGCATTTACTATTTTGTATGAAAAGCAATTATACATTTTTTTATAAGCTACAACATCAAAAATATAATTCCACCATAATATAAACTCAAAAAAATACTATTTTATTATTTTTGTGACATAAATAAAAGGTTTTGGATACAAACTCAAGCTAAACAAATAAGATTATTACAGGACGCTGTATGTTCGTTACAGACTATCTTTAAAGGTTAATTGCGAATTACAAAACTATGATACCTATTTTATGAAAATTGCTCGATGTTCGTGATTCATTTTCTTATTTCCTAATCATAATCAAGTGTTATTATTGATTGATTATTGTCGAGATTCAATATAACGAGCGGTATTATAAGTAGACAGGTGTGTTTGAAATACCATATTTCACAGGACGACCTTGATTAAGTACACGGTAAGCTTAATCCGTTCTACTAAGACCTGCATTGATTATACACGCCCGGTATGAATAGTTTCAAGGCTCTGACCAAACAACTAAACAAATTGTATTTTCCCATAATAATAATAGAGATTCTCTTTTGCATAAATAATGTTTGGCACAAACAAATTTATAACTCTACCATCATAAATCATCTATAACGTCAACCAGAATTGAAGAAGAATGCAGAAGCATCTTAAGTTAAAAAATAATTATTAAAGTGCACAAATCAAATAGTCAAGGAACAAATATGCCAATAATTATTGGATGCCAATTAAAAGTTCTTTCAACCAATATATTAGGCGTACCAATTACAAATTAATAAAAATAATGACAATTTACAATGAAATATGACAAGTAAATTTGATGGGCCTTGTTTAAAAAACAAAACAAATAAATCATGGCCTAACAATAAAAACAATTTACAATAATAATAAAAGTAATTGCAATAACATAACTGATAAGACAACCAATGTTCATGAAACATTTAATTTAACCCATCCTATTTGTTTTAGCGTTAACAAATAAATTATATTATTATAAGGTCTGCTAATTGAAATTGTTACATAAAATATTTAAGAATTTAAACTTCGATTGGTTGGACATTAATAATATAAAATATAACAAAAAGAAGATTTATAACAATATTTAAAAATTATTAAAACAGACTTTGTCCATAAAATAAATTGTTTATTTCATTAACAAGATTATTTAATATATATATATATATATATATATATATATATATATATATATATATATATATATATATATATATATATATTAATATATTATTGTTAAAGTATTCCAAGTTCTTATTTTGCGGGAGAGACTTGATTTATATTTCTTATTGAACTTTAATACAAAGAATATGCAAATTTTATTCAATTGTTAACTTCTACAGATTGTGTTAGCCTACCGAATCATTATAAATAAACAGAAACAACCTCAGAGAACGCAAAAAATTCTCGTCTCGAAGTCCTTCACTCTATATCGAGTCAATATCATGATGTTAAAAATAGCCTTTACGATTTTCTACTAATGGGTAAAGAACGTCAAAAGGTTCTGTACATCAAGATACTCAAAAGAACTGTTGTCCACAATAAATTTGACTCACGAGAAATTTTTTTTTAATTACATATTTATAAATATGCTATTTTTTAAAATGATAAATAAAAAAGTTTAAAAATCCAGAAAATTTTAGAAAATACTGAAAAATTGTGTTGTAAGTATTTAATACTTATAAGTGTTTAAAATGAATATGATGAACTAAATGTATTAAAGTAACATGTATAAAGTGCTAAAACACTCACATACGTATCATATACATAGATATTCCCATGTTTATTCATAATTTTGCATATATACTGTAGATCTAGAAATTATCAGTACAACCTTATTAGTCAAATATATGAAAGATCTTATTCTAAATACTTTTGCCTTTGTATTTTATTGAATTATAAACTCTGCACGTTTACTTTTATTCTACTTCGATTAAACCAAATGGGAAATGTTATAAATACATTGTAGAAGATATTGCCATGTAAATTTAACCACGGGTTGGTTAAATGCCTATATGACAATGCTTCCATTATGTTAGTTAAATTAGCCCTTTTATTTTCTTTCCATTACAAAGACAAACAACTGTTTTACAGCCGCCTACCTGAGATATAATTAATTTGGTTTTTTCGTGTTTATTTAAGTTTAAATTTTGTCCTCTACTCTTATTTCTGTGTTTTTCGATGCTATACACCCAATTAAGACATGATTATTTTTTCTTAAGAAGAAATATTATTCTTTCTGTTCTAGTTATATGAGTTTCTCGTGTTATTACCATTTCTGTTATTTTTAAATAATAAAGTTATTACCAACATATAGGTCACTTCTATCCTCTAAAATTTAGAAATGTACCTACATTGTTCGGTAATAGTCTTCATTGCATTTTCTTTGAAGCATTATATTAAAACATAAAACAATAATAATCTTATTGAAGAATTATTTATATTTATTTTACATATTTGTTTCTGTAGTCATAAATAAATTGTTTCTGAACCTCAAAAATATAAGTTTATAATGTCTACGCGATTATACCCTATTAATTAATATTTTATTATATTATTTTACTTGATACTGCTTATATATAAATGCAACAATTTATATACTACTTATTGTAAATAACTTATTTACTATTATAATAACTTAATAACTGCCTAGCACTGATTCTTTTTAATAACTAAATTATATAATTTTTGAAAACATTTTATTTCTACTATGTTATTTTCCATGAATCTAGTTGTTTTTTTAAAATTTATTTAAGAAGAAAATGCGTTTCATACCTCGATTCTTTTCCTTTACCTCGAGGTCAAGTAAAGAATGCACATTTGCAAAAGTGTCGTGCCTGGTCAATGTCCGAATGTAGGAGCTAGATTTAACATTCTAAGCAGGAACACAAGGACGCGAATTCGAGTTGAAGCGTGAGAAAGTCGAGTGTTTTAGTTCGTCTCTTGACAACTAGCTGGGATTTTCTATGAACGTGCGTGTTACCATTTAACCCTACCTCCCCTTCCAACTGCGAACGTAAATAAAAATAAACAATTCTTACAGAAAAACAAGTAGAATTATAAAAGCCACATTATTCTTGCTAATTTATTAAAACGACCAGATAAATGAGCTGCAGGCACGATAAATTATCCTTATTAAATGAACAACAGTGTACTTAAAAGTTAACTGTACGAAAATATTTACTTCTGTCTTAAAAGCGAGCAAGTTTTTATAATATACTCGGTTCTTTGTTTTTTCTTTTAAATAATAATCTATCGAAAGGTCGGTTCCTTAATCAGCTGAAGGCGGCATCTTCAAATGGAAGAAAAACGTTCTGTTAGTTTTTTGTGCCATCTTTAACAGTGGCAACACTTGCACGTTTGGCATTTGTCACCCGGAGAACATCAGGTCTGCCACCTTCTTGCCTCATTGGCACCAATGATTAAAGACTTGAACCTCTATAGTTTTTTTTGTTTCCATTTTTTTCTGGTCCCATTCTTCTTTCTATTTCTTCTTGGTAAAAGTTGAATCTAATATTATTTCATTCACTTTTTTATTCCCCGTCCCGATGACAAACTGTTTCCTATGACTAATAGCTCCCACCAGATTAGTTCTAATTTTAAAATGAAACCATCAACGGAGTAAGTATTATTTCTCTCTCTCTTTTCTAGTGGTGTATTCTTAGAAATATTAGACATTTCAAGACTTGATAAACGTCCCCTTAATTAAACGCTGAGCTCGGTCTATTTATTTCATTCCTTCCTTTTATTTTTTAACGTCTCTTTCTGCAGGTTAATTAAAATCAAATTTATGGTGGACTATCGGTTATCCGGTTAAAGAGGCGCGTCTGTTAATACTCCATCAAGGAAACCATATAGGATCTTTTTGATAAGTTTCCATTTCGTTTAGTTTATGTGCATGTGATTTGTTTAATTTAATATGATTAATTTATTTTAATATGCTCTTACGCTGTTGGCTTTATTTTGTTTCTCAGCTTTTCTATGATTCAAACAGATTGTAAATAACAAATCAAAATATGTTCCAAAAAAAGAAATAATAATGGATATTTATTTTTGAAATATTAACCAGATTGTCAAATCAAACAAGAATTATAGTTCTCAAAATGGCATAAATAGATTTAAAAATGTTTTAGATTTTAGTGAATTATATTTATTTTCAAATAAAATATATTATTTTATAAAAAATAAATAAAGCAGTGGATGAATAAAAATAAATGAATATATATTGAGAGTTCCGCAAATGATCCTAATTCTATGCAATATATTTATGGATTACTTATTAACTAATGGAAATAAAATATATTTACACTTGATTACGATTAATAATCACTTGATTGATATTAAAAATAATTTATTACCAATCATAATATCGTAGAATCAGAGGGATTCTAAATTGTCTTTGAAATTTAATTAAATTATTTATAAAATCCAATAACGATGAAAATGAATATATTTATTTATTATTTTATATTTTTCTGTTAGTGAGTGAGAATTACCACGATGTTCATGTTCATAGTAAGCTTTAATGGTTGAAGAAATTAAATGGCTAGTGGTTAGACTAAATGCACTGCATAAGTGCACTACCAATATTAGTATCTTATTTTTTGGTTTCTTATACATACTGTGTTTAATATTATTCATTTATACGTCCCTTTATAGAAATAATATATTTTTAGTAGTAAGAGTTTTTGTTTAAAATCATTGTTTTTTGTTGTTTAAAATATGTTGTTTATTAAAAAAAAAAAATCAAAAAATCAAAAAAATCTAACCTATAAATAATCTGATGTAATTTATCATCATGCAAAAAATAAATAAATCTAACATGATGAAGAACTCGAGGTTATTAAAAATTGAATTTTTTGTAAAGTGATTTACATTTTTTTTTTAATTTTTAATTTTATTTTTTAACTTTATTATTGTAAATCTTATTTTATTTTATTTTAGATGTGATGATAGCCATTTTAAAATAACTAATTGTTAAGTTTACTCACCCTTATGATCTATTATCCAATAATCCAAAATTATCAATGTTGCAAATTGGTAAGAATTATTTTTCAACTAATTTACACCATATATACAAGAATAATTAAAAAGATACTAAATATTTACATAAATTTTCAGAAATCTAACACTTTCACAATTATGTTAAGTGTGTAATACACAAAGACAATTCAATGGGAAAAAAAAATGTTTTTTTATTTACTTACCTCAATATATTTCATCACGACGCGTGATTTTACTCAGCAAAGAAACGATTTAACATAATACGAGAATCACCAAGGTCATAGGGCAGAGAAAATGGTAAATTATACTCTCTAAAAAATCTACTTTGTACTTCCTTAACATATACAATAATTTATGTCTGTCATTAAAACTATTAAAATAGAATAAATATAGATGCAATACATTATATAAGATGTAATAAAGAAGTATGCTAAAAGAAGCGGATAATGTTCTGCAAATAGTGTGTTACTCGAAGACCTATTTAAATATTTATATTTTATCGCCGACTAAACGATCTATATAACATTTTTCTGCTATGGGAAATCATTATATTTATTACATAAATCTATAAAACATTTCCATTATTTTTATTATATGTAAAAAAAACTAAGAATAAGGCGAATACTATGAAACAACGTTATGAATAAAATAAAGATGCTTAAAAGAGATAATGAAATCCTATTTTCTCCATTCACAAGAAGATAAATGAGAAATCCTAACAGAAGAATTTACATAATAGATAATGTAGATAAGGACTAATGTATATGCATGGAAGCAGGTTGAAGGAGGAGGAGTTGTAGGTAAATAGTCAGTGTAACTCCTGTTGCAGTACATACTAACAGGACAATATCATGTACCTACCTTATACAATTACAATAAAGACCTACCTCAAACCCAATTACACAGCCTTGTTTACACTAAATAATCCAGTAATTAGCCTCCATCCTGCTTAATAATGTTTTTAAAATATAATTAACTAAATTCTTAATTAACTACTTTTATGTTGTTTTATAAATTTATTTAGCTTCATTGAGAATGTCATTTAAGAAACGATAAATAAACCAGCTTATCTCTTACCTTAATGCAAAATCTGATTATTAATCAAGGGTAATTAATCGTCTAAGTTTAATGAGAAAAAAAAAAAAATAGTTGGCTTCAATAAACAAGTTGACTTGTCGTTAGATGAATAAGCCAGTAGATAATATTGCAAACACGGCAAATTATTAAAGGTTCAATGTCTTTAATAAATTAAGCTGGCCACTAAATTATGATTTTTTCATGAAAAATATTTTGAATGTCATAATCGCTAGTATTATATTTAAACTAAATTATAAAACTACTATTTTATTTAAAAGTTTAATGATTTTCACGATTATAAATTTATAAATATTATATATATATAGTATATATATATATATATATATATATATATATATATATATATATATATATATATATATATATATATATATATATTCAATCCAAGGGTCCAAAAGTCCCCCCCCCCACCCATCATAACTTTTGAACGGTTTGAGGTAAATAAATGAAACTTGGGGGATCCCTACCATGTAAAGGGAAGTTTGTTTTCATGCAATCGCGTACTAGGCAACCACCCACTTAGCCCCCAAGCCACCCATCTTCAAAATTTCAAATCGGAGTATATATTTTGATAGCATATTTTGATTCGACGAGAAAAAATAATAAAATTTTACTTGTAACTTTTTTTTCTATCTCCAATATTTTAAACCCTATTGGGGGGCAAAGATAGAAAAATTACCCTTCCTAAAATAGTAAAAAAACACTTATATCGTTGTAAATTCTAAACGGCTTGAGATAAATCAATAAATCTGGGGGATAGACATTTGTGATATTATGATATAATGATGCTCAATAAAAGGATTTGTTAAATCTCACTCTTAAGGGGTTTAAATAATGGGGAGGGGGGAGTAAAAAATAGGGTGAATTAACCCTCTCGAACCGTTCAACATGAAAGTTTAAATTTTAGAAAAGGCTAATCCTCAGAATAAACAACATTTTTTTCGACATCAACTTATACGGGATTTTCAAATGGATTTGAAAATTACAGAGGTGACTGGCTAAGTTTTGTTTTAAAACCTCTTGTAGTTTCGAGAAGATTCTTTGGACGAATGTCCATTCCTAAAGAGAAGAAATAAAGATTTATGGGAATGAAAAGATAAGTAGTCCAGTCTAGGACTATGATAAACACATACTGGATAATTAATATAAAATAATATATAAATAATATATACTTAATATAAGTATAATGGATAACAGAAAACATTTTCGACTGCGCTGAAATTTGCACCAATTATTCCTCTTAATAAGACAAATATTTACACTGAAAATCATTTTGATATTTGCCACCATTTAGAAATTATCGACTTTTGAACTTTGAAACTTTATCGTCACATAATTTTGGAACAATTTCGCCGTCTCCATATTTTATCATAATATCTGCTGCCAATTTTAAAATATCAACTTATATAGGAAAGCTTATTTACATTTTTAAATGCTATACACTACAACGGAACTCATTTTACTGGACTTAAATTTTAACGGGCAAACAAAGTTATTATTCTCATAAAAAAGAATATCTGTTTTTACTTTAAGTTTAAGTTTGGTAGAGAAAAGGTCCGAGACAGTGCGTGCGATTTTTTATTTTTTTTATTTTTCTTATTCACCAATATTTTTATTTTTGTATACACCCCGCCTACGCCTGGTATTCATCTAGTACAGCGTTTCTCAACCTTTTTGACCCACGACCTAACAAATTTATTTGAAATTATTCCGCGGCCCAATCCTTACCCAATTATGTTTTGTGGGTTGAGTATAACAACGTTTTCTGAAAATTAATTTTTCTGAGTCAAATTCACCTTGGTTCTGTAATAAATGGAATGACAGGGGTAGATATAAATGATCTACATTTTACTTAAAATATATCTTCAATTTTAAGAAAAATAGATTTTTTCCTTTAACATTTGTATTAGGAAAACATTGATATCGGTTACATATAAATTGCATAATAATGGGATTTTTGTATTTTTCCACTAACTGCTTTTATTAGTAGTAACACATTTTGTCAAATTAGATCTATTTTTTTTTAACTCATCTTGTTTTCTTAAAAACAAATCAGCAGGCTTATCTTTATATTGACCATATGATTTGTTTCTAAGTGTCTTATCAGTTTATTAATTTTAATTGAAGAGTTAGCCAAAACACTTCCACAAATAACACATTGCGGTAACTCAACAATATTTCTCTTTATAAGAATAAATGGAACTGGGCATTTTTTTTTTTTTTTTTTTTTTTTTTTTTCTACAGATCCACTTGAATCGGTAGTAGGTACTACTACTAGTACTAGGACTTTAAATTTTAATTATTCAAATTGAATCCTTCACCATATTTATCTTTCGTTTCAAAACTCAAATCAGGTTGGCTGGACTCGACTCCTTCCAGACGTGAGGTTTGAAAACCTCACATTTGTCATTTATCATTTTAATTATTAGGTGCAGTATATAGTTATGGTTTATAATTAATGTCAATTGTGAATTTTATTATAGTCTTCTTTATTTTTATTTTATTTATTTTTTTTTGTTATGGAGGAATCTTCTTCTATGTTTAATTGAGAATATAAGCTTATTCTTTCTTCTATATTTCCAGTACTTTCAGTGAGAATGTGCTAGATATTCTCTTCTTTTGTTGGGCAGCTGAAACAAATTGGTGAATCGCTTAATCCAATTTTATAGTTATACGTCTACAGTGAAAACTTCTCATACTATTGATTTTAATAATGTCACATCGATTTATATTTCATATCCAAAACCATGGTAATTTTATTATGTTCGGGTTTATTTTAGAACCTTTATTATTTTCTCTTTAGTAACTATTCCATTTATTTTTCATGTCGTATTTTGTAACATATAGTTTTATTAACCCTGCTCAGTTCGGGTGTGGGTGGGTTCGAGAGAAAAATAGTTAGAGGAGAGGTAGACGAAACACAAAATAAATACCAGAAGAGTTTCAATTTACTAAGAATTTACTAAAAGAACAGAACTGTAGTAATTAAAAAAAAATATAAATTATTCTACAAACAATAAAAGAAAATCTACTAAATTTGACAAAATAAGTATAAGGCCTACTTTTTGGTAATTCTGGTGTCAAATAAACTTGGTTGTTACAACAAAATTAACGTGAGATAAAATAACTAAAAGATAGAATAATGTAGTGTTAGATAGAACATAAGAGATAAAATAAGGGGAAAAAAATAAACTACTTAGGAAATTAGGAAGATAGTAAAGTTCATTGGAGGGTCAGCCAAAAGCGAACCATGTTGTGTGACCATCTAAGTGAGGAAGAGGAGACTTGGTCCGAAGGTTCAGAGATAGAGTGGTGCCGATGTGCCCCGTTCCACAGGTGTTGAACCAAACTGTCAGGGACGCGGTACCTGGTGGACAAGATCCCAGGTAGATAGTCTTGACTTTCACGCCCGATTGCCTTAGTCACTCGGATATCAGGCGGGAATCCGGGAAGAAACCCCGATTTGCTTTGGGCCGCTATGGAGACAGAACGGTGACTCTATTCACCCGACGCCTAGACCAAAGCTCGCAAATCCGCCATTTTTATATTCAAGTTTCCGATGATCCGGTTTAACCGTAATAACCTACGCACTCCACATTTCACTCTCTTACGCACTGACTCCTTCTCCGTTACTACGCACACGCAACCAATAGCTGGCCACACACGAGCGGATTTTTCCAACGGACCACGGACTTTTCCAACGGATTTGGGGAAATCTGCGGACCCGGTATGTGCGTTAGTGGAGAAACAACCGACCGGACCTTGTCGGCGGACATGAGATCCGCGGACCCCGTCCGCCGTTGTCAACACACACGCACGGACCAAAGTTTATTATTTGTACGCGGATTTAGCTCTTTATCATTTTACTATTTCTCACCCAAATAATGTTTCATTCCATATCCGTTCATTTCCATATTCGTTTCATTTCTAATTAAATTCATTTCATCTTTTCAATTAAATTCTACAGTTTAAATTAAATTCTTCAGTTTAAATTAAATTATTCAGTTTAAATTAAATTTAAATTAAATTCTTCAGTTTAAATTAAATTTAAATTTAAATTAAATTCTTCAGTCTCTTTCAGTTTTTAATTCGGTTTTTATTCAGTTTTAATTTTCTCCCTCTGGCATTTATTTATTCCCTATTTATATTTATATATTATATATATTATATAACATAATATATATATATATATATATATATATATATATATATATATATATATATATATATATATATATATATATATATATATATATTTATATATATATATGTATTTATATATATATATTTATATATACACTAAAACTTGCCTAAGCTTGAAGGCCTCGGTTCCAGAAAAAAAAAATCCACCTTAGCAGGTTTCCAGCTTATACAGGGTGTTTTACTTAGATAAAAAAAACGTTCCGAGAAAGTTTCTAACTTTGCAAGTTTCCAGTTTACACGTGTTCCAGCTTAGACAAGTTTTACTGTATATATATATATAGGATATATTAAATAATATATATTAATATATACAGTAAAACTTGCCTAAGCTAAAAGGCCTCGGTTCCAGAAAAAAAAAATCCACCTTAGCAGGTTTCCAGCTTATACAGGGTGTTTTACTTAGAAAAAATAAAAACGTTCCGAGAAAGTTTCTAACTTTGCAAGTTTCCAGCTTACACGTGTTCCAGCTTAGACAAGTTTTACTGTATATATATATATATATAGGATATATTAAATAATATATATAAATATATTATATACAGTAAAACTTGCCTAAGCTGGAAGGCCTCGGTTCCAGAAAAAAAATTCCACCATAGCAGGTTTCCAGCTTATACAGGGTGTTTTACTTAGAAAAAAAACGTTCCGAGAAAGTTTTTAACTTTGCAGGTTTCCAGCTTACACGTGTTCCAGCTTAGACAAGTTTTACTGTATATATATATAGGATATATTAAATAATATATCCTATATGTATATATACTTAGAAAAAAAACGTTCCGAGAAAAAGTTTCTACCTTAGCAGGTTTCCAGCTTAGACAAGTTTTACTATATATATATGATGTATAATGTGTATATATATGATATTAAATTATTAGAATTGACCGCACAGTCGTACACAGTGAGACACAGCCGCTAGTATGGGATCCCGGTCCGTCGTCCGTTGAACAGGTCTGTCGAGCATGCTGGACAGACCTGGGTCCGCGGACCAACAAGGAAATATCCGCGGATTTGCCCCACACACGAGCGAACCGTGTCCGCGGACCGAGTTGACGGACTAGATCCGACGGACGGGGTTTGCACGTTAGTGGGGGAACGACAGACCTGAGATCCGCTGACCGGGTCCGCCGACCCGGTCCGCCGACCCGGTCCGCGGACCAGGTCCGTCAAAAAATCCGCTCGTGTGTGGCCAGCTAATCCCCTCTTCCTACTCGGCTTGGCTCTATCGCCCAATCAAATTCACGAAATTCCCGGAAATCAACGGAATTGTCCGACAGCGTTGTCTCGGACTCACAACAGACCGTATTCCAACGCTAACCAATGACATAAAACAAATAACGATATAAAAATTATCGTTATAATTTGGGATAAGATTTTATATCAGTATTTGAAACTTTCATGTCAAGTTAAATTTTTGTAGGTTCTTTAGCTAATTTGTCGGCTATTTCATTGCCAGATATACCCTGGTGAGATTTTATCCACATAAAATCGATTGCTTTATGTTGTGGCATCCAAACAAATTAAATAATTTACTTTGTCTACTTATATTAAAATAAAAAATTAAAATGCTTCCTAAAATATATATTAGTACTACCTACAAGCTAAATATAAATATCAATCCTAATGAAAAGTCCTCACTGCTAAAAACAAAATACGATTATCATATTATTTAACACTTACACAATCTAAGTTAAAATAACCATATCTTCCACTCTAATTCTTAATAATTTTTACTCTTTCTATACTGTAATACTACTATAAATTAATGAAAAATAATTTTAGTTTAAAATATTTTTTACATGCATTCATTTTATTTATTTTTATTTTACTTCTTTTTATTTTATATTACTTATTTTTCTCCTATTTTACTTTTTTATTTTTTCTATTTTACTTCCTTCGAGACCCAAAAAAATGTACCACCACCCATTTTTGGTAGCGACCCAAAGGTTAAGAATCACTGATCTAGTATATAATAATGTATATCAACATAACCACCACCTATTATGACAAATCTTAATTTAATGTTTGGTTCTTAAAAGAATTTGTGTTTCGATCTTAACTTTTATCTGTATATCGCATAAATTTGCCTAATATTTTTAATATTGGTTTCACATATTCCCATATTCAATATAAAAACAAAAAGCAGGAATTTTATATGTTTTTCTGGTCTAGAATATTAAATGAAACCTCTTGAAAACGAATATTCAAATAGATGTTTTTTTTTGCCAATTTAAATGCATAATACATTTTATTGCGGTAAATAAATAAATTCCGATTATAGGAAAGGGGAAACAATATCATTTATATCCTGTTTAATAATCTACTACATATTTATAAAATGTAGTCAATTTGTTCTAAAGACCAAAACATAAAACTAAATTGTGCTTAAACTATTTATAAAAAATAGTCATTACATTAATTGGAAAATAAATCAAAATTAAGAAAATTAACATACAAAATTTTTTAACGTTTCTAGTAAAATTCTTCCGGTCTTACATACATTTTTTTCTGATTTCTTAACCCGAATACCACATTTATAAATGTATCATTGTATTTTGACATTACTAGCTCCAGTATAATATGTTTTTGAAGTTGTGCTATAATACATAATCAATCAAGAATCCACCTCTATTGCATTACAATAATGAGAAAATTAAAGAAACCTCGCACATCTATTAATAAAACCTCTTACTACTGATTAATAAAATTATGTCTTTGTTTATAAAGTTAAGAACTCATCCGAGCATATTATAAATAACTACAACTTTATTAATTCAATTCTTTATAACACGGCATAAAAGAAATTAAAAATTTCCTCAATGTCTACAAAAATTTCCACATGATTATTATAATAAGCTAGCGTCATAATTTTTGATAACACTAGAGGTCTTTCATATAAACCTGATCTTGTGACAAATCGAGGTCATGAAGTTTTTATTGCTATAAACTCAATAAGCAATAGCTTTTAATCAATAGTTCCTATCAGGGTTGATACAAAAATAATATCAAGCTAAGTTCTAAAAAGGACTATTAATCAAACATTAAAATAATTGCCTTATTTATTTTAACAGAGAGCCAGCGCAGCGTGACCGTGTGGGTTAAACCACGTCTGCTCGGCCATCACTGAATCATGAGTGGAACGAGACGGGGTTCGATTCCTCGCCGTGACGCTCTGATTTAAATGGCTCACTATTGATCACATCATACTCGCTTCGGCGGTACTATGTACAGAGGTATGATGTGTGAAGTGGCTGGAACTCTCTACCGCGGGGCGTAAAAAGGGCCTAGGTGATAGCCTAATTGCGGTTCGAATTAAGGTTCGAACAAGTGGTTCGTCCTACCCGTTCAAGTAGAAAGAAAGTACTAGACTACTACTACTACTATTTATTTTAACACCCTGGAATTCACACCATATTGGTTCTAACGCCTTTGTTCTTACTTTTATAGTATTTTTAATGAAATTATTGTCTTTTACTCTAGTATTTTGTTCTCTTAAAGAAGTTCTTATATTTCGTTGTGTAAATTTATGTCAGTTCCTTGTGGATTTATGTCAGTTTCCTTGTGTTGGATGATGAGGTCCTCATCTGCTACTTCTCGCCTCACAAAAGTCCTTCTGTTGTAGTTTTATAACTTTTTAAACATAGATATAATGAAAACAGTGACAAGTGATAATTACTTGATACGTAACTGACATATTGAGCTTCTACTGCTAACTAAATAAGATTATCAGTGAGTGGAATTAAAAAATTCTCTTGAATTTTATTTTAGCACTGATGCCTTAAACAATTCTTTCTAATTTTATTTCTTAATAAAATATATTTTTTTAATAATAATATTAATGAAGCAATTAAAGAAATGATTTTTAGTTTGAATGAAATTTTGTCTCCGCTAAATCTTTTTCTTTGTGTCCCATTTGACCTTTGACAAAAGAAATGACTTTGCGAACTTTAAAGCAGAAATGCTAACAAAGTTTTATATTTCTATGTAGTTTAAAAAAAGTCTTCAAAGAGAAATTGAAAAGCCTATTTAATGGAAATGCTATTTTACTTTCTTTTTTTTTTACCTCAAAGGGTCTTTGAAGAGGAATATAGGTAAAAAATTCTTTAGTTGAAAAGAGAAGGTGGAAATTCCAAAGGGTTTATAGGATGATGGGAGCAGTGAAGAAGAGAATAGCTTGGGACATTGCCTTATTACTAAGGTATAGGGCCCAGGATATGACCTGGCAGAGATCAATCTATCCTAGGAATAAAGCTCCAACTATCCACCTTGACCTTACTCTTCAAATAACGCCTCTACCATCCCCCTCCCCTCCCTATCCCTCATCCATATTGCCTCGTAATTGCAATGTGGACAGCTACTCATTTTTGTCAAATTCCTTCTTCGTTTCCTGTCGATTCCCTCTTTACTTTATTTTTTCTTCACTATCTACTGCCAATACGAACTGAAGGACTCTAGGTTTTTCATTATTAGTTCACTACATTTATAAATAAATAAATATTTACGAGAGTAATTAAAATAGAATTCAAAAGGCAAATCACCAAAACTATTTATTAAACAAAAAGTATTTAATAATTGAGCTAGGTTTCTTCAAAATCTACACTCCTACAGAGACATTGTTTCCTTCTTCCCAGTCCTTCCTAGAAGCATTCTGGCTACACTTACCGACTCTGGTCCAAATCTTCATTTTTTAATATCTCAATTCTTCTTTATATCTTTCCGGCCGTTATTAATTGTTTAATGTGTCAGGAGAATCAACACCACAAACTGTATTCTTTGATTGCTTTAATGATAATGATTGTTTTTTTTGGTTTTTTTACAATAATGATAGAAAAACAAAATAATTATCTAATATTGTAATAACTTCTTAAATAAATTATAATTTGATTAAATTATACTTACAAAGATCTGGTAAACAAAGATCTGATTTAAATTAAACTGCAAAAGAAGCGAACTTTAGCTGAGCTTTCAAACTGAATATTTATTACAAATGCACAGAGATTAAAAACTAATTATACAATTCAGCATTAGCACAATAAATAGATGCTCTGATGTAAAATAATTGATTAAAGTTTAGTTTTGATTATTGTATACAATATGGAAAATTATAACTTATTTTTTGATAAAATAAAAATATATGAACACCACTATCTTGTACAAGACCGTTTGACGGTATTATCACATCTGAATCTTCCATAAAATGTTCTCGTAAAAAATCATTAATTTTAATGATTTAAAATATATAGATATGTATATGAAAAGGTAATTTTCAGGGCTTGTTCTATAGTATTAAAATAGTAGGCAGTATTAAACACAAGCTAAGATAATTGAGATAGAGGTACATTGATTTACATTTTAATTATATATATATTCCACATCCCATCTCTCAGAATACGTGATTCAATTTCGTTTCTGATCATGAACGCGGTAGTTATGTTTCTATTAATATATTTAAAGAAATAAATCATGGATTTGTTTGCTCTGCTATGGCTTGAAATAGTTCTTCGTTCCATTTTAATTAGAACCGTGTTATTTATTTTTATCTAATAATATAAAAATAATATGTATCGAAGTTAATCAATATTTAAACTTTTTTAAAATACGTTAATTGTAAAATATTTTATAAACAATTTTTGTAGTTAGCTAATTCATTGCCATAAGATATTATTATAAGCGCAGCTAACGTCCAGATTAAATAATAATATAAAGTCCAGATTATCAGTATACTATAAATGAAAGAAGAATAAGATATTTGTTAAAAAAAAAATAGATATTCATTGAATTGAATAACGTAAAATAAAAGTAACATGAATCAGAAAAGTTGAAATCGACGAGTTTAAATTAAATCAAATAATAAAAAGCAAAATAGTCTTGCTAATTAGCTTCCTTGCATCCTATTTTATGAGTACTTTAGTGATTTTATGGTTTTACTAATAGTCCAGGAGATAGCGTGCAAAAAAGTGTTTGACTAACATCAAGTTAATCTTTTAGAGCCATTTTAGGATATGTGGTCATTTGTGGGACATAGCTTGCCAATAGGCATTTAAAAAAAAAAAATCATATGGAGAGCGGCCTAATACCTCCCAAATTTATAATCCTACTAGTACTATTTTGATTTCAGTCAACTCGTAATAGTTGTCAATCAATAGATGTTACTTTTATTATATTAACTCATTATATTATTTAATGTTAACGCAGAGTGTATTTTTTATATTCACACAAAGCAAATTATTTTTAGCACCGCGTAAAATCAAGCAATAGCTAAGAACCTTAATTCTGCATTCATACTCAATGTAATAACCTAGAAAAACTTTTTCCTCTTTTTTAAAGAATTAGAGGCTTTTATGAATATTTAATCAGCAACATAGAATTGAAATAACCCAGTGATATCTTTTTAGAACTTTCTTTCTTTAATTTCTTAATTTCTTCTTTTTCTCCTCCTTATTTTTATTTTTCTTTTGGTCACAGAGGTTGAGTAGTTCATGGCGATAAAGTTTAATGTGTCGACATTCCCTGAAATGCTATGAAGATTCTGCTTAGTTTTGTCGGAGGGGGGTGGGGGACGGGGGGAATTAGTTTTTCGATTAGGAGTCAAGGTGCAGGGAAAAGGAAGCATCAGGTAATAAGAGGGTAGAAGATAGCAAGTTTCTCGGAGGAGCAGCGGGCATATTGGACCTGGCTTGAGAACGGCAAGGGAAGAAATTAGGGAGCTAAGTGTGTAAGGGCAAGCATCACGCTAAGTAAAGGGAATGAGGAGACGCTAAAAATCTAAACTTTACAGCAAATCCGTGACAGGGACTCCACCTTCCGAGGAATTAATACAGATTAGAGCCGCCCCTGCAACCCTTAAGATAAGCTCACTTATTAACATCCTCCCAGACCTAACACTACAGTATACACCTTAATTTGTTTACAATACTTTAGCTACACTTTTTATAAAAAAAAAAAAAAAAAAATGCTCGCAATCACCTCCCGCCTGAAAAACTTTTGTATGCTTTGCAGTATAAAGGACGTAAAGTATTGAAAGTAGTTTAAAAAATTTGAAATATTATACAGGAACCGAAAGAACTTCCCTGAAAAGGTGAAGTTCACTTAGTAAAATTGGCTGAAGAGCATGAAATTTGAAAACGTGCAATCTTCAACCTTCAAATAAAGCAATATATATATTTATTTCAATTTTTTAACTTAACTTGCTATGATTATTTGAGCTTCCAAATATTCATTAAAACTTCTTGGACCAAGCTTGAATAAGCATTAGCTATTGTGGTTTGTAGACAATAACCTAAATAATTTAACTCTTTGAATTTAATCTTTACACTGAGAAATTCCTACGAAATCATGTTAGCAAAAATGGCAAATCAGAACACTGTACTATTCATAACATATTCAATTCACTCAAAAAAATCACATTGCTTCAAGATGTAAAATATTTATTATTTTATGGAGTTATTACTAAATTTATTTATGATCATTTTAATTCTTCATTGACTGAAAATTTTCCCTAAAGATGTAGCAATATTTTCTGAGAGTGTGATGAACTTTCTTTTTTAATTGAGAAATAATCATCTTTTTCTTTGACGCTTACCACATTCAACAAGAACAGCTCGCACTTGTGTGGAGTCAGCATAAGAAATCAAATATTCCTAAACAGAAATCCATTTTAAAAATCAGGGAACATTTTTTTCTCTCAAAGTCTGTCGGTCTATCAATAAACATTTTAGCTAACCTCGTGCAATTTTAATGAACAGTAGGTCGTAATTAACCCACTTTTGGCTCTTTATTCATTTTAACCTTTTGCTCAAACGTAATATTAATTAAAAATAAATGGACCCCACTTGAAATCGAAACAGATTTAACAGCACTTAAAATTGACAACCACGCAATTGCTTCCGAGCTTACCGAAGGTAACGGAAGCTATGTGATCGTTTTTTAATTCAATTTTATACTCATGAGATCATTCGTACAATAATAGGCCGCGAGGAATGTGCCACACTGATTGGAAGACTATTTATATATATGTATAACTGTGTTAGGGTATAAAGTAAATATATTATATTTTTATCCAAAAATAAATGAATCGTGAAACAGAATGTAAAATTTCGTTCTTAGAATAAAATATCAAAAAATGGAATAATAACTACATGTAAATATAATATTCATGGATTTAACATATTTATAAGTTTATGGTGAAAATGTTGTTTGCTGATGAGATTTTAGAAGGGGTTAAGATTGTCGAAACAATATTGGTTGTATCGTAATGTTCGATATCCTCGAAAAAGAGGTTTTAGGGAGAAATAAGTGGTTTAGTTTTTCCAAGCTCATACAATACATTGTTATTTACATTTTGATAACATGGTAGAAGCGTTTAAAAGGGAATTACACGGTTGTCAGGGTTACAGAGTGTTAACTGTATAAGAGAAAAGGAGAGGAAAAAAAGCCCGACTAACTTACATTGATATTCCGGAAGAGGCTTGCAATTTATTTAAATAAGGCTCTAGGGAAAAGTCTTTGGTTCCAGCCTATCCGGTTTGTTAGACGGTCCGTAGTGCGGTGTCGGTGTCTACTGGCAGATAGCCGGGAACTGTGCAGACTCGGATCCCTCCAAATAGGAATTAGGATGTTTAAGCCTCGAGGAAAAGGAGGGAAAAAGAGTTTCATAGGGATTCGCCCCTCCCTCTCAAAAACTTGGTGTTATTTATGAAAAGCGTGACCGGACTGGCAAGGCGAGGCCAACACCCCTCCACTCGTATAATGTTTATCCAATAATGACCGACTTATATATAAATCTTGCTCAATACAAACTCTTCAAGGATCAACCGACACTTTATACGTTATAACTGGCAGATTTCACCCCTTTACCCCTTCCTTACACATTTAATTTTTTGCGCTTCTTTAAACTTTATAATAAAGTTATATAGAGGCCAACCCTGGAATTCTAAATAAGACTGAGTGAGGGGGAGGAGAGGACAAACGAAAATTTATGGTAAAACTTGGAGATGAAGGTGTAAAATATTACTTATATTTTCCTTTAAATGTTGTCTTTTTTTTTAAAAAATAAAAAATAAATATAATAAAAATATTCTTTGCATTTTCTAAATCGTTTGAAAACGCTATAATTTATTTACGGTTTTAAAAAACATAATCTTCTGAAGACGTTTACAGAGGGGCAAAGAATCCTTACCTGGGTGTAATCTCAATAAAATATCCAAAACTAATTCCGAGGAAGAGAGAAGGGGCAGATACTCCCTCTTGAAATTACAAAATTAAATTTGCATTCCTCCCCATAATGTAATAATAATATTTTTGGTTGTACGCGAGGTTTTCGTTATTACCGTAGACACGAAGCTGGAGGCACGAAGGTGGTTTTCTAAACAAAAGAGTATTGATGAGTATAAATCACAGTATAACGGCTTTGTAATCCTTGCAAAATGTGTCTAGTTTATATTCTATTTTTAGCATTGATGCCGTCGGGAATAGAAAAATAATTATTAATAATATACGACAACGCTGTGCGAACATTATTCCGTTGGGTATTTGAAATTAATAATTTATCCTCAGCACTCTTAGCAGTAAGAGCTATCGAATCCACCACTAACCATTAAATATTTATTAATAATCACGCTAAAAGTTGTTTTCTTAAAAAGGAAAAGAACGTTTTATATTAATAAAAAATCATTTAAAGAAAAATTCAATACAACATGGACTAAAATTACAGTGTAATTATCTAAGACGTTTAATTTTAATTGCTTGGATAACCGCTTCAGTAAAATCTATTTAGCTCGAGCTATTCATAACTATTAGTCGATTAAAAACTCTGAGAAAGCAAGACACGGTGATTTGTCTTATAACGTCGGGAAGATGATCCATTTTATAAAAGTGTTGTTAATCGTGGTCGGTGGAAATGTGAAAAGCGTTGTGTTAAAATGTGAAGTAAAAATTAATGGGTAGGTAGCAGCAAAGTCGGGGCCGGGTTAGTGCAACTTCATAATTTACAGTTTCATTATCTCAGCAGTGGTGATTAAAAGCCGTAACCGCGGGTGATATATCAGGTGAAGAGTTATCTCCTCTAGAAGACAAGCCTCTGTACACGAGCTAGATGTGTCACCCTTGTATCACAGCTTCGTAATAAACAGCGTTCCTTCAGCTTCCCTCTCAGATTCCGTCCAGTTCTTAGTTGCCTTTAATATGTCACTGTTCTGCTTCCGTACGTCTCTCTCCATCGCATACTTGATCCGACCGACTCAACAGGTCGGCCAACGAGATATCTTCCCTTGGCCCAAGTGTTAATCTTGTAAGGCGAAGCGAGATAAAAGCATTACATTTTTAAATCCGCAACCACTTTATTCATCTCCAGAGATAAAGAGCTTACATTGGATAATAAGTGTAGCCGCATTTTCTAAAGTGGAAAAATTGAATTTGTAAGGGTTGACATTTATTTATTTTTTTAAATAGCAGCCGGATCCTTGAGCAAACAAGATGTTATTATAAAGGAAAGAAAATAAAACGATATTTAGCTAGGAGTATCGTATAATATTACTCTGAGCTCGCATCTTCGAAACAGTTATGTGCGATATTTTATACATTTTTATTTTTTATCACTTTATGGCATTTCAAATAGTAATCGTTCTTACTTATTTCTGACATGTTTAATGCGGCAATGGTATGGTTTCTATTTTACCACTGGAATAAACCGAGGTGAAATATTATATAAAATAAGTAAAAAAATAAAAAATAAATAATTTGACAAATAAAATAAGTTTAACACGGAAAACCTACAATGTAACGATTTAAATTGCGGAAATATAAATAATGACAAACTTAATCGAATTGTAAGAGATTTCTCCAGCCTTAAAGAAAACACATTTAAGAGATATAATTATAAACGGAGATAAAATATTTATTTAATTCAGCTGTAGAATATAGAAATCTAGAGAGTTTAAATTTATTTTTAAACCAATATAGCAGATATTAGTACGTATCGGCTACAACCACTTTAATCGGTCATTATTAACTTCAACTAATGAACTCGGTAAAAACAGCTAACGGAATCAGAGGGATGATACATTAACCCAATATGTAATAAGAAAGATTACTAATAAACAATGCCACAGAACATTAACCTTTTAACTTGTACCAACGATAATTCACTTGATTCAACAATAAGATGGAGAGTTATGTGTAAAGAATTTCTTTTGATTTTTATAATGTATCTTTTGAAGAACATAATGAGAAAACAATACACGTCTATAGGCTCATTGTTAAACGATAATCAAACAAGTTGAGTGATGAGCAATGTCTTGTAATTGATAAATAATGACTTGGAACGACAGTTCAGTTATAGAGGCAATATTGAATATTGTCTCCCTACTGTAGATCGAGGTTTATATCTATTACCTTAGTCCCTGGCATCTGACTAATGGTCAACAATACTTTGACTCAACTCAACCCACAAACAAATGATTCCTTGTCATATGGTCTTTTTTCCTGTCCTTTTTTTTACCCGAAGATGTATTCATACAAACACATAAATTATTTTTTGTATAAGTTAAAATAATGATAGTTTTGAGAGTTTAGTAGCCCGATGGTACAACAACAAACAATGGTATTGTATTTGGACAATCAGTTTTTTAGGCGCATCATTAATTCCATTTTTTTCTATCTTACTTATAAGAAAAATATCATTATAAAAACTTAGCTTGGTAGTAAAAAAAGCTCAAAAGAAAGAGGAAATAAATATAACATATTTATTTATTTTATTATTTGATGTTATTATACTTTAGACGAACAAAAAATTTTATGTTTTTTCTGTAACACACTTCTTCTTATCATTAAATTAAAAAATAATAATAATTTTTAAAAAAATGGGCAATATAATTAAAAACCCATATCAAATCAGCTACTCTGCTAATAAAGTTAACATATGATTTTTTAAATTACATTATAATAATTTCTTATTAATGTCTGTTAACTATGTGCTCATAGAACTACCTGGTAAACAAATCTATAATATATTGTGTTTGCAAAATTGTATTTTGATTTGGCATTTAATCATCATATTATATACTTTTACATCAATGTAGCACATCGTGCTAAATTTGATTGCAATTTCTTTATCGTAAAATAAAAAAATATAACCGTGATTGTTATAAAAATTAACAAAAATAACATTATAATTTAATTTTATAAGATTAATTCTTCATTAACCATCGTTTTATTTTTATTAAGGGACTTAAATAGGGACGATTCACAATGGAAAAAATTGTAAATCTGTTTTTCGAAGAAACAATTGAACCGATTTATTTGAATAAAACCGACATAATTGTATTGTATTTATTTCTACCTAAAATATTGAATCATTGATGTCGATGTTTACAGGTACTTAAAATTCAATCGAAAATTCGACTATTAAAAAATGTGTCCTGAAAAGCTTCATTCTGCACTATTAATCAGCTTTTGTAATTTAATTTGATCATAAATAATTAACAACTAAACCTGTTCTCGAGAACAGGTTGTGAAATGAGACTCGCGGATGATGGTAGACTCGAAGTCCAGGGTTAAGTGTTTCACGACATAAAGGTTCGTGAAGTAATTGTTACCATGAAAAAAACTATTTTCTTAAGAAAACAAACTAATTACTAGAATGAAACACCATATATATATATATATATATATATATATATATATATATATATATATATATATATATATATATATATATATATATATATATGAGAGTGTATATTTATATGTTATTTAAACATAACTCTGGTTCTGTTAAGAGCGTGTGCTAATAGGAACTATAATTAATATCTAGTCTAATTATTGGGGATGCATTATTACTGTCGACTCTCGAAGAGGATAGGTAGTTAATTCTATCTGCAGTATGGGTGGTATTCTTGTTTTAATTGAGCCGCAGCATTAAACCTACAAATATAAAATGTGGAAAATATTATTATATTGATTGGCATTACATACACAAGAATTATACACACCGACTCATGTTAAATAAAATTTAAAGAGATCACATTATTACAAAAAAAAACCCAAAATATATATATTTTATTAGATTGATGTGTGTTAATTTGATGTTGGTTGACTATTGTGTATATAAGTTTGCAATTATGAATCATTAAAAATATTACATGTGATTATTGGGAATATAATAGTATTTGTAGGGTTTCGAGGTCATCTTAGAAACCCTTATGCTTTTGTTTGTTCATTCGCCGCATCTTGCAGAATATCTCCCGGTACTATTTTAGCTAAAGATTGAAATTTGTTTCTAGTTAAACTTTTTTGCCCAAAAACCGGAAAAATATTGCGAACTTAAATACATTTTTTCAATCAGCGAGGAATGGGGAACTCAACGCTACATTTTTTATTTTTGGTAATTTTTGAAAGGGGCATCATTTGAAAGGTAATTTACATATATATCTCGTTTCCAAAATGATGGCCATTTTTACCCCGAAATTACCAAAACCAAACCCCCCAAAAATTCCCCCCTCCTCGCACTCCATAAGGACAGGCTCTAAAAATAAGGAAAAACTACTTAAATATGCATTTCTGTGGCCTAATGATATTTCCTGGAGTCGATGTAAAAAAATTAAATTTTAGGTGGCCGTAACAATGGGTACCTAAAATTTATATTTTTTGTAATTTTTTATCGGGGTATTTCAAAAGTATTGACATTTAGATCACAAACGTATATCGCGTTTCCAAAATGGTGGCCATAATACCCCTGAAATTTATAAAACAACCCCCCCCCCCCCCCCCCCCGCTACCTCTTAAGGACCAGGTCTTGACATGTCCGGAAGTTCATTTAAAAAAGTCGAATTGTAGATTTAAAATTGTAAATTTTGAAAAGGTTATATGCACTCTTTGCTCCTCCTAAGCGCACTTCATATTTTTATTTTATTTTGCTTCCGAGATTACCGAAGGTAACGGAAGCATTGTGTCCGTTGTCAAAAGTGAACACAATCACTTTTGAGAACGAAAAAATTTTATGCCTCCGATTTTAAAAAATCCAAGACAGAAATCCGTTCCAGACATCAGGGAACATTTTTGGTCTCGTGTCTGTCTGTCTGTCTGTCGGTCTGTGCGTCCGCGAATTTTGAAACGTGTGACAATAACTTGAGTAAATGTCGACCGAATTTGATGAAATTTCGTAGACATGTTCATTTTACAAATGCTCAGTACGAGTTCGTTGGACAACGTTATTCGTCCAAACGTTCACGAGCAACTCTCGCGTAAACGTGAACTTCAAATTTAAAATTGGAATTTTAGTTCGGGAGAAAAATCTTACTTCTTCTATTGAATGAGACCAACATTTTTTTGAAATGCAGTTTTTTAGTAAAACCAACAGCGACACCGTTATGAAGTGTTAAAGATCGCTATATATCTATTAATAGTTTTTACACAATAAACAATATAACAATAATTTTAATGTTAGTATAACAATAAAGTACATGATAGGATGCGAGAAAGCTATGTGCCACACTAATTGGCAGTCTATTTTTTTTTAGTAAGGAAAAAAAAAGAAATTTTATGACCTAAGAAACCCTTTTAGTAGGTACTTGATGGAATTGTTTTGTTGCTGTTTCTTGTATACCTCGATCAACTCATCATAAGGTTATTCCGAGCCACTTAAGGTGACTTTAAGAGGTTATGAGGGATCCGGCCACTTTACTTATAAACTGGATGTGATCAACAGTGTGTGTACATATCTCGCCTCTTTGGAATTTGAACTCACCATATATTTAGGTGATTAGACGTTGATTTCAGGCGAGTACGCTGAACACTCGGCTACGCCATTTTGATTATGCTTAAGAATAGGTAAGTGTGGTCTTACTGGGAATTGAAACAACACCTTAGTTTTATTAACACCTAAATCTTTAAGTCCCATCTGAATTTTAAGAAATTTGGATGGTGTGTTGAAATTAGCCCTCACGTCAGCGAATATTTAATATTTAATAAAAATAAAGGTGGCGTCAACAGGTCCAACAACCACACTTTCAATTCCCAGGTGGGCATCGCATTATTTTATACTCATTCGTCCAACGCGAGGTAGCTATGTACCACACTAATTACAATACTTTCTATCTTTGCTTGCAAATGGAGTACAGATATAGGGAGGCAGAAGCTAAAGTTTGGCTGTGTAATTAAATAAAAAATAAGTATGGTACTAACAGAAAATTGTTTTTAAAAAATTAAAATCTAGATACAAATATAATATCATGTTTATGCTGTATAAACATAGTAAATCTTCCATTTCTTTAATTTACTAATAATTTGATGTAAGAATTATAACAATATTTTGATTCTTTGTTATTTATTTTTCTTCAAAATCATAGAAAGATTAGCTAATGAAGTTAGCGATTTAATTTGTGATTTTTATTTTCATGCTTACACACGATTGTAAAGAATATATCTTGTAGTAATCTAAATAGTATATAGAATTCCATTTTTTGAACTAATTCCCCACTTAACACAAAACCATAGTTTAATTATTAACACCCTAAGTATAATGCCTTTTAGCTAAAGTGGGTTAGAAGGTAATTCGTCTTACTATAAATTGGTTCGAAGCGAATATTTTAAGGAAGGTAAACTGTTTTAATAGAATATTTGTCGATGTTTCCCACCTTCAACCTTACCTTAAGTTTTATGTTACACATGAAACTAAATTCTAATTACGTCAGCACCTACTCAAGCAAGGACAATATTAATTAGTATGCATATTGTGTATTCACACTTATCATTAATTTATGCATTATCGTTCCTTATATGTAAGATGTAATTCAAAATAAACTAATAACAATTTCAAAATAATTCAATATATCTAATATATTTCTACGTTGATCAACATATTTTTATCTTCCAAATACAATAGTGGTCAAAGGCTTACCTATATAGGGTATAGGGTTTCATTGAACCTTAGTGAAGGGTCTTAGTTAAAATATAATATGTATATCTGATAGTGTAGTAGTCGATAAAAATATAGTAAAAGTAGTTAATATATTAATAATTTCACTGTCTTATTATTATTATTTTTTTGTCACTTCATTTTATTTAAGTAATAATAATTTATAATTCTTGACGCCACAGTCTGTAAAGGGCTTAGTTCAAAGGACTTATACAACTATATAATACAATGGTTATATATTTAAAAAATCGAATTGGTTTTTATCTTATAGCATTAGTAAATAATTTTATATGGTGAAAAATAGATACAAACAGATATGGATTTCGGATAATTTATTCCCAAAGTTTTTTTAGATTAATCATCATAACTATATAATTATTTTTATTGCTTCCAAGCTTATCAAACGTAGCGAAAGTATTATAAATATTCTGAAGAAATACATTTTTTCATGTCCGATATCAAACATTAACTTAAAGATATCCGTTTCAGAAATCAGGAAGCATTTTTAGTTTCGGTCTGTTTGACGATCGGTCTGTCCATCAACATTTTTTTCATCACATCTTAAAAATAATTCGTCAAATTTTGATTACATTTGAATGGTAGGTCATAACTAACCCATTGTCACTCCCATGTAAAATTTTAACCTTCTTTTGCGTGTGACCCAACTTTTCATTATTAACAACTATTTGTTTAATGTGGGACCATCTGTAGGCTACATTCGAAAAAACCATCCAAATTTCTTTAAATTCGAATCAGTACTTTTAATCTCAACCATCTGTGCCTGTGTAATATTGCTGGAAAATTAGTGAGGCCCTACTTGGAATCAAAACAGATCCAAATATCATTTGACCATTCGTTCAATAAATGGATATGAGGAAACTATGTGAGAAAAGTGTTAATTGGCAGACTATATGTTTGTAATGTTTTAATAAAATATCGTTGTTAGAACGTAAACAAAGCTTCTAACCCCAGAAAATACGATTTATAAAATAATAAATCAGAACTTAGTCGTTTTCAAGCAAACTTGAAAGTGTGAAACCTTAGTATAATAGATTTTTTATTGCTATATCAATCTAATAGAGCCAAATCAGAATTGAATTCGAATAAATCTTATATAAAAAAAAAAAATCTGCAAATTTTCTTAAAGCTGAAAATAAAATATAACTTTTTCCAATAGTTTTTTCTCTTCTTTTCTTCTTATCCTTTGAAAATTAATATTCTAAAAGCCAGATGGAAACGTGAGCGGAGTTCCAGGCTTAAAATCAAATCCTATTTGCATTGTGATTTCCAGAGAAAATATAATTTTCTATCGGTGTTCAAATTGTATTAAGCAGGTATACTTTTTTTTATTGATGAATGAAGTATTTATTAGTTTCATAATTCAAGCGAACAATGTTGTCACTTTTATTCGATTTAAACTTAAATTCAAAATATTTTTTGGGTAACTATAATAAAAAGAAAAATATATAAGGAATCATGATTGTCGAATGATTAATTTTTTTCTAAGACCTTATATACACAAAAGTAAAAAAAAAAATAAAATAAAAAAAAAAATAAAAAAATAAAAAAAAAGAGAAAGGTCTTGATTATTTTATTAAAGCTTTGCTTGAAACACTTTTTTACATAAAAAATAACTAAGCAAAAAAATGTCTTGAGGAAAAGAAAATAATACTTCTTAACCCCTACACAATAGTCCAGTCACTCGGGCTATTCCCCTCCGAATTCTGTCGGACTGAACCGATTCACTTGAAATTTGGTGAGTTGATGGGAAAGTGCTCAAATAACAAAAGTTATATAACGCCGACATGTGCTTCCGCCCCAGGGGTGGTTGCCACCCCTTCTCGGGGGTGGAAATTCTTTTGCTCAAAATAATCACGGGAATCGATAGAGGATCAAATTCTAAGCAACTTTTGTTCTATAGAGTTTTTTCCGAAAGTCAAAACTTTTTGAGTTATTCGTGGTTGAAAACAGCGAATTTTTATTGAAAAAAGTCACGTTTTTTAACGATTTTTCACGAATAACTCAAAAAATATGCATTTGATCGAAAAAAGTATACAAAACAAAATTGAAGCTTATAAAAAACCAAAGAGATTAATTTCTTCATAAGATATTCTAGGTGCAATACAGAGGGACATATGGTCTGTGAAAGGAGACATTTTTTTGCGAATACTTGGATCAATGTATTCATCGATAAATTGCAAGAAAAGGGTTGATTTTTCGGGGGTAATGATAAGGAAGTTTTTTATAGACCATCAAAAGACCTTTAAAATGAGCACTGTTAAAAGTCATTTGCATGTAAACTAAGTGAGTTACAGCTCGTAAAAGATGGACTCCTCTAATATTTTAAGGAAAAAGGGGCAGTATAATTGGATGGTGTTTATCAAAAACGACTCAACCCACACTCATTCCGAATTGAGAAAATGGTAGGTTTGTGTTCACAACTGAACTTTTCCATTTAATAAATACTACAATACTTTTTAGAAAGATTTTTTTTGTTCTTATTAGGTATTATTAAATAACATCACTTAATGATTAAACCTTCATTACAGGATAATGTTATAATTAATTTATTTAAAAAAATACTTATTACAAAGCGATTTACACTCCTTTTTGGTTCACATAAATGACTCAACCCACAAATATTGTGGGTTAAGTCATTTTAGAAACTGTTAGTGCTGGTTAGATCCTATTTTAAAAAGAGAGTTAAAGTCACTTGATTCGTTATTGCAAAATAGCTGAGCTACTTTTTATCATTTCATTTACGCGTTATAATTACTTAATTCCATATTGTAAAATATTACTCTTGGGTTCTCCAAAACCAAACTGTCAAAAAAGAATTAAACTTGCTTTGATTCCTTACTGAATTATGGAAATTATGACAACCCCTTTTCCACCTTACGGTAAAAGTAATATTGATGAAAGTTAATCTTTAAAATAATGTAATTAAAAGAAATAATAATAAAAACTATTTATTACTGATTATTAAAAATAGACTGCCAATTGGTGTGGCACATAGCTTCCTCGCATTCTATCACGTACTTTATTGACTATGCTTTTACAAGCCATTATTGTTTAATTTGTTTAATTGTTTTCCCCACAATTATTTGTTTGTTTGTTTGTTATTTAATGTGTCAAAATTGTTTTGATTTTTTACTTGAATTAAAGTATCAATTAAGCAAAAGTTAAAGAGCGCAGACGGTTCAAATTAATCTAGGGCTATCTGCAGGCTACTTTCGATAAACTATAAAAGTTTCATACAAATCAGATAAGTGCCGTGAGTAGATAAACTTATTATTCGTCGTCTTGTTCTTTATTTTCTTACTTAAAGTTAATTTCTGACCCATATCCTTCTACGACGTCAATTAAATCTCCGGTTGGAGTGCGTAAAATTTGCTTATATAAGTCCATGACATATTTCGCTATTAGTTTTATAATATCTTTCACATCTTATTTTTTTCATTTGACATCGTCCTTCCAATGGGCCAACGAATGTTCATTTCGATTTAAGAGATTGGTACCACATCAGAAGTTTTGTTTTTTACTTTCTTTGAAATGTCTACTTGTTGGACAGGACCGTTTACGTCGTTTTTAAAGTACAAAGTAAGTGGAGTAGATCTTTGCAGTTCAATGTCTTGGGTCTGGAGCCACGATACATTATTTTTGGTGACATCTTTTTTACGATTTGTAATGGCACCCGTTAATTTATCTGTAGAAAAAATATCTTCTTTTCTTAGCGTAACAACTTTTTTCTGCATTCCAACATTACTTTAATGTTTCGCTTGGCTAATAAATTATTAGTTGCTTTTAATACTACGATTTTGACCACCAAAACTGCCTGACCATAGTATCAGTGCTTTCGCACGAACGCGATCATTAATGTATTTTATTAGACAAGAACCCACCTCCAGCGTGCCTCTGCCTGCGATATCTGCTATCAATATGTAAAATGTTGCTTATAAAATGCTTTTTATTTATAATGTTGTGGTAGGTATTATTAATCACTTACCTAATACAATAGCACAAAAAATAAAAGGTACAAGAACAAGAGCACAGTCTGGAAAAACCAAACAAATTCGGTATCATAGCCTAGCTATTTAACCTTTCATGGGTTAAGTTTGTGTTGCGAATTGAAGTTTTGGGACACGGCCTGCTTGATCGTGGGTTGATTCCTGAGCTTGAGTCTTTATTGAAAAATAGTTTAACAAAATGTGTTGTTTGGAACTTAATTGTAAATTGTAAATAGGAGATATGCCATTTTAGTATAGTTACTTGGCTTCAAATAATTCACTTGACTCTTTTTAGCAAAATTGATAGTAAGCAAATCGTAAAACAAATACAATTTAAAGTTACTTAAATCCTTTTTGAGAAACAAAGAATTACAATACTTCAACGTTCAATAACTTATTTTCTATTTTTTGTTATTATTATTATATTTTAAAGGTTGAAATCCTATTGAAAAACGGCCAGTAAACCATAAATAATAAGAAAAAAGTGTTAACCCAAAAAATTCAATTTTGTGGGTTAAGTCGTTTTTGATAAACACCATCCAATTAACCTAATATCCACCAGAATCAAAATTAATAGTTTTCCTTCTATAATACATTTTATTTTAGTGTTCTTCATTAGATCTATGAGTTTGACTGGTTTAAAATGCATTATTTTTTTTTTAAAGTTAGATTAAATTGTAACGCCTATTTTGAAAATTTCTAAAAAAGTTTCCTTTTTTTCAAAATAACATAAAAACTATAATGAATACGTAAAAAATGATAGAATGCAAAAATGTAGCTCTTTTTTCAACGAATATTTTCATTTTTTATAATCTTCTGCAGCATGAAAATCAATGGAGATATCACCGATTAAAGTGTATGTCTTGGTGTGAACACCCCCTATTTGGAGTGCTTTAACCCTTAATTTTTTAAAAATTGAGGGGTAGTTTGACTTTCTAATGAACCTAGCATTGTAGCCCTTGAAATTACCTTTCAAATGGCTATGTATATGTATATATGAAAGCTCGATAATTAACTGACTTATTGAAGAAAAACCAATGATAGTTTTAGGAGATAATTTTGGAGCGTGAAAAATATACGTATTTTGGAGCTCTCAGATATTTAAAGTACGTATAATAGTTTTGTTGATGAATTTTATGATATCACCTCCTAGATCGATGACATTTTGGATGCTGGCAGGTACCTACTGCACCATTTTATTATATGGACTAGCTAAGGATGCTCACGTGAATAAATTGAATAAAATTGAAAATTATTCATCGTTTCTACAGCAAATGAGGTTCTAGTCATTTATAAAAGTCACTACAAAGGACACTGCTGTTAAATTATCTTCCCCTGAGCCAACAGTTGGTGCTCTCAATGTGCACAAAAATAGAGTATACTTACAAACCCAGTTATGGCTGGGAAATAAGAAAATAAATATACAGTTGATTGGGGATGATTCAAATATGCAGAATCTCTACAACCAGTAAAAATGCAAAGTTTGCCTGCACCAGAGGAGCTGTTGAAGATGATTTTTTGCAATTGCAAAAAAGGTTGCGGATCTTAGTGTGGTTGTAGGAGGTTAGGTTTATTTTGTAATGCCACGTGCGCGACCTGCTCGGGAGATAATTGTCAAAACAGCCCTCCAAATAATGAAGAAGATATATATCAAGTGATTGTGACGGTTCCTGATTTTTTGTACTATTTTTTAATAGTACAAAATTTTTAACAAACTTTATTTTTTAACTTTTTTTTACTATTTTTTTTTTAAATAATTTACTATAATTTTTACGTATTTTTTATATCTTATAATTAATTTAAAAAAATGCAAATAATATTGAGTTCATTGTACTGTTATTAGCATAGGGGGTAGTTTCTAAGAGTTAAAAAAGTTGCAACCAAATAAATAACGTTTCATAAGCAAGGAACAAATATTTATTGATCTAAATACTTAAGTTAAGAATTTTAATGTGTAAAAAACTATATTTAACGTTGAAGTCGCCTTTAGGGGTTGAAAAGTTGAAACTAACGAAATATCGTTTCATAAGCGAGGAATGAATTTTTAGTGATCTAAATGGAAAATTAAAACATTTTAAACTATAAATAGGCTTTTTTAGATTTTTTTTTTTTTTTTTTTTTTGCATAATGGGGTGCTTTCTAGGGGTTGAAAACTTGAAACTAATGAAACATCATTTCACAAGCGATTAATGCATCTTTATTCATTTTAATTCACAAGTTAAGCATTTTAAGAAGTAAAAAGATGTTTTTTAACGTTATTCTCGTCATAAGGGGTGGTTTCTAAAGGGGTTGAAAATTTGTATTAAATTACAAATTATCGTTGAATATGTTTATTTTACTTAATTCAATCAAATTTTAGTGCTTAAAAAAGTGTTTTCCTATTTTTTTCACTTAGGGGTAGTTTTAACCCCTTAAAATCAAAAAGCACACCTCGCCCATATATAACTTTTGAAAAGGAGGGCAAGACAAGCTTAAATCCAAATTTTCGGCCAAATCCATGCAGTCCGATAGAATTCGGAGGTAAGGCACTATTTTTCGCCCGAGTGACTGGACTACAAATAAGAAAGACTTTACTGCAGGCTATTGTTTAGGCTTTTAAGGATTGTAAGCTATGGGAACCAGGTATTAAATAATTTTTCTTCTACGCGTAGGTGCATTCAAGTACTAGAAGCTGTGGAGGAAGTAATAAAAACTGACCGGAAGCAAGAGTAGACTCGGACCATACTTTCTATCATCTGCAAGATGACGTTTTACTAAGCTAGCATCCTTTTCTAGGTACAACTGTTTCTTTTCAGTTTTTACATTTTTTTCTTCCTCTTAAGTAACGTTTTTTCTCCCTTCCAGTTTCTTAGTTACTATTTATTTTTTCTGAAGGTACATTAAAGTGTTCACAACAATGCCTATACAGAATTTTGTTTTAGAAAATGTTCTTTTAAAATCATATTTTAGATATAATGAAGTGGTGCACGTGAAATTATCAGAGTCGTTCAATAACGGTATAAACAACTAAACAATTATGTTGAAAATAAAAGCAATTATATGTCCAATAACAACAAATAGCTGTCTAATAAAACGTAACAGTAAGGGAAAAATCAAACAAACAAATTGTTGTTAAACAATGCAAATGGTTGTCAAACAATAACAATAACTGACAGACCAAACGAAGAAGATTTTATATGAATTAACGGTAAGCAGTA
Organism: Gerris lacustris; assembly: GCA_951217055.1. Lineage (NCBI taxonomy): Eukaryota > Metazoa > Arthropoda > Insecta > Hemiptera > Gerridae > Gerris > Gerris lacustris. The sequence goes on along the minus strand of OX578276.1, from coordinate 58,982,255 downwards.
TCGAAAAACTGATAACTGATAACACAAACAGCTACTGATTTTTAAAGATCTACAATTTTGATTCATCTATGACTAATTTCGTACCTTTATCGGTTGTACCTTAGTTGAAAATAGATTTGATTAATATTTGTTAATTTTTGGCTTTGATCTCTCGTAGCATCTGCAATTATTGTTCGATTTCATTTCCGATTGGATGGCTCAAATCTTACACTAATGTTCTTTTAATCAAGTATTTATTATTTTATACATTTTTCTTATTTTCTGAAAACATGAGAGTAAACCTTTTCTTATGTTTCGTGTCACGTGACCACTTTTTTAAAAGTTTGTTATTGTGTTGCAGATCATTTGAAAGGCCTCAATTTGTACCTTAGGACTGTGCCATTAATTTATTTTTTAAATTTGGTATGTACTTTTGTATTGCATACAAATTCTTTAGGTTGTTTTGACAATTAATCAGATGTCAGTTTTTCTTTGTGTAAGAAAACTTTATTTTTCTACATTTACAGATTTATGCATATTGGAGAAGTTCTTTAGACAGTCGTGTCACCAAGTATACGTTAAAGTGGGTGGCAGGGGATGGGGCCAGTTTGTTCAACATGTTATAAGCTTGGCACCATTCTTTGGGCAGAAGAGAATTTTCTGTGTATAAGGCAAGACATTATGCGTCATGTTGTGGGCTACTAGGACAATTAATTACAAGCTGGGCTTCTTTGAAACGCCCATTCTCAACAATATAAGACTTATGTCTCATCCTTATAATTATGGGGACTTTGTTGAAGTCACGGCAAAATACAGAAATACAAAAAAAATTGGGCAAAATCACAATCTTATGTAGTATTTAGTCACATTTTCCAGGAAAACTGTACAAATAGGATAAATTTAGACTTCAGATTCGAATTCAGCTACCTCGTGCATATGAAGTTCCTACAATTAAATTTATATGTTGGGAAAATACAGTGGCCTTGCTCTCTCCAGTGTCTCGTAAAATATCAAGTCAACACCAACGATCCTGAAGCCAGAAAGAAGGAATGATATCATCAGGAAAAACCTAACCGTTAAAAAAAGGGTCAAGTTCCAGTCCCCTACTCAAAAAAGTCAGCCAATCAAAGTAGTGATATCTTACATTGTGGCCAAGTCTGCATCTTCTTTAACCTATAACTTTCATGAGCAAGACTTCTTGTATTTTTATTGCTTAATAATTGGCAAGTTTCTGAATGAGGCATAAAACATCAGTATCATGTGCAGTCACATAAGAGTTATGTGGGTAATAAAAAGTAGAGGACTCAAAAGAAAAGAGAAGATTTCCAAACCCCTTCCCAAAAAATCAGTTTATCATCATTCAGAAACGGGGGAAGTAGAAGTGAAGTGAAGTTATGGTCTAAAGAAGTTGCAGACTTGGCCACAATGTAGGATATTACTAATTTGATAGGCTGGTTTTTTTAGGTGGGGGACTGGAACGTGGCATTTTTCATATTTAGGTTTTTTCCTGAGGATACGTATTACAATATTAATACCTTCCAAACGTAAACAAAGCGAGTGGTAGAAAATATTAGTTTTACAAATTAATTTGTTTTGATGATAAAAAATCAATATCCGACCTGGATATAAAAAGTGTTATTTTTTATTTTTAATGAAATTGTTAATAATTTTGGTTCTACTCAATTTTTTGAACCCAAGCCTAAAACATGTGCAAATGTTTGCGCTTAACACTGCGAAAAAATTAATCGATTTCGTTTAGCAGTTTTAAGCCTATAAAGCCTGGTGGTGGCAGACCAATAAAAATTTAATTTTATATTTATAGATAGATTTTTAGAAGCGATTTATGTGGAATAACTGCTGTTATTTAATTATAGTTTATTAACGCTTTTGCTGTGTCATAATTATTTCATGTTTTATAAAAATGAGAATGATTATAGTACGAAATTTCCCGATATTGGTTGTGCCACAAATAAAATATTTTTACGTGGATTTAATATCATGGCATTGCCATAAGAATGATTAAATAAATGATATGACCATTTAGATATCACATTCCTAGATGATTCAAGTTGAAATTGCTTGTATTTAGAAAAAAAATGAAAATGAAATTGGTAAGCAGCGACATTACAATAACTCAATGTCACTTTGCCATGTGTGATTTATGACTTACTCTTACATTTCATGTTCCAGCTAGAAGTTGAATTATTTCAAATGCAAATCGAAGTTTCCCATTTCCCTCCCACTGTGAGAGAGTGTAGCAGAACAGTAATCATGACAAATTTATCTAATAGTTTATATTTCTCTCGTTTACCTGTTACTGTGCAACCGATTACATGACTACAATCTTAATGTCTAAAATGAACCAAAAATAAATTATCGGATTTATAATTTCCATGTTGTTAGTTTTTTTTTACTTTCTTAGATACCTGGTGAATGTAGGTATATAAAAGAAAGAGTAAGGCAATGACCTAAAAATTTAATGTGTTTGCACTATTATATGAAATCTTCTGATTATGGATAAGTGTTTTTTAAAATATTCCTTTCGGCCATCGGTGCAAGTTGAGCCTATATATATATATATATATATATATATATATATATATATATATATATATATATATATATATATATATATATATATATATATATATATATAAAAGCTAAAAACGGCATACTCATTGGCACAGAACCATAGAATCTGGACTTGCATTTACAACGTGACTTCTTTTTATAATTTATAGGGGGACCTATCTTTCAACACAATCACTGGGTTGTATGCTATCAATTTTTTCAATAAATTTACTACCTACTTCTAGGATAATTAAATTTTTGATTCACTCAAATTTTGTGATTAAACTTAAGTACACAGAGATGTTAATAATTACTCCTCAAAATTTATAGAAACTTTATGATTAAATGGTTGAGTGGGGTAAGATCATTAAAAATGTTATACAGAAATATTTTTGGATGTACTATATATATATATATATATATATATATATATATATATATATATATAACCACCTCTAACCACCTCTTTTTCATTCTAAGTTAAATTTATTTGCCCATATGCCCGCATGAATGGGTAGGAAACAAGTTAGGTAGAATTAGACAATAGAGAGCTAAAATATTCCAATTCTGATGATCATTATCAGCTGCTTAAAACACCGTATATCCCATCCTGGTTGCAATAGACTCATGCATTTACCAGGAAATGCTGTCGTTTCGCAGAGGGGGTTCCCATGCGTTTGAGTTCGCAAGAACTGGTCCGTGCAACTCAGCTGCGACTGATTCAAATCCTGGAAGGAAGTTTCTCGTATTCAAGCTGACTAAAACATTGTATTTGCATTAACTATCCTGTGGGAGGGGCCAGGAATTCCCAATTTTCCCATTGGTTAAAATCCACTAACAAGACGGAGCACATGCAAGGTCAGACAGTTCAATTTAATGGCTGAAGCCTCCTACTCCGCGCTTCCTCTCAACAACCATCAAGATATCCACCAACAAAACAAACCGCTTCACGAATAAACGCCACTGCTTAATTCCATCAAACTATTCTACCCAGTCCACCCTTACTTTCCCAAGTAATATTTCTTAGCCTCATTCATCTAAGAAAACTTCCCCCTATAATTAAATTTTAAAGAATTTATTTTCTCGTCATATCAATGGATATGATGACTTAGAATTTTTTAAATGTTTACCTTCTTACAATAATAAGCAAAACAACATTACAACACATTACTCATTCTCTTTTAAAGATTGTATTAAAGCTTGGATATTTTATCATTCTGATGAACGATATTTTTCCATGTCTCCAAATTCGAAATTTTCTCGGCAGAATTGCGGAGAAATATCAGGGAACATTTTTGGTCAAGTATCTATAAAACTGCTTACCTTTTCATGGTCAAAATTAGCCCTCTGGAACCATCAGTAGATAGCCAAATTAATTTTAGGACCAAACAGCTCCCACCATTCCCAACAGGGTCACTTTATTTTTTATTTTTTATTTTTTTCCCTTTCTTTTTTTTTACTAATACTCTCAAAAGTTATTAATAATAATCTTTGTTTCTAAATCAGTCTCATTATACTATTTGTCACATCATTTGGCAATTAATTTTGATTAAATTTTGTATAATCACAAAAATCATGTAATTATACCTTTATTATAATTGTATGTGAATATATAGCTGAATGTAATAATCATAATAATACGAATGCAAATATAAATAACAGATCGAAGTAGGATGAGCTCATGACTAAAGAAGCAACAAGTCTCATTTCAATGTCATTGAGAAAATCTCAAGAAACGAGCAAGACGCCTTATTCAACTGAAAGCTTACACTGTGAATTCTCAGAACTATTACATCCTCTATAATATCTATACCGCATTTGAAAATATCTAAAGCTTATTGAAATATTGTATACCAGTATACATATGGATTAGATATCCTAACCATATCCCTTCTATCCCTAAGAAATACTGCATTCAGTTTTTCCCGTTTATAAAAATATATATAAGAAGAAAGTGCTGAGTGATGTGAAGTGTAAAATTCTGTCCGATTTAACTCGTACTAAACTCTCATAAACGAGTACATTATTACTTGGTCCAGTGTTTTCAATTTATTAGTTTTCTTGAGTCTTCGTGGTCACATTTATTTATTATTGAATATTTGAACAAAATGGCAATGTAAATTAACTCCTTCCCCATGAAAAAATTAACTCCTGGCCCGGCCTCTCATCTATTGCTAGTACACTATTTTCTCCTAGATTTTTTCCGGGAAAACGACTTATATGGTAAGATTTATATTTAACTGGACTACGTTATAGCATTTCAAGACTAGAATGGTTCTTAGGGGTATTAGCACCCCCAAATTCTGATCTAAAATTAAATCCTTGATTCACCTAGGGGTATAATTCTTCTGAACCCATATGCCAAATTTCATCGAAATTGGTCTAGTAGTTCAGGGTCCACGCGTCTAAACAGATGACAAACAGATATTTTTTAAAACCCTCTTTTTGGAACATAAGTATATATCCATAAAAAAACTCGAAATCTAATTTCTGCGGCATCGCAATACTTGCCCTCTATATATAATATACTATGTATATGAAAAAGTAAAAATTAGACTGACAAAATGTTTATGAATTGTGAAAAATAAAAATACCTATAATAGAAAAATCAGTAAAAGAAGTAGCATGACAAAAAGGTACTACAGTTTGCTATTTTATAGCTATTTGTTATTTCCTGGTATTATAATTGCATTGTATTATGTGGTCACACACTGTGGTCTGTAAGACCTGCATTTCTTCCCATATGTAGAAGAAATTAAATAACTTATTTTTTATACCAGTCTCAGGGGCAATATTGTAAAAGGATGTTTGACGGTGAGAATATTAAACCAACTTGTGAGGTATTCATCTCATGCTGGCTGAACTAAATCTCCTTAACACATAAAGCTATAATGGAAAGGAAAACACGAGCACTATACTAAACCCAATTCAATTTCGCTATTAATGCATTAGAAGTAGGTTCACACCGTGGCACAACAGCAATATTCAAGAGCTTGAGGTCTCCTCTAAAATGCAATACCCTTGTGGTTTGTTACGGATTCGGTCCGGTTTGCGGGAGGTCCCTTTTTTAAAAGGTTTATTGTCGATGCTCAATGTTACGGTTAGTCGTACCTATAACCTACAGGACAACACGAACTTTTTTAAATGAGACAAACTGAGAGACAAAATGACAAGTGTAAATAAAAAATAATATACTTTCATACACAAACACACACACACACACATATATATATATATATATATATATATATATATATATATATATATATATATATATATATATATATATATATATATATATATATATATATATATATATATATATATATATATATATATATATATATATATATATATATATATATATATACACACATTTAGTTTGACAGTACATGTACAAAATGGCATATATGAACGTATATTTGAAAATTAATTAGGCTTACTTTTTGAGCCTATTAGAACACAGGCAGGAACGTGTAAGCCCTTTGTAAATAACGATACTAATGAGTTAGCCTCTGATGTTTTAATTGAAACTTTTGCTCTGAAAGTTTTGTGGCTTGCTTTTGTAGCGGAGAGAAGAATGCTTTTTGGAGACTTGTGGACGTCCCTTCAATTGGTCGATGACCATCCAATTATAGAAGGTTTCCCCAATTAGTTCACTTTTAGTTCTCGAATCTACTAAACGAAGAGTGGATAACTTTAATCAATAGAAACGACTTTTTATTTCAACAAATTTCTTTCGTTTCTTTATTTAAATAAAAACATATTTTTTGAAATGTTTATTGGTAAGGATCTACACGTTCGAATGATTCTTTTCATTAATACTGGCTTTAAGCCACTTAGCAGGAGTTTTTTTTTTTTTTTTTTAAAAAAGAACTAAGTGAATAAAAATGTTATGTTTATATACTTTAAATGGTTAATTAATAGAGATATTTTCAACCGATAAGTTGAGGGTCAAAGTTATTTTTTTATTTTTTAAATTATATTTGACATAAATAGCATTACATCAAAAAGATTTTTTAGTGTGGAATTTCATATTTCTAAATTGGGTGCCTTATTAAAAAAAGCTGTCCTATACGTCATCACACTGAGTAAGTAAACTGTGGTTTTATATTTGAAATATCAATTTTTTTTTTTTTTTTTTTTTTTTTTTTTTTTTTTTTTTTTCTTTTTTGTCCTTTCTCTTAGAGATTTAATATGATTTTGTAAGTGTTAAGTTAAATTAGTATGCTTTGCTATTACTTGAAGAGGGAATTATTCCAAAGCAACCAAACTTGAATTTAATGATCCTCAGGCTTACTTGCCAAAGGTCAAAGAGAAAAATAAACTTTATTTATATGTATCTTTGTATATTTTCACAATATTTGTCTACATACATTTTTAAGTAATTAGTCTAAAGATTTAAAGTTTAAGGTTTGTTAACATGTATAAAACTTTTAATAATCATAAACAAATAAAAAATACATTTTCTTTCAAAATTAATTACCTTAATCATCCCATGTGATAAAAGAAATATGTTAATATAATATTCCAAATTTTAATAAACGTATAATTTTTACGCAGAAACTAAATAACATGATCTCACCATCAAATTATATAACCATTCAATAAACTTTTATATTTACAATCATTAAAAAAACAATGACCTTTAAGATAAGCAATAGAATAAATTTAAAAAATTACATTAGCCACGGTTTTATCTTTGATATCTAATATTATTTATTAAGTCAAAAACTTTGGCAAAACTGTAAAAAACTTTAAAAAATATCTCTTACTAAGAATTTATTTAGGAATACAATGCTGTAAGAGAGAGAAAACAAAATATTTCTTCTAAAGGATGCATATTGTTAGTGTGGAGAACCGTTGTAATTGCACTTAAAATATTATAATGTAACAAATTATTTTTGTAGGGATAGATCGTACCAACAACAAATGTGTCGCTTTTAAGTTTTTAGTTTTATGAACAACTTAGATAGAGCTGGAAGAACATACAAGTATCATCTTTGAAGACTTGGCTTACTATCACTTTGATTTTTCAAAATAATTCTAATTTTTATACATAATGCTCCTTATAAGAGCTGACCAACAATATAATATACAATATAATATGGTACATATATAGGTCATTGACAATTGTTTTATGCCTCTTACATTTCAGGGGTATTTGCATCTACACATCCACTATGTCATATTGTCACCCTAGAATAGATGTTTTACTCTAACGCTCAGAAGTTATGATGCAGTGGCAGACACGGAGAAACGGAAAGTCGGTCTTTAAGGATCCTATTTGGAGATTAAGAAACCCTAAAAAGAAAATATATATTTTAAAAATAATTATTTCTCCATTCACTAAACGATTCATTTGATTTGTAGGTAGATTATTCACCTACTAATTAACTATTTAAATTTAATTCTTAAATATTAACTGTGAATCATAAAATAAATTATGTCCCAGCGATATAAATACTTTGTAGGCTAGTATAACGTGTATGCGGTCCTAACCTCTATAATTAGTAATAAGGATAATGGTAGCTAATAAACCCCCCTTGTACGTGATGAAAAAAAAAAATGTAAAATACTTTTCTTGCGTGCTCCAAAAAATCTATCCTTACTTAAGATTATACTTCGACTCACAGACTATCTGCTTCTTTTAAACTTTTATCTGAGCGTTGTAAAAGTACAAAAAGTTTATAATCTAAAAAATATAATTTAGTTCAATAAATAAGGGAAAATTAATAAATGATAATTATTCAAAGAATAATTGATTATTAAAGAAAATTATTCAAAGATAATTGATTTTAAACACAAGTAATGTATATTATGAAAATTTAAAGTCATGAAATGTAATGAAAATTCTAGTCTGGCTAGATATTTACTATTCAGAAATTTATTATTTTCCTACTTTCTGATAGATTTACATAATATACTGATGATGAATAAAGTTTAAAATAGTCTGCCAATGAGTGTGGCCCATAACTTCTTATGGTCGTGTTTCGTATAATTTTAAAATATTATGCTTTTAAAAATGTCTGAAACGAATTTCTGTCTTGGAATTTTTTAAATTGGAGATAAAAAAAATACGTTCCTCAGTAGGATGACATAGCTTTCGTTACTTTCGGTAAGCTCGGAAGCAAAATACGTTATGATAATTATCAAAACAAATATATTTGTAGTTTATGGTGCTGTATAAGATTAATAGATGACTCGTATATATTTCTTATATGCCTTTAGATACTTAGTCTGACGATAAAAGTACGTTTCAAATCAAATTGTACAGTAGAATGTCTCTTTTTACAGTATTTATATAATGCAAATAGAAATATAATGCTTGTTTTAATCTCCTAACAAAATGCAGTAGGAGCTAATGACTAATTGTGGTTAGTTGTCAAGCCTCTCAGACATATACAAGTCAATAATTTTAAATTAAAGAAAGTGTGAAATAAATACAAATTGTAAATAAACGGAATGAAAGATTTTCTAAATAAAAAGTAGCACCAGGTGTAAAAATAAAACATATTATTATTTATTTTTGCACTCATTTTTTTTTTTTTTTTTAGTAGCATTTTATTACTTTTGGTAAACAGTAATGTTTACCTTTAAAACTTATTATTAGGATATCAAGTGAGGAAAAAGGGCGAGGAAGTGTTGAAAGATGGAGTGTGTTTAAACAATAACAATAAGTTGGTTTAATCTGACTCGTATCTGCCATATGTCTGATTAGTGGTCCGCAGTCAGGTAGCAGTAGGGTGAAGCCCTTAAATTTATACTCGATCAATAACAAGTTAATCGGCTTCACAACATGACTGAGTGAGAGCTCACGATGAGGTTCCGACCAGATCCTTGATTACTGAGCGGTCCAGCCTCCATCTAACGGTTATTCTTCAGGATCATACCGAATGAATTCGATTTAAACCCCCTTTAGATGAAATATAAACTTGCCTCCTATAATCGAGATTATACAAATAGTACTTCGTATCGTTTGTATAAGCCTGTTATTATATATAATGAAAAAAGAAGTTAAAAATAAATTATTTTGAGCTTACAGCGCGAATGTAGATGACGACGAACCACCCATGGCTCAACGGTTCATTGGATATTACAATTTTTTATTCTTTTAATAGACATTTAATAAAACTAAGTGGATTCCAAATCATTCTAATATTCTTTAAAATGTCTTAAAATCACTTTATAAGACTTCTGAATACTCTCTCTATTCATTTTAGGGTTTCGTTGATAAACCCAAGAAACCCTATAATAGTTTCGTTCCTGTGTATGTCTGTCACTCTGTACGGTTCGAATAACTTTATAGAATCAAAAGAGATAGAAACATTGAACTTTCAGTTCACACAGGAAAAATATTGCGAACTTAAAATTATCGTTGTATTGAAATGCCGCCTATACTATTTATCATAGAAAGTTGAAATAGGGCTCAGATTGTGCAGAATTAAAATTAGGAATGAAGCCTGTGATTAGATTTTTGATATCTTGCTTAGAACCAGTATAATTGTAATTTTACTGTTTTTCCTAACCTCAAAGAGCGGTAGAGCCTTAAAGTAGTAAGTGCAGGAATCTGCTGTTTTGCGTACTATTTTGAGTGCTATAACAACCACTTTATAGGTATAACGCTAGTGTTAATAATTTAATTTTGTGGTAAATTGTTTAGATTGACGCAATTTTGTCTATAAGCATCAATATTTTGCGTCTCCCCCTCCCCCTTTACACTAACTAATTTTATATTCCCAATCCCCAACGAACCCCTTTTTACGTGAGACTTCACGCAATAGTACATAACGCGTCTAGTGCGAAAAGTAGCATCTTGCATGCGAGTGTGGAGTTTGCCCCCAAGTGATAGCGAGGGTAGTAAAACCACACGAGGAAAGCAAAATGCAGTTTTCGCGCGAGTTGCGTACCATACTTTATCTACGATTGTTGGATTTAAATAATAAATACAGAAAAAAATAAACTTGCTGTATGTAAGTTGGTAACTCTCTCTTGATAAAGATGACATTAATTCTTGAGTTGTATTTTTTGCCGAATTAATTATTTCTGGAGGAGTATTATTATTCTCCACATTTCCGTCAAAGTCACTTGATTCACTCATTTTTTTTTTCACTAAAAACTCGATATAAACAGTTACTTTAATAAAAGAACAGCAAATTGGTTTTGTTAAATGTAAACAAACTCGCTAATCGTGCGTAAAGCTGAAGAATTCCTCTTCTTTACCGCCCTAGGGTGGTAAAGAAGAGGAATTCTTCAGAACTATGAGACGCGCATGCGCAATGAATACAAGTACGTAAAGAATCACTTTCTACGCATCTAAACAGAGATACAATGTTTATATTTCGTATCAATCGTAGATAAAACTATTTTATTTAAACCTTTCATTATTTAATATGGGCCCCCCGCAAGAGATAAATAGGCATAATCACTCGCTCCTAGCCTCCAAAGATATTTACCTCTGATTTTTTTCCTCCATTGTGTTTCTCTCCAGTGTGTGATGTGATAAGTAATCATCATGAAAGAGGTTCAGTTTAATAACCAAACATCTTCTTCATAAAAAAAAATGAAATGAACTGTTAATTACATTTTTTTTTGTGTGAAGACGTTGTTTGGTTAATGAACTTCACCTCTTTCAATACGAATATAACATTGATTTGTTGCCTAATTTCATGTGTGATGTGAGAATTTAGTATTAATGCAAATTAAAATGTCATCAATTTTATCACTAGAATTGTATTGTATTATATGGAACTGTTTAAATCTTTCCGTTTTAAGTTTAACTGAAAATCTGATTTCTATAATATAATATATATAATAGTATATTTCCTCCCTAAAATATCGATTGTCTGCTCAGTGGGACATTTCGACCCTCTATACAATTAATCATTAGTGGAGAGGACAGAATAAAGGTAATAAATTCTAGAATAACTGTAACAGGTAGATATAGTTATAAACTATTCCAAGAAATACCTCTTATCCTGTTAAATTATGCAAAGCTTTCATAATTTAAATATATTATAATGAAAAGTTTAATCTCTTATCAGAAAAAGTGTTTTTCATATGAAAGAATATTTACGTTGGTCAGTTTTAAATACATTTTTAAAAAATATAATTTATGAAAAGTAGCTCCAGTTTATATTTACTTTATGTTGCCAAAGGGATGGTAATAATTATGTTAATTAAATAAATAGCCATTATACGAAGTGGATGATTGTACGGAGAGGAATCGTGGTTTGAATACTTTAAGTATATTATCTGAGTGAGAAATATTATGACGGAAGTCCTGTAGACTTGAGATGACTTGGAGCGATAGCTTGGGAGCAGGCTGGGACCAGCAGGCCAGATACCTTCGACTACACTGCTACACACTAAGATAGACATCTCGTCTTTATAATAGGAAACATCTGTAAGGGACACCATATTCCTAACTTCCCCTTTACCCTACCACCTGAAATTTAAACATAGTTTTATCAATATTGAGAGAACAACTAAATTTAGAAGCTTACTTCATCAAGTAAGGACTAGAATTGTAACAGATAGAGGAACTAGGATAAGAACCTACTGGGGTATACTTACTTCATGTCACTCGTATTCAACAATGATATATTTTTGTAATATTATCTTATAATTATTATTCACTAGGTATAGACTTATTATAATTTAAACACATTAACAAATGTCAACCACCAAAGACTTTATTAAGCATATATTATTGTACGTAGGCTTCCGCGGGTAGACTCGTCATAAATAGCTTTGTTTTCCGGTGAAATCCGCGTCTCGAAGTGTTTGAAGTCCAACGTTTCGCTTCCACTACTGGAAACATCTTCAGGATTGTGGTGCATCGTGATGTTGACTCGAAGCAAACACAAGACATTCTGACAGTATATGTAGTCTGTCCCAAAAATACGTATACAAAATTCATAAATTTTTTACTTTACATTTAATCATTTAAAACAATTTTGTTTCCCTCAAAGTACTCCCCCCCCCTGATAAAGCGTACTTGGCCAAACGCCGTTTCCATTATTGGAAACATATTTAAAAGTCTTCTACTTTAAGGCTCTTTAGCTGCCTCGTCGTCGCTGCTTTATGCCCTCCAAGCCCCCCAAAATGGTGCCCGAAGCAAAATTTTGCACTTAGGAAACAAAAAAAAGTCACTTGGTGCCAAATCGGTTGGATATGGGGGGTGTTCAGTGACGATAATGGACCTACGCGCCAAAAACTCGCGCACAACCAACGGCCGTGTTTTTCATTGTTCTTTTTTTGTAGTGTTTTTTTGTTTTCCATGCCGACGTGACACTTCGAAAGCAGGGCATGGATCGTAAGTCTCTAGAGAATGAGTGACGACACCTGCGGTGCCCTCCACCTAGCTCAGGCTTGCTTTGGATGTTGGGGGGGGGGGGGGGGGGGAGGGGAGCTCACTATCTAGTCTCCTTACTTCCTACATAAGTCTCTATAATTATTTTATACGTATTTATGGGACAGAGTAGTATATTGAGTTTGCTTCGAGTCAACATCACAATGTACCACAATCCTAAAGAAGCTTCCAGTAGTGGAAGTGAAACGTCGTACTTCAAACCCTTCGTGACGCGGATTTCACCGGAAAACTAAGCTGATTATGATATATTATTGTAGTTTGAAGAAAACATAACAATGGAAGATTATATTTGAGTTACATTTGGTATTAAAAACAAATTATAAATGTTAGCTTCCCAAGCAGGGTATACCAAATTTATCATTTGTAAAACACGATAAATCAGCAACTAGGGAACTAGGCATCAAATTGTAGAAAGAGAATTAAGCTGGATTGGTCAAACAGTACTGAAACCGCAGTGAGCTGTTAAGAAAAAATAACGAAACATTATTTAGTACTAATAAATAATCATATCGAGAAGTCCTCTAAATTGGCCAATAACCCGTCCAGATAGAAAATTATTTAAAAAAAGCCAATTATCTGATTAAGAGGATCATCACCAAATCTATTAGATCCTCAAAGCAAGCTTTTGCCATCTCTCTCTCTCTCTCGCACATTACTATTTCAAACTAAAATTAAAATATAAAATATTTATGTACTATGTCACACACAATGAATAAAATTCAGATGTAACAACAATAATGTCAGAGTGTAAATATCACTACAGCAAGTCGTTACTCTTCATTTCACCCGCATGATGGCCCAGACATATTACATTAAAAATGTATTCTAATAAGTTATTTTCATTTTTAAAACCACTAATACATTTTGCGGTTAAAAACACCACACAGTAAAGAACATATTTATTTAGTTTTTATTATTTCATGTTAAAAAACAACTAAGAATATAATGCCGGAAACTAAAACATTAAACTTACATAACAAAATGTTTTTTCGTGACAAGATTTTTCATGTTTTATATATATATATATATATATATATATATATATATATATATATATATATATATATATATATATATATATAAATATATATATATATATATATATATATTATATATATATATATATATATATATATATATATATATATATATATATTTGAGGTCCGTGACAAAAGTTATTTATCGTTTGAAAAACAATGGTGTTATGAAAGAAAAAAGAATTATTGATAGTAATTTGTTAGTTATTGTAGTTATTGGCGATATGCCACCAGGGTAAGGTCTTTGTGGAGCCTTTAGTTCACACTAAACTAACTACTGCTGTACTATTGTTAGCTTGTTAGGCTTCATTCAGGAACCATTATTAACAAACTACTCATGGAAAGGAGCCTTATTATTATACTCCCTCTCCATAACGTTTTAACAATAAGTTAAATTTAAACTTTCATTCTACCTCTATAAATTTCAAACTTCTATTTCATTTACTAATGCATAATAATGATATGTTCTTGTACAACAAATTATTTCCCTGCTGTAATACCCTACACAAACTCACTTATAAGGTAACATCTGTATGTTTTTTTGTAGGTTTGTTAGGGCAAAACTCTGAAATCTTTGTTAGAATTAAAGTATTTTTTGATACAAGTAGATAATATACTTATCACCTAGTTATATAGTAAAACATAAATAGATTATATTCATAACCTAGTTCTATAGTAAAAGATAAAAAAAAGTCCAGTCATGCACCATGATTTAATGAGTGAATTTTCAAAGAAATCTGCGTATTATTGGCTTATGATAATATAGGAGAATTTTTGTTTAGAATTTGGATGGTTGAAAAAATAATCTTGCTACACACGGGTACGGGGTACAAAAGTCAAAATAGTATTTACCCTTCAAGATGCACATCATTGGAAAGCTCTTTAAGAGTACAGTAAATGTTGTTATGTACACTTGTATCATATTTTCATTTAAAAGGGAAACACGTTTATATGCTATTTTTGACCCAAAATTGTAAAATTTGGAACCCTTAATAAACTCCAAAAATTCTGGCCAACGAACTCATCCTTTCTTTTGATATTATTGAAATTTTAAAATTTGTTTGAAATTTTTAAGTGCATCCTAAGGGGAGATATCGTCTGAAGTGACACATACATACATAAAAAAAAGTGTTAAATTTTAGGAATCGATTTAGAATGGTCTAAAATAGATTTCCATGGAAAAATGGTTAAACAATTTTGAAGCCACTGCAATAGCTTAATTTTCTTCGTCTTCTTCGTCCTTAGTATAACTTCTATAGAAACATGTGACATGTGATTATTATAAACAGAAAAAAATAAAAATGCTAACACAAATTATTTTTTGGTTTAATAAATTTAGTTTGTATAAAATAAATGTTCGGTCTTTCACGCGAGAGTTTTATGGGAATGCGTAGGTTCAATAAATAATAATATTAATTGATAGAACGTATTGTTCTTATTAGTTTTAAATGTATTATCTAGGACTTTTATCAATTGTTGTTAGAAATTAATTTGAGATATTTACTGATCGACTCAGCCTAACGAGCTTAGACAAATATGAAAAGAATGCTCATCAAATTTCAATTCTTTAAGAGTCAATTAACTAACAAAAGGGATGGATATTTTTACCACAACATGAGAAATGTAAAAATGAAACATAATACATTTTTTTTAAATCTGCTAAAATACCCATTTTAGTTAACACCTAAATACTGGTCAAAATATCCAATATATATATATATATGCATATACAGGGTGTTTCACGATAAATGTTACAAACTTCGTGAGGTGATTCTACACCCCAAAAGCAACAAAAAATTTCCTCTTGACCCCTATCCAATTCTCCAAAAAAATAGTGGTTTTCAAATAGTAATGGAATTTTTTTTTTTTTTTTTTTTTTTTTTTTTGTCAGGTTTGGGTTTATTCATTCTGGATCGGTGTTATTAATAGCGGTGTTTAAATTTGAACCACTTTCACTAAACCAATTTCTCTGGCCAACGAAGTCAGTGGTGTTTCGGTGTCGAATTTGGGTTTTCCATTTGACCATTTTTGGGAAATTTAAACACCGCTATTAATAACACCGATCCAGAATGAATAAACCCAAACCTGACAAAAAATAAAAAAAAAAAAAAAAAAAAATTCCATTACTATTTGAAAACCACTATTTTTTTTTTCATTTTTTCAAAGTTTCAAGTTTAAATTTCTACCACTTCCACTAAACCAATTTTCCTGGCCAACAAATTCGGTGGTATTTTGGGCGTGTTTTAGTGTCAAATTTGGAATCTCACGTTCAAACCGTTCGAAAGTTATCGAGAAAGTTATACTAAATTTATTAAACCAAAAAATAATTTGTGTTAGCATTTTTATTTTTTTCTGTTTATAATAATCACATGTCACATGTTTCTATAGAAGTTATACTAAGGACGAAGAAGACGAAGAAAATTAAGCTATTGCAGTGGCTTCAAAATTGTTTAACCATTTTTCCATGGAAATCTATTTTAGACCATTCTAAATCGATTCCTAAAATTTAACACTTTTTTTTATGTATGTATGTGTCACTTCAGACGATATCTCCCCTTAGGATGCACTTAAAAATTTCAAACAAATTTTAAAATTTCAATAATATCAAAAGAAAGGATGAGTTCGTTGGCCAGAATTTTTGGAGTTTATTAAGGGTTCCAAATTTTACAATTTTGGGTCAAAAATAGCATATAAACGTGTTTCCCTTTTAAATGAAAATATGATACAAGTGTACATAACAACATTTACTGTACTCTTAAAGAGCTTTCCAATGATGTGCATCTTGAAGGGTAAATACTATTTTGACTTTTGTACCCCGTACCCGTGTGTAGCAAGATTATTTTTTCAACCATCCAAATTCTAAACAAAAATTCTCCTATATTATCATAAGCCAATAATACGCAGATTTCTTTGAAAATTCACTCATTAAATCATGGTGCATGACTGGACTTTTTTTTATCTTTTACTATAGAACTAGGTTATGAATATAATCTATTTATGTTTTACTATATAACTAGGTGATAAGTATATTATCTACTTGTATCAAAAAATACTTTAATTCTAACAAAGATTTCAGAGTTTTGCCCTAACAAACCTACAAAAAAACATACAGATGTTACCTTATAAGTGAGTTTGTGTAGGGTATTACAGCAGGGAAATAATTTGTTGTACAAGAACATATCATTATTATGCATTAGTAAATGAAATAGAAGTTTGAAATTTATAGAGGTAGAATGAAAGTTTAAATTTAACTTATTGTTAAAACGTTATGGAGAGGGAGTATAATAATAAGGCTCCTTTCCATGAGTAGTTTGTTAATAATGGTTCCTGAATGAAGCCTAACAAGCTAACAATAGTACAGCAGTAGTTAGTTTAGTGTGAACTAAAGGCTCCACAAAGACCTTACCCTGGTGGCATATCGCCAATAACTACAATAACTAACAAATTACTATCAATAATTCTTTTTTCTTTCATAACACCATTGTTTTTCAAACGATAAATAACTTTTGTCACGGACCTCAAATATATATATATATATATATATATATATATATATATATATATATATATATATATATATATATATATATATATATATATATATATATATTTATATATATATATATATATATATATATATATATATATATATATATATATATATATATATATATATATAAAACATGAAAAATCTTGTCACGAAAAAACATTTTGTTATGTAAGTTTAATGTTTTAGTTTCCGGCATTATATTCTTAGTTGTTTTTTAACATGAAATAATAAAAACTAAATAAATATGTTCTTTACTGTGTGGTGTTTTTAACCGCAAAATGTATTAGTGGTTTTAAAAATGAAAATAACTTATTAGAATACATTTTTAATGTAATATGTCTGGGCCATCATGCGGGTGAAATGAAGAGTAACGACTTGCTGTAGTGATATTTACACTCTGACATTATTGTTGTTACATCTGAATTTTATTCATTGTGTGTGACATAGTACATAAATATTTTATATTTTAATTTTAGTTTGAAATAGTATATATATATATATATATATATATATATATATATATATATATATATATATATATATATATATATATATATATATATATATATATATATATATATATATATATATATATATATATATATATATAATATAAGCGGTTACATTAATTTAGGTTGGGTTCATTAAATTTTTAAGTACTTCACTAGAGATGGGCATAATCGATATATTTCAATCAATCGATTATTTTTAATCGATTATACTAATAATCGAATGATTTCACAATCGATTATTTATTATAGGAGGGGGTTAAAGTAAAGAAAAAAGGGGAGGCAAATAGTTGCGATACCTAAAATATGGGGAACTTAGCGGCTGTGCCGGACGCCCGACAAAGCGTGGGTTTTTGCTTTGTCGGCAAACGACAAGATAACGAAAACTCTTTAAACTACTACTCATACTCATAATCGCTGCTTCATATTCTTCTTAACCCTTATCACTTTCTTGATCTCTCCGTACTCTAATTAATATAAAACTTTCTTACATATACTACGTTTCTACGGTGTTTAAATGCGGATTGAATCCTAATTTGGAATTTAACAAGTTAGGTGTTTCCATAAAGGATGATTCACGCTACACCGAGCCGGGGCCGTGCCGTGCCGGGCCCGAGGCTCGCTGAAAAAATGTTGTATAGATTTTAAATGAAGCAATGCACAGTACACCGGGCACGACACGAGTCATGACCGAGCCTCGTCCGAGGCTCGGTTGCAAAACGTTGGGATACATTGTTTTCACGCGCCCGGCCCGTCCCCGCCTCGGCCCCGCCTCGTTGAGATGATCCACGCTACAACGAGCCCGGGCCGTGCCGGGGCCGAGCCCTCCCACCCTCGTTATTAAACATAAGGCACAAGCACTAGATATGAAATAAACACGGGTCGCCTAGTAGAGGACAGCCCGGCCCGTGCCCGCCTCGTCCCCGGCTCGTTGTAGCATGTATGTGAAGGCACGGACGGGGCACGGTGGGAGGGCTCGTGCCCGGCACGGCACGGCCCCGGCTCGGTGTAGCGTGAATCATCCTTAAGTAGTATAGAATCCGTAGGTATTCAATACGAAATAAAAAAACAAACTTTTTCTTGGTTACTTTTGCTAAAGGTTATAAATAATTTTGTAACCTTTACCTTTTATAACCATGTTTTTTATTACATATTTTAACAGATTTGACTACAGTTTCTACAGAAATACACTGACACGCGCTCTGCGCATGTCAGGATCGAGTTTAAGTGTTTCCATGCAACTCGATCCAGATACGATCCCAGAATTTAGTGTATCGTAATGGGATCGGTATCGTATTTAATCTAGGTTTCCATGTACACTTTGGATCCAAAAACTGTATTCAACCCGTATTCAATCCGTATTTAAACATTGTGGAAACGTAGTAACACTGTTTAAGTCGCATTCGTTTTCGTTCCTTGCACAATTATTTTAGAGAACAAATAATTTACATTGCTTTAAGTGATTGGAAAATTTAGTTTTGTATATTGAACTGATTTTAGTTTTTCAAAAATTAAACTTTTTTTGCTCTAACCAATTGTATCTTAACTATATACTATATATCTGTTTTTTTTTTTTTTAATATAGTTATTGCTTGCTATACTTAATTAGTATCATATTATGTTAAAATAATTATATTTATGTTTTAATAAGTTTCAAACTATATAGTTACAATTATTATATAATTACTTTTAATTACCTTTAAATTATTTTTCTTAAATATAGGAATAACTATTTAGAGGTTTTTAAGGAAAAGAGAGATTTACTAGATTTTAATGGATAATTGAAACGTGGTGTGAAATCAATATTTATTTTAAGCCTATATTGGAATTACTTACTTAAAACTTAAAATATAAAATATTTTAAAAAACATAATACATGGAAAGAACCATGAATTTCGAATTGTTTTCATAATTATGAAATGGTTCGTATTAGGACGCGGCAGCATTAATGACAGTGCTCGGTATTGGTTATTATTGTAACAGGCTTAGGCACTAGGACTAGGTATCCGATTGTCCGATTATGAAAAGATTCGAAATGCAAGCGCCGACATTTCGATTCCGAATGACAGTGCTCGGTATCGGTAACTAGTAAGTAACTGGGTTAGGCACTAGGTCTTGGGCCTAGGTATTCGATTGTAAAAAGATTCGAAATGCAGGCACCGACATTTCGATTCTGAGCGTCCGATTCAAGAATAAATTATATTCAGTGAACGAGCGATGGGTGGAATTTCGATTACGAGTGATCGGACCCGGAGCCGATCACTCGATTATGAGAACGATTTCGAATAATAATCGAATTGAGTTGAACTAACTTCGAGCGATCAAATAATCGGTCTCATATACCGATTATAAATAAACGATTACGAGCATTCGATTATTGTTGCATAATCGATTAAACGATTATTTTAATCGATTATGCCCATCACTATACTTCACCATATACGTATTATATATTATATAAAGAAAAAAAACATTATTTGAGTAGATAAGGTAAATAATAAACTCAAAATAATCTTTAGTTAATGTATAGGTACATATTATCAATATTAATTCACTTTAACAAATGTTATTTTTTACCTCAAGCTAACCTGCTTTAATAAAACTATTAACAATTGTAATAAGTTATCCTTAAAGCAGGAAAATTATAAGCAGGAAGTATATAAAATATAAATAATATATAATATAAAAAGATCAAAGAATATCTTAAATGGGTCATAGCTTTGCCCTCAATTACGTAATGGAGCTTGATACAAATATAGGGAAAAGTGATGCAGAGATGATATTATTACATTAAAGCAGAAAAGTAAGTCAAATCAAAGGGCTATGGAATCACAAAAATTTATATTTCAGCCACAAAAGAGCAAAGGTCTTTTATGTTTTATTCGTTAGTTGTTATTATATTAATTCTATAAATGCTTCTTAATTGGTAAATTAAATTGAAAAAAACGTTTATTTTATTATGTTATATTCATAGGTTGTAAAATTGTGAAATATAAATTAGATTTTTGGTTTTATTATTTATCACACTTAAATTAAACTTAAATCAGCATTTGGACTTATAAACATTTACAGAAAAATATTAACTGTATTCTGATTGACTCATATGATATACGTGCAATGTTGCCATGAGAATAATTAAAAACCAATAGTTTCCTAGAAGCAAGCAAGGAGCCTATCAGGTAAGAATGCAAATATTACCACTATAGCATTATTCATTAACAAAAGCCGTTAAAATCAAAATGTCTTATTAATCCAGGAGATAGCGTGCAAAAAAGTGTCTGGCTAACATCATGCTAGAATTTTGTGTACAAGAAAATCTTTTGGTGCCTGTCAAGAATATGTGGTCGGCTAAGTTCATCTACGGAACATAGCTTGGCAATAGGCATTTGAAAAAAAACAAACCGGTGGAGAGCGGCCATGTCCCGCCCTTTTTGGTGGGCAATGTTATTTTCATGATCCTGAGTACGAAATTAGTTAGTAGACCAAAAATCAAGTTGTAAGTAGTTTATCACTGAATAGGTGACCTCTTTTATTTGGAGTAATCTTATTTGACTAACTAACCAATTAAGTGACAATCTACGATCAACTTGATTATTGGTATAATTAAGTTCGTACTCAGGATCATGAAAATCACATAGTCCATACTTTTTTGCACGATATCTTCTGCACTATACATACATTTTAATAGAAACGAAGTGTTAACTTTTTACCATTCTTAATTTAATCGAAGATTCTTATACATAGGCCTCTGATTTTTCATCTGGCTTTTTTAAACTAATTTAATGGTTATTTCAGTTATTATTATAGTACCTGTTGATTAAAAAAAATGTTATGTTAGATTTGTTAATTATGATTTTTTTAATAATATTATTTGTAATATTACACTTATTTGTAATACATCAAATGCTATGGTAACTCATTTCAGTACCACCATTTTCTAAATTCAGTAAAAATACAAGTATGAGAAAGTGATGCTCATTTTAAGAGTATCCTTTTTGTATTTTTATTTTGTCTATTGCTGTTTTTTACGTCTTGATCAACAACAATAGGTTTTACAGAAAGGGGAAGTGATCATAATATAAGTATTAAACATGCAGTAATCATGCAAACAACAGTAACATAAGTAATCAATAAAAGAGAATAATTTATTAATCGTATAGTGAAATTTATGTACCTCACCCTGTCCTTTAATAGAAAGAAGTCTGCGATGTATTTATTATAATTAATACAATGGGAAAAAATAAGTTATCTAGAATTAAAGGGAAGATAAAAAAATAAAATTTTACACCACGAAGTTTAAATATTTTTTAGGAAATTCGATAAACTTTTCTTTTTGTTTGAGATAACAGATTTCCAACTAATTTTAACTAAGAAAAAGTGATTATTTGTTTTGAAATAAGGAATTAAAGGATTTTCGTGAATAAAGAAGAAAGGGAGGATAGGGGTGGGCCCATAATCCTGACCCAGAAGCAAAAACTAATTAACTGAAAGAATTTAGTGAAGACTGGTGGGAAGGGAAGAATTAGGGTACCGGAGTTTGCAGGGAACAGTTTGGAGTGGGATAACGCCGAGTAAAAAGAGCTTAAACTCAAGGAAAAGCTCCTCAACTTTGAGGTAATTAGTGACCAATTGGCTGTGATAATGACAACAGCTGGGAGGCAAGACGGCAAGTAAAAGAAAGGGGCCTTATTAAAAAACCAGCCACCTTGAAATATTGGACCTTCCATTTCTTGATTGGAAATTGCGACAATATAATTAATATTTCACTTAAAGAAAAACATTACATTAATGAAGTATAAAATAATTTAGAAACACAAGTGTACATTAAATAATAACAAAATAATGTTAAAAGTTTATACTCATCATTAATCTTTAGAAATTAATGATCAAGAAATAGAATTAAAATACCCATCATTTTATGGGTATATAGATGCAATATGCCTTAAATATTTCTTTAGATGCAAAAATAAAATATTTGAAAATAAAGAAAGTAATAATAGCTTAATTCATATTTTTCTCTATTTTAATGCCGAATTATGTTCATAAACACAAAAAGAACAATAAACAAAACACATCTGATGCACAAATCTTCTGGACTGCTAACTCAATCTAAAATTAAATCAATGATTAATTTACTTAATTCGTGAAGATATGCCTTGACACTTTTCTTCTTCTTGCAGAATTAGTGCAACATACCATTTTCGTTGTTCCGACAACCATATCTGGTACACAACAAGCTGCGTCATCAGTAACAATGAAACATGAATATGTCATTTGTATTAAATGTAATTATATTTTAACGTCGTTCTTCTTATTCTTTGATACGTGGATTTCAACGAAGAACCAAGATTGTATTGAATACTCCAGCCCTGGATTCCCCCATACGTGAAACTATTGAAATTAGATCATATTAATAAACTATATGACTATATGTAGATTGATTGATTGGTCTAATTGGATATTGATTTCGTGTCATGTCAAGTGAATCAAAATAGCAATTTAGTGTCACTACAATCACATTAATGAATATAATGAATGTGTTTATTCATTCAATCAGAAGTTTTTGATTGATTCTAACGGTTATACCGTGCTATTTTCTTATGCATGTGCAAATAAATAATACGTACGAATTTAATATATATATATATATATATATATATATATATATATATATATATATATATATATATATATATATATATATATATATATATATATATATATATATATATAGATACATTTAACATTACAAAGGAAGTGCATTGATCGAGAAAACGTTACAAGCCAAAGAAATAATAGTATTTTTGCTTTATTTTACTTCCCTCATTACTTATTGCCACACCAAATAACATTTTAGTCGATACTTACAATTTAAGAGATTATTTTTTAATTATTACAGCCATTGATGGACCTAACAGATATTATAATAATCTGATAAGCCATACATAGTTCAATACAAGTAGAGATATAAACTGAATGATGTTACAACTAAATATAAAATTCATAATATATTTTGACACAATAGATTGGTTAATCCAAATCAAACCGTACATACTTATCTAATAGTGAACAATTGAACGATCACATTTATTCTAAAGACCGAGACGATATCGATTTTACAGAACTTCAAATACAATGACTATACGAGTCTAGACGAGAAAATGATCCCTAACACGAGTTAGTTTTGAGTGCAATTCTTTCTTGGTTGGGAAAAAATGTAATCAGTTTAACCCTCAGTAATAAAAGTAAAAGATAGGCTTGTTAAAACTGAAACGCTATAAATCAAGTGCAATGCTTGCCAAATGAAATAAACTGGGTTTACACAGGAATAAAATTCAGTAAAGCAGATTTTTAATGAGAATATCAGTTACCTTGTCAGAGAAGGATGAAATATAGAACACAAAATATAGAAAGGTATGCACTCATTGTTTTGTTCAAGTATTAAAAGAAGAAGTAATATATATATATATATATATATATATATATATATATATATATATATATATATATATATATATATATATATACACATATATATATATATATATATATATATATATATATATATATATATATATATATATATATATATATATTTATTTATTTATATATATATAATTTTCCCATTCCTTTAATTGATTCGTTAGATAACTTTAATTCTTCTTTGAAAACAAATATCTATTAGAATATTGTATTTTAGCCCCCTTTTATTTATAATCATACACCAATCTAAATTCAAATTATGAATGAAAATATAATGTGTCTCATTTACATTTAATTCATTCGTGTTTTGAAATTGTTGACTAAATCACACGATTTAAGTCAAATAACAATGCTTAAGAGTCAAATACAGTATTATTTTAAAATATCTTGCTGATATTTCCGAACTAATTTCGAAGGTATTTTATGCATAAAATTATTAGAATTTATATACCTCGAGAAATCAATTTTAGCTTTATATTTGGGGACGATCCCTTCCAACATATATTGTTTGATATAAACAATTAATAAAAACAAGAAATTTAAAGTTTGCAATATTAATTGCGTTTTATTCATGATATTATTTCAGAGATATGGAGGAGCATAAAGAAAATCTCAACAAAGATAAGACTGTAGGAAATGGAGACAGACTGTCTCGCATCGGTGATATTATTGCTAATAATAATGTATGATCTGGTTAGTTAAAATGATTTCGATGAGATATTAACTGAATGATATTACAACTATATAAGCAATTCATAACTTATTTTGACATAATTAGTGGGTAAATCTAAATCAAACCCTACTTACCTAATAGTTAACAATGGAGAGATCGAATTTATTTTATTTTTATTATTTATTTATTTTTTTTTTTTGTTTTTGATTGCGGATGGGACTAGTTTATTTTAATAAATAAAGCATTTAGTGCAGGGAAGAAAATCGAACAGTACCAATTAAAATTAATAAAATTTATTTTAAAGGCCAGCGTTTATAATAACGGAAATGTATGCATTTCTATACCATTTGCGTATAGTATAAAACCAATTATTTTTGTATACAATGTTATAATAATACACAGTTATTAGATAGATATACAGTGAACTATCTTTTACCCAAGAAGTTTGTAATTAATACCTTCTGACTAATTGGAGTATTTAATAGTTATAGTTTATTTTATCGTGTTTAATGACTAATTATTCATCAGCAGTAGCTGTTTGAAGGGTAGATTCTTGGTTTATTTGTACCTAGCTTAATGATAGTTATTAGTTTTGCCAAGATAGAAGTAATAGGGTTGGATCCAATAATTGAACTTCACATCTAGTTCCTTTAGATAATAGGTTCTCTCTGTTTTAAACTTAAGAGGTCTGATTACCCGGGATGTCCCTTAAACAAGATCACCGATAATAACTGAAGTTAACGAGTTTAGCTTTTGATAATTCAATTCTATTCGGGACTCTAAGGGAGGGTCTCGTGGACTCGCCCACTAACCCCGTCGAAATAAGGCCGATGAAAGGGGGCATTGATCGATAAATTCACCACAGTGTGACAAGGTGTGCCCTTGTGAAGCCGTGAAGGGCAGGGCCGCGGTAAGTGGACAAGGATGACATGGCTCTCATTACACCGTCAAAGAGCGTCGAGGACTACTACTTTCATAATTACTAGCCTATTTTCCTGGGATATAAAGCTAACAATAGTATCAGTGCAGAGTAGAGAATCAAAGCTCGTTATACTGATCACTGAGCGTGTCCTCTAACATCTCACTTACAATTGACACTTAGAACAACATAATCAGAGTGGTTCGTATTGTGTATCAACTTACCATGTGAGCTCTAGCCTACTACACTTCTAGGTGCAATCGACTTGGTATTATACGCTTTGAAATGTCAGTACATGTAATCACTAAGTCAGTATCAAATTAAACTAAATAATAATTGGTTTGAACGTCTTCACAATCTTTCATCGCTGAGCAATCTTTCTTATATGTGTAACGCAAAATTACTTAAATTATGTTTGATTATTATTTTTTTTTTTTTATAAGTCAAGATAAACTGTTATGTAGTCCATTTATACAAAATAGCAAAGCTCTAACAACCAATAATAAATAAACAAGTTTAATTTAAATCCAGTACACAATGTGTGTTGAGTAATTCAAGTGAATAAATATATTTGGCTTATAAAAAAAAGTTTATTTTAAATTGACTTAACAAATTATATCCACTTATATAAATTAAATAATATATGGGAATAAATTACCTAAGGTGTTTCACTAAATCTACTTAAAATATACCGAGAGACATATTTATTTAATATTGCGGTACTGTAACGCCTTACTTTTGTTAGCCGATATAAAGACAAAGGTCTACCTAGCCCTTTGGCAAATTGTGGCAAAAAGTTTTTATATCGCATGATAATAAAGTAAAGTTATTAAGGAAGCAATGAATTGAGGAGAAGTTTCTAAAGTGGAAAATTAAAAGCAGAGTGATATATAATATCAAATTATTACAACGTATTTTATTTCATCAATTTTATAAATTGAAAAGTTAAGCAAGTCCATGATAAGTAGTTTTCAGCAGGATAATGCAGTTTGATAAAATCACTGTACATATTTATTTTATTAAACATTGTTTTAAAATTCTGAAGAGCAAGACCCTTAAAATTCTTGTTAGATATATGCCATAAGAAATTAAAATACTAGGTGTGCAATGCAGTTGTCTGCTTGCAATACTGAGCTGAGCGTGCATTATAATCTTAAATTATATTCATGCGTTAATATTCATATTACATTAATTTGTTTGCATCACGCCATGATCACATTTATCAAAAACTTGCCCTACTTGTTGACGGGAGATGTAACTCCACATCGCTTTTTTAAGAATCTGCATTTGATAGATTATTATATTTGGCTCAATAACTAATTAAATAATTAGAACAATATCATGCAATGTTTTTAATAGCGAAATAATGCAGTGCTCAATATTAAACTGCTGGTAGTTAACAATAAACATTTTTAATTATAAACAGCTGAAATCGGATCAAAAATAGTAATATTTCTAATTTTTAATTAAAAAGCATTTTTTCCACTGTTTTTCTATTTTACCCCACTCATAAATAAAAATATGACAAAAGTGAACATAACAACAATAACTGTACTCATAAAGAGCTTTCTAACGACGTGCATTATGAAGGGCATATAGTATTTTAACTTTTGTACCCCATACCCCTATGTACCAATTTGGACCATTTCTGATTTATACCATCCTGTGGCTGGTAACTATGACCGTGCCGAATTTTGTGCGGATCGGTTCTGCCGTTCAGAAGGAGTATGTGTCCAACCAAATGCAAGTGTAGTATATGAGCTTCGCTTCGCTCAGCTCAATAATTCTCTATATTCCTTAGTAAATATTACATATTTACGTTTAGTTTTCACAGATACATAAGTAGAGGTCTCCAAATCTTTAAAAACAAACATTTTCCTCTTACATAAAGTTCTGATAACTGGTTGAACAATAATACCAAGTTTAAAAATTATTAGTGGGTTACTCATTGATTTGATTGTCATTTGGCATTGATTTGATGCATCGAACTTTACACAAAATGGGCAGAAGTTGCTCAATTTAGGAATAGTGGGGCAAAACAGTTAAAATAGAATTCTATACGAAATGGATAGTTTGATATGGTTATGGAAAAACGGTCAAACTATCTGAAGAATTTGTGACCCACCTAGACCCACCTAAAGTCAAATTTTACTCGGAAAGTTTTGTTAAAAGAATTCAAAATCAGACGGAGAAAATAAACCCTGTAGCAGTCAAACAGACAAATAGCAGGAAAATGTTTGTTTTTTAAAATTTGGAGACCAATACTCATGAATTAGTGAGAACATTTATCGAGTTAAGAAATGTGTGGAAAGTTCCTATGAATTACCATTTGAAGTTGTGATCAAATTTAATAAATGTTTTACTGGTAGAGTACAATTAAAAGAAATTAATATTTCCAGAGACATGTCAGCATATACCCCTAATGAAAAATTTGAAGAAGATAATACGTCGAAGGAAAAATTAACTATAACAAGGTCTGGACGAAAAATCGTTCTACCTAAAAAATAAGAGACAATTGATTTTCTTTTTAATGAAAACAAAAATTTTTTTTTTGAGTAGTAAAAATTCGAAGTATACTCCTAACGAAGTTACTGAAGAGGGATTAAATGTAGCAAGATATTTATGGTAATATGTATAAAATATCACTGTACATATTTATTTATTTTTTCAAACATTGTTTTAAAATTCTTGTCAGATATGACGTAAGTAATTAAAATATAATTATTATGAGGTTTTCCAGAAAATTTAACTATTTCATTTTTAATTTTACCAGCGTAAGAACTAAGACGCTCACAACTCCTTTATAATTTTCAAGTTGCTCATTGAATATAATTCAATTTCCGGAGGGAGCAACAAGGCAATATCCTAAGGAAAAGGCAATGATCTCAGGAATATAATCTCCTCTTATTAAAGTAGCAGCTTACCGCATGATCGTTTTGAATAGGCACACCATGGAGGCAAACACTACGAGGTTGTAAGTCTATTAAGGTGATATGGTATCCTGCTTTGATAAGATGCGACACTAAATAGAGAATACCTGGAACGACCTTTAGTTTAGTAATTCCACAGAATTGTCGCCGTTAAGACCATAGTACTAGGTTCTACCCTAGACGGGTCTTATTGGCAATAATCTGAGTTAGTGGCGCGTGTAAAGGGCGCGTGGCTGCCGCAGCCGCCCTTTATGCATCTAATGTTGCCTGATAATATTCCAGAACCCCGAGTAACGGATATCCTCTTAGTTCTAGCATTAAATTGGCATCTAATGGTGGCATTCTGTAATCAAACATTCCCTAAAACCAACCATCCTGTTTAATATCTTTAATATTGAATGAAGGGTCGTTGAATGACGAAAGAACGTTGGTGGCATCCCATGAAATGATCTAATATTGTTATAACAGGACTTTTTTTCTCGTCCTATGATGGATTTTACCTAATAACTTTTAGCAAATTGTTGAAAGAAACTACATTTTTACTGTATTTAATAAATCTATATTTGTTATTTTAATTTTTACTTTTCCTCACTACTAATAGTAGGAAAAGTATTGTTTTCACCAAAAATTTTTTTTTCGAGATTTCAACGGAATTATCCGCTTTAGGTGTTTTAAAGACCTCCTGAGTGGTTTTCAGCATGACGTATGTATGTGTGTTATCATCGTAGCGCCCAAGGTATTTAACCTAGAGAGTTGAAACTTGGCAGAAAAATCAGTCCTAACCTGTAGTTGAGCCGCCCGGAAAATCAACTTTTTTCCGCCATCTTGAACCCAGTTTGCTGAGTCAGAAATAATTTTAAAAAATCGTAATAAATCGAAAATGGTCCTGATCAAGTTGAAATTTGGCTTCAATGTACCTCTCTGTATGACAAACAAGCCCACTAAATTTCATTTTGATTTTGGCCGCCATTTTGAAGTTATAAATTTTTGAATTTTTAAACTTTGACGGTTAATAATACTGAAAATATAAATAGGTTTTTGACATATAGCATATCGTTGGAACCGGAAAAAATTAAAGAACAAATATAAAAAAAACCCGATGAAATTCCATTAATTAGTTTAAAAGTTATAAGCGAATATAATTATTTATTAGTGCGATAATTTTGATGACGTCAAAGTTTGTTTACATCTCTTCAAATAATTAAATAAAATATAGGTATTAAAAATAAGGTTTTTTTTAAGAATGATAATAAATCAGTTAGTTCAGGACGGTCACCCATCCAAGTACTGACCACGTCCAATGCTGCTTCCTCCTACTGCGAAGCAGCAGGAGAGGCCACTTTAGTGGCCTCTGAAGTGAGGAAAAGTTCCGAGGTACCCCGTACCCGATTTTTTTATAACTAATTCCGAGCTTACCAAAGGATACGGCGATCGAGGAAAAAAAAAAAAACAAACGAAGAAAAATAACTATTTTATTAACGTCTGCAATTTCGAATATTCCTGAACAGATTCCATTTTAGACTGTAGTGAATATATTTGGTCCCGTATCTGTCTGTAAGTCGGTTTACCAACACTTTTGCAAAAAAAAACCAAATGATTTTATTGATGCAATTTGAATTAAATGTTATTATAATTAGCCCATTATTGGTCCCTTGTTAGTTTCAACCTTCTGCGCATTGTAGTTTGTCTTTAACGTTCTCCTTTTATGAATACCTATATAGTCATCCAATTTATAACAAATGTGAATGGTTTGTCGAAAGTATCCTGGATAGTCCTATAATAATTTCATCCGTTTGTGCTTATAAACTTTTTGGTAATTGATTCCTCTATTCATACAAAAAATCAAAATAAGTTGTTACATATTTAAAATAAATAAGAAAAGAAGAAGAAAAGTAAATAAATTAGACAATAATTTTGTAAAAGTATATAACACTGCGATAGGACGCGAAGAAGCTATGTGCCACACTAATTGGATGGTTTTATTTATTTATCTATTTTTAATATTTTACAAGTATATACAATTTACAAGTAATACAATCTGCCTATTAGTGTGGCATATAGCTTCCTCACTCCAATGATTTTTAGGGTCCGTAGGCAAAACCAAGGACCCTTATATTTTCCTGCGTGTGTCTGTCCGTCCGTCCTGTCGCATGCTCTCACGGCTACACCTTTCGTCCGATCACTTGGAAATTTGGCATGTATGTGTCCTACCCACATATTTTAAAAATATAGCGACTTAAAAGAAATATTTTTCAAAAAAAACTTAGGGGTTAAAAATTTTACTTTTTTTTTCGACACCGTGAGCAGGGGTATCATATGAAAGGGTCGTCGAGCAAATTACATAAATATATAATTATTTGGTTATAACTTTGATAGGGCGAGCGTAGGCGAGTTTGAAGCGGGTGTGAAACGTGTCCCCCCCCCCTCTATCTCGCTATTGTGAAGTGCAAAAAATCTGAAAATATTCCTGAACATTCTTCGACCAAAAGTAAAAATACCACTTATTGGAAATTTCGAAAAAAATATTATTTTATTTTTTATTGACAAAATACGCTTTTTTATAATTATGGTCTTTTCGATTGGTTGTATTTATATATTGTTTATATGGTTGTATTTATATGTTGTTATATTGGTTTATATGGTTGGTATTTACGGTTCAGTGGCAAAAAAAGCTTTATCGGAAGTTTGTTTATGTGTTTTGAGAATATCAGACCCATATAGGATAGTTCAAAGTAAGCTTTTTAGCATTTAAAAAAACACCATCAATAGGGTACTACTTAAACTATACAGTGTGGCCTACAGACCCTCGCTGTGTGCTGACTAGCACACACTTGACCTGTTTATTCATCATTTACGACCTATTATGGTCTAATTTATTAAATCCTACCTACCTATTTTGCATCTGCTTTCTTTGGTAAGCTTGGAAGCTTGGAGTTTAACTGTAGAATGATTTTTTTTTAGGTTTTATATAAATAATGTAAATATAAATTTCACCATTCTTTTCTCATTCACGTGGACACAAACTTGTAATTAACACCTTTATCTTTAACTCACATGATTTTGAAGAAATTTAAATAGTTTGTCTTAAGTAGCCCATAGATCGTCCCTTGTAATATAAATAGGTTGTAAAAGTAAAACGTGATAGAACGCGAGGAAGCTACATGCCACTGCCACACCAATTGGCACACTTTTTTAAAAATCTGTCTAAATTGTTTTGCTTTTTACATTATTATAAGTATCAATTTAGCAATATTTAATACGCAGACTGTTAAAATTAATATGGGACTATCTGTGGGCGACTATTAACAAACCATGCTATCAACAAAAAAGTACTTTTAAAGATATATCTGCATATTATGTTAATTGAAAAAGTTTTTGCGCATGTTGAACGGCAAACCGACTGAAAGATTGACCAGTCAAACAAAAAGTTCTCTGCTGTCTGAAACGGATTTCTGTCTAGGATTTTATTTTTTTATTTGAAGACCAAAAAATATTTTTTTTTTTAATGATCACAATTCTTCCGTTACCTTTGGTAAGATCGGAGCAAAATATTATGTTTTCTATTGAAAATAGTAATTCACAAGGTTTGAGGAGCACCTTTAAAATTAATCCAGTGAAAGGTTCAATACAAAATCTATTGTTTTATTTTTAAAGTTAGAGAACCTGGGAGAGAGTTGAAGTTTAAGGCTAATGGAAGAGGGGGCTATTTAGTATAAATGCAGACTTAGCAGGTTAATTTGGTCGGAACGTTTTGGGTAGGGAAATCCCTTGAAAAGTTACTGTTTCCAAAAGAGGTAGGCCAAGCTCTCGAGGTAGCGTTGCTCTAGGTTGCCTAATCCTCTTTTCCCGGCCCATCCTCCACCTCAACTCTACTTATCAACCTGGCCTAGCTTTTAACCATTCGACACTATGGTCAGACTTCTCACGCTTTTCTTTAAGTTCAAACAAGCACGAGGAATAGGTTTACTAAAAAAGTGATATTAAACATAAATATCTCTTATCTAAGAGACTTCCTATTATACGGTATGATAATCCTTTTACAATTAATTAGAACACATTACAAATATTATTACAAAGAAAATAAAAATATATTAATTTTAACAGTGATTTTTACATAATGAGGACTATAAGATCCCGATATTTAT
Organism: Gerris lacustris; assembly: GCA_951217055.1. Taxonomy (NCBI): domain Eukaryota; kingdom Metazoa; phylum Arthropoda; class Insecta; order Hemiptera; family Gerridae; genus Gerris; species Gerris lacustris. Next base: position 58,949,084 of record OX578276.1, on the reverse strand, counting down.
ATGGAAACAATTGTTAAGAATATTCTATCGATTGTAACCATGATATATAGTCATCCCCCCCCCCTCCGTCAAGTAGCTTGTTGATAAAGTTTTTATCCAGTTTATTTTAGTTTTAGTTAGATCTGAGGTATATGACGTGACTTATATTTATACACATAAGCTCAGAGTACAAAGAAAAAATAAATCTTTCCATGGTGACTCACAAGCTGACATCAACCCAAATGTTTCTAATCGTATTCGGCGTACATGTAAGATCACTGCAGCTGCAAACATTTTTTAAGGAAATAAATTACATCAGGTAGGATCTGATTGTAAAAGGTTTATAATTTTCTCGGACAATGTCCTAGAAGAGTTTTTTTTACCACTTAAGATATTGAGGACTACCTGAATGGATGAACTACCTGTGGCGCCGTTCCATCTGTACATACAATTTTCGAGGGCTAAAACCAACAAACCACGCCACGCCCCCCAGTCCCTAGCAACCTGTAATTATCCTTAAAAAAGGTTATTTTACCTTTTTTTACCTCTTAAATGATTTCCTCGTTTTTTCGAGTTAACGAGATGTTAACAAGAAACTGTCTGAAATATCAAAACAAGCTGCTTTCTACAAACTGGACTGCCGACAGTTGCCAAACTCAAGATTCCGAAGCAACATCAGTCAGATTGCAGCTTTCATTTCTTCTATATAATTTCCGTCTTTAGTGAAATTGAGCTATTATAAGAGGTTACAATAATCTTACATCACAATAATCTTAAATTACAATAATCTTCTCTCAACACTATCAAAATAATTTTTACGAATATAATTCTGCTGTAGATTTCCTTTGCATTTGCATGAGTAAGGATAACTCACCTAAATGAAATCTGTATAAGTTAAGAAAATGCCATCTTCTAGGTTAATTTACGTCAAGTATATGACTTCAAAAATTATTAGGGCTCCACACAGAGAATCACCAAAAAACAGAACATAATAATCTGACACCTAAAATAATAAAGTTAGAAAGATAGAATTTTGCTGTAAGTACTCAAATAAAAATACTTGAAATTGTACCTACTTCTATGTAGGCACTGCAGCCCGGGGGGGGGGGGGGGGGACTTTGACCTGCTGTACCATCCTCCAAGAATTATTGTCAAACGTCTTGGAGCGCCAACTAGCGTGCCCGGATACAAAAAGCTCTCCACACCCAATGTGTGACCTCACCAATAGTTAATTTCTTTAGAACTCTACGTGCTTCTTCGGCTGATACACTTTACAGCATAATATACTTTGTTTTGCTAAGATAAACTCTCATTCCTACTCACGTTGATTCTCTTTTGATGATTTTACTGAATCGACTCTTGATATTAGTGCCATTGTCAGTATAACTAAACCATTTGCATATTCACAGATCTGGCTTGAGTTATTGTATATTGTACCATTTTGGTTAATAGGAACTATTAACTCATGAAAGGCAAGGTTTAATAGAACAGCTGATAGCCCATCTCGAGGTACTCCATAATTATAATAGAATTCTTTGCTAAGCCTGTTGTTAGGTTTTGGATTTAAATTTCCCGCCTCTTCAGTGGCGGCTTTTCTTCCTCGCATTCAATAACTTACTATTCCCTTCCTTCCGCTTCCGCCTCTCACCTTGCCCTTACCGGTACCTCTTCCTCTTTCAGTTTTTTTCTAAATAAGCTTAACTTTAATATAAACCACTGCAAATTCAAGCTAAATTAGAGTGCAAGAAGTCGAGTGAATAAGACTGTTATTTTTGTGGTGTCACTTCATCCAACTTTATCTGCCACTTACCCAAAGCCACCGGTCAGCACACCAAGTAAGCCTCTTCTCTCGCTCTTTTTCTTTCTTTACCCCTACCCTCTACCTTAATTCTACACCTCTTGTGCACAAATAATTATAACGACATTAAACATATCTGACAGTAAAATAAAATAATTATCATTAAAATGATTGCACTAAGCATTTTAATAACTTATTATATTAAATAAGTAAGGTAAAGTAATGTTAGTATTTCGAAAATTAAATGACCTAGCAACATGTGAAGAAAAATTGAATGAAATAATAAAATTACAGCAAGACAATTTAAAAAGGCCTTCGTATTTACTCTTTCTTTCAACTTTAACATCATAGCCCATCCCTTCAGATCAGACCGGGAATGACTTACTATGGTTTCCCCCTCCTGCTAGGTAAACTTTAGCAGCTGTATACGGATTTAAATACTGAAACCACGTTTATTTTAATTATCGCACAACAAAACTCAAAAGCAACCAACTCCATTATAACATTTTCCTTACAAATGTTGTGGAGCTTCATTCTAAATTAAATGAGCACTCACACTAATCTTCTTTGTACATTAAGCTCACATCTCTATTTCTAAATTTTTTCTAATCCCTCATCACTCTAGAACGACAATAACTTAAAGCTGAAATTTTGAAATCCACTAGGTACTTGCTAAGAAATCGTTTAGCGTTCAGCCATCTTGATTCAATATGGCTAAGCGGGATTGGCCATGACGAGTTCTACAAAACCAATTGCACTTGAACCATGAAATTTGGTTCTATTTGCGGTCTTCTAATTCCGACAAACCATCCAAATTTCATAAAAATCAGATTAGTACGTTTATAGATATAGGTGTAAATAAATGTATGTTAGTGCGCAAGTTGAAGAGAAACAAATGGGCGCAAAAGGTTGAAACTTATGTGGAACCAACACTGGCCTAATTATGACCTAACATACAAATTACATTAAAATCGGACGAGCAGTTTTTAAAATATATTGGTTTGCAATAATTGTGCGACAGACAGTTGACAGACAGACACGGAGCCAAAAATGTTCCGTATTTCTGGCTTGGAATTTTTAAAATCGGAGCCATAAAATATTTTCGTTCTTCAGAACGACCACATAGCTTACGTTACCTTCAGTAAGCTCGGAAGCAAAATACATGTATATATTTGCTTCCGGGCTTACCGGTGGTAACGTATTGCAATGTGATTTTTTTATGTCTTCGAATATTGAAGAAATTTAAATGGTTTGTTAATAGTTGCTTGCGGATAGGGCCTTGTTTATTTAAATTGTCTCAAATCAATAGTCAAATTTTATTAATAAAATACTAACACAACCACTGGGAATTAAAACAGATCCAAATCACATATTATGAGCTTCGTCCAATAATAGGAAGTGAGGAAGCCTTGTGCCACACAAATTATCAGACAATTTTTTAAAGTATCTGATATATGATGAAAGTTATAATTATTATTAATTTAATTAATGCTCTAATATAATAAGATAAATTATATCTCATTCAAGTTGTTTGAATATTTCGTATTTTTCTCATTAAAACAAATTCCCTTAAACTGTAGGGAGTTTTCTAAATTTGAGATGAGAGCTGACCGCGCCTGTTCTCGACGGATTCAGAATTTCAAAAACTTTTTAATTCATTTTACAATTTCTACTTTGACTTTAACGCTTCATTACATATTCACAAACAGAAACCCATCAGTTTTAAAACATTTCGTGTATATCATAAAATTTTCACCGAATAACATTTTAAATTGTCTAGTAGCAAAGTTGTACAGAGAAACATGTTTGTTTTGCTAAATGATTAATTTAACAGACATTTACACAGTTATCTACGGTGTTTCCAAAGTAGATCGATAATACCAAAGTTTAATATCGCTCAGCTAAACGATATTACAATTACAAAACTTTTACATATTTGTTTAAAAGATGCATGTTTAATTAAAATAATGTTATAAATGTAAAAATACGTTTAATTCGGCAAGACATAATATTATGACAGCTAGTAACTATTCTTTTTATGGCTATTTTAATTCAAATACACAAAAATATATATATTTTTTAAGTAGAATTCTACTAAATATTAAAAACGTAATCGGTTCAGTTGAACAACGGTTAAGTGTAAATATTTTAAGATATACTGTATATAAGATGAAGTGTAAATATACTTAAACAAAACTAAATATATTTTAAATCCCAAGTAACAAAGTTAAATTATACAGCAATTCATGTTTTGAATTTATTTAATCAAATTTAAAATAATAAAGATTCACCACACCCCCAACCCCGAAGTCCAAGGAATCGAATCCCGGAGTCCTTGATTTGGTCAAGTGCACCCAATACAGTAGTTATTTACATTTATTTTTATAAATATTTAAAAAAATAAATATGTTCGATATATTTGAGCATATTAACTATAGAAATGTTTATAACACAAAAATCTTATAATTTTTCATATTTTCTTTAGCCCGGAGATTTAGGCATTAAAATTTTAAAAAGTCAAGTATAAAAAAGTATAATACTGATATGAAAAATTTAATTAAAAAATGTTAATATTTTCATATCTGTAAAGCAAAATACTTTTTTTGGCCATGTCGCTTAGTTTATCTTTAGGAAATATTTCTGTTACATTAAAGCTAAACCTCCTATTCTGGTCTCCAACAAAGCTAAGATCAGTCGCCACATTATTTTTTTTTTTCTTCTTAAATTCTTTTCATTTACACCTCTAGGTAATAGTGTTTTTGTGTTCAACTGATTTCTATTTTTATTTTTTTTTAGAAAAAAGGTTCGCCAGAAGAAATCATGAATAATGAATGAAGAATACAACATATTTTTGAAAAGTAACGTTTAAAACTAAAGCACCTAATTTAAAAACAAATAGATTTAGACTGCTTTCTTTTTTTATTTTAATATTTTGCTTTTAACTTATCTGCAAATTATATATATATATATATATATATATATATATATATATATATATATATATATATATATATATATATATATATATATATATATATATATATTTATATATATATATTTATATATATATATATATATATATATATATATATATATATATATATATATATATATATATATATATATATTTCTTGTGTTACATAAATCATGTACATTGCGTCTAAAATATATTCATTATTTAACTCTCTAACTCTAAATCAAAACATCCCTTTTTAAAATATATTTGATAAACATATAGCTTACTTTTTTTACCAATTATGTAACTTCTAATTTATGATGATTACTCGAACAATTTTCTCATATTAAATTTCTTAATTATATTATAACGTTAGGGCAGTAGATTCTCAAAGAAATACAATAAAGATTATAGAACAGTTAGTAGTTGTTCTAATCTAATAGATTAATTCTAAGAGAGATTTTTCTAATCTAAGAGAGAGAGAGAGAGAGAGAGAGAGAGAGAGAGAGAGAGAGAGAATGAGAGAGAGAGAGGGCGTCCCCAAAACAAGATCCCTATAGGTGGAAATTCAAAAAAATATGCATTTTATAAAGCTCCTGCATCTTTACAAATTAAGATTTATTATAATCAAAATTTTATATCAGGTATCCTGCCCCCAAAAACTGCAATTTTTGGTTTTATGATTTTATTGGTGTAGAATAATATTAGTCTTTGTTGACAGCTTGTCATATTGTAAAATAATATAATGTTCTATAGTTGCTTACTTTCTGATATCTTATATTGGCGACGAGGATGAGCAGAAAGAAGTCAAAAAAGGCCGAGAGGCAATCAAAGGAGGAGGAAGACCAGGAAACGGAAGATGTCAGACGGTGTATGTCGAAATTTTCTTTCCACGTGTTCGAGAAAGAAAACGTAACTTGGGTAAGTTATTTATCTCAATTTAAAAGAGCATGCCGAGTGAAAGGCCTGGGAGGAGATGGACCGGCGGAGGAGTTAGCCCGCCGAGATCTCTTGTTGGCTTATATAGGAGCAAAACCTCTTAGAGAAATTGAGAATCATTTTTTACCGGGTTTAGTCGACAATACTACGTGGGAGGAGTTAATTACGGAATGCAATAAACTTTTTAAACCTGAAGTGACATTGTTTGCGGCAAGAATCGAGTTCGAAAGAACGTCCAGAAAAGAGGGTGAGAACTGTAGGGTTTTTGCTAATAGACTTCGAGAAATTAGTCAATTATGTCATTACCAAAGGACGTGGGACGAGAGATTAAGAGACCGATTTGTCGCAGGGGCAAGATGTAAAAATTTTGAAATAGAAGTGAGGCAGCGGTGGCCGGAAGGTTTGACGGAAACGGGTGAGGTTTTGACTTTTAACAAAGTCGTGGAACTAGCGGTGTCAATGGAGAGAGCACAAACGGAGGTTACATTGGCAGAGAAGGTAGAGGAAAATACTTCTATAGGTAGAATAAATATAGATAAGAGTAAAGGGGAGGATCCGTGTCCAACGTGTGGTATACGGAGGAAACACGGAGATAGAGGATGTCCGGCAAATAAGGCCATATGCCACAGATGTAAAGAGAGGGGCCATTTTAAATGGGTTTGCCCTCAGGAAAGGAAGAGGACAAAGGCTGTAAGGGCATTAGAACCAGAGGCTGATGAAGTAAGGAGTGAAGAGAGTAGCGAGGAGTATACCTTACAGACTGTTAGGAGCGTTATACGCCGGGCACCGCGAGCTTCAATCAAAGTAGAATTGAACGGAGTACCATGTCTGATGGAATTTGATTCAGGAGCACGAGTAGCCACTATAAGCAAGGATTGGTGGAAAAAAATAGGGAGGCCACCATTAGTAAAACTAGAGGAAAAAATCTTAGGATATGGTAAGAAGCCATTAGCAACAAAAGGAAAGGGTTATGTGGAGGTGAAAGTAGGAAAGAAGATCAAGAAGCTACCGGTAGTAGTAATGGAAGATCAAGATGTACCACTGTTCGGGTTGCCATGGTGTTTAGCATTCGGGATGAAGCTTCCATTAGGAGTAGAAGTGCATACAGTTACACATAAAGCACCGGAGAGAGAAGATGAAATGAAGGATAGAAAACTTCAAATAATGCCGACTCAAATAAAAAGATTGTTAGCTGAGTATGCAGATGTGTTCAAAAATGAGTTGGGGACGATCAAAGGAACTAAAGCTAGGGTGTTCCTTAAATCAAATTCGCAACCCAGATCTTTTGCAGCACGAAGGGTCCCATTCCCACTTAGAGAAAAAGTAGAAAAAGAGTTGGGTCGGTTGGTGGATAAAGGGGTGATAGAACCCGTGGACCCAGCACTAATACCAGTAGAATGGGCAACACCAACAGTGAACGCAAAAAAGGGAGAAGGGGTACGTATCTGTGGAGATTTCAGCGTAACTTTAAATAGAGACCTCGTTGAAGACAAACACTTACTGCCTACATTTGAGGATTTGACTTCGAGATTGGTAGGAGGAGAAGAATTTACAGTCATAGATTTACGGGACGCCTACCTACAAATGGAAGTCGAAGAATGTGACCGAAACGTTCTTATCATTATCATTACGTAGATTTAGAGCCGTGGGGCTCAGAGCTAAAATGGAGAAATGTACATTTTTGAGACAGTCAGTAAAATATCTGGGTTACCTAATAGATAAAGATGGAATACATCCAACGGCAGAGAGAGTGGAGGCCATTCAGAATATAGAAACACCAAAAAGCGTCACTGAGTTGCGATCGTTTTTAGGAAGTATCAATTTTTATGAAAGATTCATTCCGAAATTACACGCTAAGTGCTCCCGATTACACGAATTGACAGGAAAAAAGGTGAAATGGAATTGGGCAGAAAAGGAGCAAAAAGAATTTGAAGAAGTGAAAAGAGTGTTGACAGGTGCCGAAGTAGTGGTACCATATGATGTGAAGAAGCCGGTGGTGATTGCTTGTGATGCGTCAGAGATTGGATTGGGAGCTGTACTGCTTCATAAATATGCAGATGGAACGGAACGGCCGGTAGCCTATGCGTCAAGAAAATTGTCACCTAGAGAAGGACGATATTCCGTGATTGATAGAGAGGCACTAGCGCTAGTATTTGGAGTAAGAAAGTTCCATCAGTTCGTGTACGGACATACATTTATTTTACGGACGGACCACAAACCACTGGAAAGGATTTTTGGCGTTAAACGGAATTTACCTAAGGTAGCAAATAACCAGTTAGTGAGATGGGCATTGGTACTTTCAGAATACAAGTTCCAGATTGAATACCAAAAAGGAATTGAGAATGGGTGCGCTGATTTTTTATCTAGACTTCCGAATCCTAAAGAAGAATACGAGGAACTATCAATAAATTGCATGGAAGGTGGAGCAGAAGAGTTGGTGAGTTTGGAGAAACTCAAGAGAAACACCAAAACAGATCCTGACCTGATGCGAGTCGTACGATATGTAGAAAATGGATGGCCTGTAGAAGGAGAGGAAACGGAAGACATGAAAGGTTTTAGGAGAAGGAAGGATGAGATCTCGTATGATGATGGTGTTCTTTTGTGGTGCAACCGAGCAGTTATCCCCAAGTCACTTCAGGCTAGTATATTAAGAACTCTTCACATCGGCCACCCGGGGATTGCCGCAATGAGGGCACTAGCTCGGTATTATGTCTGGTGGCCGAATATAGATCAAGATGTCGAAACATTTGTAAAACGGTGTACGCCCTGTCAAGTGGGGAGAGATAAAGAAGCCGAAGTCCCTCTATACCCTTGGAGTATTCCAGAGCAGGCTTGGGACAGAGTACATTTAGATTTTGCGGGACCAGTTGATGGAAAATATTGGTTAGCAGGGATCGATGCCTTCTCGAAATGGATTGAAGTCGAGGTTTTAGCTGGAACAACTACTAATATTTTGATTCAACGACTGAGGCAGTGGTTTGCGCGGTACGGAGTCCCTCGTCAGTTAGTAACAGATAATGGACCTCAATTTAGGTCTGAAGAGTTCAGTATTTTTTGCAAAGCCAACAACATAAAGTTAATCAGAAGTGCACCGTATCACCCGAAAACAAATGGTTTAGCAGAAAGAGCAATTCGGACACTTAAACAGAGATATGCCGCTTGTAGAAGACAAGGTAAAGACTGTGTTTTAGGATTGCAACAAGTGCTTATGACATATCGGAATAGCCCTCAGACCACTACTGGGCGTTGTCCATCAGAAATGTTTATGGGGCGAAGGCTTCCAACCCCATTGGACAGACTAAAGCCTAACCCAAGGGAAAGAATGGAATGGCAGGCCTGGAAACAGAAAGGATACCATGACAAAAAAAGCCGGGAGCGCAGTTTTGAAGCTGGGGAAGCAGTATGGATAAAATTAGAATTGGGAAAAGGGTGGCAACCAGGAGAAGTTATCAACCGTACCGGAGATCTGTCTTATGAAGTAATGGTAGGAGGAGAAAGGAAAAGAAAGCACGCAGACCAGCTACGAGGCCGATTGGGAGCTGAGGATGATAGAGACGAGACGCGGAGTCAGGAGGTAGGAGATGAGAGAGAGCTGCCCCGAAGATCGAGGAGGCTAGAAGAGAAGCGAAGTCTGGTGGAGCGGGGAGATATGTAGAATAATATTAGTCTTTGTTGACAGCTTGTCATATTGTAAAATAATATAATGTTCTATAGTTGCTTACTTTCTGATATCTTATAATTGGTATTTTGAAAATTAAATATTATAATTTTCTTAAGCTTTGCTCAGGTTCCCTGATAAAATTGTTTGACATATTTTATCTTTATCTTTAAACTCGGACTTACTCGTTTGTCCAACCTAACACCAGAAAACAATTAATCATAACCTATAATATAATGTGTAAAATACATTTGTTTTTTGTATTCAAATTTAATTGCGTTTATTCATGTAAGTGAAAGATAAAATAAGCATCAAACGGTTATTGTATGTCCTATTCATAAATAAATAAATAATTAAGATGAGAGACATAGAAAAATTGAAAATTTATTTGTGAGAGAAAAGTGGGACTAGGCATTTTTTTTTAGCATAGAAGATTTGAGAAAGTAGAATAATAATACAGACATTACGACGAGACGATACAAATATAATAGAATATTTATTTTTACGAATAAAAAAAAGTAAATATAAAAAATGTTACCACCATAAAAAACCAATTAGAAACAAACACGATGTTTGATTAAAATTGAAGCTATTTGTCAGAAAACGAGGTGCGATATGTCAGTGGCATGTTGTATAAAGCAAATCAAACGTCACGTTGTTCTTTTCAACAAGTAATCTGTTGGCAAGAGAAGTCTCTCAACAGATGTTTATCGTTATTTCCGTAGCTTATATTATAATATCCCAGGGGAGTAGTTAAAATAAAAACCTCATCTTGGGTCTATTGCCACCGGCACATCTTAGCCCCTCCCAGCTACAAGATGGCCTAGAATAGACTACAAGAAACATTGCTACCAGTCAAAATGCTTTATTTTAATTTGTATCTCCGTGGGAAATGAAAATATTTCCTTTAGGAATACTAATTTTAGTATATATTTTCTTCAACCAATAAATAACTAAAACAACTATTTTAATTTGTTTGACGAGAATACTAGTCTATAATAAAGGGAATTAAAACATTCTTCAAATATAATGAACTTTTCTGTGTGTAAAAAAAAAAATGGTACGAATAATTCTAACAAAACTATATCATATTTTACAATGATGATTTTAAATACAATAATATCTAACCTAATTAATTTGTTAATTTTAACATATTTTAATAAAATGCGTTCAACATGATTGTTTACATTCTGTTTTAGATTCTCAGCAAAATTAGATTTTTTTTTATTTTAGGAGCTAGATTTTACTTGGAAAAATAATTTATATGGGTAAATTCGTCTTTTAATGGTCTAAAAAATTTGTTTAATTAAAATCGTCAAAGCAGTTTATTGAGACCTAAATTTTCTTTATATCTTTCAGTTTTGGGGGGCAGCGCCTCCAAATTTAGAGCTAAAAGGAATTTCATGATTTCACCTAGAGGTATAATTTTTCTAAACATGTATGCAAAATTTAATCAAAATCGCCCCAATTGTTTCGATTCCGCGCGTTTGATTAGACAGCAGATATCAGACATTTTTTAAAAACTATTTGAACGAGTAAATTCTAATTATACTTTTAATTTATAATTTTATAAAGGGGATCTTAGTAAAAAAAAAAAGAAAAGACTATAAAAGATAATATTCACTTGTCTTTAAAAATTTAAAATAAATTATTATTCAGAGAAAAAAAATAAAAGGGGATATTTAAACCAATTGAAGCATATACATGCAGAAAAATATGTTTGTCTACTTTGTAATTGATCTTTTAATTTTTTGGTTGTCAATAAAATTATTTGTTATTTTTAATTATTTTTGTCCCGAAAAATAATAAGTCGAAAGGTATTTTATTGGAGGGTTTGATTAAAAAGCAAGAACAGGGAGGTATACAAATTATTAATACAGGAAATATAAAGTTATATTTATTCATGTTTTACTTACCATATCCCAAATAATTATAATAATATATAATTATGTATGAATTAAAACATCTATGAATAAATTTATTTTGTATTTTGTATTTTTTTTTTTTTTTTTTTTTTTTTTTTTTGTGTTATTACTCATATCTATCAATCTGCTTTCTTAGAATATTCTACTGAAACGAAAAAATATTCTAGCGAACACAGTTGATGTATGAAGAATTCCTATATTATATCTCAAAGAAAGGTTCTTAGAATGAAATGGTGGTCGAAAAATGGCGTTGAAAAGGCTTGATGGAAAGAGAAATAAGAAGAAAGTCAAAGCAGATCACACAAAGCGGTCTTTAAAAGGGAAAGAATATGCTTAAGAAATGCCACATGTCAACCACAGCTCGCTCTAAGGAACTGTTCTTTCAGCTCAGGCTTCTGTATTATTACATTCTTTTCTTCAATATTTTCCATGTCATGTTTACTCTGTGAGCTTATCTGTGTTAATAATGTGAATTTCATTTTAATGATTTTATCTATTAGACATTAGATTATTTTTTCATTATTTGGTATGACGTAAAAGTTGTAGACCGGCAAAAAACATAATATCAGAATAATCAGAAACAAAATATAATGGTTTTAACTTGCTTAAGTAATAATAAAAAAGGACAGAGGAAGAAGTAGCATTCCTTTGACATTTTAGAACTCATTTAATTGACAATTAAGTTAGATTTCTTTATTTTAAAGTAATATTTCTTTAGCGTCCTGGTAGGCAACAGGAAACGATAAATCAATTGAAACCAATTAGTATGAATCAGTGCAAGTGACATTCGAACTAAACATTAAAGTCACTTAACTATAACAGCTCTAAGTTTCATAAAATGAAACTCAAATATAATTTGCTGACTGTTTATTCGTGTTCTCATTGCAGGTTTGATACAATTTCATTGCAATTTACCTTAATTATAAATTTCGTTGACAGTCTAATATCTTTAAAAGCTTTTGAGGCAGCACTAAATTGCTGTATGTTACAAAGATAAATAAGTTGCTCATTTACAACGATATATATAAGGGTGAAAAATTGGCATATGAAGTCTTAAACCATGCGAAGAGATGACAGGTGGAATACTCACGCAGTAGGATAACAAGGGTCTTTTGATCCTTTTTGTATAAAAGAATCTAAAATTAGACAGTGCAAAAAGAATCCCCTTAATAATTCTCTTTACCCCCTCCATAAAAGAATGTATATATTTAACACTTACATATTTGTTATTTCAATTTCATATAAGTTCCCACCGAATTATTATAATAATTAGAGAGAAAAGTATAACTTCAGCTGCAGTTTTGAGGTTATAAATAAAATTACAAGATAAAGAAATCAAATGACACAAATTTAAAGATGAATAAATACAACTACTCATAAGAAATGTTGTTTGCTCAACCAAGAATGAGTCAATTTAAAACTATATACGTTTAACCCTAAAAATTGATCGCCTCGGGGTATAATTTTTCTGAACATGTATGTCAAATTTTGTCAAAATCGGCCCAGTAGTTAAGGCTCCAGCATCTGCACAGAAGACAGACTTTTTTTAAAAACCACATTTTTGGACTCAGGGGATCTCAAAACGTGTAAATCCATCAAAATATCAAAATCGAATTTTCACGCCATCACAATACTTTCTCTTTATATGAGAAAGTAAAAAATCGTAATTTATGATTGGAAATTCTTATATATTTTTATGGTTTGAAATTCAATATTTAATTTGAGGTGCCTTACGGGAAAATTGCTTAACCCAAAAAATATAAAACCTCTTACTTAAATATTTATTTTGATATTTTTTTGCCCATATATTTTAAAGGAAAAATAGTCGAACCTTTGTTACTTTAATAATTTTTATATTTTTTTAAAGCCAGAATCAATGGTCTCAAAACAATTGGTCCTAACATTTTGTGGTGTTAGGACCCACCTTAACACTTAAAGCGAAATCTGAGAGAGTTAATTTGGCCATGGTGGTGAACTCCATGTTTCTTAATAGATTTTTTTATATCTAAATTTATTCTAATTCATTTATCTGGACATCCTATATTAGAAGTAACAATGTATAAACATCCAAAAACGTCCATGGCTTCGACATAATTTTCCGGAAGAAACTTTTTTTTTTTTCTTTTCTTTTTTCATTTATACAATGTACTCGTATATATATAGAACTGAAAAAAAGGTAGCACTAATCAGTATAAATCTAAATTACTTTAAAAGTACTTTGTAGTATAAATTTTATATTTTCTTTCTTTTATCCTATTTCTAGTTAGATTGTATTTCGATGATTTATGTTATAAGTTGACAAATTTATTTTGAGACAAAATAATACTGAGATTAGTTAAATCCCTTGGCAACAATCAAACCTATAATAAGAAACTTAGCTAGGTCTTAAATTTCATTTGGTCGGTTCCCCTTTGTGTTATATAAATACAATTTTATCGTGATCGTTCAAGTACGTTCAGTCAGGCCTAGAGGATTTACTCTAGACAAATGTTATTCTATCTAGTTTTTACAAATAGAAATCTCCTTTAAGGTATTATTCAAGGGATTTATCCTATTTTATTTGTTTAGACTCTATATAAAGATGGTGGAATTAATTACATGGCGTGGGAGTTGATGGGAGGCTTAGAAAATTGTATTTTTATTTGTGTCTTGGAGTCGGACTAGGTTGTCAGCGCGAGGTTTACTCCGTTTATCCGGTAAGATGTCAAGAGATCGAGAAAGTCGTCCGGGTAATAGTGGTAGATTCTGAAAGTGAGTAGATCCAGTCACTAAAGCAGAGGGATTAAGGAGATTTGGCGCAGCTGTTGGCACCCTGTGGGTCCCCCAACACAAAAACATCTTCGAGAAAGATTTTAAATGAAATATGAAACAATCACAGTGTGAACCAGATGTTATTTAAAAGAGTATTTAAGAGGTACATAACTTAAACTAAGAACTAAGAGGGGTTATTAAGTGTGGGAGTACATAAGCAAGGGTAATTTTTTCATTATCAGGCTATAAATTCTCAAAATGACATTTTTAATGAATCTTACCAGATGATTAAGAAATGCAATTGATTGAAATAACTCCTGCAAAAAAAAGTTGTCATTATGACTTACTTACAATTATTATTATCTACTGTAATAATTCTTAATGAAATTATTTCCTCTTTAAGATTATTTATTATAACTACACTTAAATCAAATAAGAATAGAATATAATCAAATTACACATATTAAAATATTTTTCTCTGTATTAGATAATTTGACATTTATTGGGCAATTATATTTGATGTCAGCATTTTTTTGTTTAATTATTTCTTCTATTTTAATAACAGTTTAATTTTTTATGAAACTTTGTTATGTCTATATACTCGAAATTGCCCTGAAGCTAAATAATCTGGTAACATGCATGATTAGGCAGCTTAATCCTAGCTATTAAAACTATAATTTGGAGACTGAGTTTCCTGTAGTAACAGCTTTAAGGCAAAAAAACACTGCTGCACTCTTCTTGACAAGGCTCCTTTGTATGCCATACTCGTTTCCGCTATTACTGAAACTGCCGCCTTCTCAATTTGTCTTCAAAGGATGAGGGAAACTTGTAGAAGAGGAGGGGGATTGCTTGTCACTTGAGTTAAGTTTTTAGATTTATGGTCCGAGGGCTGCGGCGAGCCATTAGGGTTCCGAAGGACCCATATTTGTATCTAGTTAGCCGAGGCCACGTGTGAAGGGAAACCAGTGATTAGAGCAACAGATCCGTTCGCACCCAGCCTCTGAGTTATGAGCCCCTGACTCCCGGCCACCGGCTTTCACTTAAAACATGTCCTGTTACAGCGATCACTAGTGCAGCTTCACACCTGTGCTGTTAACTCCAAATCGCACTTAACCAAGATTTATGAACTCTTTAAAAATCGGTTTGAATGACTTGAAACAGCGTTCCACTGTTTCTGGTAGAGGAAGTCCCATTTCTAATAACGACGACAAATAAGCCCAAACAGTAAAAATTAATTAGTGACAAATATACTACTCATCTTGCTTCCCAGAGCCATTGCTTTGTCCAAGTCAACAGAACTTTTTAGATCCATAATTTTATAAAGGAAGGAAATATTTCAATCTCCTCATCGTTAACTTTGAAATTTTGTAAAGTTAATGACAAATGCAACAATGGCAATTATTCTTAAAATAAACCCGGACAATAAGATGCTCCATGTACTTTAAAGTATTGATTAAGATTTTATGGTATTTATTCGTAATGAAGGTAAAACGGTAAAGGTAGTTAAAAAGAATACCAGTCATGCATCATGACTTAATGAGCAAATTTTTAAAGAAATCTGTGTATTATTGGTTTATGATAATACATATTAGGAAAATTTTGGTTTAGAATTTGGATGGGTGACAAAAAATAATTTGGTACTCAGGGATACGGAGTACAAAAGTCACAATAGTATATACACTTTCAAATGTCTTTGGAAAGCTCCGTAAGAGTACAGTAATTGATCTGTACACTTTGTTCATATTTTCATATAAGAGGGTGGTAAAATGAAAAAAACAACACTATTTTTGACCCCAAATTGTCAAATGTTTACCCATAATGGACTCCAAAAATGTTGGCCAATAAACTCATCCTTTCTTTTGATATTATTGACATTTAAAAATTTGTTTGGATTTTTTTAGTGCATCCTAGGGTGAGATATCGTCTGGAGTGACACATAATATAAAAAAAAGGGTTAAATTTCAGAAATCGATTTAAAATGGCCTAAATTTTCATAAATTCGCATCACAAAAGAATTCGCTAAAACAAACACTATTTATAGCTCAATCAATCAGTTTAATGAGCGACCATAAATAAAATACAGAACGGTTTCGATTTCGCAGTTATCCTCCCTGTACTTGTCAGTACACTGACGATGACAGTAGTCTTATGTCCAACAAAGTATGTAGACTAAGAATTTTCCTAGGACATTATAAATCCAAAGGTTCAGTGAATGTATTCAATTCACTTTTATTAATCTCAAGAGAAATAATATAAAAGTTAATACATTTTAAAAAATCCAGGAAATCTATTAATCTAATATTTAAATATGAATTTGTCTTTGGTCTTGAAGAAAACTTGTAAGTTTTGATCCAAGCAAAATCATTATTTGACATTTCAACTGTCGAATCAGCTGATAGTATCTAGTCAATTAAACATTTAAGAACAGTGAGAAAATAAACTTGGAGCCTCTTAAATATTAAAGATTTGATAATATAATTTCACATAGAATAGTTATTACGATGAGGTGAAACACTATTATTAAATAAAACTACATAAAAAAAGTTTGACTAAAGCAAGTAATATATGTCGCGTCAACATCAGAAGATTTTAAAACCTAAAATAAAAAAGAAACTAAAGAGCTCGTTATAGCCTTTTTATCACTTTTATGAGCTCGCCGCTGAAAAAAAGGCTTCAAAGGGTTTTACAGTAGTCCATCCTGAGACTAAGGTCATGTGTCTATTTCAGGATACATGAAGGAGTGAGAGATGACAAGGAAGGTGTGGAACATACCATTATATTGAGATTTCACGGTTTCTAATAGCTACCGAACGTCTTCACGGAATAATCTAAGTGACACACTTCCAACCCTTGTAATATTTTTTTCTTAAGGCCACAAAAAAATATTATAACTACGTTTTACATTCATTAGTCAGTTAATGCAGTTACTTAACTGTTCAACACTAACGGCTCTGTTATCTCCAGACAAATTAATTAAGTGAAGTTAGTATGTAGCCATTATTGCTTATTATACTTAGTCCATTAGTGAACTATTATTCGTGAAACTATGTTTTATTCAGCTTGTTCATCAGTGTTACCAACAAGATTTTATAATTTATTTATTTTGAATTTTACCTTTGAAATTATGAAATATCTACTCATTCTCTAGGGCCGCTTATGGGAAACACCTAATGCATTTGTCCGTAATTATAACATCAAATTTAAAGAAAAATCCAAGAAGTAGCACAGAAAGGCTACCGGTAGCATTTAGAAAAAAAAAATATCAATGAATAAAATCCGACTTACTCTCGTGTACACAATAACTTCTTCCAGTGTTTTCGGATGCTAAATTAAATTAATATCAAAAACATCATCAACATTTACTTCATAAATAATCCTATACTTAACGGGGAATCAAACTAAGGCTCTATGTGTCAGCACATACCACACACCTCAGACAGTCATTATTAAAAAAAATTATAAGTAATAATTTCTTTAAAATAGGTGATAATTGATTTTAATTCAATTATTGACGAATGAAGTTTTCAGAATAATGTCTCTCTGCAGATCTGATGATCCGTAAGATGAATCAATTTTATGTAAATAAGTTTTGCAGATGACGTAATTTGCTGTAGGGGACCATAAAAGCAAATTTTTCTAGAATTAAAGTAGAACTATTATACACTTCTCTCAAATTAGTTAGTTCTTCGACGCATTGTTCTGAGCCAAGGGCTAAAACTTCCAACTATCTCCTGTAACAGTGACTGTAGTCTTTCTCTCTTTATAGTACGTCCTTTTTTCATGATCATTCAATGTTTACTTGAATTTTAAGTAAAACCGACTACTAGTCCTGCAAAAATAATAAATAAAATCGGCCTCTCTTACATAAGTTATGATAGAAAATTAAATTGGCACACATAAACCAAGAGATAAAATTGGTTTACACAGATAATCTACACGAGCTTCCCTAATACAGTAGTGTCTAAGCTACTATGACGGTTGAAGTCCACATTTATCTTCATAATTGTACCCAATTATTGTGAAAATAAAATACAAGCAATCATTTATAACAAATAACTTGCATATTTATTAAAAATTACCAAGAAGAAAAGTAAATATGTAAAAAGTCAACTATTAAAGCCACTAATAAATAGGTAGCTAGCGGCCAAGTTAACTTTTGAGTCAGGTTTTTGACCCCAAGTCTTTAGTCAGGAAGCCTATGTAAATTCAGGCCAGGATGAGTAGTGATACATAAAGCCTGTGTGGAGACAAAAGGCCAAATAAAGCCTGGGGTTTTAGCACCGGTCTCTAGTCCCATAAGAGCACCAATTATCACTTCGTTGAAAACTCAGGGGCAGGGTTTTTTCTGACTCAATAAAAAAGACAAACACAATTTGTTTCTACAGTGTAACGATAATACCATCAATCTTTTTTAAAAATCTTTAAGTGCCAAGAAAACTAAATTATTTTAATTGTTATACTATTTAAGAAATTACACATTGGATCGCAACTAACTAGAATTATGGTTTTGATGTTATGGTAAAAGAGAACAATTGATACTTTGTTTTTTATCGGAACCTCCCGAATTATTAAAAAGTATTTTTAACCGTTAATAACGATGAAACATGTTTTGAGAAATGCTAAAGAAAATCCTTTATAATATTGCATGGTGCAAAAGTCTGGTAAAGGTATCAATGCTTTATTTTTGTGTAGAGCTCAGCTTATATGGGTATATAGAATGAAAAAGAAGGGATTATGTGATGAATGGTGAGGATTAGGGATTAGTTGTGTAAGTCAAAGGGCGTAGTCAGGTCCTGCCTTTGCCCGCTCCAACAGGTGAAGGGGACACAGAGGACCTGCCCTCGACTTCTCTCTAATTAGTTGGTTCTTTGACGCATTGTTCTGAGCCAAGGGCTAAAACTTCCAACTATCTCCTGTAACAGTGACTCCCTGCCCTACTCTAGACACTACTTGGCCGCTGCGCGAGTCTTTAATTACACTCTCCTTTGACCCTATCTCTTCTCAAATATCAAACTGCTTTGAGAAAATATTTATAAGATCCTTTAGTCTTCAAAGTTCTAAACATTTCCCAGCAAACTTTAAAGATAAAGTGTAGGTTTTATTAATATATATATTTTTGATTTACTAACCTCTTTGTATTATCAAATGATTGAAACAAACAAAGTGATCAACCAATTTCCATATAATATCTCCAACAGTTTAGACACAACTTTCTGAAATTTTCATTTGCTGACGGAAAGTAGCATTCGGAAAATAAATTTCTTGCTTTCAGTGAAAGTAAATTCGTCATTCATACTTATAACATAAAAACGGGAATAGCCAATAGTTAAAAATAATTGAGTTTAAAATAAAACTAATCTAGAGACTGCGTTATTATCGTTAAGTATGAGAGTAGAATCAATCGATTATATATGTTTTTTTTTTTTAGATTTCTGCTTCCGAGCTTACCGAAGGTAACGGATATTAAATAACTTTGACCATTGTAGGTTGTAAAAGCATAATATCATTAAAGCATATGAAATTGCATTCAAGTAAGCTATGTGCCACACTATTTCTGTTTGTTATTTTATTCAAAATTATATTTATCAAAAAACGTAGCACGATTTACTTTTAACAATCAGTTTTATAACTAGAAAATATAAATTATAGTGGAACTTATATACTAGAGGGTTTTTAATGAATGAAATATTAACACACCAATTTATAAAAATAACAACTATTAAATTCAATCGAGGTCATAAACAATAGCAAAATCAAAATAAAAAATACTATTTTTCGTTAAGAGTAAAATAATTATAAATAAAAAATACCAGTGAAACACTCTTTTATAAAGTTAATATATTATCTTGTTAAATTCACGTCTGAATAACAGTTCAATAGTTTTTTATTCTTTTTAGCCTTACATGTATTTGCACAGAGGGTTTCTTATGTAAGAGATTTAGTTTTAGCGAGCAAGAAAGCGATTCTAATCAAATTTTATAATTATGTAAAAATTCTGCTGTTGTAAAATTTAAGACTACAGGAACATTAACTTCTTTTTGCGTTAACATACTTGTAAAGTTTTTACTTCACCTGACTAAAGGTATAGGTATATCCTTTATGAGAAAATGCCTTATATGGGAGACTTGAGTAGGTTTGTTTAAATTTGCGATCAGGTTTTCTCTGAGGATCGGATAGCTATTAAATTGCGTAAGTCATGCGTACATAGGGGGATCCTGACGGTGGGAAGAAGTAATGCACGGGTACAAGAGTCCTTTAAGCAGCCCTGTCCTTGATATAGCATGTTGCTTCAGGGCCTCCTTTGTTATCTGGACCCTTGTAAACCTGTAACCTGTTCCGTGTTCAATCTCATACTTCAAACATTTCTACTTGCTCTCCAAGAACTCTATGACCTTTTTTTGTTAATTATTGCCATGTTTAATCCAATATAAAGAGAAAAAAAGTACAGAAAAATACAGAATAGATGCTCTGAGGAGACAAACATACATATCAATATTAAAAGGATGAATTTAAATTAAGTTGTTCTGCAAGTACAATCTGCATGCTACACGAATTACATTTCTTGTAAGATATTTTCTAAATAAAATACAAACATTAGCTCGTGTAACAGATTTTCTAAATCAACTTGTTGAACTAACAAGTAAGTACAAGAGAAAATGTAAACGATAGAATCATAAGAAGTCACAATTGTTACACTATTTCAACATTTTCGGAAACAGTTATAGTTTGCCAAGTAGTGTGCAAATGGCTTCCTCGCATCCTATTTCGAATACTGTAAAGATTTTATGCTTTTGCAAAATATTTTTGTCAAAGTTTCCCCATTTTCCTAAAAATTCCATTTTTTATGTCGGTCAGAATCGATATGAAAAACGAAATTATTTTATGTCTCCGATTTCAAAATTCAAAAACATTTTTGGTTCCGTGTCTGTCTGTCTGCGCTCAATTTTTAGCGAATACTAATTATTAGCCCATATTTGGTCCCATATACGTTTCAACGTTGTGTGCCCATTTGTTTTTCTTCTACTTGCGCACAAAATACATTTATTCACACCTATATCTTCAAAAGTACTCATCTGATTTTTACGAAATTTGGATGGTTTATCGATAGTAGAGCTCGCAGGTATTCCCAGCTAAATTTTAATAGTCTGCCATTAAAATTTTGACAGATTTAACCCTCGGGTGCGCGCGGTCTAATACAGACACGAGGAGGCGCGGACCCCTGATAGGACTTAATCTGTTTTATATGCCCACACAACAGGTAAAATAAATATAAACTTGAAATCATTTTAGCAAAATATTATAAAACATATTTGAATTGGTTTTATTGTTATATTATTTTTTTAATTTATAAAATACCGTTGTTTAGTCTCATAGTTTATAAGCACAAAATTTGACAGTCTCAATTATAATTTTCAAATTTTTAATATTTTCTGTATATTTTTATTATTTTATCTTTAAATTTAGGTACCATATAAATTTATTTTGTATTAAATGTATAAACTTCACTAAAATTAGCGTAATACTAAAATTTAAGTGAAAGTGGCGCGGGTCCCCTGTCATGACAATATGGACACAGAATTGAAGTATAATCACATACGATGTCAAACAGTGTCTGATTCTCTTGATAAAAGCAAGAAATGTAGTTAAAAAATCCCTACCTTCCTATCGCCCCCACATCTATCTCAATTTCACATTATATCTAAAATTTAGGCCTCACAGAACCGCGCGTTCCCAAGGGTTAAAATAGGGGATAAAATAAATTTGACAATAAGTTAAAAAAGTATAGAATTATTCAGCGAAGAAGCTATGTGCCAAATTAATTGGCATTATTAAATTAATTGGACTATTTTAGATAATTTAAAGTACCAATCTAGTAACATTTAAAGAATATTTAAGGTTGAAATGAATCTGGGGCTATCTGCGGGCTTCTATCGACCAACTATCCAAATTTCATAAAAATCAGATGAGTACTTTTGAAGATGTAGCAGGTGTAAATAAATACATGTGGAAGAGACAAAAAAATGGGTGCAGATGGTTAAAACTTATATGGAACCACCACTGGGGCCAAATTATGACCTACTATCCAAAATTCATTATATCGGAAGAGTAGTTTTTAAGAGTAGTTCGTTCGCCAAAATTGAGCGGCAGACCGAAAGAATCAATAATGTTCCCTCATGTCTGAAACGGATTACTGTCTTGGAATTTTTGAAATCACATGGCTTCGTTACCTTCGGTAAACTCAGAAGCAAAGATGTAATAAAGATAAATAGATCTTTAAATCTATATATATAAAAGTCAACGTATGTGTGTGTGTGTGTGTGTGTGTGTGTGTGAGTGTGTGTGTATGTTTGTTCTTTATACAAATCTACAGTTTTAGCCCGATTTTGATGAAAATTTGCACACTTGACCTTCAAAGCAAGGAAAAAATCAAGGTCTACATGAATTTTCGAAATTTAAATTTTGGTACACAGGGGTACGGGGTACAAGTAATGAATACGGGGTCAAAGTAATGAATACCCTTCGTGATGCATATCGTTGAAACGCTCTTTAAGAGTGCAGTAATTGTTATTATGTACACATTTGTCATATTTCCATTTAGAATGGGTGTAAAATGGAAAAATATAGCTATATCTTACTTGTTCTTTATACAAATCTACAGTTTTAGTCCGATCTCGATGAAAATTTGCACACTTGATCTTCAAAGCAAGGGAAAATCAAGGTCTACATTAATTTTCGAAATTTAAATTTTGGTACACAGGGGTACGGGGTACAAGTAATGAATACGGGGTCAAAGTAATGAATACCCTTCGTGTTGAATATCGTTGAAAAGCTCTTTAAGAGTACAGTAATGGTTGTTATGTGTAGTTTTGTCATATTTTCATTTAGGAGGGGGGTAAAATGGAAAATATAACTATATCTATACATAAAAAGAAGAGTATCTATATGAGAGGATGTTTTTTTATCCAAATCTACAGTTTTATCCCAATTTGATGCATTTTTACACTCTTTTTCTTCCAAACAAGGTGAAGGTCACTGCCTACATGATTTTCCGAAATTATAATTTTGGTACACAGAGGTACGGGGTACAAATGTCAAAGTAATGAATACCCTTCATGATGCATATCGTTGGAAAGCTCTTTAAGAGTACATTAATTGTTGTTAAGTACGTTTTTGTCATATTTTCATTTAGGAGGGGGGTAAAATGGAAATGTATATTTATATCTATAAAAGTCAACGTATGTGTGAATCTGTTTATGTTCTTTATACAAATCAACAGTTTTAATTCGATCTCGATGAAAATTTGCTCACTTGACCTTCAAAGCAAGGGGAAGATCTCTGTCTACATGAATGTTTGAAATTAAATTTTTGGTACACAGGGGTACGGGGTACAAATGTCAAAGTTGAAAACCCTTCATAATGCATACTGTTGAAAAGCTCTTTAAGAGTACAGTAATTGTTTTTACGTGCATTTAGGGGGGTAAATGGAAAAATATATCTAAAAGTCAACGTATGTGTGTATGTTCTTTATAAAAATCCATAGTTTTAGTCCGATCTCGATCAAAAAATGCACACTTGACCTTCAAAGGAAGAAAAAATCAGTGTCTACATGAATTTTCGAAATTTAAATTTTGGTACACAGGGAACAGGGTACAATAATGAATACGGGGTCAAAGGACTGAATACCCTTTATAATGGATATCGTTGAAAAGCTCTTTAAGATTACATTAATTGTTGTTATGTACAGTTTTGTCATATGTATTTTCATTTAGGAGGGGGTAAAATGGAAAAATATAGCTATATCTTATAAAAATAGAAGAGTGTCTGTATATATGTCTATATGTCTTTTATACAAATCTACAGTTTTATCCCAATTTGATGAATATTTACTCACTTTCCCTTCAAAGCAAGGGGGAGGTCACGGTCTACATGAATTTTCGAAATTTAAATTTTGGTACAAAGGGGTACGGTGTAAAAATGTCAAAGTAATGGATTCCCTTCATATCATGCATATCGTTGAAAAGCACTTTAAGAGAAAAGTAATTGTTGTTATGTACAATTTTATTTAGGAGGGGCAAAATGGAAATTTATAGCTATATATATAAAAATCAACGTATGTGGGTGTATGTTCTTTATACAAATCTACAGTTTTAGTTCGATGTCGATAAAAATTTGCCCACTTGAACTTCAAAGCAAGGGGAAAATGACAGCCTACATGAATTTTGGAAATTTAAATTTGGTACACAGGGGTATGGTACAAGAAACGAATCCAATCGGGTCAATGTAATGAATACCATTGATGATGCAAAAGCTCTTTAAGAGTAGAGTAATAGTTTTTATGGATTGTTTTACATACTTTACTTTAGGGGGGGGGGGGGGGGATTTAGGATATTTTAAAATTAGCTTATCAAAGAGGAGGGGGTATAGAAATAGGTGGGAGAGATAGAATCTAGATATTCTTGCATAGTAATATAATTTATATGTTTCATTATGGTTGTTTATAAACTTATCTAATTATAATAACACTCCGTAGCGAAGCACGGGTACCCAGCTAGTAATACATAAGCTGAACCATTCAAAATTATATAAATAAATTAATAATATCTTCTTTTTTTTAAAATAAAAAAGTTTTCAATGTACTTTTTTACCTTTTCAGAAAACCTTGATATTCTATTATGATTATGATTAGAAGAAAATATTTGCGTTGGATCTGGATTGTGGCGTATTCATAACTTTCAATTTCTTTTATATTTTAAGCGTCTATTCATAAACCTTAATAAGGTAAGTCTTAAAGGGTTTGACCCGAGGGATAATGCCTGCTTACATTTGTATCTACAAGGGTAAAAATCTTTAGAATTTATTGCTGAATAGCTTTTGAAGAAACCATGTAAGGTAATAGATTCCCCCTCCCCCTTATTTTCGCATTCACATATACTTGGTATACACGCGTACATAGAGACAGAATTGTGATAATGCAAACAATTAGTTTTTGAAATTTTGATAGATGTATCTTTTTTAAGTTCAGTATTTTAAGGTGCCTGTCGTCTACCTACCGAATGAGTGGAGCCTAAACTACTGGGCCGCTATATTTGCCATATACATACGTTTAAAATAATTATAACTATTAGTCGGGGGTGCCCATAGGCAAAAAAGTCAATTATACATACTCTTTCCAAACCTTTTTGTATGGCTTGTTTAGGCCAAGTCTGACACCTTTTTCCTCTGTGACTTTTTTGGTTTTGGGCGTTTTTCATTATTTGGGCCCTATAACTTTGACGCCTCTGAACTTGGCACAGAACTTTGAAAGTTCTGCGTCAGACAATATTAAAATGTTGAGTTATAGGGTTCAAATCATGTATATAAATAATTTTGAGAAAATCAGCTGGATAGTAATTAATATTAATTAATAATAATTAATAGTAATTAATATTAATTATTATTAATTAATATTAATTAATGATTAATAACCAGCTGATTTTCTCAAGATACATTATTTCAACCCTATAACTCAACATTTTAATATTGTCTGACGCATTTTTTTTTCGATTTTCCAGTCTAAGCGTCAAAGTTATAGGGCCCAAATAATGAAAAACGCCCAAAAACCAAAAAAAGTCACACAGGAAAAAGGCTTGGCCTAAACAAGCCATACAAAAAGGTTTGGAAAGAGTATGTATAATTGACTTTTTTACCTATGGGCACCCTGACTATATACTGCTAAGGCAAAATCAAGAAATGAATTGTAGCCCAAATTTTGCACTCCAAAAACTGAAAAATCATTTCTCAAAAACTATTTCAATGATTTTTATTTAAAAAATCCAAAATGTGTTCCATTTATAAGCAATTATAATTAAAATAGTAATTCTTAGTCTTGATTCCGAGATATTCATGTATATAAGTATGATTTAGCTAATTGAAAATTAAATATAAGCAATTTACTGCTGAACACTTTTTTAATGTTTTTGATTATAAACTAATTAAATTAGATATTATACGATTTAAATCCAGTAGTTCTATTTTAATAATGCTTTCTGTAGTACATTTATTATAAGTAGATAAAATCGTCTGCCAATTAGTGTGGCACATATCTTCCTCGTATACTTTAATGATTTCATGTTTTTACAAACTATTAATGTCAGATTTATTTAATTGTCATCCAATTTTTAAATGTCTAAATGTTTTTTTGTTTTTTTAAGCGTAATTTAAAGTTTCAAATTAGCAAAATTTAAACAGCATAGGCGGTTGAAACTAATCTGGGGCTATCTGCGGGTTACTTTCGATAAACTATAAAAGTTTCATACAAATCAGATAAGTACTTTTGAAGCTATAGGTGTAAATAAATGTATGTTTGTGCGCTTGTGGAAGAGAAACAAATGAGCGTAGAAGGTTCAAACATACGAGTATATGGGACCAACAATAGGGTAATCATGATCTACCATCCAAATTTCATTAAAATTGGACGTGTAGTTTTTAAGGTATGTTGGTTCGCCAAAAATAGAGTGACAGACAGACTCGGAACCAAAAATGTTCCCTGATGTCTGAAACGGATTTCTGTCTTGAAATACGACCACTTAATTTTTTTGACGGAAGCTACAACCACGTAGCTTCCGTTACCTTCGGTAAGCTTGGAAGCAAAATCTGTGAATATAAATTCTCCGTTTTCAAAAACGTCTAATTTATTTTCAGATTTTAACCCGATTCAATAAAATAATTATTCCTGAGTCACTTAGGCAATTCTCAATGATGTAGGACTTGTAGTAGTGAGGCTTTCGACCACTTTTGGTTATGTTCAATTCTTGTGTTGTATAGATAAAGAGGGTAACAATAGAAACAGAAGTTCATACCAACTTAAGTCATTTACTTATAGATCATATACTGAAGATGATATTTTGCGGTACAATGTCTGATAATACTAACATTTCTTTTTCTTCAGCGAATGTGAAAAAGCACAAATATGATTGACTCCACGAGTTTGGGCAATGGTAAATACAGATAATTTTCATGAGAGGTCCTTTGGCCTCTATGTCCCTCGAACAATAATCACGTCTCCATAGTTGATAGTCCTTTAAATCCATAAATTAGCAACGTTGCAGAAGTTTTTCTTGTTTAACTTACAACATAAATATTTTTTGTTCGATTTAATTTAAATATTACTTAGCTTCATTTAGATTCTAGTGAACGAATATGACACCACATTTTCTTATTCATTAATAAGCTCCTAAAGTTAATGAGCATTACTGTAAATTAAGGGTTTTGTGTTCAAAAAGGAATGGTAGAACTGAGAGGGTTAGAAAATCGTCAGTGAGGACAAAATTTCGAAGTTAAACAAATTTTTACTTTAAATTTACTTTAAGTAAATCAGAGGCTGGTTGGCCCGGGGTGGTGAGTGGAGAGCGGTTGTAGATGTGAATTTCTCTGTAAAGAGTCGGAAGGGCCTTGCTTGTTGGGCTACTCTCCCAAGCTTCGATTCCAGGGAAAACTTTCAACTCCATCTCAAGGGGATGAGAGAGACCCACGGCTCAGAGACCCGAAACCGAGTTTAGCTCGGCCAAAGGGTCAGAAAACCCTTCGTATTGCTCAAACCAGCCCGACGAAAGCCCGGAGAGACTGTTGCCCGAAATCCTCAAACTTTAACATATAACTACAGCACCGTCCTAATGATACGTACCCCGACCTCAAAACCACCCCTCTCCTTCTCAAAACTACTACCCCAAACTAACCGGGACGGTATTGTTGCTAACATCCAGTATTATCTAACAACTTTATCCCGTATCACTTTAAAGTTACGTTTAAAACAAATAAGTTAACACCCTTTGGTTAGGCTCAATTGAGTTAACAAAGTTTTATGAGATTGCAGACAGTTATTCGAATTTTAAACTGCAGTTGCCGATATTCGAAATATACAGACGATTAAAAGTTTTAACGGTTCTCGATTGGCATGATCAATGTTATATACGTGCAACAAGCTGAGCCCTTTCAAATTGGAACTATTAACGACTCAACTGATACCCTTACAAAAGTTAAAACCCTTATAACCATGAAATTATGTTATAAAGTAGTTAGCTGGAATATATATCAGAGATAGAAGACGCTAGGACATTTTAACTCATATCCATGCATTATAATGATCATCGATAAAATTGTCATTTTTTATATTGACCTTTTCGACGTTTATTTTTAGTTCTCAACAAAGAAGAAACAAATTTAGCACATATTACGTGACTCAGATATAAAAACCTTAAGATATTAGAGAACTTTTTTAACTCAATTCTCTAGTGATATAATGTATTAATAATTACAAGATAAAAAGAACTATTTATATAATACGTTTTTTAATTTTCTTTTAATCATAATATGTATTGTTGATAATATAATTTTTATTGTTATATAAAATGTTAGTGAAATATAAATAGTTCCGAATTTATTTACTTCAACAAATGACAATGTAATTTATGACACACAAACACAAATGGCCATCTAGAGAGCTGATCTTAAACCTATAAAAGGACAAATCTATGAACAACGGATCTCACCAACACCGAATCTAAATCGTGGCCATCGATATGGCTGCGTGTAGGGGAGGGTAAGAGAAAAAAAATAATTACAAGTTAAGAAGTACAGATGTAGAAAATATAAACCGATATCTAGTACACAATTGTAGACACACCTGGTTGTCATACGTCAATTAATTTATTTCTTTGTTTACTTATTCTTTTTAGCTGTCATTCAAAGTTTAACTCTAAATAAAAAATCACAAATTTAAAACCCGTCGTAATGAAGATCGTAAAAATATGGGATACGTCAAAACAAATAAAATAACTTAAGTATTATTTTTAAGATTTTTTCCGAACTTACTTTCCATACAGCAAAATTTGCTGAAAACGAATTAAATTCTGCTAAAAGATGGCTATAAGTATTAAAATAATGCATTGTCATCGTGTTCTGAGCTATTCTAAAAGTTTCAAGTGCCTAGCTATTCGGGAAGTTAGTCAAAAATCGTTTGCAAGATTTGTACCGGACAATCAAACAAACAAACAAACAAACAAGAAAGCAAGCTAATAAAAACGTAGTAAAAATGATTTCATTTATCTTTAAGAGTAGAAAGAAGCGTAATGATGATTATTTTTATCTATTGTAACCTGGTGTGCCTAGCTTATCATATCATTACTTTATATCGTCACATTAGTAAGAGTGACGAGTTGCGGAGATCCAGACTTTACTAATTTTATAAAGTATATCTTCAGTGACAGATGTATAAAAGATTATTTTATAAAAGCAAGATATAAAAGATCATTTCCTTTCACAAAATCTGTTTTTCCTCTACAAAAGTACCTTAAAGTTTCTTCCTTCCAAAATAAAGTTTTTCCAGAATCTCGACGTGATTGAAATTTGTTTTTCTTTGAGTTGCTTTCCTCCTCTTTTTTCCCTAGGTGCTTTACAATAACCGAGAAGGCTGGAAGCTTTTCCTTCTATATATCAGAGAGGTAGAGAATACCTTCACCTAGTGACTGACGCCTCGGGCTCTAAAATTCGGAAGAAAAGATGGTGTTTTTTATGCTACCTTTGAGACCAATCTTGTTTCGCTAAACTTACTGCTTTACATATAAATGCGACCAACATCCTATCTCATTTGATATTTCTTTGTACTAAACACTAAGTTTTTATTCAATTTCAAATTTGTAGACGACTTTATAGTTGCTCGTAAAAAAAGATGGAATAAAGTGTGGAATATATAATGCAGCCCTCCCGATACACAATATATCTCACCTGTTCAGGATAACCAACAACAGACTTCTCGGATAATATATTAAAAATAATAAACCAGACTGAAGGCTCCAACAACTCTTCCAGCTTGGCAAATCATTTCACTTTAACAACAAGCTCATAAAATAAATTAACTTCTAAAAATAAGAATATAATGTGATGAGATCTTCTTAAGACATTAAACATTATATTATCTAATATAAATATTAAATCCCTGGGAATTATAAGTATGT
Organism: Gerris lacustris; assembly: GCA_951217055.1. Lineage (NCBI taxonomy): Eukaryota > Metazoa > Arthropoda > Insecta > Hemiptera > Gerridae > Gerris > Gerris lacustris. Next base: position 58,919,086 of record OX578276.1, on the reverse strand, counting down.
TTCTAAATAGTAATAATAATAAGTTAATTAAAAAAATATATACTAGAAGTTAAAATAATTACAATATTTAAATGAATATCAAGCAAGCGCCAAAAAAATGTAGCAACCTATATTAAAAAAAAAATTACATATCATTATATATGCATTATTTTAATACTTTTTGCCATCTTCCAGCAGACATTAATTCGTTTTCAGCACATTTTGCTATGGAATGTTAGTTTTGAAAAAATCCGCAAGTTATTTTATTTGTTTAGACAAGACCCATATTTAAGATCTTCATTTTACCAAGTTTCAAATTTATGATTTTTTATTTTATTGCCTGGTATGCTCGATAAAATTGTAAAAATGTTGAAGAATGATTTTATGAGGCCTTTTTGTTATGTAAAAACTAAATGTATTTTAAGAGATAAACATTGAATGACAGCGAAACAGGAAAAGTAAACAAAGAAATAAATTAATTGACGTGTGACAACCAGGTTTGTTTACACCTGTGTCCTAGGTATCGGTTTAATATTTCTGCATCTGTACTTCTTGACTTGTACTTATTTTTCTTCTCTTACCGTCCCCTACACGGGGGCATATCGATGGCTCAGGTTAGATCCGGTGTCGGCGAGGTCCATTGTACAAACATTTGTAATTTTATAGATTTATGATCAGCTGTCTAGTTGGTTGTCATTTATATGAAGTAAATAAATTTGGAACTATTTTTTTTTTCACTAACATTATATACAATAATAGCAATTATATTATCAACACTACATATGATTAACAGAAAATTTAAAAACTTAGTATATAAAAAGTTCTTTTTATCTTGTAATTATTTTAATACATATTTTGGGAGTAGCACAAATAAGTAATGTCTAGAGCTTATTTATTAGTGATGATTATTAATTTAAATATTGCAATCTGAAATTGATACATCTTATGTAAAGAGAAAGTATTGCGATGGCGTGAAAATTCTATTTTGATATTTTTATAGTTATGAATTTTCAAGTTTAATACAAAATAGTGGTTAAGAAATTCGGTATATCGTCTGCGTGCAAACGCGTGGAGCCTGCTATAGGTGCTAGGTCGACTCCGATGACATGTGGCACACATTTTTAGAAAAATCATACTAAATAATATACTCGAGTAATGACTTTTAGCTCCAAATTTATGGTCGTTACCCTCAAAAACTCTGGACAAACGTGAAAACACATTATTTCTTGAAAATGCTTTTGACAAAAACCTTCTAAAATGTAGTTCATTAAAAAAAAAAAAAACCTATAGTTATAAATAATTTCCGCCAAAAAAATCTAGTTTTTGAGATATAAAAATAAATTATATTTTGTTGAAAATCGAAAATGTAGATTTAATATATTTATTTTTAAATATGTTTCAAAATAAATCAATTGAGATATTTTAGGATTTGAATACAGTATCAATACACATGAGAAAGTTGAGAAAGTTTAACATTTTTATTGTCAATACTATAAAAGCATGCATATTAGTGAGACGCAGTGTGTCTGCTGTTAACACATTTGAAGTTAATAGTTTTAAGAAAATTCATTATTAAACTATTAAGGGGCAAAAAAGTTTGTGATTATATGTCTATTAAATATTATGAATTTTATTAAATGTTTTAGTAAAAAAACAAAAAAAACATTATTTTATCGTCCTACTCCATGTGTTGAGAGAGTTGCAGGGGTGAATTTTGTAAGTTATAGGGCCACATTCTCAAGTTCCAAGGGATGCTTGATTCCTTAGTTACGCCACAAAGAAGGGAGGTTGTGTTTTAACTGAGTATAATGTAGTAGTGAATATGCCCTATTATACCTGGGTAAAGTGCATCGCTAGGTACATGTTTACATAGTGAATTCCGCATCTTACTAAGGCGCCGGCTCATGCAACCTAAGTAAACAATTCAGCGGAGGATCGGTTCGTTACAAAGCTACCACTATCTGAAAACCATATTCGACATCGCACCGGCTTCTCTACCTTCATATTATAGTCTTTAGAGTTTATTTAACCTTATCAAGGGTTCTAAAACTATTGTTGAAGTAAGGAACAAAAAACGTAAACTAGAGCAACATTTATCTCAGTATACCTGATCCAGCTCCTTTTAAACATTATTTGATTTTTGAATTTCTGATTTTACTTAACTTGGATATTTATCAAAGGTGCAACATATTATTAGTAAGAATAAGAATAATTATTCTCTAACTGGAATAATAACATAAAAAAATTCATAGGGAAGGTCATGTATCCAAGAACTTTTTAGGTTTTCGTAGGTTATTAAGCAAAGCATATGCGTTATCTTATTATAAAATTATCTTTATTTTAATTTCCCCTCCTCGCCCTATAGTATATTTCAACTCACAAAACCAATAAAGAATACAAATATATATATATATATATATAATATAAATACACTATATATATTAATCTACTGTTCAGTAGCGTTTAATTGATATTCCACTCAAAAATTAAAAAATAATTGAGTTAACCACGTTTGTGTGAATTGTGCATGCGCAAATTAAAATTTATAAGTTATTACTATTCTTTTCTTTCCATGGGTCAAAAAGTTGCGCCAGTTTTTAAAATTGTAACTCTCTAGAATGAACGGTTTCGGGAGACATGAACCGAAGTACGACGGGACAGACAGACACATCACCCCCCGCATTAGGGTTTCGAAGAGGATCTGAACCATATAAGTAATTTGCCCGTGATAACAGTTATCGAGATCATGGTGCACGAAGTTGGAAAATGAAAATCGAAAGATCTTATGTTCAGCAAAATGGAGGCAAATAAAACGGTACTTCTATAGATTGTTACTCCTCTATGTTGTTTTATAATATAAATGACTTTGACTAAATAACTATAATGAAAAAGGGATGCTTAGTCCAATGTACTTTTGGACAAAGGAACATGACACTTCTGTTTTATAAGGGGAGTAACAGTCTAAAGAGGAACATTCCCTACACCTTCTTTAGATTGTTACTCCCCTCTATTTTTTTATAAGGGGAGTAACAATCTAAAGAAGTGCCAATAAAACAAGAATTATGGATATTATAAGTCCGAGTATTATTGGACATGCGACTTTAATATTATTATTAATAAAAATATTATTTCAATTTTAATTGATTGCATTTAGATTTAGATCTGGATAAATAATGTTTTTTTTTAAAAAAGTCTGACCCGTATTTTAGCATTTAACGTTATATCCTTTAAGAAAACATTTTATAATTTCCAAAAGGTTCAGTCCTGTATAATTTAATCCCGAGGGGATCTTTGGCAAACTGGTAAACTAAGTTAGTTTTCTTTGAACTCTTCTTCCGCTTGACCGCTTTCATCAAAGGATGATGAAATAACTTTTTTTTCTTTTGTTTCATCGAGAGGAACCTGTAATCGATCCGTTTTGGAGAAACTTTAAAGCAACATTTATTTATTTTCTTATCTGCGTGAAAAACTAGTTTATGCTTTAGTAGAAAACTGTTCGATCCGCTAACAATCTTCAATTTTTCAATCACTCTTAAATATTAGTCCAGTAAAATTAGACCAAAACAAAGCCGTGCCTCCGATAAATTCAGACAAAGCTGGAAATAATTTTAATCCACTTGTGGCATCCCAAATAACAGTAGTATAAGTTTGCGACGGTTTCTGAGGCGAGCTAAACTTTTGGGAGCCAAAAAACTGCGAACTTATGGAACTTTTCTCAGTATTTGGCATATATCATCGTAAGGGTGCATCGAACAGAAAATGTGTTCTTACCAAAATTATAGAACATTAAATTTTGCGTTGAATGCGTTTTTATCATTAAATTACACACAGTGGTTTGGTCAGAATCGGCAGTCAAAAATAGGCAAATTTTATAATTTTACCTGAAAAGTGTGTTATTCTCAGTTTTATACGCCGTAACTCAAAAATGGTTATTCCAAATAAATAATATCAAATAACTAAAGTTGTAGAGCAACAAATTATGCGTTCAGAACACTAATATTTTTTTAAAAAATTACTTATTCTTAAGCATAGATACATGCAGAAACTAAAAGTAGTTGGAGACTTGATTAACTACTACATGTAGCTTCTCTATAGATTTATGGCTCAAAATCACTTATGTTAGTTTAGGATCGTTCAATTTGGTTCTTGGGATCGTATTCAGAAGTGGTGGAAGGGGGGAGTGTGTCTGTATTAAGTTTTGTTCCCATAAGCTGTCCAGTCAAGACCAAGGGAGGAAATTGAATTTTAATTCAACTTGTTTGTATTGTGGAGCTAGAAAACTAATTTATATAGTACATCTATTTTATAACTTATGTTAATAAATACTTAAACGTTGGACCAAATACATTGAAAAGTGAAGATAGTGTGATGGAACTATTTTTTTTACGAAGACATATTACTCCGAATGATCCTACAAATGAAAGTTCCGGTTCCTTTAGGTCGTGAAAATAATAGAGAAAGGGTTTAAAAAAAGACGGAATCCATTTTATGAGAAAAAACTTCGTATAATAAGTATAAAAAAATACTTAAGTAAAATGCATGTATTAAATTAAAGCAATTTTTCATTTACAACGCTTGGCAGAAGGTGGTCCAGGGGTGAGCTCTTTGATAACTTCCACCTCTTCATCTTGGAAAGTTAAAAGATCGTTTTCTTCCACATCCACTTCCTCATTATACCGAGCAGTTTCAAGAATTATATGCCTTCCTCATACAGGCAATTAGTCCATGAGTGACCTTTACATTTGAATGACTGAAAATTTGATTCCAGTTTTTCTTCAGTAGCAAGTTCTTTGGCATCCTTTCATGAAGGGCATGAAATCGTATTCAGTTTGTTCAGTTGGTCTTGTCTACAGAGGTGGTGGCCACAATGCCACAAAACTGCCATTGGGGCATTTGGAAACCTTCAGCTGTTAACTAATCAGACAGCATTGATATCAGACTTTTTTGTTCTAATTGTTAGATAAAAAAGGATCTTTTGGCATTGTTACTGCCTTAGACTCATCTAACAAAACAGACGCTGAAGACACATTATGAGCTTTTCTGGCGCTTTCTGCTTATTTGATGCTTTTTTTCTTCAGCATCATCAGGGTATCCATGAAATACATTGGTACTATTGGACCCATAGTGATTCTTAACGTAGTTTACATATTTGTTAAGGATAGATGAACTCTGCTCGTTTATGTATATCACACAACTCGATGTTTTTTTATAAGGAGCCCTCCATCAACCACAAAGTAGGCATCGCAAGTTGCAGAAGTATTGACTAAAATGTACAGGTTGTATTAGGCTGATTTCCGTGTCTCGCACATTCCACTGTCATAAAAAGGCAATAAAGGATATTAAATTCAAATGAAAAATATGATTCCAGCTGTTGCTGTGATTTTTTATGGAATTCTCTGGAAAATAGAATCTGCATTCACGGGGACTGTTTTACTATTGACAGTTTATGGGAACCAGGCTAAATACAGACCCCCCCCCCCCCCCCCCCCCCAATTCTAACTCTCCACTTCTGAATAAAATCCCAAGAGCCAGATTAAACGATCAAATATCATCGCAATTCAATTTGGTAGACAAATATAAGTGATTTTGAGTCAGGGAGCTACAGAAAAGCTACGTATAGTAGAAAATCAGGTCCACAACTACTTTTAGTTTTTGCGTGTATCTATGTTTAGGAATAAGTAAATTTAAAAAATACTAGTGTTCTGAACGCATAATTTGATGCTCTACAACTTTAGTTATTTTACATTTTTCATTTGGAATAACCATTTCTGAGTTACAGGCGTATAAAACTGAGCATATAGGCCCCCATACACGGTCAAAATGTTTGCGCAAACATGATGTTTATGTGTATGGCCTAAGGTTTGCGCAAACATTTAGCGCAAAATGTTTGATCGTGTATGGGGGACATTGACACTCTTTTCAGGCAGAATTGTTAAATTGGCCTATTTTTGACTGTCAATTCTGACCAAACCGCTGTTTATAATTTAATATTAAAAAACGCATTCGACGCAGAATTTAATGTTCTATAATTTTGGTAAGAACACAATTTTCTGTTCGATGCACCCTTAAGATGTTATAAGCCAAATACTGAGAAAAGTTCCAAAAGTTCGCAGTTTATTGGCTCCCAAAAGTTTAGCTCACTTCAGAAACCGTCGCAAACTTATACTACTGTTATTTGGGATGCCACAAGTGGATTAAAACGATTTCCAGCTTTGTCTGAATTAATCGACACCAAAAATCTAATTTTACGGGGCTATATGTTAGCTGGGGAAAATTTAGAGAAGAAATCATATCTGGGAATAAAACTTATGAATAATAAATTTTCATTAGCTACACCGCAATTAGAAATAATGCAACATTTTTGTTTATTTTCCTTCCCATAGACATGCAAAGTTTAAAATAAATCAATAATAATATAATAATATTTACAATAATTATATTAAAATAGAAAATAAATTAATATAGTTGAATTAAAATATAAAAAAAAAACTCAAATTTAGTTCGTTTTTGGAACGAAGTTCCTTATGGCACGTTACAGCGTTTGGAGCCCGGGAGTGAATCCGAAAAAAACGACCGTCACGAAATCGACCTATGACGATAACTTGAGTAAAAGTTGACCGATTTAGTTTAAATTTGGTATACGCATGTTTATTTTACCAATGCTCAGGCTGAGTCAGTTGGCCACGTGTATTAGTGTAGTGTAGTGAAGTGATATAATTTAAATGGAGAAGACGTAAAGGGTTAGGGAATAGTCCTGTTCCCTACCTACTACAACCATTCTCTTTAACTCCCTAGAATGACTTATTGGGGTCCCACAGACCCCATACAATCTATAATTAAGTTTTTTTTTGTTTTATTTGTATTTCTCTAAACCTAGACTCCCTTCTAATTAACCTTTGAACCTTTCTGAGTATATACTGATAACAATATCTATGTTATTAGTTTCAGTATTCTCGCAGTATTCATTAGAATTAGAGTTGGGGTCACAAAGACCCCTGTGTGGCATTTACGTAATTATTTTATGTACCACTGTTAACTGAGTTATTTTTTTATTGTATTAAAAAAGTTATTTTATATTTTTTTGGGCTGCTATAATGTTTAAGACTGTTAAAAGTTCCAAAATAAAACTTTTATTACTGTTAGTAGACTTATATAACTTCATTTAAATTGAAGGTTTAGTGGATCACAGTAAGGACTTAAGGCCAAAAATGCTTAACTTTGACAGAGTATATAAGAAAATCTATCATTTCTATTATCATTTTTGTTCCTGTTTTCTGTAAAACAACTCTTAATATATATAAATAAAAAAATATTAACCCAATCTAAAGAACACAAAATTTTATATATATTTTTTTTAAAGTAAAAATTTTATTAAAAAAAAGTTTGATGAAAATATATATGTATACTATTTACTTTTAAAATACTTATTTGTTTTGATCAAAATTAAATTGTATTTTTAGTATGAGAAATTATATTTACAAAAATAAATAAATAATTGAAAAAGAAAATGTTTAATTAATTAATTTAACCCATTAATTAATTGGGGTCTCACTGACCCCTGTGTGGAGTTTACGTTAAAAAAATATGTGGGTTGTTCTAGGGTTAACTATAAACTTATAACACCTATAACTCATCATGATTAATTTTTTTCTTAATATTCAATACATCTTTATTGCAAGACGCTCGCTTCAATGATTAAAACAAATGCTTTTCTTTTAATTTTGCCTTAACTCCCCTAAGCACAAATAGTTGGTTACTTTTAATTTTGTCTCTTTTCTAACTCCGACATGTATAAGTAATTTGTGTCTTATACATGCTTACTAAGCAGTGGGATTTTATGAATTATATTTAAAGAAAAGCGCAAGAAACTTCGCTCCTACCGGGTCTCCACACCACACGTATTTTTTTTTGCTTTTTGAACAAATAGAAATTTTTTCATAAAGGATAATCACAACATTCCGTATTTCGTGTTTTCCATTATTGTAGATGCTTTTATATTGGTGTAATAAAAACTATGACAGATATTAAAAAAAGGAATTAGTTAACATCAAAATAATATTTTCAAATTCATTAAAAAAAGGTAATTATTACTATTTGTTATCTAAGTAATCTAAGTACTATTTGTTAACTAAATAATAAATTTGTTAATTTATTATTGAAAGGTTCGCTAAAGAATTTGTAAAGCGAATTCTTGTAAAACGAGCCTAAAAATCAATGATACAGGTAAAAGTTAACAGGGCCTAGTCGCAGTTCTTGAAGGGCATTTCAAACATTTGAATCTGAAAATATCAACTAAAGTCTTTGCTTTACCTCGTCAGTTTGAGGAGGAGACTTTGATTCGATGAAAAGTTGCGTATTTACTCTTGCTAATCGAAAGAGTTGCCAGAAGTAAACAGACTGTTTGCTTTACATGAAAGGACCACCAGTTTCATTTTACCAACTTCAACAACTGTTTTCCCGTCGTTTCTATCCGCACATTTTGTCTCACGAGAGGGTCGACTCGGAGTTGAATAGGAACTTCTAAGCTTCACTTCGAGTGCCTTAAATAATTGATCAGATTCATTCCGGCAGTTTTGTCCGATATTTTGAAACAGAGTGGATTCCGGCCGAGCAAATATAGAAGCTAAGGCCTGTCGAGAGAAAGAGAGAGAGATGTTTGCTCGTCAGGCGGTTTACTGGATGTACAAACGAGGGCCGACGCTTCAGCAATTCCCGAGTTGAAACCAAGTCTTCCTAAGTATTCGTCGTGTCTAATTGAAAACGCGTCTCGACCGCATTAGCAAAGGCAATGTTTACACGGGGAGTGCAAACTTACCTGACCTCTCTAAAGTGGTCTGTTGCGAGGCGCCACTGAGGTACCCTGCAGAGAGATAGAGTCGAGTCTCCGCCCTGGGGACTCATCTGCTCACCTTCCCAACAACAACATTGCTCCCGACAACTTTGAGGTACTTTTGACCAAACACAGTTTAATGCATAAACTCTCACACCATTAGTGCTAAGAGGTTACAGTGTAAATCATAACTCCCCTGTTAGCAAACCTAGGTTAATTGTGTTTGGCTTTCTAACTTCTATACTGCTTCCTTAACGAATTATATATAAAATGTTCTTGCACGATTGTAGCTCTCTATTAACAAGGCAAAATAAACTTTAATTTCGCTAGATATATACATCTTTTTAGTCCACAAGTTATATTTAGCTAATTGCGATGGTTCCCTTAGGATAGCTCATTCTTAGCAGTAAGTAAACTCAGAATTGTTTTTACATGGTTTATTAATAATTTTCTGATTCAGTTTGATTTAGCTTGAAAAACATATTATGTGGGCGTTTAATAACAAACTTGATTCAGGGAAGCAACTGCAAGCAGGCCTTTCCGGATGTTTTTGCCTGTTGCTCTAATTTGAGAAGAAAGCAAGGCTTGTTGTGTCAGCTGTTCTTCTGATGATTTGTACCTTTAAGTACCTCTTTAAAACTACAAGCCATAGTCAAATAAGGGATACATACTACTTGGAAACTATCTACCGTCTACTACCTGCTCTACAAATATTATTTCCGCCCCAGATTAGTAGTGCTCTTGTTTTTGTACATCCAGCCGTACGAATAACAAACAAGGAAAGAAGAAAAAAGGTAAACAAAGATGTTGTTTCAAAACGCTAAAGCATTTATAAGTTAGCATTAAGAAAACTTATTGTATGAGATGTATAAAAATCAGTTTCAAGGACACATGGTGCAAAGATGAATTGCTACAAAAAATTAACCAAACATATATTTGTACTCAGGGCGTCTTCCTCTTATATTTATCACCCCACATGACGCATTACCGTTTAAAAAGAAAGCAACCCTTAATTGTTAATTGCTATGTTAGTAATTGAATGCTATTTTGGGCTTTCCTAAAAATTTCCTGCGATTGGGTTATTACTAAACATAGTGCAAAGTTTCTAATTCTAGGTTAGATACTTTTTGAAATTAGGTGTGCCACCGATAGACAAGCATAGGAATGTGTAAGTCCTCGTTTTTGCCTGCAGACTCTAAAAAGTATACTTTATGACCGAAAAGATTTTAAAGTTTTTCAAATTGATATTTGGTTTGACTGGGAAAATATTCACTTGAATTTTTTAATAAATGGGGAAATTTATTGATTTATCGGCTAATGCAATCGATTTTGTAATACTTATAACATTTATTGTTATCAAAAATACATAATCATTGAAAGTTTTAGCTTTCTAGGTGGTTGACAAGTGGGTCAAATATGTGTTACATGATTTAGAGACAAACAAAGAACCATCAAATTAATTATTAATTAATAACAAAATTTAAATAATTAATTAATTCACTAATGACTGATTATTGCATTGTCATTGGAAATACATAATCTCAGCAAGTTTGAGCTTTCTTGGAAGTCGGTAAGTGTGCCAAAATTGGGTTACACGATTTGAAGACAAGTAAAGTTAAATTCAAGTAATGTAATAAACTATAAACGTTTACAGGCCTAAATTAAATCTCAAACGAGATTTATTTGTGTCTTTTCCTGAAGGATACATTCAATTTAGAGAATGTCTGGGCTGGTGAAGTAATTTGGCAAGGGTGTGGTAGGTTTGGAGTTTCAGCTGTAAAAAGCAGACCTCCACGTGTGAACTCCTGGTCTCGTCACTTCTTCAGCAGGTCTTCTCGAGCCAAGGAATCTTGACACCCCGAAAAACTCACTGCACTCGGCTCCCATAAGAGGGAATGACGGGGAATCCAGACCCATCTACCTGAGTTATGTTATATAATTTATTAGGTGACTCTTGTAAGGCCTCTTCACTGTCTCATACTTCGGAAACTACAAAGATTCGCCTCCTGTTTATATCCTGTGTCGAGAAAGAACACGTCTTCCTTAAGTTAAAAAAATCTCTTAAGAATACCTATCATACCATCTTTGTCCGAGAAGATGCTGTATAATTATTATAAAAGCAAGTGAGGGGATCATAATGAGGACCTTAAGACTTTTTTTAAACATTGGGATCCGAGAAAAATAATATTTACTTTATGTAGGATACACAATCTGACTAGTTCTTGAAAGAAATAAAGAATAACTCTTGAATTTCTTTTTATATTATTTTCATTTATATTTATTTTAGATGACAGAAATGGTCTCGTTTGTTGAAATGATACATTCTAACTTTAAAGAAATAGTTCTAAACGCAGGCAACTTAAAAAAAAAAAAAACTTAAAATTTTACTTAATGGAAACACGATCTATATCGCGTTAAGATGGTCAATGTGAAAGTGCAAATTACTTCTCTAATTGCAATGATTTTTCATTTTGCTTCCCTACTCTAACTAAGAGATGACTTAAAAAATGTATGCCCATTCCATCCTAGAAAATACTCAAAAATATTATGATATTTACAAAATTTATTTATTGGGTAACATAGTATAACAAATTTATGGAAAAAAATTGTTCAGCGTCGCCTTTCGGGATCTTAATGATACAACGATTGCTTCAAACGCAGAATGATTTAGATGATCACAAAGCATTGTGTTTATTATAAAGAACGAAATTTCTGTAAGTCGTCGATTTCAAATAATCCTGTACAGAAATCCGTTTCAAACATCAGGAAACATATTTAGTCTCGCCTTTGTCTGTTCTTTAACATTTTCTGAAGAACCATATCTTAAATTAGAAATTTGAATAACTGGTCAAAATTAGCTCAATATTGGTGTTATATTAATTTAAACCTTCTACCCCCATTACTTTCTTTCACGTGCACTAACTTGATTTTATTAAGCCTGGCGCAAATTGAGGCACGTGTGGTGCGACATGACCCGTGTAACGCGACTCACACATGTGAGACTACGCGAGTTTCATACTTGTGTCTCATGGGGATCCGCAAATTGGAACGCGACGTTCTAAATTCACGCACGTGTTTTAAAAAGTTTTAAAATGAATGTTTCGCTTGAAAACCTTATAATTGATTATTTTTGTTTTCTGAATCAAATTCTGATGATTGTAATGAAAAGACATGTTGTTTTCGATGACATATAAAATACTTAAAAATCACAAAAACTATTTCTTACGAAAAATGACAAAGTCACGGAATTTAGTATGCGACATTCGAGTTTTTCGATGTTGTTTTTACAAAAAATATGTAGCAAAAAATATAATAAACAAGAAGCTAGAGCTGGGGTTTACAACCTTTTACCTTCCTCGACCCCTTTTAAAAAAATATTTTCTTCATCGACCCCATTGAATTTTCCCATTAATATACAGCATACAATAGCCGAATACTAATAATTGCACTTAATAATCATAAAGATAACAATTTGTGCTAAGAACTTGGACAAAAAATTAGAATATAGTGGTTTATATAAGATTTTAGATTAAAGATATAAATTTGATTTTAGATATATGAATTCATAAATAGCAACATTGACATCCCTCTCCAGTTGACACCTCCTCCTCCTGCCTTCGATCCATCTGATATTGCGCACATTATTAAATCCCTTCCGAACAATAAACCCCTGGACATTACCTAATTACAACAAACATCCTAAAACACCTTTCCAAAAAAGCTACTCTTTTCCTTATCTACATTTTTAATGCAGTCCTCAGAACTACTTATTTCCCTTCCCAATGGAAATACTCCTTGATAATAATGATTCCGAAACCTTCTAAACTTCACCATTTACATTCCTCCTATATAAATATCAGTCTTTTACCAGTTTGTAGTAAAATCTTGAAAAAACTTATCCTTCGCAGAATTTATCCTATCCTTGAATCCAAAAATATTTTTCCTTACCATCAATTTGGGTTTCGAGCAGATCACTCCACTATTCAACAATGTCACCGTATTGTAGACAGCATCTCATCCGCCCTTGAGAATAAGCAGTATGTCTCAGCAGCCTTTCTTGATGAAAGTCAGGATTTCGATCGAGTTTGGCCCCAGGGACTTCTGTGGAAACTCAAGGAAATCCTACCCCCAACCTATTACCTCATCCTTCGCTCCTATCTTAATGACAGGAATTTTGTAGTTCGGCAAGGTTCCTGTAACTCCAATTCTTTTACCATTCTAGCAGGTGAACCTCAAGGCAGCATTTTGGGTCCCTTCTTATACTCTATGTATACACCTGACATTCCAGACCATCCTTCCGATCCATTCCTCTTTTGCCGATGACAAAGCAGTCTTTTCTGCATATCCTGATCCTAGCGCATGCCTCCGATATTGTTCAAGAACATCTTCAATCTATTGCGAACTGGTCCAAAAAATGGCGAATTAAATTCAATAGAGAAAAAAGTGTACATGTTACGTTCACTCTGCGAAGAGCTATTTGTCCACCAGTCTATATGTATCAACACCAACTTCCAATTTCGAATCATGTGCGGTACTTGGGACTTCATTTAGATCGAAGACTTACCTGGAACTTACATACGAGACTAAAACGAACAGACATGAAGCGACGATACTCAGACTTTACTCAGACATTTGGGCAACAGATCTAATTTATCGCTAACGAACAAAATTACTGTCTATAATCTAATTATAAAACCTATTTGGACATTCGGACTTGAACTGTGGGGATCGACCAAACCATCGAATTCTTACAAGATCCAAACCATGCAATCCATAATCCTACGAAAAATATGTAATGCTCCCTCCTACGTGGCCAACCGTATAATACATAACGACCTAAATGTTCCCTATGTCCATATCCTAGCATCCTCTCGTTACAAGTCCTTCCACGCCAAGCTCATCCACCATCCTAATCCTCTCGTCCAGAACTTATTCTCTCCTTATATTCCTGGTAATCCGAGACGACGCCTAAAGAGAAAATGGCACCGTGACCTTCTTAGAGACTAATGCTTTTGTAATCAAAATTATTGGAGTACCACCACTGGGTGGGGCCTCCTAATCTGAGTTGTAACGTGCTGTAATTATCTTAAGTGAGATAAGCTGCTTGATATAATTAAATTTTATAGTTGTGGCTAAATAATAAACGAAAAATAAAAAAGAAGATATTGCAATATTGTAATTGGACAATAGTTCGATTTTTATTAATGTGACCACTGTGTGATGTATTGATATTTTTTTTTTAAATATTTGGCCTGAAATTACCTATCATCGTACAGTCACTATAGCTAGCATAACATATGCATTTTCTTTTTATTGTTTGAAAATAAAGATAATCATGTTCACCTGTAGCGTACATTTCAAGGGCGATATTATTTTTCGCCAGTGGTATGTGGATATCCGGTTAAAAACGAAATATTGTAAAAGGCTTCTAATCCCCGCATTATTTATAGAAGTGGGCGGCTTAAGAAATTATACGTAAAGTTTTCTTTTAGATTCTTGAAATAATCAATATTCAAACCTTTTAAAATTATTAAATGACCCCTGAATACTATAGACCCTCAAGGGGTCCACCTGGACCCTGTTGGGAACCCCTGAGCTAGAGAAAGACAAATAAAGAAATAAAAACACTGGTCAAGAGAGACTCGTGCCGCGTGTGGCACGAGAAACTGTGGCTCTGCTACTGTTCGTGGGATGTGTCACGCATGTCCCAACTTGCGGTGCCCTACTTACTTACATTAGTTACAAAAACACTCGTCGCGTCACACGGGTCATGTCGCGCCACACGCACCTCAATTTGCGCCAGGACTTATAACTATAGCTTTAAAAATAGTGATCCAATTTTGAAAAAAATTGAATGATTTGTTAAAAGTTGCCCGCAGACAATCCCATATTAATTTCAGTCGACTGCAAACATTTTATCTATATATATAAAATTAAAGTTTTGTCTGTACATTGGTCAGAATTGAAATTTTTTTTGATACTTTTTCATTTTATACATTCCAAAAACTGAATCCGGCCTTAACTTTTTTCGTGTATGTATGTGTGTCTGTCGCCTCAGTCAGACTTTATAGGAGCAAAACTGGCTAAATGAAATCGAATATTTTTTTTTTCAGGGGTATGCGCAAACATGTTGCGCAATTTGTAGGCTTGGTTTCATCTAAAAATATTGAGTAGAACCAAAGTTATTAACAATTTTATAAAAAAAAATTAAAAAAATGTATAAAAAATAACCTAAAATAATTAGGTTGACCCACTGTAAACAAACCCCACAGACTCGCTAATCAAAATGTTTAGGTACTTCTAGACCACCTAGAGGCTCGCGGTTTTTTGCGTTTGGTCGAAAATTGGCCCAAACCGACTGGATAAATCCGAAAAGTTAAATGAAAATATATTTTTACCCCCCTTAAAAAATTTAAGATGGCGGACGCAATTTAAAGTTTTTTTGGAGGCTTATTGTGGCTAAATGGTAAATCGTATCGACAAGCTGATTGCGCCAGCGGTAACTAATTTTATAAAAAAATCTACAACTTTGGGCCTATGACTTTTTGTCGTACCTTTATCGGTTCTACCTTAAATAAAGCTAAATTTAATTTTTTGTAAAAAAAAAATTGTCTTTGAGCTTTTATGGCGTCCGCAATTGTTGACCGATTTAATTTTTGATTAGGGTGCTTAAACCTAACACTATTGCTCGAAAAAAATCGAGTATTTATTATTTCATTATTAGAGTTATTAAATATTTACTGGTGCAACTGTCGTATTGAGAGAAGAGACTGGTAATTCAATTAATGCACCATCATGGTTGATGATTGTTCAATCACTTCCCAGTCTAATTGGTTTTGTCTACGTTTATTTTCTTATTTGTTATACCTTTTTTTTAGCATTGTTAGTTATTACTATACTACTTAGTTTCTATTGGCTATTTTTTAAATATATAGATAGACTCCAAACCCAAACTACGATTTGGAGAGTATTACATTCTTAGCAATGGGATTAATGATGTGAGTCCTGATTTTATCCTTAAAAGGCTTTGGAAATAAAACTATTTAGGAATTTAATTAAATTGCTAGGCCTACATGCTCTTAGGAAACACCCACTAATACCTAGCATGAGCCCGCGTGGAGCGCGGGGTGAAAGCTAGTATTAAATAAAAATAAGTGTGAACCCTTTTGAAATAGAATCAGGTCCAAATCTCATTTGACCATCCGTCCTTCGTTTAAAAATTATTTAATGCAAATTTCTTCGCTTTACTGTTAGCACAGTTAGATCTAATATAAAAATTATTAAAGTTTGAATATAGTAAATGTTAATGTTACAATTTATAAGATATTCTCTTGGAATTACGTATATTTAAGTTCATTTTCAATTAATTTAAATTACAAATTTAATAAATAATAAAAAGTATAATGATGAAGAACAGCGGAAATATGCAGGAGAAATACCCCTTTAATCAGAGGAAATGTTAGAATATTTTCGAAAGCAAATAAAATTCATAACGAGGAGAAGCTGGCCTTTAATACAATACACGTTCCTCATATTCACAACACCAGGTAACTTAACTCAAACCTACCTCCCATTCTTCCAACTGGACTACGCCTCACTAACAACCTAACAAAAAGTTTTTACTTTAAAATAAACTTTTACGTATAATAATGGAAATATTTCCTTTTTTCGACAACTCAAGTACTTATAAAAACAAAAAATAGCAAGTTTTGATTCCAAATGAGAGGGGAAAATGTATTATTGCAGATGTAATAAGACTTGTAAAAGCTCTTTGAGAAGTGAGCCGGTGAAAAAAATATACATTGTCTTTATATACAATAAACGTTGTTTTTAATGCATATAAAAAGGACCGAGGACGAAAAAAAAAACATCTGAGTATTATTGTTGTGATATTTGTCATTATTTAATGGTACTTGAAAATAAAAGATAATTTCAAGAGAGAAAAGAAGTTCTTATGAAAAGTTCTTTTTCCCCTTTATATTAAAATCTTCTTTTTTCCGTTTTGTAAAAATGGGGGACCGTTATAAAAGGATTTTACTGATTGAAGTAACACGATTAATTTGAATAAAGGGCGGCCGGGGGTTTAAGCAAGGGAGACGGGGACGGAGAAAGTTTCTTCATAAGATATTTTCAACAATGGAGACAAGGAGCTAGTAGAAGGGAGGACCAAATAAAAAGAAAGGCCACGAAATCTTTTTGAATGGGGTCGGAAACGTTTTAGTCAATTCTGAAATGTAACTCTACTTAAAGGGACCGGGCGAAGAGGTCTCGGTTAGATTATGTCTCGTAATCCTTCGGAAAATTTGTATTCCGCTCCCCCAGGCTTCGTGGCCCTTCCATCATTTCGGAATATTCCAACCGAACCAGTCATAAACGGAACCTAATCATAATAATGGACCGATCCTAGTAGTGGGTACTGAATCATAGGCCCTCCTGCATACAAGTCGTACACAGTTTTATTGCTTTATATATCCAAGGCTATAAAAATCCTTGGCCTGTGAAGACAATCCCAAAATAATGGAATTATGTTTTTTCTTGTTACTCTCCAGATTAAAAAGCTTTATAATATACAAATGTTATCTGTGCAACGAGGCAATACAAATAGAAAAATAATAATATTTGAAATAATTAGAGATATTAAAACAAGTAAAGACATATTATAGTCCAGGCTCGAAACTTCTCTTGACGACTCTGAATGTCTTTTGAAAATTCATCAAAATTGAATTTTACAGTAGGTATTACCTCTCAATAAATGATAGTATACAGTGTAGATTAACTATAAAGAATTGGATTGTGATTTTTTTTTTAATTTTCCCATGCACGTAAGCATGACTACCGTTTTCAGCAAACATCCTGAATCATTATTTTTTTGGAACCTCTTATAGGAGCAATCTTGAATCGCTCCTTTTCTAATTAATCCTTCTAACTTTCGCCGTGGCACCAGACTACATGTGAAGGGTTTTTAAAGACAGTTTGTAGGCATTTCTGAGGTTAATAGGTTCTCTCTTCACTCAAACCCTATTAATATACCATTTTACTTTAAAATACTACAGTTTTCAATTTGATCGGCCATTGGTAGACCAGAAACAGTCCTATTGGTTGTGCTTTGTGGATCAGCTGATTACTCTCTTCCCAAACATTTACAGCCTGCTACACACACACGGACGAATAAAAGAAGTTTACTAGATAGTACATTAAACTGTCCCTTAATTGTAACATAAAATATAAATTATTTAATGAATTAAATAATTTTATCAATGCATCTTTGAATTTTATGAAAATAATGCAACATCTAGGATAGTGATTCTTAAACTACATTTATTCACGACCCCATTGTTCATCACCAGATTTTTAGTGACCCATGGTATTAATTATGAACAAAACATACAAATAAATATAAAAATAATTTTTTTTTTGTAGCAAAATATACATATTATAAATTAATCGGTTCGACAAAAATAATAAAATTTTCTCATATAGATATTGATACCGAATTTAAATCTCAAAATATCTCATGTAATTGATCTGAGCACATGGCAGTGCGCAGGCCAAGTTCCAGTAAGCATGCAATGTATCCTTACTGCGTGAACCTATTCACGCTTTTTCTTACGATGGGCTTTTGGAATTTTGGAACAATGTAAAAAATTCTCAGCCTTTTCAACGGAAGAGAGTTTCAAGTTTGAATTACTCACTCACACACTCATCATCAAAATTATAAGGGACATTCAGAATAGCTAGAAACTTGAAATTTAGCACACTTCTAGCTATAGCCGTGTAACTGACAGAAAAAATCCAAAAAGTTGAAATCTTAAATTCCCCTTTCCCCTCAAAAAAAAAAAAAAAAAAAAAAAAAAAAACCACAGGGAAGTACTTGCGTCCAAGTACTTTTCAGGGTTTTGTAGATGATTAGGCATACCCGTTATGTAATTATGATTTTTTTTCTTCGATCCTAAGGGTCCCGGGTTCAATCCCCCGGGAGGTCACAATGTTTTTTATAGGTAATAACGACAAGATAAATTACATTTTTTAGGAAATTTTCATCGCCCAACCATACGGTGTAACCATGAATCATTTCGAAATTTTAAGACCAGCCATTATATAACATTTGGGGGGGGGATTTTTTTGGGGTATATTTTGATTTTTTCCCCCTATAAGGAATGCAAATTTTAAAAAAGCATATATATATTTGTGTCCTACTCTTCAGCAGCTTTCATTTAATACCCAACTCAAAATTTTAAAAAAATAAAATTTTGGGCGCACTTCACTTTCTCGGGCCCAAAATTAACAATTTTTGAAATTTGGGATGAACTCCCGGAATTTTCATCGCCCCACAATAAGATATTAGCATGAATTATTTTAAAATTTTAGCGCCAGCCGATCTATAGTGGTTAGGGGGGGGGGATTTTTTTGGGTATATTTTGATTTATTTAACCAATAAGGAATGCAACATTTAAAAATTCATATATATATTTGTGTCCTACTCTTCAGCAGCTTTCATTTGATACCCTACTCAAAAATTAAAAAAAATATAAATTTTTGAATTTACCACATTTTTTCGAATTGCGCATGCGCAAATCTAATTATGAACTTCTGTATATTTTTCCTGTGGTTGGGTCAAAAAGTTGCACTAGTGTTTCAAATTTCAGTACTTTCGCTTAAACGGTTCGGGCCCTATGAACCAAAGAGCGACGGACGGACGGACACATCACCCTCGGTATAAGGGTTTTGAGAAGTATCTACAAAACCCTAAAAAGTGGACGCTGCCTTTTAAGATTTTTATGAATGAACAGTAAAACGTATCGAAATAGATTTTGAAAGATGACTTTATGACTTTTTTTCGTACCTCCTGCGGTTATATTTTAGTTGTTGGAGCCAGATATGATAAAAATTTTGTAATTATGGCTTTGATATCTCAAAGCGTCCGGTATTATTGACCGATTATATTTCTGGCTAGCCTTAACCATGCGGAGCTCATACTATATATTAGTGACTATATTTCCTAGTATATCCTATGTAGGCCTAGCAATTAAATGAAATGTCTAAATAGTTTTGTTCCTAAAGCCATCTTGTAATAGAATCAGGGCTATACGAGTATTATACATAATTCATTCCATTACAATTCTCTCCAAATCGAAGTTTGGAGTCTATTTATATATTTAAAAAAATCCTACCGCGGGTTTCCGCAAGCCAAGCGAATTTCCATTGGAAATTTGTAGTTCAATGTTGTGCAGTTTAAACTTTCTTCATAACTACTACAATTGTGTGGATTGTTTTAAGTTAAGAAAATTTATAAGAAATATTTTAGTTAGATTAGGGTTTTAAAAATAATGCTTAGTTAAACATAATAGTAGTAGTTTCAAAGAGGTTTAAACTGCCCAACATTGAACTACAAATTTCCAATGGAAATTCGCTTGGCTTGCAGAAACCCGCGGTAGGATTATTTTAAATCTTTGTTGACTCATCAGGAGGGGTTAATGACGTCATAAAGATCCCATTTTTTTAGGGGATCCTCATCTCAACGAGCTTGATTTTTCGGTGCAAGTTTTATTTTGATACGTCAATTCGTTCGAGAGCTATCGTGCTCACAAGAAATCCGCAAGAAATTTTTGTTATTACTACTATTATTATTATAAAATTATTATTCGAATCGCTATGGTACCTCATTTTTTGGATTCAGGATCTTAAAAAATATATGAAGTGATACCTCACTTGTTTTTTTGTATTTTTATCCGCTAGAAATACGCTAGTATAAGAAATCCGCTAGAAATACATATACCTATATATACATACACACACACACACATATATATATATATATATATATATATATATATATATATATATATATATATATATATATATATATATGTTGCTCGGCTGTTGGTATCAGCAGAGTAATACCGTGTTTTTGCCCACTGCAATAGGCTACACAATTTGCGAGAGACACCAAGGGATGTGACACTACTCTGCTGATGTGCTTTGCCAGCCAAGCAAGAATGGCGGTATGAGAGCACCCTCGTCTCTGATAAGTCCTATATCTGATCTTCTTGATGTAGTATAGGTCCAGAGTTGGGTGGGCATCGTCGGGCCCCTGATGAGTCGGACGCGACGAAACGATGCAGGACATGGCATAATGCCGAGCCAACATCTTAATGACGTTATGTCTGATGTCGGAACAGTTCCTATGTGTCACGCTTGCGTGGCACATCCCTTGGTGTCTCTCGCCAATTGTGTGTATATATATATATATATATATATATATATATATATATATATATATATATATATATATATATATATATATATATATATATCTCGCCAATTGTGTGTATATATATATATATATATATATATATATATATATATATATATATATATATATATATATATATATATATATATATATATATATATATATATATATATATATATATATATATATATATATATATATATATACATATATATATATATATAAAGTTTTGTAAAACCTATTTTTTCGTGATCAGGCACCCATGAAACGTATTTTGGCCGCAATCCCGGCTCAAACTCCCGCCATGCCAGTGGCTCTATTAGCGAATTTTTTCCAATGGAAATTCGCTAAAAATAGCCAATCAAACTAAGTAATGTAGTAATAAATAAAAATGCTAAAAAAAAGATAATATAAATGAGTGAATAAACGCAGCCAGTCAGTCAAAACAAATCAGACTGGGAACAATATTTAACCATTAGTGTATTAATTTAATTACCAATCTCTTCTCAATACGGCAGCTTTACCAGTAAATATTTAATAACTCTAGTTCTACAGGAAAAATAATTAAACTCGATTTAAAGAGCATTAGAGTGAGGTTTAAGCACCCCAATCAGAAATAAAATCGATCAACAATTGCGGACGCCATAAGAGCTTAAAGTCAATTAAAAAAATATTAGCTATTAAGGTAGAACCGATAGAGGTACGACCAAATTTCATAAGACCAAAGTTGTAGATCTTTTAAAATCAGTTACCGCTGGCGCAAATCTGATTTTCGATAAACTTACGAGAAAATTTCTTTTGGGCTTATTTGGCAGATTAATACTATAAAATTTGATATGAAGTATTTGCGAAAGTTTGTTTTTAGGGTATTTAAGTGGTCTATAATAATTGTTGCTGTTGCAATTAAATTCTTACAATTATTATTTTCAGTTTTTACAATAAAGTTTTTATAATAATTATTTATAATGAATAATATTTTTTTATGACTATAAACTGAAATTCGAGAGAAGTTTCTTCACTCGCTGGTAAGTGTTTTTAAAATTTTGCTTCATAACTGTATTTTGTGTCGTGACCCACAGTTTGAGAAGCGCTGGTCTACAATATTATGCATTCCTTTCAAATGAACGTTTCTTGCTTTTACTCTGCATAAATATAACTTGTATGAGGAGTCATATTTTGACGGTAATATAATACATTATACAATTAATTATTAAAACTTGTGAGAGGAAGCCTCGATTTAGAACGTCCTCATAGTAAAGTTGGTAAATATTGTGCAACGTTGTTATGCCAGGTTAAAAACGGTAGCCGTGTTTGAAAGCTACAGGGGGTATTATCTGTTAATCCGACGTGGTTTCATTGTGGCGCCAGATCGCATCAGAACCGTTTTCAAGCCGAGCAGCTTGTGATGCAACCTCTTTATATGATACAAATTAATGCCTGGCAAGATTCCAAAATATCCTTGCCTTACCTTGACCTGAAGTTCGACAAGGGTCATCGTCATACTGAACTACAGGGAACTTAAGGGGTACTGGTATATTGCAGTTACACAACCAGCTTAAATCCTTTAACTCCTGAGCACCTCACCGCAGTCTCTTGTACAATAATAAACATAACCCCTTGTTTATATAAAGAGAAAATTAAATGCGAATAACTGCAATCACAGGAGGTCAAAAGGTTAGTTTCTTAAGGTATGAGTACGATACGGACAATATGGGTCTGTAGGTATATGAGTTCCAGAAAAAATTAAATGCGCTGAACCCACATTCTAAATGTTATTCGAATTAATGAAAGGCATTTATTTATTTGCTCAATCGACAACGCATCTGTGGATCTCAGTTTAACTCTGTCTCCGAGGCTAATGTGCAACAAGTATTCACAAATATTGCACAATTACTGGATGAATTATCGAGTAGACGTATGCTTATAAATTCACAATTTAATCCATGAAAACATTTAATATAATGTTGTTTATAAAGGCGCAGAAGTTAGAAATTCGCTTGTATCTGTTCGCATATTACTTAAGCGACTTTAATTTACATCAAGTATCAAAATAGTATTGCATAGTTTCCTTAGACAGAAACACTACTAGCATTATAATATCAAGGTTAAAAGAAATTACACGTGTCACTTCGAATTTGTTATTAGCTTATTATGATTTAATATCAAGTTCCATTGTTTTGATACAATTCAATAAAATAATTTATAGATGGACTGTTAGGTGAGAAAATTTGTCCAACTTTTCATGAACTGTTGTTTTTTGTGATTTGTTACGGATAATGCAATATAATATATATAACTTTGAACATTATAATATATATTATCGTATCTATAAATTTCATGTTTTTTTCAGCTATTGTGCAGGATATCCGCATAGAAGGAGTTATATAGACCAACAGCTATCTTAGAAGGCACTTTACTAACCTTTATTACTTCAGTTCTTTCCCGCTCCAGTTGGTAATGTTACATCTACACTGACCCAAATACTGCATACATATTAAGCTATTATTTATTTTTTAATTTAAGCTTTTTCATCTATTCACTGACAAAAGAATTAAACAAATCAAATCAAATCATTAATCTTATGAGATTGATTTTCTCATGATGACATAAATAGGGTTTTAACTAATTGCAGATTAACATTATTATACTAGTTTCATTCGGAATAAATAAGTTCCACTAAATATCTCGATCGATACAAACGACTTAGTTAAAATCGTACTGTAGAATGATAAAGGCCATAGAGAATTGATGTATCAATAAATTTTGTGCACTAGATAAAACATTGGCCCCAAATTTGGAGCAAAAATTCTTTCTCGAATCGCCTTGAAGTATGATTTTTCTGAACATGTCTGTATGCCAAATTGCGTCAAAATCGCCCCAGTAGTTTAGGCTCCATGCGTCTGCGCAAACGACAGACGACAGAAAGGAACTTCTTAAAAACCACTTTTTTGGACTCAGGGGACCTCGAAACGTGTAAATCCATCAAAATTGAATTATCGCGCCATCACAATACTTTGTTTTTATATGAGAAAGTAAAAAGGTCATAAATAACAAAAAAATTTAGAAGAAAATCTTTTGAGGATACGTCGAAAAAGTTATGAATCTCATACCGAGATACTAATACAGTTTTTCTGGCGATAAGCCTTTTAAAACTTGATCAAAAGATATCTCCTTAATGCCAAGGGTTTCTGTTGACCCACTTCAAATTTTGTTGGGTACTTGGGGGGAAAGGGGGGGGGGGGGGGGAGTCGGTTGGAGTTACAAAATTTCTTATAAAGGAGAACTTAATGAAGAACTTTATAAGCTTCGATAACTGGCTCACGTACACCCCATCCCATCCCGGCACAACTTTCATCTTCCCGACTCCTTCTTCCCTCTTCACGTCCTACTCCTCCTAGGGATTTTTGGCCTTATTGCAAATTGATCCCTGATTTTATAGGCATTTGAAAAGAGCACCAATCAAAAGAAACTTTATTGCCCTAAAGCATATTCCTCTAACCCAAGAGCAACAGAAAGAGAGAATAATTTATTTTTCTAAGAGGAAATAACACATAACATTGGATAACAGTCCTTGAATCTTTAATGCTTTTAATCTATCCCTACAGACCTTCGTGAATTAAGAAGTATATAAAATTCATTCTAAGCATACCACTATATCATACTTCCTGTTAATACGTTTATGCTAAATAAACACTCATTATGGTAATTCTGCAATATTAATTACGATCATTTTAAAAGGTAACTAAATTTATAATTTATTTTAAATGTATAAATAAGTCAGACGTTGTCTAATAGCTGACTGAGTAGGAGGAAGACTATCAACATGGAACACTATGGATAGTACTGAACATTTTTCAAATTAAGTTTACAACATAGTATTCATTAAAAATAATTATAATACAAATAATTGCTGCAGTGAAGGACTGATTACTGGATGAAGATTAAGGCAAACTTTTGTTTTTTTATTTTTGAAATCTTATAAGTACTTTATCTTATTAAGTAAACAAAAATATGAATGAATTAATATTCAGTATTATCGATGATTTAATTTCCTCTACTCTTCTTGCAATGTAGGGGAAAAATCAATAATAATCATAATTTTAGGTGAATTTTTTCTAGAAACATTTTAAATAGAAAAGACGACCCTGGCCCTACTACCACTCCCCTACCCTTAGTTACCCTCGAGAAAGGGCAACTTTCTGAATAAGGTGGCTTTTGTTGGCAGCTTTCTTTGAAAGCACTTCACTAACCTTACATCTCACCAGTTTTGTTGAAGTCGGTAATGCTTTATCTAAAATTTATATTGCAATGTTAGGTTCTCGGCAAGGCTCTATTCTAATTTCGGATTTTTCCTGGTATCCATACGCTGTGTCAATTTGTAACAGGATGAATATAGATGGCTAAAGGTAGGTGATTTCTACAGCATAGGCAGTTTAGTTCTGTCAATACTAATTTTATGAATTCTAGTGATAATAATTAATATTGTTCAGAAATAATTCGAGACTATGTCAACAGAAATTTATTGTAACTTATTACAAAAATATAAAAATAAAAATAATTGATAATAATCTTAATAATAATTTATCTACACTTTATAGTTTACCCACTTTGGAATTCTAACTAATTTTCTATGTACAACTGTCACATTTTTTTTATAAAGTTGTTCTTCAATCTGAAGTAATAGGCAAAAGGAACGGCAAACTAATTAATAACAGAGTGTTAAATATTTTTTTTTTTTAAATAGTAGGCAGGTACAGGGAGCGATGCTTGAAAAACCCACAATTCCCCGAGAAAATGATGCAGGTAAGACAGACAGACGGCGCCACGCTTAACCTGAAACAATAATTAATACTTATGCTCTAAATGGTACTTTTGACATACACTTAAAAATGTTCTATTTGTAAAAGCTCTTAAATAATGACTGTTACTTAAGGTGAAAGAGTAATGAAGAGAGGATAAATAGATTAAAACATTTAATTTGTATCAAAAGGAAAACAAAATATATACAATTTTTTACGCATACGTTTAATTGATACATTTTGAGTAGTGCAAAGTGATAATAGTTACCCAGTAAATAAATGTCAATAAATTAAAAATATTGGTCAAGTATCGACTGAGGTATTGAGAGGAGGTTCCGTATTCCCTTAAATCCATGTACATATAAACCATAAAGTGCCTGTTTAGAAACTTTGGATCAAGTAATGCATTTTTAGCCACCTTAGACCAAGAAGAGCATACGAAAAGGCGTAAACAGCCAAAAAATAATTCTGTGGACAAAGCCAAACAATATCGATATAAAAGTGTTTCTAAATATATTTGGTTAAAGCATGCTCGAAATTTATGTTCTAACAAAAGTAGCTTTATAACGTTTATTCATGAAGTGAACAAAACAATGGAATCAAAATTAGTTTATAAATGATATGCCCAACATACTAAAACAGCAGTGGAATTCAATAAGTGTTCTATTCGTATAATAGAGAGAGAAAAAAATGAAAAAGGAATTCCATTTTTGGTCATTTTTGACTTTGGCTCGGCTTAGATTTTATTTTAATTAGCAGTTCACTTTAAGAGCTTTATTGGGTCCATAGGCAAAACACGAATTCTTAGAATATCTTGTGTTTGTCCGTCTGTCTGTCGTTAATGCACAACATGATCTCAGAAAGTACCCAACAAAGAATTTATAATTTTCTTCTTATGTTATTAATTAACATAAGAAGACACGAGGCTTCCTTAAAAGACCTTTATAAGACCTTATAAGACCTTTTCCCGTCTTTTTAAGCTTACGTTTACGCGAGCGTCGCTTGGGCGGATAACGTATTCCGACAACTCAGCCTGGGCATTGGTAAAATGAACATGTGTACCAAATTTCATCTAACTCGGTGAGCTTTTACTCAAGAGGTGATTTTGTGACGGTTATTTTGTGACGGTGATGTTGGTCGTTTTTTTCGGATTCACTCCCAGGCTCCAGAACGTGCCATAAGGGACTTCGTTCCAAAAACTAAAAATGCATGGAAGCCCCAAAAAATCATTCCTCAAAACAAGGGGTTAACTTTTTACCACTTTTAACTTTTTTGTTAACACATTTTTTGATAACCACATTTTTGGACTCAGGAATAATTCACAATCAATTTTACTTAATATTTTTTTTTAAATTAAATCCGTAATATACGTCCAATGGTCTCTAATCGGACTTATAATCTCATTTTTCTTGGTACGAAAATTTTATAGGCTAGGCTATTTTTACTCAATGCGCCTCAATTATACCATATTTTGCCTGGTGAATTATAATTGCGGGAATTAACCAATGAGATAGATAATTTCCTTTAAAATATATCAAGCGGAAAATTATACCGTTAATTCGAAATAGTAATCCCGGAAATTTGACTAATTCATCTGATCAATTTACATTTCATTGATATTCATGAGTAAAATTAAACTAAAGCGGCCCTAACCAAAGCTTTGATTCCAAAACTGTGATAACACACTCTGCGGTGTCGGTATCACTTTAAAACAATATAATTAATATTCTAATGAGGATATCAAAGGATTTTACATAAAAATAATTTTTAAGATCTATAAAATACGGGAAGCATCAAAAATATACTGTGAATATTAATTAATTAGAAATTAATTAATTATAATTAAAAGAAATGGTTCAATTAACTCGGACAAAATTATATATACGTATGATTATAGAGAAACAGTATTGTAATAGTGCAAACATTTTTTGCACGATGTTTAAGATTTTAGTGGATTAAAACATTTTGACGTCCCCTGAGTCCAAAGAAAGTTTTATTTTAAAATGTCAGTTTTTATCGTCTGGAATCTCAATTACTGGGCCAATTTCGATGAACTTTGGTATTTCTTGAAATCAAATCTAACTATAATATATAGTTCGAGTTCCCAGGAAAGATCCATCTAGAATCTAGATAAATGGTGAGGGGTCGGAGAGAAGTTATTTTTATGGCAAATTTAAATTAAATGTTCAATAGTACTTAAATTTAACCACGAAAACTCGAAGTAACTAATAAATGGTACTCGTATACGAGAAACTTTAATACGATTTGTATAGGACTAATTTGTTAATGATACATCAGAGTTTTAGTGGGACAGCAGCCCCAAATTTATAGCTAAAAATTAATATAACGGTTTCGAGTCATAGTTAATGGAATTATATTTTTGAATTAAATTAATAAGTAGGATCAATAGTTTAGGTAAAGTGCACTGCTTATTTTACGCAAAATATACATTTTAAATCAACAAAATTATAGACTTAAAATGATTAAATCATTAAACATCTGTTAACCAGAGTTTTTACTCTAAAATTCGTTTATTTTTTTCTCTTTGTACACTGCGTATATATAGACAAATAAAAATGAATTTTTAGGATTAGGATGAGGGTATATTTTAATTAAGTACTTAAAATAAGAATTACTAGCTATAGGGATTAGGGTTATTATATTTTAATACTTAAAAAAAGGATTATTAATTATTTAGATTAAGGACTTTTAATTTTATTACTTGAAGTATTTTTTTTTAAAAAACCTTGCTATAACAACCCTTCCTTTATTCTACAAAGTCAATAGTCTCTATTATACTATAGGTACTAAGAATTATTCACATAAATAAAGAGTTTTGATTTGGATTCTAAATTCATAGGTTATATTCACATGACCATTCTGTTATCTATTCATGATTCGTGTGAAAATACTGCTCATTACTGAGAATGTAATTATTTAAAATAAATTCCTCACGATACTGCTTGGAATACTGGTACTATAGGAGCTGAGCAGCACCGTAAGTTAATCAATTAGTAATGTTAGCAAATGAATATGATTGCATGTATACGAGGAGTTAAAAGTCAAAGTGCGCTGGTTAATGAAACCAGTGGTATCATAAACTCCATCTTTATACCAAGGTGTTTACGACTCTCCCTTGTACTCGGTTTATGACTCTAAAAATATTAGAGTAAAAGAATAATTAAATTTGTAACAAAAGCTGAAAGATCCCTGCATGAATTATCATCAAAACCCTTTGAACTTCAACAGTTATTTACTTTAGTATTTCACGCAATAACGCCAGTAAATTATTTAACTTTATGATTTTACTTTACATAAATGTTTATTTGCATTAAAGTAAAATCATAATAAAATTTATGTTTATATCCGGATTATAATATTTTATTTAATGCTGTTATATGACAGTTATTTAATACAGAAGCCGTTTATTATTTTAATTAGGAGAAAGTTTTATTAAAGTGAAGTTTTTCATTGGTCTATAATTTATAATTAACATTTGTAAATATTATAGCGTGAAGAATTTTTTTTTAAAAATTGTATAGATTAAATTTGAAGTCTATTATTATCCTTTATTAAATGGTAATAAATTATCAACCATTTTAGATTTATAAATACTTAAATTATTAACTTACTTAAAAGATAATAACAGCTTACTTATTAACTTACGTACGTTAACGTACTTACGTAGTAACATACGTTACTTACTTAGTGTCACTGTCAGTCAATAATTGACAGTGTAGATTTTATTTTATTGTTTAGTTTAGTTTTCATTTCAAAGTTAATCAAACTATATTTAAATTTTTACGGACAATTATTTAGAAAGAAGGGAAAAGGATAGAAGGAAAAATTGCAGAAAGAAACATTATTAGAAAGAAAGAAACAGATAAAGAAAAAACACCTTTGATACTATTTTTGACTTGTGACAATTCCAAATTCCAAATTAACTGTATTATACTATTTTCCCTACTAAATATATTTCCTGTAAAAAAAATATAACGTTCTTGCCGTTACAGTAAAAATTTAAATTAATTAGGTAAAGTAAAAATTTAAATTAAATTTTGGACTTTACCTTTGGAACACTTGATTACAAAATTGAAACTAAGAAACCAGAAATGCCGCGGGGAAAGAAAGTGTGTAAGAAGCAGGACGAAGAAGACTTGGACAAACTTACAGTCGTTACAAAATCAATCAAGTCGGTGTCCGCTACTATACGGCGTAAGCAAAAGGAAGTGTCACGCTTAGTTAAAGATTTCGAATGCAATCCAGAGCACATGAGTATTCTATCAGCAGCACTCAGCGGTCTTGTACGACTAAAGAGAGACCTGAAAGTGCTGGTTGATAGACTTCCAGAACTCGTGGCTCCTGATGCACCATATCTGGCTAAGTGTGATCAAGACTTACTAGACCTTGAAGTGTTTATTAGCCATGTAGAAGAGGTCTTGAACGCGGCACAACCGATGTCCAGGCCAGGATCAGTCGCTTCAACATCTGCATCTAGAAAATCCGCGGCATCGATGCGTCTTGCGGCCAAATTAGCTCTCGCATCAGAAAAGAGAAGGTTGGAGAGTGAAAAGGAGGAGTGTGGGACCAGGATTAACCAGCTTCAACAGAAGCTTGAAGCAGCCAAATGTAAGATGTCATCGATCGGAGAAAGAGTGAATAGAAATTCAGATCTTCAAGACAGCTTACATGAGGCTACGCAAGCAGAGGAGGTTGAGGCGGTTTACGAAGCTCTGGAGGTAGGAGACAAGGCTTCACTTCTCCCTGAAATAAGTTATAAAGTAGAATCAAAATTTGCACCTAATACCTCTTTCATTTCGGCTAATATTCCATCCTTAGAAAAAAATATACCACCCACCCAAAATGCACCTTTAAATCCTATATTAGTGATGACCAAGGTTCAAGTGTTGAACTCCTTGGTACCTCTCCAATATGATGGTGATAGCTTAAATTATCCTAGCTTTCGGGATCAAGTTAGAATGCATCTAGAGGATAATATCCTCCCAGACAATGAAAAGAAGATCTTCTTGACTAGATTCCTGAAGGGAGAGGCACTAGAAGTCATTCAGTCAAATCTTTCCCTGTCCTATTTAGACTCTATTTCTCTTCTCGAACGAAGGTTTGGAAATCCTCTCAAAATAACAGAAGCCTGGGTGGAAAAGTTGACAGAAGGGCCGACTTTTAAAATTACCGATTCAAAAGGCTTACAGAAGTTTTCTGAGAGTATTTCCACAGCATGTAGAGTTCTGCCGGAAGATGCTATCAGGGAGGTAAGCTCGAAAATGTGTCTTAAGAAAATAGCTTCTCGTCTTCCTATCCAGTTTCTTCATGGCTGGATATCAGAAGTGTTACCCTTGAAAGGAAAAGAGACCATTCTGGAACTTGCAGCGTATGTAGAAAGGAAAGTAGGACTACTAACTCACCCAGTTTATTCTATAAATTCCGAAAAAATTAACCTTGTTCAAAATTCAAAAGGAAAACCAACTGTTGCTAAAGGACTAAGAAATAAATCAAAACCTGAAAAGTTTTCTGGAAAATCAATAACAAATTTACCGGCCTTTAAAACCCAGGACCAATTTCCTTTAAAATTTGAAAAACCTGAAGTGGTGCAGCCTAACCCTTTACTCAATTTTTGTTATTTTTGTCAAGACGGCACGCACATTACTGAGTTCTGCTCCAAGCTTCCAAATACTTCAGAAGACATAAGAAGGGAATTCATTAAAAGAAGCGGTCTTTGCTGGTCTTGTTTAGAACAAGGCCACCTGTCAAAATACTGCAAGAAGAGACTGAAATGTCAAGTTAAAGGGTGTGAAAAGCTTCATCCAACAAGCCTTCATCAAGAAACAAAGAACCAGTCTTCAGCGAAAATGCGCTCGGCGACTATAGAGAACTTTGTAGGCACGACATCCTTCATAATACCTGTCTACCTTCATCAGAGAGACAAGCCAGAAGACCAACACCTGGTTTATGCCCTACTAGATGATGACAGTGACGCTTGTTTAATTTCAGAAAATCTGAGAGTAAACATGGGATTAGAAGGTATTCCAACCAGACTTGAGCTTTCCACCCTCCTTAAAAGGTCTTCGGTCTCCAGCTTAAGAATTCCAGACCTGGTAGTGTCCAGTTTTGATAGAAAAACAGTTATCAACCTTCCGAATAACACATATACTCGAGAACACATTCCTGGCTCTCCGGACGAAATATCTACACCGAAATCAGCAAATCACTTTCCCCATTTGAAAGAGCTAGTACACCTTCTACATCCATTACAAGAAAATACGGAAATTGGAATTCTTATCGGAAGCAATTGCCCAAGAGCATTATGCCCGCTGGAGGTGATCCGTGGAAAAGATAACGATCCTTATGGAATTAGGACAGAATTAGGTTGGGGGATAATAGGACCCAGACCAAATGCAAGTACATCATATTGCTCCCGAAGAGTCTCATTTAGAGAGATCATAAATATTTTTAACCTTGACTCAACACACGAAGAAAAGAATTTTGGCCTAGGTCAATCAGTAAATGACAAGAGGTTTATAGAAAAAATCTCATCAGGTCTTGTCCACCGAGCAGACAAACATTATGAGATGCCTCTCCCGCTCAAAAACGATAATTTGGAGATGCCTTCTAATCGTATTCTAGCTTTTAAACGTCTAAATTCAATCAAGAAAAAATTTCAAAATTTGACCTTCAAAGAGGATTACATTCAGTTCATGAAGGACCAAATTGATAAAGGATACGCCGAAGCAGCAGACAAAACTCAAATAGAACCAGGTAGATTATGGTATTTACCACACCATGGAGTGTACCATCCAAGAAAACCTGGCAAGATACGAGTGGTTTTTGACTGTTCTGCGGTTTATCAAGGTGATTCACTAAACAGTATGCTTCTATCTAGTCCAGATTTAACAAATTCAGTGGTGGGCGTGCTTTTAAGATTCCGCCAGGGAAAAATAGCATTTGTTGGCGATTTAGAAGGAATGTTCTTACAAGTAATCGTTCCAGAGAGGGACAGAAACCTTCTGAGATTTTTGTGGTGGGAGGATGGTGATGTCCTAAAAGAACCAAAAGAGTATCGAATGACAGTGCACCTATTTGGAGCTTCGTCGTCACCAGGTTGTGCTAATTTCGCATTAAGAAAAACGGCCGAAGAACATAGAGACAATGTATCAAGGAGAGCCTCTAACTTCGTGTTAAGAAATTTCTACATGGACGACGGCATCAATATACCTAGATGCTACAAACCTCAAAATTCCGAGAACATCGAAAAGATAGAATTACACCATTTTTGCGATGCATCCACTGCAGCGTATGGCCACGTTTCATACTTGCGGTTTATCTATGATGGAGGCAAAATTCATTGCAGCTTTGTGTTTGGTAAGGCGAGGGTAAAACCCTTAAAAGAACTAACAGTGCCTAGATTAGAACTAACAGCAGCTGTTTCAGTACCAAGAGCCAGTGAAACGCTGACTCGAGAGTTAGATTATGAAGTAACACGCTACTTCTGGACTGATAGTAAAGTAGTCCTTGGTTACATTAAAAATGAAACCAAACGATTTCACATATTTGTAGCAAATAGGATCCAGACTATAAGGGACTGCTCGGATCCAAAGACGTGGTTTTATGTGCCTTCAAAACAAAACCCTGCAGACTTAGCTTCCCGGGGCTGTTCCGCATCCGAGCTCCCAGGATCAACTTGGTTAACAGATCCCGATATTTCCCCTCTGACACCGAACCACTTACTCACAATGAAACCACCTTTACTACCCCCTCCAGGAAAATTTGAAGGTGATCTCAATTATCCTCGAAGAAGGTGGCGTCAGGTGCAACATCTAGCAGAAGAGTTCTGGACCAGGTGGCACAAGGAGTACCTTCAGTCCTTACATCACAGAACCAAGTGGACTTCTGAAAAAAGAAATCTCCAAGAAGGTGACATAGTGATGATCCGAGTCCCAGCGACTCCTCGTAACACCTGGCCCCTCGCCCGCATAACAGCTACCCATCCATCTAAAGATGGAGTAGTGCGGACTGTTACAATTCGGAGGAACCAAGCATCACTGAAAAGAGCGGCGCAAAGCATCGTGCTTCTTCTAGAAGTCGAGAATCAGGACCAGCCTGTACCGCCGGGGAGTGTCACTGTCAGTCAATAATTGACAGTGTAGATTTTATTTTATTGTTTAGTTTAGTTTTCATTTCAAAGTTAATCAAACTATATTTAAATTTTTACGGACAATTATTTAGAAAGAAGGGAAAAGGATAGAAGGAAAAATTGCAGAAAGAAACATTATTAGAAAAAAGAAACAGATAAAGAAAAAACACCTTTGATACTATTTTTGACTTGTGACAATTCCAAATTCCAAATTAACTGTATTATACTATTTTCCCTACTAAATATATTTCCTGTAAAAAAAATATAACGTTCTTGCCGTTACACTTAGCTACGTTAATAACTTACTTAACTTCTATAAAATTAATAAGTTTAATTATTTTTATTAATATGGGTTAATATACGACATATTGTCTACCAATTTTGTGCAATGATTTATACCTCGTCGGTTGAAAATAAATGATATCGATAAAAATTAAAAGTGCTAATTCTTGTGAATTTCTTAATTTTCTTTAAATCTTATCGACTTAAAAATGAATATATTTAACACACACAAATTCTTTAAAATGCAAATGCGACTTAATGTTAGAAAAAAGGTATGAAATACCATAAACATTTCGTCATAAATAAAATGAAATAAATTAAAATAGTCAGAATGTCGATTCCTTGACATTCCTTGACAGTTTTATAAAAGTTCTTAAAATTGGTCCGGAAAACATTAAGACCCACAGAATATTCCACTTCATACAACAAATTTTAAAACCAATGTTTATAGACTTAAAACTAATGTTTATGGGCTGTAGACGTGCTACTTAGACGATACGAGGAAAGGTTGAGCCGGATGCCTAAAAGATAAGAAGCTGACGTAACGATATAATTACTAGTGACCTAAACAAATTCGCATAATATTATAACAATCAAGCCTCCAGGTGAATCTTACTAACAAGGATTTCTGAGTAATCTACCGGAAATTCCTTGTTTAATATGACTCAAACAATTTCACTTTACTCTTTCAATACTTCTTTAGGTAAAGCAGAACTATATTGCCAATAAAGTTTCAATTTTATGTGACATTATAACATTTAGTTATTCTGAAAAATCATTTAGTTTTTTGCTACAGAAATTACAATGGTTTCTTGGAAACGTATTTTTACGTCTACTCCACAAACAACTATGAACGTTGAAGTCAAGAATTCAGTATTAAACATTTGAAAGCCTTCATCATTTTTTTTTTTTTTTAAAAAGAAAGGTTTCCGATAAATTTAATAAAATATAACATACCCTTCATTTTATTCATATTTTTAAGATACTTGGTATAAACCCAAAGATATTTCTATTGAATCAAATATTTTATAAAATTAAAGAATGGTTTCATTCAGGGATGCATACTCTTGTAAAACATATAGATTATGAACTAAAAATGTATAATTATATGGATATTTAATAATTTATTCTACTAGTTAAACAAAAATAAGTAATTAATATTTTTCATTGCATAATAACAACTAAGGTAATTATATTAATTTAATAAATCATAACAAAAGAATCAGATACAATAGATAAAAATTCTTGCTGGCAATAAAATAATAGATTATCTAGGCACAGTTAAAAATTAAATGTGTATAATTATTAGGGAATAGAATACACGAATAAATTAACAACTAAACACTCTATTAATAGTTAGTTTTTACAGTAAAAAATAATGTAAATTTGAATAGTTTAAACATCTATTGTTATTCATGCTAAGAAAGATATAGATCTCTCGTAAACGAATAGGTAAATACTTTAAATTAGAGGGAAAACAAATAAATATATAATTATATGTTATGAAAACAACAAAGCTTAGACATTATACATTTTAAGGGAAGTAGGCAATATTTTAACGATCTTGAGAAAATTTCTCATGTTTATAGTATAGCTTCTGCAGGAAGATTTATTTGAGCATGTAGGTATAGATTGTTTATATATACCTAACTCAATAATATACGGTTAGGTCGAAATATTTAAATTATCCGACAATTGTTAATTGCTTATAAGCAAATGGCCGTTAACTTAATAAGGCCCAATATAATGGTGGACAAAGTGTAAAATGTAAATAAGTAATAAAGTTGCTCTGACTTGGCTACGTGACTTATCAAGCTAACAAGAGTTAATTCGGTTGTAAAGTTGAACGTTGATTTAAAATAAGCTTAGAGACCTGGTATAAAGTAGAGACAATCTCAGCCTGTATTCTAACAAGTCGTTCAGAATTCATTAAACACAATCTGGATCAGTATTATTAAAGAATTTTTTTTCAGCTTTCCATTTTATAACTGATGCCTGAAGAAAGATTTACTGGTTGCATAAGAGGATTAATATAATTTTAATAAATTCATTTCAAATTATATTAATAATATAAACAAGACTATAAAAGAAAAAAAATATGGTATCCGGGAATAAAACGTTTTAATATAAGATTTATCATTACTTAATATTTTGATAAATAAAAATCAAAGGGTTATTAATATGCGACCAACTTTCAGCTAATGACAAACCATCTAAACGTAATTAAAATAGGACAAGTATTTTTTAAGACAGACCCACAGACAGTCAGACATACACAAGACCAAAATAGTCTGCCAATTAGTGTGGCACATAGCATTCTCGATCATATTTCGTATATTTTAATAATTTTATGCTATTGCAACCTATTATTGTCAAATTTATTTAATTTTACCCCTTTTTAAAATCTGTCAAAATTGTTTTGATTTTAAAATAAATTAATTTTTTATTTTAAGTATCAATTAAGCAAGATTTAAAGAGCGTAAACGGTTGTAATGCATCTGGGGCTGTCTGCTGGTTACTTTCGACAAACACTCCAAATTTCATACAAATCAGATGTGTACTTTTGAAGCTATAGTAGTAAATAAATGTATGTTTGTGCGCATGTGGAAGAGAAGCAAATGTGTGCCGAAGTTTGGAACTTATATGAGATCAACAGTGGGCTAATTATGACCTACCATCCAAATTTTATTTAAATCAGACAATCAGTTTTTAAGATGTTGGTTCGCAGAAATTAAGCGACAGACCGACAGACAGACATGGAACTAAAAATATTCCATGATGTCTAAAACGGATTTCGGTCTTGAGATTTTTGGACGATCACATAGATTCGTTACCTTTGGTAATATCGGAAGCAAATATTCCATGATTTCAAATCCAGATCACATGATAAATAAATCACATGATAAACATACTAAGATAAATAAATATAAAAGTACACATGATAAATATACTAATCTAGTGATAAAAAGTAATTTATGGAAAACGGTTTTGACGATTTTAATTGAAATATTCAAAGAAGTTTAAATTAAATGCTAATTTAACCAATATAGTAGTTTACCTTGGAAAAATCTAGTTCCCAAGAAACACGGACGGTGAGAGGCCGGATTCGATTCTCCTCGAGAGAGGTGTTATTTTTATGGTAAATTTTGTTGTAATGTTCAATATAAATAATCCAAGAAATTGGGGGAAAAAAAAAAAATTAATTGCTGGCTAAATAAATAATTATTATTAATAAGAAAAAGTTTACTTCCAGTTGTATCGGGCAGTTTTTCGAGTTGTATATTTTTTAATAGTAACATTCTAAAACACTAAGTTAAAACAAGTTTGTTTTCACTAAGTTAAAAAAATAATTTGTTATAAAAATTATCTTTCTTTTTAAATAATAATTCGACAAGAAGTACATATTTGAACTTTGCTAAAGAAGCTAAACATAGGAAAATAACATGTCATTATCTTGAAAACAACGAGTCCTAAATATTTTCATAATTATTTTGAGTTATTCTAGTAATTTAGACAGGATGCAAAATGACTTTTAAAATCCCCCATAACCTTCATGCTATTTAACTCTCTCGTGTAACATAAATATGTCTGTGATTATCTCAAAGAAAATATTAATAAGGAAGGTATTTTTTATGTTAAATTAAATAACAAAATCAATAGAAACATCAATTATGCTTTTATATTTATTCAATATTTAATCTTCAATTATATGATTGCAATTGTTATAAATTTAAGTCCATAACTTCTAACATACCTGGCTGTTGCATAAAAGAACCAAACAAATAAACGACATATATATATATATATATATATATATATATATATATATATATATATATATATATATATATATATATATATATATATATATATATATATATATATATATATATATATATATATATATATGTATATGTATATATATATATATATATATATATATATATATATATATATATATATATATATATATATATATATATATATATATATATATATATATATATATCATTCTTGTTCAAAATGTTTGGATATTTTTTAATTTCATTCATTACGAAAACCAAAACCGGTCATAACTTTTTTACCATTTTGTCCGTCTGTCTGGACACGTTGCACGCTTGACATTTATAGGTGCTTAACTGGCTAACTAAAATCAATTTATTTCACTGGTATGCGCTATCATGTGGCGCGAGTTGAAGGTGCTTCGTCGAAACATATGAGTAGAACCTGGGTTATTAAATTATTACTGTACGTATGTACAACTGAGGGTAATTATATTATATTTACTTACATTTTTTTACATGGCTAAACATATATAGCTTATCCAGTGAGCTTTCCTGGAAGACAAAAAGTTTAATTCAGGAAAAAAATCAATTTATTATGATCAAACATTCTTTCCTTTTCATATTTTAGGAATATATTAAGCAACTAAGAATGCATCTGTGAGCGTAGTCGTAAGTAATTGAGTATTACAAATGTTCTGTTTTTCTTCTAAACAACATACGAGGCCTAGAACAATTTTCATTTTTTTTCGACTTCTAAAATGTATTATGATAATACAATTATAAATCGTGTGAAAAAAGTATTAATTCATAAATTTCTTATGCGTTTTACTAGAAAAGGTTGTTAGAACATGTTATGTTAGGAAAATATCTGTTTCAATATCTTAAGGGAGGGTAAATAATTATAGAAGTGTTGTATAAAGAATCCTTCTTACGAGCATGGATGGCAAAAAACTGGACACCGGCTTAATTTACTAGTAGTACAATTAAGATAAGGGTGCAGGAAAGCAACATTGTGCTCGTCGTTGCATGTTGTAAAAAAACTGCATGGTATATATGGGTGTAAATACTTACAGGGAGAGTTGTTTGTGTGAGAGTGAATTGTTGCCCGTGTTCGATAGAATTTGCATATCCAGTACCCTGTACAAACTCGAATAAAATACCAGCTTGCCTGTCCCCCCTACCCTCTGAAGACCACCTACACCTAAACTTTAATTTATTCTACACCAGTAACTTCAATATTTATGATTAAATTAATTCGAGCAAATTACCACGGATAATGAGGTTTATTTAGATTATTATTAAGTCGTTTGCAAGTTATAATGATGATCCAAAGTAACCAGAATACCAAGGAGTGTTAACAATTTTAGCTTGGTGGGCACATGTATAATTATCCTTCATAGACAGTTATAACAACATAATTTTAAACGTTTATTCTTGTTGTTAATCGAGATTATGTAGGTTTTTCAAACTTGTTTATTTTTGTTACTTAGAGTGAGTTTAGAACGATTATAAATTCGTGAATTATTAAACACACCACGTGCATACCTTGTTTAAGAAGCGGTATTGATGTACATATTTAAGAAGACCATTCATAAAACCCTGACAAATTCCTTTAGATGAAGAATGATTTTTTAAATGTACCACATCTCAATTTAGTATAATTATTATATGTTTGATGTATTATTGCTAATTCTTTAAATTTTAAAGACCATGAGTTTAGGTTAGTTTTCCTGCTCCGGAAAAATTATGTGTGAATCTTGGTCCAGTTTATAAATAATTTTATAAGGAAATATACAGGGTGACTCGCCATAAAATTTCATAAAGAAACTGATGGATTCTACGGGTCAAATGCAACAAAAAATGTCGAGTAAGCATATGCCCATATCTAAATTGTTCTCGAGATATCGATTTATTTCTTTATTTAAAGTGCTTCACGAAAATTTTCAAAAAATGCCTAATATATCAAAACCTAAATGAGATAGAGATATTGGGCAAAGGACCAATAACCTTTCAGAATTATTCATTTATTTTCAAATTATCAGCTGCTAAGCATCTATTAAGAAATATTACATTTGCAAATTTGGATTTTTTAAAATTCGACCACGAAATTCCTGAGCTTATTACTCTTAATTAAGGGATGTTAGGATTGTGGCATTTTCAGGAAACACGTCTGCTTTTCATAAGCAAAAAAGGTTTCCCTGAACGAAACCTCAGAACTTAGGGTTTCTTATAGGAAATTTGACGCTGAACAAAAAAGTTCCTATAAACATGGACCCGGCCGGTACCGTAATACTCCTTAAAGGAAACCTTGTAAAGAATATAATCGTTCGTTGAATGACACCCTTCCCAGCGCTATTTCCAACCCCCTGATTTTCAGCGAAATTTCAAAATTCTACGTCCCTGTCACTTTATTGGACAATCCATTAAGGTGATCTCCATCAACAGTTAGAAATCGATTGCCAGATTTGTACCGGACAAAAAAACAAACAAACAAGAAAGCAAGCTAATAAAAACGTAGTAAAAAAATCCAAATTTTCAAATGTAACAGAACTTAAAGCAGCTGATAATTTGAAAATAAATTAATGATTCTGAAAGGTTTTTTTATGTTCTTTAAAATTGGTCCTTAGCCCACTATCTCTATCTCATTTAGTTTTTAGATATTAGACATTTCTTTGAAAATTTTCGTGAAGCACTTTAAAAAAAAGAAATAAATCAATATTTCGAGAACTATTGAGATATGGGCATATGCTTACACGAAATGTTTTGTTGTATTTGACCCATAGAATGCGGCAG
The DNA here is from genome assembly GCA_951217055.1 of Gerris lacustris. Taxonomy (NCBI): domain Eukaryota; kingdom Metazoa; phylum Arthropoda; class Insecta; order Hemiptera; family Gerridae; genus Gerris; species Gerris lacustris. The sequence goes on along the minus strand of OX578276.1, from coordinate 58,878,216 downwards.
TTCCTTTGAGAAATTTTATCGTGGGTCACCCAGTATAAAGTAGGTATATTATTATTATTTGTTTTGTTGGGAGATGTATATACATTTATTAGACATGAGTACAGTATCTTTTATAATTTCTCACGTACTTACTATTATATAAAAAGAAATTAGTGTGAGTGCCAAAATTTTATTTTGATATTTTGATGAGTGATATTTTGATATTCTGATTCAAAAAATGTCTGTCTGCTGTAGGTCGTTTGTAGTCTGTGTGGAACCTAAATTACTGAACCAATTTGTGTATAGAATACGAAATTACGTTTAGAAGGTTGTTATATATTCGAGGTAATGTTATAATTAATTAATAAATGCAATCCAATTTTATAAAAATTGGTCGTTTTTAAAATATTGGCTTTTGCAAAAATGACCGAACGGACAGGAAGACCGAACGTGTTTTCTAATGTCCAAAATTAATTTTGAATTATTTATACATTGGCTAGACTTTGAACCCAGGCTTATAAATTCTTTAGACCGAATTAATAAAAAAAAATTATAACATTTATTAGTACTTATAAATGTGAAAATATGTGTACGTGTGTAAAATTGTTTTGTCAAATTATTCTCTGATGTAATATACAGTGTGAACACGATAAATAAGAATAATATAACAGTCTTTGACGTTGTGTAAACAACCTAGACAATGAATAGGTCTGTGAAATATTACATTAAGTAATAACAAAAATGTTATAAAAACCACCACGAATATATTTGAAACGCATTAATGACTCAAGTTTTAAATGAGACTTTTAACCTCTCTTTGCCGAATGGAATTTTTGAAGAATTGGCTGCGTTATTTGTTTTCAATTATTCATGCAATATTGAGGTAAAATGGCGAGTGCTTTGCACTGAAAGGTAACAGTGTTCTGTAGAAGGGTAATAAATCTATTTTAGTTGTTGACTGTCCGCGACCAATAACAGTGAGAAGTGACTTCTAAGGAAAGTGACAGAGAACATTGTGACCCTTGTAACTGGTTACTAAGCGGTCACTGCCCGGCCATAAATCTGCTAAACCTAAATGCTACTATATAACAAATCTTTTGACAAACTACACTCTCACTTTCATTTAAAAGAGCTTATTTACACAGGAGCTCAAACTTTGAACTTTTTATTTGAATTATTTGTAAAACAATTGTTAAACAACAAACCTTTTAAGGAAGTATGCTTTGAAGGGTGTGAACATTTAAACAAATAGGAAAGGAGTGAACTAAAGGTATGACACTTATGACCGTTTGCTTAAAAGTACAGTGAACTTCGGGTTTGGTTAATACTAGGAGAGGAACAGAAATGGGATTTTATTACCCATGACCTTTGACAAGGCAAAAGGATTTCTCATACAAAAGAACTACAGCTTATACAATAAAATTGGAAGTTCCAAATGAAACAAAAAACAAAAAAACAATAACTACACACCCGCACAGCAAAATAATATTAAATTACTGAAACATTTTTTTTCTTTTCTTTTTTAAAGTCGATATCGCCATGTTAATGAATGCACTTACATAAAGGGTCACGTACCTAGGGCCCGGACCTTCATTTCCGATTCGAACTGCGCTCCGCTAACAGTCCCAGAAACAATTGACTCAAAACATTGTGTCCCCGAATCACATTGTTCCGCCGAACACGATTCTTCCGCCATTGTGCTAGGACTATGTGCTCTCCTTTGTCTCCTAAGCCAGAGGTGTCATTATCTCGGGTAATTTTAAAGTGTTTTTGCTGTGGAGAAATATTGTTCCCCTAAGTGCATCTAAGAAATTCCTTTGAGCACGGAGTGTGTTATAAAGGAAGTGAGGTGAATATCTAGAGTGTGAACCAAACCACAGGCTCTGGCTTTATCAGCCTCTAATAAATTAGGGTTATTTAAGGCCTGGATCATACTACATCACCCAGGCTTTCCCAAGGTACAACTCTACCTCTAATCCTTATCAAATAGATAATCTCAAAATAATAAGTTTCAAACCTTCATATTTTACAAGTGCACTGCCTTAACTTTGATTTAATATTTCTCATAAAATGTTTGTTGAGTTTATCCTATGTTTCATGTAAAATTTCACATTTAACCAATACAGTAGAGTCTCGATAATCCGAGTTGGATGGGACCGGCAGTAACTCGGATTACTAAAAAACTCGGATTATTGGAAATTTACGAAAAATGTGAATTCTTTATTTAAAAATAATAGTTACTTTCAAATTTTATTTTCATTAGGGGGTAAATATGAACTATTTGGCCCACCAATTTCTAATAGTCCGATTTACTTACATTTTTTTTTTTTTTTAACATCCTTTTTACATATTAAAAACGATTCCGGTTGTACCCTCTCGGTAAATTCAGTAGTTTTTTGTAAAACAAATACGTAAAAGAGTCACTTTCTTAGGGACATAAGGAAAGGTTATGCCAAAAAATACAAATTTTAAACTAAACTAACCATAACCTTCCCTTATTTTTCTAAGAAGTGACACTTATTTTTTTGGCTAAAGTAAAAGTGAAAATTAAGCGAATTTTGTACTTCGATTTGGACCTCTGCCTGGTCTATATGCAGCAGGGTACTTTTTCTTCAGAAAATGAGCGGAGCACCACGAAGCGGCCATTGAAAATACTTCGATTTTGTAAACAGCACCATACAATTCACTTTTACGTATTTTTTTTTTTTTTTACAAAAAAAACTATTGAATTTACCGAGATGGTACAACCTGAACCGTTTTTAATATGTAAAAAGAAAGAGTTTAATTTTTTTTTTTTTTAAGTAAATCAGACAATAAGAAATTGGTGGGCCAAATGGTGCAGATTTACCAGGAAATTTGGTATGTTTTCGTTCTCTCTTTATTAAAATGTCACGCGATGCTTTTGGTGAAAGATATACCTTAGAACTGAAGAAATAGTAACAAATTAATAGGCTTGCCTGAATTTGAATGTAAACACAGCTGCTCAGATAGGAAAGGAATTCCTTGAAATCATACGGAACCATCTTTACCAGCACTGTCCTGCCCTGTCCTAATTGTGTTTAATTCAGGGAACCCGCTCCCCCTCCTACCTTTCAAGAACTATTATTTGACTCGGATTATTGGAAACTCGGATTATCGGAGCTCGGATTATCGAGACTCTACTGTATATTCTGATTTAAAATATACAGATAATTTTTAAATAGTTCTTATAACAAGTAAACATATTTATCTTCCTTAATTCCTTAAAGGAAACATACATTAAATTGTACTATTCTAACGCTTATGACTTGCAATATTTAAAAAGAAGAGTAAAGGAATTTAGCTTTTACAAATAAATATAGCTGTCATCTTGAATTCCCATTATGGTTCATGTTATTTCATAATAAGTGACTTATTTAAAATTTTAAGGTTCTAGTTCAAATGTTCTAAAGGCATACGGGAAAATGACACAAAATTGTCCCCCATCTTAAATTATATAGTAGCGGAAAAATAACTAGGTTAGTCGACTTAAAAAAAAATCTAGCGTCTTTAGTTTCCAAGATTTAGTAATGAATAGGTGGATTAAAAATAAATATATATATATATATATATATATATATATATATATATATATATATATATATATATATGTAATATATATAATATATATATGTAATATATATATATATATATATATATATATATATATATATATATATATATATATGTAATATATATAATATATATATGTAATATATATATATATATATATATATATATATATATATATATATATATATATATATATATATATATTATATATATATATGGCCGCCGCGCCATCTTAAATTTAAACTGCAGATTAAGAAATCCCTTCATATTGATTCTCAAGATATGTATTTAGGGGTGTATTTAGAAATTCCGCCATTTTGAATTAAAGCATTTTGAATTAAGGTATAGTGTTTAATAGGTGATAAGATCGAATTTTGCCTTAAAAGTAGCACATTATGACCGCCATCTTGAAAGTGAATAAGTATTGGAGGATATACCAGTATTTTTACCAGGGAGATAATAAATAAATATGTGTACCAAATTTGGTTCCAATATCTCAAAAATGAAAAGAGTCTACAAAGAACACACACTCAATGACTTTTATACATCGACTGTGTACCTGCAATATTTCGTAACCCTCAAAATCGAGTTTTTTTTATAGATATTATTAACATCTATCTATGTGCAAAAGCCAGTAAGCCTTAAACAATTATTTTTTATAGAAATTATTGTAATACTTCTTATTAATCATTTAACTCAAGTGTACAAACACCTTGTATTTTGCCATTTGATAACTGCTGATGATTTTAGACATACTTCACATTTAATTCAACAAGTATAAAAATAGACTGCCAATTGGTGAGGCACATAGCTTCCTCGTATCCTATTCACTTACTTTATTGATTTTATACTTTTACAAACCATTATTGTCTTAAAAAAAAAATAAATTGATAATTTTGTTTTTTAATTTTACCCCCTCAAAACTAGAAATAACACAAAACAGAACGTAACAAAAATGAATCTACTATTTGAGAGCTTTTCAACGATGTACAACATATTATAAAATATTAACTTTGACATTTGCACCCCTGTACTTTGAGGTTCCAAAATTATATTTTTAAAAAACAAACAATGCAAAAGGGCATTAATTAAAATAATAAATAAATATAAATAAATAACCTCATAACCAAAAAATATCTAATCCCTTTAACCTACAACAAAATTAAAAATCGATACAAAAGTATGGGTACAATTTTTTTTTTAAAAATAAACCAATAAAATAGCTTTAATGTACATATCAAGGCCTTTTAAATGATATACGACTCAATATTAAAAACAAAACAAAGTGGTCACGTTACACGGCACACGGGAAAAAGTTTACTCTCATGTTCTCAGCAAATAGGATGAACTAATGAAATAAAATATACTAAATTTAAAAAGCATTAGTGTGAAATTCAAGTGCCTAAATCAGAAATAAAATCGGTCAACAATTATAGAAACTATGGCCATTCAAAGAAAAAAATACCAAAATTATCACCATCTAAGGCACAACCGAAGATGATACGACAAAAAGTCATAAGACCAAAGTTGTAGATCTTTTAAAATCAGTTACTGCTGGTGCTATCCGTTTTCCAATACGACTTACCGTTTAACCGCAATAAGCCCCCAAAACAGCTTAAAAATCATGTCGGCCTTTTTTAACTTTAAAGGGGGGGAGGAGAAGGAAATGGTTACTTTTTATAATTATTTTGGTTCACAATATGGACGTTGCGCGTCGAATGGCGCAAACCGCAAGTCTCTAGCTCTTCTGGAAGTGGGTAATCATTAATGTCAGTCAGTGAGTCAGTTAGCCATGCGGCATTTTAGCATATTGATATATTAATTTAGCACGATTTAAAGTGTGCAGATGGTTGAAAATAGGCCGGTGCTATCTGCGGGATATTTTCGACAACTAATCCAAAGTTCATACAAATCAGATGATTACTTTTAAAAATATAGGTGTAAATAAATGTATGTTTGTGGGCATGTGGAAGATAAACAAATAAGCGCCGAAGGTTGAAATTTATATGGGACCAACAATGGGCTAAGTATTACCTACTACCTAAATTCAATTAAAAAACAAGTAGTTTTTCAGATATGGTGGTTCGCAAAAATTGAGTGACAGACCGACAGACAGACACGGGACCAAAAATGTACCCTGATGTCTGAAACGGATTTCTGTCTTGGAATTTTTGAAATCGGAGGTATAAAATATTTTCGTTCTTCAGAACGATCACATAGCTTCCGTTACCTTTGGTAAGCTTGGAAGCAAAATTATTTAAAATTCAGTTTTTTTTTTTTTTTTTTTTTTTTTTTTTTTTTTTTTTTTTTTTTTTATGAAATCAAATAAAAAACGGACCTGATAATTCTGTTTTAAACATTTGTTAAAATTAAAGAGTCAGATTGGTGATAAAACGACAATGCTGTGGTTATCATGTGCAAAAAATAACATGATCTAACTAAACCATACTAATTTTATTTGACAAAAAACAAAAATTGAATGAAAGACCCTATAGCAGAGTGTGCGACTCCATCTTGGTTGTTGCGATTTATATTGAATAAAAAAATCTATTCAATACTCTCAAGCAGGAAATCTATGAAGCACTTGAAAAATGAGCTTAAGATCGAGGGGGTTATTTAAGGGTTTCCTCTTCCTTTCGAGCACCATGGGGGTTCGATCCCCGGTTCTTGTTAATTATTTTACAAAGTAACCTTTTTAGTTTTTTGTAACAATTCAATTCTGTCCTATGTATACACGTGCATATGTATTACTATTCTCACCGAACTATGTCTGGTTCTCAAAGTAACCGTATTAACTTTTATCTTATTCAACTACAACAACATAAATTATTATTTAATAATGTTTTAAGTTTAGGATGCGGCAAGCAGCTTAGGTTATTTAATATTGTATTTAATAACTATAAATCCTTATCCCTAGGATCGTACGCCGACATACAGCAAATCTAGCTTGAAATTATTCTCATCAAGTATTCAATTAAAACACCTCTGAGACTTTTAGAATTAACCAGAAAAACCTCGGCAGAGGCTCGCTAACGCTAAGCTATTTTCCCGAAAGAATAATTAAAATTTAGTTCATAAAGATAAAACGGATTAAAACTATTTGCAAGGGAGAAGTCGGAGAGAGTGGCCTGGAAAATTAATTTTATATTAAGTACGGGATTAGGTAGGTCTCTCGGCGGTAAGAGTTTAAAAATATTTTAGTTTTTAAGTCTATATTAGAATTCAGAAGTTAAACTTCTGTATTATGAAACTTTTCTTGAGAGGAACTAAATAAGGATGAAAACAACAAGGAATAAAGTAAGAAAATGCTTCCGCTAAGTATAAAGTCACCTAAATAAACTTGATAATAATTATTATTTATGGTTTTTATTCGAGGATTAATTATAATTCTATACTTTCAAAACATAATATTCCATTTTTTTAGGTTAATCATTATTAAATTTATCTATATATTCAACTAACACAACGAAAATGAGTTCATCATTATTACACCTATAAATTTTGTCAGTATTCATTGGTGTAATAATGATGAATGAATTTTGTCAGTATTGTGCAATGATAAACAGCACCTGCATTATTTCAGAAACTATAACTTTAGTTGTGTACTTGAAATTTAATACGCATTTACCAAATACTAAACCATTAAGAATAAACCTGTTATCAGTCTGTTCGAGCAAGTGCTCTCAGTCCCATCTATTTTACTATTACTAAGTTTTTATTAGCTTTTTCTTGTTTGTTTGTTTGTCCAGTACAAATCTTGTAATCGATTTTTAACTAACTTCCCGAGTAGCTAGACATTTGAAACTTTTAGCATAGCTCAGAACACAATGACAATGCATTATTTTAATACTTTTAGCCATCTTTCAGCAGAATTTAATTCGTTTTCAGCAAATTTTGCTGTATGGAAAGTTAGTTCGGAAAAAATCCGCAAGTTATTTTATTAATTTTGACAATCTTCATTTTTTATTAAGAGGTTAACATTGAATGACAGCGAAAAGTAAACAAAGAAAAAAATAATTGACGTGTGACACCCAGGTTTGTTTTCACTTGAGTCCTAGGTATAGGTTTAATTTTTCAGCATCTGCACTTCTTTACTTGTACACATTTTTCTTCTCTTACTGTCCCTACACTACACAGGGGCATATCAATAGCACGGTTTAGATTTGGTGTTGGTGGGATCCGTTTTACAAAGATTTGTCCTTTTATAGGTTTAAGATCAGCTCTAGATGGTTGTCATTTATGTGAAGTAAATAAATTCGGAGCTATTATTTTTCACTAACATTATATATAACAATGGCAATTATATTATCAACATTACATATGATTCAACAGAAAATTTAAAAACGTGGTATATAAAGAGTTCTTTTTATCTTGTCATTATTAGTTAATATATTTTAAGTCTCGCTAAAAACAAGTTGTGAGATAATTGGTTTATCCAAGTCTCCCCCTGTCAAAGTAAGGTCTACCATGTCTATATCACCGAGCATTGGCATGTGATATATGTCTATCCCACCTCTCTATTCTCTGTCCCTCACAAACGATTTCTTTCCCATATCACTCTAAACGTTTAAATTTGGAAAATTTTCTGACTGAAGTTTGTTTGACCATTTCGCAACACAAAATGGTTGCCTGTTTCTTGTTATTTAATTTACATCTTTTATTTAATTTTCTTTTAAATTTTTATGGTTTAGATTTAGATTGTTTTTTTTTTTGTTTTTTTTAAATAATATGTTATGCAGTGTCATATACAACTTTGTATCCTCGTGCTGCTTAGTTGCCTAGTCAGAAAAAATTAAACGTGTAGAGAGATTTGGGAAAGAAAATGTTAGAATTTGTGAGAGACAGCGCTAGAGATAATAGGTGGACAGATAAACATATCTTACTTGAACTGGATAAATTAAACCTGGTAGAACTTACTTGGACAGGGGGAGACTTGGCTAAACCAATGACCTCACATATTTTTTTTCGTGAGACTTGGCTTATTTTTTCAGTATTTTTCAGGCTTAAGTATTTTTATTGGGATTTTACTTCTTTTGTAAAAATTTTTTTTCCTTAGCCTCTTGTTCATTTGGAACACATAATCATAATATTATGTACTAATAATATAATACATAATAATATAAGAAATTATAGAAAAGATAAGGGAAGGACTTTTTAAGGAGAAGGAAGATAAGGAAGGTTTTTTTTATTTCTACATTATACTCTACCAATATACAAAATATCAAGTTTCTGGGATTGCTAGAAATGCCTTAGAATTATGATGAGTAATAGAACAGTGACAAAATAACAATACTTTAATCTCATATTATATCTCTTGAACTAATATGGGTAGAGCTGTGAAATTTTAATTTCTGGTTCAGTTTGTAATATAAATTAATTTTATATATCTAATTATGTTTAAATAAGGATAAAGAGGGGTAGAGGGGGGTCCAAAGTGCCTTTACTTGGTTCCAGTAAAGGATGGTACGGCTGTGCTCAACCCAGTTGTGACCCCCCCCCCCCCCCCCAGATCCGATTTAAATAATTTGCAATTTAATGTTTGACGTAAATACGTCCTATAAATAGAATTAAATTTTATACCAAATTACGTTCAATGAATAAACGTAGGTTCTTACGTAATTCTGCCTATTTTTTGTTCTTGCTTTCATAACTTTTCTTCTTTTTCAATACATTGGATTGCAAATATTAAAGCCTATTTCATAGCGAAAGAACAGCTCTTTACTCTCACTAGTTGAAAGTGATAATAAATTGGTAGACTACTTGCTGGTAATTAGGTGTTGTGACGGGGTGGGCAGGGCGCGCCCACGTCCAGCTCCTACGTCCGAAGACCTGTTCAAGAAGACACCACGCCGCCTTCAATTCGGATTTATGTGAGCCTTCGTTGTCATTAGTGGTACAATGGTTTTTGTCCCACAATGTGACATAACTCAAGCCTAGTGACAGTGTGTCCACACCCACCGCTCTAATACACTGCCTTTTTCACTAAATCACCTCACCGACTTAAACCCCTTTTATTTTGTTCTTTTTTATTTCTGTAGGCTTAAACTTGCATCTGGTCTATGCAAGAGAAATATATTTATGTACCTTTGTCTAAATTCGTTCTCACAACACTGATTCCAACAATACGCGACTTCCTTTGATCCAGTTTTACTTCCGTCTAAATGATATTTTGTGCTCAAGTGCTGTTTTTTTTTATGTAAAATGAATATAGAATCATAATTAGCACCTGCAATATATAACGTGTTAAACAATAGAGGCAATTTCATTGCCTTTCTAGAAGTTGTTAGCAATATATTTCATTAGTGTGAATTTTTCTCCGGTGAACATAGCACATCCAACGATAGTAAATCACTATATTCCCCATTAGTTATTTTTTCTTTTATCGAACATCTCTATTTCTATTTTTTTTTTTTTTTTTTTTTTTTTTTTTTTTTTTTTTTTTTTTTTATTTTTATTTTTTTTAATGAAGAAATTAACAATCTAAGTACTCAAGCATTATTTTAAGTTTAATTAAAATATTAATCAAGAAATGTTTCTCTGTTAACTTATTTGTATTGGTAAAGATATTTGATACTAAGGTACTTGTTTGTTGTTAATGCAACGATCTTAAATTTAATCACGTAGCATGTCTGTTTTCTTTTAAAAGAGGAAGAGGGTAACTATTCCTCAAGGAAGAAAAACCTAAAGAGATAAAAGAAATGAGAAGCTGTTGGCCGATAAGTTGTGGGGATGTGCGCGGTAGACTGTTGTCTCATGTATTCTCGAGTTGGACGTGAAGACAAGCTAAACGCTTAGAAGCCGTGAAGAGAGATCAATGTCTCCTGATTTGCATTGAACACAGTGGTAACCACCTCAATAAACTACTTGACCGGCTTTAGCTAACATCTAGATTGTCCGGTGACAAGCTAGGAAACCCTCGACACCCGACCAATATTAACATTTTCAAGGTAATAGTAACCAAGAGAAAAAGAGTACACTAGATCCTTCACACCACCTATACACACTAGATCCTTGCCATTCTCTAAGCTAAAAAGCAATGAAATTTTCATAGCAGATTTCTCTAAATCTCTAATTAATAGAACGACAACAGATTGAAGTTTGAGACAAAAGGGAGAAACATATTGTCTCTTCTTATTCTCCCCTATACTATCAGAAGGCGAAATTCATTTATCTTAATAAGCCAGTTCTTGATATATGACTTCCAGTATATTATTTAATTAATGAATCTTATTTAATTAAATAATATATCTAATTAGATTAATTTCTACAATCTGTTAGTTCATTGCATTGTGCAGTCATTATCAGGATTGTGTTTCATTTACATTTAAATATAATTATCATTTTTAAATTATATTACACATTTAAGGTAATATATATTTAATTATTGTATGAAGTAACAAACCTTTCAAATTATAGGTAACGCATGTCATTATATGAAAAATATTTTTGATTAAGGTTTTAAGTTGAATGTTTGGTAACAGAACACATGTTTGGCTAGTGCGTCTAGCTGAACTTTCTACTAACAATATCCATTAATGATTTAACAACGTTACTTCAAAGTTAAACAAGCTAACAGGATATCCCGGCGGGATATAAAAATCTGGCTCAACCTAACTAAAAGTTTACCCACCAGGATCCATAAATATATTATTAAAGAGGACTTTGTTTGTCCTTAAACTTGTGACGAACTGTTATACATTTTTGATAACTTCGAGAAAGGAAGCTCCGAAGAAGGGGAAGAGGACGGATTACATTTCACGTTAATCAGGGAGAACTTGTTGTACAAAAGGCGCTACACGTTAAACAACACGGGAAGTAGCGCGGTGCCGGGTAATTCGCGGCGTCCCTTCAAGCCTCCTGGATAATTAAGCGCGATGTACATGACTTCGTTAGGGAAGCCTTCTCTTAGAGGTAAGATTAATAAATGAAATCTATCATTCCCTTCTATACCAAGTCAAACAGATGTTTGTGGTAAGAGTTTCCATCATTTATGAACTAGTATGTTCCGCATACAGACACGTAACGTGAGCTAACAAGTCTGTATGTAATTATGTAAACATTCGTCAATATAATTGATTTATATTTACGTTATCCTGTCTAAGAACTTATTCTGCAATTTAATTTTGATATTTCTTTTTTTCATCGATATTATATTTATTTAAATTTCGTTCTCTCCTAATAAGGAGTGTAAGTAACGCAGTACATTACAATTTACGTTATAATCGACATTTCAGGAAAGTTTCTGAGATTTTTGTATTCCAACACTACTACACTAGAAACTTTTTTTTTTAAGTTTAAAAAAAAAAAATTCTGTGAGACAAAACAAGCAAGTCGTTGGCCGGAAACAAAATGATCTTGGTTGGGTTGAGGTCACAAAACTATAATGCCTTTTCCACAAAGTTTTCTGCAATACTTAACTGATTTACTGCCATGAGATACGTAGATACTCAGGTATTTCAATAAGTTTATGAAAGGGGAACGGCCTAGGTAATGAGAAAGGTCCCATAACCGTGTCCATCTAAGACCAGACTTCCTTGTAAGCAGGCCTTCTTGGAGTTGTACCCAAGGGTCGTCGTTCCACGGTTAAACCTGAACAATCGATTTTTCCACGTTTCCGCAAACGTAAATTTGTCACCTACGTCTGTGTTTAAAGGGTGTCCCTCCCAGAGGTCCAATAGGGCGTAGCTAACGCTAAAGGGTCGAGGATATTTATGGTCGGGGGCGTAGGTGGCGACTAAACTAAAGGGGGAATGTTACTAGTCAATTGTAAAGATAATGGTTTAAGAGGGTTGCGCACAATGCCTACATGAAGTTCAGGCCCCTGTCACATTCACAGATGGACTACGAACCATGACCCTTCATTAAACCGACAAGAAATTACCGATAAGTGCCACACACAGAATCTCTCTCTTTCTGTGGCCTCGAAAAAACGTATCTTTAATTATCAAATTTAATAACGATTTATCTTAATTATTGTCAAAACGGTAACTAGTAAAGCGTTAAAATCTAATAAAATACTTTATTTTAAAGACTGGAACACATCTGTGACCAATCAATAATAACAAATTCAAGACCTTAATTATATCCTCAAAGTAAGGATTAGAGAGTAATATAACATATAACGATGATTTACATGATTTCATATGCGTTAAGTCTGAAACTTATCTTTCGCGTGTACTCATTTCACGTTTCATATATATTTGTTTTGTGATTGTAAAATATGATAAAGATGTAAAAGAGGGATGGAAATGTGTTTTATGAGAGAAAGGTTTTTATGGAAGCCTTAAGGCCTTCATAAGATGTCCTCAGTATTCAATGGAACGTATTTTGCATTTCGCCTTTTTTAGATAGTACATTTTTTCCAAAATGTATCGAAGGGTCCTGTTCTTTGTTTCAAGCCATGTAAAGGGTAACTGAAGGGGACTGTATCCATGAAAACGGAGGGTCGGTAATGTTAAGGGTCTCGAGATACGTATCCTTGGTAGGGTCAACGTACCGTGAACGTCGCATCCCGGCCAAATTCAGCTCAAGCAATTGATGTACATTTACAACCAGGACGTTACTCGGACATGGACCTTGTTCAATCTTGTTTCTCTTGAAACAAGTCTTCTTCCGGTAAGAAACATTCAAGAACAACTTCACAGCATTACCACATGTCACTTTTGTTAAAAAAAGCAAAAATCCATTACATCAATTGAATAAGCTATACATTAAAAAAATACAAATTAATTATCATTATTATTCCCCCCCCCCCCCCCCAATTAGTTGGCTTTTAAAAACTTTTTTATAGTAATTTGATTACAAAATTACTCATTTAGTAATTAAAGAGAGTGTTTGTTTTCAACTACTTTTAAGGTTCTTTAATGTTGTCTAAAATAATCCAATAGAAATAAAAATGTTATCAATTAACATTTTCAAAACATATGTAATTCATGTTAATTTATATTAACATGTGAATTTGCAAATTATCTATGCCTTAAAAGATTTTGTTGTTATTATTTAATCTGTAGACTACTTTTGACAAACCATCCAAATTTCTTCAAAATCGGTTGTGTACACTTAAAGATGTTTTAATAAAAAAAGTTTAAGATCAACAGAAGGATACATTGGGCGCAGATGATTAAAAGTAATATAAAACCAAAATAGGGCTAATTATGTCCTACCATCCAGACAGAATGACATGAGACCAAGTTCTCTGATTTCTGAGTGGGAATTCTTTAGAATGATCATAATGTTTCCGTTAACTTCGGTAAGCTCAAATCTTTCTTTTACACGGAACATGTTTTACTTGTCATACCTTCTCGTTGTATATATAATATGTATAATGAAATACAATTTCAATGACAAAGCAATTTAATTTAGAGATTTTATTGGATTTACACGTTTAGAGTTCTTAAAAGTGGTTTTCAAGAATGTTCTTCATCTACTGGTGAAATCGAGAAATGAATTTTAGCTTTAAACTTGGGTGCCTATGATCCATCCCTATATACATATATATATATATATATATATATATATATATATATATATATATATATATATATATATATATATATATATATATATCCACATATAATATCCCCTAAAAGGTTGTTATATGTGGTTTTTAATGAAAAGTAATGTAAAATGTAGTCCCTTTAAATATCAATCTAACCATATTATGAGGAGTTTTCCCGGGAAATATAGTTTCTGAAATATTGATAAAAATCTAAGAAAGTAGATCCTTTACAAACTAAATTCGAAACAAATTTTTAAATTGTTTTAACAAAATAATAATTAAAATTAAAGTAGATAATGTGGGATTTAATTTCAGTATTACTGTGTATATACGTTTTAGTCGAGTTTTTCGGACCAATATTTATACTAATTTAATATAAAATAGACTGCCAATTGGTATATAAACACATCCTATCACGTACTTCATTGATTTTATACTTTTACAAGCCATTATTATTGTAAAATTTGTTTAATTAATGAGCAAAGACTTTTCAAATTAATCTGGGGCTATCTGCGGGTTACTTTCGATAAACTATAAAAGTTTCATACAAATCAGATAAGTACTTTTGAAGCTCCATTAATATATTGAAGACAAAAAACTAATGCAGAAGGTTAAAACTTATATGGGACCAGCAATGGAGCTAGTTATGACTTATAACGTTATAACATACAAATTTCATTAAAATCTAATTTATAGTTTTTAAGATATGCTGGTTCGCAAAAATTGAGTGACAGACAGACACGAAACTAAAAATGTTCCCTGATGTCTGAAACGGATTTCTGTCTTGAAATTTTTGAAATCGGAGACATAAAATATGTTTGTTCTTCGGAACGATCACATAGCTTAATAATAATAATAGCTTCCGTTACCTTCGGTAAGCTCAGAAGCAAAAATAATTTATGTTAATGAGTGTGTTATTGTAAAGAGGCAGTATGGCTAGAGCGATGATAAAAGAGTAACTGATTCTGCAGATTCTCGTAATTCAACCTTTATCACCTCATACAAAGGTAATAATTAGCTAATGGAGTCTCTCTCCTAAACGCACACCCTACACTTACACTTAATGTAAAGAAGCTACTCTAGATATATAAAAATGAGCTTTGAGCATTTCCCATACTCAAATCTCAAACAATGTAAAATTAAATAATTCCTATAATTATATTTTAACCCTTGTCAGAGGTATTAACAGTCCGGTGAAGTAAGTGATTTAAGCACACGCAGTAAAGTTTACAGATAAAATATTTGTGAAAGTTTTGTTTGCTTTTAATTTCAAATAAATTAAATAATAAAATATTTCTTACTCACTTTTCTAAAAAATGTAATGGTCCTAGTATTATTTTTTAATCCTTTATTTTTATAAGTTTAATTTTTATGAAGATATCTTATTTATTTAGTAAGTATATAGTATTTATAAGGAAAATGAAAATGTATTCTATTAATGGTAAAAAGACCAAATTCGTCAATTAATGAACTTGGTGTATGACATTGTCTTTGTAGTAGACTTACATATCTGAAGAGTTCCAAATTGATTGTTTCCAAATTGTTAGAACAAACTTATTTATAGGAGAGGGATAATTTAAAAAAAAATTCAAATGATATTAGTCAAGGTTGGACGAATTATATATGTTTTGAACACCGTTTATAAAAAATCGAGATATACATTTTGAGGTACCCCCCAAAAATTGGAAAACGTGCAAAGAAAATTTTCCTCGTAAACGGTTACGACGTTTTTTATTTAAAAAAAAATCCTAAAATGTAGTCCATTACAATACCAATTTAACTATGTGTGTGTATATGTAATTTTCCCGGAAAAAGTCGAAAGCTGATTCTTACATTTTCTTGTCAAACACTTTTTAAATTGTAATAATAAAAGTTTTGTTGAAAAAAAAAAAATCTTTATTTTTATCAAAATAGTTGCAAAATGGTTTTTTGCTGACCGACCAGAAAATAAATTCTTTATTAGTCTTACGTCGATCTCTCACATGAAGTAGACTCACCTCTTACTAATTCTCTTTATTAGTGTAACTCAATTTCCTCCGCAATCGGCATTGAGATACCCTTATGAAGGCTGAAAGCTGATTTGTATGTACTATAACCCAATTTCAATTTTCGTGGAGGGACAATTTATGTTATTCCTAAAAATGTTTCTGCAATATTTAACTGAATGTACTTAATATGAAGCCTCTTAAAATAAACGAATCACTTGATTGGAAGGGAAAATTTCAACAAAATCCCTGTGATCCCCTGATTGTATTTAAAATAAACTAACAGCAACTGGCTATAGTTACTGTAGTTTTATTGTTTTGGACTACGATATTGCTTTTTGTAATTACTTATGCAGTATAGTTAAGACCAAGGTATTTTAATTAAAATGTTCTAGTATGGAAAATCAATTGTTGATTTTTTGCCAGTAATGTAGTAGTTCTTATAATGCTGGTATTTGTATATTAATTATATTTAAACTAGGTATATATATAATTTAGATAAGATAAAATCTTATCTTATCTTATATATATATAATTTAGATATTGAGTTATATGCTCAATTTAGAAAAAAATCACAATAGGATACATGAATATAAATATTTATCTGCACTTAATATTAAATAATTTTATTTGCTTATGAAACTAAATAATTTATTAGGAAATTTGGTTCTTATACAATACTAGCCTTCAGGCAAATAATTCCTCTATTACAAACATATATTCTTAATCTATGCCTATGGAACTTTTCCATGCTTCGTCCTTCATATACGATGACACAGCACAAGGTACAAAGTTGTATACGACACTGAAAACTAACGACTAAAAAAAAAATCTTAATATTGACATAGGAAAAATATAAATTAAATTACGAATTGTTAAACCAATTTGTGCTGAGTAATTGCTAAGTCAGAAAATGTTTTTAAATTTAAACTTGTAGAGTGATTTGAGAAAGAAAAGTTTGAGTATGAGAGGGACAGAGAAAGGGGGGGGGGAAGCAACATAATTATAATAAACAATTTATAATAAATTGTTAATAACTTTGGTTCTACTAAATATTTTTTGATGGAATCGAGCCTACAACTTGCCCAACATGTTTGCGCTCACCTCTGAAAAAAATTGATCAATTAATTACGTTTAGCCAGTTTTGCGCCTATAAAGTCAGACTGATGGGCGACGGACACATACATACAAGACAAAAGTTAAGGCCGGATTCGGTTTTCGGAATTTATGAAATGAAAAAGTATCCTCAATGTTGCCACTGTAACCAATATACAGATAAAACTAGAATTGGATAAAATTAGGGAATAAAGATGCCAGCCATATTCTTATTCTTGAAATGGTGCAATGGAAGAAGTTAAGATTTTAGAATCTTCAATTATCCTACGTTTAGAAATGTCATGGAACATTAAATAGATAATTAGTGTTTTACAAGTTCTTATCCTTTCCAAATACTGTATACAAATAACCAATTTATTCAGTGCTTCTCAAAAAAAAAAAAAAAAAAAAAAAAAAATAGCTATCTGGCTATAGATTCCGAGTGAAAAGAAGTGCTTTTGCAACATGTCTAGCTCAAGCCGTGAGGAAGTGCAAGGGGCAGGTGTTTGAAACTGAAGAGGTGAAACGGGTGAAGGTGATTGCGTGTGGTTTGTGCGGTGAGGATATGTTAGGACGGGATGCTAAGGGGTGGTCTGAGAGTTATGTCTCAGTGGCTTGTTGATGTCATTGCCTTGTCAGTCAGAGAGCCCCTAAGGGTGATATGGCAGAGATACGAGGGGACCAGGTTTATATGCAAGGTCTTATATTCCTGACTACCATCATCACTCCCACGACATATCAGAACAGTGTCAACCACTATTAGTATCTCAAACCAACCCTTTTTCTCACCCTCAACATCCACTTGCTCTACCACACAAGACGCTTTTCCTTTTCAATTATGTTTTACTCTCTTGTCTTCTAACCTTGACACTCCCCTGCTTATTAAAATATCAAGTGACATTTTTTGACAGATTAGACGTTAAAATTATAAAAATATAATTCGAAAGAGGGAATTTTCCTTGCCTGCTATACCAATATGTTATATTGTAGTCTTAAATTTGTATTAAACATAATGTAGACACCCTCATATTCATTTATTAATGTAACTCTTTCTTCAGAAGAGGAATTATAGCAGTATGTATCTAAGGAGAAATTTATAAATGTATCTCCTGCTTATAATAAAAAAAATACGTGTGGTGTCATGGGACACCCAGTAGAAACGAAGTTCCTTACATTTTTCATTAAATATAAATGATAAAATCACAGTGCTAAGTACGAATATACATTGCTAACTACTTATACATGTCGGAGTTAGAAAAGAGACAAAATTAAAAGTAACGAACTGTTGTTACCTAGCAGAGTTAAGGCAAAATTAAAAGAAAATCATTATTTGTATAATTAAAGCAAACGTCTTACTATAAATATATATTGAATATAAGAAAAATGTTGATCATGATGAGTTTATAGTGAAAGAGTATGTTTGTTAAAGGAGTTTGGATTGAAATAGGACTGTTCTCTACCTACCCGGCCAATTAATTTAAAATATTATAAAATATATATCTTCCCTACGCTACAGCTTCTGCTTGTATCAGGGTGAAATTTTACTTGATTTTATTTTATTTATTTACAAAACAAAGTGAAATTTTTGACATATTTAACAAAAATAATCAAAACAAGTCAAGTAACAGGCTTCCTTAATAACAATTTTCCCCGTCTTTTGAAGCTTACGTTTACGCGAGCGTTGCGCGTGAACACTTGGGCGGATAACGTTTTCCGACGAACTCAGCCTGGGCATTGGTAAAATGAACATGTGTACCAAAGTTTATTTAACTCGGTGATCTTTCACTCGAGTTATCGTCATCTGTAGATTTCGTGACGGATTTTGCGTGACGGTGATTTTGTAACGGTTATTTTGTGAAGGTGATTTTGGTCGTTTTTTTCGGATTCACTCCCGGGCTCCAGAACGTGCAATAAGGAACTTCGTTCCAAAAATTGTGTTTTTCCGTTAAAAGTTAAGTCCGGTATAATGAGATCCGTTATATTAAAAAATATAACAAACAGTGAATTTAAAATGTAAAACGTGGTATTTAAAAATGTAAAAAAATAGTTTCCTCCATTATAACAATCTAAATCCGATATTTTTAATAGACGGCCAATATTAAGATAAAATATAGAGGACTTATTTATCTTAAAGAAAGTATCGGCGAAATAGTTTAGAAATTATTTAGAGTTTACGTTTCAAAGCTCAAAAGTCGATATTTTCAAAATAGCGACAGATATCAAAACAAAATTTAGAGGAAACGTTTTTCTTAGAAAAAGGTAAATTGGTGCTAATTTTATCGCAATCAGAAAATTTGTCAATTTTGTATGAATGTTTGAAATTTCTGACTATGAAATATTGGTTAATGATGTCACAAATTTACGATTTTCCGGGCAGCACAACTGCGTGTATAAGGACTGATTTTTGGATTAAGTTTAACTCTCTAACTTAAAAACTGTGGGATGTATGCGTGACACAGACAGGCATTCGGACAGATGCATAGGCAGACAGACAGACACACAGACATCCAGATAAAAACCACTCAAATAGTCTTAAAAACACCCATGATAACACCGTTGAAATCTTAGTTTCGGATTTTTATGGTGAAAATAATACTCTTCCTTTAAGGAAAGGAAAAGTGAAAACAATGAACAAACTACCTACTTCTTAAAATATCTTACTTAAAAAGCTTACATTATTAAATCTATTTAAATCAAATTATTTTGAAGTTTAAAATTTAAACTTTTCTTAGTATGAATACTACCAAAAACTTAAAAACTGAATGTAAATCTATTTATTCACAACTCTCAAAATATATTATTGTAAATTGTTGTATCTATATAGATGAGCTTAAACAAATGCTATAAATTCTGAATAATATACGTATTAGTAAAATTCACGAACTTCCATAACAACCCTTTACTTTCACCATAAATAGATTTTTTTCATTATAATTCAAAATTTAACGATATGTCTTCATATATATATATATATATATATATATATATATATATATATATATATATATATATATATATATATATATATATATATATATACATAGAGAGGAGAGAGAGAGAGTCACTTAAACTTGAATATTTCTAAGGAGACCTCTTTTTTCATCATTAAAGTTTTTTTGGCCTCCTGACATCTGAATTCGGTTGACAGGCATGAGGGTAGTTTATAGAACAGTTTTTATTTAAATGTTTTCCCTATGTTTTTGTCCTTTTTGTTTGTGTCAGGTATGTAGTTGTGATTCTGTTTGTAAGTTCCCACAGAGGCATATATATCCTCCACAATTCCAGAGGCTAACCCTTGCCCGATGTATAAATACCGTATGCGGGAGCTTGGGCTATCCTACAACGTGAATAAGAAATGCGTTTTATAAGGTGACCTGCTTGGCGATTCCGGGTGGTTACTGTCCACCGGGCCAGCAGGCTCTGAATACCCAACGAACCCTAGTCTTATCTTATTGTAATGAAGCCCATCAAACCTTCTCACATACAGACCCACTCCGATCCTAGAATATAGGATAAGAGAACAGCTACATCTAAAGGACATACAAATCCTCCAAGTAAGTTACCTTTAGCTCCTTGATAACATGCGATAAGTATTTTATCTACGATTGATACGAAATATAAACATTATATCTCTGTTTAGATGCACAGAAAGTGATTCTTTTCGTAGCTGTATTCATTACGCATGCGCGTTCATTATGAGGGGAAGAATTCCTCTTTTTTTCCGCCCTTGGTCGGAAAAAAGAGGAATCATTCACCTTAACGCACGATTAGCGAGTTTGTTTACATTCTAATTTTCTGTTTGTTTAATTAAAGTAACTGTTTATATCGAATTTTTAGAGAATCAATGAGTGATTTAAGTGATTATGAAAAAAATGAGGAGAATTATACGCCTTCCGAAAAAACTAATTCGGTACAAAATACAACTATTGAATTAATATCATCTCAATCAAAAGAGAAATACGTACTTACATACAGGAAGTTTATTAATTTTTTTCTATTTTTATTAAAAATCCACAATCGTAGATAAAGTACGGTACGGAACTCGTGCGAAAACTGCATTTTGCTTTGCTCGGGTGCAAACTCCACACTCGCCTGCAAAATGCTACTTTCCTCACTAGACGCGTAATGTACTATTTCTTATCGCCGTCCTCAATAGATCTTTGACTTATATTTTCTCATATATAAATCATTTATTTTTTACTTACCCAACTATTTTACATCGAAACCACTATCATTAATGCCTCTATAATCACATATACATGTTCAGAAAAATGAATCCCCTGAAGAGAAACCAAGACATTCATTTTAGCTTAAAAAAAACAATAACAATGTAATGGTCACTTTAAGTGAGCGTAAGCGTGATTTTTTTTAATATTCGTATCAAAAATTATATTTATTGGAGTTACCCTCTTCATAGCTAAATTGCGTGCGCTGACTTCTCAGATCTGATTGTCACCCTAATTAGGTGAGGCATGATTACCACCTGCTTCACCCTCCTACTCTTACTTTTGGATAAAACTTGGAAAATCCCCTAATTAGTGATTGATTTTAACACAGGGAGAAGCCTTCCTTAAGTATTAATTTTTGAGAAGCAGAGGTAATTTACATTCTCCATTAAACCCCTACTCTTCCCTGGCTCCTCCCCACCAAGGGTTGTAATTGGAAATATCTCTTTTAGTGGATATTTGAGTCCTAAGAAGAAGCCCTTTCCAAGATATTTACTTCCTAACTTAAGCAGGTTTTTCCCCTTCTTTTGGTGTTTTGCCCTGTACCAATTTTCCCCCTTAGGAACTGAATTCCAAATAAATACGTTCTACGCAGATATCAAAATTATTATTAATAAAAAGATAATATTACACGAAGTAAGATATTTGTAATAAGTAGTGAAGATTACGCGAGTAAAGGAAACTTCGTTTCAAATCCTTAGATGACCCCATCTTGAATTAAAATACCCGGTTGGGAAAACCTTTATTCTAAAGATGTTTCTGTCATAAAAGGAAATTAACTTATAAATTTCAATTTTCTAGTGCAGTAAGCATATTGTATAAAATATTCGCAATATAGGCATTTCGAAACCATTTACCGAATTAAGAATACAATTTTATAAATTACCTAGTCAATCCACTTATAGAAATAACGTATACTCTATTCCGATTTAATATCTACTGTCCGTTTTTAAACGTCTGAAACCCTTTAAACCATGTAGATATATAGTCTCTTACATGTTTCTTTATTAATAGTTAATTAAATCCCTTTTATAAAAGAAATTATTTAGTTTTTGTTAATGAATTTCTTTGAATTTTATTTTAAAACTTATATAGTTATTAAGTTTCATTTTTTTAAGTAATAATAAAGTTTTAACTATTATCAGATTTGTTCTATTTTCGTAGGCACATTTACATTTTAATATCCCATCATATAATATCAAATGACACAATATAAAATTAATAACACAAAAAAATTATACAATATACATATAAAAATAACAATACGTTAAAGAAATTAAAACATACATAGCAAACAATTGATTGGATTGTTGAATTTATTAAGTATACTCCACCAACTCTCTAATTCTTGAAAAACTTTAGAATGTTTATAAATTTAATTTCGCACCCTTTTACTATACCAAATTTATTTTTATTTAAAATTATATTTAGTAAATACATTTTTAAAAACGACACACACAATAGGAAATGTGGTCACTTAAAAGAACGTGTGAATTTAGGGGAAAAAATAAAACAAACAAATAAATAAAGTAAGTGGAATGATTATTTTAGTATTTGATTTATTTTCATATAATCCAATTTATGTACAAGAAATATAAATAAATATATTCCCTTAAAATTGAGTGGGATAATTTATGTTGAGAAGTGGTTAATTTGTCGGGGAGGTGTGAAGCTATATGTGATATTAATGCATTGATTTTAGAAGACACGAGAATGGGATAAATCTGGAGACCAGAATAGCTGCGAGACCGGAGCCGTAATCCCTTGGGAGCGTACCCCCAAAAAAACTTCACACACCAAACTAGCATAACTCAAGATCTCCGCCATCTTTCTTTAACATTCGTTGTTAATTTATCCGCGTCCCGTTTCTCCTTACAGTCTTTCCCTCTTTCTGGATTAAAAATAAAAGCTCGAGAAAATTAATTTCTAAGCATTTCGAAGGAGACGCCATCCCCTGAATATATTGAACGGGAGCGAGTCTTCAATGCGGGACCCTGTCTCACTTTATAGAAAGGCTCCTTTGATTCAAATTAATTTCTTCTTAGTCAAACTGGAATTCCTTTCTTCTGCACGGATGCAATCATAATAAATTATTTGACTGTTTCGTGTTTTTACAATAGGTTTTAAGGCCAAGAACGACTCCAGAGAGAGGTTTTGTTAAAAGAAGCGACGGATCGACATCACTTTACGCTTCTCCAAAAACCCAGCTATAAAAAAGAGGGACTTATGCCCTCCTTGGCCTTTAGTTCATCATTTTACCATTTAAATATGTTTACAAAATATTTCAATTTGATATGCAAACGCCCTTTTAGTCTCCATATTTCATGAGTAGGGATAGAGCTTTACCCCTTAAAATCCCTCCCCTTAAGCATATATATGTAAGTTGTTACCTCTGTATGTTGTGCTGTCGAAGCAGTTCTTCATAAATTTAAATTTAAACTCGTTTTATTTATCCAATTTAGATTATTTAATTTATACCGATATTTTTCTACTTTTATTACCAAAATGGTACAAAAATAAATAATAATATTTATTAAGTGAGTAATTAAAATATACTTCAGTTTCCCTTATTAATTTTAATTATGAAAAAGGTTGTTGAAATTAACCCTACATTCTAAAATATTTGATCAAAAATTATAAAATATGGTAACAAATGTGTGAAGAGATCATTAATATTTATTATTATTCACAGACTAACCTGTTTCAAGGTTCGTGAGATAACTTGAAGACATACAATACTTGCTCTTAACGATCATGTATCTATAGTCAATTTAAATGTTATAATTCAATTCAATCGTTTTTCTATTTTGATTAGTTCAGTACCTTTTGTATGAAATAGCTTTGAGTATCAAGGATATAATTTAGGAAACTCTCATTGAATCTAAAGACATATTCAATCAATCTTAATAAAAATGGTAATATGTCGTATAAAAGGGAAGGAACTATGGGATTTTAAGATTCTAATCGTATTCTTATTCACTAACAGAGTTATTAAGAGATTTTTAAGGTTGAATTACCATGTCTGTGGTAAGAAATAGAATCCGATATTTGATATTATCTCAAGTTTGCTTGACTAATCTGTAAATATAAGCTAAGTTTGAAAAACTGTTGTTTGAAAGGGCTGAATTGACTATATAATGTATAATATGTCCAGATTGTTTAGCATCATTCATTTTCATTCGAGTCGTGATACTTTGGTCGATTGTTTTTCCTTTATTACCATTTCAGATTTTGCAGTTATCCTTGAAACCTAACTGTGTCGACGTTGTAAACTCAACACTCTCGTCCTTGACTTAATCAAAATCCTTAGCACTTTTGAGCACAGTTGAATGAAATTATTTTAAGGAATTGTAAAATAAATATATTGAATTGCGGCAATACAGTTCCACGTGATTTCAGAAATTAAATACATATTTATTTACTTTCTTAGGTAATTATAAAATTTCACACTTAAAAATAAGTAAATTACATTCAGATCCTCGACTGTGGTTTTCTTTAATTAGTATAAGCATATTTAAATTAACGTGATCAATAAAAGATGATAAATAATTTTATATCTAATCTGTAAAAAGGTTGTCTACCTAGGAGGAACATACAGAAGTGAGGTGCCGGTTTAGAGGTAAATTAAGAAGAATTTACGAGTACGTCTCTAGAGTAGGAGGCATAGACAGAAAAGAGTTAGGCGAGGAGAAAAATCACATGTTGGCAAAAAAAAGGTGGATTGCACTTAGTGAAAGTACTAAAAGAAATGGTAGAGTGCCCAAAGTCATCTCTTTCTAATAGTTTCAAACCCTTTAAAACTTCTCGTTCATGATAATTTTGTGTATATTCAGAAATAACTCTGTTGTTACAAGGGAAAGTAGATTAGAAAATATAGATTTATTGCAAGCAAGATTATTTAAGAGTGTACAGTCGGGCGTCCAAAGCCACGTTTTAGAGGATAACAAAAGCTATAAGTTATTTCTAAAGCTCGATCGTAAATAATGGCTGAGGATGGTATCAAGATTGCTGTCAGAGCTCTCAGTATATCACTAACAAACATGTGAAACATAAAACCACTGCATGTTAAGACTCCTCTCGGCTTTACACTCGTCTCTGGTTTTAACACATTCATCAACAGCTCAGCATTATTTTGAAATATTTTCTTTATAAATATAAATAACCTGACAGGTACCAACAAACTCATACTGCATTCTAGTAATGATCTTGTGGAAAAAACCGAATTGGTGTGGCATAGAGCTTTCCTAGTGCCCTGCCCTCACTGGCCGATTGTTACGTAAGTATTAATTTAGGTAAAGTATGAGTTACTGAGATAACCTTTCAAAAAATATCTAGGCAGACACGAGACCAAAATAGTACCCTAATGTCTAAAACAAATAGCTGCATGAACAAATTTTATTCTTAAGAATGATCACAATGCTTCCTGGCCTTCGGTAAGCTCGGAAGCAAAAATTTAATAATGCAATAATTGTACACAGCAAGCCTATTCAAGTTCAGGGAGGCCTGAAGGAAAGTTTATTTCATATAGAGGTATTCATCATCGTTTTGTATAATAGTTACTAATAACTGTAACTTTATAATAGTACTGTATAACTGTAATCGGCTCGGACTGTTACATAAAAATTCATATCATTATAATCTCCTATTGATTCAGAGGTTACCAAAGTTAATAGAAATACTCACAGAACGAATCTCCAGATAATATTGCACGGCGATAGTGCGATTCTTATACGAAATTCCCTTTGTAATTCTCTCTGGTCTCCTACGTTCTCGGCTTCTATCCAGTGTAGACCCTTATATCCTAAATTCAATACCATTAATTTATACTTTTTCCCTTGTTTATGATTCTTCCTGTTAGTTTGATTCCATCAAGATTTTATTACATTATTCAAATTCCTATGTCCCAAATTTATTGTAAATGGAGATAAAATGCAAAATATCTCCAATAGGATTGTCCCTATAATTGTTTCGTAATGCCAGAGATGTTTCTCTTCTTAATGTATTATCTTTAACTAACTACCAAATATTTTCTCCTTCCTATTACACTTTCTACCCTTCTGATCTATACAAACTTTCTGACCTTATATTCGTCCCTATTCGGTTCAAGATTTTTCGCCCCTATTCCCATTGTTCACCTTTGTCACAATGCTTCAGTTCTTGGCGACCTATCTTCAGAATATTGTCCTGTCCTTCTCACCTGACCTTATCCCACCTACTAGACTGAGTAACATGGCCTGAAAAAACTTTTAGACACTAGTTGACCAAAGACCTTACTATTTCCTTGAAAATAGCACTAGGCACTACTAGGTCTAATATATCTAGTATAAGTTAGGGATGTTGTTTATCTGTCCTCTCTATTCTCTGTCCCTCACAAACTCAAACTTTTCTTTTCCAAATCACTCTACAAGTTTAAATTTAAAAACAATTTTTGACTTGGCAATTACGCAGTACAAATAGGGTAACATTTCGTTTTTATATAATTTATATTATTCCTATGGTTTATATGAAGATTTTTAAAAAAATAAAATGTTATGCAGTGTCATATACAACTTTGTATCCTCGTGCTGCTTGTATGCAAGTTGGATATAGGAATACATTATAAATATTAAGAAATAAATTTGTTATTAAGTGAGAGTTTGGACCTATGATCTACTGTTGCCAAGTAAGACGTCTATCGACGATAAGACAAGGCAGCGGTTGAATCGGATTATTGAATAAGAACTTGGTTAAGAATGACTAGAGGCAAGTTCGATGGTCAAGAGCAATGGTTACGTGCACCAAGTCTATAAGTCATTGTAAAGGCTTTAGAGTTTGGTCCAAAGGTCTACATCTATTTAGCCGATTTGTGTTGGTTGATCATTGTGCCTGACCAAATTGAAAGTACTTTTCCTAAAACTACTTTCTTATTTTTAAGGCCTAACACTAACAGTAATCGTGGTTTCAATGAGGACAAATACGATATTTTTTACTTATTTCTCCATCCGATGATGACTTAATACTTTGTGTTTTTAGATACATTTGTACTACAGAGTTGTAGTTTACAGGTTTCAACCAATCGTCTTAATCATTTAACATTATAATATAATGTTTATAATTCTTTTTGTAATAAAAAATACATAAACAATTTTAATGGTCCTAAATAATCGATTCCTAAATTAGTGTATAAAGAAAAGAAATTGGAAAGTTAATATATTAATAAATAAATATATAACACATATTTTATAAAGTTTAACCATAGATTAATTCAGTGTAATAATTGATTTTCTAAACTGAATGCAAATGAATAAACTTGAATACACATTAAGATAGTAATCCCTGTGAGACCTATTAACCAAAATGAATGTGGCAGTTACTGGAAGTAAGGACCGGAGTATAACATTCAAGCAACATTAGTTTTACCCAAGTCAAATTTAGTGCTTCGTGGCAATGACTTATTTACTTATTATTAGAATGATATACGGAATAAACTAGAACGTCAAATTTTTTACTTATAATTATTTTTGCTCTTTATAAAATTATTGTAAAAATATAACTTTCCTTTCAGTAAAGTTAATTTTCTTTTTGCTCATTAAACGAGAATGTTTATTATTATCTAATTATACGTCAAGTTTTCTATCTTAACCTTATTCGTTCCTCTTCTTCCTTTCTTTTTAATTTAATTCAGTAAAGAAAGATAAAAAAAAAAAAAATTAACTGTCTGATTTGTTATCTGCATTCCGCCCAGATGCTTTCTTCATTATAATTTTCCTCGACTTTTTAAAAGAAAAGAATAAAAAGTAAATAACAAAGAAAAAAAGTAAAAGAAAGGAAGCAGAAGATAGAATGGAGAAAGAATGGTGTTTAATTTCTCCAAGGGTGAAAGACCAAGGAAACGAGAGGAGGCCGAGGGAGTCTGTTTTACTCAAGAAGTTGTGAAAATTCATTAGGTCGCCCGAAGTAAAGCTGTTGACAGGAAAAAGTGAAGAATTGCCACAGACCTACAGCAGTGCATAGAACAGCGAAAGAAAAAAGAATTTATTCCCTCTATAACCTCGGTGGCAAGCCAAAATAGAAGCACATAGAACTTTCACCTTACGTTAACAGCTGAAAAACTGCAATCATGAAGAATTACATTTAGAAGAAAAGAAATGTATTTTTCCGATATTAAAGTTCATTTTTAGTTCGTAGCATTTGAATTGTATTCCATAAATCCAAAACCTAAAACTTATCAGTAATTTTTTAACTTTTCAACCCCAGTTCTTGATTCCAATATTTTAGTTATTATACCTCAGCCATTGTTTTATTATTTCAGCTGTGATTTATGAATGTAGTTCTTTCCGAAATAAATATATAAAATCTACTTAATATTTAATTCGTTATCACTGTTTCTTTATCACTTAGCCTATGTTCTACTAATATTACAATACGTTCTACTAATTCTTCTTTAAAATAGATCTGAGGTAATGTTACAAATGTATTTTGTCAAATGAATGGTATACTATCAAGTAAGTATTTATATAATGTATTGTAACTCTAATATAAGTAACTTTAATAACATTCAGATAAATAAAATAATATGTTTGTTAAATCAAAACGAAATCACTAGAAATTAAAGTGCAGTATAAAGTTAATATATAATTTATATTCGATTATAAGTGAGCTTACATAGTTACACATAAAATTAATAATTTTGCGTTACTGAAAAGTTGTTACATTAGCTTGATTAAAC
This sequence comes from Gerris lacustris, assembly GCA_951217055.1. Lineage (NCBI taxonomy): Eukaryota > Metazoa > Arthropoda > Insecta > Hemiptera > Gerridae > Gerris > Gerris lacustris. Next base: position 58,849,134 of record OX578276.1, on the reverse strand, counting down.
TTAACTGTCAAAGAATTTACAACCGTAATTATGAGGTACGAGTATCTCCTATATTACTTTAAGATATTTAGTGATCGCAATTATTAACAGCTATACTGTTTACATTCCAGAGAGTTTCAATGTTTTACTAATTGGAGAGTGACAAATAATAATCAATTAGAGAATGAAGTATCTTCAAGCGTTTCTACGAGTAAAACTAATTAATATTTAAAACTAAAATATTTGAATCATTATCAAAATTTAGCTAGTTTCATCCCTCAACGCAACCACAATCTAGTTAGCTTCTCTGTTATTACGTTCAAACTTTCCTCTTGATTTATAGCCTTCCTTCAGCCTAGTCTCGAATCAGCACTATCCTGAAACCTCCCTTCTAGTTGTAACTAATCGAAATCGACCAACCATCACAAAAGATGTCAGACACTAGAACAAATGAAAATAAATTGGCCAGTCAAGAAAAATCAATTGAGAAAGACCTACGTCTTCATTTTATTTTATTCTCCACAATCTTTGATTACCATTATTACACAGAAGTTTTATTTCCAGGGTTTTATTTATAATTAACTTCTATAGTTTCTAAGTAATCCAATCTAAATAAACGACATTATAGATTACATACAACAACATAATTAAATGCAGGGTTAAGGCGGTTTAAAATAACGATTTAGACTTGGAGAACAATCCTATAAATTTAAATATGCATTTAAAATTTCATTGCATTTGGTTCAGTAGCTTTACTCGTGCACTGGCTTCTGCATTTTTGTTTCCCAATTATTCTAATTCAAATCATGAATAGTTAGGTAATGGAATTAAAAATAAATAAAAATGGAATAAAAGCTAAGTGGAATTGAAAGACTATTTCTATTGACATATAGTTACTATTCCATGTTAACTGGCTTGCAAAATAGTAGGAACAGATTTAGTGCTGATGACATTGGGTGAGACTAATCTATTATAGAAATTACTACAAATTTTCAAATGTGTGTATTTGAGCATTCACACTAAAGATCTATTACAATACCTATAAAGCGTTAACATAAATTAGTTATGGCCAGTTGTAAGTGACACCGTTATTATGACAAGTTATATCATTATTATGTCAAGTTTTGACTAAACTTGATTATTTATATATGTATATTATTATGATTACTATTTAGTGATATTGTTTTGGTAAATGTGAAATTTACGGTGTTGCTTACAGAATCGAAGTACAAAATTAATTATTTTTCCCTAGAATTTTCAACAGCCGCTCCACACCGCTTCGCTCATTTTCTGAAGAAAAACAACCCTGCTGCATATAGACCAGGTAGAGGTCCAAATGGAAGTACAAAATTCGATGGCATTGTACAATTCACTTTAGCCATTGTTTTTAATCAAAGACCACTAAAATGAACAACCCCGATAGATATAACAATCTGGTAAAGGAAATGTATGGAATAATGAAATGTGCTAATATGTCAATTGTTGCATGACCACTTTTATTATTAAAAAATATTTTTTCCGTGGTAGGCTGTGAAATAGTAACTTTAGAGCCTAAAAAACATAGCTAAAATCCATTTTTTCATTACGTGGACTTAAAAAATCTTTTCATTACTCCTAGCTGTAAAGAAAAAATCTTTTACGTCCTAGGCACTAAACGATTTTTTCTTTCCGGCGGGTAGTTGTCAAAACTTCCGTTAGTAGTGCTGCAGTCTTTGTAGAAATGCTTCTAGTACGATAAAAATCCGCTAGATGTCTATGCGTTTTATTTATCTTTTCTTAAAGTGTAACCTCATTTTAAGGTTTATTTTTTTAAGTCTTAAGTATGTACTAATATTTGTTACTATTATATATTGATTAGTGATTAATATTTAATGTTTTTCATTGTCTACTACCTCGGAAAAAATAGCATATGCTACGCGACTGTGAAGTGTTCACAGAAAAAACTCACTTCACAGCCTAGTAACATAATATACAATTTTCCGTGGTAGGCTGTGAAATAGTAACTTCAGTGCCTAAAAAACATAGCTAAAATCCATTTTTTCATTACGTGGACTTGAAAAATCTTTTCATTACAACCAGCACGAAAGAAAAAAAAAATTTCTTTCGTGCTTGTTGTTATCAAAACTTCCGTTTTAGCGCTGCAATATGCAGATATGCTTTTTAGTACGCTTAAAATCCGCTAGATGTCAAAGAGTTTTATTTATATTTTGTTATAGTGTAACCTCTTTTTAAGGTTTCTTTTTTTTAATCTTAAGTAGTTATTATTATTATTATATTGATTATTAATTAATATTTAATGTTTTTTCATTGTCTGCTACCACGGAAGAAATAGCATATGCTACACGACTGTGAAGTGTTTTTTCTTTACCTTGGTAATATTTACGGTCGAGCGGAGCAGACAGTAAATGTAATTGCCGCGGTAAAGAAAAAACTCACTTCACAGCCTAGTAACATAATATACTATTAATAAATAACCTGTCAAGTTACAAACTAAGATTAACTTAATTTTTGGTCTACTAACTAATTTTGTTCTCAGGATCATGAAAATCATATTATTTGCCAATATGGGACATGGCCTCTCCCCACTGGTCTTTATTTTAATAGCCTATGGCTATGTCCCACACACGTTCAAAGCCAATCACAAATTCCTAAAGGGCAACAAAGGATCAACTTATACACTAAATTCTAGCCTAGCTGTTAGTCAGTCACTTTTAAGCCTAGTTTGCACGGGTCAAGTATTTTAGTAGAGTAGTTTAGTAATTTAGTATTCGACTCGTTTGGACACTTTGTTACTTACTAAATTTATTTACTCGACACTGACTAAATTACTCGACCGTGGCTACTAATACAAAAATACTCGACCCGTGCAAACTAGGCTTTATGGACGCTATCTCCTGGACTATAAATATTTTTGCTTCCGAGCTGATAGTCCAGTCGTTTGGTAGTTTGGACAGGAAAAAATTGCTGAAGAATTTTTCTCGACGCATCTATATGTTTTTTAGGGTGCTAAATCTGAAAATCTCGTTATCGACTAGATTAGGATATGGCTTCACCAAGCCATTGAAGTAGTTGTCCCTTATAACTCCGAAACGACGCATCCTAGTGAAAAATTACTTCTTATCAAAAAGACAGCTGATACCATTTTTCAAAAAATAAGACTACAACCAGCACATTAGCTTTTTTTGTTTGGCCGCTAGAGCGCGCTATAGATTGACCATACTTTCAAAGCCTAGGATACCACACAGTTCAATATTGAACTTAATCTTTAGAAAATAAGCGCGAAAAAAAAAAAAAAATATCCACCAGCCCTCTCCATAGGGAACCCTTACCCCTGCTCGTGTAGGGGAGGGGAGTCTACTCTCTTCTTTGGAGGGCCTCCCAAAATAAAAAAAACCTTTCTCAACACAGCTTTAGACATTTGCAAGTTCTCTTGAACATTTCAGAGAACGCCCTCCTCACCTGTTTCTTAAACTATATGACCACCGGCAACATGAATCCATTGTATTTGTATAGGTCTCCTTGCATTGGACACTTGTGTTTGTACTAAATATTTTTGTAATGTTTTGTAAAATTTTATATTGTTTTGTCAACAAATAATACTCACTTATAGGACTCGGATTATTATGTTTTTCATATTTTACTGCTAAATTCATGTATAACATTATTCTTTTATATATAATCATTTTTATTTTATTCTTTCTTTGTTTAATGTTTTCTAAGTTTAACGTATAAAATAATAAGGAAAACTTTTTAATTTCTCTTTTCATTATATTATCCTATAAAGTAAGGGAATGCAATTTGTTGATCTCAATTTCAAACGTTTAAATAAAAAAAATACACAAATACTGTTTGCATAATTTATTAAGGAGTTTCCCTACTTTTGCATATTTTATGAAGTATAAATGCATATATACATACTGTATGTGCATATTTAACATTTATGAATGCATATAAATCCGGGTCCTAGCATTTATTGAAAAATAAAAATTAATCACTAATATGTTTAGTGTTTTATTAATAAACTTAACAAATCAAATAACAAACTACCAAATTAATTTGCGAATTAAAATGAGTACTTACGCTTATTTTGCTAAGGAATAAGAGTAATAATGAATACTAAAAATATCGTAATGGCATTTACGCTACTAAGGATGCCCTGTTAGGGCATCCTGCGGGGTAACCTATATATAAACTCAATTTTTAGCGTGCTATAGCGGCCAAACCAAAAAAGCTAATGAGCTGGTTCTAGTCTTATTTTATTTTTAAATGTTATTAGCTGTCTTTTTGATTTGAAGTCATTTTTCTCTAGGATGCGTCGTTTCGGAGTTATAAGCGAAAAACTAATACAAATTCCGAAAATTTATTGTTCGCTATTTTTATGGTGAAGCCATATCCGAATCTAGTCGATAACGAGATTTTCAGATTCAGCATTACAAAATATTCATAGAGATCCGTCAAGAAAAAATGGTCAGAATTTTTTTCCAGAATCAACTACTTTCCGCCACCAAATGACTATTACGGAAGATATGCGATCGCTCTGAAGAACGAAGATATTTTATTCCAAAATTCAAAATTCCAAGACAGATATCCGTTTCAGACATGAATGAACTTGTATCGTTCCGTGACTGTCGGTCGGTCTGTCACTCAATTTTTGCCAACCAACATAATTTAAAAACTACTCCTCCGATTTTATTTTGAAATTTTAATGGTACGTCATAATTAGCCCAATGTTGGTGCCATATAAATGTTAACTTTCTGCACCCATTTGTTTCTCTTCCACATTTATTTACACCAATATCATCAAAATTACTTAGCAGATATTTATGAAATTTTGATGGTTTGTCGAAAGTAGGCTTCAGACAGGTCCATATTAATTTCATCCGCCTGTACTCTTTAAATATTGATAAATCGATACTTTAATTCATGTAAAAAATCAAAACTATTTTGACAGATTTGAAAAACGAGGGAAAATTAAATGAATTTGACAATATAGGACTCTAGGAAGCTATTTGCCACACTAATTGGCAGACTATTTTAAATTATTACAATTAATAGAAAGAAAAGTATTAGTATATAAATATGTTGCACTGGGTTCCTGAAATACATTAATATACCAAACAAGAATACAGAAAAATAATATTAAACAAGTTATAAAGTTACAGAGAAAGACAGAGAGTCAGATTGAAGAACAAAAAAGAGTACTCTTAAACGGAAAAAATACACGGTTGTGTATTATTTGTTTAATAACGTATATAGGAGCTTGAAGAAGGAGAGGAACCATTTGACATTGTGAAACCCAGCGCAAATACCTTAAGGATTAAAAAATTCTTTGGTTGCTGAGTTTAGTTGTGCATGAGACAAGCTCTCTTCCCGTGACCCACATTCTATATATTAAAATAGGATGTAAAGGCAACTGGGATAAGGAAAATTTAGAAAGCAATAAAAATATATTTATTCTCTCTAAGTGGAATTTCTAAATTTCCTAAGGAAATTCTTTTATTTTTTTGAAGATAAATCTTCTTGAACTTATCTGCTATCAATTTTATTCTAGGAATTTGACATAATTTCCTTTAATACGGTTTTAGGACTAGATTTTCAGTTAAGTTTTCATTTTAAAATTAACTTTGTTAGCTTGATCTAAACGATTCATGTTTTATTCCACTTGTTAAATTATTAAGTTTTTAAAAAAGGAAATACCTGGTAGTTGGAACACGCTTCTACAATTTGTCTGTTTAATTATTATTAGCCGTTTTTAACTGATATTCTACATTTAGTGAACAAGATATATTCTGGCATTGATTATACATACACTGTTACAGTACATATTCTACTAATTCCCTTGATGACGTTAACTAATGTTGACAAAATACCCTGACATGGTGCCAAGAGAGCGCTGCCGGTGGCTGAAGGCGTCAACTCTAAGATGTAAAGGGACATGAGAACTGACAGGCTAGCGAACAGCTACAAGCTGCAGCCACCATCCTAGATACACTGGTACCATCACCCCACTACCCGGTTCAATCTAGCTTAACTTCTTCACTATGAATTACTAAGGTCTGATCACAGTTAACTGACATATCTCATTAGGACGTAGTAAAAATGTTTGACATAATACGAGAAGATAATATAAATAAACATAATATCATCCGATGTAACCCCAGTTAAAATCTAGTTATACATTTTTCCCCCATGCCTTTCTATTCAATTATATTTTATAATAAAGTATGTCATTATAATTATTATTAGCGACATTATATTAATAATTAAATATCTAATTAATTTTTCTTTCCTTAATATTTTTGTTTTTAGAAAGAATTTGATAATAGTTCATTCTTACACACATATTACCCTATTTGTTTTTAATGAAATACTTAAACATTATACTGTTTAAAGAATTTATGAAATATTGTATTTCAATAAAAATTATATAAAATAAACTGTCAATTGGTGTGGCACATAGCTTCCTCGCATCCTATCACGTACTTTATTGATTTTATGCTTATACAAGCCATTATTGTCTGATTTGTTTATTTGTTTAGTTGTTTATTTTACTTTTTGCTTCCGAGCTTAACGAAGGTAATGGAAGCTATGTGATCGAAGAAAGAAAAATATTTAGGTCTCCCATTTCAAAAATTCCAAGACAGAAATCCGTTTCAGACATCAGGGAACATTTTTGGTTCCGTGTCTGTCTGTCGGCTGTCCATCGGTCTGTCTCTCGGTCTGTCGGTCGGTCTGTCGTTCAATTTTTGCGAGCCAACATATCTTAAAAACTACACGTCCAATTTTAATGAATTTTAGATGGTAAGTCATGATTAGCCCATTGTTGGTCCCATATACTCGTATGTTGGAACCTTCTACGCTCATTTGTTTCTCTTCCACAAGCGCACAAACATACATTTATTTACACCTATAGCTTCAAAAGTACTCATCTGATTAGAATGAAACTTTTATAGTTTATCGAATGTAACCCGCAGATAGCCCCAAATTAATTTGAACCATCTGCGCTCTTTAACTTGTTTTATATTGATACTTTAATTCGTGTAATAAATCAAAACAATTTTGACAGATTAAAAAAAAACGGGGTAAACAATTAAACCAATTAACTAATAATGGCTTGTAAAAGCATAAAATCAATAAAGTACGTGGATAGGATGCGAGGAAGCTATGTGCCACATCAATTTGCAGTCTATTTTTTAATGTGTAAAATTGTCTTGATTTTATACTTGAATTAAAATATCAATTAAGCAAAAGTTAAAGAGTGCAGTCTGTTCAAAATAATCTTAGGCTATCTGCGGGTTACTTTCGATATAATATAAAAGTTTCATACAAATCAGTTAAGTACTTTTGAAGCTATAGGTGTAAATAAATGTTAGTTTGTGCGCATGTGGAAGAGATACAAATTAGAGCAGAAGGTTGAAACTTATATGGGACCAACAAGGAGCAAATTATGACCTACCATCCAAATTCCATTAAAATCGGACGTGTAGTTTCAAAGATATGTTGGTTCACAAACATTGAACGACAGACCGACAGACCGACTGACAGACACGGAACCGAAAATGTTCCCTGATGTCTGAAATGGATTTCTGTTTTGGAAATTTTGAAATCGGAGACCTACAAATACATCATTCACTTATACAGGATATATCAGACATAGTAGAATTTACTTGGACGAAGGGTGACTTGGACCTATAATCTTACAACTTTTAATCACTACCAAAAATAGATATTTGGCTTTTTTTACATAAGTTTTTTTTTTCTTTTGGGGGGGGGGAGGGGTGTCATTTCATTTTTTAAGTTTTTTTTAATTTCTTAGCCTCTTGTTCTTTTTTAACACATAATATGTAGGTACATATTATGTAATACATTATAATATGAGAAATGATAAGGGAAGGATATAATAGGAAATAAATAGTAACTGGAAATAAGTATCGTTGTTTAACAGATGGGAGAAGGAGGGATGGGTGTTCAAATTGAACTAAACAATTATTTGGTGTACGTGTACGGACGAGCGGGAACAGCAGTATGCAATCAATACTAAATTAAGATATGTCACACGTATCCAGTATAACATTCGAATAATGAGACCAAAATAATACACTAGTTTCGAAGGTCTCTACTAGAAATTGCTGGTAGCGGAAGTTAACATTTTGAATTCTTTAACATTTTGAATAAGCGGGTTTTCTATTATCCTTGAGATGGGCTAAGATTTTTTAATTTTTTCTTTATTTGTTTATTAAACTTTACCTATTTACAAAATTAAAGTTTCTAGGATGGCTAGAAGTAGCTTAGAATTATGATGAGTCAGTCAGTCAATAGATCGGTGAAAAAATAACAAAACTTTAGGCTCATATGTTTCATGGACTAATAGGTGGAGGTGTGAAATTTTTATTTCTGGTTCAATTTGTAATTATCCTCATATCTTGGGGCTGCCTGGACTGCCGTGCCCCCAGACATGAGGAATTACCATATTTGAGAGATACAAATATTAAAAAAAAAAAATTACATTTGATCTAGATGGATATCAAACCTGGACCATGTAATGTTAACAACCTGTTATGATATTTTAGGATTATTTGTAAAATTCATTAACTAAATAAATAAATGCATAAGAGCACTTCATCAAAACAATACAGTATATTTAAAGGTATATGACCAGTAATACATCACTTTGTATAATGCTTTCTTAATTAAAAATGTCTGATAGTTTTAGGCTTTTGGGTATCCTACATCTCATTGATATTGCAATCACCTGTCGTGCTGGAAGACTTCGGCAGGGCCCCATGCTCAGACTTCTCCCAGCATCCCCATATCAATGGGTATCACCGAATGTAAAGTGGTGACCAAGTGGTTCCCAATGTAAATTATAGGTTATAACCTGGTGATGGAGCGAAACTCTAACTCCGTGTTATCCTTTACATATTATATTGTGTATAAACCCTTCGACGGACCTACATCTACGTCTGTGGAATGCCGGTTTATCGATTTTGTGAACCACCATATTTATCTTAAAAAAAGAAAGTAATGTTGGGCAGATATCCAACAATACTTTATTGTGTAAATATCCCCTTGTCTTAATAGTTAATTTGACTACTTAAGTGGTATTATCACCTTTACACTCAGAAAGTGTGATTTTCCTTTGTCCCAAAGTTCTTTTGACTCGATGTCCCTTTGTTTTAATATATAGTTATCTATAGACAAAGGGATCGTTTACAAGTGGTAAACAAATATAGGGTGGGTATCCAAGTAAGTCCTTGCTAAATGGCCCCTCATTTACTTGGTTACCCTCCTATGGATGGGTATTCAAGTAAATTAGTAACGATTTCATAAAATCGTTTTAACTATACTATAAAAAACACCTAACTTGAAGATACGTAGTCAATGGTGAGACTGTGAGCCACCATTGATAGTGTGGTTAATTTCTACTAATAATAAATAATAGAGGATGCCCTGATATTTCTTACTAGGATTATGGCAGAAGTAGCTGATACATGAATACTGCTTAGAGTGCAGAAGAACCAATTTTAAGTGATAGGAAATGTCTGAAGCAAATCTCGTAAACCTTTCCTTGTATAGCAGACTATAAAATATCCGGTAGGGAAATAGTTAAAGGATGTTGTTTTGCCTTCCCTGACTTAGTTTACTCGTACTTCCCTAGCTCACAGCCCTTTACACCTTCTGTCATTTGATACTTCCCTGGGAACATTGCCACCTCACTTACCTTACCTTGCCCTCCCTTTCTAAACTGAAGCCTTCGTTCTGACCACTACTTCTTCTTAATCAACGACCAACAAATCATCCTCTGGCTTCCGTTTAATATTACTCATATTTCAATCAGGATAAATCTTTAACAACAATAAAATCAAAGTTATTTATTGGCTTTTTAATTGCAATTGTGTATACATAATATAATTTTACTTAGGTGGGTTTGTTTATTAATAGTTTTAAAGAAGAAATTGTTAATTATTTATATATATATATATATATATATATATATATATATATATATATATATATATATATATATATATATATATATATATATATATATATATATATATATATATATATAAATCAAATAATATTGACAATTAATCAAATAAAAGTTGCTATCGAGGAAATTCACCACTTGCGAGTTCAAGCAATAAAGCTTGAAACAAACTGGATTCGAAAAAAAAATCAATTCCATAAAATTAATTTTACAAATGTGACCTGGATTTCTAATAAAGTATAAACACCTATTTAAAGCTTTCAAAGATGTAGTCGATTCTATGAATCTGACAAGCTTAGCTTGTCCTAAGATTTGTATAAAGAATTCGTATAAACCGGGTGGGTAGAAAACCATTTTATTTTGTCCTGAGTGCTTTTACAACCTACACATTCAAATCAACGTCTACAACTTTTATCACTTTTTTTGATAAATAAATATTATAAAACTATTGGAGTGAAAAGTACTCTATATTGCTCTTATTCGTGTGGTTAAGGAAAAAATAATGCTCATTTCAATTTTTTTTTTTTTTTTTATGGATTTGCTGTTTCATTAAAACCTTAAAAGTTTCGGGAAATGTAAGTCTAAAGCGAAATTGTATATTGTAGTACCTTGTTAAAATAAGTTAAACCTTTTATTTAGGTAATGCGTTAGACAATTCAATAATAATTATTGAAATTATTGGCAAATAATTATTAATATAATATACATTTTTATATTTGTATTTTCTCTCATCGGAATCAGTAAAGGTCAATGACTAAAAAGAAGAATGGTTAAAATTGTATTTAATAACCTGTCACAGTAAATACACTTATAAACAAATACCCGATAATCAATAAACATTTTAGGTATGTAGTGGGTTCTTTTACTCAGTAGCAAAGCGACGTTCTAAGATTAAAAATAATTTCAAATAATGATAGTCGGTATGAAATTCTTTTATATGAGTAATGGTTTCAAAAAAGGTATAATAAGAACCAAGCGTTCCAACACGCGTGGGCTGTAAAAACACACCGCTAACAACGAACTCAAAGTCTTTCAAATAAAAGAAAAGGTAAAAACTTTGACACTGATATAAGACAGAAGTTTAAAAACAAAAATACCACCATATACAGGAATTCTATTCCTTTATAGCGACATTAACTTCTTGGCTACCGCTTAAATACCTTCTTTCAGAAGGATGTCATAAAATTGGAGAGTGTAAATTGAATCTTCGTATACGGAAGAATAAATCATTTTCCCCGTTTCATGATAGCACTGCTCAAGTTTCCAGTCTTTATGTCTGTTTGCTCGCCCCTTAGTAATATTTTAACAGTTGCCAACAGCCCAAGAAGAAAACACTTCATAGCTAAATAGATACACAACAAAAAAGTTGACTAGTTTCAATGTAAGAATAATAAAATAAAAACTTACAAATAGGATCAAGTCATTGTGAAATTAAGTCTATTGATAATAATATATTTTTAATGCATACATATAAAAAAACATTTTATAGATATTTTTTTGAAATTTGGAATAGTTTTTTCCGTCAAAACCTTTTTAAGACAATAAAATAAATATTTTTAAGGCTCTACTTGAGAAGAAACTATGATTATAATAGAAAACTGTCAAATAGTCCAGGAGATAGAGTGCAAAAAATTGTCTGACTAACATAAAGCTAGAAATTAGTAAACAAGTCAATATTTTAGCGCCTTTTAAGAATATGTGGTCGGCTAAATTCGTCTGCGGGACATAGCTTGGCAATAGGCGTTTAAAAAAAAAACCGGTGGAGAGCGGTCATGCCTCACCAATTATGGTGGACAATGTGATGTTCGTGATCCTGAGTACAGAATTAGTTAGTAGACCAAAAATCAAGTCGATGTTATTTTCACACTTGATAGGTTACTTATTCAAATATTACAAAAAACTCAACGTGGTCACCTGTCAAGGGACAAACTATTACCGACTTGATTTTCGGTCTACTAACTAATTCTGTATTCAGGATCATGAAAATCACATTGTCCACCATAATTGGTGAGACATGGCTGCTCTCCACCGGTTTGTTTTTTTCAAACGCCTATTGCCAAGCTATGTCCCGCAGACGAACTGCATATTCTTAAAAGGCGCTAAAAGATTGACTTGTTTACAAAATTCTAGCTTGATGTTAGTCAGACACTTTTTTGCACGCTATCTCCTGGACCAAAAGAAAAAAGGCAAATAAAAACAATATTTGTGTCTGTACATTCCGTATGTGTACATATTACCAACATTTTATATTAAGTCTAAAATGCTTAAAATTAATTTTTAAACTGAAAATAAAATAAATTTAAAAAATCTCAGGGAAGTAATTTTTAGGGTTTCGTAGATTATTAAGCATTCACGTTATTATATTATGAAATAACATAATTTTATTTCTCCATCCTACTCTATTATATGAAATAATATGTATAGGAAGTGACTCTAACCTAACATAAATATAAAAAAAAGGTCCTAAAAATCAAACAAAAAAATAAAGAGTCTCTACTTCGACCCCCCCCCCCTCGTGAAATTTTCATCGCCCTATAATTATATGAAGGAATTTGCATTATTTTTTCCAAAATGCTAGGACTAGCCATCATAGGATGGTTGGTAGCTGGGATTGTTTAGGGTATATTTTAACCCATTAAACCAATAATAAAGGATGCAAAATTTAAAAAACCATACATATATTTGTGACCTACTTATTAGCAGCTTCATTGTTTACCACATTTTTGCGAATTGAGCGTGCGGCTATTAATTTTTTCTTTTCAATTTTTTTCGTATGATGGTTAGTCCAGAATTTTATCTTTTTAGCTTAATCGGTTCGGGACGGGAGATATGAACTAAAGAATGACGGACGGACAGACATGCATCACCTTCGGCATAAGGGTATCGAGAAGGATCTACGAAATCCAAATAATTATTTCTTAGTTTCACCCTAAGAAAAAAATTATATACTCGAATATATATTATATATATATATATATATATATATATATATATATATATATATATATATATATATATATATATATATATATTATAATGGTAATAAATTAGGAAATTTTGCATGGTATCTAAAGAAGATAGGAGATCCCTTTCTTATCTTAATATATCTTGCCTTGTCTTTTAGATCTTTGCAATAGAGAGATTAAAATAGAATTAAATCAAAAACTAAAATCAGTTGTAAATTAAATTGGCTATTCTGAAAAGAAATAAAAGAAAGATGAAAGGATTTCGATTAAATATCTTAATAAATAAAATCAAATTGAATAGAATGAAATTCTTATATCACTATTGATTTTAAGCAGGATAAAAAAAATAAAAAAATAAAATAATACTGGTTTAATATTAAAGATGCTTAAATAATTTATTTAGTATTCTACAGTAATATCCGAACTATTTAATCCGATAAGTTTACACTATAGAAATGTAACACAATAATATTATATTTCTGCCAGAAAAAAATAATTAAATTTATATCAATAAAACCTTCACAGATTTTTTGATAGCTTCCTCATCTCTATAGCCCAGGTTACCAGAAATAAATTATATGCTATTGTCAATTTAAAGTATATTGTAATTAGTTCCAAGAAAGGTGTATATATATATATATATATATATATATATATATATATATATATATATATATATATATATATATATATATATATATATTGAAAGGTGAATGAGGGACAATGACAAATATAATAAAATGAAACGACACAGTTGGTATTTTCTAAATAAGATAGGGGAGAATCGGACCCTGCATACAATTATAAGGGTTCGTAAAGGTTACAAGTGAAGTCCAAAAGGTTAGGCCTTTCTAACCTAGGGGAACATAAGCCTATGTATATAACCTAACCTCTTCCAGGCAATACTACCGGCAACTGAGCTTGGCTTTGATTATAACTAATCTCTGTTTGTTAATGAGCGAGCCTACAATAATCAGTACCACAGGTGATGAGTCCTATAAAACTTAATTTTTAATTCATATTTTGAGTAAATTAATCGTGTAAAAATGTTGGTATTATAATTTTTAAAAACACACAATATGTATTTAAATATTACTTTTTAATAAACTACAGCTTTTGAGCTCACTGGAGGTAATAAAACCGTGATTGAAAACATCAATGATCACATTTCAGAACATCCTAATAAAATTCATTGAGAACATGGTCTGATTTTATTAAATTGTTTATGTCTCCAAATTCAACATTTTTAATACAGAAATCCGTTTTAGATATCAGGGAACATTTTTGCTTTCAAGCTTACGAAAGGTAAGCATTGTGATCGTTCTAATGAACCAACTTTTTTTTAATGTCTCCGATTTCAAAATTTCGTGGTCAGTAATCCCGTATTAGACCTGAGGGAATAGTTTTGATCTCCTGCCTGTCTATTGGTCGTTTAACATTTTTGTTTACCATATCTTAAAAACTACTCGTCAACAATAAATGAATTATGAACTACCACAGAAATCGCATTAAAATTTTAAAAAATAAATTGATTTTTTTTTTAATTCCTTATGCGCTCAAACGTTATTTTGTTAACGTTGTTGAGTTTTAGAAGAAATTTGGATGATTTGTGGAAAGCAGCTCAATGCTGGTTCCATATTAATTTCAAGCATCTGCGCTAATTAATATATAATACAAATAAATGTGACCCCGTTGTGAATCGAAAAAGGTAAAAAACACCGCATCTTCAATTTCCGGAGGTCACATTATTTTATACTTATGATATCATTCTCGAATGCTATACCGTGAGAAATCTATTTGCCGCACTAGTTGGTAGAGGTTTTATTAATTAATACTCTTAGTGTTTATTCTTACCTTAACATTAGAGTCACTATAATATTAATAATGAGGATTGTATAACTAATTGGTTAATTATAATGTAATGAATTTAAATAAACAATAAATGTAATGCATTACTATTTGTCGGATCATAAAAAGCAATAGAGATGAATTACATTCTTAAATATACTATTTGGAGTAAATGGATTGCACTATAATAAATTTAATAAGGAAATTATACAATACATTGAAAAATTACAAACACGTGAATAATAATAATGGAATTAATGTTATAATATGCCTTTAATTCTTACAAACAAGATAATCCTACATTCAAGCAAGAAGGATTGATGTATTACAGTTAGAAGTGACATTTAGGATAGCTACACGAGTACATAGGAATTACTACTTACTGAAGGTAGAACGCAGAGACACTAGCTTGTGGATATAAAATAACATTACACATATCTATTAGTAGATTCAAGAAACTTAATTATAGCTTACATCAAATATATGAAGAATATATGAAATAAACTTGTTGGCAAACTGAAATGTTAAACAGGAAGTGGGGTAGAGATGTAAGAATGGCATAAATAAAACTCTGCTGTTGGAGGCTCATGAATAAATAAAATAAAAGAAATCATGGGAAACAAGCAGCTCATGAGTTGCCTTAGTCCTATCTCAGCTGCGATTTTGAAATGTTTTATTTTCATATTTCAATCATATATTCATCTAGTGGAAATATTTTCGATTCAGACCTATACTCCAAGGTTATTTGAAAACTTTCTAATTTTCTCCCCAAGTAATATTAAAAACTATAACTTTTTTATATTTCAATAGCTCACTTATTATCGTATGTTATTGTTTATTCTTCGATTATTAAAAATTGAAGCAAATTTTTAATAAGTTAATAAAGCGTTGTATCTTTTCTCGGCTTACACTCTAGCTCTTAATTTTATCAGCGCCAGGTAGTTAAAAGCGGTTCACGCTAACAAGTTTTAATAAATCATAAATAATACAAAATATTTGAAATAGTCTGCCAATTACTGTGGCTCATAGCTTCCTTGCTATTTCATAGCAACATATTATTGTAAAATTTATTTAATTTTCCCCCCGTTTCTAAATCTGTCAAAATTGTATTGATTATTTACATGAATTTAAGAATCAATTTAGAAAAATTTAAAGAGCGCAGGCGGTTAAAAATAATCTGGGGCTATCTGCTGTCTACTTTCTACAAACCAATAAATTATCATCAAAATTAGATATGTATGATTTGTTTCTTTTTCTTAATCCCAGGAAGGTAAGACATTTTTCACTCTGATGATTACATCAAGTGTTATTGTTGAGTTGACGTTCTCTCCCCCCCCCCCCCCCCCCCCCCTTCTCTCTAATGTTTGCTGAAAGGAACCATAAACGTGTTATATCTTCAAGTTTAAAACTTAAGTCTGTGGACTCAATTAAGGTTCAAATCCCCCAATTAAGAAAAAAAAAATTCAAAAATGAAAAAATATGGTTACATTTATTTTAAATACATTAACTTTTTATATTTAAAAAAACTCTTTTATAGAGAATTTTCAGAGAATGTTAATGGCCCCTCCACAAATAATTCAACCTATTTGACGCAATATAAAAATTCCTTGAGATGAACTTGACTACAAGAGTCGAGAGATGTCAATTTTATAATTGAAAAAAAGCTTCCAACATGGAGTTAGCCGCTCTGTTTTTATAGATATCAAATGCCTGAGTATTGAAAAAAACGTGAAGCTTTTGACGCAACAACAAGCTTCTTTTGAAGATGCCATCATTATTTTCTTTAGAGTCGTGTGATGTGTGTTGGTCTGTCGGTTGCCTTTGACCTTACAAAGAAGCAGGTAAGGTTGGGACGGCTCTGTGCTAAAAGCTCAATAGAACGGGCGTGTGCTTGTGTGGAAGAAAAGGGTTTGGGATTCTTGTGATTCTGAGAGGAGCTAGGTTTAATTGTCGAGTGGTCTCTCCTCACGTATCTTGGCTACCAATACTCGGCCACCGTCAGGTTCTACACACTTGATCAGTAAAAGAGAAGAACACGGCTTGGACCTCCATAAACCCCCTCTTCACAACCAATATCATAACGTCTCCATCTTCAACAAATAATACCTTCTTTTATCTTTTATCATCTTCTCTATCTCACGCCTGGATATGGCATTTCTTTCACGCCAAGCAATTGAGCCAAATTTTTTTAATCAAAGGACGTATTCTGTATTCAACAATCATGACCTCACACTAAAATGGTCTCACTACTCCACCTCTAACATACTTTGCCCCATCCATTTTAACAAGGCAATAAAAAGATAACTACATTTTACTTCAACAATCTCATTTTAATATCAATAACAAAGAATGAAGTAATTGCTATATGGCGCTTTAATACAGACGTTAATAACCCTTTTACCCAATACATAAAAAACTTTAATTCATTTACACACACACATTATATTTATATAATATGTAGATATATCTATCTTATGAGACCATATCAGAGATTTTGTCGATCCAGACTTTTCGAACCTCTTGCAATAACCATTTTCAAGGGAATTGCACTCGATAAAAGTCGTCGTCTCCTTCGGAAGATCTAGATATATTAGGATGTACCAATATTAATTTAATTTCAATTTAAGAAGGGAGACGGAATAGAGAAAAATACACTCCAGCACGGGGATTTTAACCACTATCCTTTGGTTATCGCGTCCAATACTCTATCAATTAAACTACACCAGTGAATATTTTTTCTCTGTTCATTCTAAAGTAATATCCCTGCGTTAATAGCGAAATTGTTCTCAAATTGACTAGAGGGCTATTATATAGCACTTGATATAGAAAAAAATGTTTTTCCTAGAATATCATAATAACAAGAACAGGTAGTTAAATATAAACATATCATCCTATTTAATATGTTTGGTCCTTTTTACCTTTTTTAATTAAATTAGATTTTTTTTTTTTTTTAATTTAATTAAAAAAAGTTTCTTCAAATGCTAAATTCGTTAGTTTATATTAATTTTTTCTTTATGGTCTTCTCTTACTGGTAAAAATAATTAAATAAATGTATTAGAGTTTCTTGGAAGAGTGAATCGAGGAATGAGATGATACAGCAGAGCAAAGTCTTTCTCCAACTAAAGCTCATTAACTGACCAGCTGATCTAAGTAGGAGGAACATATTCCACAAAGAGTGGCAACAATAGGCACAACCGCTTCTCACGAAGCTATTATTGGTTTAAGGTGTTTGGAGACCTAGACATCCGAAATGCCTCTTTAACCATATTCACAGTGTGTAACAGCCAAGGAGTACAGAATCTGGCCACCCCCTGGATTCAGTCCGCCGAATTTTTATTTGAACCCTCAAATAAAAATTCTTCTAGATTATCACCAATATTTATAATTATGTGTAAGAAAAATGTATACTTCTGCTATAGTTTTATTTGTGAGTACAATAATCAATAATAAGAAAAAAGGAAAAATGAGCATTGTAGCAAATACGCAGTTACAAAACTGATAGGCTGACTTTCATAGGAGGTAGTCTGGAACATTTTTCTTTTCTTCTGAGTTCTCTCCTACCCATCAAGCACATAACTCTTAAGTGAGTACACATGATAATGATGTTTTATGCTTCATTCAGAATCTGGCCAAGTGTTAAGCAATAAAAATAAAAGAGCAGTTTTGTACATAACAGTAGGAGTGAAGTATGGAAAGAGTAACTTAGCCACAATGTAGATATCACTACTTTGATAGGATGATTATTTTGGTAGGGGGGACTGGAACTTAGCCCTTTTTCCACGGTTAGGTTTTTTGTTGGGATATCATTTCTTTTTGCTGGTTTCAGCATCTAAGGCGTCGTCTTGGTTTTTCACGAGGCATTGGAGGGAGCAAGGACACTGTATTTTCCCCATTATATACATCGAACCGACGGATAACACGGGTGTAAAGTATCAAATATGATATTATTATAATGATGTTTTTATAATTATATTTATATATGATATCAAGTAAAGATTCACAAATGCTTGCTGGAACATGGCCTGGTAGAATATCAATAATAAATAATCCAAATTTAGACAAATAATAATTGTAATAAATAATTGTGCTGTTGAAGCGGTATAAAAAAAAAATATAGGGTTTGTTAATCTTTTCATATTAAATCCAGCAAGCTATATTTATAAGAGAGTACTAGAGATAATAAAATGTGTTGTAAATGCTTTATGGTTTAGAAAAGGGGATTTGAAGCACAATGTGTTTAATTCGGATGTATATTATAAGCCTTTAATTGTTCCTACAATAGACATATACAAAGTGAAAACATGAATGATAAATTTATACAGTAAATAAAGGGGTATGTTATTCATTTTAACTGAAATGTGGGCAGAAAAAATAATATGAAGAATATTTCCACAGATTGATTTGTAGCTTCCTGAATCAGCATCATAACTTCCCCCAAGAGAAAAATAATTCATAAACAAACAGCTATTTTCTTGTTTACATAAAGGCTGCTTTTTGGCTTTATGTAAATCCTCTTCACGGAGTAGCCCTGCGTAATACATCCTGCTGCTAACATTTTTAGACGACTTTGATAAAACAACTTTCATTGCTAGAGGTCGGAAAATAACAAATAATAAATAAAAGTTTAGAATTTATAATACCGCTAAGCAAACTTTTTTCAATATCTATTTCAAACAATTGGAGCATAAAGTATAATTATTAAAATATCTGCATATTATTGACACAATTTCTGGACGAATCACGTAAGATACATTTCAAAATATGATACCATATTCCTTGGTGTTTTAAATATGATTTTTTAACTTAAAAAATCGTTATTATTAAAATAAATTCGGTTTGTTTCTAAAGTAAAGAGATAGAAATTGAGTCAGCTTTAAAAAATACAGAATATATTCAGTTTTTAAATAGACAGAATATGTCGTGTGAGTTTAAAAAACATTTTTTTCTTTATTTATAATTATTGCTGCTCAAATAATAATGTTTTAATTTTCTAAGGTAACCATATTTTAATTTTTTTAAATATTTGTTTTACGATATATAATTGGAAGGAAGGGTCGGATGAGTTAGCTTAGTGCTTCAAGTTCATGTGGATGAGTGAAGAAGATTGGTTTCATCAGGGAAGAAATTCTTTAGTTAGTTGGAGTCAGGCTTCACAGATAGCAGCACTTGTCAAGCGCTCTCTCTAAATACCTGTTCCTTCTGCAAACACAGTTCATAATTCAATTCTTCAAATATGCATCATTGCCGTAAATATTATTTCTTTCACAGTTTAATGTCTACTACGATTTGCATTTAAATGATTTCGTACTTAACACTACAGTAATTGAAAATGTATCAATGTAAATGTATTAATTTTTTTTTACATTTGTATTCTCATTTCTATACGAGTCTAGTAATTAATATATTATATGATAGAATATAGTAATGACAGTTTATATTATTCCTTTAAGATGACCTCCTAACTTAATATTATAATTTATCTCCTATGACTAATATTATAATGCTGATTTTGAAATAAAATAGATAATGTATTATAAGGAAGAAATAATAAAATCACATGTATCTACTAGCCATTAAATGGTATTTCAACTTACTTGTAAATGTATTTGAGCACTTATGTAAATCACAACAGTATTTACGACAAAGACCTTTTACAAATTTATTGGGCTATAAATGTGCAATTATTATACCATTAAAAATTAGAAAGAGATTTTAGAAGAGATGGATTCTTGTTTAAGTTATAAGTTATAACTAACAGATCAGGAATAAAAGATGGAAGTACATCCACATCGCAAATGTATTCTTGATCCGATCATACTTTTACAACATTCAAATTTATAGTAGGTACAGAACGTTTCAAGTGAATTTAAAAATGTATCTACCGCATATTATATATTATTATATCATATTTACTCATTTCATAGCGAATTATAATATTTACTCAAAGATATAAGGTACAAGACTATTATTCTCCAATAAATAACGGGTCATAGTAGTTTGAAAAATATGTAAAAAAGTATGCAAGAAAATTAAATAACGCAAAATTTTGTATCTTACATTCTTATGCACTAAGTTAATACACAACTTAATGCAATAAGTAGATAATAATTATACTCAAAAACTATAATATATAATTTAAGAATAGTCTGCCAATTTGTGTGATACATTTAGCTTCCTCGTATTCTATTGTTAATCGAATGTTCTCGTGAGATTTGTATCTGTTTCAATTCTCAGTGGGGCCACACTTATTTTTTAACATTATTATATTTGCGCAGATGAATAAAATTATGATGGTACCTTCTGTGGAATAATTCGACAAACCATCCAAAGTTCTTTTAAATCGGATGAGTACTTTTACAGTTATATCTGTCTAAAAAAAGTTTATGCGTATGTGATGAAATAGGAATGGGTGCAGAAATAATGAAATTAATATATGATCAACAGTGAATTAGTTTTAACCTACCATCGTAATTCCATCGAAATCAAAACTATTAGATTTTAAATAATATGGTGTTCTACAAAACATTGAATGACAGACCCACATACTGACAGTCCATCAAGAGGCGAAAAAAGTTTTTTGATAACTGAAACGGATTTAAATATCTGAATATTTCAATTCGGAAATATAAAACAATTATCTTCAGAATGATCTCAATGCCTCGGTAACCTGTGAAACCAAAATATGGATAGTGACTTATTTCCAAGTTTTTTTGTTTACCTCAAAATGTTAATTAACTGATTTTACCATCCTTCTCTGTAAGACACGTGCATTAATTTTACAATCACAAAGAATTTCGCAAAACAATTATTGAACACACATATAGGGTGCACCTTGTCAATGACATTTTAAACATAAGAGCTAGCATCTCTGTGAAATACAGATAATGATACTGATCGTTTCATGTCGTTATCGAACCACCAATATCTCCTTTGAGAGTAAACGTGATGCCGACAATCGCTGTTGTGTCATCTCCAGGATCAAACTGTTTATTATAATTTCGAACCAATTTGCATTAGACACGGCTTGATACTGCATGCAAGTACTTAGCGGAAATAATATGATTGTGACTGTGGAACGGAAAGGAATAAAAGATTTTATATTGTAGTCGACGTATATACTTTGGGGTTGGCTCTTTCCACCCCTTGGTATGTAGCTGCCTCTCGCAGGCCTAATTCTCTATCGGACATTGTCATCTACAACCTCAAACTTCCTGTACTGGTTTGTATTTAAAGTTTGTTCTTTTGAAAGCACATTGTAATAATGTCCATATTACAAAAATTATTTTTTAAAAATACCAGTGATATCCGGTTTACTTCTATTACTTAACACAGAAAATTGATAGATAACATTATACTCACAAGGATGTTACAGATTCTTATAATATATAATAAGAAATTGTCAAATTATATATAGTCTAGCACTGAGAACTTTATATAAAAATAAAACAAAAATATACCATGATAACGTGACATATAATTTTTGAATATATAATTAGAAATCGTAAAATTATAATCACGTCTTGCACTGAGAACTTTATATAAATATACAAATAAAATACTGTAATAACGAAAAAAAAAAACATATAGAATAACAATTTATATTCAAGCCAAGTAAGTGTAGTCACTGGACTGCTTCTTCTTCATGTTACTCCCTCCATGCAAACTATAAAAACATTATCACTTGTTGCAATGTAAATTTGTAGTTTTTTTTTTTTTTAAATATTTTATTGATTAACACCAATAAAATATTAAAAAAAAGAAAAAAAAAAAAAAAAAGAAGAATAATAATACGGATTTCATATTATTAACCTAATTTCATTTTTATTTTATATTTAATAAAGTAGAAACGTATCGTGAGTTTTAAATATAATATTATTTTATTTATTTTTTGTAATGAGTATAAATAAAGCACATTAGAAAAGCATTATTATATTAAAAACATTTTAAACGAAAGTAATTTCATAAATATTTTGGTAAAAAAGCATTTATGCCAGAATACCAGGTATATATTACATTTATTATAAAAGTAATAAATTATTGATATTGAAACTAAAGTGTTCCAACCACACTTTATAAGGAAAATATTGTGTGCAATAATTCGTTTTAAATAATTTGTAAACCCCAGAGAAAATTAATACAAAGTTATAGACTATTTGTTTCTTTTCAACTTTCTTAACCTGCAATTAACTTGTTATTATAAAATAAATTATTTATACTGCAGAATTTAACTGGATTGATTACAAATTAAAGTTTTGTAGCAAACTTTTAAGTCAGACTTTTCTGAATATTTATCATAAATAATTAATTATGCCCTTTGAGAAAAGTACTAATTTTAATTAGTTATTTAAGAGAGAGACAAAAGTTTTTTCTCACTTTTTGTTGGTTTTGTGAAATTAGTTATAACAGTAGTTAAAAATTAATAAAAACTAATATAATTAAAAAATATAAGCTATTCTTGAATATTATGTAAATTATATTCTAATGTATATGTTATAATTTTTTCTTTACAAAATAAATATAATTAATTTTATAAATATAAATTGCTAATAGAAAATTAAAGATACCATTTTTATTTATGCATGATTTTTGTCTTAGTTAAATAAATTTTAGTAGAATAAGAAATTTTTACATTTGTTCTTTATCAATGATTCATACAATGTAATTTCTTAAATTTTCTATAGTTTCTTCAAATTACTTACTAAACGAACTTACAAGGTTATCACAATTATTATTTTGTCATTTAATTTATGCCCTAAAATTATTATGAAACATGTAATAAACAGCTTAATTTAATAATTAGATACTGTACTTATTATTCTAAGTAATTATTGTTGAATTGCCAAATGCTTCAGAATAAAAATCATCAGGCCAAATATTGCTCAGAATAAATGTGTAAACGATGGAGAGGAAAGAACTCCTAGAGATTTAATTAGGAAGAAAGTAAGGCAATTACGGAATTTTAAAATATCTTGGGTTCAAAAGATAGGTACGACATCCGTGATAATGCTACTTCCCCAATAACTCTGAAAACACGAGAGATATGTTACTACTCGAAAAGTTTATGACAATTTTGAATTAAATAAAAATCTAACCACTACCGGTGCACTCCCGGGCTCCAGACGGTGTTACGTGCCATAAGGAACTTTGTTCCAAAAAATTAAACAAACACCTGCTGCACTTTTTAAATATAAATAAATAAAGTTAGATATTATTTGATTTGAATTGTATAACTATTATAATATTATAATGAGAATGTTTTGTTCGAATTTGACGCACCGATTTTTATTGCATAGGAAAAGTTATAAGATTGTGAGATCACCAGCCTTAATAAAATTAGATCAAGAGAATACAAAAATCCAGTTTCATAGTTAATTTGAATTATTGAAAACGAAACAGTCGGAAACGTGTGATAATCAAGTTACACGATATAATTTCGCTGGGAAGGCCGTCTGAGCGGCGGGAGGTAAAAGGCCCGACAAAGGAGTGGCTCATTCACCGAATCCGATATACAATGAAAGCGATTCCGGAGCATTTCGAATCAGTCCGTGTTTCCCGCTTCGTTGGACCGTGCTCTGCTTACTTCGGGGGAAAACTCTCTTCTTCAATATTTTATATGAATAGAAAAAAAAGAATCTCCAGGCGAGGGGGAGTAGATGTCCGGAGCTCGGCAGGTCGGCGGAGGTCAGTTATAGAAGGTAGAACTAAAGATTGCGCCGTCAAAGCGAGACTGAGGTAGGAACGGAGTCGTGGCTGACTAGGAGGGACTGAGAAGAAACCATCAGAGGATGTAGTGTGACATCAGTAATTGTAGAGTGAACCGAGGCTCAGGAATGAGAGATCACGCGGTCCCACAGCACTGCAACACAACTTCTATGCGTACATCCTTCTCTTACAGCTATCATGCCTTTCATCGACCTTCTTACTAGACAGAAAATATTATCATTAACTGTGAGATTTAACAACAACCATATCCTTACAAACAATTACCTCTTCCTTAATGCAGTACCTAAATCAAAGGTATTCTAAATGATATTCAAGGTAACAATTCACATTTAGGTAAAAAAGAAAAAAAAAGATATTTATTATAATAATTTTCATTTTAAATGTCTCATTTTGCATACATTTTTTACTCACTCGTTGATTTTTCTCATCATATTAATTGAGAAATCTAAAAATTTAAGTGTTTTCACTTATAAAACTGTACGCATCTAGTGCGGAAAATACATTTTGCATGCGAGTGTGGAGTTTACACCCGAACGACAGCTTGGGTAGTAAAACCACACGAGCTAAGCAAAATGCAGTTTTCACACGAGATGCTTACCGTACTTTATCTACGATAGTTGGATTTTAATAGTAAATACAGAAATAAATATTAAATAAACTTCCTGTATGTAAGTTCGTATTTCTCTTTTGATAAAGATGACATTAATTCATTAGTTGTATTTTGTGCCGAATTAATTATTTCGGGAGGCGCGTATTATTCTCCTCTTTTTCATCATAATGACATAAATCAATCATTGTTTTTCACTAAAAACTCGATATAAATAGTTGATTTAATTAAACAAATAGCTAATTAGTTTTGTTAACTGTAAAGAAACTCGCTAATCGTGCGTTAAGGTGGAGGATCCTTCTTTTTTTGCCGTACTAGGGCGGAAAAAAGAGGAATTATAAAAATAAATATGCGAATGCGCAATGAATATAAGTACGTAAAGAATCACTTTCTACTCATCTAAACAGAGATACATTGTTTATATCAATCGTAGATAAAGTATATTTTACAATCAAGAGAAAGGGTAATGTGTTTATAGTAAAGATGTAATATTGCTTGACAAATACAACAGCCCTTGGAAGGCCTAGACTAGCTAAATACTTATAAAACTATGATATTCTGAAATGGTTGTCACGGGCAAGTGCGCTCCACTTGTAGTGAAAACATTTCAGATGCCATACACAACCAGTTACCTCTTGAAAAATATAGATGTGTAAAATTAAGAAGAATATTTCCACTAAATTTCATTAGAACTTAATCATACGGGCAGTAGCCCGTAGTCAAGCATTAGCTTGATTGTTACTGAACTACAATATTATATGCTAGATAGAAACTTTTATCAACAAATTTTATTACATAATATAATCTCAGTATTATTAAGTCATAAATCAGTAAATCAACAAACAACATAAACACGAACACCATTAAATATGTATTTATTTATATTTAAAAAAAAAAAAAAAAAAAAAAAAAAAAGAAGAAAAGTTTGTGGACATCAACGATTATTACAGCCTCAAAGACAAACAGAATTATTTAAATGAATCATATTATAGTAAATCTAAAAATGATGGATAACTTTAAAATTCTATTAATATATATTTTATGTATGTAGCTATAAATATTGTTTGGTATCTCATTATAATAATGTTAATTTAAAAAAAAATATTATGATAGTAAATAAAATCATGTTTAGTTAATGAATACATGAAGTAATATTTTGATTTTATAAAAATAAAAAAACTGTAGATTTTATTTATTAGTTTTAAGCTTAATCGAAATAACATCTGCCGGTAAGAAAAAAATGATAAATGAGAATTATTTAACAGCAAAAAAATAAGATATAGAAAAAAAAATTGTTTGTTTTTCCCTAACAACCCTCGAGAAGCTTTGGATTCTTAAGACAAAAAATTATAACCTTAATTACAAGTTGTAACGTAATAATTACGAAGGATATTTTTAAAGGGAGCTAAAAAAGGAGGGTTAGGAGTTTTTTTGGGTGTCTTGTAATAATTCATAAGAAATTAAAGAAGCATCGTGATAGCAGTAGCCTTGAGGCTTTATTTTAGTATCATCTAACATAACTTAATAGCTTATAATTGAGTTCATATATACTTCAGTTCCTTTTTCTGATTAATTACTTTATTTTAAGTTAATTCGAAAGAGCTTTCACCGGTCATTTATAAAACAAATATATTAATGTAACAACTTTATTAGGGTTTTTATTATTAATTGTAAATGGACCATTTATTAAGAAAGAAACAAAATTAATCATAATTTACTAATGAAAATTATTTGAAATATAATGTAGGAGTGTTTTTAAGTTTTGATATACTTGCAATTAGTAATATGGACATTTATTTTTAGAAGAAATTCTAATTTCTTCAATGAGTTCTCAAACTGAAGTTAATATATATTTATTTAATTGTATTTAGTTATTTTATAATGTTTTTATTAGCTTACTTTCTTGTTCGTTTGTTTGTCCAGTACAAATCTTATAATCGATTTTTAACTAACTTCCCGAGTAGCTAGACTTTTGAAACTTTTAGAATAGCTCAGAACACGATGACAACGCATTATTTTAATACTTTTAGCCATCTTTCAGCAGAATTTAATTCGTTTTCAGCAAATTTTGGTGTATGGTAAGTTAGTTCGGAAACAATCCGCAAGTTATTTTATTTGTTTTGACATATCCCCTATTTACGATCTTCATTTTGACGGGTTTCAAATTTATGATTTCTAGCAGAAAATTTAAAAACGTAGTATATAAAAAGTTCTTTTTATCTTGTAATTATTTAATTTTTTTTAAAAAAAATATCCCTTTCCAAACAAGGGACTAGGGCAAGATCATTCCTTTCTTTGGTTCCCATTTTTACTCGCGACAGTCGCCCCTAGAAAATAGAGCATGTTGTATCACTGATATTAACAGCTAATTTATCACTTGATAGTCACTGATATTTACTAGTATGTGGGATGATTCTCATTGAATATAGAATTCCCGCAACCAAACAATATCACGACTGAAAATCCCAAATTCTTAGTCGCCCTAAGGGTTTGGAATACATATGGTTTATGCATGCATTGAAATGTGTGTAATCTTTTAAAAATGCTTTTAGTTCACACTGGTTTAGACCCCATTTTGGTAACCAGTGAACTAATATTTTAATAACTGTCTATATTAGGTTGATGAAAAAGATACACATTACAGCAGTTAAACTGTCAGTCAAATTATTAAACTGTTATTACTATAGGTTAAATGAATCCCTCAAATATTATATCCTCCCCTATTTTTACTTTATAATGTCCGGACGAAGGTTTTATGATACAAGAAGAATTTTATTTTCATATACTCTTATTCTACATTTGTGTTAATCTATCTAGTTTGATATTCTTACGCACTTATTAAACATGCAACTAATTTCATAGGATAGAATAATGAAGTACATAATATAATCTTTCTATAATGCAGCATTTGAAAATACAAGAACTACTTGGCATATTATTTTTATTTTCTCTAATTATGACATGGAATCCTTAGTAAATAATCATAATTGTTCTTCTTTATACTTAAGAAATTATAGTTTTCAATTAAAGTTTACTGTTAAGTGGAGTTACACTTAACCAGCTGTCGACCACTTTCAACAAACCCTCCAAATCTCTTCAAACTGGGATGAGTGCATTTGAAGATGTAGGTGATAATAAAACAAAGTTGTTATTTCGATTCCCTTTTGGGTCACACTGAATATTATTTAACATTAAATGTGTATATACGGTTAAAATTAATAAGGGACCAACTGTGGGCAATCTAGGCGGACAGACATACAAGTCCAAACATGTTTCCTGATGTCTTTCACGGAGTTTTGACCAAGAATGTTTGAGTTTAGAGACATAAAATAATTCCGTTCTGAGAATGAACACAATCCTTCCTTTGCCTTTGGTTAGCTCAGAAGCAAAATAATTATTTTTAGGTAAATCACTCTAAATTTAGAGGATAATTATCTTCCATCATGGTTTTTTATATTGTTAAACTAAAAGAATTCTATATTCTTATTCCTGAATTCTATAATATTATTCCTCTAAAAATATTATTTTACTTTTATATATTTAATGCCTGTTTAGAAGTTCAAAGTAGGAAGTCAATTTTTCGTGGTCTGTGAAGTTCCAGCAATTAGGACTTTTTGAATAACTATATAACTGCCGTACTACCGAGTTAGTTGAAAAAAGATACTTCTTTTGTCAAATGACTACAGCGCTTATTTATGATTTATGAGTAAAGTCATGGTGATATCCAATTAGTCTCTAGTGTATTAAGGAATCTAAAGAGGCAACTTGTACAACGGAAGTCACAGTATAATGGCAGGTGTTAAAGGTTTCGATGCATTCATTATAAAAAACAGAAAAATCAAGTGATGACCTCAGAGGCATTAATTACTTTAAAATATAAGAAGAAAGTAAATATAGCACTTTAAACTCGTTTGTTTTGTTTTCAATGAAGTTTTGTCTCTGCATTAGAATATAAATAAGCATTATTAGATTTAATGTTCTTTTCATAGATACCCGAGAAAGAAGTGAAAATTATTTTGTTAATTAATTATAAAAAGGAATTAGAATATCTAAAAAAGGGAGTGGACAATATTCCAGAGCAATAATTTGATTAATATAGAGTTTAAAAAGCAAATATTGCACAATGACTAGACAATAAAAAGTGTTACATTAGAACTACTTGTTTTATTTGAATTAAACAAGTTACATTTAGAAAGCAATGCTTAAAAGTACTTTAATCTGTATATTACTTTCTTAATAGATACCAAAAGAACCCAATTTCATTAAACTTTTCTTTTACTCCTCTACATATTATACAGTTATTATCTTAAGTTGATGATAAGTAGAAAAGCCTAAATGCATTATAATAAAATTAGAGTGAATGCAAGATGAAAGTCAGCCCTTCTCATGTTGTTTATCGATTTTCTGATGAGAGATCGTAACATTCTACACCTTTTCTTTAGTATATTCATATACGGAATATGATCCGACGAACTCCCTCGAATTACACCAATCCGAGAACTTTACCGAAACTTAAAATGGAAGAAGTTTGTCCCGGGGAATGCTGAAGCCTTTCAGGTTATGTCATAACTAGAGGGGTTACGAGTCTAATTTATTAACAATCCTGATTAGTTAACTGCTGGGTAAGTAGTAAGTGAGGGAAGTGTATACCGAAGGCAAGAACTTGCCACTTAGGCAAGTTGACCCCCACGAGTCCTATGAGGCTCGGCTACTTGGGTTTACTCTCCCCTTCCCCCCATCTCTTAATAATTCAGGCCCCAAGAGCTGTCCACTCGGTCTTCATTTACAGAAACCTTGTGCAACTTTAACACGGAACCTAGGCTACTGCACCAGCATACCTAACCTTATGATCAAACGGTTATGTGGTTCTAGAATCATGATTGGATTCGGACCGGGGTTCTCCACCTCGATAACCAATATGGTTTCAGCACACCTCTTCGCACACAACTCTCCTACTTACTTTACTACATAAGTTTGACCACAGGCCTACTTCATTATTTACTAAGGTAAAAGGATATAGATAGTAACATTCCTTATCCATAATGCCAAGGCATAAGTGGAATCTAAAATATAAATGAATAATATACTTTAGGTTTTCCTTTTACTTATAATAATTGTTAATTATATTTTTTGTATACATATATATATAGATAGATACACAAAAAATATAATAAACAATATTATTATAAGTAAATGTGTGTAGTTTATGTATGTTTGTGAGTAGATAAGCAATGCAACAAGTATATAATATAAATATGATAATTTTACACAGGATATAATCGTCGACTAATTAATTTTATGTGCAGAAGGATAAGTGAGTAATATTTATATCCACTGAATAATTAAATATAAAAAAAAACTAAAATTAACAATTTTAAAAAAATAACAATTTTATAGGTATTACAACATTGATATAGGAATACGAACACAATTGACTCGATGATAAAAGATAGACCGTAGGATTCTTAAAGTTTCATAAAATATACTATTGTGGTTATTTCATTCTTAGTGATAAATATAAATATAGTTTACCCAAGTTTAGGATTTATATGATTTCCCATGTAGACGTGAAATAAATTATTGGATCACTGTGGGATCTCTTACTAGATTTTTTTGTTTCTTCCTAAGACTACAATGGAAGCAGAACACTATTTTGAAAGCACGTTAGTCGAGGTAAAATGGGTTTACTTTACACCAAATAGAAACGTTTTTATATTGATTTATAAAGGGAATTTTATTTCTAACGTACAATGTACAAGGATACATTCAATGCTATGTTAAAAGTAACATTTTCTGCTATTGTAACTTTTTTTCTTTTACAAATGATACCCTTACAAGGGATTTAAAGTATATTATGAAAGGAAACACTCGACGAATCTCAAGTACTAATTGTAGTTGAATCAACAGAGGGGGTTGGATTAAACTTATAAAAAAGGGAATCCAACGTTGGAGGTCTAAGGATTTATAATAATAACTGTGCCCTTTCTAAGATTCTGTACCCAGGTATATGAGTTTTTAAAGGTATAACTCTAGAAGGAACCTTTGTAGATAGATTTGTGGGGAGCTTCAAGTATCTGTTGGGCCCCTTAGGGCTTGCAGGTGATAGCCCCCCTCGAAGAATTAATATTATAATGTACATAGCAATAAGGGCGAATCGCCCGGGGCACCGCTCGCCTCAAAAGGACCGCTGGGCAAACAAACACTGTTCAGGGGTCCAAGACAAACCAAGCTGAGCTTCTTTGATTCTCAAGATACTCCTCAGGCAACTTGCCTTCAAATCTTCAAATTTGCTACTTATTCAACATTAGGATATTGTTTCAACGCAATCTAAGATAGAATGTACACAGATAGAATTATTACAAACGGATCTTTAAATATTTAGCGCAGTATAAATATCTTATGCAGTTTATAAGATTATCTTTATAATTTTAAAGAACTCTGAGAGTATAAGAGATGTATATAATAGTCTACCAATTAAGATGACACATATGTAGTAGTCAATGACAGAAACAGGACCAAATATATGTTTTCTGATGTCTGAAACGGAGTTCTAGCTTAAAATTTTTAGAAATCAGATGATCTTCGTAAGCTCGGGAATATAATGTGAAAAATAGATTTATGTCCAGGAATTTTTTAAAACATCAATAAAATTCGTTAATAAGCTTTTTCTCAATTTTTACGATACTTTCGGTTACCCCTGTAGCATTACATAGACTGCCAATTATTGTGGGACATAGCTTCCTCGGGTCCTAGTTCGTATACTTGAATGTTTTTATACTTTTACAACCTATTATTGTAAAATTAATTTAATTTTCCACAGTTTTTTTTAAATCTATCAAAATTGTTTTTATTTTTACATTAATTTAAAAATCAATTTAGCAAAATTTGAAGAGTGCAGACGGTTGAAATTAAGCTTGGGCTATCTGCGGGCTACTTTCAATAAACCATCCAAATTTCATAAGAATCAGATAAGTACTATTGAAGATAATGGTGTGAATTAAATGTGTGTTTGTGCGCATGTGAAAGAGAAACAAATGGGCGTAGAAGGTGGAAACGTTTATGGGACCAACAATAGGCTAATTATGACCCACCCCCAAATTTCAAT
Source organism: Gerris lacustris (assembly GCA_951217055.1). NCBI lineage: Eukaryota > Metazoa > Arthropoda > Insecta > Hemiptera > Gerridae > Gerris > Gerris lacustris. The sequence goes on along the minus strand of OX578276.1, from coordinate 58,816,915 downwards.
ATAATCTGAGGAGTAATTTTTAAGTTGTTTAAGTGTTGGTTCTCAAAAATTGAGCCACAGACCGACAGAGAGGCACGGAACCAAAAATTGTCCCAGATGTCTGAAAAGGATTTTTGTAATCAGAGACTTAAACATAATCTTTCTTCGAAACGATCACATAGCTTCTGTTACTTTCGGTAAGCTCGAACGCAATATTATACTACATTATATAGATTTTATTATAGCGTTTCAAAGAAGTGGTGATAATTAGTTAGTTTAAAGGGCATTGTTTGAATAATTAAGTATACGCAACCTTAAAACAAAATGGTTGTTAATAAAGAAAATATTATAAGTTGCTTCTGTTATAAAAGGAAGCTTCCTTAAAAATATCAAGATTGTAGTATAATTAGGTCTGCAAATATGTCATGAAAAATGGCCGCCTTTTTTAATCATAACGGCGAATAGTAAAAAGATTTCTCAGCGAGCTCTTAGGAGCTAAGTTGAGCCTACTAAATTCTACGGTCATAGGTCTTGTGGTTTTAGAGATATCGTGATGATTCTAGAGTGAGTTATATTTGGATTGTATATTATATAGATATAAGGAATGTGGTAAACACAATTGTAGGAAAGATATTATTTAATAATATAAAATCACATTATTTAAAAATAATTCGAAAATAAAGTACATTGTTATTTTTAATAGTACATTACGCGTCGAGTGCGGAAAGTAGCATTTTTGCATGCGAGTGTGGAGTTTGCACCCGAGCGACAGCGAGGGTGGTAAAACCACACGAGCAATGCAAAATGCCGTTTTCGCACGAGTTGCGTACCGTACTTTATCTACGATTGTTAGATTTAAATAATAAATACAGAAAAAAATACACTTGCTGTATGTAAGTTCGTATCTCTCTCTTGATAAAGATGGCATTAACTCATTAATTGTATTTTTTGCCGAATTAATTATTTCTGGAGGAGTATTATTCTCTACATTTTCGTCAAAGTCACTTGATTCACTCATTGTTTTTCACTAAAAACTCGATATAAACAGTTACTTTAATAAAAGAACACCAAATTAGTTTTGTTAAATGTAAACAAACTCTAAAGAAAGCTAAAGAATTCCTCTTCTTTACCGCACTAGTGTGGTAAAGAAGAGGAATTATTCAGAACTATGAGACGCGCATGCGTAATGAATACAAGTACGTAAAGAATCACTTTCTACGCATCTAAACAAAGATATAATGTTTATATTTCGTATCAATCGTAGATAAAATTATTTTACTTTCAGTGAAAGAGAAAGTGCAATATTAGCCGAAATTTCTATTTTTATTAAGTCGATATAAATCATCCTTGTACTGTATTATTATCGGGCTATTCTGATAAGAGTAATTGTAAGCTGTAGTAACGGTACGGGCCGGTAAATTGAAATATTTCATGAGTGCGTGATTTAACCAACATTGGATCGTATAATTTCTGGCGTGTAGCTTTTGTCAGAATAACTAAGGTGAACTCTAAGTTCATTTTAATGATTATGGCTATATATTAATGATTACTCTTTTTAATTGATTTCGTATTTATTTAAACATTTAAATTTATTAATTTGCAAACATTTTGTTCATAGATTAGTACGGCAACAAACACAGTATAAAAACAAACTCACCTGTGTCTTTACATATAAAAAATGGAAAATAAATTTTTGAATTTCATGTTATATTCCCATTAGGTTTATTTTATTTTTGCACCAAAACTATCATTTTCTACCTACGTATTGAAGTAATTTAGTTCAATATACATTCTAATTACTAATAAAATATTTCATTCACAGATGTTATGAAATAATTGCGAGGTAGGCCAGTTTGACACTGGGCATCGTTTGTCGCCATCGATAGCGGCAGTGAGCGTTTTTTTAAATATGTCGAAGACCAAAATGTATAGCGCACGATGAGAGCTTTCACACACAGAAACGTCGCCGTCGATCGTGACAGCGACCAAAATCACCCAATGAGTGTAACCGCCCTTCAAAGTCAAACAATGATGATTTTTCGAGCTCAACAATTCTACTATTGCTAATTTCTATCAAAATAATTATAACTAATACATATTTATCCATTAATTACTGTCATCTTTATCTTACATAGGAGAACCAAACTTGAAACAAGGTTATAGACTAAAAATTTTGAACTAAGTGTATTTACAATGGAATCCAGAAAAAGAAAATGTTTCTTTTACACATCACTCATTTACCTGATGTAATCATCAGTTGGGAACATGTCTAAACCTGTCTGGCCCCCCCCCCCATATAACATGTCTATGTTGAACTCACCTTAATATAATATGTCGAGGTTTTGACCTTGTTGTCAGGCGGAGTTGAAAGGGCGCTACACTAAAGAATAACAGAGCTAAATAATAATAGTCGTACTATATAACGCTCCTCCACTCATTAAACCCTGTAGACCGGGACCCGTACTTCAAAATTAAGTATAAAATGGTGCCATATCACGACCATGGTGCAAATTATAAATCATCTATTCACATATTACAAAGCGATTTGGAATATAGTTTATTTTATTACCAAATGTCTTCTGGAAGCGAATTTATTTTATTACTACATGCTAAAAGATATAGATTTAATTAGTACAAAAAAGTGTATAGTAAACCTTAAAATTGTAAATTAGTGTAAATTTAATATTTAATTGGTTGGTTGAAAGTAGTAACATTTATTAAAAAATAACTACCTACTTTAGGGATTTATTTTTAGTTAAAATATGCCTAATCGTACCTTAAAAGGGTGAAAGTAAAGACTGTTGTGTTACAATAAATTTATATATATATATATATATATATATATATATATATATATATATATATATATATATATAAATATATATATAATATACATAATTATTTGTATAAGGAAAATGAATTAAAATATATATAGATATAACATTTTAAAATTTTTGGAAATTATTTATAATTTTACTACGAAATTAGCTATTACTTTAGTTTGGTAAAATTTAGTTATATGTATATATATTTTTTTTTATACACGTTCTTAGAAATTATGTATACAGAGGGAAATATACTACTATACTACATCAGGAAATTATATTAAGAGGTAAAACGAAAAGTATTTTATACCACGTGTTGCGTTAGACGTTTGTAGGAGTTTTAAGCCTCTAGAATATCATATTGTGCAAAAAGACTTTTTACTTACTCACTGTTGATTAGATTTCCTTTCGATAGACTGGTTAACAGTTGTACATGCTGTGTGTTAAACGGTTTTTCTATCTTTTTAATTTTTCAGATATTTTCACTCGGCTAAGGAGCAATGGAGCGGAGAGGCCGGAGGCTTTGTAAGAAATGAAAATGGTGCGGTGTTGCCTGAGGCAAGATTGTCCCCTGCTTTTCTACAAGAGTGCATCCCTAAGCTCGAGGAAAAGAAAGAAACTATTACTTCCTTTCAACAGATAATCCAGATGGGGTTGAAAGAAGAAAACCTCAGGCAGATTCCCAACCTTCTCTATCTACCTTTATTCTATATAAAACCACAACAGAAACCTTTACTGATTGCTTCTATACACCACAAAGAACATGCATAAAGCTCAAACTGGCTTAAAGAACACTCTACTTTACTCGATAACGAGTCACTCGATTCTATGTAACCATAACAGCTACAAAAATAAACAAAAAATCAGCAAAAAAAAAAAACCTTCAGAAAATAGATGATTGATAGTATTAGAGAAGAGTAAAAAGAAAAAAAATATACCTACTAAACTTTAAAATTACGACGTCATATATAAAACTTATAAGGAATATAAAATCCCAATTTTATCTAGATTACTTATAACACAATAATTTCCTTATATTCAATTTAATGAATTTAGTACAATGCTGCAGGTAAAAATTCAACTCTTTGATTATTATTTTGTGAGCAGATAAGCTAAGAAGAAATTGTTATTTGTAAAAAATCTTATCTCAACAAAATTACTTCTGTAAAAAAATAAGCCAAATCTCGTGTAAAAATCTTTGAGATCATAGGTTTTAGCCAAGTCTCTCCCTGTCCAAGTATGTTCTACTAGGTCTAATTTATCCAGTACAAGTAAGTGATGTTGCTCACAAACCTAAACTTTTTCATCCCAAATCACTCTACACTTTTAAATTTAAAAAACTTTTCTGGCTTGGCAATTACGCAAATCAACAAAATTAAACTAATTATATTAAATAGCTTAGAATTATGACGAGTCAGTCAATAGTTCTTTATATATCAGTGAAAGAATAACTAAACTTTAGGCTCAACAAATATGGGTAGAAGTGTGAAATTTATATTTCTGGTTCAATGGTAATGAACTCTAATTTAAAATTGGTTGTATAGAATCTTTAATAAGAAAATAGAGGGTATAATGTGAATGAGTTGGTTCCAGTAAAGGATGGTACAGCTATGCTCGACTTGGCCATCCTTTTACTCAAAAAATAATTACAATCAAAAACCTGGTTGCAAGGACAATTGCATTAGCAAGTAACGAATACCTAACACAAATTAAAACTAAGGTTTTTTAAAAGTTAATTAATAATTTCTACCCGAAAAACCTTATTCAAAAGCTCTGTTATGAATGCCTAAATAAAAATGCTAAATGCTAACCGACAAGAAGAAACAAATAAAAGTGCAATTAAGAAATTTTCAAGCTTGAACTATGTTAAGGGTCTTTCGGGAGAAATTTCTATCCTCTACCAGGAGTTGGACTGTCAGATAAGCCTTAGTTTCAATTCAATTAAAAAGATGAAAAACAAGCATTACATCAAATTGAAAGAAAAGCTCAATATAAGTGACCAGGGGGGAGTAGTGTATTAGGTACTATATCAAGATTGCCCCGGAGTATACATTGGTGAAACCAGGCAAACATGGCAAAACAGTATGCAAGCAATGTGTAAGCCAAAGATAAAAAAGAACTGCATAAGCAATCCATGGCAAACAATTGAACCATACATTTAAATTCTTAGACACGAAATTTTATAACAGAAACGAATGATAAATAAAAATGCCATTTTTCAAAACTGGTCTTATTTTCAACTTTTTTTTTTTTTTTTTTTTTTTTGGTTTCTGTATTATTCACCTTAGTTGTATCAATGTGCAAAATCTGTGGAAGATTGAATGACGGGAAGTGGTTGAAAATTGGTGTAATAGGTGTGCGATGAAACTTAAAAAGCAAATAAATTTGAAGCCATTTTTTTTTTTTGGTTTCTGTTTTTTTTTTTTTTTTTTTTTTTTTTTTTTTTTTTTTTTTTTTTTTTTTGACTGGCGGGAAAAGACAACGGCTCCTGCAGGGCAAAAGTTTTATGCCCCAGGGTGTATGAAGCTAAGCTAAGCCACCCTGGAGCCTCGCTATCCTACTCTCGATAACGAGACCTATCGCAGGATCCCGGGATCCCTGAGTGTGGGGATTGAGCTACTTCCCGACTGCTCAGCCGACACCGAGACAGACGCTGGTAGCCCCTACCCCACTAAAATCCCTGCCGGTGAAAAACCCTCCATTTTGGGTACCATACTCTTGAAGGAGCATATGGTACCTCACGCGACTATAATTATAACTACAACTACCAAGAGCTACAACGTCATCATCGTTTCATATGATGATCGTGTGCTCCTGGTTTCCTAGACCTACATTTCCTCTATGCTTCCTGCTCCAGTCAGGAAGAAGAGGCTGAGGATTCATCGATGTCAGTTACTTCTCTGTACGACGATGGCGATAAGAAGAAAGCGCCCCCGAGCGCTCAGCGGCCACCAGCACCCCGAGCCAGAGAGATACCCCGAGGGGGACCCGCCCCCACAGTGGACCCACCGACCCAGCGAGCCGCCCAGAGCTTCCGGCCCCTCTCCCTCCGATAGAAGAAAAACCCTCTCCCGGGGCCCCCTAACGACCGACAGATCCAGCGGAGGCCGCGACACCCCCCGACGCAGCCCCAAAGCCGCAGCACCAGAGGACCTCCTTACACCCAGAGACGCTGTAGATGATGGTGAGTAGAGTACAGAAGAAGGGGGGGGGGTTCTGTATTCTTTACCATAGTTGTTTCTATGTGCATCCAAATTGGGGAAACGGAAATGTGCGATGAAACTTACAAAGCAAAGTAATATAAGACCAGTAAAAATAGATTACTGTTAGAAGCTTTACAGATTTCAAAAACAATAATAACATTAATTTTAGCATTACGCCGGAATACTTCATCAGGTCAAATAAATAGAGTGGATTCACAATTTTATTAATGTTATTAATTTAATTTCAATTATAGTAATAATGCGTGTATAGTTAATAGTTTATTTATTATTATTATATTCCCCAATAAGTGGAGACAATGTTCGTTAAATAATAAAATTAGTTATATTAAATTAGTTAATTGGTCATATTTATTAGGTTATAGTTTACACTATCAAGTAATAGAACCAACAAAAAGCCAAAACAGACTACCAAAACAACTTTAGATATGTTACAAGATTTGACAAAAGGAATAGTGTAGTGGACAAACAAGCAAAAAGAAGGATAAAGCAAATAAAAATATGTGTTTAAACTGGAAATAAGAACTGTACATACTACCTTAAACAATATCTAATAATAAGGGGCCGGTGTAGCCGAGGGGGTAGCGCACTCGACTCTGAAACCAAGGTCAACCCCGGCTGTGAGTTCGAATCCCAGCGGGGTAAGACATGTTTCACACTGATGATCTCATCGATTAGATGAGTAAAGTGGCCGGATAACCCCCGTCCTGTAATAACCCTGGCAGTTGATCGGGACTAAAACCCAAAAGAAAAAAAAAAAAAAAATATCTAATAATTATGAATTATTTTATGATTAAAAAACTTACAATAACCTATATTACATGTAACTAACACCAAATAATGGTTATGTTTATTTGATGTTTTAGGGAAAATTGACGAGAATCACGATTAAAAAAAAAAAAAATTTAATTAAACGAATTTACAACATTTCAATGTTTTGTGATCTTCTAGTCAGTCAGGTTAGAAAATAATTAATTTTTAAATGTATAATAAGTTTTTATAAATGGTGAATGTCTGTATAGGAATTATTATATCTAATAAAATTTGTTAATAGCTTGAGAATGACTTAAGCCGGGTTCCCACGGGGAGTGAAGACTCTAGAGTGGCTCACTGTAGAGTGGACTCGCCCCGTGTGAACGCGTCGCAGTGAACTCTGCTCTGACGTCACCGGGAGTGAGGATAGTTCACTACCGCTCACTCTCCAAATCAAACCTGTTTAATTTTCAGGAGTGAATACTCCTGTCCCCAGCCGTTTCATAGAGGCAAAACTTTGTTTTTTTTATCTCTCCTCCTCCCGCGGCTAAAACCTTTAACCTTTGCTTGTTTTATTATTACTTATTATATATTATACTATATTATATACTATTTTAATTTTATATATTATACTATATTTTTATACTATATTATGCACCATATTATTATACTATATTATGCTATATGTACTATATTACTATATTATATATTATACTATATTTGATGGTGTTGCGCCAAAAGGGCCAATCTGCATTTAATATTTGAATTCTAAAACTTGAAAAGCTATAATGAAAAATTGATATTTGAATGCCTTATTTATATTTTTATTCATTTAAAATATACTTGGATACCTAATTAATAAGTCAAATTAACCAAATTTATTTTATTAATTATAAATAAAAAAACGTGATATTAGTTGCAGATTGGCCCTTGTGGATTTTTTCAGATTGGCCCTTTTGGCGCAACACCATCGATATTATATTTCTTGTTAGTTTGCTTGATATTATACTATATTTAGACTATATTATTATACTATATTATATTTATTGTTAGTTTGCGTGATACTATACTATATTATTATACTATATTATATTTCTTGTTAATATGCGTGATATTATACTATAATCTTCAAGTTGTTTTAAAAGGTAGTAGGTAACTATGTCTGAGCCTTCGGCGTCGGCTCGTATTCTTAAATTGCAAGACGGTGAAACTATGAAGTTTCTAAAGTTGTATTCCAGTGAGTCAGTTTTAAATGATTCGAGCTGTTCAAATTATAAATATAGAGATTTTAGAGAAGCTCGCTTTTGTACGAGAAGCTCGTTCATGGTTGGCTCCCTGGGATAAACTGAGAAGCGTGAGCACTACCCTGTGTGAACTCTCCACTGTTCTCCGCTAGTTTCACTCTTCTTCCCCCTCCAGGCGTGGGTCACAAGAGTCTTTACTCTAGCGTGGCACTGTAGAGTCTTCACTCCCCGTGGGAACCCGGCTTTAAGGAGGGGTCAAAATGTCGCTAAAAAAACATGTCGCTATAAACTCTCAAAAAGAGAGTGTATAATTTTTCCTTAAGACCCAACAGCAATTAAATTAATGTTGTTTATTATAATAAATGCAACATTCTTAAAAATACAGTAATTACTTTACTTGTGCTTTCATAATCTAGCATTCAATAATTATTTTGTTTTTCTAAACTTACTTATCTTTACAATTCTTAATTAATTTTAAACACTCAGGCAGTCTGTTCGTCCCACTTGTAAGTAATAGATAACAAAAGAAAAGAGATGCTTTAGAGTTGAGGTTACAGAGAAAAGTGTTGTAGTAGTTTGTAATCAACGAGAGTATCTTCAGTAGAACGGTCTGACCCTGTTCAAACGTATTCTACGAAAAGAAATAAAATTTTCGAATCTCTATCTAGAGGATAGATTTAAAATTGCCTGGAGGATTGTCCTGGTTGTGGTCATAGCTGGTTTCTGAGCCGGGAGCCCATCACGTATTTACCCTTACGAATCCTCTAACAACCGCATCTCCCTGCCTGTCATAACAGAGCTTATAATCGGATGTCTACGTGATGCCCACACCCGGACCTTATGGTCTAGCCCCAGAACCAACAAGCCATAGGGAAAGACAAATCACCACCTTGTTTGAACTGCATCATCTCAATTACAGTTTTGATCCCAGTCTTTCCACCAGAATGGGCCTTTGAGCATCGGGACATGACTGATGCTTCGCAAGTAATTGGGGTCTTGAAAATAAATAAAAAATAAACTGCCATTTCTTTTATTACAATCGATTGCTTCTTCATTTGTTTTTAGAAATAAAAAATGATGAACAATAAACTAATCATAAAGACAAAAGAAAACAAGGCAACATCACGAAGTTATAAGTAATTGCAAGGTTTAATAATTTATTAATTGTTTGTCCTTAATCATCAAATGATTATCGTTATAAAGCAATAACGACCGTATGTTTCAAATAACTAGCAAAGAGTTTTAAGGTCAATAATAATTCAACAGTTACAATAATTTAAAACAATTTAGACCTAAAAATAATTACATATAATAAAATTTCCATTTCAAAGTAACATATCATAAAATAAATGGAACAAATTTGACTGGAGATTCTTTTAAATATTGAGTACAAAATAAAAAATTTAATTTAAGACGATAACAAATAAAACACGAAATAGTTAATAAAATTGTTGCTCAATACTGTGCAAATGTAATAAGACATTCTTCTTACTTTTAAATTCGTTTAGCGATTAAGCATCCGATCCAATGGAAAATTAAATTTCTTTTACTACGTTCCAGTATTTCCTTTACCTCTCTATAGTTTGCATCCTTCCCTTCTCTATAGTCGCACATATTATATATTTAATTTGCATGTATACATTTGCTTATTTATTTATCTTTTTTTTATACAACAAAGGGTAATTTAAAAATAAATTAACTCAATTTATCTTCAGGCCAAGAAAAGTAGTTACCATAGGAAATCGAATTGCATTGTAAGTAGTTCTCATGCTTGCAACTAGCATGATATCAATAAAAGTGCAACTCTATTACCTTTATTTAATTAAATAAAAAAGCAGTAAAAGAGTGCATAAAATAAAGCGTATACCTTCTTCACATATAAATGCACACAATTAATAAAAATTGTTCAAGCAAAATTATTAAAACTTTGTGTGTAGTGATTTAGTAATGACAAATAATTTCGCAGATTAAATTTACAATGGCCTTGAAGAAAAAGAAGATTATTTTAACCTAACTCATTTAAAATGCAAGTAAACACTCATTTAAATTTAATTTTAATAAATATTCAATTTATTTAACATGTCATAGGTTTAGGTTTTTTCTTTATTTTAAATTCGTATACTTTTATTAAATTATGGTAATGTGTATACTAAATAACGATAAAATTATTCAGGGCAGTAAATTTTATGCACTTATTTTTAAATCAGGAAATTATCCGTACAAAGCTTATTATTTTCTCTTAGTGCGTCCCTATTATTAACTAAACCTACAAATTTCGTCTCATTCCAGAAAAAAAAAAAAAATGTTAATTTGAAAAGTTTCACTTATATTTTATAACAGTATTATAATGTTAATAGTAATCAATTTTAAAGATAAAGTATTTTTAAAAATGATTTTTATTATTAAAAGAAATTATTTGTAAGCAGTTTATTATCGTAGATTTATTGATTACACACCAATTAATATTAGAGTTTCTACGAGCTGAAAATTGAGTACTAAGTGAGGTTTTAAGTGATTAAGCTGGGAATTTCAAGTAATTGAATAATATTTGTGGTTTAAACGGCAAAAAAAAGAAAAAAAAAAACAATACGCGGATTAGAGAACATGAAACACGCGACACATTGCGGCAAAAATGCACGCAACTTCTCCAACCACAACTCAGCTTTGCCTAATACTCAAATGCTTATCAAAGGGAAAAATGAATGGGTTTGGTCATTATTCTAAACATGAAACTTTATTTACATTAAAAAGAAAAATGAATATAAATAGTAAATTATTTAATGTATCACGAATATATTATAATGAAGATGCGGTGTTGTTTTATGTGTCAAATTTTCACGCTATACTTCGAAGATTCTCTCTTATATCAATATAGTATAGCCACTTAGCACATAATAATGTACAGATCATAATTGTCTGCAATTAAGAAAATTATGAGACCTAGTACCAAGTTGTTTACTATGATAACTCTAATGCATTTTGTATTAACGACCTTCGACATTTTATTCATTTAAAAATTTGAAACAAAAGATTTTAACTAGACTCTTAACTTATTTAAACAATTAGGTAAATACAGAGTAATAAATTTCAGCTATCATAATAAACTTTCTTAAATTCTCCTTCTGGGCTAGAAGTATAAAATACCAATTGACACGAGATATATTACTAATTATGTTAATATGCGGATACTGTTATGATGCATGAAACATACTGTCCCTATCACTAAAGCTTGCGAAAATATTGTAATGTTTTTACATCATACTTATGGAAGCCGTGAATGAAGCCCAAAGAATAATATAGTCTAAAACAGCTGGGTGCCAAGTAAAGAAGCCTCCGTCTCAAGAGGTAGCATCCGCTCATAAGTGAGCACGTGTTTTAACACCTCGGCAATAAGCCTAAGATTTATGTCCTATTCGCCCTCACAATAGCTAGATGACATGATTCAAACAATGGCTTCAATTAAATTAACATATCATTATTTACTGTAATATGCATTCTCCGCAGTTCTCACCATTGTCATGCCAATCTATAATAGCGACAGCGTAATGAACCGCTAATGGGGAAATAATAGCACGTGTTTTGTACGGGAATTATGTATTTTATATTCAACATCCTAAATAGTTCATCAGATTAAATATAAATAATACTTCACAATACCATTAATCTAATAAGCTATTAAGAAATAACTCATTTGAACTTAAGCTTCCCCTGTCATGATCTAACAACTCCAGATTTTACGGAGGAGAGTACGTATCAGATTGTCTGAATCCAGATATGTTAAACCTATTGCAGGGACCATTTTACTTCGTTTTTATTAGCTTGCTTTCTTGTTTGTTTGTTTGTTTGTCCAGTACAAATCTTGAAATCGATTTTTAACTAACTACCCGAGTAGCTAGACATTTAAAACTTTTAGAATAGCTTAGATCACGATGACAATGCGTTATTTCAATACTTTTAACCATCTTTCAGCAAAATTTAATTCCTTTTCAGCAAATTTTGCTGTATGGAAAGTTAGTTCGGAAAAAATCCACCATCTTCAGCAAAATTTAATTCCTTTTCAGCAAATTTTGCTGTATGGAAAGTTAGTTCGGAAAAAATCCGCAAGGTATTTTATTTGTTTTGACATGACCCATATTTACGATCTTTATTTTGACAGATTTCAAATTTTTTATTTATGACCGAAAATTTAAAAACTTAGTGTAAAAAACAGTTCTTTTTATCTTGCAATTATTAGTTTAAGATGAGTTGATCGTTATAAGAGTAATTTGCAAGTTGGTATGAGCAACTTCCTTTGAATTAATCCCTACAATGTCTATTACTTAAAATGCCAATGATAAAAGCTCTATTATAGGGGAGGTTCCCTTACCTTGGCCAATTATTTACCTTTAGCACTTGCCCCTAGCATAATTCCAAAGAGAGATGACATATTTTTGTGATAGAACTTGTCAGATCGGGGCCTGGCAACGCGATTTTTTAAACAACTTTTCCGCCTTATATCAGTGTTTTAAGCCATAGTTGATTGTTAATAAGTGTACAAGGAAAGGGAACCACTCCTATGTTTAATTTCTAAGTTATAGAAATGTCTATGTTAGTTTAAGTTATAAAATAAAAATTATTATTTAATTTATTGTAGTTTATTATAATATTGTACTTCTGAAAAAATAAACTTAAGATAAAGATAGAGAAAAAAAAAGGTCAGAGAGGATAATCAATGCACAATAGTCAGTTACATTTAATTATTGATAACATTTTGACCGATTTATTCAATAAAATGAAACTATCTATAATCTCAATGTAATATCCATTAACTCTGTGAATATTTTCAGTTTAATCGTGATTTCATTATTTTTATTGTCTAAGTCTATTGCAACATTGCATGAATAAAGCTCATTACCGTATATTAACAAGAGTTGAATAATAAAATCCGTTTAACTGACAATTAAGGTCAATCGGTTATAAAATGGTAACAATTAACGATAAGAGAATCCCATAAAATATTAACTTAAATTATATTAAATCCCACGGAGATTATAAACTCTATGGTTTAATTTATTCATTTCTCTCTCATTTTAATTTAATATCTTTTAAGTTTAACGTTATGAGCATAGGCATTGCAAAAGCTGTTAATTTTTTTGAAAAATAAATGAATAGTCCGAAGGGAATGAATGAATAAGAATTATTAATTAGACCCAAGAATTAGAATTAGAATGTCATTCATAGCTTTCAAAATTTAGTTGATAAGGTAATCGGCTTTAGCCGTAGCACCTACAAAGGCATAGAGGAAATATAATGTTATGTGCAGAATAATATTTAATAACATAAAAAAATAAATTAACCAACAAATAAAGGTATAGTTGCAAAAAAAAGAAGAAAAACCACTCTCTGCCAACTACGGTTTCCACAGCACTTTCTCATCTGATGGTCAGATTTCGGTAAATAATAATAATCATAATAATAATATTGTTAATGAGAGAAAAAATCAGTCAAAACATGCATTAAACAAATATTTTATCAAACATTTTATGACAAGGCTTAAGCCTCTGCCAGGAGTTGGATTATTATTATTATTATATATATATTTTTTTTTACAAAAATATTAGTATATAAGAATATAATACATTTTATAAGCTTATAAAAAAATATATATCCACTTTAAGAGCTTTAACAATAAACAGATAAATTATTAAAGATAATCAAAATGTTTAGTACTAACAACAATCTGACAAATATCTAATAATCTGGAAATACCGGTATCACTGACAAGATCTAATATATTATAATTACACATGCTGTATAAATACAGCGCATAAAATAATATATTTATCTAATCCCTATAAATAAATACATTAAACAAACTTGCAGATAACAGTAACAACAATAAAATTTGTAGAAAAATATTAATCCTAATGCAATATTATTATTATTATTATAAAGTAAAATTTCATATTATAATATTTACTATGTTATTAGTATTATTCGCGTATGTATAATTGTTTAAATTAATATCATTGACTACCAAATTACAGCACCCTGTATCAAAATTCTTTTAAGTTAAAAAGTTGCTTTGAGAAAATTGGCCACACAGTTTGCCAGTCAATACTACCAGTTAATGTTCAGAGCACTTCTTCATCACATAAGTACTCCGTTTTCTTGATATATTTTCGTTTAGTGTGCACAAAGGACAAATTTTCTTAGATGTAGGGAATATTTTTGTAGACAGAAATAAAATTCTCTACAGTCAAGAATTCGTTTACTTTATAGTATAGTTATTTCGCTACCGCGGCGACAGTCTAAGAAAAGTTTTGAAGAATAAAATAGAAGCATGTCATTAGTTGGTGGATCTTCCATTAGAACGAGAAGACAAGAGGCTAAAGTTAAAGATCTACAAGGTATGAAATCTATCATTGATTTAATCAGCTCCAAGCAAGAAGAGTATGAAAAGTTAAAGAAAGTAATGCAGTTATTGGAGTGCTTAGCGCTGCATAAAGTGAAATAAAAATGTTGTACGATGATTTTGAATTACATATTAACCAGTTTATTACAAATTATCCGGACGCGGAGGATGAATCGATACCACCTATTTTTGATGCGAAATTAAAGCTGAAGGAATGGTTCAAAAATGAGACTGCAGAGTTGAAGGTTAGTTCGGGTGAATCTCAAACGGCAGAGGAAAATCAAGCTAGATCGTTGCCAAGTCGATCGGGTAACTCTATCCGCTCCGAGATGTCGGGGACTTCGCGCAGAAGTAAATTAACAATGAGATTAGTGGCTCAATTAGAAGCATTAGAACGTGAAAAAATGTTAAATAAGTAGAAACTAGAGATAGAGACGGAAGCGCAAGAAACTAGATTAGAGATAGAAAAAACTAGACTAGTAAAAGAAGTCTTAGATAACCCTGACGTCGGATCGGTTTACAAAATTTTAGAAGTGTCCCACGTTCTTCACTCGTTAACAAATCATCCATAAAGCTAATTAGTACACCAAGATAGTTACGTCTCAAATTTCAGAAAGATCTCCTCAAGAACTACCTTTAGTACCACCAAATGCTAATCAAAAAGCAAGCCACCATTCCACACTATGTCCAGAAGAAATACGTCAGCCACCATTTCATCAATCAGTTCTGCAACCAAATCATCCTGTTCCAGTTATCCAATAGGTTGTCCTGAAGAAATCCCTCAGCAACTAGAAGTAGCTCTTATACAACCTCTATCTTTACTGTCTCAGTCTTAGCGATCTTTACCACGACCCTCTCAAAGAGAGTCAGATGCATCAACTTCACTACTTGATACAAATAATATGGTATTCTTTAGTAATCCTGTTTCCAATTTATTTATATTAATGTCTAAGATTCAACTTTTAAATTCTCTCGTTCCGTTTATTTTTAAAGGTGATTACGTTGATTTCCCTATTTGTAGGGACCAAATAAAAATCTTTTTAGAGGATGGCATTTTACCCGATCATGAGAGAAGGATATTTTTATCAAGGTTTCTTGGGGGATAAGCCTTGAAAGTATTCCAAGAAAATTTTGGGTTAAGCTATTTAGAAAGTGTAAAACTTTTAGAAAAACCATTTGGTAATCCAGCAGCCTAATCGAAGCTTGGACAAGGGGATACAAGAATACGCAGAGGCCCTTACTACGGCCAGCCGAGTCTTGTCTCCCGAGGCTAGAAATGAGATAAGTACTAAAGTGTGTTTAAAGAAAATGGTTGTTAGGTTACCAAGTAAATACTTTACAAGGGTGGGCAAAATTCATCGCATCAAAATTAGGTAACGAATCTATTAGTGATTTGGCATTTTATGTCACAAGTATAGCTGGACACTTAAATCATCCGGTTTATAGTGTTCAATCTAATAAAGGCTCTTACAGTACTAGTAATACTTTTCAGGCTAAACGTAATGGTAATAATTTTTTAGCAACGGGGCTCCGTAACGTGTCCATGCCTAATGAAAATAATAGTTCAATTTCTAATGAGAAGAATAAAGGTTTAGTATGGAAATGTTTTTATTGCAAAGGCGACCATTCAATGGAAAATTGCACAGAAATTTAAAACCAAAGCTCAGAAACTATTAAAGATTTTATTTATAAAGAAAGACTTTGCTTTAGATGTTTATTTAATGGACATAGGAGCAGAGATTGTAGAAGACCGGCTAGATGCAGTTTGACTGATTGTGGAAGGAAGCATCCTACGAGTATCCATAAGATATATAAGAACCCTCTTGTAGAATATAAAGAAATAATTAAAGAAAGTTCGTCGAAATCGTTAAGAAAGGAACCGTCAAATATGAGACAGGTAGCAACTAAGTATAAAGGTACAACTTCTTTTATTATTCCGGTTAAAGTTCAAAATCCAAAAAATCCAAGTAGAAATAAATTAGTTTATGCCTTATTAGACGACGGGAGCGACGCATGCTTTATTGCAGACAGCTTAAAATCTGAGCTTGAATTAAGCGGAATACCTACTAAATTAGAACTAAGCACAATTAATAAAAAAACTGAGGAGTATACTGAAAGAATTTTAAACGTTGCAGTTTCTAGTTTTGACGGTAAAGTAAGTTTTAATCTCCCTTCCAATACCTTTACCAGATATTTTATTCCTGCATCTGTAGGGGAAATTCCAACACCAGAAATAGCTAAACAGTTTGATCATCTTAAAATATTAAAGAATTACTTACATCCATTAATGAAAGATTGTGAAATTAGATTATTAATACGTAACAATTGTCCGAGGGCATTGTGTCCTATTGATGTTATTAAAGGTGAAGTGAACGAGCCATATTATGGCCTTAAAACAGAATTAGGTTGGGGTATCATAGGTCCACGGCCAATAGAACAAACTTCTTTTATTGGACATAAAGTCAGAAATATTACTGTTAAAGAAGTGATAAATATGTTTAGTTTAGATGTACCTTCAGACGATAAAGCCCACGGGTTAGGGCTCTCTGTGAACGATAGGCGTTTCATAGAACAAATAAAGAAGGGTCTGGTCCAAAAGGAGGACAATCGTTATGAAATGCCTCTACCTTTAAAAAATCCTAAATATAAATTTACCTATAAATAAATTTTTAGGGGAGAAGAGACTGAAATCATTAGAAAGAAAATTTAGAGATGAGAAATTTAGATTAGATTACCTGACATTTATTGAAGATTATTTTGAAAAAAATCATGCTGAAGAAGTGATAGAAGAAGAAGGAGTTAAAGAAAGAATATGGTATCTGCCCACATTATGGTGTGTATCATACCAAGAATAAATTACGTGTAGTATTTGATTGCTCAGCAGTTTATCAAGGTATATCTTTAAATTATAATTATAAATTATAGTTTTAATTTCAAGTCCAGATTTAACAAGTTCATTAATAGGAGTTTTAATAAGATCTAGCCTACAAAATTGCATTTGGTGATTTAGAGGCTATTATGCAAGCAGTTGTCCCTGAGAGAGATAGGAATTTACTTATATTTCTATGGTGGGTAAAGGGATATACCACTAACACACCCAAAATATATAGGATGACCAGACATTTATTTGGTGCGGCTTCCGTCACCAGATTGTGCAAATTATGCTCTCAGGAGGACAGCGGACGATCATGGTCATGAAGTATCAGAACGGGCTTTTAAATTTATTTACAGAAATTTTTATATGGACGGCGGATGTGGATCAGTAGAATCAGCAAAAGATGCAATTAAATTTATTCAGGAACTTCAAAATGTATTTAGTAGAGGAGGATTTAGGTTTCACAAATTATTTTCATTGAGTCCCGAAGTAGTAAAAATGATCAAACCGGTAGATCGTGCTTCTGGATTGAAAGATTTCGACAATAATGAAGCATTAGCCTTAGGTATAGCATGGTGCGTCGAAAGAGACGAGTTTGAATTTAAAGTAGTTGTAGAATCTAGACCGTTTACACGGAGAGGGATACTAGCAACCATATGTTCCGTTTATGACCCAGGAGGAGCTGCAGAAGGCAGCAATAAATATATAAAACAATTTAAAATTTAAATTATAAAAGTTTTTGGCCGAAGAAGATAGTAAATTTCAATTCAAAATTAGAACGCCGAAAGCGAGTCATGCCCAAGGCGTAATGGAGAGACAAATTGGGTCAGTCCGCCGCATCTTGGACTACCTATTAGATTCACATAATTACTGAATGAGGATTGTTTACGAACACTACTCACTAAATGTGAAGCTATAATAAATAGTCGGCCTCTGACAGCTATTACTGAGGACAGTCCTGTCACCATTGACACCAAACCATCTCATCCAACTAAAAGGACCAGTTCCAACTGTCTCAGGCACTTTCGCAGACGAGAGTTACTCTAAAAGGAGATGGAGCAGGTGCAGTGTCTAGCGTTTTGGGGCAGGTGGAGGCGGGAGTATTTACAAACCCTTCAAACACGGGTAAAATGGACCATTCCTAAACGAAATCTTAGGGTGGGGGATATAGTTATTTGTAAGGATGAAATGACCCATAGGAATTCCTGGCCCATAGCTAGGATAGTTGATGTATCGCCAGGCAAGGATGGGTTGGTGAGGTCGGTGAGACTTAGATTTGCTAGTGGTGGTGATAAGGACAGATCTGCCAAGGCATTAGTGCTCCTGGTCGAAGCACCAGAGGCACTATCCTAGGCCGGTAGTGTCACCGTCATAGCGGTTATGCTGCGTATGTTCATGCTATGCTAGTATCTAGCATAGCATGTTATTCACTTGTTTATTTTTATTTATCTACTTTATATTTTAATTTAATTTATTGTCAGATTATGTCAGTAATTTAGTTTTCTTGTTATATTTTCGTTTAGTGTACATAAAGGAACAATATTCTTAGATGTAGGGAATATTTTTGTAGACAGAAATAAAATTCTCTTCAGTCAAGAATTCGTTTACTTTATAGTACAGTTATTTCGCTACCGCGGCGACATTCACATACATTAACCACTGGATATCCAATAATTTATATCTCTAAGACTATATATTATTCATTGTCATTATTATCACGCAGTGCCACTAAGAGAAAATTACTGGAACACATTCACCGCTTCACACTTAATTTCACACATGACCCTTCATCTTACACCACACACCACACATTCATCGTACAACATTTTATCCGCTACACAGTTAGTAATTATTATTATATATCAATTTAAGTTATTATTTATTTTCCATACATTATATGTTCAACATATTTGACCAGTAACATTGTGTACGTATTTATTACTTTATTTTTGAAACTATATCTACCACCATGTATTTAAGGTCCTCTCAATCCCCGTCAGCGAATTCAGGCGCGAGCCCTTCCGTACCGAACATTTTAGCCTAGTTTGTGCTTGGTAGAGTAAAGAGTCAAAATGTACTAGCTTATTTTCAACACAAGGGACGGTAGAGTAAAATAGTGTGCTGTTTTTTGGTAGAGTGACTCCAAAGTCGTTCACACGTGCTTGAGATAGTAGCCTCAGTAAAGTAAGGTTATTACGATTTTAGTTCTAAATAATCATGCAATGATTACAGGTAGTCATATTATTAAGGTATAGTCAAGGATAGAAGGAGATGTCTGTGGTGTCCAGTCAACTAATAGCCTGTCTGCGGTCGAGCTACTCTACCACCGCACTAGCTTATTTACTCTACCAACTTTTATCCTCTATACTCTACCGTTTACTATTAGTATCGCTCACATTAGGCTAGTTGGTTGGTAGAGTGCTGCTCGACCGTTTATTCTACTAATGTAAACCAGGCTTTTATTACACATAGTCCAAGAGAGCCGAGTCATTTATAATATTTGGTCACTTATAAAATGTTATTACTCTCCCACACAAGGCTTTATTTACTATCATTCAAAGTTAACTTGTCCCTTTATTTATTTATCCCGTTATACATTATTTTACGCTTACATAATATTAATATTCAACAAAAAGGAAGAAGATTAAAAAATATATGAAAAAAAAAAAAAATATATATATATATATTTAAAAATATGTCCAATTAGAATTAGCAACTAGCAATTAGCAATTAGCAAACGGTGCAACCCAACATATAAACGAACTCGATACACTCTTACACACAAAAAGGATCGACATTGCCCTCATAACAGAAACACATTTCACATCACGATCACACTTCTACATCAGAGATTACACTACACACAGAACAGATCATCCAAATAACACAGCACAAGGGGGCAGTGCGATCCTAATAAAAAATTCCCTATCTCATAATATTCACCCTTCCTCTCCAACAGAATCTATCCAAGCTTCAACCATTACCCTTCTTTCTTCACCTTTTAATATTTCAATTTCCTCCATATATTGTCCACCAAGCAAACCAGTAACCCAACAAGATTTTAGATCCTTCTTCCAATCCCTAGGACCGAGGTTCATTGCCGGGGGTGACTATAACGCTAAACATCCACACTTTGGATGTAGAGCAAGTAACCCCCGGGGATCTACCTCGCTCTTACCCGTAATTCTAGCAAATAATTACCATATCCAAGCTCCTACCGACTATACCTACTGGCCTACAGACCCACACAAACTTCCTGACCTCTTAGATTATTTCGTAACCAGTCCTATCAACCATCTTCACCCTTCAACTTCAACACTAAACGACCTATCTTCCGACCACAGTCCCGTCCTTCTACTTCTAGACCTCATACCCACTCCTAAACCTCCTAGAGAAACCCTAATTAACGGACATGTAGACTGGGACTTTTTTAGACAGCTAGTAACTGACGAACTTGACTTAAAAACTCAATTAAAGACTTCCGACGAGATAGACATTGCTGTACAGACTTTAACCGAGACTATACAATACTCGTTATGGACAGCGACTACTCCTTACAGGACAAAACCAACGACTTTCGACCCTCACTTACCACAGACTATACGGACAATAATAACAGAAAAACGACGTGCTAGAGCAAGATGGAAACAGACTCGCTACCCTACTGACAAACTAACATTTAATAGACTATCTAGGAAACTGTCGACTGCACTAACAGACTATAAAGCCAGAAAATTCGCGGACTATACCGACAGACTAACCACTAAAGACAAATCGCTTTGGAACACGACTCGTAGAATCCTAAACCACAAAATAAATCCCTCTCCTCTCCGAAAACCCGATCTTTTATGGGCAAAAAGCAATACAGAAAAAGCTGAACTTTTTGGTCAACACCTCTCAAACCTTTTTACTCCCCATCCTGATATTCTTGATCACACTCATTCTTTAACAATAGATGAAGACCTCACCATTCCTCTTCAACTCTCCCCCCCTCCTAGAGCTTTCCATCCATCAGATGTTATATACGTAATTAAAAACCTTCCTTCAAATAAAGCCCCTGGTTACGACTTAATTACCTCAAGTATCCTAAAACAACTTCCCAAGAAAGGAATCCTCTACTTAACCCAAATCTACAACTCTGTTCTCCGAACTACCTACTTTCCTACTCTCTGGAAATTTGCAAAAATAATTATGATCCCTAAACCTTCAAAACCTCCCCACATTCCCACCTCCTATAGACCTATCAGCCTCCTTTCTGTCATGGGTAAAATTCTGGAAAAATTACTTCTTCGGCGTATTTACCCCATCATAGAGTCCTTAAATATAATCCCAAATCACCAACTAGGTTTCCGATCCTTTCACTCAACCATTCAACAATGTCACAGAGTTGTAGATATCATCTCATCTACCCTTGAGCGGAAAAAGTACTGCTCAGCTGTCTTCCTGGATGAAGCTCAAGCTTTCGACAGGGTCTGGCACGCTGGCTTACTCTGGAAACTCAAGGGTATCCTCCCATTTACCTATTACCTCATCCTTAAATCATATTTAGAAAACCGTTTTTACCATGTTTCCTATAATTCCTCAACATCTCCTATTTACCCTATAAATGCAGGGGTACCCCAAGGTAGCATCCTTGCTCCCTTCTTATATAATATTTTCACCCATGATATCCCTCAACACCCTTCCACCATCCTTGCTTCCTTTGCAGACGAGAAATGTATACTTTCCACCCATAAAAATTCTCACGTTGCGTCTGATCTCATTCAAGAACACCTCTATCTTCTTGAAATATGGCTAAACAAATGGAGAATAAAAATAAACGAGAGTAAAAGTGTTCATGTGACCTTCTCCTTAAGACACGGAAACTGCGAACCTCTATTCCTTAACCATATCCTAATTCCACACCATAGTACCGTCCGCTACCTTGGCTTATACCTTGATCGTAGACTCACATGGGCACACCACACATTAACACTACGCAAACGCATCAACACACGCTATAAACTTTTACATAGACTCCTCAACAAAAAATCCAAACTCAACACACATAACAAAATACTAATATACAACACAATTCTCAAACCTGCATGGACATATGGCATCGAACTATGGGGCTGCACCAAACGCTCCAATTCCTACCGCATCCAATCCTTACAGTCAAAGATCCTCAGAACTATAGTAAATGCACCCTATTACGTATCCAATCAAATCCTACACACTGACCTAAACGTCCCATTTGTCCGAGACCTAGCTATTTCCCGCTATAGATCCTTCCACCACTCAGTCTCCCTCCACACAAATCCTTTGATCCAAAACCTGTCATTCCAAACCATTCCTGACAATCCTCCTAGGCGATTGAAGCGGCAATGGCCCCGAGATCTATTATGATATAAGACATTTGTTAATTTAAAGAATTTATGCGAAGTCAATAAGCTCTGTCACTGGACAGGAGTCTTATATCTGTCAATTTAAATCAAGCTATACAATCAAATTATCATTATTGCTTATAACATGTAAAACTGTAGTTGCAATATTCAATAAAAGTTAAAAAAAAAAAAAAAAAACCAATTAGAATACAGAAAAACAAATAATGCAAATGGTAAATTAGATTATATTCTAGATTTAGCAAATTTCCATTAAGGAAATTCAACTAATTAATAGGTTGTTTTAATTAAAATATTGGGAATCTTTGAAATTAACATTTGTAACCAAGTTCGAGCATCGTACTATATTGCGGCTGACATTTGGTTAGCGTATAAAATTAATTGACCTCAATTGCAAATACGGGTAAATTCTATTCAATAATTATACATTACATATAATAAGATCAGATAGCAAATTTTTGCGAAGGAAAATTATGTTTTTGGTCTCTAAAATCAATATTAACGATGTCAGAAGGAAGGAAACAATATAAATATAAAAAAAATATAAATAAATTAAAAATATAAATAAACACAAAATATAAATAAAACCAGATGAGAAAATAACTACTAACTAATATACTGATATTTGGCTTCTTTATACACTGTAGTAACAAACATAGTTAATTTCTCAGTGTTTAATACTAATAAAGAGAAAATGTCTTCAACACCCTTTTTCTTGGCCTATCAATAAATTTATTTTAAGAAGTCTAATTATTTTAAAATAAGAATAACTCCTTTCGATCTATTAATACATATACAGGGTGATCCAAAAGTCCGGAAACTGCTTAATATTTCCGGTTATAATTGAGATATTAAGTTCCTGTTTGCGGGTATCTTATTTATTTGTGAAATTCTACTATTTTATTAGGTAGGTAACCATTTTAACCGCTATTTTGGATGCAACTTTGAAATTCAAAATTGGGACACCCATAAAGTGATACATTTTTGGAAAGCCTATAAAATAAGAAAACATTTGCCGCAATCCCGAGCTTTCTATCTACTCCCAATCCAAAATGGCGGACACTCAAAGTTTATAAATTTACTCTTTTTTTCTTATTTTCAATAGTTTAAGTTGAGATAAAAAAATAAATAAAATTTTTCTTCATGTTTAAAACTCCTCTAAATAAGTATTATCATGGTGATTATAGATATATCTTTTTGATTAGTTTTCAAACTAATAATAACTAGAAAAAATGATTACCCACCAAAAAAGTAGTTTTTTACAAATGATTAAGATACCCGCAAACGGGAACTTGATATCTCAATTATAACCGGAGATATTAAGCCGTTTCCGGACTTTTGAATCACCCTGTATATAATAAAACGGGATAATAAAAACTGTTTAAATTGGTTTGTAGCTAGATAAAGTTAATCCAACTTTACCTAGAACAACATCTTGCACATTGCAAGTTGATGTTTTTCTTCTAAGTCAGTACCTCAAAATTTAATTTGATAAATATGAATGAATATTTTTATAGCTTAAAATACAAGTGTTCGATTACGATTTTCTTTTTTTTATTAGGCTTAATTTGCTAATTTCATTTTTGTTTCTCATTTCTATTGCTTAATATTAATTATATTATATAATATATATTATATAATATATTTATCATATAATATAATATATTATTATTATTATTATTATATATTATTATTATTATTATTATATATTATTATTATTATTATATATTATTATTATTATTATTATTATTATTATATATATATAATATATTATCACCCCAAGAAATTCTTCTCCTATGTTTATTAGAGGTTGTATAAATTCTCATTTGTTTTCATTTGTTGTGCTAAACTAAGCCGTAACTAAAAATGTTTATAAAGATTATTTTTAACAGGGGCGGATTTAGCATCCACTCTGGTGGGGGCCACTACCGGGGGGAAGGGGGGGGGGGGGGGGTCCTGGCATATGATATACCAAAAGTATTGACTATACATTAGTTTAATTTAGAATGGGGGTCCGGGAAAATTTTAAAATATGACCTCTCTAAACAGCGTTTTTATGCATCTCCATGGGCGCCCATACCTATGGGCAGGGGGGGGCCATGGCCCCCCCCTGGCTCTTAGGAAAAGAGGAAAAAAATTATATTACCGTCAGTGGCGAAATACATAAAAGCGCTTTTTGTGAGGTCATATTTTCAAAATTTTCCGGGGGGAAGGCCCCCGGACCCCCCCCCCCATTAATCCCACCCCCAATAATTAACCGCAGACGGCGCCCATGACTTACAGTAAGATATTGTACTGCAGTAAGCATCAGCATAACATTTTCTAACGTTGTTACTTGGGCGCGGAGTTTTTTTTGTTTATTAGTTGTACATTCTTTTGGAGGAGGGGTGGGGGGCAGCTGCTTTGTTGAATAAGTTCCCTTATCTTGTAACCACCTAAATACCCCCCCCCCTCCCCCTATCTTTACTGACTTAGAATGTACCCCCCCCCCCCCCAGACCTTGCCACTGGATACGCCAATGATTACCGTAGTCAAGTCAGGTGTTTAGCTTTCAAGAAAGAGATTTACGTATTGGTATAACGTACACTAAATTTTTTTATTTATGTAGGTTAGTTTGTACTGCTTCATATAATTTTTCTTAAAAAGTATTTTCAGTGTTTACCAATTTCTTTTAATATACATTAGGCCACTCAAATTAGACATTAATAATAATTTAGTTTAGATTTTTTTTATATGTTATTCGGACCAGTTAGGGTAGTGTGATCCTAAGTTTGTAGCTTCGAAAAACTTGTGCTGGCAGCATAACACGTGAAAAACTGAATATAGTCAGACTTCTTTAAATTGTTGCCATATAACTCGATATTATTAGAGTTACTATTTTTAAAGTTCAGTAAATTTGCAGCAGCATAAGCCAAACTGCAGCTCTGCACATCTATAATATTTTCCGAGTTATGAACAGTCAAAAATTGTCAGTTTTTCCAAAAAATTAAATTTATTAGTATTGCTCTCGTTTCGGCCCGAATATCGGTGTAAAACCGCACAAGGAAAGAAGTTGTAGTAAATTTAATTTACTAATTTCCTCTTAAATACAAAACGAAGTCTGTAGGCCCAATAGTTCTGTTGCAACAACAGAAACATAAGAATAGATTAACATAAGAATGGATTAAGGAAGGGGGGGAGTATGGGGGCTGCAGCCCCTCCCCCCTTCCTTGGAATTTTACTTTTGGCGTTGGCCCTAACAGCATATCCAAAAATTGTAGATACCCGACCTTTTGCAAGGAAGACTATATATTTGTTGTACTTATTGACTGGACTCTTAAATACCCTATTATTTTTATTTTTAACCTAATACTATTAGCTAATTTCTATTGAACTCAAAACATTTGGCGTACTTAATTTTTTTGTTAATACACGTAACTAAAATATTTTTAAAATGTACTAATTTATTTTACTTGGTACTAATATAAAACATTAATTTATATAGTGTACAACTTTTAATAATAAAATATTATTAAAATGTAATTTTGTTTAAATAAAATACCCAGGTCTTCATGTCAAGTTAATATAAATCATCAATTTATTGGTATAAAATTACATTTTAGATGCTCTTGGAATAGTCTAAAAAGACGTTTTTAAGTAATGTAAACTACAAAAATTTTCCCGGGGAGGGCCCCCCGGACCCCCCATAAAGAAAGTCCAACCCCTTTCAAAATTGGCTGGATCCGCCCTTGTGTTCAGACCAGTTAGGATACTGTGATCTAAAATTTGCAGCTAAAAAAAACTTGTGCGTGAAAAACGCATGAAAAACTGAAAAAATCAGTTCTTCCTATATAATATACCTTGTAAACTGTGTGTCGTTTGCGATGTTATTTTTTCTTACTATTTTTACAGTACAGTTCATTTACAACAATTTATGCGCAACTCTGTACGTCTAATAGTTTCCAAGATATGACACTAAAAATTGGATTTTTTTTTTCACAAAATGTAAGTTTTAAGTATTGCTCTCGATTTGGGACGAATATTGGCATAAAACTGTTAACCTACGAGAGAAGTAAGAATGAAGTTGTAGTAAATTTAATTGGCTTCAAGTTCATCGGCAACTCTGTACGTCCAATTGTTTCCGAGATGACACTTCAAAAATTGTCTATTTTTTCCAAAAAAAAATTTACATTATATTATTACTCTCGGTTCGGGCTTATGTTGGCATAAAACCTCTCACCTACGAAAAAAGTCATAAGAAATGGAGCTGTAGTAAATTTAATTGGCTTTTATGCAAGCACAAAATTAAACCTTCAGATAAAATAGTTCTGTTGCAATCGTAAAAGAAACAAAAAATTGTATTTTTTAAGAAATGAACAAAAACCATTTGATGAAAGAAAAATGCATAGAATCATTGAATGTATATAAATTTCTTATTAAAAATGTTCTTCAATAATTGAAAGCATCTCCTCTTCGTTGAACAATTCAATTCCGTGTCAGACTGCTTAGAAATCCGCGTCAAACGGCTTGTTGTGCACTTCAATAGAGACAGTGATTGTTGTCAAATGATCACAACTTGTTATTGGAAGTGGTTTAGGCTCATTTCTTATAATAAACAATTTGTTCGTTTTCTGTTCTTTTACGATTGCAACAGAACTATTTTGTCTTTGGGCTTCGTTTTGTGCTTGTATAAAAGCCAATTAAATTTACTACAGCTTCATTTCCTACAATGTTTCTCGTAGTCAGCGGTGATATCCGATATTCGACCCGAACGAGAGCAAACCTTGTATTCATTTATTTATTTATTTTTTTGACGCGCCATATCTCGGAATGTATTATATGTGGAGAGCTACAGTTGGGCGCACACAAATTTACTGCACTTTAAAAATAATATAACAAACTAATATCGAAAAAAAACATAGTTTACGAGTTGTATGGCAAAAACTGAAAAAAGTCTAAATTTTCTTCAGTTTTTCACGTATAACGCAGCTGGCACAGGTTTTTTAAAGATGCAAACTTAGTATCACACCACCCTAACTGGTCCGAACAACATATCGAAAAAATAAATAAAAAATATAAATGTAGTTAACGTCTTTTACACCGATATAAATTGGATTAAAATTGTCATTTTGTCCTATATAGATACGCTAAATAAATAATTTTTCTTTTAACATTTGTCACTATCTAATTTTCATAATAACTTTATGCAGACTATAGCTGTGTATCCGTTCTTGCTCAGTAGTAAAGAATCAAACTCCACTTAATTAAATTTTAAAAATTCAAATGATATTTTAAGAATATATTTTGACCTACCAAGCTGAACAGGAAGTTCGATTTTTAGGGCCCCAAATCACATTTTTCATAGGCTAAAATCTACAAAATTAAAAAAATGGGAGCCAAAAAAACCTAGTACCCCCCCCCCCCGTTGTAGTTCCCCTCCCCCGGTAGTGATCCCTCTCCACCTGTGGTTCCCCCCCCCCCCTCCACCAGTGGTTCCCCCCTCCTCCACCAGTGGTCCCCCCCCTCCACTGGAGGTGCATCACTCCCCCTCGCTGATGGCGGTGGCCCCCCCCTACAAAAATTCATATGGGCGCCCATGTGCATCTCTGAGGTGAACTTTGATTTTAATACTTTGTCATCAAATAAATTAAATTTATGGTGTAATTCGATGGCACAAAAGTATGAACACCAAGTATTTTTAAAAGAATTTTAATACCTATTTAAAAAAAGGAATTGTAAAAAAAAAATTGTGCATCTACTAAAGTAATCATTATAATTGAAGTTTTTCTTTTGTGGACTTGAGGTTTCTTATATGGAAAGAAAAAAGGACTTTCATTCCAAACAACAACTAACTCCATGTAATCATTATAGATTAAATAAATCATTCAATAGCCATTGTGCAATATTACTTAAAATCTATAATTAACGATGCCATTTAATCAATGGTTATGAACAACATGTTTTATTAGGGTGCCCATAATATAAAGTTTAGTCCAAAACGGGACATTGAATTAGGGGGAGGGGAGGGGGGTGGCCGAGCTATTGCAGCCCTCAGACGAAGGTGGGGGAATCTGGGCGCCCTAGGAAAATTTATGGAATTTTAAGGAAAAATTTCGTTTTTCATATAAAATTTTTATTAAATATAAATTTATGAAGTAGGTTTTGGCTACTTAATAGCCATTTTAGATTCTAAATTAGTTGTTCACTGTTTACAGTAACATGGTATCAAAGTGACACACAATGGATAATAAATTATTGATGATAAAATATATGTAGAAAAATAAAATAAGGTTGGAATTTTAAACATTTTTTAGGTTGAATTCTACATTATATCTCAAACGGGCGGGGGGGGGGACAAGTTGATATTGAAGTGATATTCCGTACTTTCTTCCCAAAATTCAAATACAGTTATCTTATTGAGTAGTTAGTGCAAAATGAAGACAAATATTATATTATATTTAATATTTAAATGTGTAAAAATAAATTTACACAAACCTTTGCCGACGCTTCTTTGTAACAAATCTGAAAATTTGAGGGGGTCATGACCCCTGTGACCCCCCTCTAAATCCACCACTGTTATTTAACTCCATTTTGGGTCCTAAACAATATTCTGTGTTATGAACATAAAACGCGGAACACCCTGCATTTACTAAAATCCAATTATTTTAAATGCGACAGTACAACATAAATATATATATATTTTTTTATTTTTTTTTTAGCTAAGGTCGATTCATCAATGACATCTTGAGAAGGACAGGTGAGAAGGGTGGCTACATTTTTAATACCTTTCATGTTGTCTACTACCAAACTTGTCAAGGTAGCATCGATTATCCTTATAAAGAAGTTTTTATAAGAACAACGGTCCTGATAAGACTCAAGGTCCAACGTATCAGTTGGTATTCACATCCTAGCATCCTCTAAAGGGCTAACCTTTAAAAAAACTAGTGTGGAACAGGATAAGGGTTAATGCGGTGAGGGCGGATGTCACTACATGGTGGCAGGTTTTTATGCGGCTTCCACGGGGAAGCCACGTGGACCGCTACTGCTTGACAAGCATGGGGCAAAAACTTAGACACGCATCGTCCTCATACCACAAAGGACTTTTTATGGACCCATATTCTTCCATTATTTTTTTTTTATATTTATCGTAACACCTGAGCTTAACCATAGAGTATTGATTAAACATTAGTATCCTTTACAATATTAACACTGCACTGAAAGTAGTCTTGTTCTTTTTTTCCCCCTGATCAAATATCGATACATGTATGTAATATAAAACTAAAACCTTCGCATTACATGGTTTATGGTGAACATTGAAGCGTTCAATAGAATACTGACAATGAAATCAAATTGTAGAATATTAATAATTAATAAATCAAAATTGAAATAAATAAAAAATAAAATAAGTGCCTTAACTATTGAATCGATTTCGATAAAATTTGGCAATCATGTGTTCGATTTCCTGCCGAGTAGGAAGATACTCGGTGGGAGATTACTATGTACATGATAAGTTTAGTACGAGTATATTATTAGTACTTTTAATATTTGGTTACGTTTCTGTTAACAAACAAGTAAGGCGCGCTTCGCGTAAGTAGTGAGGCGATAATCGCCAGTTTCTGTACGATTAAGTTAAAATTATAAGTGTAAAATTTTAATAGTTGCATATTCTTTTTCTATACTTCAAGACCTTTAAATTAATGTATAACCTGTCATGGTGACTAAAAACTTGTTATAGTCGCCCGCCATATTGGCCGCCATCTTGAAAATATTAAGTGTGAAAACTCAAAAAAGTGTACAGTTGCTTCAAATGCCGAGATGCACCTGTGTACCGAATTTCATGTTCCTATTTATAGTAGTTTATGAATTGAAACAAGCCAACGGACAGACAGACAGAGTCGTTATATAAGGTTCCTTTTTTTACTTCGTACAGAAACCTAAAATGACTACCAACTTGGTCATCTTGCTAAAATAATGTCACAGTGGTTTAATTGGTACGGCCAGTAATTATATTCTAGAGCAACCGGTTACTTAATTTAATTGTTTAGAGTTTTAACTAATAAAAGTGACCTTCACAAAACCTTGATTGAACAGAATTACCTATAAAATCGGCATTTCATAAAACCCCTAGGCGAGATTATCTACCTATTACTAATGTAGTTTTGGAAATTGAATAAACTGATTTTGTACCAAACCAAACTGCGATTATTTCGCAACTCACGAAAGAATAATTTACAATTTTTTACAAACATTCATTTCAAAAAGACTGCAGTCGTGTCTTCAAGTGTTTATACAAGCACTTCTAATATAATTGAATAATTAAAAATTATAAAATAGTTTAAAAGTTAAAATTCATATTTATAAAGGTGGAGGGTGTACTAAACAAGTTTAAAGGATTAATTTACACTGATTTTGAACTTCTACATTAACGGTCATATAAATATCTATATGTATTTAACAAGATGGAACTTAGTGCGTGTGGTCCTGAAACAACTTTATCTACAGGTAAATTAGCATTTTGTTAGGTGGTCCAAGAAGGATTTGCAGAATTAAGTTTGATAAAGTGAATCGAAGTTAAGCGTAGGAGGCTGCTTACCCACACGGCGGCATTTTAAAAATAAGAAATATCTAAATCGATTTAATTATAAAACAGATTAGTGTCATAAAGTAAAATTGAGGGGTTAGTTAAATGATTTATTTGTGTAGGATTCAAATAAAAAAAAAATAAAAAAATTATATTATATTAAAAAATAAATAAATAAGAGACTGAAAAATAAATAAGTATTTGCATTTAGCAAATGTGGAAACTATTTTTTTATTTGGATAAACGATTTAAATATCTTAAGGCAATAGAACAACTTAATTTCGTAAGTGAAACTTGTAAAAAAACTATATTTATTTACACGAATGAACAAAAAGATTTTCATTGCAGAACGATTTGTACTCAATATCTTTAACCTAACAAAAATACAAATAGACGAAGGAATAAATCCATTCCTTCTACATAGTTTTGAGGCGGCATTTACGAGTTAGATACTGGCTGAACATAAAAATTATGCCATTTATAAAAGGTAAAAACAATTACTTA
This sequence comes from Gerris lacustris, assembly GCA_951217055.1. Taxonomy (NCBI): domain Eukaryota; kingdom Metazoa; phylum Arthropoda; class Insecta; order Hemiptera; family Gerridae; genus Gerris; species Gerris lacustris. The sequence goes on along the minus strand of OX578276.1, from coordinate 58,785,176 downwards.
CTTTTAGAAAAACGTAAAGAAATTTATTAAGTCCATTGTTGTTGGTTTTTTTTTCGCAAAAAATTGAGTCTATTGTTCTAGGGATACATTAAGAAGAACTGAGTCCTATAAATATTAACTTCAAAGCGAAACTTAATAGCTGAATTGATAAAGGAAAGATGTTTTTATTTAATCCAAACCAGCAATAAGTTTTTTTGTACTTCTTTGAGACAAAAATGTTGCTCCAATAAATTATTTTAGAAAATTGTCAAATAAGTTTTATTTTTTCAGCCTTTCGGCAAGCAATATGGGTAGTCTGAGCTTTCTAATTCCATGTTGAACCAATGGAAAATGTAGCTACAGAGGGAAACAGTTGTTTAAATGCATTGGAGGTCGCACCCCCTTCTACAGCCACCTTCGGCATGAATTTTAACAAAATCGGTTTGATAGGGGACCGCGGGAAATTTGCAGCTGGATCAACTTGGGGAGGCCTGTTTACCTTGTCGTCACAAAAGAGGTGCTAGACATCACAGGAGCGTTTGGCAGCCCCATTAGTGGTAGAACAGCAAACCCTTTACCTCCCCCGTCATCCCAGAACCGCTCAAGAACAACAAAGCTTCATAATAGCCTCCATACTTATACACTGAGCTTCTATTCTTTCTTATACTTGGAGCCGAGGAGAAGGCGACACAATCCTACCAAACCAACAAACCCTCTTTTGTGCTGACGGGTTAAAAAGCAATCTTTCTCTTTCATTCACCAATACACTTCCTTAGAGAAAACATCCTTATAACACCCACGCCTCACTTAATGGATATACCCGATTTCATTAAAATCTCTGCTATTATTGCAATTATGATATACCAAAAGTATTGACTTATAAAAAAAAAAAAACTGAAAATAAATTAAAATGAATTTTTTTCACTAAAAAATATCAAACCTTAAATATTTTGTTATTTATATTGCGTTAAAATTATTATACTAAACATGTTAATTAAACTATTTTTATTCTAATTATATAATATAATGCAGAACAACCTTAATAGATAGCATTGAGTTAAATTAATGATTAATTGCCCTAAATACGTTAAGATATTTTCATAACATTAAATTATTATATCGATTAGGTATAACAATAATTATTATTAGATACTAAAATAGAATAGCGCAAATTTGAATTGTAATTAACCTATTAGAGATATTATTTATGTTTAATTAGACAAATTAACACAAATTAATTGCTAATTATTGGTGCATTTCCCCGACAAGAGTATGGATAATCTTGATTGCAATTTTGTTGCATTACACGAGAGGCAGTAGAGTTAACATCTCAATCTTTCTTGAAATTCAAAAATAACTGTAATTCATCATAAAGTTAGTGCAGTGCATTTAATTTCTAGATAGTTTTGTTGCCCAGCTTCATTTAATCATTTGCTAAAAGTACGTCATTTGAAATCATTCTTAACTTAATAGGAATTAAATTGCCAAACTAGTTGGATAATAATATAGAAAAGATATACTCGTATTTTATCCCAACAAAAACACGTATGTAAAAAAAATATGCCCCGCGTAAAAAGTTGTGAGATCATAGGTTTAGTAAAGTTTCCCCCAGTCCAAGTAAGTTCAACTGTCTAATTTATCTAGTACAAGTAAGTGATGTAGTTTATCTGTCCCTTACATTTTTATTATCTTTAAATTACTTTACACGTCTAAATTTAAAAACATTTTCTAACTTGGCAATTACTCAGCACGAAGATACAAAACTTTATACGTCACTGCATAACATTATATTTAATTAAAAGATCTTAATATAAACTATAGGGAAATAAATCTTAATATAAACCATAGGGAAAAGATAAATTAAATAACAACAAACTGTTTAAGCACAAAAAGGTTATTTGGACAGGGGGAGACTTGGCTAAAGCTATAATATATATATATATATATATATATATATATATATATATATATATATATATATATATATATATATATATATATATATATATATATATATATACTTTATTAATATTATAATTATTGAACTATGATTGACGTGATGTCAATCATAATTAATTACACCACCCCTCCCTATGTGTATACTCCCCTTTCTTCTTCGTCCTCTGCTTTCCTTAACTGATCTGTATGCATTTCTTTTTAGGGTTTCGTTGGTAAAATCAAAAAAAGAAACCCTTATAGTTTCGTTCCTGTGTCTGTCTATCTGTCACTCGGTTCCAATACCTTTTGTATCAAAAGAGATAAAAACATGAAACTTTTTAGTATTAAAGATTGTTTTGAAAAATATAGCGAACTCAAAATGATCAGCTGTTCAAATCTAAAATAGTGGATAATTCACGTCGCAAGTGAAACAAATATGTTTTTCAAATTTTGAGTGGGGTATGAAATGAAAGGAATTGAAGAGTAGATTATAAAAATATATATATAACACTCGCGGAAAGTGTTAAATATTTTTCTGTCCATTTTGTCAAGAAACATCAAAATTTTGCCTCCCCCTCCCCCTTATACTAATTTCATGCTCACAATTCCAACAAACCTTTTTTACGTGAGACTTCACGCACAACCAATTTATTTTCTACTTTATATGACAATTCTCTTGTTCTTTCCACTACCGTTCCTTTCTGCCATCCTTCATGTCTATCATTCTTTACCGATACAAAACAAAAAAAAATGTGTTTAAATGTTTTTGTTTCAAATTCTCTTGCTTTTAACATTGTCTTCTTTAATTTTAAATTGATAATTTTCGACTCCAATAGTATCATCAATTTTCAAATTGTCCAATCTTGCTCTTAACATTCTTCCCATCAAAAATTATGAGGGGGTCATACCTGTCAGTCTGTTCGGCGTGATCCTCTTGATATTAGGAGTTTCTGAATTTTTAATTGTACGTCAGCTTGGTCTTGCTTCGCAGCCTTTAGCCTATCTTTGAAAGTTCTAACAAATCTCTGCATTTCACATAATTCTTTAAACTCTTGAAAAAATTGTAGCCCATTATCTGAAACAATTGTAGTTTCGAAGTTCTTTACCAGGTAGCGCAAGTTATAATCATTTAAAATATTTTGAATAGGGGTTTTTCATTTTAGCCTTGAGAGGGGCAAAGATCCAGACAATTTCGGATATTTTCATTTTTCCTTAATTTTTACACTAAACTACCTATATACAAAATTTCAAGTTTCTAGTATTGCTAGCAGTGGCTTAGAATAATGATGAGGTTATAGATTTATATATCAGAAAGATTTTTTCGGATTTTTTAAAATATTTTATTTATTTGTACAGTAAACTCTACCTAGATACAAAATTTCAAGTTTCTATGATCGTTACAAGAGCCTTAGAATTATGATGAGTAAGTCAGTGAGTGACAAAATAACCAAACTTTAGGCTCATACATCTTATAACCAATATAGATAGAGGTGTGAAATTTAGATTTCTGGTTATAATGAACATAATTTAAAATTAATTTTATATATCTGTCTATATAATAAGATAATAAAGGGGTTTCCAAAGTGCCTCGAGTTGGTTCCAGTAAAGGATATTATGGCTGTGCTCGACTTGGCGGGGGCAGTGCCTCGCCGTACACCAGATAGAAAATGTGAATGTTATTTTTTTAAAGAAAACTATTTTATGTATATATTATATTTTAAAATTGTTTAGTAGTATATTTACATGTTATTTCTGAAAAAATGTAACGCTATTTTAAATGTATCCACAATGTATCTTAATATACTCATTTGCCATTCATACTGTAATTGACATTTTGATTAATTTACAGGCTCAAGGTTTTTAATCTGATGTCTTAATGATAATATAGATGTCAATTCAGATTATAATAAAGGGATATATATATATATATATATATATATATATATATATATATATATATATATATATATATATATATATATATGTATATATATTATAAGCAATCACAGCCCCGAATCGAGTAAAGGAGTTTTTATGTACGGGTATATTAGGTGGAACCATTCAGATGTGCCTCTCCTTGTAAAATGGTATGTAGATGTTCTCATCACCAAAACCAGTTTTCCAATAATAAGTTTGAAATTCATATTTGAGTCCCCACAGCCGTAATATAATATAGGTATAATATACACCACATTCCTGACATTTTTATGCAAATTTCACTTAGTAATAGTTGTATATTTGTCTCACCTTGTGTTTTTATTTATAGTAACATGTATAATAATTAGATGAACTTTGCGTATGTTATATTATTACCTCACCTATCTTACTTTTCCTTGCTTTCAAAGGGAAAATTATTGTTTTCACCCATAAAATCTATAACCGAGATTTAAACGTAATTATCAGTTTTGGGTGTTTGTAAAACCATTCGAGTGATTTAAGCAGGATGCCAGTATCTGTCTGTATGTCAGTCTTTATGTCTGTCTTTGTCACGCATAACTCCCACAATTCGTAAAGTTGAAATGTGATACAAAAATTAGTCCTTAATAATTTGACATGTGACGTCATTAACCTATTTTACTTTCAGCAAAAATTCGAAAAAAAATGTGATGACATTTGCACCAATTTTAACCTCTTTATAAGACAAAAATTTGCATGCCACCATTTTTAAAATATGGACTTTTGAACTTTTATACTTTAACAATAATAATTTCGTATCTGTTTTACCGAATAAGATAAAATGTGCATCAATTATATTTTTCTATAAGATACAAATAATTCCTCCATATTTCAACTTAAAATCTGCTTATATTTTATATCGTTTTCAAAATTATACAGCACCGTTACTCTCATAGACACCATTGTAATTTGTTTCTTGGTCTTAATGGTATAGTCTAGGGGTGGGCAAAAGCAGCTATACGTTGAAAATGTTATCCCATTTTAGGGTTTCGAGGTCATCCTGGAAATCCTTATGCTTTTGGTAGTTCGAGCGTCCTCCCGTCGCATCTTGGATCATATTATATGGAAGCTATTGCAGCCAGATACTTGAAATTTAGTATACAACTTTTTTGCCTAAATACGAGAAAAATGTTGCGAACTTTACAACTTGCAATTTATTCCATCAGCGAGCAATCGCGAACTGATCGCAAAAATTTTTATTTTTTGTAATTTTTGAGTGGGGTATCATTTTAAAATTATTGAAACGTAGATCACAAATATATATATCGTGTTTCTAGAATAGCGGCCATTTAACCCCCAAAATTACTAAAACAAATCCCCAAAGAAATGTCCCCTCCAAAGTGCAACTTTTTATTCATATAAACAATCAACAAACAGTAAAAACAAAAAATGATAATATATGAAATATGAATTTTTATGACCGAAGAAACCCTGTTAGTAGCTTGCTGCCAAGTACTTGACGAGATATTTTTCTAATTTGGAACTTATTTTACGGATCTCGTTAAATTGGCAAGTGAGTAAAGCGTGCAATTTAAGAACTTTTTAAAAGAGTTGCAAGTGAATGACGAAACATATATGATTCGCCCAGTTATTTAACCTTCTGTCGTGTGGAACTCCTAAATCCTATCATAATATTTACAAAAAAGAAACAAATACCTATAGTTAGAAACAGAAAAGCGCAAATTAAAGGTCTCTATCTCAATTCTCTCCAAAATGATTGCAGATTAACTAATTTACTTTGATCAATACTAGAAACAACCTAAAGGAATGACAAAAATACTCAACCACTGATGATATTTCAAGAGTGTCCTAAGAATAAGTTTTTTTTAATTGCCACAGTTTATTATATTAAGACAATTAAAATGATATTTCACTCGGTAGTGGTATACACTTAAGATTTTTGAGCTACTTCCAGATCCAAATTTTGGTGGAGGGGGTAAAGTTGCCCTATACACTAATTACATCTTCATGTCTCATAAACATTTCGCGAATTTGATTTCTTTCTGCTAATACACTAAAGAGTGATTGGGGTGCCCCACACTTTTGACTAATCCTATATTTATAATACAAGTAGGCTGTAGTAGGGGTTACAGGGTCTTACCCAGATTTAAATGCTGCTAAAACTAGAGCTCTAATTCAATTTTCTTCATCCCATCAAACGGGTCAGAGAAAAAAGAATAGGACATATTTATTTAAAGAAAAGGACTAAACTAAAAGTACAAAATAAATTTTTTTTTAAATGTTTACTAGTGTCAAAGAACTTAGGATTAGGCTTGAAAAAATGTATCTCTAGTAAGCTAAATTGTAGGAAATAATAAATATAAAAACAAATGCAAACAAAAGATAGTGAAGTACCGTACCCCTAAGCAGAAAGTTCTCATTAAATCAGTCATAAAGTATATACTATTGACTGTACAGTCTAATCCTAAAGGAATCAATACGGATTTCAAGATAGAAAACTTTTTTCCATTAAGAAAAGTTGAATAGACTTGAGAATTTCTTTAAAGAAGTAGTTAAAAAGTGGATTAGTTATACTCATAAAGATTATACAAGAAACAGTTCATTCTCATTTGGTTTAGAATGTTATTAGCCGGATTGGTTGGTAGATTTAACTTTATTATGTTACACAAGTTTTAGTAGATCCCTTCCTGTTTGTAAGGAGAAAAGTTCTGGTAGAAGTAGACTTGCTATGTGTAGTGCAGAGGAAGCATTAGACAGGGGAGCTGGGTGAGGGGAGACTCTGATAGCTAAGGTTTTACTCGTAGAAACCTTTCTCTGGATCTGGGGGGGGTTTCAATTAACAATGAGATTGTGCCTGGATGTCGGGGGAGATAGAGGAAGAAAACTTTTGCAATCGAATCTCGAGGCAAATTAACGACAGGGAAGCGTTTTGAGTCGACGGCGAGCAAAACCGTCGTGATCACACAGAGAAGAGACACATATGTTCCACACAGTCCCAGGTGACAACAGCCCCTAACGTAATAAAACCACTTGATACATAGGATTTTGTGGCTCATTCAGCCCTCCCCAGTAATTCACTAACTTGTCGCACTAAAAATCCCTTATGCTATCGGTTGATTGTTAATATGACGTCACACTCTGCTATTCGGTGTGGAATATCGCAGTTGGCTTGCTGGTTGCTTACACGAATTCCCCCTGCACAGATACCACCAACTTCATCTTTTAACTACTTTTTCTCACCCTCTTCTAATTATTCCAACGAAGTATTAAAGTTAAAAGCCGTTTTCTTAAAACGACCAGTTTAAGCACTTTTACCTAAATTAAAAAGCATTTTTTTAGGCCGTAAAAAAATCCTCAGAACCATAAAATCATAAAGGATGGCTCCATTAAACTCTACGTTTCAGCATTTACCATTTTTTTTTCTTCCATTTTTATAAAAATATAATAAAATAAACAAGTAATAAAATAAAAATCACAAAAAGGTATTATATTTAAAAAGTACTATTTAAGAGATAATAAATTTTAATAATGGCTTAAGACCCAAGACAACCCTTATAATAATATTTGTCGGTGTTTCATTTTCGTCAAAAATGATAATCCTCGAACAAAAAATATTTAAACATTTTCTTAACTAATAGGATTTTCAAATAACTTCAGTATTTGATTAGTATTCTATTTATAATTATGTAATTGGAAATTATACATTAGTGTATATTACATTACATAGTCTATACATCAGTATAATAGTGTATAGACTATATTCTGTATTATAGTCCTATATTTACTCTTTAACTTTTAATTACTAATTTCTTGATATTTTTTATTAAGTGAGTAGTTCAAAGATTAGACAAAGTGGTGCCAAAAGATTGAAAATATATATTATTCGATCCAATTCACATAATATTTTACTGTGGTAGTCCCCATTCAGCAATAACTTTTCTCCTACTTGATATTTAATATATTATTTATAGGCCTCAAATATTTGAAAAGTCTTAACTGCAAGAATTCTTAGTTATAATGCCATTTCAAGTATTCTTGACTTATTAATTGTAAATTATTAAAATGGTTTATGAGATATTTAATAAGTAAAACGAATTATTGTTGTATGTAAACACTATAACAAATACCATTCATCAATGTGTATTGCAAAGTTAACATGTTAGGTTAGGTTATGAATAGTTGAAATACATTATACTTGTTAGCAGTTCCACATAAAGAAAACTTACGCTTTCAAAGCCGATCAAGTATTCTGTCATGACCTAGTCCGCTCACTGTTCAAACAACCCTCATCTTAATATAAATTTTATTTTCCGCTGGATTTTCTTTCAGTAAACTTTTTTAGAAAGAGCTAGTAGAATTTTTTCTCGAAGCCCCGAGGAATATTCTTTTTTTCCTTTTAAAGGATTTAAAAAAGAAAAAAGTTCTTTTTCCATCTTAAGAATTCATTGTAGCCAAGCTCCCCGTTTCTTCGGTGGTTGCGAACCGGATAAAGCCAAAAATTTTGAATAATTAATAGGTAGAATGGCATTGGGTGGTTGTGATTCATCCCTCAGGGGATGGAGACTGATGAAGTGTTAAATATTCTATATGCATGACGTTGGGCCAAGAGCAAATCAGTTCGGAACCCAGGGAAATTCTAGGCACTGAAGTACATTTAAACGGTGCATATCATCTTGCGATACTATTCACTTCTGTATGAACTCTTCCCTCGTACTTTAATCAGATTCAGAAAAAGCAACTTGTTTATTTCAAGTTCACATCTTGTAAAACACTATTCTTGAAATATTACTGTGAAACAAAAAAATAATCAACATGATTATGTATTATATTAGTCAAAAATATTGTCTGCTCAATTAATTAATTGAAACAAATCTAGCCTAACGACTAAACCCTAGATATTTTTGTAAAAAAAATAACAACACTGTCTTAAGATCCTAGACTGTGTTTTTCTCCAGTGTGTGATAGCGACTTATCATAGAAGAGGTGTAGTTCAATAACCAAACAACGTCTTCACACAAAATAATTGTATTTGTTACAATTGACCGGTTAAGAGTATATCCTTATAACCTACACAGATTATCTGAAGAAGGCTGCTTTACAGCCGATACCGGTCAATTTTAACAGAATTATTTTGTGTGAAGACGTTGTTTGGTTATTCAACTACACCTCTTCTATAACAACACTGTGAGTCCAGAAGGAACGAGCTGACCATACCATTGATATTGGGTGAACATTATAAATTAACTTCCATTATCAAAATTAATAATATGCTTCTAAAAATGGTCCTTGTTAAATCGTTAATATAGCAGTGATTAAAAATACATACTTTTAAAATACATTTCTTTAACCATTCTGTTTGAACATAATATACTACTGGTTATTAAATTCTTCTTTACCTATACGGTCATATATACATTTTCTGCTCATTGACCACAAATTCTAAACTTAAGAAATATGACGGACAGTTTCAATTTCCAACTTGTAGTAGAGTTTTTTCCACTCCTGGTAAAAGTATTTTATAATTGCTATAAAAAGTAATTGGTCTCTTTTCCTTGGTTGATTAATGGACTAGTTTCAGAAGAAAAAAATGAACTCAAGAAGTAGGAAATGTCTAGTTATAGAGGCAGGACAGTTAACGGGCAAAAGAACCGGACGAGTTGCTGGGTTGCTCTTTGAGAGTGTACATTTTGTACGGGCTTCACTTATGAGATCCAGACCGCTACAAGTTAAGACCGGTTAATGCAGCGTAAATGCACTGTTCCGACCCCGATGTCTATTTACTTTCCTAGCCTTCCTCCTGACGAGATTCCAATCAACTTCTCTAGCCTTAGAGCAAAGCACGTATGCAATTAATCCTTGCTCTACGTGCACCGCAGTCTTAGCCAAGGTAAAACTACACCGGCTTATTACGTGAAAGTATGACTTCCCACAGCCGTGGTTTTTTATTCCAAACGACTGAGTTTTGGCGATTACTCATGTATAATCTACATTTTATCCCCTTTTCAATTAAATTTTGATTCAAGAGAGTTAAGCTTATCCTGACCCTTATCTAATATAATGTGATCTATGACTTTTGACCTAATTTTATCACCAAATGTTCATTTCATGTGTAAGCAATTTAATTTAATTTAATTTGTTGATGAGGGTTGGTGAACTTTGAGTGAAAAATGAGTAAATTTAAATATTTAGTCATTTTAAAAAAATTCTATTATATAAGTTTTATATCAAATTCTTATCGAGATCTTATTTAAAATTGTAAACCATTAATTTTAAAATAAGTATAAATTATTAGTTAATATACTATTTTTTTTATTTTTGCCATAGAGCATGATATGCATACCCTTATTTTAGATTACGTTGTAGAGGTTGCTCGTCATTAGAAAGTCAGGAAAGCTTTCATCTTGTCACAAGGAGAGTTTGGACTGGAGATCTCATGTCCTGATCTCTCTCTGAAATTAATGGACAATAAGTTTTGTGACTAACAACGCTTAAATTGGATTAAGATGAGATGAGGGTCTACAGACCCACCCTCGCTATCAGCTCATACATCCGGAGTCATTGTCGCCGCACTTCGTGCCGACGCCTCCTTTAATGGCATTGTGACTTTGTATTTAAACACCGATAATATCACTGCTTTACAACATATCCCCAGGCCCTCGTGCTTGGTTTGATGAACTGTTTTTTGTTTTGCTTTAAATTCTTATAGGAGATAGCTCTCCTAGTGCAGTTAATTTAACATGCTAATTCATTTATCTTCTTTCCCCTGATCCCGATATCATGGACAGGTTCTTTGTTAAAACGGGCTCATGATTCAGAGACTTTATAACAAGCGGGATTAAATATTCGTGAACCTCACTCAATAATAAAATTATTTATTATCTTAACATAACATTCAATTAATTTTAACAACACTGCATTATAGAAATAACTAAAACCTAATATAGAATATATTGAGAATCCAAGCGAGTTATTTTCGAAGAAAAGGCACATCTTACACTAAAATATAAGTATATCTTACACAAAATATAGATATATTTGATCTGATTTATTCAAAGTATGTAATATTATCATCTGTTTTTACTTTTTGTTAACATTGAAACCTAGATCATATTGATTGATCTCTGATCCTATATTATAATATTAGTCCTACAGATGTAATTCTAGTTGTGGATGCCAAAGCACGCATAACTTCACCTTAATTAAGTTTTACCATAACTCAAGGATGTACAAAAATCCACATACCTTTTTCATCCCATTATTTTTATGTTTAACATACTAATTTGAAAGTACTATTCACAGCTTTCCACAAGTACTCTAATTTTATCAATTTCTATGATATTATTTACTATGTATAATTGATCAATTGTTACATTTAACTTCAATTACGATCCTTCCCGTTAAGAAAATAATTGAATCGTTAAAAAAATGTTTAATAAATAGAACATGCTCAAAATCCCACCGGCCCAAAAGGACTAACAAAAAATATTTAATCAACAAACAACTAAAGGGTAGTATCCTTTTTTATTAATTTAAGACATAATTTTGTTTCTTTTGCACAAACACACACACAAATGTATACCCAAAGGAAAACAAGCATGTAAAAATTAATTTTATACACTGACCTTTGAGTAAGCATTGTCGACAACTTTCATCAGTATGTGTGACTATGCTATTTTAATTTTAAAACTTTTTTATTTTAAGGATCGGGATATGTTCTTTTAGGGTGCTGCCTTAAGAGTATTCTCCCTTCGTATTTACTGTTTACTTTAATATATATGAACTTAAATGTTATACCGTCCTGTTATTTTAAACAATTCTTCGCTGGATTCTTTATCTACATGCATGTATATATGTATATGAATATATAAATAAATAAATAAAACACACACACAGATATATATATATATATATATATATATATATATATATATATATATATATATATATATATATATATATATATATATATATATATATCTGTGTGTGTGTTTTATATGTGTGCTCGTTTGAAGAAAAAGTTGATAAAACTTATTATGTAACAATGATTTTATTTTGCTCAAACATACCACCATTTCGCAGTTATTATTTCTCCCACTTCCTGTCAGCTACAGTAAATTTAAATTTCATCAGTGCAAAGATATTATTTCTATTCTTCAGGGCAGGGAAATACGTTAGCACCTAAACATATTGAATTCCAGAAATTTTCATGATGGAAGCATATATACTAGATTTATAGGCCACTAAGATAAACCATTTTGGTTAATGTAATGAAATAAATAGTCATGGTTTGAGGAAAAATCCAAAGCTGTCATCAAACATTAAGATATTAAAACAGGAATTATTTCAGCTTAATCTAATATTGAATTTCCCAGAGAATTAAAAGTTCGGGCTAGTGGAGAAAAGAACAGCTTAAAAAACCTGATCATGATAGCGTGGTGGATTCTGCTCGTAGCCCTGTCAACGCGAGTGGATGGAGAATTCGCCTGCGCACCACTAGCTCGGCTATTATTAACTAAAATAGTACAATCCTACGAAACCTTACATGCACGTTCATAACTGGCCCTAACCCGCTTATTAATTAATTATTCATATTATAGCCAAGCAGAGCTCAGATTCTGTAAATAATTCACAAGTACGTGGTAAATTTGAGAACATGATTGCCAGGAACTAAAAAAAAATATACCTTTTTTAATGAGAATAACTCCATTTACAAAAAATACTCATAGACAGGAAACGAGGATGATATTTAACATCAATCTATTATACACCAATCAACTAATATTTAAAAAATTTACTGTTGCGTTAATTCATTAATGACTGTAGAGAGTTAATTTTCGTAATTAATGAAAACAAGCATGAAGGAGTTGAAAATACAAACTGTTGACACGAGTTGATTGATTCGAATCACGAAACCCTAAAGAATACATAATAATTATTCTTAGTTTCCTTCATGAAGCTTGCTTATATCAGTAATCAGCTTCACTACTAGATACTTTGTTCGTAAATGTAGTACTCAAAATGCAATGTCGCAATGTGACCATTCTTCAGAATTTAAACTCATAAATTAATTTTATTTCAATGCATATTACAACTAATTTCATTACTAAACACCAATATAAATTATTTATAGCTGTTTGCCTAGTTATTACAAATTTCCCAAAACGCGAGCAAATGTGTATATAAAATAAATTAAATTAAAAATTAGGTTTACTAATAAAGTTATTAGGGGAGAAATTGAAAGAATATCGATGACTTGAGATTTGAAAATACATTATGCAGTAAAGCAGGTGTTTATGTCAGTAAATATCGATCGTAAAATGTAAATAGATTTTTTCTATATTTTATCCGTCATAAAAGAGTGCAGTTATAAAAGTTAAGAGAGTTATAAAAAGAAATTTAAAAATACAACTAAATAGAAATAATCTATATATTATTCATTTATATTACTAAATAGATATACAGACTCCTGAAATGTCCCACATGTAGTATATTTCTAAATATATATACAGACTCCTGAAATGTCCCACATATATATTTCTAAATATTATATATACAGACTCCTGAAATGTCCCACTGACCCTGGATAATCTTTATACATAAATTAATGACATCATAGGAAAAATTCAGAGCTGCGTTCATAAAGAAGGCGTCAATTTCATTTCTATTGGATGCCAAGACACACAGGCATACCTGGAATTAAGGAGACAGACAAACAGACAAACTAGCCAAAATCACTGGTTAACAGTTCGCCGCTGCAAAAGACCTGGACAAAACTTTTTTTTTTTTTTTTTTTTTTTTTTTTTTTTTTTTTTTTTTTTGAATTGGCTCGTGGAACCATACAGCCATAATTCTATTACAACCATTTAATAGGTTCTTAATTTATTTACTTAAATTAATTATGCTATCAGAAAAAAAAATTAGATTTCTATTTTTGACGATACAAGGAATTGAAATAAATGCTTGTAAATGGAAATCGACCGAGATGATAATAAAGATAAATAACAGAAGGGCTGTGTTATATTGCTAGCGTGTAATATTCTAAAAAATATTTCTCTTTGCGTTGAAAACTTTACACAATACATTATGATATGCTCTAAATCTTCTTCCACATCACAATAGGTACAAATAGCAGAGTTTTCTTTTCCAATCTTATGTAAATATGCCTTACAAATGCCGTGATTAGCTCTGAGACGGTTAATTGTTGTTATCATCCTCCTATGTTCATCAATTCCTTTAAACCAGGGATAAGATTACTTACTTCTTACCTACTTCACCTTGTATTAATTTGTAAAAAGAGCCTGCAGTGGTGGATTTGTACCACCTATTCCATTGCTGCAGTGCCAAGCAGTTTATTTCCCTATAAAGATCATTTGCAGGTACTGGATACTGGTTATACAATATGGCAAGCTCCTCAACTATACTCCTCTCTTTAGCTAAAGCATCGACTCTCTCGTTGAATTCTATGCCTATGTGACCTTTAATCAATGCAATAACAACTTTCTTTCCACTTTTATTCAAGTGATAACATTTTTTTTTATTTAGTTTATTGTTTTTATTCAACTACAAAGTTCTTTTTGTTTTAATAAGTGTTGTTAAGAGAAATACAATTAGCATTTTGATTTAACATGATCGGGTGTTCACCCAGTGGTGGCACTCCGTAACATTATTATTCATATGTATTTGCATATACATTGTTTAGATAGTGTACATTATAATTTTCTTCAGTTGATTCTTAGAAGATCTCTTGGCCATGTTCTTTTCAGTCTTCTGGGTGGGTTTGAAGGTATATGAGGTGAGGAAAGGGCGTGAACAAGAGGGTTGTTATAAGGTTCAAGTTTGTTGTGGAAATTTTTATATCTATCTTTAGCAAGATCGCTCACAAAAGATACCTTTAGGTCTTTATGGATGATGATGTTTGGAACATAGAAAGGAAGATGGGACAGTTTTCTTAAGATTTTTGACTGTAGAGACTGCAGACGGTGAAGATTTGAAGGTTTTGTAGAACCCCAGATTTCAATGCCATATGACCAGGTAGGCTTGAGAATTGAGTTGTAAATTTGTAGTCTATGTTTTAATGTGAGACGTGTGCGATGATCAAGAAGTCTTAAAAGTAGTTTGTAGCGTCTGTTGGTTTCAATTCGTTTCAATCGAGTGTGTGGATTAAGTGATAACATAAACAAACAATACGGCACAATACATAATTATTGAGAATATGATAATTTTAATTTTTTATTGCTTCTACTGCACTCAAGTTGTCAGTAAATATCACGTAATTAGAGTGGGTCATCCCCTCTATGCATCTAAGAGCTTCTAAAATAGCAATCAACTCGGTTGTATAATTAGACAAATATCTGTTGAGATTGAGACCATGAGACTTTTGGGATGTATAACAAATGAAAGCACTTCCTGTTTTGTCGTTTGTTTTTGAGCCGTCGGTGAAAATAAATTCGCTGTCGGGCCAATATTTTTTAATGTCATCCAAAAAGATGGTATTCCTTACACTTAACGGATACTTAGAGTAGTCATCAAGCTGCCTTGTGGAAATCGAGAACATTATTGCATCGAAATCTATAAGTGAATATGGGGTTTTCCTATGAATGTAAATATCCTGGCGAAAATCAGACGTTTCGATGAAACTTTTAGCGAAAAGGGGTGACCTATTTTTTCTCCAATATGGGGACGTAAGAACTGAAATTGCCAGCTCGGATATTTTTTTTGAAACCAAATTGTTTTGAGCGCAATTTTTTAGTAAAAATCTACCGAATAAAATTTCTCTTCAAATAAAGAGAGGTGGTTCTCTCGATTCTGAATAAAGCATAGGTAACGGAGTGGATGGAAGAACACCGAGGCAAGTTCTCAAACATGAATTTTGGAGCTTTTGAATGGGGGACAACTGACCTTCACAAGCTTGATCGTAGAATATTGAGCCAAAATCTAATACAGTAGCTCGATAGTACATAAGTGCAACGTTAGGATCGGCTCCCCACTTAGCATGATTTACAGCCTTCAGGATGTTTATATATTGTTGAGTCCGACCTTTGATAATATTGATTTGAGGTGTCCAAGTAAGTTTCGTATTAAGAAGCAAGCCAAGAAATTTTATTTCTTTTGTCACGGTGTAAGTCACACCTCCCAGATTAATAGAATTATTTAGGGGGATTATTTTTTTACGTGTAAATGGGCAAACTACTGATTTAATTGTAGAAATAGTTAACCCGTTATTCGATGCCCAATCATTAAGTGCAATGGCCACTTGATTCAATTCGGTCGAGGCTTCCTCTATGCTATTAGCGATGACATACAAAGATATATCGTCAGCATATTGCAATATGTTAATATTTCTAACAAAATAGGACTCTAGATCAGACACTAACGCTGCATACAAAAGAGCTGATAGAATCCCACCTTGTGGAAGGCCAATAAACGCCTGTCTTGATCCGACTGTTTGGCCATTGATTCGGAGCATAATATTGCGCCCAGTCAATAATTTTAGAATATTTCGAGCCAATCGTGGGGGTAGACCCAGCGATACCAATTTTGTGTACAATTTTACTAAATTAATATTATCATATGCACCTGAAACATCGACAAATAATCCCAACACACATTTACCCATAGAGAATGCATTATAAATATCTGAAATTAAAATTGCTTGAGGTTGATTGATTGAGTGAAACTTTCGAAAACCAAACTGTGATTTGGGTAATAACCCCTGTCTTTCGAGCCAAAATTGAAGTCTGTTTTTAATTAACCGCTCATAAGTTTTTTTGACACATGATGTTAGAGTGATCGGTCTATACGACTCAGGATCTTTAGGGTGTTTACCTGGTTTTAGTATGGGAACTACTCTGTCTGTGAACCGCTGGTCTGATAATTCTGCTTGCTCTAAATAAAAGGTGTTAAATATATTAAGAAGTCTTAATTTACTGTTAACTGGTAAATTGTGAAGCATTGGATAATGAATTTGGTCTAAACCAGGCGAAGAGTTATTACTACTTTTTATTGCGATGTCTAATTCATGTTCGCTAAATGGTTTTAATAGCCAATAGGAATCTCGGTCCCACCCGGCACCTACTACTTCTGGATAATATGTTTCTTCATTAACATAGTCAGGGCATAATTTCTTCAAGAACAAGTATCCTCCTAATTTATTAAGTTGTATATTATTCTAAACTACCTTATTTTTTTTAACTTTTTGAACGTATTCCAAATTTTGCCAACCGGTGTCTGACAGTTTAATTGTGAACAAAATTTTTTCCATGATATTCTTTTAGCTATTTTTATCTCATTTTTGGCTTGAGCGTCGTAGTTTTTGTAGATAAGAAAGTTGTTAAATGTAGGATGACCTTTATACGCTAGAATAGCTTGTTGTCTTTTCTCTACAGCCTTTGATCATTCATCTGTCCACCAGAATTTTGTATTATTGTGAAAACTTCTACCTTTAGCTTTTGGGATAGCTAATTCACAAGCCTCATTAATATCCCTTATAAAAACCTTGTATTTATCATGCTCATGACTACTATCTTGCATTTATCGGCTAAACATTTCCCAATCAGCTCTTTTAATTTTCCACCTTGGCTCGAAATAAATTTTATCTAGTTTTTAATTTAAGAAAGTGATAAGTAGAAAACATTTAAACAGAACTTCTACCACAAGGGCAACATAGATAGATTGAAAGTATCAGTAACAAGTTTAAATTTGTCAAACCGACTTTATCAAACTGGAAAACTAGCTACAGAGCGAATCCGACAAGAAGTTATGCCAACCAGACTAAGAATCAGACACATGAGACTGACTCACGGACACCTTATAAACGAATAAACATGATTTTTACTTTATGGGGAGAAGAAATTACTCTATACCACACCCCCTCTGACTGCCCACCAGATTGATAATATTTGATGACGACTCCATATTCTAGTCAGCATTCCTGAAATTCGCCAAAATAAATAAATTACCACCAAAATACTATTTAAATACGTACGTGAAATTGACATTAATGAAGGAAATTTGAAGCATAACCTTAACTTCAGAGATTCCAACTTTAATAGTACATTACGCGTCGAGTGCGGAAAGTAGCATTTTGCATGCGAGTGTGGCAAGTCAGCGAGGGTAGTAAAACCACACGAGCAATGCAAAATGCCGTTTTCGCACGAGTTGCGTACCGTACTTTATCTACGATTGTTAGATTTAAATAATAAATACAGAAAAAATAAACTTCCAGTATACAAGTTCGAATTTCTCTTTTGATAAAGATATCATTAATTCATTAGTTGTATTTTGTGCCGAATTATTTCGGGAGACGTATGATTCTCCTCATATTCGTCATAATCATTTAAATCACTCATTGATTTTCACAAAAAACTCGATATAAAAGTTACTTTTATTAACAAACAGAAAATTAGTCTTGTTAAATGTAAACAAACTCGCTAATCGTGCGTAAAGCTGAAGAATTCCTCTTCTTTACCGCGCTAGCGTGGTAAAGAAGAGGAATTCTTCAGAACTATGAGACGCGCATGAGCAATAAATACAAGTACGTAAATAATCACTTTCTACGCATCTAAACAGATATATAATGTTTATATTTCGTATCATAAAATTTAATAGTAAATTTAGTAAATTTAAAAATTTGTTTATATTCCTATCATAAAAATCAATATTACATTATCAAAGAAAGGTATAGGTATGTGCCAATGGTATAAGAAGTTAAAGTGCACCTACCTTAGAAGTAGGTGGAGGTGATTCAAAATATATATATATTATATTTTTACTTTCTCATATAAAGAGAAAGTATTGTGATGGCACGAAAACTCGATTTTGAGATTTTGATGGATTTACACGTTTTGAGGTCCCCTGAGTCCAAAAAAGTGGTTATTAAAAAATGTCTGTGTGTCGTCTGTCTGTGCAGACGCCTGGAGCCTAAACTACTGGGCCGATTTTGACGAAATTTGGCATACATGTTCAGAAAAATCATACCCCGATGCGAAATCGAGAAATAAATTTTAGCTCTAAATTTGGGAGCGCTACCTCCTCCCCCCCCCCCCCCCCCCCCAAAAAAAAAAAACTGAAAAAACGTGAAAAAAAAAATTTCATTAAAAAATTCAAAAATGTAGTCCATTTAAATACGAATCTAACGATAAAAGCCGTTTTCCCGGGAAAAATCTAGTTCCTGAGAAAATAGCTTTAAACGCGGAGGGAGAGAGGCCGGGTTCGATTCCCCGCCAAGGAGAAGTAATTTTTATGATATATTTTGATCAAATGTTCAATAATAATTAAACGTGCCTATGAAAACTAACAAATGGAAAACACTGGGCCAAGTAATTATAAACTCGTATATGAGAAAGTTTGTCTGAGTTGTCTCTGACCGATTTTTTAATATAATAATATATACTTAGTCTATATTGTGGTTAACACATATATTTTTCTAACAAAATTTTACTATGCGAAAAAAATTCAATTCTGCTGGTATCCTTAATTTTAAAAGTTTTAAAAAATATCATTTATATAATCGAGTAGTGTCCCGACGACTCACCTTGAAATGATTTGTTATTACTAGCTAAGGCAACCACATTAATACCAATAGAAATAAATTATTGTTTTAATATAATAACTTATCTAAATTATATTACTTTTTTTCTCAATATAAAATTAATGGGCCTAAGTGCTCGAATTTATATAAAATAAATAAATAATTATTATACATATATATATAGTATAATATAAATATTCTTTTTGTGACGCCTAATTACAAAGTCTGTATAATTGGTGTAAAACTGAGAGAAAGGAGAGGAAATAGCTTTTTTCTTCTTTTATTAATAACAAGTCTTTAATAACAAGTCTGGAAGGTGAGGAAGCTGGAAGGGGGGAGGGGTTCAGGCGACATTTTGATATTTTCGCCTCATTTAGTTTGGCAAGGGTTGTATAAATGATTCAGGGAAGACGTAGGGGTGAGTTCTTTGAACTGGGCACCAAGCTCCTCCCCAAGCCTAAAGCCCTCTCAAGCCCTTATAATTATAGCAGCTAATTAGGTATTTCAGGTGCCGGCCGCCCTCATCCAGCTTTTTTATATATAACAAAAAAAACAACTTTTAAACCCTTTTGTCAACAGCTTGTAAGGGCATCCTTTGTATTTTGACCGGGTATCGAAGTTAGGGCATACAAACATAAAAATGGACAAAAAGGTCTTCAGGAGTTTTACAATGGGTATTATCAAATAAATAAGTTATGTTTTCGATACTTTTTATATGAACGAAAAGTAATATTCATAGCATTCAATTTAACATTTTATTATTTAACTAAGACAGTGTGTTCTTTAACTTTTTATACTGGGGCTCAAGTAAAAGTATATTCCTTATCTTGATAGTACATTTTAAGTTTAATACATACTTGCTTGTTAATAAATGTGAGAACACTGGCCTAAGCAATAAAAGCAACAAACGACCTTGCTTCAAATAGAGAAAAGTATTTTAACAATAATTATTAACAATAGTTTACCTATTTGAAATTAATTTGTTGTGCAAAGTAAACAATTTTACTATTTTTGGTTTAAGTTAACATTTATCTTCTAGAAAGGCTAACAAATATGCAATAAATAATATTAACATTAAAAGAAATATGAAATTGTTATAGACGCAAAAAATTAGTTTCTATAATCATGGACAATTATATGTACCTATAAATAAGTTACGGTAATATTTTTAAACATTTCAAATTAAAAAATAAAAACAAATAATTATTATAACCACCATTTTATATATATATATATATATATATATATATATATATATATATATATATATATATATATATATATATATATATATTTATATATATATATATATATATATATATATATATATATATATATATATATATATATATATATATATATTTATATATATATATGTATGTATATTATTTTTATTTTCTCTGTATTGTTCTTCAATGCATAAAGAATGGGATAAGGGGATGAAAGAATGCGAGAGGCTTCACTCATCCCGCGGTTAATTTACTATCGCGCTTGACGGGGCGAAAAATAAATGCATAGGACGAGACTTTAGCATCTGAATGTGTGGGGTGGAAGGAGGAATAGAAGTGGGGGATTGTATTAATACCCAGGCGGTACTTATCTGCTGTCCCCGGGGTGCTACGGGATCCCCCTTCAAAAGGCTAGATATGCAAAAATATGATAAACAAGATTAAGAGAAGTATAGCCCACTCGTCATACCTTGTTATATTTCACCCTATCGACAAACAAATTAACCGTGCACACCCGTACTGACGCCTTCTATTAACTCCACTCTGAAAAAAGATTTATGACCATATAGGGTCGAGATATATACCATGTTAGCTCAATGAAAGTGGCATTTTTACAAAATTCCAGTGTAATGTCTAACTGCATTTCAGCCGTAAGGACATAAATTAGCACAATGCAAATGTTTAAATAAGAAAATTTATGAATCCTCTATTATAAAGCTACTTTTTATATATGAACTCTCAGCAGTTTTTTTTTCTCTATAAGGCATGTATGCTAATTAGATGTCGGCATTATTAATAATAGCAAGCTCAGACGATTAATATTTTCTTCTACTGTACAGTCTAAAAACTGTTGTTTAGATAATTGAAAGTTTTATGAATTAACTATCACCTAAAGAAGGTCATCAGTCTATAGTACAAATAATAATATCAAAATTTTATGTTTTTGGTAGTTTTCATACTACAGAAAGATTAAATATTACTTTAAATCAAATTACAACTATCAATAACTACGGGAGACATACAGAGAAAAATAGACCCCCGCAACGGGACTCGAACCACGGGCCCTCCTATTAATCCGTTACAGGTGCTCTTGCCAACTGAGCTATACAGGAGAATGATTTTTCTCTGTCGTTACCGATACAAATTCCCCGAATCCAAGATTTTAATCTTATTATCTTGCTACTTACGGTGCGGGGGTCTATTTTTCTCTGAATGTCTCCCGTAGTTATTGATAATGGTAATTTGATTTAAAATAATAATATCGTAAATAAATATTAACTTCTTTTAACATTAAGGAAAATAAATAAACAACTCGGTATTTTGAGTGAAAAACACAATAAACATGGACGGTTAAAACGTTCAGTTAAATTCATGAAATACATAGCACATCTTATCAAAACCTCATTTGAAAACGTATCACAGGAAAAAGGAAATCTTATTATATTATACATATATATATTTTTTTACCCTCCTTTAAAAGTAAGAGAATTAAGTAAAGAAGTAGTCTAAAGTTTAATATTCTTGATAAGAGGATAAAGGGAGTATGATGAAAGGCTGGTAAGAGACTTCATTTTTCAGGCCGAGGGGAAAGCGATTGTATCTGGAAAGCCTCACAACTTAATTTCTATTGTTGAGTAAAATTGAGTTTTCCTTGATTATGAAACGAGTTAGAGGGTGGCTGAGCGCAAGCTCCCTCTCCAACTGCGTTACAACCGGCGGCTGTTTCCCAGTAAGGTCTGGCCGATACTAGAGGGATTACATTAAACAAATTGCAAACCATTTGCATAATTGAACCACATCTATGCGACCATGCACTTACGCTAGGAAATATTACATCATAGTCCCTAAAATTTTATTGATCGATGAATAATGTATGAATGTTGGAAAGACCTAATGGCATTAAAGTTTTCGGAATTTCACAAATCTGCAATTTTGTTGTTTGTGCCAGCCATAGTTAATGAAATTCAAGAATTAATGATAGAAGCAAACTTACGTAAAAAGTGTGCACTTTTTATACCTCCTCTCTAGGAACAGAGTGATCATATGATGATGAATTAAGTATAAAAACTGGACCAATGAGGTACACTTTTGGCAACCTTCTCGCTATTCCTACAATCGTTCTTCAAGCTGAAGTTGAAAAGAAGGACGTGTTTTCGCAAAAATGGATGAAAAAAATAAAAAAAACTAATTTTTTACAACTAATTGAAGTATTATTAACATACTTTAATAATCTTTTACGTTAAAAATCAACGTAACGTTAAATGATATTATCAAAATAAAAAATAAAAATATAATATACTATAATATATAATAAAAAAAATGTGGTTAGTAAATATGTTAATAGCAATTGGATTTGATTTTTAACAAACAAATTTTTAAAACATTTCAGGTTAGGCATGATAAGCATTCTAGTATGTATTCCATTTTGTCTAATTTAAAATGTATTTGCTAATGTAAATATTGAAATTTATTTTCTGTATATAAAAAAAAATTAAAAGGATATTAGCTAAAACTGCTATTTAGTCAGTTAAGCTCATTTATTATCTATAAGTATTATTTAGTTAAAACTTAAAACATAAAAGAACTAAGTATACATAACTATTCTTAAGTTAAATTTAGAAAAATTCCGTTTAAATATAGGTAGCTGTTTACTTCAACTGGAGTGTTGAAATTAAACAAACATTTGCTTTAATATAAATTAATCTCCTTTAACCCCTTTTCCTCAATTTTAAACTGGAAATTACACGTGAGAAATATTTTGAATTAAGAATAATTATATTTATATAGCAAAACAAATATGGTGATGTTATTTAATTTTTAAAGCAGGTGCAGTAAACGTGTAGGATTATGTAGGAGAGGATTTAGTGACTTTATATAAACTTTTATTCAGGTATAGATATCTCACGATCGTTTCTCTCCTTATTCTACGCAGTAGAAGAAAAGTTAATTTCTTGTTTCTATCGAAAGAAAAACACAGTGAGTCTGACAAACTAAATTGAAATGTCTAAAGCGTTAAATTGGCAAAGTTAATTTCTTAAGACTCTCGGATCCAATTCCGGAGTCTTTATTATTGCTTCTCTTATTTCCTCGTTCAAGTTGGTGACGAAGGGGGGAAAGGAGGGGACAAGGGGAGGCCGGAGGCAGTGATCCCAAGCGTAAAATTCCATATGAAATTGCGTATTGTTGAATTATGCTGTGGGAAAATGCGGTTAGAAACTCGTTTTCCCCATTTAGAATGTTTTCTTGAGGACAGTATAATCCAGTAGAAAGATTATTCCCTCGGTGAGGCGGTAAGAAGAAAAACACCGAGACATTCCTATACAAGGACACAGCCATCTGTTTTTACATTATACACAGCTCAGTTTTTCTCTCACACCTAGCCCACTCTTTGAAAATAAAATAAATTACAATCTAAGTAAAACATATCAAAAGTATATTCCACAAATATAATTCTTCCCATCCATTCATAACAATTTTAATTTTCATTCACATTATGGAGGTCGGACTAAGGATCATATTCAATGCTTCAATACATACATGAAGTTGCTTCGCACGGAAAATAATAAATTTGTGATGCCATTAAACCATTTTGCTGAGTCAGCTAAAATTTCAAAAATTCGTAAAAAACTAAAACATTTTCTGATGACGCTGAAATTTGCACCAACTATAAGTTATAAGATACATCATTCCCCTATATTACAAGCAAATATCTGCCGCCATTTTTGTATTCTATGGTAAGAAAATGTTCCAAGACGTTCTAATTGAACTCTTGAGGCGTAGTTTAAGAATATTTGGATTTTTTTATTGGTTATTAATTTATCGTGCTTATTTGAAATAGAGGATTCTTTGCATGTAATAAATAGCCTCGTAACTGAGTGATTCACATGGTATTTTAGTCTTAATAATGTTTGAATATGTAGCCCTTATTCTATTCAATGAATAAGGCTTTGGAAGCGAAACTATCAAAGCGTTTAATTGTACAGACCTTGGCCTACATGCTAATAGGAAACCTACCCACTGATACATAGCATGAGCCCTGTGTGGGCACGGAGTGAAGGCTAGTACTGAATAATATTTAAAGCCTTGTATTATGTTAATATTATGTCATTACAATCAATTTTTACAATCTCATATATTTAGTATAAAATTAGGATAAGTTATTGTAATGGCTCGAAAATGCGAAATATAGAAAATTTGAGATTTTGAAGGATTTAAAATCTATGTTCTAAAAAAAATAGTCTCTAATGTTAGTCAATAACATCTTAGCTTTTGTTGCAACTAATAAATGTACTATTATTTATTGCTTCCGAGCTTACCGAAGATAATGTAAGCTGTGTAATCTTTATGAAGAAATATAACATTTTATGTCTCCGATTTCAAAAATTCCAAGGCAAAAATCCGTTTCAGACAGCAGGGAATATTTTTGGTTCCGTGGCTGTCTGTCGGTCTGTCCAACATCTCTTAAAAACAATAACTCGTCCGATTTTATTGAAACTTTGAGGTTAGGTTATAATTAGCTCATTGTTATCCCATATAAGTTTCAACCTTCTGCGCCCATATATTTCTCTTTCACATGAGCAAAAACATTCATTTATTTATACCTACATCTTCAAAAGTAATATCTAATGTTTATAATTTCAACCGTGTGCGCTCTTTAAATGTTGCTAAATTGATACTTCAATTCATGTAAAAATAAAAAAAAGGTATTGTATGGTATGGAAGGGGAGGCACAGTGTTCCAACATTGAATGCTATGGGTTTAATAATCCCTTAACCCTAATTAATTAGAAATGATAAGGGTACTGAGAGGATCAGGAATAGAAAATCAACAACCATGGAAATTCTTTCTAGGAAAATTTAAACTGTTTCAGTGGTACTCCACAAAATAGTATAGTTGGGAATTAAAAAACTAATATTTGTTATGTATTATTCATATGGCAACTATAATCTGTTTTCATAAAACTTTATTATGAAATTCAAACAGAAGCATCTAAGAATTATATAAGCTGAAAAAGTCCAAAGCACCTGAATACTTCAGTTGGAACTATTCAACAGGAAATTGTCAAACTGTCTTTCATTTGTTATTATCACATCTTGAAGTGCTCTTGCTCCGAGGGTTCTATAATTCGATTTAAGAAATAGAGAAAAGACATTTCTAAGAAACAAATTTAAAAACACCGGTGCCAATACAAGAAATGAAAGCACGTGCAGCAGACTTCTCATACAATTTTGTTGGCATTTTAATAATAAGTTTGTTTCTTTCTAAATCAAGAATCGCTAAAAGGAAAGCACATACTGGAAACATCTTGATTATTACCGACATCTGATGCATTAATAAAAATTTATATTTTGTGGTAGTTCTATCCTTTTTGAACTATGTATGACGATATTTAAGATTTGACAAACTTATTGTACAGACAAGCTGGATTCCCGTTCTACAGTTCGTGAATGAACGTGTGAAATCGAGGTACACCCGGTAGGAACGAAGTTCGTTACGGTTTTCATTAAGTATTAATTATAAAATCACACTACTAAATATATGAATGTTGTATGTTATACTAGCGTGAGTGAGAGATAGAAAAAGAGAAGAGAGTGGGGATAGGATTTCTATTATAGTACGACAGTGAGATGTAACATCGCCATGTAACTGAAGAAACAGTTTTAAAAATCTCTTTCTGTCTTATCGAATCCTTGGGTTGAAATTGTATTTATCTTTTATTAATAAATTACTTACATTATAAAGATAAGCTTCATTTTTATTTTTACCTTTCTAACTTCAGAAAAATTTTTAAATTTTTGTTGCCCCTATTTCCCTCCTTACGATTCAAATTTCTGAAAATCCCGTCCCTGTAGACATTAATTTTATTTTAGAAATTACTATACTAAATACAATGATTTTATTTTAGCGTTTCAAGAAAGTGGTAATAATTATAGTAGCATGCTTACAAATTCAAATGTGACCGCTATATATTGAATTGAACAAACCGATTGTAAAACCCTTCAACGAACGTTGTTAATATAATAAAAGGAAGTTTCAAATTTTAAGGTCCTAATACAACTGGATGGAAGATATTGTCTTGACGAATCTTGCATATTAATTTAAAACATCTAATTTAAAGGCGGCTTATTTAGGCCACCAATTAAAAAATCTATTTTACACGGAGAGGAAATTTCTTTAAATTCGTCAAGATCACCTTTTAAAAGGAAGAAAAATGACAGAGTCAGCAGGTTATTATTTCTATGTTTAGTTCTTATTTATTTAAAGGGAGTATAGATAAAATGAGAGTTTTCATTTTAAATAATGATTGACAATCTACCTGATACAACTCTTACATATTATTTTATTTTATATTTTATTATTATATTATTATTTTATTTTATTTTTTTAAACAAAATACTTTCTTTTATTTTTCCAAAATTGTGTTATTTATAATAAATATTTACTTAATACACATATTAGTAATTATATTAACAATTAAAACAGTATATAATAATAACTTGAGTTCAAAAGATTGATCTTATACTTCTCTACTACGAGGTTGCCCGTGGGTGTAGTGGAGGAGTCCTTAAATGAATCAGAACTAAAATTTAGTGTAGAATTAAGAAAATCGAAGTATACAAAATAAAATTTACCATGAAAGTTGTTGTTATAGATTATTTAATTTTGATTGTATGTTTTAATAAAATATTTTTTTGATAGATTTTTTAAATTATCATTTATCAATTTGTGAAATATCTATTAAGTTGTGTTTTGAAAAAGTTGCACTGTTGATGAATTTAATGTTTGAACTGATTTTAATGTTTGAAGGAGTTTGTTGTATAGATTATGTGCTGTCTGCGTTTTGTTCGTCTTGTTATAGATCTAGGGAGTGCAAATAGATCCTTTGTCTGACTTCGTGTCCTGACGTTATGTTTATTTTGAGCGAACGCCTTATTATATTTTTTAATCATAAGTAGAGTAGAATATTTAAACAAATCTGAAATATTTAATAACTTTAAATTTTTGTAGAGAGAAGATGCAGAATCGTATTTGTGGCAAATTATTTGTATAAGAATATTTTGAGTAGACTGCAGAGTCGATAATGCTAGGGAAGGAAGCTCACCAGGCTATTACACAGTATTGTAGATAAGGATAAATAAGAG
The DNA here is from genome assembly GCA_951217055.1 of Gerris lacustris. NCBI lineage: Eukaryota > Metazoa > Arthropoda > Insecta > Hemiptera > Gerridae > Gerris > Gerris lacustris. Next base: position 58,757,442 of record OX578276.1, on the reverse strand, counting down.
ATAGGGTAGGTGGGGGCAAAGGTCCGCCCTTTTTGGTATAGGGCTAATTTTAAGCATTTGCTTTCTTTTAATAATTTTTTCCCCCCTCTCTCATTGCTCCAAAAATTTCTCAACATTTTTGGGGCACCATTTTACCAAAATTATGATTTGCGGACCTTCATCCCATTTGGTTTTATTTATCAAATCATATAAATATAGTAACCTATCGAAGGTAACTACATTTGAAGGTAAAACAAGTGTCTATTTCTACTCTACTTTAGCACCATTTTGGTACAAGTTTATCAAAAATACGAATATTGATGTATAATAATTAATAATAAACAAAATCCAATAAAAGTTAGACTGAAACATAAAAAAATAAAATTACCTCATGTTTCTTAGCAACAGTACAAACTAAATCAAGATAACTTTACAGGAGCAAAGCCTCAACGTAAGGAATAAGTGTTGCCAGTCCCACTTCAAAAAGTAGTTTCCCTCCCATTTTTAAAGCAGTGCGGACATTTACCCCATGCGGACCTTTGCCCCCACCTACCCCATAGCAGATAAAAAAATGATTCCAACTCCAAGCGTAAAAAATAATTACAAACCTTGTTGCGTCAAAAATAATCAAAGTATTAATAATTAAAAGTTCATATGTTTTCACAATTCAATCGCGTGCAAGCCAAAACAAAGTATATAAGTTTAGTTGAAAACTGTAGAAGAAGTATATATCATAAAGTTTTATTATACTTGAATCATGTTTAGAGTCTCCTCTATATTTTGTAGTCGTTAATATATATAATATTAAATACAAAATAAATAAAAAGTGCAGAGAGGAAGAATGACAGGAGGTTGATTAATAGCAGCGCTTACAGTGAATGACTTGTTCCCTTCAGCACCATGAGATATCCCTCCGTCAATGATGCCGCAATTCTATCAACATAATATTTATACTACAAAAATTCATAATTGTACCTTGGACATTATTAATTTATGTTCGTCACTGACCCTGGTTGGACTTATTAGGCAAGAATATGTAGTTAATCACTTTTCAAGACTATCATGATAAAGCATCGTGTCTATAGTGAAGAGTCACTCCTTCATTAGTTCATATAAAAACTCTTGTGTTATGAACATCACCTGCATTATGAAGCTTCTACCGGTGAAACTCTACAGATTAATTTGTTTTTCATTTTATTTTTTTAATTTTATGAATATATTAACAAAAAACGGTCCGAAACTACTTAGGTAAACTTTTCATAAGGTTATTGATGTCACACTATACTCACCAGTTTTTGAGCTATCATGGAAACTATAGTATACATACTTAGAAAGCTATTTATATGGCGTTATTAAATGATTAGTTGCAATTCAAATAGACTTAATTTAAAAATAAATACATGCCGCCAACACCGCAAACTTCTATGTAAGACAACCATTTGCATAGTGAATAATGCTTTTTGGGGTGCAATACCACTCTAAGTAACTTAAAGGCTGGAATAGGTATCAAATTTAATTTATTTCACTTTCATAGTTTATGTGTCACACTTCTGTATGATATAAGGCAATTAAAATAAATGTCTAAAAACCCACTTTTTTATCACTAAACTATATCAACCATTAAATTCGAAAATTGAATGCTTTTCTCTCGAAATCACAGTTACTTACACATCCACCTCTCCTTCTTCTGTCAGTTCCACTCCCTAAGGTGTCGAATTTTGACAAATCCCATCTTAATGGTTGTTCATGTCTGAGAAGCTTTAGCCAAACTTTTAACTTTTAAGTTAGGTATAGGAGCGCCTATGGAGTTCATCTTAAAGGAATAACAAAAATCTTCCATATTCCTTAAAATCTAACATATACTTCTTCGCGTATAATCTAACATATACTTGGCAAGTCGAGCCTCAATGAGCGTTACAGATCAGGCACTGATGATGGCCTTATGAAGGCTGAAAGCTGCTTTGTTGAATAAACCAGTTTAAACTTACGTGGAGAGACGATTTTTGTTATTCCTTTAACTTTTAAGTTTAAAGTCCCCTTTCTATCCCAAAACAATTCAGAAATTACTTGTCATGGATGTCTAATAGATTGATTAAGTTCAATGTCCCCTTTTTCACCTTAATAATAATAACCTTAATTAGAAAAATGCATTATGACATAACTGAAATTAATGTCAATTATTAAAATCAAGTATTAAATAATATGGAGGGGCAAGGTGTATTAACTGTAAACATATCCTCTCACGAAAATTAAACATAATTGAAATGGAATGTCTTGAAGAGAACAAGGGTTAATAATGGATATACTAATACCTAATGGATCACAGCACAATTATCACAATGATCGAATTACTTTGTATTCATTCTGTCTCATTAATAACTTAAACAGACAGATTTACAGCAATCGTTATACCTAACTGTTGAGTAAATATTGTTGAATTTAATTTTGATTGTTATAAATTGTTTCAAAAGCAAATGAATATATTACAGAAATAAATTTAGACGTCATTTACTCGGTGGTTTCTAGCAATTATCTCAATAGACCATAAATTGAATAATTTATAGTAATTAACAAATTGGCGATTGTGTGAAACGGTGGTGTGGTATGGAGAGGGGAAAGGCAGAGGATAATTGGGTCCCGACTGATAGGAGGGTGAGGTCAAACTAATGCATATGGATGAAGGACATCCCATCGGTGATACCACCCCTCGGCACGGTCCCCTGCCAAACCAAGCTTGTTAGCCTTATATACATAATGAAAATTTGGTATTTATATACGTGTAATATTCTACTCTCACCTTCTCACACCATAGCCATGTCAAACAATGAAATAGGGTTAAGGATAATCCATTTAGTACGAGTAACATCCTTAATGTTTGAATGCTCCAAAATATTTTTTTTTTTAATTTAAATTCAAATTGTATCATTCCATTAATAGTAGGAGTCAACTGATGTGACACATAAAATATAATTATACGCATCCACATATTTTAAACGATTTTTGAATGATGTGATAAAAACCAATACTAATTCGATATTAGAGGAGTGAAGTATTATTATTGATATACATTTTTCTTCCAAACTTACCGAAGGTAACAGAAGCTATATGATCATTCTGACAAACAACAATTTTTCTGCTTCCGATTTCAAAAATTCCCTAGACATAAATCCGTTTGTCATTTAATTTTTACAACTCAACATATCACAAAAACTACTCGTTCAATGTCAATAAAATTTCAATGATAAGTCATAATTATCCCATTTTTGGTGCTATATAATATTATGAGTTTGCAAATAAAAATTATTACTAGTACGTAAATAAAAAGTAATAAACTAAAAATATTATCGGTGTCGTTGAGGGTAGAAAAGAAATATTAAAAATGGGACAATCATAGAAACCACGTAAAAATATAATAATTTAATATAAGAAATCTCGTTAAGTTTCCATGTATATAAGGGAGTTAAGTTTTAATAAGCACTAAGTTTCCTACAAGTACTTAGGCTAAGAACACGTGTGTAAACTATTTCCTTTAAGCCAACTAAACAACCATGAACAGCTTAGCCTCATGTAACCAAAACTTTATAAAATAAGCCAAAACCGGCTTTTTTAACTGGCATTTTATAATGTTGAGACAATAATGTTATTATAATACGATGGTTGAGACACTTAAAGGAAGTAATAACTAATAAACAAAACTTTTAATTCATCAACCATCGTATTATAACAATAAAAGGAAACAAACCTACGAACTCCAATAATGTTATTTATTGTTGAGACGTAAGTAGAACGGTAGAGCATTTAAGGAATAATCAAAAATTATATTCCATATATTTTAAACTAAACTATATATGTATCTATATAATGAAAACACACCATTAAAGTGTAAATAAATACAAAAATTTAAAGAATATACAATATTATTTTAAATTTTAAGATGAAAAATTAATAATGTTTTATGTGTAAAGTGTTATAAGTTAGAAAGAAACTATATTATATTCTTTAGATATCCATAGCTTAAATAGGGAAATTTTATCGAAACAAAAACAATAGAAGCTTGTAGTTCACAATATTGAAAACATGTTTGATTTAGTAGGGATGTGAGAAATCTGGAATAAAGGGGCAGGCAAGGCTTAGCAAGTTCCCTCGGAGGGTGCCAAGGAACCACGGGAGATCTATAGCCAAGGGGCCTGTAATAAATAGAATGGGTTTCCTTTTCATCCCCTACTCTTTGTATCGTGTTCCTAAGTTAAGCCTACGACTAACTTTATACACGATTTTCCATTTAAATGTTTATTTTTATGTACGCTTGTAAAACTAAGATAGTAATACTATTGTTTGCTTAATACACTACTTGATTAAATAGCAAGTAAATAAATGTAATGTCGTAGATGCACTTAACCAAATCAAAATGAATAAAACTTAAAAACTAAGGGGCTCCACTTGTCAAATACTATACCTTTTTTTAAGAGACACAATGGATCTGACATTATAATGCACTTATGTGAATTAGCTAAAAAACGATTCTGCTGAAATGAAATAATAAAACTATAATTTTCTAACCACATCTATTTATTAATTTTAACATTTTCTGGTTATGGACACCTCCCTGGGGCCCGCTCTTAGACGTCCGTTTTAGGGGCTTTTTCGGGGGCGTGTATCTTTTTTCCTATCCACTTTAAAAAAAACAACAAAGAAACTATCTTTTTCCTTTTCGCGAGACCTACAAAAAAGGTCCTTTGCGTCGAACCGCTGCGGTCGACCGTATTCGAGTTATGCTGAAAAAACGGTTATTTTTTGGGGGGGGCGTTTTAACCCCGAAAATGCCCCTAAAACGGATGTCTAAGAGCGGGTCCCAAGAAGGTGTCCATGACCCATTTTCTTACTTAGCCAAATAATAAAACAATTGTCTGCTAATTAGCGTGGCACACAGCTTCCTCACGTTCCATTTCGAACACTTTTATATTTTATGCTTTTACAACAGGTTTTGCTTCCGAACTTGCCGAAGGTAACGGAAGCTATGTGATCGTTCTGAAGAAAAAAAATCTTGTATGTCTCCCATTTCAAAAATTCCAAAGCGTAAAACCGTTTTAGACGTCAGGGAATATTTTTGGTTGGACATACAAACAGTCGGTGTGTCGCTAAATTTTTGCGAACCAACATATCTTAAAAATTATACGTCTGATTTTAATGAAACATTAATGGTCGGTCCTAATTAGCCCATTGTTGGTCCCATATAAGTTTCAACCTTCTGCCCTCATTTGTATCCCTTCCACATTCGCACAAACATACATTTATTTACACCTATATATTCAAATGTAAATATTTGATTTTTGTAAATATTTTGTTTTCGGGTAGTATTTGATTTATATGAAATTTGGATGGTTTGTCGAAAAAAGCTCGCAGATAGCTTCGGATTAATTTCAACCTTGTGCATGTGAAAGATAAACATATGGTTGCAGGAGGTGGTAACTTATATCGAACCAACAATGGGCTGTTTATGACCTACCATCAGTACCATCCAAATTTCAATAAAATCGGCAGAGTAGCTTTTAGGGAATCTTTGTCACCTCGTTTTTTTGTTTGAACTTCGGCTTCAGAAATAATAGCCCTAGAAAGGGGTAGTTTTTACACTTGCCTTGAATAAATAAATACATGTTTTCTTATTTTCTTCTTTCCAAGCGTAAAAGCAAATTAACTTGCAAAATTTCCGTTTATACCCTGATATCATAATATTAAGTTAAGAAATAAAAGTAAGTTGAAATTTATTTTTTTTGTTTCAATTATTAATCGTAGCTACGATCACAGCGACTATAAGCAGCACTTTCATTTAAAACTTAGAGGGTAGTTTAAATTCGGGAGTTCGTTGAAGTTTTGGCATATTTTTAGCAAATTATAAACAGCCACGTGTTGTTTGCACCTGTCAGTTTACCTTTTATGAGAACGTTTCCATCAAGCTGTGCCTGAGTCGGGATGTAGGTAATATTTGCACAAATAATTATTATTTCAAGAGAGGGAGCACGTATGAGTCAGTCAGGTGTTTGTTAGCCTATATGAAGTATAGGGCACGTGCAAAGCTCTGGATATAAATCACTGTTCTGTCCTGGGTCGCTAAGAGTCACGCTCTAGGGGTCCTGCCGATAGGGTTCTGCCAGTCCTGCCAAGCGAAATCCTTACAAACGGCTCCAGCCACTATGAGAAGGAAACTTTACAGCTCATCTAAGCAGGACCGATTTTAATTAAAACACTGCCAGTAGTTAGTGTAAGACTCCGTCTCCGATTGTTTCGTATCGGGCCGGGCCGGCAGCCCCTGGATTTGCATAAGACTAATAAAGCGGAGGGTAGTTTCTAATTAATGACGGACAAACTCACTCTAACATACGCCGTTATTTATCTCGGGGAGGGAAAAATCATTCGGGAATTTTTGAACCACCCGGAAGCCCGTAGAACGGTGGCTCGGGAAATATACACAGGGACAGAAAATCAACCGTAAAACAAGCGTGGCAATAACCTAACAGAAAATAATTAAATGTTTCTTTTACGCTGGCCCGGTCTGTTAATAAACTCGACATGCTCGTAAATCTTTGCTGAAAAGCATGTGCAATCAACGTTCAAACGGCCTTCCGTCGACCCTGAATAATGTTTAGCTGACTTATGCACTAGAACATTAGAGAGCATGCAATAACTTTGTAACTAGAAGCAAAAACACAACTCAAATGACGTAATCTATACATATATATATATATATATATATATATATATATATATATATATATATATATATATATATATATATATATATATATATATATATATATATATATATATATATATATATATATATGTATATATATAAACTTTTTTTTTTAGGAAAAAGTCCTCACAGAAGAGGATAAAACCCTTCCTCTATTTTTTTCTTCCTTGTAATCAATGTGGTCTAGGTAGGAAGGGGCTAAGATTGTCCTGCGGGAAATTTTAGGACGTTAAGTCAGTGGTGACCCTTGTAAAAAAACATCCAACTGGCATTTTGATGTAATGAGACCTCCTTGTTTTCCAATATACTATTTACGCTGTAAAGAGACTGTCGTCTGGGAGAGAGACCGAGTTCATACTGCTCGTATAAAAGGCGTAAATTTGGTTATGTCCCTGTGCAGAGAGACTTCGACCTCAATGTCTGGCCCTTAACAGGGGCTTACCCTCAGCTCTGATATTACTAAATCTTGCCTTCGTTCCTTCCCTTCTTCACAAGGTATATATATATTTAATACGCAAAAGTTCAAACACCTCGAGTTGTGAATTGGTTTCACTAATTTTTTTAAAATTTATATATTCGTTTATGGTGCCCGTTATATATTCTATTCAGATATAAAAAGCAATTCAATTATGTAATATGCTACAAAATGGAATAAAATTCCGCATTGTAGCATTTCTATTTTCCAATAAAGTTATTGACAATAAATGTGCTTTAGCTTGAAGATGACCCAAAGAGAAGTCGAATTATTGTAAGAGTGAGCTTTTTAATTATTTCCTATTGACCTTAAAATCACTAAAATTCACATACAAGCAAACAAACCTCACTACTTACTTTTTTATTTTTAAGCCCGCTCACACACACTCACTCACTCACAGACACAGACACACACACACACATATATATATATATATATATATATATATATATATATATATATATATATATATATATATGTGTGTGTGTGTGTGTGTATGTAGGTATATATATATATACATATCATCAATATAACATCATAAAGATATATAATGGGCACCATGAACGACTATATTAATGTCAAAAAAATGAGTAAAATCTTGTTTTATTTACATAATTTTGTCAAACTTCAAAGCCCTGTAGAAATGGTTTAGGATAACATAAAATTAAGTTTGACTTGTGCATTTTGTAGAGAATTTTGTCTACTTTTATTTCGGAGAGAATACAATTTCCTGATTTCAGCGTCGTTTATGAGTTATATTAAAAAAAACTTAAAAAAGTGCCAAAATTGCGAGGTTTTTCGCCTACCAAAAGTTGTCCCCAGGGCTTTCGAGGTCGCAAACTTGGTTTCATGCTCCTCTTACTAAACAAAACAATCCTAAAAAAAAAAAATCGTTTTCCCTAATTAATGCAAGCTGGACCCCTCTCAGGTTACCTATATATTGGTCTAATATGTATTACAAATCAATAACCGAAAGTAATTAAGGCTTCCAGCCGATATCTGTTAAATTTTGTTTTGATGCAGGTTCAAAACAATCATACCCCCAGGCCCGAGGCCAAATTTAGAAATAAATAGTAGCTATAAATTTGGAGACGATGCCCCCAACTAAATTCTTATAAAGGTTTCCAACAATATTTCTTAAAAAATTGAAATACTAGTCAATTTATACTAGTTTAATTTGGTGAAGTAAGGATAAACAAACTTTTCCTCACTAAATAATTCCAAAATGGCGGCAGATATTTAGTTGATACGGAGGAATTATTTTTCTTATTGAAAGAAACAATTGGTGTGTATTCGGCTCAATCGGCGAAATAGTTCCGAAATTATTTAGCAACAAAGTTTAGAAGTTTGATATTGTAAGTTTTTTTTACGAATCTTTGGAATTTTTAGTGATTACAGCTAATTTATGATTTCCGGGTGACACAACTACATAATATAAAGACTGATTTTTGAACAAAGTAACTTTCTAGCATTGAAGCAGTGGGAGTTATGCGTGGCATAGACTCACACTCGAACATGAGCCACACAGACAGACATGAAGGTATCCAGCTGAATCCACTCAAATGGCCTTAAAACATCCAAAACAGATCATTTCGTTTAACTCTCGGCAACGGATTTTTTCGGTGAAACCAATACTTTTTCTTTAAAGGGAAGGAAAGGTAAAAGGTGATAATTTAACCACACAAATCATTATCCCAGATGTAATCTAGTCTCTGAAAAAATATTGATATTGTAAATGGCAAGGTTATTAAAGTATAATTGGATGATAAAATATCTATTAATAACGAAATGTACTAATTTTTTACTATAAGCTTTTTTTCTATGTATATACATATGTTAGAAAGTAAGTTGCGAAATATTCTTGTCTCCAAAAATTTAATTATTACATTTTACTTTAACATGATTTTTTGAAGGCATTTGTTTACTCGATGCCTTTTAGGTACATTAATCTCAAGGAATTTAAAAAATAAATGAAGGTTTACCTGGTTAGTTGTATATTTACAAAAAACTTTTAAATATTTAGGGAGCTTTACAAAATAATATACCTATGTATCAACTTTAATAAAGATTAAATGTACATAATACTACAATATAAGTCAAGACAGTATGAAGTAGCTAAGCCTATCTTAGAAATGATTGATGATGTTCGTGGAGGGTCGAAGGAAAAACATTGTGAATTATTAACTTTACGGACAATCCTATGGATCAAGTATAATAACCCTACCAGATGCTCTCGAAAAAACAGACTGCAAAATAGACACTGGTTATTTAAGGAAATCGGATTAGCCGATATTAGAGGTGTCTGATATCTAAGGGGTTATAAGTGTATTTCTATCATCGATGCCGCATTAAAATGGATTGAGTGGTAAATATAAGAAGAGGATAGAGGAAGGGCTGGAATACTAGAGATGGCAAAGAATCGTTCAATTCTTGTTAAATTATTAAAGGGATGAGGCCTACAGGAGTAGGAAGGGTGGTGTTGCCTATTTCTTATGCTCCTCACCCTCGGCCCAAGACATCCCTGAGGATGCGTGTTCCAAGATTTATACAAGGGGGATGAAAAGTGACCATCTTCAGTCCCTCCAAGCCAAATGTCAAACTATGTATTATTGAAAGGAGCCCTTTCCCCCTCCACTCGCTCCCACCATTTACCTTTCCTTCAATCCTATTTGTCAAAAAAGTCACTACAACAACCTTTAATCCCGGAGCTTTACTTTCCTGTATACTTTCTGACATATTGTTACACACTATAAAAGAACCACTTCCACGCCAAACAGGGGTTCTAGCAAGCAACCTCTACCAATTCTACGGTAAAAAGAACCAAGTATTTTTGAAAAGAAAAGCCATTTCAACCTTTGTTGAAAGAAAAAAATATTGGGAGGGGGCAGAAATTTGTGAAAGAAGGAAATCTAAACTAAAAAACCGACTTGTTACTACTTGTTAGTTAACGGTACAATCATATATTTTGTTCCCCTGAAGAGGCAGGAGCTTTATTTTTTATTTTTTTATTTTTTTTGCCAGCTTTTATTTAACTTGCAATGTTTGTATGTATGTGGTCAAATCTTGCAAATGATTTTTAAAGCAGTTATCCTCAACCGATCGAATTGAAATTTTTCATACATGTTTAATTTAGATGGCAATGCATGGTTACCTAAGTGTCGTCATTTTAAATCCAATATGGCGGAAGCCCAAGATGGTGGACTAGTTATTTTTTTAGCACGCCCATGACATGGGTATCACATGAAAGGGATTGCTGATAAGAATACGAAGAATAGCTTGTTTTTCTTATTTTTATTTATTTATTTGTTTTATTTTATGTACAGGGTGGTCCAAAAGTCTCCCCGTCCCCCTCTTAACTTTTGAACGGTTTGAGATAAATTTATGAAATTTGGGGGATCTGTACCATGTAAATAAAAGCTTGTTTTCATGCAATGGACTAGGGGCAACCACCGATTTCCCCCAGTCCACCTAACAACAAAATTTCGAATAGGAGTGTATATTTTTAGTAGCATATTTAGATTCTACGGAAAAGTGAAAAATAATAAAATTTTACTTCCAAATTTTTTTTCTATCTCAATTATTTTGCCATCTATAGGGGGGCAAAGATAAGAAAATAACCTTTTGAAAATACTTATATCGTTATAAAATCTAAACGGTTTGAAATAAAGTAATGGGTCTTTGGGAATGTGCAGGACCGTCTCTAGGTGATTTGCCGCCCTAGGCGAGTATTTAAAAATACCCCCCCCCCCCTCCCCCTCTCTCCCTGGCTTGAAGAATTAATGGATTACATATTAAAGAACTTGTATTTAACAATAAATAGTAAAAGAAATGAAATGGTGGTGCACATCTCGGATGTGTACCACGTAAAGGGACGTGTGTATTAATCCACAGGCGTACTAGGGGCAACCACCATTTTGCCCCCAGGCACTGAAATCTACAATTTTTTATACTTTCTCCCCATATAGAGGGCAAAATATTGGAGGTAGAAAGAAAAGTTTTATTATTTATTATTTTATTATTTTTCACCATAGAATCTAAATAAGCTATCAAAAATATACACTCCAATTTGAAAGTGGCCTGGTGGCAAAGTGGGTGGTTGCCCCTAGTGCACGATTGTATAAAAACAAACTTCCCTTTACATGGTGTGGATCCCCCAAGTTCCATTAATTTATCTCAAAGTTAAGAGGGGGGAGGGAGACTTTTTGACCACCCTGTATATATATATATATATATATATATATATATATATATATATATATATATATATATATATATATATATATCAGCAGAGTAATACCGTGTTTTTGCACACTGCAATAGGCTTCACAATTTGCGAGAGACACCAAGGGATGTGCCACGCAAGCGTGACACATAGGAACTGTTCCAACATCAGACATAACGTCATTAAGATGTTGGCTCGGCATTACGCTATGTCCTGCATCGTTTCGTCGCGTCCGACTCATCAGGGGCCCGACGATGCCCACCCAACTCTGGACCTATACTAGATCAAGAAGATCAGATATAGGACTTATCAGAGACTTATCTAGTATAGGTCCAGAGTTGGGTGGGCATCGTCGGGCCCCTCATGAGTCGGACGCGACGAAACGATGCAGGACATAGCGTAATGCCGAGCCAACATCTTAATGACGTTATGTCTGATGTTGGAACAGTTCCTATGTGACCAGTTCCTATGAGACACACCAAGGGATGTGCCACGCAAGCGTGACACATCCCTTGGTGTGTCTCGCAAATTGTGGAAAAAAAAAAAAAAAAAAAAAAAATATATATATATATATATATATATATATATATATATATATATATATATATATATATATATATATATATATATATATATATATATATATATATATATATATATATATATAATATAAAATGCAGTGAAAAGTTGATCGTAAATGTTCTTAAAATTTTTGAACCACTCATCCAATAGTGCTCACATTCACACTAATATGATTGTAAAGTTAAGAGTAAGGCTTAGAGGTGGTAAGGCGTTTAAAATAAAGTTTGGTACACGGTTACGGGGTTAAAAATTCAACTACTAAGGAGTAACAATACTCGAAAGAATGAAAGAAAATGACAATATTAGGAAATTAAACGTTTGTTCACATGCATAGCTAAGTTGAGAGCACCGCAGTCAAAGTTTAGAAGCAGGAAGATTACGCAACAGACAGACACGTCAATGTTTAACTAATGAAAACAGAGACATTCATCTATTAGCATAACGAAAACGAATCCAAGCATGAGGGATATTAATAGCAGCATCATTTCTGCTGACGTTTGAATACGATCCAGAATTGACTACTCATCAAATTTAAAAATAGTTATTGGAGATATGAATGAAGTAAGTCAATTTTGTCATGCAAGAAAATTTCTAAATGAAACTTCTGAAATGTGTTACTCTGCCTGAAAAGATGTGTTACCAGCATTGTATCCACCACCTGCACTATTAAAATCATTATTATTAGGTGATAATACCGATTTATTCTTGCTTCCATATGACAGCATTGTGCGCAACGACAATCGTTCAAAATAAAAATCCTGTCATGATGTACTTGCCAGAAAGCTACAATAAGGGTTTCTTCGGTCATAAAATGTCCTACATATTTTTTCTTACGTAAATATATGTATAAAAAGTTGCACTTGGGGGGAACATATTATCCTGAAATGGAAGTTGTGCTGTGCATATTATCCTTTATCATCATAGGAGTATGCACTTATTTGGTTCTTTTGGGGGTAAAATGGCTGCCATTTTGGAAACGCGATGTATATTTGTGATCTGCATTTCAATTAGGTACACCTACACCACTCAATAATTGCAAAAAAAAAAAAAAAATGGGTCACCATAGTTACGGCCACCTAGAATTTCAAAATTTTTTCCTTTTTATTTGAACTCCCGGAAATGTTTTTGGCCCACAGAAAAGAAAATTTATGTATTTTTTTCCTTAGTTATAGGACCTTTCCTTATGGGGTAGCTGGGGGGGGGGAGAATTTTTAGCGTTTTTTTTATAATTATTTTGGGAGTAAAATGGCTGCCATTTTGAAAATGCGATGTATATATGTAATCTACATTTCAATATCTTTACTACAATACCCCACTTAAAAATTACAAAAAATAAAAAAAATATTTTTCTCAAAAAGACAGTTTGAGTGTGAAGTTCGCCACATGTTTCCTGTTTTTTGAGCAAAAAAGTTTAACTTGTATACCAAATTTCAAATCTCTAGCTATAATAGGTGATTTATGATGTGATGAACGGACGGACGAACTACCAAATGCATAACGATTTCTAGGACGACCTCGAAACAGCAAACATCAACGCTAAGTATCTCTTCGTATCATAACTTACTAACTTGAGGTAATAATCCTTTATTTTACATATGTATGTAAACATATATAGTAGACCCGTTAATAATACTATTTTCCGAACTAATTGGGACTGGGGGTGGTTCAGATTATCAAATTTAATGCTGTTAAATCGTAGTAGTGACTGAAATATGTGTGCTAAAATAATAAATATTATTATTTGAATAAAAAGTCTATTACAGTGAAAAACATTGTTATTATCTGTATTAATATTTATTAACTGTTCAGAAACTAATAGAAATTAACGAAAACAATAATAACTAATTTTCTTGGGTTATCAATGAAGTGCGCTTTTTATACCTCGTTGGCGTTCGGATTACCAAGGTTCGGATCAGCGAGGTTCTATTGTGTCTGCAATAGATAGATTGAGCTAATTTAAGGGCACCACAACATGAACTCTCATTTTTTTTAATGAACCAGCTTGTTCGGAATAAATGAATGAATGTTTATTTGCTCATAAGTACAAGACTCTTAGCAAAGGAGTCCGGCCTAACAATAATATAAATGTTTAACCAATATATGATTATATAATTAATACATGAAGAATAGGGAATAATCAAATACCTATATCAATAATATGCGCACACACATACATACATTCCATCATACATACATATACAATATAAATATGTGTATGTAAAAAGAAACAAATAAAAATAAAAGTTAAGTATAAACAACTGTACAATAATAATAATAATAAAGATAAATTCAGACGTAATTATTATTTTATAAACAGATAATAATCTTTGCTTAAAATAAATAGGTCAAGTGTGTGCTAGTCAGCACACAGCGAGGGTCCGTAGGCCACACTATATAGTGTTTAACTGTAAAGTGTATAAACAGTGTTTTTTTAAAATGCTAAAAAGTAGCGTTGGGACAACCGACTAGAAAAAACAACCGAATGAATAAGTCGATTCGGGAAAAAACAGTCGATTGAATTCAATCGACTGAAAACAGTCTCATAGCGGGTATAGGATATACGAATAAATATATAGACCGAGACTGAACCCGCAAGTCGAATGTTTCAATCGAATGGTTTTTTTTTATATAGGAGTAGTACGCTGGAGGCCGTAAAGGCCTCAGAGCTGAGGGGGGGGGGGGGGGGGGGGTGAGAGTGAGAAGGCGCTTGACACTCGTTATCTCGTCCCAAACTACAGCCTGCTACGACATCGTTTTCATTCGAATGAAAAAATATAGACTGAGACTGAATCCAGTCGACTTTTTCATTCGAATGTTTCATTCGGATGTTTTTTGGTTTTAGGTAGGGGAAAGGAACGACGGTGAAGGGCTCAGAGCGGAGGAGGGGTGAGAAGGCGCATGACACTCGTTATCTCGTTATACACACGTCCACATATACACGTCCGAATTACAACTAATACAACTCCAAACTATAGACTGATATCATTCGAATGAAAACTAGATATCCACAACCGAATGAATGAATATTTTAAAACAACCGTTTAGTCGACTTTTTTCAATCGATTGGTTCCCAACGCTACTAAAAAGCTTACTTTGAACCATTCTAAGGGTCTGATATTCTCAAAACACACTCTGATAAAGTATTTTTTTGCCACTGAACCGGATTACAACCATATAAATACATCGAAAAGACCATAATTATAAAAAAAAACGTATTTTGTCAATAAAAAATAAAATAATATTTTTTTCGAAATTTAAAAAAAGTGGTATCTTTACTTTTGGTCTAAGAAGTTCAGGATTTTTTTCAAATTTGTTGCACTTCACATAAGCGAGATAGAAGGGGGGGACACGTTTCACACCCACTTCAAACTTGCCTACGCTCGCCCTATCAAAGTTATATCCAAAGAATTATATATTTTTGTAATCAGCTCGACGTACCCTTTCATATGATACCCCTTACGGTGTCGAAAAAAAAATAAAAAAATGTTAACCCTTAAGTTTTTTTACTTACTAATAATAATAACAATGAAATAAAAGTAGTAGAAATGAAAATGTATCATTTACACACATAATTTGTTTACACATATTTTTCATATTGGCAATAGTTGATTTAAGTGTATAAAATTTATTGAAGTTATTTAAGTTGCTGATCTGAGTTTTAGTGTACTATCTACATATAAGAATATGTTATTTAATTTATCAATGTTTTCAGTCGTTAACAATCTTTCTAGACAATAGCTCTTGTTTGGAAAATATATATGGATATAGCGTGCTGGAATTTGATGGGATAGTATACAGGAAAAGAAGAAATGGTGTATATTGTCATATTCACATTTTAGGCAAAAAGAACAAATTTGTCCACTATCAATAACGTATTTATTCCTATTGTGATAGAGGATAGTTTTCTTATGGCATGCTACTCTTACTTGGCTTACTAATTAATAATAACTAATTACTATATAAATACTAATTAATAATTGTTCGGAAAACTATGAAATATTGTTTGAAGCGTATTTAAATTTCAACAGAATAAGTTAAAATATAGCGCAAATGATTTGCAAGAAGCTAAAAGCTCGTAAAAAAACGAAAAATGCATTTACGAGCGTTCTTACATTATTTCCCATACCTCTAAAAAAGAGACTTGATTAAACAAATTGGCCAATCACTCAGAGCTTTGGAGCGCATGTTGGAGTGTAGAAGAGTCCTGGGGTCCATTTACATGGGTAGCAGGCAAGGATCAAGTCTAAATAATTCAGCCAATACGGTAGAAAAAAAAATCAAGGAAAGAAGGGAAGTAAATAATGCAAGTAGTGTTGGAGGCTGGAGAAGGGGCCCTCGAGGACTAGACACGGTCCGCCGAGAGATTGTTCCTATAAAAATCAGCACCGTCCCTGCCTGCATATTTCAGCCCGGAGCTTGTAGTCTCGGACAGAGTAAAACAACAATAAAACGGTATGCCTGATTTCCTGTGCCCCATGAATAAACTTTCCCCCGTCCCCCGGGGATTTGGGCTCAGTGTCGGTAAATAACCGCCGCCTTGCTCAATGACCCTGTGGGCCAATTAATTTGATTTTAAGTAACTATATCTAGTGTTTAATTCTGATCGTGAATCTCCTTCCCTTCTCTATACATATCCCCATCCCCCCAATTAAATCCTATTCCCCTCTAACTCCCCTCAAAAAGCCTAAATATAAGATTTATAGCATAAATAAAGACAAACTAACTTTACACAAAAAACAACTCTTCCCGATGAATTTGCATAATGATTTTAAAATTGTTTTAAAGAGAAATAAGTATATAACTGTTTTCCTTTTTCTTTTTTAGTTTTAATTTAAAGCTCTGAATGTGACAATTTTTTATATAATTAACTTAAAGATACATTTATTACAGTAATAATAAAATTATTTGCTGAAGTGGGCAAATTAATTCAATTATTTGTTTGTTTAAATAATATGTTAAAGGTTAAGTTGGAATTATAAGTCCTATAGTATTTGAGTTAAAGATTTACTTTATCTTATCATTCACTCAGTAAGTCTGAGTGGATGATATTCACAAAATATATCTGATATCGGCACTTCTTTAGATTGTTACTCCCCTTACATAAAACAAACAGAACTCCCCTTATATAAAACAGAGGGGAGTAACAATCTGAAGAAGGTGAATGGGATGTTCTTCTTTAAACTGTTACTCCCCTTATAAAAACAGAATTGTGATATTCCTTTGTTTAAAAGTACATTGGACTAAACATCCCTTTTCATTTATAGTTATTTAGTTATCATTTATATTCTCAAAAAAAAAAAAAAAAAAAAAAAAAAAACATAGGGGAGTAACAATCTAAAGAAGTACCTTAAATGTTACTCCTTCACTCAAAATAGATGTACAAACCACAATCATATCTGATGACATAAGGCCTGATGATTCCCATGTTTGGAGGAAATATTGCAAAATAAATTTATATTCTAAAACAACATATAGTCAGGGTGCCCATAGGCAAAAAAGTCAATTATACATACTCTTTCCAAACCTCCTGTATGGCTTGTTTAGGCCAAGTCTGACACCGCTTTCCTCTATGATTTTTTTTGGTTTTGGGGCGTTTTTCCTGTATTTGTTCTGAAACATGCCGTTTTTACACATACTTAAAAGTGATAGATACTGTTTTTATTTTTATTTGAATAGCTTGATAACTTCAAATGATAGCGTAAGATAAAATTCTCTGACACCAAATATGGGCCAATTTGGGTGTCTGCTCTCCCGAACATGCCGGAAAAACGACTATCGGAAAACTGATTAATAACCAGCTGAATTTCTCAAGATACATTATTTGAACCCTATCATTCAACATTTTAATATTGTCTGACGCAGAACTTTTTCCAACTTTCCAGTCTGACGCGTTAAAGATGTCGATTTCACGACATCAAAAAAATTATTAATAATCGTCAGACATTTATAGATTATGTGTAAAATATCGATACTTAACATCTGGTAAAGGAGTCTGATAAATTCATTGGGGCATAATTCGAGTCTGACGAAAAAACATGAATTTTCTGTAATAACAGTACTGTTCATTGGCTAGTAATGTAAGTTTAGCTTAAATAATTAATCAGGTGCATACGGTATTATAAATAAAATGTGCAGTATGAGGGTAGTTTATAAATTAATATATACATACGCACTTTTTGTTCAATTATTTTATTTATGAAAAAAAATATATATATATATAAAATAAAAAATTGCGAAAATAAAAAAAATGAAAAGGAATTTTTTTCTTATTCTGTTTCGCTTTCATCTTTAGCTATGCTGTTTTCATCAGTATCATCACTTTCATAGTGGTCTGTCTCCTCATTTTTACTTTCCTAATCCGAATATTCATACTCCGAATCTGTAATTTTAATTATGATTATTTAAAGGGACAAGGGACTTAATTTTAAAGAGATAATAAATAGTTTACTGAATATTCCGTTAAAAGCAATTCGTTCTCTGAACGAAGCTATTGATTGATTGTAAAAATGGCTAATTTTAAGATAATTTTTGAGTCATTTTAATAAATAATAATCAGGAAAATTAACTAAATTTAACTAAAGTAAATTTACCTTTGGTAATAGAAGAAATATCTTTAAATGAAGGACTTAAAGGCCCATCAAACCAATAATGATGAAACTCGTTATTTATTAATGTCCACCCACAATCTTCAGGTTTTAATGCGGTTGGGCATCTTAAATGGGCGTTGCACCAAATACTACATATGTACATAGTTCTTTTAATTTGCAGCTGTAATTCTGCTTTTTGGTGGCATACTTGAAGCATTAAGTCCTTTTATCTTTTGTTTTATTTTAGTTTAGTTTTTTTTTTTTTTTCCAAAAAAAAATTTTTTTGAAAACAATTCTGCCTGGAAGACACATATTATGGGACAGTTGAAAATTTGATTTCTATTTTTTTTTATTAAAAAACGTCATCTGGTTATTAATATATTTGACCTCAATATTATATTATATATTTATGAATGCAGGGACCAAACAGGAGATTAAAAATGGTTTTATTTCAAATTTTAATGAAAATGCCCCACTTTTAGCGTCAGACAGTTTTTTTACTAAATTGTACACTCAATTTGAAAAGCAAAAATGTTTAAAAAAAATTGTTATTAATAATTTTTTTGATGTCGTGAAATCGACATCTTTGACGCGTCAGACTGAAAAGTTGGGAAAAGTTCTGCGTCAGACAATATTAAAATGTTGAATGATAGGGTTCAAATAATGTATCTTGAGAAATTCAGCTGGTTATTAATCAGTTTTTCGATAGTCGTTTTTCCGGCATGTTCGGGAGAGCAGACACACAAATTGGCCCATATTTGGTGTCAGAGAATTTTATCTTAAGCTATCATTTGAAGTTATCAAGCTATTCAAATAAAAATAAAAACAGTATCTATCACTTTTAAGTATGCGTAAAAACGGCATGTTTCAGAACAAATACAGGAAAAACGCCCCAAAACCAAATAAAATCACAGAGGAAAACGGTGTCAGACTTGGCCTAAACAAGCCATACAGGAGGTTTGGAAAGAGTATGTATAATTGACTTTTTTGCCTATGGGCACCCTGACTAATAGGGGAGTAACAATCTAAAGAAATGCCAATATATCTGCGTAAATTTGTATAATGTGTTCCTTTTGGTTTTCAATTCTACAGTAGTTGGGTCAATTAAGGAAATAAAAGCCTCACTTTGGCAATACTTAGATCCCTCCTTGGATCATTCTCAAGCCTGACAGTCTAGAGTCTAGACGATTACATCGTGATGGATATTATAAAAAATTTTGCTAGAGCATTAAACATTTTTTGTTTGAATCATTGAGATTCTCGTCATTTCCCTGAATACAGGTTCTGTTTATTGCACTACACGTAGTTATAAATAAATAAATTATTTAAAGACCGCATTTCTAATTCTAACTTCTACTCTTTTACCATTTAAACTCAACTACTGAGTTGAAGTATTAATAATGTTTGAGAATTTATAACTCAGTTCCCGCTTTTTAGCGACGGAGTTTTGAATTCAAAGAAATTTTAGAAATAAAGCATGCTCCTCGCGGGCTTGCACCAGTTCTGGTTGTTGGTTAGATTTATCCAATAAGAAATGTTTCCCATAAAAAATGTTTGCCTTTCCACACAGGATAAGTGTTTTATGGGACTCATAAACGGTTCTTATTTTGCAGGGAATAATTCATTACCAGATTTTCCTCTAATAACAGGACAAGAGAATAACTTTTTTTTATAATTTATTTCCGTATAATGTTCAGATGGGTGATTCTGTTAAGGCTTAATAACAGGGGGTTACCTACTCCATTTAAGCTTCGTCCCTATCTTAGATAACATCTGTCATATTCTTCATTCCCCTAACATAGAAGACTTAATGTAGTTGAAAATTTATTTATTAATTTTTGGTACTTTTACTGAAATGGATGTCATGAGTTTGATCCATTGAATCCATAGTAATATAATAATACATATGGTGCAATCAAACGCAGAATTTGCCATTTCTTTGATGAAAAATGTTTGTACTTCCGAATCAAACGATTTATTATTAGTTCAGTTTTTAAATAACTGTGTTACTTTCAAATTTTACTTAATTTCCTGTTTACTTTCATTATTTTTTTTTACAGAAGAGTGTGTTACTTATTTAATACTTGGTATTAAGGTTATAAGAAAAATTAATACATTTTCTCAAACCGGCAAATATCCAAAAATCATAGGATTGAGAAAGAAAAAATAAAGTCATTCATTTATCAAAACGTTAGTGGTAAAACACCCCAAACAATGGTTGAGAGAGCTTATTATGTAGATAAAGCTTTGGAGGTCGTCGATTAGGAAAAGATACCCTAAACCCTTAACAATGACAAATGGTCTCTAGCTCAAGGTAGAAACCATTGGCCATCACGGATCATTACACTAGGCTAAGCCGCCATAGACTCTAAAACTCCTAACCCTTTACAGTCGCTTAAGAATTTTAAACGCTTGTCTGCGCTTTTTATAAGACGTTCCACGCCTCAGCGAGGAAAATCACATTAGCAACTATTGTTAACTGAGCTGTGACAGAGGATTGTTTCATTGTTCGTTCTTATATAAATCAGATTCTAGCATTTATCAGAGTATTCGCATCTCTTGTGTGTGACGACTGTCTATATTTACATAATGTAGGTGCGGAGGAGTATTGAACGGATAATCCATTAACGCTTTTAACACCTCAAGATGCTCCATGTGATGACCATGTAGATAACAGAAACTAAATTCCATGAATAAATCTGTCTTGTACGTTTCACATAAAATATATTCTAGAACTTCAAATGTTTAAACAATAATAATTAATAGTTTAACAAACATCTGTCATTTACTTTGGCACTGGATGAATGGTGAGTGAACCTGAGTTTTAAATAAAGTTTAATAAGATAGATTTCAAAACACGAGTGTTCTAAAAAATTTCATATTGCTTATGTCTGAAGAAAGCAATTATAATATAAATATCTTAGGGCTAACTTCGACGTAAGTACCAACCAAATGTCACGAAAACTTTTTCATTTTATTGTTCTTTATAAGGATGTCAATGCTTCCGTTATCATCGGTAAGCTTACAAGCAAAATATAAAAGATTTTTTAACATATGAATACTATCTCGAAAGAGATAAAATTCTTTAATATTCCTAAGAACAGTTTGTTTGTTTCGAAACAACTAAACACTTCATAACCCGATTAGACTTTTCTATATAGCCTCGACCTTATTAAATCCTTATTTAACCTTATTAAATGATAAAATTCCGTTCGTCATGTTTTTATCCTAGAATAAATTTGTTATAAACAGGTCAGATGTGGAGCTAGTAAAACATGATGATCAAAACGGATCAGAATACTATAACGCCATAGGCCATATTAAAGGTTATATTGAATATAGACCTACTAATAAATATAAATATATTGTGACACATAACATTAAATATATTACCATGGTCAAGGTAGTATTAAATATAGACCGCTCTAGATGGCCATAGTCCCTGAACTGCACTCCTAGTTATTCTTGTGATTTCTATATTCCAAAATATAATGACTTTAAGAGGTAGGTTGGAGAGAAACTCGATCAGTTAAACTGTAATATCAATAATTCGTTTTATTAATATAATTAAGGGCATTAAATAGCACAAAATACAATTTTTATGTTAAGCCTTTGATCTTATACGTATATTGTAACGGTAAGTCCATATTTTAAATCCTGAATGAACGAGATTTGATCACGGGGAAACCACAACATTATGAACGGAAGAAACGTTACCAAAGTGAGTATGAATCCAAAAGTTTAATTGTTATTCAGAGAATGGATACCTACAATAGGTCGTAAAGATTGCCATCTCACGAATCGAGTTGGCTAAATTATAATTCGAAAGAGATCCTTCAACGTTCGAGTATCTGTTTGTTTTAACGCAGTGCCTTCCTTTTACCTGCGAGGTATCTCG
The DNA here is from genome assembly GCA_951217055.1 of Gerris lacustris. Taxonomy (NCBI): domain Eukaryota; kingdom Metazoa; phylum Arthropoda; class Insecta; order Hemiptera; family Gerridae; genus Gerris; species Gerris lacustris. Next base: position 58,734,948 of record OX578276.1, on the reverse strand, counting down.
CGCCCGACGGCTTCATCCCACCTGTCTTATTTATCTTTTCACCAGATACTCGGGCACTTTTTCATCCGTCCCACTTAGCAATCGGACAATGATCTTTTCGACCATGTATTTTTTTGTTTTCGCAATGACTTCATCACATCGATTGCCCGAGGGCATGATTCTTCATTCATATTTTTCGTTAGTTGTTATCCTCCATCAGATGGATACGCACCTAACGAGAAACATTTCCATACCCACCTGCCCTTTCAACTAATGTTCCGAAAAACCAATCTGCTCCTAAACGGACTGTTCAGGGCCATATCAAACGAAGAGAAATAATAAAAAACAATATCAAGCCTCAAATGAAGTCTCTATATAGTTCTATCGTTATTCTTGCTCTTTTATATGGTTGACTTTTGGATTGTATATTTTATTTTTAGGTTTTAGGAGTTCTTTGCTCATTTCCTTTCCGAACAATTCACTCCTCATCCCCATATTCACGAACCCAATCACTCTCATAAAGTAATAAAAGACTTATCCATTCCTTTACAATTATCCCCTCCCCCAAAATGTTTCCATCCCTCCGATGTTTGCTACATAATAAAAAAGCTTCCTTCCAACAAAGCCCCTGGATATGATCTAATTACGTCCTATATCCTCAAACACCTTCCAAGAAAAGCAGTCCTTTACCTCACATACATATATAACGCCGTCCTCAGAACCACACATTTCCCAATCCTATGGAAGTTCGCTAAAATAATCATGATACCCAAACCCCATAAACCAACTCATTTACCTTCTTCCTACCGTCCTATTAGTCTTCTCCCTATACTAGGAAAAATTCTCGAAAAGCTTCTCCTTCGCCGCATAAACCCTTTAATAGAATCCCTTGAAATTATTCCAAATCACCAGCTTGGCTTCCGCTCCCTTCATTCTACAGTCCAACAGTGTCACAGAGTTGTGGATGTAATTTCCTCTGCTCTTGAGCAGAAAAAGTATTGTTCGGCTGTCTTCTTAGATGAAGCCCAGGCTTTTGATAGAGTATGGCATGTCGGCTTACTTTGGAAGCTCAAGAGTATTCTTCCTTTCACCTATTACCTCATCCTAAAATCCTTCCTGGAAAACCGTTCCTTCCAAGTCTCCTACAACTCCTCGACTTCTTCCATCTTTCCTATAAAAGCAGGGGTGCCCCAAGGTAGCATTTTAGGTCCTATCCTCTATTCCATTTATACTTCCGACGTTCCCCAGCACCCTACAACTGTTCTTGCTTCCTTTGCCGACGATAAGTGTATCTTATCCTCACATAAGTCGCCACATACAGCCTCCGACCATGTTCAACAGCACCTTACACTCCTGGAATCTTGGTTCAAAAAATGGCGGATCAAAGTTAATGAAACGAAAAGCTCTCATGTGACCTTCGCTCTAAGGCACGGTATGTGTGAACCAGTAACCCTTAATCAAATCCCTATTCCTCATTCCAGTTCTGTCCGCTACCTGGGGCTACACTTAGATCGTCGTTTAACATGGGCAAATCACATCAAACATAAACGCCAAACATGTAATACACGCTATAAACTTTTACACAGACTCTTACACAACACATCTAAACTCAACATGCAAAACAAAATACTCATCTACAACACCATAATAAAACCTACATGGACATATGGCATAGAACTCTGGGGTTGCACCAAACCTTCCAATTCCTATCGTATCCAATCACTCCAATCCAAGATCCTACGAAAAATAGCTGACGCTCCCTTCTATGTTTCAAATATCGTCCTTCATAACGACCTCAAAGTACCCTTTGTCCGTGAACTAGCCATTTCCCGATACAAATCCTTCCACGACTCCCTTTCTGACCATTCCAATCCACTAGTCCACAGTCTGTCTTCCCGGTCCATTCCTGACAATCCTCCTAGACGCCTGAAAAGGCAGTGGCCACGTGACCTCTTAGACAACTAAATATATTTATTTTAATATCATGAATTTAATTGATTAATTGTGCTTTATATTACTCATAAAATATTTTTCGTCTCAATTTAGTAAGTGCTATCACTGGATAGTTGCTTACATCATGTCGTCTCAAGTCAAATATTCATAGAGATCTGTATTGCTTATAACAATGAAGTATTGTAGTTGCAGTAATTAAATAAAAAAGTTTAAAAAAAAAAAAAAAAAAAAAGGTTTTAAAGTTTGATTTATGAAAATATAAGAAAGAACATTCTCTCACTAAATTGTCTGCGAGTTATCTCATTAACGAGTTAAAATGATAAAACTAAGAGATCTTGCAGACAGAGCAAGAATGGACCTCCTACAAATTATTTAACATCTTTTCACGCTTTTTTAAATTACAATACTTTTTTTTAAAAAAAATTTTTTAAAAATCAAAAAACTATATTTTAAATACTCTGAAGAAAGAACTGCAGGGATAGTGTCAACCTAATTAATTAATCGATTTTCCCTAAAAAAATCGAATTTCACCCATTTTTCCTGATTGAAAAATTTAGTTCCCACTGAAACCTCATACATTAACTTAAAATTTAAAAAAAAATTGTCCTAAGTCATGAAAAACTATCCACTTAAATTATGTTGTCCCCCCCCCCCCTTCAAGTAAGATCATAAAAAGGCTCACCTTACTGACTTAGACCTAATTATTCACAAACTGTCAAGAACACAAGCTCTTTGATTCTACTTCTAGACGCCTTCATAAATTACACCCTCAAACATTCCTGGTATAAAAAAAAACTCTAATTAAATTTTCTAACTATTCAGACGATTTTTTTTGAGAAGTCATAAAATTAATCAATCACTATTATGCCATTCAAGAAACATTCAAAAGGTATATTTTATTAATTTACATTGATTTTTTCCCTCTTTTTATCAACCTAGCGCATTAAAATTGGCTATTAAAAAAAGGAGAAACAGGTAGGTAACTAGATATTATTAAAAATTAAAATATCTGTCCAAAAAATACTTTTTTCCGAGGTAGGCTGTGAAATAGTAACTTTAGAGCCTAAAAAACATAGCTAAAATCCATTTTTTTCATTACGTGGACTTAAAAAATCTTTTCATTACTCCTAGCTGTAAAGAAAAAATATTTTATCTACGATTGGTACGAAATATAAACATTATATCTTTGTTTTGATGCGTAGAAAGTGATTATTTACGTACTTGTATATACATTGCGCATGCGCGTCTCATAGTTCTGAATAATTTCTCTTCTTTACCACGCTAGCGCGGTAAAGAAGAGGAATTCTTCAGCTTTACGCACGATTAGCGAGTTTGTTTACATTTAAAAGAACTAATTTGCTGTTCTTTTACTAAAGTAACTGTTTATATCGAGTTTTTAGTGAAAAACAATGAGTAAATCAAGTGACTTCGACGAAAATGTGGAGAATAATACTCCTCCAGAAATAATTAATTCGGCAAAAAATACAACTAATGAATTTATGCCATCTTTATCAAGAAAGAGATACGAACTTACATACAGCAAGTTTATTTTTTTCTGTATTTATTATTTAAATCTAACAATCGTAGATAAAGTACGGTACGCAACTCGTGCGAAAATGGCATTTTGCATTGCTCGTGTGGTTTTACCACCCTCGCTATCGCTCGGGTGCAAACTCCACACTCGCATGCAAAATGCTACTTTCCGCACTCGACGCGTAATGTACTATTACGTCCTAGGAACTAAAAGATTTTTATTTTCCGGCGGGTAGTTGTCAAAACTTCCGTTAGTACCGCTGCTGTCTTTGCAGAAATGCTTCTAGTACGATTAAAATCCGCTAGATGTCAATGCGTTTTATTTATCTTTTCTTATAGTGTAACCTCTTTTTAAGGTTTCTTTTTTTAAGTCTTAAGTATGTACTAATATTTGTTATTGTTATATATTGATTAGTGATTAATATTTCCGAGGTCTGCTACCTCGGAAAAAATAGCATATGCTACGCGACTGTGAAGTGTTTTTTCTTTACCTTGGCAATATTTACTGTCTCGCTTCGCTCGACAGTAAATGTAATTGCCGCTGTAAAGAAAAAACTCACTTTACAGCCTAGTAACATAATATACTATTATTAGTAGCATTCTCGCATAAATACAAAAATTTGTTAGCCCGTATTTTCCATTTATTAGTAGTGAAGAACGAACTATTTTCATGCCTCCGATTTAAAAAAGATCAAGACAGAATTCCGTTTTAGACATCAGTCGACATTTTTCTTCCGAGCTTACCAAATTATCGGAAGCTATGTGATCATTAAGAAGAACGAAAATATGTTATGTCTCCAATTTAAAAAAAAATCAATTTTAGAAAGCCGTTTCAGATATCAGAAAAAAATAATTTCTGATCCTGTTTCAGTCTGTTGGTCTGTCCTCAGAGCAAGGAAGGGGTAGAGGGAACAATCCGATTTGAAAAGTGGTTCACTATGCTCCCCCCTATACTAAACCTCCCAAGCGAGCTCAATCCGAACTAAAGTGATCCGTGGTCACTGGTCCTTGTCTTATTGGTCTAGTTCTTGTTCTTCCGTCCCCACAGACTCTTGTCAACAAATCCTTATCAGTAGCATTTATTTGATACCCCACTCAAAGAAGATTGCTATTGGTTATCTAGGACCTAGGAACTGTTACATGTTTATTAACGATACTGCCTTTAGATAATTAATATGGTTAATAACAAACATTAAAGTACATATTTATAGAGAAAACTGTATTTAAAATAAAAATATTAAAAGTCGTTAGAAAATATCACTTATTCTTATCAGCTGATATCAGATAAATTTCGAGTTTTTATCGAGATATCGATACTGTTTCACCAAAATGCCGCTTGAAAGTGTTAGCATATGGGGGGAGCATAATGAACCACATTTTGAGACCCAGATTCTATAGTATTGTTCCCTCTACACCTTCCTTGCTCTGAGGGTCTGTCAGTCTACTAGCTTATCTGTCTGTCGTTCAATTTTAAAATTTTCTTGATTATAAATAAATTTGGATGGTATGTCATAATTAGCCCATTTTAAGTCCCTTGTGAGTTTCAACCTTGTGAACCCATTTGATTCTCTTCCTCATGCGCACCAATATACATTTATTTAAATATATATCTTCAAAAGTACTCATCTAATTTTTTATGAAATTTAGATGGTTAGTCGAAAGTAGCCCGAAGATAGCTTCAGATTAATTTCAACCGTTCATGATCATTAGATTTTGCTAAACAACTGTCAAAATAGTTCATGTAAAACATAACTGAAAGATTAAAAAAATGGAACGCAGGAGAACTCGGAACTTTTCCTTACCAAATACTTCCAAAATTGTGGCTTATATTATGTTGTAATATGGTGGTGAGGACTTATTTATTTTATGGAAAAATAAAATTAATGTGAATTTCAGCTCAATCTGCAAAAAAATTTCAAAGGCGATATTTTTAAAATATCAGAGAATGACAAAACACGAAATTCAGTGGAAATCTTAATCTTATATCGAGGTATCAATAATAATTGGTGCAAATTTCAGCGCCAACTGATTATTTTTTATATTTTTTACGAATTTTTTGATGACTCGGGAAAATGGGTTAATGACACCAGAAATTTATAATATTTCGGGAAGCACAATTATATGTAAGGACTGATTTTGTACCATGTAGCAAAACTGTGGGAGTTATGCGTGACACAGACGGACAGAAAGACATACAGACATCCAACTATAAACTACTCAAATCTTCTGGAAAACACCCAAATCGGATAATTCCGTTGATATATTTTGGGGAAAAAATACTTTTCCTTTAAGTAATAAAAAGTGAATAAGGGTGAAAACAAAATATATTTAACAATAATATGTTGTAAAAACATAAATATAAAATCTTTATAGTAATATCATTAGTAATAATAATTAAGTAAGTAATTAGTAATATCAATATAATATCATTATCACAAGTATAAAATCATTATAGTTTACGAAATAGACTACTATTTTATTTTAATGTCATTATTTTTATAAGAATTAAAGTAACAATTTAGCAATATTTTATGTCCAGAAGCGTATGAAATTAAGTGCCGCTTAACTTTGGAAAAACCATCTAAATTGCATAATGATTAAAATTTTGAATGTGTAAATAAAATAATATACATTTATGTTTGCGAGCATATGGAAGACAAACAAATGAAAGCACGTGGTTGAAACAAATGAAGGGCCAACAATGGGCTAACATTAGGCAAAATTAAAAAAAAAAAAAATCGGTGGTTTTTAAGATATATATTGGTTCGCAAAAATTGAATGAAAAACAGACACAGGACCATCAATTATGTTTCTCGAATGTCTGAAACAGATTTTCGGCATGGAATTTTTTTAATTGGGACAACAAATTTTCGTTCTTTAGAACGTTCAAATAGCTTCCATTACCTTCGGTTAGCTCAGAAACAACAGTCTGCCAATAGGTTGGCAACAGTCTGCCAACGGGGCCCTATTACCTCATTGCTGTCATCTTTGCTTAGAATTCTGGAGGTTCGAGTCCGGCAAGGGGCCACGCTTGGTGTTCACCCAGCATCGCGATATAAATGAGTAGCTATGTATAAATACAGGAGTCTCGCTAGTCCGGATTAAACATAATTAGTTTTAAAAGTCTGTAAAACTATTAAAACGATGTTTTTATCATAAAAATAACTTTTTAGTTTAAACTTAGGTACTCTTTTTAAACCTAAAAATTTATTTAGGATAAAAAACTTATTATTTTAATGATATAAATGCAAAGTATTTTGATTGTACATTCATTTGTAGTTTTAAAAGCCCTCCCCGGGCTGTTATTATAGGTAAAAGGTGTGTTAGGTGGTTATAGGTGGGTTACCTCACGGGTTATAGATACAATTAAAATTAATTAAAATATTAATGTTACTGTATCAGGTTATAATAATTTCTTTACTGATTCGAGCATCAAGGAATCTTTCATTACTTTTAATACTGTTATAATTATTTGTCAATGATGAAATGGTACCAATCAAATACAAAGACATAGGAAGTCTAATGACAACAGGACTTAAAAAGTGCAAGTAGACTGGAGACTATTTTAAAATAGCAATTTTAGTTTAAAAGTTAAAGATATTTAACTTATTTAATTTAATACTGATTTCTAATTTTAAGGTCACATTTTGTGCTTGACCGAGTTGTCTTTGTTGTTTTAAACAAGTTGGAAAAGACGAGAAAAGTAATTTCATTATTGTTGGGACGGGCCAGGCCAAGGGAGTTGTCTTTTTCCTCTTTAGATTGTGATAAATTGAATAGAGAAAAGAAAGAGTCTAGTTTAGTTAGCGAGACGAATGGTTGAATGTGATCCTGTGAACCGGGACGCGACATAGAAACACTTTTCAAGATACCAAGAAAACAACTACACCCACCCTTAGGAATATATATATATATATATATGCGCGGGCGACTGTGTTAAAACTTTTCCACCTTTAAAGGAATTCTTACGCTGTAACTAGTCTAAACGTTCGTATCCAGGAAAACAATTTAGACGATCAAATAGTTCCCACAAATTATTTACATCTGAAGAAAAATATTTCTATATCTAACAACCATGAAAAACAATTTATAAATATATATATTTGATATTAAAAAAGGAAAGAATTTATGTAATCATTCCGTCATTTCTATCCATGCATATTTATGAGAAAATATGTTGTTGATAATACAAGTACCTATAAATTTTAGGAGAGATTTTTTTTTTTTTTTAATAATAATAATTGTTACAATTTTTTTTTCAATACATAAATGCAATGTAAATAAATAAATGTTATATCCATAATATATTATATGATATTAATGCTTAATGTGGTTTTACTGAGTTAAGTATAAGATATTATGAAAATCAAAAATTGGAAATTAATTTAATTATTCCCTTTTTCTTTAAACATATTATTGAAAAAGTTGGTAACTTTAAATTAATTTTAAATAATATTTACTACAGTCCTGAGCACACTACATTTTTACTACGTTTTTATTAGCTTGCTTTCTTTTAATAATTAAATTTAAATTAAATAAATGAAAAATAGAGTTAAATATATGTACATTATGATGCATGTTCCATTATGTTCTAGTTTGTTTGTGTGTTTGGTACTTTATTGTAAGTATTATGAATTTTACTATTTCTTACTACGTTTTTATTAGCTTCCTTACTTGTTTGTTTGTGTGTCTAGCACAAATCTTACAATCGATTTTTAACTAAGTTCCCGAGTTGCTACACATTTGAAACTTTTAGAATTGCTCAGAACACCATGACAATGCATTATTTTAATACTTTAATACATTTAGCCATCTTTCAGCAGAATGTAATTCGTTTTCAACTTCAGCAAATTTACCTGTATGGAAAGTTATTTTATTTGTTTTGATATGACCCATATTTACGATCTTCATTTTGACGGGTTTCAAATATATGATTTATTATTTTAGTACCTGGTATGGCTGATCAAATTGTTATAATGTTCAAGAATGATTATATCAGGCCTTTTTGTTATGTAAAAACTAATTTTATTTTTAAAGGGCCCTACACACGATCTAACCGTCTCGGCCCGACCAAGTCGGGTCCCGATCTGGTCGGTCGTAGACTCGGCTACACACGTTCCCGACTTAGTCAGTTGCCACCGCTCCTTCGTCGTGTTAACATAAAAAACAAAACATATAAACAAACCGAATCGTAAATAATAGGCTTGGGCTGTCAAAACCAGCTGATTATTATCAACATGTCCGAGGACAGCGCTACACACGGCCCGATCTTGTCTGTTGGTTGCCCGACCTAAGGTGGTCGGGTGGCTATGCCCACCCGACAACCGACTTAGTGCACCGACCAAGTAGGGCTAGTGCCTCGACTACACACCACCCGATTTCTCACTCAACCTGACCAAATTGGCCCAACCGCCCGACCAAGTCAGATCGTGTGTAGGGGCCTTAAGAGATAAACATTGAATGACACCGAAACAGGAAAAGTAAAAAATAAATAAATTAATTGAGGTGTGACTACCAGGTACTCTTAGCAAACGGCCATCGCCCATAGCTTTATAATGCTTTGCTAATAATGTGTTTTTTTTTTTAATTTATTAGAAAATAAAGTATCCTTATCCATATATATATATATATATATATATATATATATATATATATATATATATATATATATATATATATATATATATATATATATATATATATATATATATATATATATACATGTGTGTGTGTGTGTGTGTGTGCGTAAATATTCATTTTAAATACAGTTTAATGAAACTGTATTTAAAATGAATATTTACGCACACACACACACATGTATATATATATATATATATATATATATATATATATATATATATATATATATATATATATATATATATATATATATATATATATATATACATGTGTGTGTGTGTGTGTGTGTGCGTAAATATTCATTTTAAATACAGTTTCATTAATAGTATCGAACATACATTTATTTTATTCTCACGACATATGTCTAACATGACGGACTGAAGTTCATATTTTATATGAGTCTGGTATATATTTAACTATGAAGAATAAAGGGCCCGTGGAAGAATTCATCTGATACTGAGCTTTTCATACAATTCCTATATTTATACATTAAGAAAAGATAAACAATTCAGAGATGAGAATATTTCAAAACAAAGGATAACGCTTATAAAAAAATATAAAATGCTTATCGTATTCTCTTCTTTTCTTAGTATATTTTCTCTAAGAGTGCTTTCAGTTTTCTGTGCCATTTAGTGTTTTTTTTTTTTTTTTTTTTTTTTTTTAAAAAAGAAAAAATATTCTTATAATGTAGATCTGAATAAGATATAAATGGATGAATTGAATTTTTCCCGCACAAAGTGTAAAGAAATTATTAAACACTCAAAATGAATTTTGTTTAAGTGCCCCTGGGGGAAATCAAGGGGCAAAAAGGAGGGAAAAATCGGAGGCTTCGGATAAGAAAGAAACTTTGCTTTTTTCGCCGGGGACAGTAACCCCCTCCCTTCTTACTTCCTTTGTGAAAGATGTTGTCTATTATTCAACATCTTCTTCTTGGTGAAGGCATCAATGCCCCCGGTTCCCCTCATAAATCCAATATTTATCACAACAATAGAGAATCCCATGTACTAAAATATTTACCTTTTTGAACAATGTTTATAAAATGCATATTTTTATAGAATCTGTAAAAACAGGGAAGTTTAATAAATGATATGACATCTTTCGAACTCTAAAATATATAAGAACAGTAGAGTTTAGAATATTTACTGTTTAAAGAATGAATTATCAGTTCTTTTACTTCCTCATATATGTAGTAAAGAGAAAGTATTTTGAGGCACACAAATTTTATATTCGGATTTACAGATATTGAGGCAACAGGAATTGGAAGACTTGGTGCTGCACCACACTTTCAGACCGTAGGTCGTTGGTCCAAGCTGGCTTTAAAACCATATTATAGATCTTAGACCTGCGATCCAGAAGACCGAGCAGAGTTACATCCCCGTGTGATGCCAGTATGATTTTTTTTAGTGAGTAGTTGTCATGACGAGGATAAGGCCAACGTATCGGACGGAGTCGGCTGAGGAGTGGGAATTTGATGAAAGATTACTGGGGAAGATGTGCCTCGACAAACAACAAAGGTTTTCGAAGGATATGTGGAAAGAGGTTAAACGGCGGCGAGCGGATTCATATAAATTCGAATATAAAGGCGCTGAAAACAATACGATCTTCTCAATACGTTTCACAGGCAGCGGCTTCACATAAATGTCTCAGTAGCACATGCGTGATAAAAAACTGATAAGGTAAACTGAAAAGCCAACGAGAGCAAAAAATTGTGTGAATAGAATCCTAATTGGTGATCTGAAAGGAAATAATATGTGAGGAAATCTGCGAAGGATTAGTTTCCTTGGATTTTACTCATTACTCAGAGAAGGCTATTAGGAGAAGAGGAGGTGATGAGGTTTTGAAGGTATGGGTATCATCATTACCATGGTGGCGAATTTTTACTGTGTGGGGCTCTTATAATTATAAATTATTTCGTGCATTGATGTACTTTTTTTTGGTTTAGTAATGTTTATTTTCTTGTATTTGTAGTATAAAAAGAGAATGTGTTTTGGTGTCGCGAAAATTCTATTTTATATATATATGAAACTCCTTAACCTGGTTGCTTGTCCTTCCAAAACCTCTCTCTATGATCCTTTTCCTAGGCCCCACAGGTCCCAGATTGGTCTACGAGATCCCTGGGGGTTCCAATTTAGGACCAGTTATAACAGACAGCTTTATTCTTTTCTATGAGCGTTAGGGTGGGTTGAAAAAACTTTTTTTTGGAAATCGAAAAACATGTAGTGATAAAAACTTGTTACTATGCTAGAAACAAAAGATCCCAAAAGTTGGGCTCATTTAAAAAACTGCTAGGTCACGCCCCGTCGCTTTGAAATTTGATGTATGTGAAATTCTTATAAAATAGAGATGTTGTGGCATTTCGTATTATTTTTTGGTGTTAAAATATATTATGAGTGTAGTTTTACTGTTTAATATATTTTATAGACATTTAGCGCTTGTGGAAACTACATAGTTTAAATAATTAAGTTGTTTAGTTTAGCCGGTAAGTGATGACATACATAATTTTTTCGCCACTTCCTTTCCTTTATTTCTAGGGAGACAGGTTGCCCACTGGTCACGGTCACCTACCATAGTCGCCTTGGTTTGATATCCCTTCTGGCCACTATATCCTGAGTATATTCTGAAGATTTTAGTTTAATTGTTTCATATTTGATAAGAGCTCAATATGGGCCACAGCTGGGAGAACGGTGTAGATGTAAGTGCAATGATAAGTAGACATAAATTTAACTAGAATCACAAAAAGTTTGAACTAATCTTGCTTTACACTGAGACAACAGATCAAGCACAGATTTATATAGGGGCCAGTTTAAAAGTATTATTAGAGTTTAGTCTTTCTATTTTGAAAGTCATTATTTAAGTGTCCATGCAATGAAGCGAGCAAAAAGACCAATACTATCGAAGATACATCATTAAAAAAAAATATATTAATAAAATATATATATTTTTTAAAATTACGATGAGGTGGTAGAGCACTATGTAAATTCATTGCCCTAAATATAGTAACATAAATGGCCTCTAGGAAGGAGGGTGAAGTTTGGCCAAGCGAAGCTTGGCCCAGCATCATATTACTTGGGGTACAAGGGATCAAATGCGTCAAAACTCATATTTTTCGCTTTAAAGTAGTAATTGTGCTATTACAATAATGGGAATTTATGAATCTGATTATAATAATTGAGCGAGGTAATATGGACGTCTTATGATCATGACCCCATGTAATCTAAAAGAATAATAATTACACGGGGGAAATAACCTAAACTTGGTAATTTTGAAATAAATCATGCTACTATTCAGTGCGCCGTAAAGTTTCAGATATTTGATACAAGGCACATTATTATGGACTTGGTGTAGCCTTAAGGTAAAATATTAGTTTTAAAAAGAGAAAAAAGTAGACGACGTATAATTAATGTAAGATAGTTTACACAAAAAGTATACTATTATTATACTTTCCCTACAAAGTGAATGTAATAAAATTAACATTCTCTTTTTAGAAGACTTATGTTTCCTCATTAAGGTTGGTGGTGATATATTCTAGTTTTTAAATTGTAAAATAGCATACAATTATATAAAATAATTTTTTGTAACAAAATTCTCTGATCAACAATTTTGTGTCGAGAATATTATAAAAATCTATATATTGTTCATTTTTTAGGAAATAATACACTATGATTTATATAGCGTAAACGGTAGTTACTAATGTACACAATAAATAAAGGTAGTCGACCTGTGATATAAATTGAAGTAATAAATTCCAGTTACAAACTCGATTTTATCGATTGGTCCTTGTAGGGGCAGTGTAAAAATACTCGACTTTACTGGAGAGCTTATTCCCGATAAAGTTATAAATAGATATCAACAAACAATCTTGGAATACCACACTATTTCATTAACGCGGTAATTTAGTTTATCACAAAATAATTTTTTAGACTTGTATGAACGTAAGACGTGTTATTTAATTTTAATTATTATAATTTGTAAGTTGTCATATCTTGACAGATTTTTATATTGTAAATATTAAACCTGTTTCATTTTATGATCTCAAAAATAAGTCTAATTATTAATACACGACCGTATATGTGAGATGTCCGCCACATAAATTGGTGACCTCTTGTAAAGAACTTTCTATAGGCGACGAAGTGCTCTAAACTCTAAGCACTATGGCTCCAGCGCCTTACCCAGACACGTTCAGTCAATCTTAGCTGTTAGCAAGGAAGATAATATTACAATTATCGCGGAAATGTATACGTCAAATGTGAACATTCAATAGACGTGATCGTGAACTCGGTTCCACAAACGAGTAACGTACCTTCAACGGCAATATTAATATTATCCAACACGAAGGCGGACATTTTTAAAGAAATAGCATCTCTTAAATTTGAAGTGGCACAACTTGAAAGTAGAACGCAATTTTGACCCTACTATTAAAATAGATACTGTGGTTAATCCAATGGTAGACAATCTTATTCCAGAAACCTAAGTATATCACCTGAGTCAAAACAAAGCGAGTTCTGCTACTATCATAGAACTTATGCGGTAAAGAAGCAAGGAAGTGCTACAAGCCAAGTAGTTTTATTCAAGAAAACCGCAGTCAACGACTGCTGTGGCAGGCAACCATAAAACCGATTATTCATTAAAGATAAGACCTCGGGTATGAAATTCTTAATTGATTCGGAGCCAAACCTTTCAGTTGTGCCTCCAAAACAAAAAGTAATATACGACCAACTACGACCAGGCTCTTCACGTGAAATGGTTCATAATCAAAACACAGTATAACATTACTGACACTTGACATAGGACTAAGAAGACCGCTTACATGGACATTTATTATTGCTAAACCAATTATAGGAACCGATTTATTAAGCAAAAAACGGGCTGATTATAGACTTACAAAATTCAAAATGAATTTTCAATTACAGTAAAGTATCTACGGCTGGTGACAGGATATAAACACCATATGTATTTTATAAGTTTGCCTCTTTTTGTATTTTATAAGTTTGTATTTTATGCTAATAAATTGAGGTTGTAGCGAGCGTCTGTTTCTCCCGCCTGGAACATCGAGAGCCCAGGGGTATTGGGATGGTCTGACCCGATCCCCCACTCTGGAGGAACCCTATCTAGCTCACACATCGCTCCCCTCAAGGGGGCTAGAGTGGAAGACCCCTTCTCCCCCTGGGCTATAAATTCGGGTGCAAAGACTGGGGAGATTCATTCTTTTCACTTCTCTTGACTTGACTCTTTCTTTTCTTACCTCTCGCTGTACCTTCCGTGGGCTGGGAACACCCCACGGGTTCTACGGCATTCCTGCCTCAAATCCTATAACCCAATCTGAACACTCAATTTAGTTCGGGCCCTTCTGGTAACTCTGAGTCTAACACACCAGAGCCCGACAATTGGTGACCCCGACGTGATTAAACCCGACATGATCTCTTGCCTGACGAGATCTATCCCGACGTGAACCAACCTGACGTGATGGCTTCCCGCAGCGAGGTCAGAAGGTTACGTGAGCTACTGGTAACATCGAGATCTTCCAGCTACGACAAGGGCGACACCGAGGAAAAGAATCCTGCTGCTCCTGCGGCTGCGCAGATTCAACCGGACGCTTTGCAGCAGTCAACGGCCAGCTCATCCAAAACGGCAATTTACAACAATCGTCGAAGTCGATTTGACTGCGCAGAACAACGCTGTTTCGACAGAGCACTCGTTTCACGCTGAGGTCGCCACCATCGTTCGCGAGGAAGTAAGCTGCATTCGGAAGGAATTAGACAGAGTACTTTTCCGTAAGGAATACTCTCGCGTACGTAATACTCTCGGTAAAATCAAAAAGGACATTTAGTCCAATATATTTTTGGACAAAGGAACATCACACTTATGTAGCAAAAAGTGACAAAATTCGTTAGTCTAATCATTAAGTTTGACAAAGGGACATGTAGTCCAATGTATTTTGGGACAAGGAAATATCACACTTCTGTAATTGAAAGTGAAAATATCTGTTAGCCTAAAAAAAAAAATTAGACAAAGAGGCACCGACACAAGAAGGATTATGGTACTGCCCGAATACTTTTTAGTTCGTATATCAGCTGCAAATTTAAATCAAGTAAATTTAAAGAAGACAATTTTTTTTTAATCTTTGAAAAGAAATAAGTATAGGTGAAAGAAAGATGAAGATTGACGAATGTTTTATTTATATTTATAATGGTTTTGTTTTTTTAACATGTAATAACTTTTTTTTTTTTTTTCTATGTAAATATAAAGAAAAGCTTGTATTTTTTCATTAAAAAATTCAAGTTTTTTTCACATAAACCCTTATTAATCCATCCGAGTTGAGCAATTTAAGTCAACTCGGATGGATTAAAACCAATTCACCTCATATTTGAGGTGAATTGAAGGTATGTACCCAAGTAAACAAGTGCCCTGAAAACGGAGTGGTTATGCATTAGTTAGTAAGGGTGAAATGGAAAAGATAATATTGGCTTGATCAATGAAAATCAAAAATCTCAAATAATAGAGGAAGAATACAGGAATTTTACAAACACTTATGCTAATTTTATGTTTTGTAACACAACGTTTATCAAAGGATATATATATATATATATATATATATATATATATATATATATATATATATATATATATATATATATATATAAATTCTTTGGTAATTTTATGTTTTTCAACTTCACATTATGAGAAACAAAACATAAAGAAAAAGTGCATTTGAAACTAAGGGAATATGTGGTTACTAGACCTGAAATGTCAAAGTAGAAAGATGGATTGGAACAAAAATGTATTTTTACTCTCTTGAAATCAGTTCTTCACTGTCACGTATGAGCTCGTGATGATTAATCATTAAATCTATTTCTTTAATTATTTTTTTTTATACATCTTATATTTAAGAGATGAAATATACTAATTAAATTAAATATATAATATGATAACCTCCATCCTGAGCGAAGCGCAGGGTTTATGCTAATATTTATATATTCAAGCAAAAGTGTAATTACAAGAAATTATCTATTCCTTCTCAGATGTTAATATTTTAATTAATAATATTTAATAATACTGAATCTAAATCTATACTATAACCATTTACATTAATAAAGAATCCTAGAGGGATAACAAAAACGAAAGTAATGTATTGTGTCAATAAACGTTAGCCAAAATCAACAATGGTTCTAAAAATAACGAATCTTCAGTTGTTTACTCCGTGTTTTAACATGTCACCAATAAAAACCAGGATATGGTCAAGCAATCTATTAATATTAGTCATCCGAGAGAAAAAGTGTTTTCCTACCAAATAAAAATGCTATATTCTAGCAAATCCAACACTTGGCCTATATGTTCGCTGTGTTTGGTGACGGCACGAACAATAATATCAGATGAAGGAGTAACCATATATTTTTTTTTAGCAAGATAGACAATCCACACTTTTATTTCAAATATTTGCATAAAGTATTTTTCATTTATCTTTGGTAAATTAAAAAGAATAAAAAAATAAAAACCTTGGAGTGTCTGATTGCGGAATGTAGGATATAGAATAAACAGTGAAGAGGTTTTATGAATAGTTATGAAATAATAAAGTAAGCATATAAGGTATGCTCGCGATCTCTTGTATAATCAAGTTTCTGAGATCCCCATCATAAATATCAAAAAGCCTGGCTTCCTATAATATAATTACAATTTCTCATAGATATAAATATTAAATGGTAACAGCTACCGTTTAGCATAAATTTATAATATTGAGTTATTAATTATTTATCGCATCTTGCTCAAATAGTCCTTAATTTTCAAGTAAATACCATTGTATTCAATTAGATCAACCACACAAGACTTTTTAAAGTATATACATGTGTAACTACATTGGATAATACTAGGTTTGGACTAAGGCCAAAAGCTTTTAACTTAAAGAAGGATGAGGTGAGGAAGATACGGGAGACACCTTCTCCTATAATTCGTAATATCTGTTCAACCTTTTAGCAAACTTCCTTTTCAAACTAGCTGCTTTTAATTTTACAAACAATAATTTTTTACAAACAATAATAATTATTATTATTTTTACCAATATTTAAATGCACTTATGGTTATAAATTTCCGTGGCCAAAACAGAAAAGCAATATCTCCAAATAATAAAGAAGCGTTTCAAGAAATGTTAGGAAAGTACTTTATAGAATGCGACGATAAACCAGACGATGTACAAAATGCATATGACAAATTTATTCAGATTCTCAATGAAAGTCTTGAAAGAGCACAGAAAGGCAATGAAGAGAAACCCAGAAGGAAAAGTTATCTGAATAAAGTTTCCGAAGAAACATTAAACTTGTTACAGAAACTGTCAAGTGCTAAAAAAGCGGGTATAAAAACGTCAAAAGAAGAAATAGAGTTCACAGAATTAAATAAACTAATCAGAAAGAAAATTGATATGGACCTACAAAGAGCTAAAGAAGAGAAAGTAAAAGAAATACTCACCAGAAACAAATCAATAAAAGAAGTGAAAAAAGAAATTGCTACAGGTAGACACTGGCTACCCTCTTTGAAAAGAGGAGAAGCAGATATCTCCGATAGAAAAGGAATAGTAGATGTAGCTAGTAATTATTACCTAGAGCTGTATAAAAAGGAAAATATTGAACAGTCGGGTAGTTCACAAATTAGATCTAAGTCCGAAATGATAGAAGGAATACCAGATATAACCACTGATGAAGTTAGATATGTGGTGAAGAGGTTAAATAGCAAAAAAGCTCCTGGCCCAGACGAAATTGGAAATGAAGTAATTAAAGATGGAGGTGAAATATTAATCAAAAAGCTTGCAAATATGTTTACACAAATTACTAAACAGAATAAAATACCGAACCAATGGCGAACATGTAAAATAGTCCTACTTTTCAAAAAAGGAGACAAGAAAAACATCGAGAACTATAAGCCTATATCATTGTGCTCATCATTTGCAAAAATGTTCACTTCAATTCTAAAAAATAGACTAACACCTTATATGGAACAATATATTACAGTAGAACAAGCAGGCTTCAGGAAAAATTTCTCAGTCATGGATCACCATCAAGCTATAAATCAACTTATAGAAAAAGCTCGGTCGTACGATTTTCCTTTATACATCGCTTGCATTGATTTTAGAAAAGCTTTTGATAGTATCACCCATAAAGCCATGTACGATGCTCTGAAAGCCGCAGGGATAGATTCTAGCTATATCGAGCTAATTAAACAGCTGTACAAAGGCAACAAAGGGTATATAGAGGAAAGCAATGTAACAGGAAAATCTTTCCCCATAGACCGCGGTACCAGACAGGGCGATCCTCTTTCCCCACTGATTCTTTCCATCGTACTAGAAAATGTCTTCTCGAAACTAGAGTGGGACAAACTCGGCATTAAAGTTGATGGTAAATTCCTTACCAACCTTAAGTTTGCCGACGATGTACTTTTAATGTCTACAAGAGAGGATGACCTTCAACAAATGATAAGAGACCTTTCCGAAGCTTGTAAAACAGTAAGGCTCGAAATAAATTTGTTGAAAACTAAAATATTGTCGAACAGAAATTGCAACGGAATTGAAATATATGGCAAAAAAATCGAAACCGTAACAGATATAATTTACCTTGGACAGAACATCTCCTTTGCAAATAATGTAGACAAGGAAGTTGATAGAAGAGTGGCACTTGGTTGGGAAAAATATTGGAGCCTAAAATTTATCATGAAAGATAGAAATTATATTAAATGGAGAAAATACATTTTTGAGGCTGGAATACTCCCTGTAGTTGCATATGGTAGTCAAACTTGGTCATGGACAAAGAAGAGAGAGAACAGAATCATATCATGGCAGAGAGCGATAGAAAGAAGCATGAAGGGGATAAGGAAAATAGAAAAAGTCAGAAGCGAAGAAATTATGAGAATTACCAGACTCAAAGATGCTCTGAGTTACATGAAAGGGCTGAAATGGAAATGGGCAGGACATCTAATGCGGAGAAACGACGACAGATGGTCACGAAGACTGACAGAATGGACTCCATACGATATGAAAAGAAAGAGAGGAAGACAACCAAGAAAATGGCAAGACGACATTGTAAGAGAGATGAACATAACATGACACAGAGACGCTCAGGATAAGAAAAAGTGGGAAAAGAAAGGAAAAGAAAAATGGTCGGAACCACCACCTCCCAGTAGGATTAGTCACCTGGGAAGTTAGATGACTACTTCTCCACGTCCAGTGGAAGGCCTGCATGCAAGTCAGAAATCAAGCATGGAACTACAAGAGGACGGAAAGAATACGCATGAAGATCACAGGCTATAGTAATAATAATAGACTGCCAATTAGTGTGGCACAAAGCTTCCTCGCATCCTATCATGTACTTTATTGTTATAATGTTTATTGTGTAAAAACTATTAATAGTTTTAGCGATCTTTAACACTTCATAGCGGTGTCGCTGTTGGTTTTACTGAAAAATTGTATTTGAAAAAAATGTTTGTCTCATTGAATAGTTGAAGTTAGATTTTTTTCCCAACCTAAAATTCCAATTTTAAATTTGAAGTTCACGTTTACGCGAGCGTTGCTCGTAAACGCTTAGACGGATAACGTTGTCCAACGAACTCGTCCTGGGGATTGGTAAAATGAACATGTTCACCAAATTTCATCAAAATCGGTTGACATTTACTCAAGTTATCGTCGCACGTTTCATAATTCGCGGACACACAGACCGACAGACAGACAGACAGACAGACAGACAGACACGAGACCAAAAATGTTCCCTGATGTCTGAAACGGATTTCTGTCTTGGAATTTTTAAAATCGGAGGCATAAAAGTTTTTCGTTCTCAAAAGTGAACACAATGCTTCCGTTACCTTCGGTAAGCTCGGAAGCACTAATGGTTATAAATTATATATGTATATAAAATAATAATAATATATATATATATATTTTTTTTTTTTTTTTGGATAGTGACTTATTGTTAACTTCGTCGAAATCAAATCATGGGAACCGTTTTGAGTTATCTTGTTTTCCTACGATATTTCAAGGGGTTGGAAAGCACCGCCTCCAATTAATGATAATATTAATTTCTCAATTTAGTACATCAAAATGTACGGTAAATGTTGGTTCAAATCAGATCAAGTCTTTTTAGTAGACTCCTGCCAATGAATAATTCTACTGGTGAGTATGTAGTAGTAAGTTTCGATATAGCAATAACAATTCATTTATCCTTCTCCCTTCTGAGATATCTTTTGGGAGTCCTGCAAGACCGATATTCTCTCTTTAAACATCATGATAAACCTCTCGGGTGCTTCATTTGATTAAGGATGTATGGTAATGTCTGTAAATGTTCTATCCCAAGTTGATAAACTCAATTCCTTAAAAGCATTTGACGTAAAATTAGGCATGTTATCCGAATTAAGCAGAATTTTTGGAAGTTCAAATTTAGAACACATGTCTGAAGTTGTTTTTGAAAACTGACTACGAGATGGACTTCAACCCAATTCGAGAAAGCGTCAACTGCTACCAACTACACTTTACCTTCAAAAGGCATGGTTCAGATGGAGTTGTTCATCATAACAGTGGTGTGTCTTCCCCCCTTGGTCTTACTTGCTGACATGTACTGCAATTTTTAACGAAACGTTCGATGTCTCGATCCATACAAGGCCACCAAACATAAAACGATTTACAAGCCGATTTCTTTCCCACTACGTCATATCATAAACATCTTAGGTTCTACAATCCTTCTGAGCCATAGCATGGACATTTAGACTTCCAAAAATACTTGTCTCCACTATAGGTATGAGAATCCACAATATGTTATATCAATAAATTCATTAATACTATTGGGTTTGTTAGAAACTTCTTCTTATCTACCAATCATGTACTAAGTTTTATAAGAAAGTAAATAGCAATTGTTGTTAAATTTACGCCATACAATTCAATGTTTGGACAACCCTTAATGCCTATGGAATTAAATGTTTATAACCAGTTACTAAAAACTTTAACAAGTTGCTTACTTAATGCAATAGCATTATTTAAAGTCGTGTCAGCCTTCTACTACTTTCACAATTAAACAAGTTTAATTGGAATTATTTTTGTTTCTGAGGGCGGTAGAATAGAAAATCTGTTGGCCGAAGTCCTCAGGGAGTTTCAATTAGCCCTGAAAAGAGGTATTTCTTGAATGGAAGTGGACGAATCGATCGAAAACGAATTAAGGAGGGGGCAGGGTTGAGAGTAAGGAAGAGGGAGGGTTTGTAAGGCGACGGCTAAGGAAAAAGAGGACGGTAGATCAATTAGGGAGGCACAGGAACAAATAGGGCTGAAGGAAGAGAAGCCGATAGCAAATGAGCTGCAGCTGTTGAACCTCTAGGCCAATATCCTCACAAGAGTGCATCTACTTCCCTTCTTCCTTAATTTGTAACAGGCTTTTCCCCCTAAAAATGAAGATAGTGGTATTGGAGTTACCGAATTTTTTTATAACTCCATGAACCATATGAGAAAAAAAAATTGTGTTTAGGAAAAGGTGTTTCAAAATTAAATCACTTCTTCTATGAGATATTGGCAATTTTTCTTGAAATAAAGGTAAAACTTACTTTCATCCCCGAGGTTCTAGTGTGCACTCAAGTAGTTTTCCACAGTCTTTGGGTATATTCTACTATTTTATGGATATCATATTTTACAACCATATGTGTAATATTTTTGAAGTAATTTCAAAATAAATCAGATCTCATAAGAGAAGAGCTAAAAATTATCAATGCTCATATATTACTTAGTTAAACAAATCTCTTGCAAATGTAACAAAAATTATCATTCGAATTATATTTATATACCATTTTAATTAATTTTTAATTAATACTTTATTAATTAATAAAAATAATTGTTTCTATTGTGATTTGTAAACGCAAACATAGTTTGGGCTAGAGCACTTTAATTTTTGGAGAAGGTTAAATAAATATTTTCGAAACCATTACATTATTATGTAACAATAAAATTATAGGGTTCCTCTTTTTCATTTACTTCTATGAACTATGTAGTTCTAGTTCCAGTTAAGTAGAGTATTTAATTCACTTCTCGTTTATGACAAAGAATATTTAAAAAAAAATCTTTTAGAGACAATCATGCTAATTCATATGAAAATATTATTAAACAATAAAGTTCACTTAAATAAGTGAATGATGCTTTCTTATAATCTATATATATATAAATATATATAAAACTAAGAGTGACAGTGACTGACTGACAACTAATTCTCCTACTTCCCTTTGATATAGAGATTTGAAATTTTGTACATAGATAGAGTGTACCATAATTAGAAAAGTGGGGCCATTTTGATTTTGATATATGATCACCATATTGAATTATAGCCGCCATCTTGGATTTATTCACATACTATTATCTCAGCATCAAGAGGACCTAGAGATCTGAAATTTGGTACATAGACTTATGGTAACTATAAAAGAAAATTAAAGGTACTATCACTTCAACATATGGCCGCCATATTGAATTACAACCGCCATCTTGGATTTAATAACTCAATTATCTCAGCTTCCAGTGGACCGGTTTAAATTATTGAGAATAAGAGGGTGTCTGTGGGTTACTTTTGAAAACCTCCGACCTTTCATCAACATCAGGTGAATACTTAAGATTTAGGTGTTAATTAAAAATAGTCAACCAATTGATTATGGTGCATAGCTTTTTCTTATGGTGCATAGCCTCTTATTTGACGAATGGTCACATGAGATGGATCTATTCCGATTCCCAGTGAGCTCAATTTTTTAGTATAATTTATTTTTAGTAAATATAAAATTTGCGAAGACTGATTACATTAATATGGCACCATTTGTGGGCAAATTTCGCCAAAACTGTCCAAATTTCTTCAAAATCGGATGAATATATTTATAGATACAAAAGAATGAAGTTCACAGTAACGTTAGACTAACAAGGGGCTAATTATGACCTCCCAATTTTTTTTTTATTTAAATATCAGATGAGTAGATATTATTATGATATGGTTGTTCCTAAAAATATTGAACGACAGATTTACCGTTCGACATTCAGACAAACCGAGAGAGAGAGAGAGAGAGAGCGACGAAGCCACAAATGTACCTACCCTGATGTCTGAAACGAATGTTGAATCGTTCGGAGACATAAATTAATTTTGTTCTTCAGAATAGTCACAATGCTTCCTTTATCTTGTACAATCTTGGAAGCATTTTTGTTTGATAACTTTAAAGGATAGTGGTATTAAAATACAACAACAATAGGTAGTGATTAAAATATATCAATTATTGGTGATAATAAACCAATTATTAAGAGAGGCAAACAATATTCGCGCAGAAGAATAATGTATAATTATCCGGAATCAAACTACTAGTACTAACTAACTAAACTAGGGGACTTAATGAATTCCTAGTTTCGAGTAGACCACCACCAATAGCCAAGAATTTAGTATGTTCTCACCTGGAAGTTAGTAAGATGTCTGCTTAAGATTTAGGCTGTAAGAGTTTGGCTTAAGTAAGATGGGTGACGGGCCAAAGGCATTAGACTTAATTTTGAAGAAGTTAATAAATAAAAGAGAATGCTATTCCTATTGGTGTATACGGTGCTATCTCGGATTGGGTTCACAGAAGGGATTTCATAATATTTTAATTTAGAGGAAATAGTATTCTATAAATATAATAGTTGTGTGCAAAAATTAATTAAATCTCTTAGAAGAGAGGCACTTAATACTCTTCTTTAATTTGCAAGATATTTTTTGAGAACGTCAATTCTGCAATGACTTTCTTATCTACCTTGTATTCCATTTTCTTTATTTTAGACCAAACAGAATACCTTAGAGTTTATCGAAAGGAAAAAATGTATCTTTTACACCAAGTAGTTACCCATTCCACCACCCACCCCTCTCTCCAAAAGTTGGTGTTATCATAAATTTCCTTGAATTCCTGATTAAATGAAAAATTCATGAAAAAGGCTGAGAGGAAAAAACTGTGGTGGGGACCGACGCTATTTATTGTTCCAAGATAAGGCCCGTGAGGGTTGAGTTCTTGAACGGGAGACATGACAATAAATTTCTTCTGTATCAATTTCAATTTTGTCCCAAGGATTCTATTAGGAAAAAGGGAGGTTTGTTTGTCTCGGCCAAGATATGACATATCTGTCGAAGGGTGCCTCTGGAGGGCGGGCTATATCGCACACACAACTTTGTCATTCAGTCCTTTCGCTTTATAAGTTTTGAAGATTACATCGCAACAAATTATCCTGTCCTAACTGTACGAGCCACTTTGTCTCATCTATATATACTCAGTTTTAAAAGTAATAATTTATTTTTATGTGAATTGTTCACTCAAGGCTTAGATTAATATTTCAGACTTGGATTAATATATAGCAATTTTTAATAAAATTACACTTAAGAACCATTACGCTTACGTAAAAAAAAATTATCTGCCAATTTATGTGGCACAAAACTTCATCACGTCCATTTACTTTACGAATGGTCACATCAGATTTGGATTCGTTTTAACACTTATTTTTGACCATTAATAAATTTTAGACTAAATATGACATAATGTACCCTTTGGAAATTCAGTCTGTTGTATTTAGTCATTCACATTCACAACATTTTTACGAACCATCATATTATAAAAACTATTCTTTCGATTTTGTTGAAGTTGGATGATAGTTAGTAATTGGTCATATTAATTTCAAGCTTATTTTCCACATGCACACACACACATTTGTTTAATAACTTTTAAACATTATTTGATTACGAGAGAAGCAATGTACCACACTAGTTGGCAGACTATTTACACCTACTTAAAAATGCGTCAATATATATATATATATATATATATATATATATATATATATATATATATATATATATATATTATACAATTTGTGTAGTGAGAGATGTGTAGATCGTTTCGGGCCCCTGATGAGTCGGACGCAACGACCGTCCGGAAATTTAAAGCATTTATATTATTTATATTTACATTTAAAGCTCACGTTTACGCGCGCGAACTCTTGGACGGATAACGCTGCCCAGCGAACTTAAAGAGCATTAGTGAAAGAATCATGAATACCAAATTTAAACCTAATTGTTCAACTTTTACTCAAGTTATCGTCGGACACGTAAACGTTATAAGACAGATAGACACACAGACTGACAGACAGATAGACTGACAGGAAAGGAGGGTCGAAAAATGTTCCCTGATGTCCGAAACGGACTTCTGCCTTGGAATATTTGGAGACGGAAACAAAATAATCTTTCTTGAGATTGATTGTATTGCTTGCGTTACCTACCTTAGGTGAGATGGAAAGCAATTTTCCTAAATTAATACTTCTAAATATGTAATACAAATCAAAACAGATTTTTAAAAAGGGGGAAAAAATTGATAAATAAATTAGGCAATAATGGATTGTAAAAGCTGTACATCGTATTAGTACTCGGACGAAATATTATTATAATGTACTAAGGAAGCATTCCACACTAATTGGCAGACTATATAATATTTTGTTTCCGAGCTTATAGCGACGGTAACGGAATCAATGTTATTATTTGGAAGATTTTGTTATATCTGTGATATCAAAAATTCCAAAACAGAAATCCGTTTCAAACATCAAGGAACGTTTTTGGTTCCGTGTCTGTCGGTCTGGCACTCAATTTTTGCGAACCGACATAATATTTCGGTTTTAAGATATTATCTTAAAACTACTTGTCCGCGATTACTATGAAATTTAGATTGTAAATAATTAGCCCTTATTGGTCCCATATATGTTTCAACCTTCTGCGCCCATAATTTTCTCTAAACATACATTTATTTGCAACTATATCTTCAAAGTGTTCATGTGATGAAATTTTGATGGTTTGTCGAATGTAGCCCGCAGATTGAATTTTAACCGTCTGCGCTCTATACATTTTGCTAAATTGGCACTTTGCTTCACGTAAAAAAATCGAAAATGTATTTAAAAAACCGGGGGACAATTGAATAAATTTCAATGAAGTTTATGAAATTGGACTCGAGGAAGCTATGCGCCAGGCAAATTGGTAGTCTATTTAAAATTATTTTATTTTTCTCTAGCTTTATGAAGTACATAAAGATTATATCATGATAAGTATTCAAACAAATAACTTCTGATAAAAGTAATATCTTTAAATATTTTCTCTTAACTGAAGCATAAGAAATGGGTATTTGACATTTGTTATATCCAACTGAGTTTTACTTTTTAGATGTTTGTCTTCGATCTTTATCCTTGAGTGTTATCGTGTCAAGTGTGTTGTCACCCTACCAAGGGCTAACACTTAAGGAAATAACCGGATCATCCTATTTCTTATAGTCTCTCCCCATGACGACTTTTTTTGACACTAGCCCTAGAACCTCTCCGATTTATATTATTCTTACCCTCGGCATTCGGACAACAGCTACACATCATATCTCCCTTCATCTCTATCTACTTCTCAAGAAACAAAATAAATTTCGAGTTCCTGTCATCATAACGA
Organism: Gerris lacustris; assembly: GCA_951217055.1. NCBI lineage: Eukaryota > Metazoa > Arthropoda > Insecta > Hemiptera > Gerridae > Gerris > Gerris lacustris. The sequence goes on along the minus strand of OX578276.1, from coordinate 58,708,378 downwards.
CGGGCCACTTTTCAGACCCATGAATCATAACCATTCAAGCAAAATATTTTCTATTACCATAAACATTCTTACGCCCTTAAAAATATTGCTGAGAATTCATCTTTCTACTTTTCCTAGTTTTTTTTTTTTTTTAGCATTCGCTTCAATATAGCATTATTGCTAGCACAAAATTAACATTATATAATACTAGCCTTCACCGCGCTCCGCGCGGGGCTCATGCTAGGTATTAGTGGCTATGTTTTACATTCTTAGGCCTATTGACATGTAGGCCTAGCAATTAAATAAAATGCCTAAAAAAAACTTTTCAGCGAATACAGTTAGTTTTTTATATCTGTACAAACAACTATCAATGACTTGTCGAGTGGAAAAAATTGCATGTAAATCATAAAATATCAAATTTATAAACGAAATAATTTATAAAAAGTTTTGCTTTAAAATGAAATGGTTTCATATTTATTACAAATTATCTAATTATGGCTCTCGACCAGATAACTACATTCCTATTACCGTGGTAGATTGCTTGATTACGTGCTTTAAAGTCATGGGTTCGATTACAATCAACTGCATATATTTTATCCAAATAAAACCCTATAACTTTTTCTCATTTGAACTATTTTGTTTTCATTACATTTGCCATTAATTGTTGTTTTATTTATAACTAGCTGAAATACCCGACATAGCCCAGGTGTTTCAAAAATAAAAGTATTGGTGAATCAAAAAATAATATAAAAAATGTAATAAATAGATTTATATAAGTACAGCCAGAAAATAAGCACATATTGTTCATTGTGTCTTAAGAAAATAATGTTAAAATTATAAAAATCTCACGTAAACGACCATAGCAGTCATATTATGACCATAATAATTATCCGATATGTGTTGCATGATACTCCTAGTTGTTCGGACTGCTTATCTTCTCTCCCATATCTTAATTTCTACTCTTTTGGAATGAACTCCGTCCTAAGAATCTTCTCGCAGCTAAGAGATTTTTAAGAAGAACTTAACCACTCCCTTATTATTACCTCTCAAATTTTCAAATCCTTAGCCTCTTTTCCCTCTCCTTCCCCCATTTTACCCTCTGGAAGTTAACATAGAAAAAATCTTGTTTATGATATGAAAAGTAGCCTTTTCTAAAATTTAAACATGCTATTAAGAATGGTTCGGGCTGGGCATCTCTTTATTTATGTGACTAATTTCCAAATTTCAAGGTTCTAGTTTAAGTGGTTTTAAAGATAAATAGTAAAATGACAAAACTTTGTTCATATTTTGAATTATAATAGCGAAAAATTGCCCAGGCTAGCGGACTTACAATAAATCCTCAAATAAACCTCTCTAACGACGGTCGTTAGGTGATTCTAGCATCTTCAGTTTCCGAGATTTAGTAATGCACAGGTAACTTAAAAATACTTTTTATGTAATACATATATATATATATATATATAAAGCCACCATCTTAAATTAAAATATCAGTTTATACAATCCTTTTACAGGAAAAGTTTGTTTTAAGAAATTACTCATTTCCAAATTTCAAGGTCCTAGATCAAGTGGTTCTCAAGATATTACAATCTCAAAAATTATTTATGAAAATCCACCATTTTTAATTAAAAAGTGGATCACAAAAAACAACATCCAAACTAATAAAGGCCACCATTTTAAATTAAAAAGCAATAAAATTGAAAAATCCCTCGATAGTATATAATATTTATGACACGAGGAGTAACTAATTTTCAAATATTTAGACCCTAGATTGAGTCGTTCTTAAGGTATTACAATTTCAAAAATTTATTAAGAAAGTGTACCATTTTGAAATAATCTGGTGGATCATAAAAAACTTTGCTTAGTGAGCATTTCAATCAATATAGAAATAACTATATAAAGTATGGCTATTATAGCGTTAACGACATCCGAGTTATAGTGATTAATACATAATTAAGGGGAATTTGCTTCTAAATATGAATTTTGAATTTACATGTCAGAATGTTAAATCCCTTTATAGAACATTTCATTCAGGTTATTTCATAAGAAGTAACTCATTTCCAAATTTCAAGGCTCTAGGCCAAATGGTTCAAAAATGTAGCAACTATAAAAGTGGGGTATGCATGATTAAAGCAAGTTTTGTAGCAATAACCGTGATTCTAGAATTAACAGTTTTCAAGATGTAGTGATTAATAGGGGATTAAGTAAAATTTTTCCTTAAAAGTAGCACATAATGGCCGCCATTTTAAAAATGAGAGAGTATTAGAGCATGAAACTAGACCAGTATTTTTACTAGGGAGATGACCAATATGTGGCCAATTTGTTTTTGGTATTATTCAGATACCTAAAAAAATGAAAGATCCTATAAATAACCACACACACACACTCACTCACACACCCACCCACGTTTACTTTAATATATATATATATATATATATATATATATATATATATATATATATATATATATATATATATATATATATATACATATATATATATATATAATATAGATACTGAAATATACGAAGTTGCTAATTGATAATTGATGAGTTTATTTATTATTTTATAAGGAGAATGGAGAGCATGGTGGAGGTCATGACGTAACACCAAATGTTGTTTAGGGGCTTTTTTATTTATCAATTTAAAAACGGTAATATTTTTATATTGTCTTTTAATTTATAAGCTCAATGTAATGTCCTTAGCACTGTCCTGTGACACCGATGGGATAAGAGCCTCCTAGTCAAATTTAATTTACAACATAAATGGCCCACTTTTAGAATTATATTTTTCTGGCATAAAAAAATACATTGTATTACTTAAAATTACTAGGTATTGAATAAGCATTAAATCTAATTTCTATTAATCTCTTAGCCATACCGAGGTGGAGGTATAATTTCTGACACCCTCTCACTTTATACATATTTCTATTATGTTTGAGTGGTTAGTTACTTGCAACCCATACTCCACAATACCTCGAAAACACGCTTTATATTTTCATTTATTTAAAAAATTGCTTTCAGCGAAACCAGATTTTTACAAATTCTTTAGAGGATTAGAGTGGTTTTTCGACAACTAGAGTAAGGGTGGTATTTCAAACTCTTAAGCTTTTTATGCATTTAGTACACATAGTGCAATAGGTTGGGGTTTCCCCTGGGAGGCATTCTAATTGTTTATTGATTACAACATGTTAAAGTGTACAATGTGTAAGGACAAAGAATCCCAAAGGTCTACCTGAACTTTCTAAAATTCTAGGTTAACATACTAATCAATAATTGATTAAAACCATTCGTTCCAGTCGCGTATTTTTTGGTCCCAGCAGTATTCGTTTCATTGTTTCATATCAAACTCACTCTACTAAAGAAATTTAATATACAAGTAATAATATATGCAGAATTTACATAAAAAAACTGAAGTTAACCAAAATAATTCTGCCAAGCTCAAAAATCCAAAGGTGAAGCTTTAAAGCTACAAGTAATATTTAGAAGCTGCACATTTTTTTGTATCAATGAATATTTTGCAGGCGTGTTGTAAAATATGATGATTTCAGGTTTAATAAATTACGAAAACACTAAGTAAATTGATGTAACATTTAGGAAATGTATTAAAATTATTATTTAAACAAACAAACTACAACAGTTACAAAACAATTTGCCATACTATGGAAAAAAGAGTTTTAAAATATAAATGGTTTATTTCGTAAGAAAAATTTATATGATGTAGATAAAGAAAAAGAATATCGATAGGTACCTGAAGGCACAATACACTTATTGTACGCAATATGAATATTGTACAATAATTAGGAAAAAATATTATAGGAATGGGACTAATGTTAATTTAAATAATAGAATTGACCAGAATCATTAAGAATATTTTAACTTTTACAACGTGTGAAATAATATTCATCAGACAAATTGTGAGATTTAAACATTCTTTTAATTGAAAAAACAGGAAATAGGGAATTGAAACTTAATTATTATAAAAAATTTCAGAATGGAAACAAAAAGTAATCAGAAGAGCATTTTAGCTAATAAAATTCCTAGGATATTTAAATAGAACTACACGAATTACCGACGATTTAGAGTCGAAAGGAGCCTAACAAGTAGGCAATCGGAAAACGACTAGCAAAGCTGACTTCATCCAGTGGAGCTCCTCGGGTTAGTGGGTCCCTTAACCTTTGGCTAATGAAAAGCTTTTAGGGAATCCGCCAGGGTTAGGAGGGTAATTTGCCTAAAACCAGCCTTCGGAGGGATGGGTCTCGATAATAACACGGGCCCGGTCTCTGCATTCTGCCAATGTGATCAGCTTGCAGGGCCCCCGCTCGCTTTAAACTCCGTCCTAATGGACGGCGCACTTCTCGCCCCGTTACATACCATTACCGTCCCTTGAAAACTTCAAGCGATAAAAATAGCTTCTTTTCACTCCTGCCTCGAAAAAACCTAATATTCATCCTTAAATCATCTCTAATGCATTATCTTTATACAATCTTGCAAAAACTTTTTCAGGGATGAAAAAATCTGAAAGAAACATTAGCTTTGAGTTCGTCCGTTCAAAAGCAAGCGATATTACTCTAGCTGCTCTTTAATCCTTTATAATGGTCAGCCTTTTCCCTCTTTAATTTTAAGCCTTTCTCTCTATGGCGAACGTAGTGTTTTAGAGCTACAGTTCATCGATTGGTACACTATTATATGCTTTTGGCGAACTCCCTCTAAATATTTTGCTAGTTACTTATAGGGAACGAAAATGTAAGAAGGGTAAACATAATATCAAATATTTGCAACTCATATTCCAGTTATAGTAAAGTAAGTTTGCCGGGTAATATATTTACAAGTTCATGCATTTTTGTTGTCTGGTTTGAGATTAGAGATATTACCGAACTTAACTGATGTTTTAGAAATATTTCATCCTTAATATAGCGTTTACTACACTCTGGATTTTATTAAATATAAAATATTTTCTAACATTATTCTTCGATCTATATTATTTAATATAATATTATTCCTCATGTATAACGTCTGTTATTAAATCTTAGAAAATTTCCTTAATATATTTTTTTTTCATACGGTAAGATTTTTTTTGTGAACATTCTTTTTATAGGGAGGGCCACTAAATATTTCTTTCCCCAATATCCCCTTTGGCTTTATTATGAGAAGTTATGAAATGAAATACGTTCGGACTTCAGCCCTCGAGGCCATTGATCGATGGTGGACAGCCTCTCCATAGCCCTGCCATTTTATGTTTCATTCTGCCTGAAGAGCTTGTAGTTGTGGTGAAAGAGCTATTATTGTAAGAAATTCAACCGTCGGTTTCATAAAAAAAAAATGAGAGGTATATGATCGATTTGGATCTGCGTTTTCATAGCTTGCAATGACAGGTCTACGATTTTTTTCTCGACAAAAGAAACTCTATTATACTTACCAAACATCACGGAATTGAAATACTTGCAATATTGTGAAATCAAGTTTTCAAATCTATTGAGGAATATTTATGAACACACTTCGATTGGACATTCTAATCATTCAGTTCCTTACTAATATTAAACTTATTTTACAAAAAGTTACCGTTTAAGTTATTCTACAAAATCATTATATAATATTTACTTATTCTAATTGATAATAAACCAATTCTATTTACTCTTTAAATAATATTAGAACATTAAAGAATATATTTAGAATTTGAAGAGTATACAACCAAATTATATTATAGATGAAATATGGTTATGAAGGGTGACTGGTGATAAAGTTTGGAAAAGTTATAGGGCGTTAGTACACCTGATATGGAACAAAAAACACCCTATATACCATAGGTCAATTCTCAACCATTCTGACACTAGGTCAAATTTAGAGAATTTTCGAGGGGCATCGTCTAGATAACGATTGACCAAACAACCAAGAATTTTGTATGTCTACACTAGGAAGTAAGTATGAAGTTTGCTTAGGATGGATTATAGTACCCAAAGACATTGAACTTGGCTTTTTTCGTTCATATTATTATTATTTATTTTTTTTTTTTTTCTAGATTAGGGTTATAATAAAACATATTACCAGGGAAAACTTTCTTAAACAGATCTTCCTATTAACTTTAATAGCCAATTATAGAATTAACTTTAACAATATAAATTTAAAAACAATTATTAGTTAAATTAGTTTTTTGTGTTTTCCTTAAAGTTTTATTATTACGATATAAACGAGAGGAAAAAGCCGAAAAGAAAATATTGGTTTAGAATGAAATAGACAGTAGAATGACCTAAAAAAAAAAAAATGTCATTTAGTCGGGAAATAAAATAATGAAAAAAGTTTTAAGAGTCCTTACGTCAAACTCAAATAGCATCATCCAGGTAAAGTAGCACTCACAAAATTTAATAACAGCCTCAAAGGTATTATTAAATAGAGCTGCAGAGGGGAAAAAATCATTCAAACATTAAAAAGTGTCTACTTCTATATAAAACTTAAGACTAAATAACAATCTGAAACCTAGACACGAAATATACGTTCTACATCCTATTAGTTATATAATACATTTAGTAGATTAATATCTTAACTCGCAATTACTACACTGTTGCAAAGGGTACAAGAAACATTGAGGAGGGGGAGGGGGGGGGAAATAAAAATAATAAAAACATTGGGCAAAACCACAACTTCGAAATGTACTTTTTTCAATTAAATATGATATGCTAAAATACAATATCCCACTCAAATGTTTCTTGTCGCCCTCCCCCTTGGTCACATAAATAATAATGTCAGTAAAAATCAGAAAAAGTCACAAAACAATTGTTATATAACTGAAAAAGTAATAGAAATACGAAGACTCAATATGAGGAAAAATCGATTTCTTTGTTTTTAGGGTCCGTAGGCAAAACCAAGGATTATATATTTATATTTTTATATAATATTTTTTCTGCGTGTGTGTCAGTCCGTCCGTTTGTCGCATGCTCTCTCGGTGCCACCTTTCACCCGATCACTTTGAAATTTGGCATATATATGTATAGTACCTACCCACACATAACAGATAACATTAACATGGTTTATTAAACCAAAACTTAAAAAGAGACTCACCACTGCATAGTGTAAAAATTGGCACACACATCCCTACAAATAGCGACTCAAAATTTTTTTTTTAAAAATAAGGGTAAAAAAACTTAAGGGTTATAAAATAATTGTTTTTTCTGGAGACCGTGTGGGGTATCATGTGAGGGGGTGTCTAGCTGATTTCAAAAATATATAATTTTTTGGTTATAAATTTGATAGTGCGTGCGTAGGCGAGTTTGAAGTTGGTGTAAAAAGTGTCCCCCTTCAATCTCGCTTAGGAAGAGTGCAAAAATTCTGGAAAAAATCCTGAATATTCTTCGACCAAAAGTAAAGATACAATTTTTTGGAAATTTCGAAAAATAAATGATTATTTTTGTTTTTATTGACAAAACTCGTTTATTTTATAATTATGCTCTTTTGGGTGTATTTATATTATGTTTATGGTCCTGTTCAGGGACAAAAATACTTTATCAGAAGTTTGTTTATGTGTTTTGAGAATATCAGACCCATAGGATAGTTCAAAGTAGGTTTTTTAGCATTTTAAAAAGCTACATCAATATGTACTACTTAAACAATACAGTGTTGCCTACAGACCCTCGCTGTGTGCTGACTAGCACACACTTGACCTGTTTATTTATTTTTCAATATTCTTAAAAAAGTATGGTTAATAGACTCTTTTTTATTTTAGATTCTTGTTCTTCATGGTTTGAAGATATTCAAACGCCCAATATATTTTTTCTTTGTTTTTACAAAATAGTTTTGAGCGAAAAATTAGTTTGAAAACCCCCATACCAATTTCCAAACTTTTAGGAGAAATATTGACTTCAAATTCGGATTCAGCATACAAAAATACTTCAGAAAAGGAAATTTTCATTCTGAAGCTTTTTTTTGCAGAACAGTGCTAATTAAAAAAGGCCATTGCATCAATTAAAACAAACTTTTTATTTTAAATATAGCTTACGAGCTAAAAGAACGTAATGGAAGCATGGTGATAATGCAAAAGAACTATTATTTTTAAAAGTACATATATTAAAAAAGGCCTAGGAAGAAATCCGTTTAGGACTTGAGGGAATATTTTTGATCTTATATCTGACTGTCAGCCTGTCGGTATGTCACACCTAGTTCACCTCTGAGTTGAGACTCCTTTTTTGCGAACCCCCATATCTTGAAAACTACCACTCATCTAATTATAATTTAATTTGGATGTCAGATCATAATAATTAGCCACTGCCAATCAAGTGCCATATTAATTTCAACCTTCTACGACCATAAAATCCATTAACTTTTTTTTATAACCTTTATCTCTCCTTATCAGTGACCATTCGTATAATAATAGGACACGAGCTAGCTATGTGCCACAATAATTGGCAGATTATTTTTAATTAAATACATTAGTTATACTTTGCATAAATAAAAGACCTTTCTGGCCAATTATTAAACATAAACTATACTAAAGTAGTAACTGCACTAAAGTAATCAGTAAAGTTTAGTGCAGCATTAAACTTAAGTACCCTTTTAAAAAATAATTTCAATTTGAAATAATGAAAGTTTAAAAATAAGGAGATACCCAAAATTCGTTGATTTTTATTAAAAATAGTATATTTAATTATTATTTCTAAGATCTGCAGATATTTTGTATTAAATAATATAGGTATATTCTATATTACATACTAGTTAAATTAGTTTTTTGTGTTTTCCTTAAAGTTTTATTATTACGAAATAAGCAAGAAGAAAAGGCAAAAGAAAATATTATGTTAAGTAATAGACAAAAGAATTGTCAGTAAAATAGACAGAACAATACATATGACAATAGAAATGACATTAACGATACAATAATATAAAACCACCTCTTCTTTACTATTAATCGTAGTCGTTCTTAAATGTGTATTATCTAAAAAGCAAATAATTATTGGACAGTGCGAAAAAAAATGTCTGCACATTTACAAACATAGGAACCAATTCGAAGGACAGTATAAACCTTTTTTGAAGGTCAAAGGATAAAAGCTTTTAAGTAACAGGATAGCTTGAACAAAGTATTGCTATTTGAAGGAATGGTTTAGAGAAGGTAAGTAGGTATAGGCAGAGGTAAGAAAGTGAAATAGATCTCAGTGTGCGTTTACCAAAGGGATTTATAGGGCGTGCAAATGCAGGAACAGAAAATAAGGGCAGCAAGCGAGTGGATTAGCCGCTAGGTATCACGCTCAATTGACTGAATCTAATAAGCTTTCCATTAGCCTTCATCCTCTACCTCTGTGCTCACTGGTCATCAGATCCAGGGGTTGATTCCTGAAGCCGCTCGCCCTTCTAGGAAGCAGCAAACACAAACATTGTCAAGGCCAGCCACTCAACGAGCGCTCTTAACCCTACTTAAAAGAAGCTTCAAACAGAACAACTGACACAAGCGTAGTAAACATTTGTATTGATTTTTAAACAGTTTTCTTGTTAAAATAAGATTTAGCTACAACTACATTTAGAAAAGAGATTCAGATGTTATAAAAAACTATACAATTCTGCAGAAAAGATAGATTATTTCTAACACATTTTGTGAGTTAAAGCACAACATTTTTTATTAACAATATTTATGGATTTATTAGATTATAGACTTTCACATTGTTTGGACGATGCAGAGGTTGATTTAAAAATTATTTTACATAGAAAATAATAATCCTTATAGAATATTTATTAAAAAATGTTTTTTGGTTTGGCATTTTTGCCAAGATCTAATAATATAAAATATATAAATATAATTATTAGGAATTGCATTAGAAATTAATTATTAATCTATTCATGTCTAAATATAAAAAAAGAAGCAAATTAAAAAAAAAGCATAGGGAAGTACATACATCCAAGTAATTTTCAGGGTTTCGTAGTAAATTATTAAGCATATCAGTTATCCCACCACGCCCTATATGGAATTAAAAATAAACCAAATAATAATTAGATGGAAGGCCCTAAGAAAAAAAAAGACAAGAACCAAGTGGAGTCCCTTGTGCGATCCCCCGGGGAGTCACACTGTTTTTTTTTATCGGTAATAACGACAAGGTAAATTAAATTTTCATTGCTCCATTATAAGGTATTAGCGTGAATTGTTTCACACTTTTAGGACTAGCCCTTATGGGGTGGTTGAGGGGAAGGGGAGGGGGGATTTGAGGAGAGGTTTTGGCGTATATTTCAACTCAAAGATCTGATAAATAAAGCATGCAATGTTTAAAAAATTATGTACATATACATATTTGTAACCCACACGTTAATAGCTTTCATTTGATACCCCACTGAAAATATTATAAAATAAAAATATTTGAGTTAGTACATTTGTACAAATTGTGCATGCGAATATTAAATTTCTAGCCTCTCTGTTTTTTCCTATGAGTGGGTCCAGAAGTTGCGCCAGTGTTTTAAATTTCAACACTACTATAAACGAATCGGGAGATATGAACCAATTTGGTTCATATCTCGCAAATTTAAATTTACTCTCGGCATAAGGGCTTCGAGGAAGATCAACAAAACCCTAAAAATACTATTATACTGTAAGTTGAGAAAAAAGGGAATTAAGAAGTTTCAAGATAAATTTCCCATATTAATTCATTTTTGTTTACACAATCAAAGTTGGGAAGTATTCTAACCTATTTTGATTGTATATTCTTAGGGGATTCCTGGCCTTTGTAAGGCTGAAAAGTATAAGGGAAGAAATAATGAAGTATATAGACGGTTTAGGTTTGAAATGGAGTAAAGAACGTGATTGGAATGACAGAAACTCCACTCGTTTCTAGAGTTTGTTATCTTTACAATATGTCTGTGCTTAACTTTGGATCTGTACCTTGCAATAGCACTAGTTTCCCGTTTCCCGACAAATAAAGTAATCTCATCACCTGGAGTACTCTTGATGTTGCATGGCAAACCGTTTACTTCCTAATCAAGCATCAGGCCCTCGTCGATATCGCCCAGATAATACATTTTTGAAGCTCAGAATTTTATTGATGAGTTGGTTTCTAAAGGCTGTATTGATGAAGGCCCCAGGGTTTACTGCATTCCCTCGAGACTAGCCCCTGATGGATTGGACTGTGAGTCCGAGCCAAACACGAAAAATTCACCTCATGCGTGAACATATCAGTTAGAAAAAATACCTTATATGTATATTTATAAAAATGAAATTTTTACTCTCCAGTTTCAGGTTTTTTAATCAACAACTTTTCGTGAGTTTATGAAAAAAAAGAGGTTTGTATAAAGCTACCTTTATTAAAACTTTATATTCGGTCATATATTTATTCCAACCAGACGAAATGTAGACATGAACAAAGTTATCCAACCGAAAGAAACTTAATATACATTTTAAAGATTTATTATACTCACTTCGTACACATAACGTGAAGTACTCAAATAAAACAATAATGCCATTGCATACTTTCTGAAATTACCAGTTACACATAATAACATTTTTTCTAACTTAATCTGATTTTTGAAATATTAAAGAAAGTTGAAAAGGTTAAAAGCCTTAATCTTATTTTTTTGTAGATATTTTGAATTCGTCCAAGGATAGAACTTATGGATTACGGACGTTGAGTGACGAAAAGAAAGAAATGGGAGATTAAAAAAAGCAATTGTAATTACTATTTTTATTTTAATAGTAATAAATATTAAACGTTGGAATTGAAACATGTTTCTTTCAGTACTGTTAATGGCCAATTTGTAGCAATTAATTTAAAAGAATTAGCATGGGTTTAGCTTGGTCAATAATTACCAAATATAAGGAAATTTGGTTTTTCAAAGTAAGGAGGTTATATACATAAACCAACTAAAAGACAGTCACAGCGATTAGAAGGCCTGCACAGTATACCGGGTATTTCTCGTAACAAATCTAACACCGTGGAGTGTACCACACCCAATATTGCTTCCACGCTTACCGAAGGTAACAGAAGCTATGTGATCGTTTTGAAGAACGAAAACGTTTTAGGTTTCTGATTTCAAAAATTCGAAGACAGAAATCCATGTCAGACATCAGGGAACATTTTTGGATCCATGTCTGTCGATCGGTCTGTCCTTCAATTTTTGCGAGCCAACATATCTTCAAAACTACCCGCCCAATATTGATGTGGTAGGACATAATTAGCCCATTGTTGGTCCTATATACGTTTCAACCCTCTGCGTCTATTTATTCCTCTTCCACATGCGCACAAACATACATTTATTTACACCTATAACTTCAAAATTACTTATCTGATTTGTATGAAACTTTTATAGTTTATCCAAAGTAACCCGCAGATAGCCCCAGATTAATATGAACAGTCTGTGCTCTTTAACTTTTGCTAAATTGATACTTTAATTCATATAAAAAATCAAAACAATTTTGACAGATTAAAACAAGTAAGGCGTTCTTCACGTTAGTACGTGAGGAATCGCTGATTTCTGTACGGTTATGTTAAAATTATTAAGTGCAAAATTTTAATATGTAGTTGCATATTCTTTTTCTACACTACAAGGCCTTTTAAATTTATGTTTAACATGCCATGGTGAATAAAAACAATTTTTAGGTCGCCCGCTATATTGGCCGTCATCTTGAAAATATTAAGGGTGAAATTTTGGTACATAGTTGCATATTCTTTTTCTTCACTTCAAGACCTTTAAATTTATGTATAAACCTTTTTTTTAGTCTCCCGTCATATGAGTACATACTATAAACGCTCCCATGTTAAATATATTTGACAATTCTTGTCCCCCTCCTATGCCCGGCACGGTCTAACATAAATATGCCTTCCTTGGAACTATTCAAGGACATACTCTTTGTTATTTAGGTACAGGGTAATGACGCAAAGTGAGATAATATTTAATATTTCTATAAGATAACTAAACATTTTTACTGGGGTGTATTCACACCCCTCGGAGTGGATCTAGGGCTAGGCTAGCTAAGAGATTTAAACAATTTTTTAACCACCATAAATTAAGTAAAAATTATTAGTAGTGAACATTTTGAAAGCATTATAGTATACTGGTTTATAATGTGATTTTTATGAAGTTAAAATTTGTAGCGTATATCAAGGCTATTTCCGACATAATCCTTACCGTCTAGTATAATGGATAGAATGCTTGTGGAGAAGAGATTTATTGATTCTTTTGTGAAATAGTGTTTTATGAACACTAGGCGTTTGTCTGTAACGTGCTTTTAGTTGGTCTGAATGAATAGAGGTATTAGTAAGGATAAAGGATCTAAAAGTCACGTCCCCCGTGGCATTGTGGTCGCGGGTCGCACTGTAAGAAAGCAGCTGGAGTTCATGGGTTCCGTGTCATAACAAACATGAATCACAGACGAGCCCAGTGCCCTTGGCAAGTACAACTCCCTCGCAGATATCTCCCCCAGAGGATTCTCGAGTCAACCCTTTAAGGGCCCACCCTCGGTAATTTGACTTATTCAAACGTCCCTAGTTCTAACCCCATCATTCTTTGAATATCCCCGGCAATAAATATTATAAATACCCCCACCCCTCTTCTCTTTTGTCCCTTTGTTCAATATTGACAAGATCCGGACAATCATAACCGCTTCAAAGAGCCCTAACAAAGTGGGAGCCTCTTGTCCCTGCACAAACTACATACCTGCTGGAGCTCTTTACCCCGGCTTTATCTCCGGGCATCACTTTCATCTCTTTGTTACCCCTCGGGAAAAATTCCCGAATTACTGGGAATAGTACTGAGCCAGGAGAAACAAACAAAAATGAGATGCTTCAGCCAACAAATACCTACCTAAGAAATTCCTTCTTTTGATTTACTATGTAACGAAAAAAACCCCTTCCTCATTTAACTCGTTTAACTCAAAAATATAATGAAATTTACAAAAAACAAATTCTTATTCGATGGTATTTATATAATATTCTTGAGGAGCATAGTTATTCAGTTTTGGCAAGTTATTTAGTTTATAGATTACATAAAAACGTAATTTTCCTGTGATGCCAAAATAACATTTTGATGCGACTAATATTTATCTATTTGTATTTTGCAAGACTTAACTTAATTGGTGTATTTTTTGAAACATAATTACCATAAATTCAAAACAATGAAACTTGTTTTTTACCATAAATTACATATTATTAGTCTTATCGATGACAATATCGTCTAACAGTATACTAAATCAGTAAGACTTAAACGTGATGCTGGTTTGATTAGATTACAATAATCCTGTCCGACTCTGACCGAAACCTAGATCCAAAAACCAGCATATCTGCTAAATCTCAGAGAGGGAAGACATGTTTCAAACAGATGATGATGATATCATCGAGTAGATAAGTTAAGAGGCCAAATCCCTCTCCTGTAATAACCTGATGATTGATGGTGAGTGTATCAGGATTTAAAAGAAAGTGACAGCAATATCTCTGTCCTTAGTATACACATTTTCAAAGCTTTTGAAGAGTGATGAGTTGTAATTTTTCAATTTAACTGCAGATAAAACAATACATTGTTCATAAATATATACTTATAAATATTTAATTATTCCTTTAATTGTGGGATGTCCTGTCTCACTCCTAATTCAAATATAATTTACTTGAATTAATGAATCAATAGATTAAGTTCAATAGCTGCCAAAATATCTCATCATTATAATTTACATCATTACAGACAAAGATGTGCGTGATTCACCTGCTTTAAGGGACATATAATTTACTGGATTATGTATGTCTACACTACAGCTTTGACATACGAGCTTATAATATTGACATAATATCATAATGGAATTTTTTGCAGATAGTATAACATTGTGATAATGTGGCTAGACGCAGTAGCTTTATTCTATTAAACTTCCCTAACTTCCTGCGTTTAGTTAATAATAGGGTTTGCTATTACTGGAGTATTATAAAGCTCTTTATAGCCATCAGGAGAAACTAATGCTTGGTATCCCTGTCCATAAATAACAACGGTGGCGAAGGGCAGATGTTACGGTAGGCTTCTGTTGTTTCCTATTAGCCTGGTACCAGGTACCAACATTGCCTTTAGCTTGTTGTCATTTCTGTATCTTTGCATTGTTTGATCTGGGTAAACATTGTGGTAAGGGGCACGCGCACCTGGAGCTGCACAAAGTAAAGTGTACAAGGTGTGCTCCTATTTTGCCTTTTATCTATACAAGACAAGACATAGTTCTTTTTCTTGTTACTATGTCACTGCATCCAAAAAAGTGTTCCACGTAGCAGGGAACTAAAATGCTTTTTAGAATTTTAATTTAAAGGAAACAGTTTTGTATCATGTTAAAAGGTCATACAACATCCAAAGGTTTTAAGTTGTAGCCCTTTTTCCCCTAAAAGGCATGATTGGAGGCTTTTTCATTGCATTTTTATTTTCTTTGTTTGTTTTTTGTTGTTGTTATTTTTGTTAACTTTTCAAACTTCTAATTTATTTTTAGGGTCTTTAGTCAAAAATGAGGACTCATACATTCCTATATTTGTCTATCTGTCTGTAACGCATATGATCTCCGAAAGTCCCCAACACAAAAGATTGAGACTGTGCAATTATGTTTTGTGTAATAAACAATCACAGAAAAATTATAGGAAACCCCAAAAGGTCATCCCTCAAAAACTAGGGGGTTGACAATTTCTTTTTTTACCGGAAATGAATCAGGTGGGGTGTTAAAAGTGGAGGATACCCTGAGTGTAAAACATATAATTTTTGTTTTTGATTTTTGTCCCAATTCATATTTGCGTCATGGGCTTTTTTTTTAATTGTATTTTTACAGTCCCCCCCCCCCCTCTATTTTTTAAAAAATAGTTTTAAGGAATTTTTCATACGTAAAATATTTTGCCAGAAAAAATATCTCCTCCTCCCCAAAAAAAACATAAAATTTATTATCTAAGAAACGGCAGAATTGTTTGTGTGTTTGAAAAATAAAAATGCATATTATGAAGGCGTTTGTTTTACGTAATTTTAATAAATATTTCAAAAGTTATAGCTGACACAAATTTTTAAATGTCCACTATCTTAATATGTTTGGGCCGATTACACTGGTTAACGAACTCGTCCTATTAAATAAATTGCCTAAGGATTAATAAGATTAAACTCGTGCAAAGATCATTTTTAAAAGTTTGACATAGTGTTACTACACGTCAGTCGTCTCTCTGTCTGTCGCTAATTTTTAACTAACATCTTAAAACCTACAAGTCCCATTTTAATAAAATTTGGATGGTAGGTCATAATTAGCCCAATATGATGGTCCCATGTAAGTTTATAGCTTCCGCACCCATTTTTTTCTCTTCCTCGAGCGCTCAAACATACATTTATTTACACCTATATTGCTTCCAGGCTTACAGAAGGTAACGGAAGCTAAGTGATCGTTCTGAAAAACGATTTCTAACAACGATTCAAAACATTCTGCGCCATTTGTTTTTCTTCTACATGCGCACAAACATACATTTAGTTAAACCTACTCATCAGCGGCGTAGCTAGCTCTGTTAGCGCCCGCCCGCAAGATAAAAAAAATGCACCCCTTACTCTTACTTAAAAAGCACCCATTACTCAATATGTGCATAATTATTATGTCCGTGCCGTTTCAAACATGATACTTAAGATAGCAAGTCCAGTCAAACTTTCGCTAGCTAGTTTAGAGCTTCATTCAATTTAAACTTTGACAAGAATCATTCAGCCGATGCTGTAGTAACGGATAAAGTAAGGAATAAAATAAATGCCACATACTTCAGGAAAATTAGATGACAGAGTTGAATTTTCATCACAAATCACTGTTTTAGCCATATAACTATAATATTTTGCATTAAATTATAATCTATTATTATAATTTATGTGCTTCTTAGAACAATTTTTTAAAAAAATTTACTTACATAAACAATATATTTTACGAAGTGCCAAAATTTCTCCACCCCCCCCCCCCCCCCAATGGCTAGTATAAATAATTTTGAAATAATTTATGCAAATACCTTATGATGACGATGAAAATTGCCAGAACATTGTTACCCCCCGAGGAATCTAACCAAAAACCTCTACTCTAAGACCTCTAATCTCTAATCTACTCACCTTACTAGACACAATTTTTTCTTTTGGGGGATCCATTTAAATTTTTCTTACTTTCATAAAGGGCGGGATGGGGTAGTACGAAAACGTTATTTTAGCAATAATGTACGAAACCCTAAAAAGTTGCCCCCCTAAAGTTGAAACCTTAAGATTTGCTTGATGCAAGTACTTCCCTGTGATTTTTATGTAATACCATTAATGTAATAAAATTATTATTTATTTATTTTATTAATTTTTCAACTTTCTCTCTTTTTAAAATTCTAACTATTTTTTTCTCCTCCAATTTAGCGCCCCCCTCAAGCCTGAGCCCGCCCGCGGCCGCGGGCACTGCGGCCCGATAGCTACGCCCCTGCTGCTCATAGGATTTTTATAAAATATTAAAGGTTTGTCGAAAGTAGCGCGCAAATTAATTTCAATCGTCTAAGCTCTTTAAAGTTTGGTAAATTGACACTTTCATTCATTTAAAAACTTTAAAGATTAAAAATACGGGGGTGGGGGAGGAATTGTATTAAATTGACAAAAGTAGTTTATAAAAGCATAAAATCATCAAAAAATTAGAAGCAATGTGCCACACTATTTTAAAACATATGTGTCAAACTTGATTTGTTTTATTACACGACAAAAAAGGATCAATTTATCAATATTTAATGTGCCCTGCCGGTTGAAATTAATTTGGAGAACCTTTGACAAGCCATCATACCACCGACCTACCTTTGTTTACTCTTCTTGCTTCTGAGCTTACCGAAGTGTCTCAAGTGATCTATGTTAAGGATGCTAAGTAACTTAGAACACTGAAAGAAATTGAACCCTTAATGTCAGCCTAGGTACTTGAGGTTCAAAGTTTATATTTTGTTATTGACTGACAGATATTCAAAATTTTATGTGATATTTAGAATAGCTAGAAACTTGAAATATTCCCAAATTTTTAGCTATATCCGGGTAACTGACAGGGATAATCAAAAAAATTAACATTTTTTTATTTTTGCAGTGTCCCGTGACAACTTTTTTTAAATGTTTATTATTATGTTGCATATCATTTGAAAAACCTTAACGTTAAGAGTGTCTCATTAGATTATTTTTGTAAAATATAGCGAACGCACAAAGTTAACAGCTGTTCAAATCTAAAATAGTGGGTAATTCATGTCACGTGCTTTTTTTTCAAATTTTGAATGGGGTATCAAATGAAAGGTATTGAAGAGTAGATTACAAAAATATATAACTCTTGTGAACAGTGTTTAATTTTGCATGCCATTTTGTCAAAAAATCATAATTTTAAATTTTTTGGAGGACACGTTATTCGACCCAACATTTTTGTAGGTCGTTCCATTATTTCATCGTAAAATATCTTAAACAAATAAAAAACAGTACGTCCCTCATAATATTTAAAATAATTAATTATATAATTTTTAGTAATAAATTTTAAACCAAAGAACCCCCCTTTTTTTTAAATTAAAATGATTTTAAATCTCTTTATTTTTGTATTTTTCCGTAAGTTGATAAGACGGAAGGTTTACTTCTGGTTATCTCTAGTCAAATTTTTAAACATGTTAATTTGTTAATTTTTATTAATTTGTTCTCGTCTTTTGTTATTTTTAATTTCATAACATTTAGTAAGTGTTGACTGTGATGGATGACGAAACCACTATGTGGTCTATATATACCTTTTTTTATTACTTCTTGTTAAAGAGTTGATAACGTAATCTTCTTAAGGTAAGAATTTGAGGCTGGACACGAACTGGACAACTTTTCTAACCATAAGGAAGGGTCGAAAAAGGGTCCACTAATCCCTGAGCACGAACTGGACAACTTTCAGCACCAGGTAGAGAGTGGCATGCGATAGTGTGTAAAGCCCCATTTATAAGGTGATAGTTGACGTGATAGTTGCTGTCATGACAGCAAATATCGCGGCAACTATCACCGTGTAGACGACGTGATAGATTCTCAATTTTTAACACGGTGCCTTGTTCACCATACTATTAGTTTCTATTGTTGAAGGCAGGGCCTGCGTGCGGGTGACGCTCGCCCCCCCCCCCCCCCCTTACCATACGCAATATTTGTTTGTTTATTTATTTATATTATATACATTAGATTATTATTATCAATTATTATTGATCTATTATCTATTATTATTCATATTATCCGACGTCATTTATCAAAACGTTAAATTATCTGAACTGGCTTCATGGGAAAAAAATGAAAAGCCACCGCATAATTAATTATTAGAAAGAGCTTTTTTTGCTGTATAATTATATTTTTCACTATATACTATAGATAAATAAACAAATATGCTTTTTGTTTAAATGTGGTTGATTATTTTACATATTTCCTTTTTTACTTTCTCATGTACCTAGTATATAAAGAGAAAGTATTGTGATGACTTGAAAATTTGGCTATCTATTTAATCATTTCAATTTCAAATCATTAATTTTTTTTTTTTTCAAAAATAATATTTTATTTAAAGGTTTTTATTGTCTATTTTTTTGGCCCTCTTACTATGCCTATATTTTGCCAAAATGAAGGCCTCCATGGGCTGTTGCGCCACAGAGTTAGTTTTTTTAGGATTAAAAATGTAAAACTTTTGTATTTTCATTGATCGGTCACTGATAACAGTCGTATCAGTGATAAAACCGTAGACAGTTTCGCTGACTATATTTTTTACTATCGAGTCATAAGAAATGTGCGATAGTTGTGCGATAGTTATATAAAATGTAAAAGTTGTCCAGTTCGTGCCCGTCCCAAGGGGGCTGCTTCTAAAAAGTTGTCCAATTCGAGCTCGAGGATTAAGCAGAGCAGGTAAAAGTTGTCCAATTCGTGCCCGCCCGAATTTTAGACATTGCCTTTATTTTCTGTTATTATTGTATTTTAAGTCATGTAAATAGAACATTTATGGTAATCTTAGATTTTTCGATGTTTTTAGGCATGAATATGCCCCGGAGTGGGGCGAAATATAGCCAAATTTAAGAAATATTCACCTTATTGTTTATTACTACCCTTGATCGACCCACATAAAAACGAAAACGTAAAATATCTTAGAGATTATACAATTCTTCTTCTTATTGGGCTTTTAGGGATGCTCATTAAAAAAACATTTCAATTTTTTTTTAAAAAAATATAATTGGTGCGAATGCCTGGGCATCATCAGGCCTAAAATAATAATGATACAATGATACATTTTTATCTAACAACTTATTAATGTACAATTTTTAATTACAACATAAATTATTAATTTATTAATAATTCTAAAAAGTTAAACAAAAAAATAAATTAAAGAAAACAATGGTTTACCTTTATCTGAGTAATATTGTGTGCTTTTCATTGATCTTTTTTATATACATATATCCAAAGGTGAGTTTTTACTCACCTTTACATATATCCAAAGGTGAGTTTTTACTCACCTTTACATATATCCAAAGGTGAGTTTTTACCCACCTTTGGATATAGGTATATAAAAAAATCAATGAAAAGCAAACAATATTACTCAGATAAAGGTAAACCATTGTTTTCTTTAATTTTTTTTTTTTTAACTTTTTAGAATTTTAAAATTTGTTAAATTTGTTTCGTTTATTAATAAATTAATAATTTATGTCGTAATTAAAAATTGTACATTAATAAGTTGTTAGATAAAAATGTATCATTGTATCATTATTATTTTAGGCCTGATGATGCCCAGGCATGGGCGAAAATTCGCACCAATTATATTGTTTTTAAAAAAATAGAAATGTTTTTTTAATGAACATCCCTAAAAGCCCAATAAGAAGAAGAATTGTTAGAAAATTAAGGGATATACTGAAGAATAATCAATTAAAGATCATGTTGTTTTCATGATCTACAAGTGTTTTTAAATAAACAATACCCCCCTGGAATTGACATGTTTAGGGCGAAGGTCAGAGCAAAAGATCCTTGATGGCCAGTATAATTAAAACATTTTACTATATTTTATCAAGCAAATGTGTAAGAATCAGCCGCTTACTTATAAATTACATAACATATCATAAATTTGACATGTTGAGGGTGTAGGTCTCGCTAAATGCCCCTATATTTTTGTAGGTCAATATAGTTCCTGACGTTTGTATTATAAAATCTTATAATTCAAGTAAAAAAAAGTCCAGTCATGCACCATGATTAAATTTTGAAGCCATTGCAATAGCTGAATTTTCTTCGAAAATTCGCAAAAAGAAAGGGTTATACGTAAATTTCCTATTCATCGTTAAATTGAAATGTCACATCGAAAACGCCCCAATCCTCAGTATTTTCAATATAAAGAAGTTGAAGGTAACACCAAAATGAATCCACTCACGAAGTCTCAGACGAAGTATTTTATATTTCAAATTTTGTGTGCAGAAACGAGGACTAACCGGTTATCAGTACTCTATACTGCTATTCTTATAAGCTTCCTCGAAAGAAATGTGTGTCTATGGTAGACATATTTTTCCTGAATCCTGTTTGTGAAATTGGAATGTATTCCTATATTTTTAGATTTTATTAGATTTAAACCTTTTATGTCCTCTGTTCTAAAATAGTTTGTTTTAACTATGAGGATTATCGAGTAAGAAATAAATAAAAATACACCATTCTTGTTGAAGAAGAGAAAAAAGTCCAGTCATGCACCATAACTTAATGAGCGAATTTTCAAAGAAATCTGCGTTATATTGGCTTATGATAATATAGGAAAATTTTGGTTTAGAATTTGCATAGGTAAAAAAAAAAAATTGGTACACAGGGGTACGGGGTACAAGTCAAAATAGTATTTACCCTTCAAGATGCATGTCGTTGGAAAGCTCTATAAAAGTAGAGTAATTGTTGTTATGTACACTTTTATCATATTTTCACATAAAAGGGGGGTAAAATGGAAAAAACCCGTTTTTATGCTATTTTTGACCCTGAATGGTCAAAATTTGACCCCTAAATGGACTCCAAAACTTCTGACCAACGAACTCATCCATTCTTTTGCTTTATTGACATTTTAAAATTTGTTTGAACATTTTAAGTGCATCCTAACGGGAGATATCGTCTGGAGTTACACATATATACAATACATAAATATATACATACATACATAAAAAAAAAATCGCAATTTTCTTTGAAAATTCGCTAAAAAGTGTTAAATTTTAGGAGCGATTTAGAAAGGTCTAAAACGGATTTCCATGAGACCATTTTTCAAAAATTCGTATTACAAAATTTTTGAAGCCAATGCAGTAGCTTAATTTTCTTCGAAAATTCGCTAATTGACTGTCAAGAAATCCCAAATTTTGGATTTTAATTTCGGCTGATGTTGTTATTTATTATTCTAATTTTTTATTTTATGGTTAAAATTTTATTTTAGGTTTAGGTTTTCAGTGGTCTAATTCCCTCGAGTTTAATCGTGAAATAAATTTGAAGGGGTAATTATAGCCAAATTTAAAGAAAGTTTTTATTAAAGTGGTTTAGAATAGATTTAATACCTCTATAAAATAATGAGGTCAAGTGTGTGCTAGTCAGCACACAGCGAGGGTCCGTAGGCCACACTTTATATAGTGTTTAACTGTTAAAGTGTATAAACAGTGTTTTTTTAAAATGCTAAAAAGCTTACTTTGAACTATCCTAAGGATCTGATAATCTCAACACACACTCTGATTAAGTATTTCATTGCCACTGATTCGGACTACAACCATATAAATACATCGAAAATATCATAATTATAAAAGAAAAACGTATTTTGTCAATAAAAAATATAATAATATTTTTTTCCAAAATGTGGTATCTTTACTTTTGGTCGAAGAATGTTCAGGAATTTTTTCAGATTTTTTGCACTTCACATAAGCGAGATAGAAGCTACGCTCGCCCTATCAAAGTTATAACCAAATAATTATATACTTTTGTAATCAGCTCGACGTACCCTTTCATATGATACCCCTCACGGTGTCGAAAAAAAAAAAAAAAAAAAAAAAAAAAAATTTAACCCTTAAGTTTGTTTACCCTAATATTTATGAAAAAAATATTTTTTTAAGTCGCTATATTTTTAAAATATGTGGGTAGGTACAAGACACATACATGCAAAATTTCTAAGTGATCGGACGAAAGTTGTAGCTGTAAGAGCAGGCGATCGGACGGACGAACAGACACACGCAGGAAAATATAAGGGTCCATGGTTTTGCCTACGGACCCTAAAAATACGTCTAATATTAATCGTTTTTATTTATATCATAATGTGTGAGAAATTTATTATTCGTGTTATATTGAATATTAAATTTTGTCACACTACACTACTCTATGTGGTGTAACAAAATTTACATTATTTACCTATTTGCAATAAAAAATATGCACAATATAAATAAAATTAATTTGAAACCTCTATTATTGTACCATTATTTTTCATTTGTTTAATTCAATTTGGGTATTTATAGTAATATTGCCTTTATTTTCTAATTTTAAATGAAGTCATCTCTTTTTGTACAAACATTTTTTTTTTTTTATTACTATGGTTCATGTGATCAATTCATCACATTTTTACTGAGATATAACAAGAACAAAATAGCGTGTTTTTGTCATTTTCGTCACAAATTAAATGTTACAAATTAAAAAAGTCAAAGAAAAAAACAGATGCAAGTAGCACTTAATTCATAATAATTTTCTTCATTAAGATTTTTAATTAAATTTAAATGAAGCAGCATGTTAAGAAAAAAAAAATCTTACAAATATTTTTATTCGATTTTGTTAAAAAAATATAGCAGGAAATGCAAGAAACATACATAAAAAGTAAGTAAAATACAATAAAAGGTGTGTGGAGCCAAAGAAATAAATCTAAATCTTGCAGACGTCAAGCACATACTTTCTTTTCTTGTTTCCATTCTATGTGGTCGTGAAGAGTTAAGAGCCGTTTTGTGTCTAGTATTCTACCTGGGTTCAAGGAACATTGGAAATGCCCTGTTTTGACTTGTACTTCTAATACCTTGACTTATGGCCCCGGTTAAGCGGTCGATCAAACGACTCCTTCTTACCGTTGAATAGTTTTGTCATACCCTAAAGTCGAACCACCCAGGTGTGGGTTTCTATTGTAAGGGATAGAAAATTCACCCCTGCATCAGTGCGAACGTCCCACATCCTAGGAACCCTACTGCGGAACGGATAAGACCATTCTTCGGGCCACATCTGTGTCCAGAGTCTCCCTACCCAAGGGATCAGTACAGGGATCCTGGTCGTAGCTGCTTCTCGAGTTGGATCTCATCGATATCCTAATACCACTACAAACACTACAGTAAATCACTGTTTCTATTGCGAATATGCCTCGGACACGCCCAGAAGCCGGAGAAAAATAATAAAAAAGACTCGCGTTATGAAAGTAGCTATTTTTATAACAAGGGTGTAAATGTGCGTTTAACATAAGGTGCATTAAACTGTTTTCCAACAAGGAGCCCTGGTAGAGGGGAAGAACGTTTCACCGATCTGAGTGAACGTGATATGATTCTTATACTATGATAATGGATTCTTTCAGCCTAATGCATTTAACAGTTGTCAGGAGTTTATGCGTGGGAAACTCAAGGGAATTCTCTTTTTTGGAACCACAACAAATTGTACATTTATTTATTATTGCAGACACGTGATCTATGGGCGAGGAAACAATATTTTAACTTATGGTGTAAAAAATATGTATTGATCTCAAAGTTGGGGTTGAAAGTAAATAAAAATTGTGCTATAAACATGTAATATGGTTGAATAGATGCAAAAGAAATGTTTCTTTAGTAACAAGTACCACCAGATATAACTGGTTGACTGTCAGTTTCAAGCAGTTAAAAAATGTTGTCAAGTAGTTGCCGGCAAGCTACTAAAAGGGTTACCTTGGTCATAAAAATTAATATTTCCCACATTATTTATTACTAAAAGGGTTACCTTTGTCACATTATTTATTACATTATTTATTTCTAAAATATGTATAAAAAGTTGCAATTTGGAGGAAGGAGGTGAGCATATCATCTTTTAGCACCTTATTTGGCTCTTTTGTGGGTAAAATGGCCGCCATTGTGGAAACGCGATGCATATTTGTGATCTACATTTCTACAATACCTGTAAAATGGCGCCAATGACCCAAGCTGTCGCGGCACTTCTATACCTTTCAGCCACGTGTAGAAGGTGAGATAAAAAAAAATAATAATGATAATAATAATACCTTTAAAATGATAGTACACCACTCAAAATTTTCAAAAAATAAAAAATGTAAAAATATGCGTAATTGCTACAATAGGTCGGGAGACATTATCCAAGATGCGACGGACGGACGAACTACCTAAAACCTAAAGCATAAACGAGCTTCTAGGATGACCTCGAAACCCTAGAAAGGGGTTATTAAAAAATGTCTATTTAAATCTATAAACACGCGCAGAGGCTAAACTATTACCGAACCCCCTACCTACCTACCCCCCCCCCCCCCCCACCTACTTTTTCCAAACCGGGTAAAATTTGAGGTTTATGTTCAAAAAAGTCATATCCGAAGTGGAGTCAAGAAATTAATTTTTGCTCTGAATTTGGAGCTGCTACCCACCAAAAATTTTTTAACCCTCAAAAAAATATATTTTATAAGAACTGTCTAGACTATTTCAATTATAGAAAATGTCTAGTATATTTAACCGATATTGTTATTCTACCCAATTATTTATGTGTCACTATCCCGTAAAAAAAACAACTTAGTTTTCGATATATTCAATAAACATTAAATCAGCAAATCGGTCCATGTAAGATCATAATTATTTGTTATAAACGATTTTTAAAAATTGTTCAATAATATATTAATTAATGAAGGCATTATTGGATTAAAAATCAGTTTTACTGTTACACTTTTAAAGTTTTACAGCCTCTATGTAATTTTTTAGGTGTTATCTCATAGGATTTTAATATTATTAAATATGAGGTTAGAAATTGAAATTAGAGTGTTCAAAGGGGGAGAAATTGCAATTTATTATAATTTATGGGGTATACTAAACCCGCATGTAGTCAGTCAAAGTAAGGTTTGGCCCCCACCCCCGGAAATTTTTCTGTGGACGCTCCTGAAAGAAGCAGTATAAGAAACTGTAATATTAATACTGCAGTGATCATAATTTCACTATTGTTAAAATCCAAACATACGTTTTTCATTTACTAATAATAGAGTGAAATACATTTTTAAAAAATCATGTTTATTAAACTCATAAGTTGACCAAATATTTTTCTTTCGAAACATAAAGGATTTATCTTGTTTATGTTATTATTTCGAGTTAGGGAGGGTTAAGAACATTACAAGTAGCCGGGGTATAATTCATAGAGATAATATCGCGGGGGTCTGATGCTGAGACTTAGATCTCTGATTTATGAGCCCGGGGCCTCAGAAATAAGCGTTTGAAGGTCCAACCGGCGGAAGAATTTAAGGGCCTCCTTTACATTGTTCAAACTTGAATAACGATGCTCCTCTCTTACCTTAGCCCTTCCTTTCTTCTTGAAACAATACACGGAATTGAATATGAAGTATATTTTGGGTACAGAGCAATGAGTTTGAGTTATTAGTGCTCCGAGTAGAATTTTTCATTTAGTAACAATTTCCATGTCAGGTGGCTCAACTGAGTTTTTTATCTTTAAAATTTCAATATTTATTATATTTAGGTTATGAATTAATACTAGAGGCAACATAATTATGATATTTGTTATAAGATTGTCCACCGACATTTCATATTAGGTATATTGTTGTTCGAAACCCTTTCTACTCTTCACCAGTGTTATCTATATTCTAGTATCTCCTCTATAATGTAATATAATTCAAATAAATTTTAATAAGGTATTCGATAAACTTACTCCAACGGCAATAACTTAACGGAACTCAAGTTGACATAGACATCAGTTATTACAAAATTTAAAACTACCAATACATCAACTTGAGAAGTAAAAGCGTTGATGGAGGTGATCTTAATAAGTAAAAAGAAACAGTCTCTCCACAGAAGGTAGAATTAGTTTATTAATCAAAGCAGCTTTCGGCTTTCATAAAACCATCTTCAATGCCTAGTAACAAACACTAAGCGTTAAAACTTATTATACGTACAAATAACTGAAATTAATAGAAAACGTAAAAAAAGCTAATAACAAAATCCACAAAAATACGTGACAATTATACATAATAACTAATTCGCTAAGAAAAAGATTAACAAGAAATTATAAACGACGATAAGTGATCAAATAAGAGTTAAAGAAATAACATGTCAGTAAACAATTAACCCTAGAATGACACACCAATTTTTTTTTACGTAAACTCCACACATGGTTCTTATCAAAGAGGAAGCTTCTCCCCGCTCATTAAGATTTTTATCCCCCACTCTGCATTGACATCTGATAATCTCTAAGTTCTCCAGTGAGTCGAGCCTGCGTCCTTTCCTGGCAAAATGGAGGAAGTAATTTTATGCTGAGCTTGCACGTGATTAAGTTCAATGAGATTCAGAGGTAGAAATGAATAAAGCCTTAAAAGTTCTAGAAACATATTGCGAAGAGAATAGATTAGAAGTTAATACTGACAAAACAAAAGTTCTACGATTCAGTAATGGTAGAACCAAAAACCAAGGTATAAATATAAAGTACAACAATTTAACACAATTTAACTACCTGGGTGTCTGCTTCTCCAAAAAAGGAGTGTTCGAGGCAGCTGTCAAACAAGCTGTCAGCCGCAGCAGGTCCGCGTCAGGCGCCTTGCGTGAAACTTTGGCACGTGCCAAAAACAATGCGGTTCAAGCAGTGCTTCAAACATTTAATAGCTGCGTTCGGTCGACGCTCACCTATGGTGCGGCTATTTGGGCGTTGCGCTACCTCGATGACCTAGAAGCTGAACAAAGCTTTTTCTTCAAAAACTACTTCTCCCTGATGAAGAATGTGCCCCACAACATTATCCGTTCAGAATTTGGAATTACTCATGTTTCAATACATGTGTTGAAATTAAATTTAAATTGGTTTAACCGTGTACAAACACTTGATGAAAATAATATTCTTAGAGTTTGTCTCGAGCGGCTTAAATACCTAGATAAGTTACCGTCAAATACACATAAATTAAACTGGTTTTCACAAGTCAAAGACATCCTGAGTACTGCGGTAGACTGCGATGTAGATAGACTCCTAAACGGAGAAATGAATAGCTATAATATAAGAGAAATACTATCTAAATACGAGGCTAAACTCATGTCCGAAGACTTTAGCAGAACACAAATTTCCTCATACAGCAAATTTTACCATATTCTTCAATGCTCTAAAAACACAACAGCAGAATATTTAACTTTGGGTCTGTCATATAA
This sequence comes from Gerris lacustris, assembly GCA_951217055.1. Taxonomy (NCBI): domain Eukaryota; kingdom Metazoa; phylum Arthropoda; class Insecta; order Hemiptera; family Gerridae; genus Gerris; species Gerris lacustris. The sequence goes on along the minus strand of OX578276.1, from coordinate 58,680,105 downwards.
CATACAAAAAATGCTAGCCCAAATCCGTACCTCTGGTTATGGATTATTAAAAATATCAATTAACGGAATAATGTATAAAGTGAATACTAACGAGATGTGTACGATATGTAATCTACACGAGGCTGAAGACTTGGCTCACTTGCTTCTCAGGTGTCCTATGTACGCCTTCCAAAGAGACTACTTCCTACCACTGAACCTCGTAGAAAAGAACAGTACCGACTCAACAAATGTTGCTTCACTTATAAATATATTCCAAAAACCGCACGGCCGAAAAATGTATCACTATTTTAACAATGTATTAAAACTAAGATCATTTTTATTGAATGAATGAATTCCTAGTAACAAAGCAAGATTAGTTTTAAGTTTACTGTAATTTGATAACAATACGAATATAATCTGTAAATAAATCAACAATTTTAAATTAAATTGTAACAACAATAATAATAGACTGCCAATTAGTGTGGCACATGGCTTCCTCGCATCCTATCATGTACTTTATTGTTATAATGTTTATTGTGTAAAAACTATTAATATAGTTTTAGCGATCTTTAACACTTCATAGCGGTGTCGCTGTTGGTTTTACTGAAAAATTGTATTTGAAAAAAATGTTTGTCTCATTGAATAGATGAAGTTAGATTTTTTTCCCAACCTAAAATTCCAATTTTAAATTTGAAGTTCACGTTTACGCGAGCGTTGCTCGTGAACGTTTGGCCGGATAACGTTGTCCAACGAACTCGTCCTGGGGATTGGTAAAATTAACATGCCTACCAAATTTCATCAAAATCGGTTGACATTTACTCAAGTTATCGTCGCACGTTTCATAATTCGCTCCTATGGTTCTAGTTGTGCTGAACCCTACTTTGTAGTCATACTTAGATATGGTCTTAGAAAGAGGGTCATAATATATAGGGCTGAGATAAGGGATAGAGAACCAAGTACTTTCTCTAGGTTGGCGTTCGTTTGTCACGTCCATAGCCTTCAAAAGTAAACTCGATTCTTCCGAGTTATCAATTTGTCTGTTAACTTGTCCTTGTATCCATTGTTACTGGCTATAATCTTTATTGCGGCAACTTCCTTGCTGTAAGCCTCTGGATACAATGGCATGGTCAATAGATGATGGACCATAGAGTGGAACGCTGCGAAGGGTGATTTGAGTCGGCGTGAATAACCGAGTGGGTAGTAGTCGGCCTACGGTAGATCGCGAACAGTAAAATGTTCGCCATCCTAAAAACAGTAAGGTCAAGGAAGTTTAACTATTATTCAAGAGTGAACTCGATGGTGGGAAGACACTTATTTAAATAGTCGAGGAAATCATAAAGTTGTTTATCGGGCAAGTTTTTTGTACATTTTTTAACGAATTCTACCTTCTGTGGAGAGACTGTATTTTTTTTTTACTTAATATACATCAACTGTAAAATATATATTATAAATTATTATTATGTATATTATTAAACACATGCTTGCTGTTGAGGGAGTTAACAATAGTGTTAAAATAAAGAGAGCTCCATATTGCTTGCTATAATATTTAGGATGTTATATATTCAAACGTCAATAATTCTATTATCTATAGTTTACCCAACGCATATTCGTGCTGATAAACACTTTTCAATATAGATTGCTACATTGAAGTCAAGGGTTTAACGAAAGAACAAATATCGTGTCAGCCGTCAGCCTTAGAATTTCTATATGATCTCGTCATATGGTTTTGATGTAAACAAAAAATGGTTTTCTGTTGAAACATGCCTGTCAACACAGTAACTACTATGCAATTACATCGATCTTTACAAAAATTTAAAAAAGCCCTAAAATAATATGAAGACAAAAAACGAAGTAAAAGAATCCCAAATAAAAAAATCTGTTAAGATGTGGAAGTTGTTGAAAGAAGTTGAGGGCCATGTGTGTGATGGGAGGGATTGAAGGAGCACGAAGTGGTTCTTAAAGGCTTGTTTGTTTGGTTTGGAAGGCTAGTGATTAGGGAAGGTCGCTGGGTGGGCCCGGGGCTCGGTACTGCGCTTTATCCCTCAGGTATGAAAGAGTTACGAGAACAGGCTCTCGCAACAGAAAGAGTTAAACTCCACCTCTTTCTACTTCCAATAACCTGTAATTATTGGCTGCCTTTTTGCCCTCTCTCTGGAGATCTTCTATTTCTTATTTTCCCATTGTCCTCAAAAGACCACCAGGGGAAAAATAATGTACACGAGAGAGCGATTCCGCCGTCCAAACCAGATAGTTTTTGAGACAAAAAGCAAGGGAGAGAAAAGGGAATCGAAAAAAGTAAAATACCTAGCCTTGTGTCCTTCCTTTGATTCGAACTTGATACACTTGGAACTATACTACAAAAAAGAACCCACGAATTAATGTGAGTATTGTAATTACCTAACTAAAAGGGATGAAGTGTTGAAAGGATAACAAATGACTTCTCTTTGTAATTTAATATCAACAGCATTACTATATAATAATAATAGATAACAAAGGGTGTTTATTAGAAAGATATTTTAGCCTTTCACTTGATAAATGTATCCAATAATAAAAATTATTTTGAAAAGAAAATAAAATATACATGAGGTGTTCTGTTTCTAAGCTTAATATCAGTGAGGATAAATTTATAGGTACAATTGAATATAATAGAATACCTTAAGATATCACAGTCTACTAACGTTTCAAGTAAACATTGGCCTTCATGTAGTGTACTTTGCAGCATATTTAAATAAAATTATGCACTTCGCTAGTGAATTGAAATTAACGATAACAAAAGCGAATGTGGCTCAATTTTTTTTCTTTTTTTTATTCCGGGGGCCTTTTACACTTAAAGTCGAAGGCCACTTAGGAGGGCCCATTGAACAAACCCGGGTTAGGGATAGAAATCTTCACAGACATACTCGTGTGACGATATGGTCGTTAACCATGAGGGGAGTCCTAGTTGTCTTACAACCAAGAGTGTCATCATCATGGTTTCCAGGCCGAAACCTGGTAGCACTACTCTTTCGAGGAGCTTCCCATTTGTTTAAACAATGCTGGGTGGACATTGAGCGGGGGACACGGTCCGGGAATTGAACCCAGAACTGTGGCCAGAAGCGGTCATCCATCCATCTTCTGACCCTGCTCAAGGCTGCTTAACTTGCCTAATCGCAAAGGCGAGCGCTCTAGCCTCTGAGCCACTCAGGCACCCTGACTTACAATATAGTATATGCTTTAAGTGATCAAGATGATACTCGTACATAGTATATAAGTGTGCTCTTCACAGTGATTACTCCATTTCTCGTCATCCAGATCCTCAAATCCATTACCAATATTTCTATTTATACCAGCAAATCCTCCGCGACGCCTAAAGAGATACTGGCCTCAAGGCTTATGCATGATTTATTGATTGTGGTCCTGAATCAAAATCCTCAATTGATCCCATCAATCCAATGGATTACTCCGTCTGTAATTGGTAAGAACAAAGAATGTACGTGGGAGGCAGAATAAAGGACGTTAATAAACTTCGAAAGATGATTCTTCGTGCCTGGGACATGCTTCAATCAACTATTGCTGGGGCCATATGACACTGGAGAAAGAGGAGGCAGGCTGTCGTAAATAAACTAGGAGGAAATATTGAACCATATAGTAAGTAAATCTGTAAATATGCTTTTTTTTTTCTTTTTTTTCTTTTTTGGAACGGAGTTCCTTATGGCACGTTCTGGAGCCCGGGAGTGAATCCGAAAAAAACGACCAAAATCACCGTCACAAAATAACTGTCACAAAATCACCGTTACGCAAAATCTGTCACGAAATCTACCGATAGCGATAACTTGTGTAAAAGTTGACCGACTTAGTTAAAATTTGGTACACATGTTCATTTTACCAATGTCAGGGACAAGTTCGTTGGACAACGTTATCCGCCCAAGCGTTCACGCGCAACGCTCGCGTAAGCGTAAGCTTAGAATTAAAAATTGGAATATTTGGACGTAAAAAAATTCTAACTTCGTCTATTTAATGAGACAACCAACTTTTTTAAATAATTTTTTTTTTTAGTAAAACGAACACCGACACTACTATGAAGTGATAAAGATTGCTAAAATTGCTAGATTGCTAAACCGATTAAAATAAAGAAAACAACGTTTTTACCGATATCTTACGTTCTAACGTAAAGATTTAAATGAAACTTTGTGTACATCACCTACAGTACAATTGAAACAAGCATGTAACATTTCAACCTGATACAAGCAGAAGTTTTTGTGAGTTAATGATTTATATTTTTTATTTTAATATTTAATTGGAGTAATATGCCGACGGGGCCTGGGAGGACAGTTCTTTTTCGTTCTACAACCATCTGCTTTAACTATAAATTTATCATTACCTTTTGCTCAATATACAATACATTATTTATTGAAAGACGCTCGCTTCAAAAATAATAAAAAGATTTTCATTTAATTTTGCCTTAACCCCTCTAGTAGGAATAGTTAGTTACTTTTAATTTTGTCTCTTTTCTAACTCCACCATGTATACGTAGTTTTACAGCGATTTTTGAAGCGAGCCTAAGCGAGCTTCTTACATTCGAGACTATGCATCTTGTCTGTCTGTCAGTAACGTTTACGCGTGTGACGATAACTTGAGTAAAAGTTGACCGATTTAGTTGAAAGTTGGTATACATGATCCTCTTACTAATATTCACGCTAAGTTCGTTGGACAGCGTGATCCGTCCAAGAGTTCGCGCGCAACGCTCGCGTAAACGAGAGGTTCAAAAATTAAATTGGAATTTCAGGACGGGAAAAGATTCTATCATCTATTCGATGAGACAAACATTTTTTTCAAATAACACTTTTTTAGTAAAACCAACAGCGACACCGCTATGAATTAATAAAGATCGGTAAAACTATTAAAGCGGACCTAAACGTTTATAATAGAGAAAACAACCTTTTTACCGATATCTTACGTTCTAACGTAACGATTTTAATAAATTTCTTATACACCATCTAATGCACAATTTAAACAGGCACGCAAAATTTCAATTTGATACATGCAGTAGTTATTTTGCTGCAAAGAGATACATTTTATAATAATTGAAAAGAAGATGTGTGGTTAGAGGAATAGTAAGAATGCGGGGTGGTTCCCTTACTACTAGCTGCTGCACTACTACTATACCCATTATCTATCAACTCATCATGATTCATGATTATCTATATTTTCAATATTCAATACATATTTATTACTATACGCTCGCTTCAATGATAGAGCCACGCGATGCCAAGTATAATTTATATTTAATGAAAAGCGTAAAGAACTTCGTTCCTACCGGGTGTCCCACACCACACGTATTTTTTTTTTTGAATTTTGTTAAACATTCATTTTCAAATACATTTATTTTATCAAAACTACCCGGACAACGACTTTTTTTAATACCCTACTTTAAAGCGTCATTGGATGGCTTTCACCCAAAAGTATTTTGAGTTAGAGATATGTAGTTTTTAGACCCCGCAAACCCCATATCTCTATCTATTACAGAAGCTGAACTATAAGTGTTCAAAAAAGTGCAGTTTTTCTTTTCCCACCCTGTATATATCTGCCAAGTTCTAACAAGTATGCAGTGTCCTCTTTATTAATCAAATTCACCCAGTCTTTCTTATCCTTATGTCTCTGCTTCCTCATAAGATAGGCTTTTGAAATTTAAAACATAGATCAAGGTTAAGTAGATAAGGACACTATAAAAACAATTGAGCCCTAGATATTTAGTACTTTTCATAAAAAGCCGTTGTCAAGTAAACACTTTTTTTTTTTTTAAATATTCGTTCGCATATCATTTGAAAGCTCTTGACTTGTACATTAATGCTCTTTTATTTGTTTATTTTTAAAAAAATTGGTACATGTACTTTTGTACCGATTTGTATGTTTGTTGTTAAATAATTATTTTAAAATGTTATAAGTGGTTTATTATTCTTAATTAGGTTATTTAAAGCCTTTTTAGATTGTTTGTTTATAAAAAAATAATTTTTGGACCCCCGGGTACAGGGGTACAAATGTCAAAGTTAATATTTTATATAATGATGTATATCGTTGAAAAGCTCTTGCATAGTAGATTAATTTTTGATTTATTCTATTTTGTATTATTTTTAGTTTTGAGGGGGGTAAAACAAAAAAAAACTTTTTATACAGCGGTTTCTACGATTTGGTTGCAGTTTTATATTTTTTATTAAATTAATTATATGTGCGCTAACTTTTGGTGCTTGTTGGAGGCTTTGTTTCTCCAACAAATGTTTAAATTTCTTCAACTTTATTAAATATTTACTGGAACAGTGCCGCGCCGTTCCAACTTTTTGATTATTTTTATCGAGGTTTTTTTTCTTAATTCGGTCTTTTCTTTGCGAGGAAGCTATGTGCCACATTTATTGGCCGAGTATTTTAAAAAACTATATCGAATGGAGCTTGTAAAATTCATACATAACTGATTTGTTACATTGCTAGTAAAATAAACATCAAACCCATTTTAATTGTATAAAGGAAAAAATAATGACGTAATAAGATCAAAGACTTGGTTTATTTTTTTCACTTAGTTACGGTTGAATACGTAAAAAAGGTTTGGCTTCACTTGAAATCTAAGAGTTTTTCTTTCTTAAATCACAATGCGCCCGACCCAAAAACTTTTAATTATAGCAAGTCTCAATAAAGTGAAACTCTTGCCAGAAGTTTTATTCCGTAGCCAAGAATTTATTTGTGAAAAAAAACGAAGTCGGTGAATGGGGGCACCTCTTAACATTTACTTTTTCAATATAATTCAACAGGACTTTCAAATAAAAGGGTAGAAAGGGAAGCCCAATTATTAAGTCGAACTTAAACTTTCTTATGTTGTAAAGAACTCGATGAAATGAACCTTGAAAAATATATAATTGAGTTCTTAATTTTTATAAGTTCCTTCCTTTCTTTCTAGAGATAATATTCATTAAGGTTTCTTCCTATATTATAACACCGCATAACTTGATTACTTTTAGAACAAATAATCAAAAAAATAATAAGTCTTTAATAAAATTATGATGAACTTAAAATCCGTGAAGAAATAGGCTACATTAAGCAAGCAGAGAGTGAATCTAAATATATATATATATATATATATATATATATATATATATATATATATATATATATATATATATATATATAAAATTATGAACTGAAAATGTAAGTTTCAAAAATCAAATAAATGTCCAAGTATTGGTGTAAAACATGTTCCAAATAAGGTATTGTCGGTACTTTTTTACTTTAGCATCCCCCTATATTTCTTTGGGAACATAAACAAAGTAGTATATTATACTACTTAGTCTAAATTGCTATTAAGACAAAGGGATATGTAATGTAGTCCGATGTACCTTAGGACAAAGGAATATCACACTTGCGTAAGTAGGTATAGAGCCACCTGGGCCGACCCCCACTCCTGACCCCTACGTCATACCCCCGCTCCTCGAGGCCATACCCACCCCCACCCCTCAAACCTCTCCACCTCTACCCCCTCCATCTCGGAGGGGGTAGAGGTTCGGATGGAGATTCCATCCGTTATAGGGTAGAAACGTGGGGGAACTATATGCTCCCACTGCTTCACCCTGCGAACCGTCAGTGTAATCCTCTTCATCAGACCCAATTTCCCTGTTTTCCGAGGAGGCATGGCCCCGACATAGTGAAACCAGATTGGCTTGTCTAATCACCCCTTAAAAGGGCCAGACTTAAGCAGAGCATAGCAGATCCATGTTTGTTTGTTAGAAGAAGTCCAAAGAAACTTATTGTAGGATAGTTTGGTGGATGCTGAGGATTAAAAAACTTGGTAAGCTGAAAAAGGAATAAAAGCTGACATTAGGTTCACTATTTCAGTATCTAGATCTAGGAGTGACTAAGAAAATATTTTCTCAGGAACTAGATTTTTCCCGGGAAAGCGGCTTATATCGTTAGGTTCGTATTAAAATTAACTACGCTTTAGAATTTTTTAATCAAAATTGTCGGAACCATTTTCGAGAATATATAAGAATAAATAAAAGAATAAATCTTTTATTTTTTGGAGGGTAGCTCCCCCAAATTTGGAGCTTTAATTCATTTTTCGATTTCGCCTCGGGGTATGATTTTTCTAAACATGTATGACAAATTTCGTCAAATTCGGGACAGTAATTTAGGCTCCAGGCGTCTGCACAGACAGGCGACCGACAGACAGATTTTTTTTTTACACCTTTTTTTACTCAGAGGACTTCAAAACGTGTAAATCCATCAAAATATCAAAATCGAATTTTCGCGCCATCCCAATAGTTTTTCTTTATGTGAGAAAGTAAAAATGGAGGTATTCTTTTTCGGTTTAAAAAGTGCAATATAATATGTGTATCAAGCATTGTCTATTTATATGCTAAGATTGTGGCACTGAACTATTCCCAGAAAACAAAAGCAGAGTTAACAGTTCAAAATCCGGAGTGTCCTTCGCCTAGAGGGCGAAGGACACTCTCTTTTTTATCAACGTTGCATCGCAGAGGCGGAAGAGGGAATACTGTAGCTTCTAAGTCAGGACAAATTGTATTGTACAATTAGCAATTGATTAACATCAATCAATAACATTGTTAATATTTAAAATATAAATTAGTTTAGTTTCAATCCGGCAGTTGTATTGGCAAATACAAAGGGAAAAGTATCTCTGAACTTGAGATTTAGGTGTGGGGGGAGGGGGTCTATAAGCAAGAAGGGGTGTCTAAAGGGAGCTCCAAGATGCAAGTGAAGTAAGCGAGCTTGCTCTATCCTCTAGCAAAAGTAACTTTTATATCGGGTTTTTTTGTGAAAATCAATGAGTGATTTAAATGATTATGACGAATATGAGGAGAATAATACGCCTCCCGAAATAACTCGGCACAAAATACAACTAATGAATTAATGTTATCTTTATCAAAAGAGAAATACGAATTTGTATTCTGGAAGTTTATTTTTTTCTGTATTTATTATTTAAATCTAACAATAGTAGATAAAGTACGGTACGCAACTCGTGCGAAAACGGCAGTTTGCATTGCTCGTGTGGTTTTACCACCCTCGCTGTCGCTCGGGTGCAAACTCCACACTCGCATGCAAAATGCTACTTTCCGCACTTGACGCGTAATGTATTATTATACAACCATTTCTTCGCGTTAAATGAGTTGTTCAATATCTGCATTTGGCTCTGTGAACAGTGAGCTAAAATTTGGGTGGATTGTTGAAATTTTCTTCCAACTTTTTGTTGCAATTTTAATTAGATTGTTATTAGTCAACCTTAGTTGCAACTTTGAAACATTCGCCAAACCACATCTTGATAACAATATGGGTTTTTAAATATCATATTATATAATCAAGCAGTGTCCCGGCGACGACGGCACCGACGTACTTCGTAATGATTTGTTGTTGATAAGGCAACCACATTATTCTAAGAATTTATTCAAAAAAAATCTCAGGAAAGTACTTGCGTCCAAGTACTGTTTAGGGTAAGTACTGTCGTAGATGGTAGATGATTAAGCATATCCGTTATATAATTAACTTCTTTTTTCCTTGGCCTCGGAGATCCCTGGTTCGATCCCTCGGGGGTTTGTCGGTAATAACGACAAGATAAATTACATTTTTTCGGAAAATTTTCATCGCCCCATAATAACGTATTAGCATGAATTATTTCAGTAAAACTAATTTGTTCTTGATGGATTTTATGAATTATTTCAAAATTTCAGGACCAGCCGTTATATAGTGGTTGGGGAGGGGGAAAGATTTTCTTGGGTATATTTTAACTTATTAAACCAATAAATAATGCGAAATTCAAAAATGAATACCTATCTATATTTGTATCCTACACTTCAGCAGCTTTCATTTGATACACACTCAAAATTTAAAAAAAAAAAATTGGGGACAACACTTCAATTTTAAAAAATTGGAAATACCCTCCAGGAATTTCCATCGCCCTACAATAGGGTATTAACATGAATTATTTCAAAATTTTAGGACCAGTCGTTATATAGTGGTTAGAAGAGGAGAATTTTTTTGGGCAAAAAAAATTCAAAATTTAAAAAATCATATACATATATATATTTGTATCCTACTCTTCAGCAGCTTTCATTTAATATACCCCACTCGAAAATTAAAAAAAATATAAATTTTTGAGTTTACTATATTTGTGCGGATTGCGCATTTTTAATTTTTAGCTTCTGAATATTTTTCCTGTGGTTGGGTCAAAAAGTTACGCCAGTGTTTAAAATTTCACATCACCCTCAGCATAAGGGGTTCGAGAAGTATCTACTAAACCCTAAAAATAATGGTTTCTTTTGATTTTTGGGTCTTCAAATAGACATAACAACTTATCTAAATAGACCCCGACAATATTATCAAAACTAAACATTAATGTTTTTAATTAATTTCATTTTCAATCGAGTCGTGTCCCGAATAAGATGGATTTATTTTTGCAAAGGCAACCACATTTATTCCAATTAAAATAAAGGTTTATTTTGATTTGTTGGTCTTCAGATAGATATAATAACTTATCAAAATAGTAGCCGACAATTATATCAAAACTAAACATTATAATTAATAACATTATATTTTTGATTTTTTGTGTATTGAAAGCTGTAACTTTTTGATTATGACATGAAAACAAACAATGCGCTTTCTTATTACACTGAGCCAACCGTCCCATGTTTTGTTTATCTTATAGGTAACCGGTTTAATTTTTCTGCATCTGTACTTCATTAGTTATACACGACCAAGACAAAAATCTTAACAACTCCCTTGATATTGGGCTCATTTTTCTTCTCTCACCGTCCTCTACACTTGGGCATATCTATGGAACGGTTTAGATTCGGTTTTAGTGAGATCCCAGTTACAGACTTTTGTCCTTTTATAGGTTAAAGATAAATGAATGGTGCGGTGTCAAATATAGACCTGACCTACTTAAGTTATTATTTATTAGCTTATTGCACATTCATTCCAGTATTAAAATAAATATAATTACCATAATTAACCTTCGCGATGGGGGAGTATAAATTTCTATGAACACCTCGCATATTCAGATTATAATACAAAATTTACTTTGTTATTCCTTTACTTTTAATTTATGTATGGCAGATAATTTATGTGAAGTTAATTACCCTTAAAGTAAGGCAGGTTAGGTTAGGTTAGGTTATAAAGTGTAGGTTTGGAAGGGATGCGTCGTGTGTATGTGTAGATGCAGTCTATTGTATTATTAATGAGGTAGTATAATGCAGTCAGAGTGCTAATCGAATGGACTGTCCCAGCGGATTTGCTACCAATCTAACGATACATAATTGATGTCGAGATCCCCATCTGACTCTGTTTAATTCATTAAATTCCTAGCCACCACTATGAAACGCACCTCCCCACTACTCAACCCGACCCCTGCTAATTGCTTTAATTCTCACATGGATTTAGTCATACCCTATTCTTTCTGATTTTAATATTTATTTATGTAAGTGTTCCATTTCATTCGTTATTGAATCAATTTTTAAAAAAAAAAAAAAACTATTAATGCCACAACAGTTTAATTGAACATATACATTTGGATAGATATCCATTTCAGATATCAGAGAACGTTTTTGGTTTTGTGTTGGTCTGTTGGAACAACCATATCTTAAAAACTACTTGTCTGATTTGAATAAAATGTTGATGGCAGGTCACTTCGCTTATTGTTTTATTTTCTATATGAACACAAATCGTATTATTAAAACCTATTACATATTTTATCTTACTTATAAGATTTTAAAGACTATTTGATGATTTATTTAAAGTACCCCTCAGATGGTCCTATGTTGGTACACATTTAATATTGAAAAAAAGTGTGGCACCACTAGAAATCGAAACAGGCCCAAACAACCACAAATTGAATTCCTATGTCGTCCAATAATAATACGCAAGAAAGCTGTGCCAAATTGACCTTTTTGAAGAAAATTGGAATTTTTAAAGCGCATAAACGTACCTTCTTAATTTATTTATGTTTTTGTATATTAACTTAACTGTGGTGGAAAAGAGTGAGCTTGGTTGGCAACTAATAAGTGTGTGCGCATGTGCGAACAGTATTGTTTACATCCAAAAAAAAATCTAAGTTTTTGACCGCGCAACCGCAACCACTAAGATCAAATTTAACCGCCAAATAAAAGATCATCTGAACAAAGCAGGAGATACTAATAAACACAGAGAAGCACGAGAAAATAGAAAACTTCACTCGTCCGCTGTATTTATACCATCTCATACTGCCTCATACGCAAGAGAGAACCCGCAATAGTAAACTTCTGATCAAGTAAAACCAACTCACCTCATTTATTATTATTTTCACCACTTTTTTCTCTAATGTTTTATGATTATTATATCTTTAAAAAAAACAGTTCGCTTATTTTGAACAACCCGCCTTAGTTGAGGTTCCCAGGCTTTAAAACTAAGCCAGTTCCTCTCCACTACTAACCATTGAATTGAAAATCACATGAACCAAATCTTAAATTATTTAAAGTTGACAAATAGATCTTCACTATAGCTGCAATTTTGAAACCACTGGCTTTGATAAATTAAATTATCAGATTATTTTTATCATGAACCTATAGGTTATTCATGTTCGCCATTGTCTTATAAGTTAGTTATACAAAAACGGGTATTAAAAATAGAATTAAATTTGTATTTTAAACAAATGTTTAGTGTCTTATTAAGTCTTTTTACAAAACTGGAAGAAAAATTAATAAAACTTATTGTAATCTAAGACATCAATATAGTTATATTTTTATGAAAACATTATCGTACAACATGTTTACTTTAAAATGGATATAAATGTTTCTCTTGTTCTCATGAGTATGAATAAGTGTAAAGTGTGTCCTTCGTTTCAGGATTTTATTTATTTCTTTGTTTCCCTATCGTCTAAAAGTCTAGGAACAGCAAGAGCTTTTCCAACCCCTATTTAACTTGAAACAATGTTTGAATATTCTCAAAACATTGCTTTTAGGGGAAAAGTTCTCAGAATTGAGATCCCCGTTCTCCATTTGAAGAAAAGTGGAAATGTTTTTGGAAGAAATAAAAAAATAATGACGATACCGAGCGATATTTCTCTTCCCTCTCAGCACTCGCTGTCAAGTGGTTTTAAATAATCTAAAGACACAAAATACCACTTATCCAGTGTCTACAATCCATGTATCATACTGTACCGATCTACAGCTGCCAGTGCTAGATTATTTAGATAGATATAAATTATAATTCTGTTTCAGACCTTAGTACTAAATGGTTTTTAGGATTGATTTATTTTTAAAATAATTTTTAACAAGCTCCTAGACGGAACATCCACGGGTAAGGTACTCGGTACAAATCAAATACTATTTCATTACAAAAATATTTAACAAACTTCAAAAAATAGTTATACAATATTATATAATAATTCAGTTAGACAAGAACTGTGTAAGAAGGCTTATTTACAGAGATAGTAGATAATAAGAAAGATATAATATGTAGTACCTCATAAAGTGATCAACAACATTAATTGATAAAGGCTATATATAATAAAAATAGCAACAAAGCACAATAATAAATTAAAACTTTAATTATGTGGTTAACATATCAATTCTTAGGAAATGTCTTTATGAAATTTGTTTAATAAGTAGCTTACAATTATTATTGATAACTGAATTGTATAAAATATTTATTAGAATTAACCTCTTTAATGGATGTTAAATTTGAAACATTTATATTAATATTTAAAAAAACAAAAAAAAAAACATAACTAAATATGTATATAGCATTAAGTTGGGTTTTCACTAACAATTAATACATATCAAATTTAAATAAATAGCTTACCCATATTTTGTTTAATAAATAGCTTATAATTAATATTGACATAATCAGCTTGTATAAAATGTTTATTTGAATTATTAAATTCATATTTTTTTACATACATATAAATAAATATTGTAAAATTGAATTTGGTTTTGCTAATGACAACTGATTCTTAATATCAAATTTAAATAAAGCTTACTTTTAGGTAATCTTTACTTGTTGGTGGTGACAAATTTTTGTAGTATATTTACACTTATATTATATTCATAATATTTATAAATTTCTAAAAAACATAGTACAGAAAAATAATAAATTAAAGTAATAGGACTTTATTTAAATAATTTATTTTTTATAGATAATTCCAAAAATATAAATATTTTTAGGGTCCGTAGGCAAAACCAAGGACCCTTATATTTTCCTGCGTGTGTCTGACTGTCCGTCCGTCCGTCGCCTGATCACACGGCTACACCTTTCGTCCGATGACTTTATATTTGGCATGTATATATGTCTTGTACCTGTGGGTACACATGTTAAACATATTGTGAAATAAAAAATAAAAAAAAAAAAAAAATGCCAAAAAATTAGGGTAAAAAAACTTAAGGGTTAAAATTTTTTTTATTTCTTTTCGACACCGTGAGGGGTATCATATGAAAGGGTACGTCGAGCTATGACTAAAATATATAATTATTTTGTTATAACTTTGATAGGGAGAGCGTAGGCAAGTTTGAAGTGGGTGTGAAAAGTGCCCCCCCCCCTCCCCCTTATCTCGCTTATGTGAAGTGCAAAGAATCTGAAAAAATTCCTGAACATTCTTCGACCAAAAGTTCAGATACTACTTTTTTCAAATTTCGAAAAAAATATTATTTTATTTTTGATTGACAAAATACGTTGTTTCTTGTAATTATGGTATTTTCGATGTGTTTAAATGGTAGTGGTCCGGTTCTGTGGTAAAAAAATACTTTATCAGAAGTTTGTTTATGCGTTTATGAGAATATCAGACCCATAGGATAGTTCAAAGTAAGCTTTTTAGCATTTTAAAAAACACCATCAATAGGGTACTACTTAAACTATATAGTGTGGCCTACGTACGTACCCTCGCTGTGTGCTCACCAGCACACACTTTACCTGTTTATTAATAAAGAAGATTTACTATTTTTCCAATCATTATCATTCTACAAACATATTTACTTAATAAGAGACTTATTTATATTAATTGACACTATGAAATCATGCTACTAGCTAAAGGATAGTTTATTATCGCTATAAATAAATAAATATTTAAAAAAAAAAAAACAATGTACTACCTATTTTCATAGAGCAGGTATACGGATAGTAAACATATAACAATGGTCTTAGTCATTATCAATAAGATTATACAAACTAATCAACTTATTAGCATGCCACATTTTTTTTTTTTAATTTAATTTTTCGGGTGTTGAACGACATGGTTAAATAAACCCTTAACATATCTTTTAAACTTTATATCAAATATTATCACTATTACATTATAGTATATAATAGAATTACAAAATAGTTGATACCCAAAAGTTGGTTTAGAAAAAAAAAAACTAGTTTAAATTTCATTGAATAAGTCAGTGTCCTTTTAAATATTGGGTAAGTTTAGAAATAACAGTCAAGTTGTTTGCTGATGACAAGTCAGGTAAAGTGTCAGGTAAGTTGTATGTCTGTCTAAGTTGTTCTAACTGTGGACAGTCTGTCCGTAGATGAGCTACAGTCAGAATGTCATTATAATAGTAAATTTAATGAAGTTCCAGTTACGAAATATTTTATTATATATTGGTCAGAAGCAAATTAAATTAATATCAGTATTATTAAAAATAAAAAATGTTTCAGCAATTTCACTGTTCTGCAAAAAACAAGCTTCAGAATAAAAATGACCTTTTCTGAAGTTCTTTGGTGTGCTGAATCCGAATCTGAAGTCAAAATTTCTCCAGTTTTTGGGGGTTTTCGACCCAAATTTTCGCCCAGAAAAATAAATATTGGACGTTTGAATTTCTTCAAACTATGAAGAACACGAATCTAAAGTCAAAAAAATCTGCTGACCTTACTTTTTTTTAAAGAAATTGAAAAATAATAATAAAAAAAAAAAAAAAATCGGGTACGGGGTACCTCGGAACTTTTCCTCACTTCAGAGGTCACTAAAGTGGCCTCTGACCACTTTAGTCAGTACTTGTATGGGTTCAGAGGTCACTAAAGTGGCCTCTGACCACTTTAGTCAGTACTTGTACTTTAGTCAGTACTTGTATGGGTGACCGTTCTGAACTAACTGATTTATTATCATTCTTAAAAAAAAACCTTAATTTTAATTCCTATATTTTATTTAATTATTTGAAGTTTGGCGGTATTTTGACTGATGTAAACAAACTTTGACGTCATCAAAATTATTGCACTAATAAATAATTATGTTAGCTTGTAACTTTTAAACTAATTAATGGAATTTCATTCTTTTTTTTTATATATTTGTTCCTTAATTTCTTCCGGTTCCCACGATATGCTATGTGTCAAAAACCTATTTACCTTTTCGGTATTATTTACCGTCAAAGTTTAAAAATTCAAAAATTGATAACTTCAAAATGGCGGCCAATATCGAAATGAAATTTGGTGGGCTTGTTTGTCATACAGAGAGGTACATTCGCGCCAAATTTCGATCAGGACCATTTTCTATTTTTTAAAATTTTTGCTGACTCAGCAAACTGGGTTTAAGATGGCGGAAAAAGTTGATTTTCCGGGCGGCAACACTACAGGTAAGGACTGATGTTTCTGCCAAGTTTTAACTCTCTAGGTTAAATACCTTGGGTGCTACGATGATAACACACACACATACAGACGTCCTGCTGAAAACCACTCAGGAGGTCTTAAAAACACCCAAAACGGATAATTCCGTTGAAGTCTCGAATTTTTTTCTTTTTTTGTAAAAACAATACTTCTTCTACTATAAGTAGTGAGGAAAAGTAAAAAATCGATTTTTCCTCATATTGAGTATTTGCATTTCTTTTAATTTTTCAGTTATGTAACAAATGTTACGTATTTTTTCTGATTTTTACAATTTATGTCACCGAGGGAGGAGGGTCACGAAAAACATTTGGGGGGGGGGAAGAGAGAGGCAAATTAGTATTACAGTTAATTACATTTATAGTTAAATGCAGTTTTTTACACCCTATCAAGCATTCATGTCAATAATTTATTTATTTTTATGGGTAAAAAAAAACGTTCCAAAGTACTCCCCCCCCCCCCCCCCCCCCCTACAGGTCAAATAATATATTGTGATTCTCTAGTATAATGTCAGAAAAAGTCACCAAACATTTGTTATATACCTGAAAAAGTGATAGAAACACAAAAATTATTTTTTTTATTCTTATTTTAATTTTCTTAAAAAAGTAAGGTCAGCAGATTTTTCTTTGACTTAAGATTCGTGCTCTCCACAGTTTGAAGGTATTCAAACGCCCAATAATTTTTTTTTTTACGAATATTTTTAGGCGAAATATTGAGTTGAAAAACCTCAAAAACACAATTTTTCCGAACTTAAGCCGCATTTTCCGGGAAAACTGTAAATATTGGAGTGCTCATTTATCCACCCCCTTAACTCCCTCTACCCAAATTTACGCTTATGAATGCAGAAATTCAAAATCTACAGTATCATAATAACATTCGAAAATGTACGTACACGTATGATAAGGAGTATCTGACCAAAAACCACTTGTGTGGTAAAAAAACACCCCGCCAAGTCTGTGGTCCAAAAAAGTTGTGAAATCAACTTTCTGTCCCGCCAAGTGATGTTGGCACTTTCTCCTGACCCAACACTGTCAACTTAGATATTTATCAGCTTCTTCTCCTTGGCGGTGTTCCTGCAGTACTTCCCAAAGTTAACTGGTTGTACCCCACGCATCCTCTGCAAAGAAAGTAGTAGTTGCATGGGGTCATTCCTTGAAAGCTTAATTTGTATATTACTTATTTCTATTTTATTTGCTTTTTGATAATGGGAAAGATTTACAGCAATGATTATTGTGGCATCGAGAAGAGCCTTCAACAACACTGTTAAAAGGCTTTCCTTACACCGCCAAGGAGAAGAAGCTGATAAATATCTAAGTTGACAGTGTTGGGTCAGGAGAAAGTGCCAACATCACTTGGCGGGACAGAAAGTTGATTTCACAACTTTTTTGGACCACAGACTTGGCGGGGTGTTTTTTTACCACACAAGTGGTTTTTGGTCAGATTTCATGACTTTTTGTACGGTCCCTAAGGAAGGATTCTCTAAACTGTATATTCCCACACATGAACCACATGAACTGTATATTCCTTCGCATGACGCTTACTTGGCTTCTCGCTCCACATTCAGTAGTAGGGGGGGGGGGGGGGGGAAGATGAATTGGGGGGGGGGGATGCACTAGGGCTCTAGACAAATCCAAAAAGCCCTCATTTATTAAAATCGGTTCAGTAGTTTAGGCTGTAGGTGCGTCAACGTTAAAGTGACTGTTCGCTAGCTTGGTTTCTCGCTCCGCGTTCAGCGTAGGGATGAGTTATCTAAATTTTTTTGATCTAGGAATGCACTAGGGCCCTAGACGAATCCAAAAAGCCCTCATTCATTAAAATCGGTTCAGTAGTTTAGGCTGTAGGTGCGTCAACGTAAAATGAAGGAAGAATAAGAATAAGAATAAGAATAAGAATAAGAATAAGAATAAGAAGTCATCAAAACTACCATTTTCAAACCTATTTTTCTCTACTTCTACTTGACCGATTTCGACATTTTTTTTTTAATTTTGATCTACAGGACACGGCCTTCAAAGATATCAAAAAATTATTTAGGTAGCTTGTATGTATTCCACGCTGCAGACCCTCAAAAACCCTAGTTCGTCACCTACAGTATATATACACTGGCAGCTTTTGTGAAATTTTAACTTTTTGACTTGGCGGGGCGGAACGCTGCTGCGTTCCTAAATTATAAGTAAGTATTTAACACCTTCTAACTTTTCCAAACAGAAATAAGAGCAAGAGTGATTAAAAATTTTGAGATATGTATGAAAATTTTTGTATGAGATTTTAAAAATACTCGTACAAAATAACAAATTATATCACACCTTTAGAGTTTAGCCCGATAAATTGTAAAATTATAAGGGTTTCCGTTTAAATAGCATATTAATTAGTATTTATGGTTTGGTTTATTACTTCAAACATTTAATTTAATTTACTTGAATAATTAAACCAGTAAACATTCAGGAACCTTGCGAATTTAAAGGAATTTATAATAAAAAATACATTAACTGATTACTAATAGCTTCCATTAAAAATTTAAAAATTGATTTAACATTTTTTATACTTCTCAATGAAGTGGAGTTAAATAAAAAAGTTTAATAGAAAATTATACTTTGACGAGGTAAATGTATAAACAATGCGCAGTATAGTGAAAATCACTCTATACACTTATTATTGAGCTATAAGAGTAAACTTAGACATTACTGACTTTTAATGTGGATTACTGAATAATGTTTAGCTGTAATACTTTACCGCCACACCTTAAGGGCCACCTCATAATTTCTTAACCCTTTAATAGTTATATATAATACACTTGTTTTATCTCCGCCTCTTCAGAGATCCGGCCTCGGACATAGGACAAATTTTTACAACCCACAAACCCTAACAAATAATTCTTTTTACTCTTTGGGTTTTATTGCCGCGTTCGACATGAGAAATTCTACGAGGAGTGAGAAAGTTCGGTCAGAGTCAATAAAACCTAACAATGGAGCTCCTTTATATTTTATTCCACTGTTTATACACTAGTTATCTCGTGCTTCATCGGCTGTTAACCTCGAGAAGGCAAGGATCCTCCCCGAAAAAGTAATTACGAGTGCAGTTAAAACCTGCCCACAACCCTTATACACAGTGATAAACTAAATTTATTTATTTATTTATGTTTATGGTGTTTGAATGCAGACGAAAAAAAAAAAAAAAATAAGCTTTTAATCGTGTTATTGCCCTTATAAATAATTTGATTTAACAACGAAGTGGGGTTTCGTTTATTTATTATTCAATTTTAAGTATGTACATACATAAAAACTTCTAAAAATAAAAGAAACTTTGTTTAGTCAAGAACATTAATAAGTTATCTGTAATTTAATTATAAAAATCTTACCAGGTCAATTCCGAAATATTTTATTGGTTGAGAGATATTTTTTTATTCCAATAGCAGTGAAGGTCAAAACAACTGTAATGAGTGATCAAAACCGGTGTTAATTGAAATATTGGGTATTGAGGTTCATAACCCTTAAACGCCGATGATAACATATATGTATCTTAAACATAACTTATTTTAGTAAGTCAATACTAAGTAATAAGGTCAGTGTTCATATAATTATAATAATTTAGAATTTTCTTCTCTTTTTTGTCAATAGGGGTTTATAAATAAAAATGAAATAAAGTAGACTACCTCATTTCAATTGGCTATATTTCGTTCCCTCATTGGAACATTATCAAACCTGCAAGAAATTGACAAAAATTAAAAATACAGATCTTTTTACAATAATATTATGCTTAACTATTTTAAATGTAGTTACCTATTTAGAATGATTGAAGAAACTCTTCAATTGTCAATTATACTTTTATAATAATGAAAAGATTTTTTAAGTCCAAGTAATGAAAATATGGATTTTAGCTATGATTTTTAGGTTCTAAAGTTACTATTTCACAGACTACCACGAAAAAATTATTATTTAGTCTTACTTAGCAAGCCCACTAATTTGCTAAGTATCCGGGGAGGAAAAGTCAAGTGTATAATTGTGCCACAGCCAAACATTATTGCCCATTATAATAAATTGATGGGGTCTATTAGCCGAATGGACCAGGATGTAGCTGAACTAAGAATTAGTGTCAAAGGAAAGCAGTGGAGGTGGCCATTGTTTACATGGCTGATCGATGCCCGTCTTCACAATGCATGGGTGCTGCACAAAGTAGTAGGTAATCAAGTTACTAATTGGCGTGGCAGAAGACATATTGTGCAGTATTACCTCATAGCCTTTAAAACCCTGGCTAAGACAACAGGTCAGCCACTATCAGCTATAAGAAACGTTTTAAATTCGTCTATTCGTTTTGATGGTTCGGGACTTGTTCCTCCAATAGAAAATAGAAGAAGATTCAATTATGAGCCTTGTAAATAATTAGTTAAAGCGATACGTGTTAAATGTTATATTAGACTTAATGTGATATTAAGACTAAAAACAAAGATAATTGGCTACTTACTTGGATAGACACCACTGGCAACAAACTACAACGTATAATACCCTTTAACAGGGACCGCGGAACTTATGTCAGAGAGGGGGGGGGGGATATTATGATACGTGTATTGCGGGTTTAGCAGTGTGCTAATAGTAAACTGTTTTAAAAATGTCAAGCTCCGCAAAACTATTTTAAAGAAGGGGGGAAGACGAAATACAGAGGACAGTTTGTGTATAGAGGCTACATTTTCTAAAAAGAAAAGAAAATTAATTTAGTAATTATAAAACAATAAAACACTCAAATTAAGCAATTAGGTTTTTAAAAAAGCATAATGATAAACATCACTTTACATAATAAGTTATGCTTTTATAAACATTTCTATGGAGTATTTGCACTTAAAAACATACTTAATGCGTTCAAAGAGATAATTCACTATATACGTGCAAATTATATTTTAATTTTCCTTTTTTTTTAGAGATCAGTATATTTTAAAAATTATTCTTTAATTATTTATACATCGATCGATTGATATTATAAATTGTTCATCAATATCTAAACTTAACTAAAATGATCATTTTAGTTAAAAAAAAAAAAAAAAAAAAAAATACTTTAATATCATTGAGATCAATTTTTACATTAAACTATACTTTAATGACTATAGTAGTGACCACTTTGTACTTCAAATTATACTTTAACATCTAAACTTTTACAGA
Organism: Gerris lacustris; assembly: GCA_951217055.1. Taxonomy (NCBI): domain Eukaryota; kingdom Metazoa; phylum Arthropoda; class Insecta; order Hemiptera; family Gerridae; genus Gerris; species Gerris lacustris. The sequence continues at coordinate 58,658,395 of OX578276.1, read as the reverse complement.
GAATAACATATTTAGAAGTATCTCTTAGTGACTTTTTTACTTTCTCATATAAAGTATTGTGATGAAGTGAAAATTCGATTTTGAGATTTTAATGGATTTACACGTGTTGAGGTCCCCTGAGTCCAAAAAAGAGGGTTTTAAAAAATGTCTGTCTGTCTGTCGTCTGACAGTGCAGACACCTGGAGCCTAAACTACTGTGCCGATTTTTACGAAATTTGGCATTCATGTTCAAAAAAATCATACCCTGAGGCGAAATCGAGAAATGAATTATAGCTCCAAATTTAGGGGGTGCTACCCCCCAAAAACTCTGAAAAAACGTGAAAAAAAAAAATTCTCGAAAACGATTCCGACAATATTAATTCAAAAATTTAAAAATGTAGTCCATTTGAATATAAATCTAACGATATAAGCCGTTTTCCCGGGAAGAATCTAGTTACTGAGAAAATAGCTTTAAAAGCTGAGGGAGAGAGGCCAGGTTTATTTCCCCGCCGAGGAGGTTATTTTTATGATACATTTTGAAAAAATGTTCAATAATAATTAAATGTACATACGAAAACAAATAAATGGAAAGCACCGGACCAAGTAGTTATGAACTCGTATATGAGAAAGTTTGCCTGAGTTGTCGCTGACCGATTTTTTTAATATCTATACTGCTATAAAAAAACACTTTTTGTAACAACTTCTAATTATTTATACTTAAATAATAATAATTATTTATTCTAAAACTTATACTTAAGAGTTTTTAGAATCAATTTATAATTTGCATTAATATCATCATAAAAGTAGTACCTAGTAATTTTGATCTCGCGATGAAATTCGACGAAACGCAATAACATTTATAAAAATAATAACGATCGCATAAACGAATAGAATTTTATCTGTACCTTATATATATAAAATCCAAATACCACTCACTGACTGACTGACACATCACGATATCTCTGAAACCACTCGACCTATCACCATGAAATTTTGTAGGTGTGTTCCTCTTACCTCCTAGGTGCTCGCTAAGAAATGTTTTTAAAATCCGCCATCTTGTTTTAAGATGGCGGATGTTTTAAGATCTCTGGAACCAATTGCACTAGAACCTTGAAATTTAGAAGTTAGCTTCCTTTTATGAAAGTAGAAACTTTTGATAAATGGTTTACCAATCGGGCGGCCATATATATATATAAATATGTGTATGTCTTTATACAAATCTACAGTTTTAGTCCGATCTCGATGAAAATATGCACACTTAACCTTCAAAGCAAGGGGAAGACACTGTCTACATGCATTTTTAAAATTTAAATATATGGTACACAGGGGTACGGGGTGCAAGTAATGAATACTGTGTCAAAGTAATAAATACCCTTTATGATGCATATCGTTGAAAAGCTCTTTAAGAGTAGAGTAATTGTTGTTATGTACAGTTTTATCATTTTTTCACTTAGAAGGGGGGTAAAATGGAAAAATATAGCTATTTGTATGAGAGTATATCTTTTATACAAATTTACAGTTTTATCCCAATTTGATGATTTGATGATACGGGGTCAAATTAGTGAATACCCTTCATGAAGCAATTTGGTTGAAAAGCTCTTTAAGATATGTAGAGTTTTGAAATATTTTCATTTAGGAGGGGGGTAAATTTAGGATATTTGCAAATTATCTTCAAATTATCATCAAATTATCAAAGAGAAGGGGGTATAGAAATAAGTGGGAGGGATAGAATCTAGATATTCTTGCATAGTAAAATAATTTAAATGTTTCTCAACGGTAGTTTATAAACTTATCAAATTAAAATATCACGCCGTAGCGAAGCACGGGTATCCAGCTAGTAGCTAATAAATTCAAAATAAGGCCCGAATTGATTTGGAAACGTACGTGAACCATGGGTTTTTTAAAAAAAAAAATCAATATTATTGTTTTAAGTATTATGTTCATCACTGACTTTTTGTACACTATAATTATTTGATTAAATATAAATGTTTATTCTAATGTGAAACATATTGTAAGTTCAATTATAATAATTATTACAAAATATAAATTAACAACATGATACTATCGAGATACTCTTACACTCAAACTCCACTCTCATACAATCTTCAACTTGAACCTCAACAAATTTTTTACAGCAACAGTATTTTTTTTTTATATTTCTAACATAATTAGGTAATATACCAGTTAACCGAGGGGGGGGGGCGCAGCCTAAAATAAATAAATAAAATATAACCTGACCCCCTCTGGTTCTTCACATTGACCTGTTTCGCTTTCTAGAATGCACACATTTATATTATTATTTATTCATAGCTGGTTAAAGAATGTGTTAAAAATGTTAATATATTTTTCATTTGTAGAAAACAAATTTACCAACAACAAATTATTCATAAGTAATTTTGTAGTATATTGAATTTAGTTTAGTTATTGTGTTAACATTTGGCTAACCTGTGAGAAGGAGTTTATAAGAAGTTATCATGCAAAAAAAGTACTTTGTAATTATGGCTAGAAAGAATAATAGTGCCGAACAGGTTGAGACGGTGTTTTGAAGATACTTCACGAGAGATCTGTATAGGTATGTGTGGAATGAAGTGTAGTGCAAAATGTAATGTCTGGTGGCATGGATTGAATAGAGATGTAGAACACAACTTCAAGGCTTGATCAGCCTTCCAATTAATATTAAATAATCTGAGCGCACGGCAGTGCGCAAGGCTAAGTCCCAGTAAGCATGCAGTGTATATCTTTAATTGAACCAATTCATCCGGATTTTCTCAATCATCTCATACCTCTGCTTCCTCTTAAGAAGGGCTTTTAAAATTTGATTGATTAGCTTAGAACACTGTAAGAAACTTGAGCTTTCAATACTAAGGAAAAATTTTCAAAAGGGGAGAGATTTAAATTTTGTATTTCTTTTTACTGACTCACAGACTCACTGATCATACAAATTATAAGTTACTTGCAGAATACCTTATAACATGAAATTTGGCACACTTGTAGCTACTGCCGTGTAAATGACGGGAAAAAAAGTTGAAATCCCCCCACTTAAAAAAAAAATGGCGGATGCAACGTGAAAGTTTTTTAAGAATTAACGGTAAGTAGCATCGAAAAACTGATTGTACAAATAGCTACTGATTTTAAAAGATCAGTTTGATGCTAAGACTTTTTTTCGTACTTAGTTTACTTACTTCGTTCGTACTTAGTTTAAAAAACTAAGACAACTCCCACGATGCTGAAGCCAGCAAAAAGGAATTATAACCTCAGCAAAAACCTAACCGTGAAAAAGGACAAAAAATAAAATTAATTTATCGATTTCGCCTCGGGGTATGATTTTTCTAAACATTTATGCCAAATTTGTCAAAATCGGCCCAGTAGATTAGGCTCCAAGCGTCTGCACATACAGAAATTTTTAAAATAAAACACTATTTTGGACTCAGGGAGCCTCAAAAATTGTAAATCCATCAAAATCACAAATCGAATTTTCTTTCTTTTTTATTTGAGAAAGTAAAAAGTCAGAATATCAAAGTAGTGAAATCATCATTGCGGCCGAATCTAATTTATGCCTCATTAAGAAGCTGGTCAAGTGTTAAGCAATACATATAGTCTACTTTCAGGAGTGAAGTGTGATTATGAAATTATGAAAGAGTAGACTTGGCCACAATGTTAATATCACTACATTCATAGGCTGACTTTTTTGAGAGGGGGTCTGGAACTTGGCCATTTTTTCACGGTTAGGTTTTTGTTGAAGATCATAGCAAAGTATTTATAATAAATCCTGCAGAACAATACGTGAATATTATAAGTATAGATGAATTATTTACTCTTTAGAGATGTGTTTAATTTAGCACCTTAAATTAAAATCGTTAGGTTGTAAATGTTACAGAAACAAAACCCGAAATTCTTAAATGATTTTTAAACATAATATTGCAATGCAAAGTAAAGCAGGTTACATTGATTTGTTTCTATTAAACTTCAAATAACATTTGATTCAATTCATACGGATAATAATGATAAAAGTACCATTATGCTTATACATTATTTGAAATGAAATCCATTTGAACCAATGGTAGAGCGGGTTTCTATTGGAGACTATTAGTTTGTTTAAATTTTAAATTATTATTACCCCCCTCTCCCATTGCCGTTTCAAGAAGCATTAAAGGGCCCCTGAATGGGCCTCGAGTTCCGGTCCCTTGGAAATAATAACCGTTTTCTGGAGCGTTTTTAACCTGGTCTTTCTTGCACGTGGAAGGCCTCCCTAATGGAGAAGGTGAGAAAAGGAGAGATTCGTTTAGAAGTGGTTTGCTTTAAGTTTGTTTTCATAAGGTCGGTACTAAACAGCGGTGGAGGGTAGACTTCATGAACGAACCAGGCTAGAGTTCCCTAATAGGGCCTAAACTTAATATCATTTCTCTCCTTATTCAAATTACATTTTCATATTGCACATATGAATCCCTACCCATTACACTTCCCCCGAGCCTTTCTACATTATTATGAGCTTGCCTCTAACACCATCAGCTTCCATTGGATTATTAATCCCCCAACTCTCTATTCTTACCCCCTCTAAAGGCTTAGAAAAATTTGCTTTTGCATCGCTGTTTATGAATTAAATCTTCCAAGAAAGCTGGAATAGAATTGGTTTTTTTTACGCTAGAACTTAAATTAAATTCCAGTAATGCACCAACGGAATAATAAATGCATATTCCATATGCTTAGCATAGTTCTATTTATATCTATCTCTATAGAAAAAAATGTATCATATAAACTACTGTCTGGAGAAACCTTATAATTACTGTAGTCATATTTCAAACTATGCATAAGATTTTATGATGTTTTATCAACCTTATAAAACGATAATTTCGCGGAAAAAGAATACCCATATCTAATATGTTAAATACATAGATAGGACATTCGAAATAACTGCACAGTTTACAGAAAAAGTAAAAACAAACAATTCTATTAATAAATAGATACAAACAATAAATACAAATAAAAAAATAGATACAAACAATTATATTAATAAATAGATAAATTCCTATTTTTATTATATTAATTCAAAATTATTAGCATTCAAAATAAAACGTTAATAGTATTTTTTCTTTGTATTAAGTGACAGTAAAAATAATTTGTTACCTGATCTTATTGAAAGGTATATGAAGTGATAAATGTGTAACAATTTCGAGATGAAATGAGTGAAATACTACAGTGGCTTTATTAGTAGAATATACGTGACTCATAAAGGACTCCGAGTTGCAGTGAAACATGCGGAAGTGTTTCAATGTGAAATTGATTGCAAGCCTGAGATGCATATATAATAGCTAATGATCTCAAGTACGTCTGACTCTCAAATCATGTAACATAACTTAAGCCTTGTCATACATATATTATAAGCTCTCCTTACCTTGACCCCATGCCTCAGTACACTAGTATCCCACACTGTGTCGTTTTATAACTAACATAACAAATGCATGATTTTATACCAACAAATAATTAAAAGGTATGAATGCTTATATATTATTTTTATTATTATATTACTAACCACTTTCCTAAGAAGTTCTAAAATTTATAGCTGTTATAATTAAATTAACTATGTAATTAATATTTATTTATTAATTTATACGGAATGCCACTATCATTTTATTCGTGCCCGTTTTTCGAAAATAATCCTCACTTGTACACAAAAAACATCTTTTGAAACAAATAATAGTAATAATATAGTAATAAATTATATTAACATTTACAACTACATATTTTTGCTTATTATTTAGATACGTGTTGTGCATTTTTTTAATTAAAAAAATCACAAAACCATAGTAAATAAATAAATTTATTTTATTGATTTAATAAGATTGAAATAATTTTATCCAAAAGGGTAAGATTGGTTTTTTGGGGCATTTTCGATTTCCATAGTGAGCCTACATTTATTTTATTCTAGATTAAATTTGCGCCGAGTTATGATATTTATGCGGGACCATCTGCGGGTTGTTTTCGACAAACCATACTTTTTTAAAAAGGGGATGAACTTACCACGTACCAACTTTCAAGGCGTTCAACATAATAATTAAAATACGCTTGTGACATGCGGAAAAGAAGACAATTGGCGTTGATTAAAGGTTGAAATTATTACGATGGAACATACATTAGGTTAATTATGATCTACCATTCGAATTTCATTATTAAAACGAGTAGTTTTTAAGATATAAAAGATAAAAAAAGACAGACTAACGGAGGCCAGAAAATGATCTTTGACGTCTGAAGCGAATTCTTGTAAGGATATTTTTAAATCTTCAAAAGTATCATAATGCTTCGGTAATCTTGACAGTAAACATTATCTAGCAAAATTATATTATTGCAAAAATATTAGAAATATATATCGTATAACGTTTTTATATATATATATATATATATATATATATATATATATATATATATATATATATATATATATATATATATATATATATATATATATTAACAATGTAATACCGTGTTTTTGCACACTGCAATAAGGTACTCAATTTGTGATAGTGAGAGACACCAAGGGATGTGCCACTCAAAAATGGCACATAGGAACTGTTCCAACATCAGACTTACATCATCAAGATGTTGGCTCGGCATTACGCTATGTCCTGCATCGTTTCGTCGCGTCCGACTCATCAGGGGCCCGACGATGCCCACCCAACTCTGGACCTATACCAGATCAAGAAGATCAGATATAGGACTTATCAGAGACGAGCGTGCTCTCACACCGCCATTCTTGCTTGGCTGGCAAAACACATTAACAATGCAATACCGTGTTTTTGCACACTGCAATAAGGTACACAATTTGTGATAGTGAGAGACACCAAGAGATGTGGTTTTCAGCTTATAACTTGCAAAGCAATCTATTCACGCAAAAAGTGGTCCAGTAGTAACATAAACCTTCAATTTATGTCTATAACATTTTTTGTACGTCGTATGCTTTTCACGCAAATTGGTGTTGAAATATTGGGAAAATCAGTAATTTTTGAAAAAATATCAGTCATGCACTATGAGTCATTGTGGAGGATTAGATTGGAAACATAAAAATCCAGTCGTGCACCATGGCTTAATGAGCGAAGTTTCAAAGAAATCTGCGTATTATTGGCTTATGATAATATTCGAAAATGTTGGTTTAGAATTTGGATGGGTGAAAAAAAAAAATTGGTACACAGGGGTACAAAAGTCAAAATAGTAAATACCCTTCAAGATGCATGTCGTTGAAAAGCTCTTTAAGAGTACAGTAATTATTGTTATGTACACTTTTGTAATATTTTAATATAAGAGGGGGTAAATGGAAAAAACACGTTTTTATGCTATTTTTGACCCTACATTTTTTGTACGATTCAACTGATAAAGTGAGTAATCAACTGGATTTAGTTCTGGACTGTTGGGCGGCCACTCGTCTGGTTGAATGAAGTCTAGGCAATTCTATTGAAAGTATTGAATTGTTTGCAAGGAGCGATGGGACGGGACACTATCTTGCATAAACGTGTAATTAGCATTTGATCTTCAATTTCAGGCAACATTTTGCATAACACATCTTCAATGTTTGTTATAACACTGAGGGACTCCTCCCACTTACCTACAAATAACTCCCACTCCACCAAATAGTTATTTATTCTATCAAAAATATAATACCAGACAATGATTAATACTTGTACAACGACTTTTTTGTAAGACCCTAATTCAAACCGTCATTGCATGGCTTTCACCCAATAGTTTTCTTTAAGTTATAGATATGAATTTTAGAGAAGGAGAATGTAGTTTTCAGACCCCGCAAACTCCATATCGCAAGCTATAAGTGTTAAAAAAAAGTGCGTTTTTTTGCCCATTCTGTATATATGTATTAGCAAAATATAAATTTTATTATTAATTATAATTTTGGTTTATTAAGAGTTTCAGATTATCTTGAGCTGGGTAGTTTCACCCTTCAAGTTTAATATTCTAAATTTACTAGTTTTTAGTTGAACTACCACAAAATAGCAGTATATCAAATGTTAGTTTAATAGTTAGTGAAGATCTACAAAAATAATACATGTTATTAATGGGAGATTAAAATAATGTATTATGATGTGTTATGATAGAAATGTGATGAAAACGTATATCAATGTATTATTTAAAATAAATAAATTATTGCTTAGCTTTCACAGCATTTTCAGTTAGTAATGATTTACTTTATTATAACCAATCCACTCCAGATGTTGATCGTAATCTAAATAACTAAATTGCTATGTGGGGTCACAAATTTTGCTGCATTATGTATCTAAACCATTTATAGTGAAAAATATAAATAATTAGAGCGAAGATTTTAAATAAAAACAGTAACATAAAATGGCCGATGAATGACAAGGCAAATGGCTGACATTCAATTAGGGATTGATGTGTCGTGCAAATGCACAGAATGAATATCGAAGTGAAGCATTTAACAATAGAAACGACTCGATAATTTGTAACATATTTCACTTATTCTAATGAGGTCAATAAATCGTGGTCAGGCACAAGCGGTTCGCCGAAGTGAGGTCAAACATGGTAAAGGATCGAGTTCGATTTGCTTGATATATGGGTGAAATTTTGATAAATGTTTAGGTCGAGAACTATACTAGATTCAGTCAAGGTTTGCCGGTTCATATCTGTTAGGCATTAATATATATCGCTAGATTTAACCACTAGGCTGCGGTGAAGAGAAGGGGGGGGGGAGGCGCAATTGTCCGTGATGTATTGAATGCAAGGGCAGCAAAATGTCCTGTACACGGACATTGGCAGCCCGGACGATTCGGCACGATATTTCGGCTCCCCTATACACTAAGCCCAGAAGGGACAAGAATAGTACTTAAACCACGCCTACAACTGACTAGTACGGACAAATACTCTCCCTTAAGTCGATAGGTTTCACTCTGAGGATAAATAACGTTCCTTCTCTCATCTTGACTAGACTGCACTTCGGACACAACCACAGAAGAGTCATACTAAATGGTATGAGATTGGGAGAAACTTTGTTTTCTTTCCCTTCTGTGTGAGAAGGGCGTGATAAGAGATAAGATTTTTCCTGGTGGAAAAGGCAAAACATCAGCAACAACAAGATCACTTCTATTATAGTTTAGTTGTGGCTGGTCCAACACGACAAGGTTAGCCAATTTTCTTTAACCTACTTCTCCCTTTCTAATAGAATTGGAAAACTAAATTGCAGTTGAAAAAGTTGAGTGTTGGGTTTTAATATATATATATATATATATATATATATATATATATATATATATATATATATATATATATATATATATATATATATATATATATATATATTGTTATGTTATAAGGCTTCTACTTTTATCAATTATAGAAAGTGTTTTTCAATAGTTCATCTAAAAAGGTTGGCACCAAATCTAATAGATTTAGTGTTATGTTGAAGTCCTGAGGTCTGATAGACTATAATTTTAGTTGTAGTTAATGTATCATATATTTATGTCTCTTTTTACTATCTGGTTCAGAAAGGATAAAGTAATTCAATTAGACGATAGGAGGATGTTGTTTGAAGGGATGAGGCACTATCTAGAAGAGCTTTCCTTTCAAACGTTGGTGGTAACTTAACGTGTTTCGGCCGTGTTTTCCTCGAAAAGATGCCACTATCTTAGTTAATCTCGAATTGAGATCAAGACCTGGAGGGCTCTGGCCCTGTTTGAGGTCAATAAGTATTCAGCCGAGTTTCAGGCGTCCAGATCACAGCCTCGGGCACTGCCAAGACCCCTTGTAATTGAATTTGGTCTTTCAGTGGACCTTCTCCATTTCTGACGTCACTATCGTTTCACTAAATCTCTTAATTAATTGCCTTTCGGTTTAGATTTCGTATTTTTTTTTTTTTTTTTTTTTTTTTTTTTATCTTCTTATTTATTTATTATTAAATTCTTATAAAGGTTTTAATATATTTATGCATCTCAAATATGATATTCACTAAAACGGAAGATGATCATACATTAATCTTGTTAAGCGAAGAAAAAACGAGTTTAGAGTGTTATAAAGCCGCTTACTCTTTTCTTAAGTTTATTACCTCTATGTTCTCGTGAATTCAAGTCCACGGTATTAAAGTGAATAATCTCACTTTACGAGGACGAGGATCAAAACAAGGGAGTATCTCCTGGTGTCGGAAGGAAAGAAGCAGCAAACAATGACGAGTGTAAAGAAGAGCACGGATATTTTTCTTCCTCCTCTCAGTTTCGTTTCGAGGATTATATATAATGAAAATATTCGGGCACGTATATATATCGGGAGAGGGGAGTCTTTATATTAAGCCTGGCCTGCCGCAGTTTTCAGGGGAATCGCAAACTTCCCAGATGAGAACTTATGACTTCTTATTGGCTTCTTTACTTCTCCCCCACTCGAGCTCTATTCTTTTATTGGTTGAGACTTACTGAGGACTTTTATTATTGGGCTGTTCATAGAGAGAAAAGGCTTAGAGCCTTGAGGACCCTCTATTTGTATATTCTCAGAGAATAAGACTTCTCCACAACTCAGTTAATTTGAATTCCCTTTTCTTTACTCCGTACCCAAAGCTTATTCCATCCAAATAAAATATTATTTTTCTCTTTGGTGTTTTTATGTTTAAAGTAAACAGAAGAAAAAAGAACAAAATTAATAATGTATATTATTTTTTTTTTTTTAAAGTTAACATTTCCTAAAAAAAAAGCATTTGGATATAAGTTTATACCCGGATTTATTTATCCTTTGGGGTAGAGTGAATCAGAAGAACTCTTCAGTTAGATAATAAAAAAAGTTTTTAGTTTGGTATAATACCTACTATTACAATATGGGGGCAGAAGTATTAGGTGGACTAGCTAATTGAATATGAAAGATAATTTGGGTACTTCTAGAAAATTGTTATCTTTAAAAAATAAAAATCTTTATTGTAATTTAAACCAAATAATCTACTTTGAAGGTAATCAGTGGCGTATCCAGCGGCTAGGTCTGGAGGGGGCACATTCTAAGTCAGTTTTGATTGGGGAGGGGGGGGGGGGGGGTGGAATTCGTAGTGGTAACAAGAAAAGGGAACTACTTATTCAATAAAGCAGCCCCCCCCCCCCCCCCCCCCCAAAAAAAATCTCTCGGACGCCAAGTTACAATCATTGTTTTAGAACGTATATTCGTTAGAAAATGTTATGCTGATGCTTACTGCAGTACAAAATCTTACTGTAAGCCATGGGCGTCGTCTGCAGTTAATTATTGGGTGGGGGGATCTATGGCGGGGGGTCCGGGGGCCCTCCCCCGGAAAATTTTGAAAATATGACCTCTCAAAACAGCGCTTTTATGCATTTCTGAGGTGAAATTGAATATGAGGTAAATGTAGAAATATGTATTAAAAAAAAAAATACGCCGTATCTTTTCTTTTTTTTTTTACTCTATTGGGTCTGGGCCCGTCTGGGGGGGGCACGTGCCCCCTGTGCCCCCCCCTGGATACGCCACTGAAGGTAATACATAATTTCGAATTATTTGAAGGAGTGTATATTTATCGAATATGTTCCTTATTTTATTTTTAGAATGATTGATGATTTAATGTAGACCAACAATATTTATCCAATTTGATTATCAGCCATTTGTTTGACGTAATAAGGGTTGTTGTGAATTGTTATATTTGATATCACATATTTGCAAATTGTGTTTTTAATTCACTGCGAGATGGTTCAAAAAAACTCTTGTTAATTGAATAATTGTTATTACTTCGATTGTTAATAAAAATTAATGATTAGTTAATACAATTATATTACCTATTAATTTATATTATATTCTTTGACAATAAATAAAAGAGCGTGAAACACCGAGATACGCCTTTTTATTATTATTATTAAAAAAAAAAAAAAAAATCTACAGATTTTAAACGAGACCAATAGTTAGATCTAAATAAACTTGGTTGGTTACTTCTATGAAATTTTATGTACTAAAGTGGATATGACTCACAGGAAGGGCTTTATTTCAATAATATGAAGTGATAAAAATAAGAAACGATTATTTAATTTATATTACGCTATCAAATTTTACTTGTGAAAAGAAGGGAAGGAGTTAGTTTTCTAGCAAAAAAACATAGAGGAAGCAAAATTATGAGTGCTTAAACTTACATAACAAAGGAAGGGAACGAGCTTTACTATCAAGTTAATGGTGGAGTATTCTTCTTTTAGGCGCAATGATACCCCCCAGTCTTGCTGAAATCTTAAAGTGGAGATAACTCTGTTTAGACAATACCCTAGCTATTCTGTAGGTCTGATAAGTTAAGGATGATGAAACAGGCAGGAAGATTCAGCATCCTGCACGTGGGGCTTAAGAATCCATGTGTTGTGTTATTATGACAGTGAAGAGTGATATTCAGTGAACACCCGCATTTATTTATCTTTCTTCTTTTATTCGACCAAAAAAAATGTCAAAAAAAAAAAAAAAAAAAAAAAAAAAAAAGCCCGAGGATATCTGCGGGTACTCTATGTTTGGAGGTCCAGAGTAATGTACAATCTATGCAGTTAAGCTAACCCACTGGCATCTCGAAATTATTATGAGAATGATAATAAAGTAGAGTTTAATTTACACTGAGAGATAGCAGAAATAATTATAAAGAAAGAGAAGGATTTTTAATTTATAATGCTAACGTGTGTTTCAATGTAATATGTGTTATTATAGTGGTGATGTTTTTTGTAACAGAATAAATGATAAATAAAATAAAAAATGAGAAAAATTTATTAAATTTTGAGAAAATAATTATACCCTCTTCTACTATATATACATTACAAATAGTGTTTTTGTTTTTAATTATTGATATGCAGTGAAGATTCTTCTTTACTACTACGGCCTATATTCATATTGATGAAGAGTTATATGGAGTAATATGAATTAGCAGCAAGAGTTAATTACCAACGTCCATTTAAAATAACAATTCTCTTAATCAGAACCAGGAAAAATGAGATTCATCAAGCTCGGAGTAAAACAAATGCAATTGTTTGAGTGCTTGTTACTTCTGTTGGTGGAGGGAAACTCGTTGTTTTCATTGCTCCATTGTTTATGCACTGCTTCAGAGTGAAAAATTAGCTGAGCCGCTCCGCAGTTTTAACGTTTCCTCGGTTTAAATATCAGGGAGATAATATTTAAAGGGCCCTCAGGAAAAGTTTGGTGAAGACACTTGAGAGTATCAACGTTGTACTACGCATCTAACTTGATAAGTTCGTTGCACTTCTTATCAACTCATGGTAATATTCTTTTCGACTTTTTCTTTACGTTGTCGCTTGAAACTTTTCCACCACAGGAACACCTTCTTGCCGGATATCACCGCGACTAACCGATAATTCTTTTTCTTTATTTTTCAAATCCCCTTTCTGTTCGTACAGGGTTTCTTTTATTATTCCCCAGTTACTTCATATCGCAAATGGAACAGTCGTGTTTATCTGGATGAAAATAGAAGCACATCATATCGCTACTAGGGGAAAAACTAGTACCCAACCCCTCACGCCTCTCATAAAAAAAAAACTTTTTTTTGTTTTTTTTTCTGTCTCCCCCTACCCCCAGAGGAGTATTTTATATCCTCTAGAATTAAACCTCGCCCAGACCCTTAAAGTCGGATATATTAACAATAATGCTGATATAATGCCTTTTTTGCTCTTCACCCCTCCCTCTACTTCGCGATCTTTACAATATATTTCTTTTCTTACACATTTCTAGATAAGGATATATGTTAGGGTCCCTATCACAAGTCCCGACAAGAGAGCCTATTAGTACTGGAGCTCCGATATTGTCTTGTAGTCTTCCTATCGGAAACATTAGACCACATTCTTTTACTGACAAAAACACTCATAATTCGTGAGAAGAGAAAACAAATGTGGGATGTATATGACAGTTGATTACTTGAAAAATACTTCATAAAAGCATAGTAAGATTACAATCATATACACAAGAATGGATGTGTGTATATATTCATTTATTTATTCTTAATATGCTATGTTGATGAAAAATATTTAGTTTGATTTCCAACATCAATTGTTACCATTACTAATTTATTCACAAACATCATAGGCGGCCGAAGGTATGGGCTTGGGGGGGCTAAGCCCCCCCCCCCCCCCCCCAAAAAAAAAAATATTGAGAAGTTCAAAAAATTTTATCGGCTAAGAAAAATCACAAAAATTGTAAAAGGAAAGGCTACATAGGTATACATAAACATAATATGAGCCATACCATTGTTGTATTACTGATCGGTAAACTTTTACATAAATTGCATACACTAGTTGCATTACTTTTGCATTTTTCATGATATCAGTATTTTTCCTGAAACCATATCCAGTGAAGATGATGTCAGAATATTTGCAATGAAGCCAAGCAGACTGCATTTGGTTTAGATTTTTGCGTTAGTTCAAGCTATATTTTGTATAAGTAAAATTATAAATATATTATTAGTTTGTCTCAAATTATTATTGTAAATTTCTTGCTCTCTAACACCTAATCAATAGAAATCAAAATCACTCTGATAAATTATTACTTCTTTATTTTTATTACGTTTTTAAAAACGATTTTTTGGAAGATATATTTTTCTCACGGAAACGATATTTTCGGTACGTTGTCAGTAAACGCCGCAAGGGTCGAAAGCATTTTTTTCATGGGTTTTCTTGGTTTCTTCAGCTAGGTAAACAAATATTTGGAAAATCAACCCAAAATAATTGTAAAGCCCACCAATTTTGAATAAATAAAAACCCAGAAAACGGCATTCCCGAAAAATAATCTATTCCTTAAAGTCGGATGAAAACAGAAAATAAATCATTAATAAATGCCTAAGATACTAAAGTAAATAATTGTTGTTTAATCTTGACACAATGGTACAATTATTATTTGGTTAATAGCTTGGATGTGTTTGGAGTTTGTTGGCTTGAATAAATCCTCTGTGACAGTTAAAAACGTCTGCTGCTCAAAACTATTACATTTTTATTTCTTTTAACTTTTGAATGGTTTGACTTTAAATAAATCTGATTCCACCAAAGCCAATTGTGAAAGTTATAAAATACTGCTCATTGTTTGTGTATGTAACCTACAGTTTTAATATGGTGGCTTTGGCTTACTAAAGATATTTCAAATGAAATTTTTGAAGAGGTTTTATTTGTCATTATGAATTAGGCTTTGTTCTAACAAACCAAGTATAATAAACTGTTATTTTTAGATACCAAAATGCCTTAAAACGCAATTTTTGGTGTTCGATTTTAAAAAAAAAATCCGGGGGAGGAAAAAAATCCCCGGACCCCCCTCCCTGGGAGGGGTATTGCATACCCCCACCCCCCGGTGGTGTTAGCCCCCCCAAATATATTGCTCTAGAGCCGCCTATGACAAACATGCTACTAGGTAAAGACTCATTTTATTAATTTGATATTATTAAATGAAAATTAAATTCAATTAAATTTTACCTTAGAACTAGAGTATAAGAACAATCATTATATTATAGAAATTTACAATTATATGCCTAATTTTGTTTATAGATTTTAACAACATATCTAATAATATGTTATTACATTATATATATTATAAGTTGTATTTTAGGATTTTATGTTGAATACCATTTAAAACAAAAGTAGTGTTTCCTTATTTTTGATAAGATATTCCATATTTGATAACATTATCTCTCAACGGTTTTATTTATTTCATATTTTACTTTAAGTTCACAAAATGTGATGACATTATAAGATGAAGAAAAAAAGGGTGATCTCAAACAAAAACTTAATCGTATCTTAAAAATTGAGTGTTTGACGGTCTTTATTTATATCTATATTTGGATTCAAAAACACTATCTTCAAGATACTTCAACTTAAACCCAAATTATTTTGAGTAAAATAGAGCTATCTTAAACAATCTTCTGCTGTAAGCAGTAAAATCCAGCAAACGATTATTTGCTCTTTTTTGCCGGGTACGAGTGAAGTTCAACCAGCAACCATGATTTTGCAATCCATTTACCTGAAAAAATTAAGGGTTTATTCTAAAAAATCGGTCCCAGACGACTCAGACAAACTTTCTCATATACGAGATACGAGTTCATAATTACTTAGCCAAGTGTTTTCCATTAGTTTTCGTAGGAATATTTAACTATTATTAAACAAAACTTGAAAAATAAGAGCGTTGATGGAGGTCATCTTAATAAACGTGTCTTAAGTTAGTCTCCGACATCGTATGACTCACTTGCATACTTTCTTTATATAATGTATCTTTAGATCTACTGAAATCGGCACTGATGATGGCTTTATAAAAGCCGAAAGCTGCTTTGATAAATAAAAATTATTATCTTCTGTGGAGAGTCTGTTTCTTTTTATTTATATTATCACAATTTATCATAAAATATCTTCTTCTCGGTGGGGAATCGAACCCGGCCTCTCTCCGTCCGCGTTTATAGCTATTTTCTCAAGCACTTGATTTTTACCGGGAAGAAAAACTTAGATTCATATTAAAATGGACTAAATTTTAGAATTTTTTAATCAAAATCATTGGAACCGTTTTAAGAAATAGTTTTTTTCACGTTTCTTCAGAGTTTTTGGATGGTAGCACCCCTAAATGTGGAGCTAAAATTAATTTCTCGATTTCACCTCAGGTATGATTTTTCTGAACATGTATGCCAAATTTTGTCAAAATCGGCCTAGCAGCTAAGGATCCAGGCGTCTACACAGACAGACAAAAGACGACGGACAGACATTTTTTTAAAAACGACGTATTTGAACTCAGGGGACATTAAAACGTGTAAATCCCTCAAAATTTCAAAATCGAATTTTCGCTCCATCACAGTACTTTCTTTTTATATGAGAAAGTAAAAAAGTTAATTATTACCTAACTTACCTCATTTTTATTTACAGTTTGCAAATGAATCTTTTTGCGGATATAAACATCACTAAGCAGCACAAAAGTGAGGTACACACACACCTGCTTTTAATTGAAGAATTAACAATATAAGTTTGATACTTTAACATTTTATTTATTAATCACAAATTAAAATCTAATAATTAGGTAATATAAAAGTTAACATTGAAACAAATAATTTAATCTTTTATTCCGTATATTAACCGATAGTATGTAATTTGAAATTCTAAGGGAAACAATAGTTAGTTTAAGTTAAATAAAAATATCCCTAACCTCAAATAATGAAAACAGTAAATGCGAATAATAAGATTAGCTTCATTTTATGACCAAGATTAAAAATATAAAATAAAAAAAAATTAAGAGGCATAAAAGAGGCTCTGGTTATCCTGATAAAGTAATTTCTTAATTAAGGAATGGAATTTTGTGATTAAGTTAATTGAACACCAAGGGCACAATGTATCTCTAGAAACATTATAAAAATCTTGATTGTAAATTTAATTTCTCAGAATGGCGAGACTCTGGGAAAAAAAGAATCTTCCAAGCTCAATTTTATTATGTTTGAAAACATGTTTTTATTGTTCCAAGTTAATACATTAAGACTATAAAAATGTTTCTTTTATTCTTTAAGTGTAACTTCGTTACTTAAACTTAAGAAATATAAAACGTCCCTATTCAGATGTATAGTGTCCATAGATAATGGCAAAATAAAAAGCTAAATATGATTTTAAAATTTCATTAGACAATTTTTAGTAATAAATGGTATAGACAATAAGCAATATCTGAATTTTTAAGACAACATAATATCCCAGAATTAGTGTAATGCTAATTTAATCGTTTAAACGTAATAGGAAAGTAATATATTAAAATATACCTGATTTTTTTAAATTTATTTTTACTTTTTTTGGGGGGGGGGTGTGGAGGGAGACATATTATGAATATAAGGGGTGGCTAAGAAGTGTCTAGTCAAGGTATAAAATTATTATTCTACATCACATGTTATATTCTATTATTTAATATAGTCACCCTTCAAGTTCACACATATAGTTCAACGATCCCCAAAGCTACCTTTGCCTTTTTTAGAAAAATTAGTTAAAAAATTCTTGTCGGGCCTATGTTTTGTGGCACATCCAGGTGAAACTACTGGAGGGAGGACTCTTTATTAAACATATTTCGCTTCTTTTGGGAGGAATCTTTCAATTTTCTAATAAAATTTTATCTTTGCATTTATTGGTTACAGATTTGTTTATTTCAAAGTTCAATAAAGAGATTCGAAAGGAAGCGTAGCCATTACTTTCCCGGCCGACAGTAATAGGAGCTTTTAGCAGAGGGGTGAAGTAGTTTGACTCCATTGTATGGCTATATTTTTGACTCAGGTTGATAGCAGTGGACATTAGATTCATCAAACGTTACAGATATTTCAAAAAAGTTTGTCACCTTCTACTCGTACATAGTTTACATAAAGTCTAACTTTCTATTATATCAGGCTAAAAGAAATACCTAACACTAACTTAACTTATCACTAACTTAATTTTAAACTACAATTTAATAATACGCTAACTTTGTCTAAATATTATTATACCACGAAAACATATTTTTTCTGTCAATTAATGGATGAGTTACAATTTGAAGTTATAAAATCAACTGCAAAAATAAAAAATATTGCGCTTTAATTTTTTGACACCTTGAATAAAAAGAAAATCCAAACTTTCTATTACAAAATTATTGTGAAATAGTTATTTATGTAACTATAGGCGCAAACTGGAATTTTACTGAGGAGTGATTAAGTTAGCCTCCGAGCCGGAGGCTAGGACAGGCTATGAAAATTTACTGGCGAGGCGAAGCCGAGGCAGGCAATGAATATACGAAGGAGAAATGTTTTCTTTGCCTCCTTGTTGCATACAATATTTTATCTACTCACACTATATATATAAAAAAAATGGATGCATAGGTAAACATATTAATACATTAATAATATAGCATTACTTTTTAATAAAACTATAAGTATAAAAAAGTTGAGTCGTCAAGTTAAAACAAAACAAAGGCAAATAATCAGTGTTGCCCCTTTTCTTTATTAACAGCTTAATCACTCTTAAATAATAAAATGTCTATCTAAAATTATTAAAAAAGTTTTGTAAACAAAAAATGTGTCAAATTGTCGAAATGAAAAAGGCCGCTTTTCGACGGGTGAAGAGGTAAGAATATTACGTATTAAATATATAATAAACAGGTCAAGTGTGTGCTAGTCAGCACACAGCGAGGGTCCGTAGTCATTGTAGGCAACCCTGTATAGTTTAAGTATAGTACCCTATTTATGGTGTTTTTTAAAATGCTAAAAAGCTTACTTTGAACTATCCTATGGGTCTGATATTCTCAAAACACATAAACAAACTTCTGATAAATTATTTTTTGCCACTGAACCGGACTACAACCATATAAATACATCGAAAGGTGTAGCCGTGAGAGCAGGTGACCGGACGGATGGACAGACACACGCAGGAAAATATAAGGGTCCTTGGTTTTGCCTACGGTCCCTAAAAATGAACAATGGGCAGAGTTCATAACCTGCTATGTAGTAACCTTTTATTAAGATTTTGCTGCCTGCTCGCTATTTTGCTGACACTTTGATATTTTGCTGTCACTTTATTTTTTTGCTGCGTGTTTTTGCTTACGAGCTTACCGAAGGTAACGGAAGCGTTGTGTTCACTTTTGAGAACGAAAAACTTTTATGCCTCCGATTTTAAAAATTCCAAGACAGAAATCCGTTTCAGACATCAGGGAACATTTTTGGTCTCGTGTCTGTCTGTCCGTCTGTCTCTCTGTCTGTCTGTCGGTCTGTGTGTCCGCAAATTATGAAACGTGCGACGATAACGTGAGTAAATGTCAACCGATTTTGATGAAATTTGGTAGACATGTTCATTTTTACCAATGCCCAGGACGAGTTCGTTGGACAACGTTATCCGTCCAAGCGTTTACGAGCAACGCTCGCGTAATCGAGAACTTCAAATTTAAAATTGGAATTTTAGGTCGGGGAAAAAATCTAACGTCATCTATTCGATGAGACAAACATTTTGGTAAATTTGCACTTGAGCACCCACTTATTTATAATTGTCCGATTGACTTCGGGTTTTTTTTAAACTGTTCCTTTTTACATTTTAACAACTATTTACCATGTACCGTGTCGATAAAATCAATAGTTTATTTTTAAAAAAAATATATAAAATATCCACTCACGTACATACGGGAAATGTTGGGAAAATAGGGGTTTTTAAGGGTGGGGGATTCACTCAAGATAGCTTAAAACATCAAAACTGGTGGTATAAACACGTAAAACAAAATAATAGCAACATAAAATTATAGAATAATATAAATAATTCAATGAATATTGTATAATTGTGATGGCGCGATGTTATAACTCATCATGTAAACAAAACAATTCTTCGGATTCTTCATTAAAAAGAAGAATAATTTGCGTTTTTTTAAATCCAGCAGACAAGAACACTCGCATACATACGCTATTCCCAGACATTGTACAATTGATATGATTAATCGATTATTACTTGTAGATCGATATTTACATATCAATAAAGAGCACACTTTTATATACAAAAGTGTGATGTTCCTTAGTCCCAATGTACAGTAGACTAAATATCCCTTTGTCTTAATAGTCATTAAGACAAAGGAATATAAAGAGGAGAGTTTATTGCCCTTAATCATCAAACAATCTTTTAGACTAAGGGATATCCAGTTCTATGTGTTTTGGGACTAAGGAACATCACACTTTTGTATACAAAAGTGTGATGTTCCTTAGTCCCAATGTACATTAGGCTGAATATCCCTTTCTCTTAATAGTCATTAAGACAAAGGAATATAAAGAGGAGAGTTTATTGCCCTTAATCATCAAACAATCTTTTAGACTAAGGGATATCCAGTTCTATGTGTTTTGGGACTAAGGAACATCACACTTTTGTATACAAAAGTGTGATGTTCCTTAGTCCCAATGTACATTAGGCTGAATATCCCTTTGTCTTAATAGTCATTAAGACAAAGGAATATAAAGAGGAGAGTTTATTGCCCTTAATCATCAAACAATCTTTTAGACTAAGGGATATCCAGTTCTATGTGTTTTGGGACTAAGGAACATCACACTTTTGTATACAAAAGTGTGATGTTCCTTAGTCCTAATGTACATTAGGCTGAATATCCCTTTGTCTTAATAGTCATTAAGACAAAGGAATATAAAGAGGAGAGTTTATTGCCCTTAATCATCAAACAATCTTTTAGACTAAGGGATATCCAGTTCTATGTGTTTTGGGACAAAGGAACATCACACTTTTGTATACAAAAGTGTGATGTTCCTTTGTCCCAATGTACATTAGACTGAATATCCCTTTGTCTTAATAGGCATTAAGACAAAGGAATTTAAATAGGAAAGTTTATTACCCTTAATCTAACAATACATTAGGACTAAGGGATATCTATTTATATGTGCTTTAGGACGAAGGAACATCACACTTTTGTATAAGAAAGTGCTGAAGATTTGAGCATAAGGACTGTGACAGAGCATAAAGAGAAACAGAAGGAGAATTCTTGATGTGACGAGTCTTAAATGTACCGCTACAAACCTGATGACTCTTTGAACACACGTTTCGATATCGATATATATTCTCCTATTATATCGATAGTCACTGTTATCTTATCTACTAATAACATTGTATATAATGGCCGACGAAGATTTTTTGAGTGTTTTAACGATGTATTTTTTTCATTATAAAACATTTATTTACGAAGAATACTGTCTTTTTTTATAATTGGCATCCGATTCCAAGGTTTTTAGCTATCCTGAGTGAATCCCCCACCCTTAAAAACCCCTATTTTCCCAACATTTCCCGTATGTACGTGAGTGGATATTTTATATATTTTTTTAAAAATAAACTATTGATTTTATCGACACGGTACATGGTAAATAGTTGTTAAAATGTAAAAAGGAACAGTTTAAAAAAAACCCGAAGTCAATCGGACAATTATAAATAAGTGGGTGCTCAAGTGCAAATTTACCAACATTTTTTTCACATACAATTTTTTATTAAAACCAACAGCGAAACCGCTATGAAGTGTTATAGACCGCTAAAACTATTAATAGTTTTTACACAATAAAGTAATATAACAATAATTTTAATGTTAATATAACAATAAAGTACATGATAGGATGCGAGGGAGCTATGTGTCACACTAATTGGCAGTCTATTTTAACATGTTACAAAAGAATCAAGAAAAATTATATTTTTGCAGATTGAAAACAGTATAACAATGCTTAATTTTCCTGCTGTCCGTAGATAATAGTACATTACTTGTCGAGTGCGGAAAGTAGAATTTTGCATGCGAGTGTGGAGTTTGCACCCGAGCGATAGCGAGGGTAGTAAAACCACACGAGCAAAATGCCGTTTTCCCACGAGTTGCGTGCCGTACTTTATCTACGATTGTTAGATTTAAATAATAAATACAGAAAAAAATAACCTTGCAGTAAGTAAGTTCGTATCTCTCTCTTGATAATGATGGCATTAATTCTTGAGTTGTATTTTTTGCCGAATTAATTATTTCTGGAGGAGTATTATTCTCCACATTTTTGTCAAAGTCACTTGATTCACTCATTGTTTTTCACTAAAAACTCTATATAAGCAGTTACTTTAGTAAAAGAACAGCAAATTAGTTTTGTTAAATGTAAACAAATGTAACCAAAAAAAAATGTAAACAAAAAATGTTTTGTTAGATGAAAAATTCCTCTTCTTTACCACCCTAGGGCGGTAAAGAAGAGGAATTTTTCAGAACTATGAGACACGCATGCGCAATGAATACAAGTACGTAAAGAATCACTTTCTACGCATCTAAACAGAGATACAAATCGTAGATCAATCGTAGATAGTAGTACATTACGCATACATACATTTTTTTTTTTAATAAACTTCTTGTATGTAAGTTCGTATTTCTCTTTTGATAAAGATGACATTTAATTCATTAGTTGTATTTTGTGCCGAATTAATTATTTCGGGAGGCGTATTATTCACCTCATTTCCGTCATAATGACATAAATCACTCATTGTTTTTCACTAAAAACTCGATATAAACAGTTACTTTTATTAAACAAACAGAAAATTAGTTTTGTTAAATGTAGACAAACTTGCTAGTCGTGCGTTAAAGTGAAGGATTCTTCTTTTTTACCGCACTAGGGCGTAAAAAAAGTGGAATTATGAAACGCACGCATGTGCAATGAATACAATTAAGTAAAGAATCACTTTCTACGCATCTAAACAGAGATACAATGTCTATATTTCGTTTCAATAGTAGATAAACAAAAATACGAAATCGTAATAAGTCTGTTTAAATGACTGGGCAAATCGGTACCATACATTTTTACAACATAGTTTTTGGTTGCTCACATGTAGTCATAGACTATTTAACTGGCTTAAAAGAAGAAAACTTTTCAAAGATTTAGTTTATTTTATATATTGGAAAGAAAAAAAGGAGTTAGAAATAACATCTTTAATTTGAAATGGACAGAGTTAAGAGCAATTCAATGCATACGTTGAATTTAGTTTTGAAGCTTTTAACGTGAAACGAAGAATTCATTCGGGTGTTGTTCAGGAAGGGAGAGAATGAATATGTTTGAATAGAAGCAGGACAATGTTTTTTAGCGTTTAAAATCTAATTCAAAGTTTGAAAGTGTATAAATTTAATAAAGCATGAAGCAAGGAAATAGGGGAAAAGGGGTTTGTTTAGTAGCTGCTCATTTTTGATAGTTTGGGATGGAAACTTTTTTCATGACTTTTTAACCCCATAAAGGTAGGAGGGAGGATTACCATTAAACTTCCTCCTGTCCTGTTTTCAGTGCAGCTATTCTACCTTTCTGCTGTTTTACAAATGGAAAAAAAAGATTGAAATTTTGTTAAAATGTTACCATAAAGAAAATAAAAATATAACAGAAAAAATAACGATAATTACATTTAACGTTTTAAGTTGATTACAAACATAGACCTCACCGCCTTTGTCCTAAACATAATAATTTCCTTTTATAGAGATCTAAGTGGTCCGAATGATAATGTCTAAGATTTTGTTGGGTCTGCGGCTCTTTAAGTAGGCGGCACTTGTAAATGTCCCCTCTCTAACAAGATTGGCAAGGATAAGACAACGGGCAAGTTCCATTTCTAGATGAAATCTTCGAGGGCTGTTACCCGGGAGTGTGTCTGAAAGACTATTACCATAATCCCTTAGGGTTGTCTGGCATTGCAAGAAGATTCCATCCCGATAGGGTGCCCAACCAGAAACTTTGTTCTTTTTCTAAGGCTGAGTGTGGAAACTGATAACCGCATACAAAACTCTTTGCAACTCTAAGCTCACCAAACAACTTGGTGCCACTAAATTACAAGAGTATCTGCAGTTTGCATTAATTCTCTTAAACATATTACACACTTTCATTATATTTATACATACTCTTAGCTAGTACGCTTAATTACTTTATTGTTGTTATTTTATAAAGGTTATTAAAACTGAAATCTACTTTAATAAATATTACTTAATGAATAAAACCTTAATGTTGCATAAGAAACAAATGACACCCAGCGGAATCATACTTAAAAATGGAAAATTAATATCTACTTAAACATCTATAGTAACTTGGGATTCTAGATCTTAGGGCTTCCGAGGAACACTCACATCATAGTGGATGTAGGTTCCGTCGTTTTGCCATATGACATTAATCTCGGGAGCCAACGCACTAAGATAAAAGTAACTAATTTGGCTCAAACATTTTGCTGCATGGTAAAAATAATATTTGATTGCCATACTTAGGTACATATTTATTGATTGCCCTTTTAATTAATTCATTATGATTAGTTGATTAAAACGAAACGTAATAAAGGTTTTAGACATTACTTAGACGGACAAATTCAGATAGGCCTTCACTGCTACAGGCATAATTAATTTTTTTGTACCATTTCCTAATAATAGAAAAAAGGGGCTCAATGGGTAATTAAAATCAGAAACAGGCCTGAGGTGTTTTTTCTTCAAAAATCTAATGGTAAAAAGAGAGGATTTTTGAAAAGCTCTCCTCGCCTTTATAAAACTTCCCTTTATATAGGCTAGAAAACCTCGATTCAAGAGGAAATTTTAAATTTCTTGTGGCTGATGCCAATGATAACAGAAAGGAAACGGATTAATTAAAAGATGGAGCGGAAACAAAAGCCTGAGATGCCTTCTCGTGTAGAAGCACCGATTGTAGATTTTATAGAAAGGTGACTGGAGGGATCGGGAGCCCAGGCAATTAAAGCATTGGTCTGTGAAATTAGGCTTCCTCCCCTTCCATGTACACTAACCCCGCAGGCATTTTGATTTCAACCCCTTTCTTTCCAAACTACATCGCCACTCTGTTTGCAAAACTTCCTCTTGATTTTTGTTAACCTAAAATTTACCCCACGTTGCTTTAAACAACGAACACCAATAGCAGGTGACATTGTAAATGAGGGTTCGTGATTAATATACACAAGTGAATTCGACATTAATATAACTAACACCTTAACAAAGTTCATTAATTTAAGAAGCGCAATTTATAAAAATAGATCACATCGCATTTTAAGAGACAAAAGATCTCAATAATGAAGCATCCAAGCAAACGCCCGATTTACAATATAATATCTTACTTTACTCAAGTTCAATAACAATTTTAATCATTAATGACTATCTATCTACAAGAATATCATTTAATAACTTAAATTTTGATATTGCCTATGTTAACTGCTAAGATACTAGAAATGTTAAGCTAAAGTATAAACTCGTACGCGAGGGGTTCCGCACAAAATACTCATTTAATATAACAAGAAAAAAACAATAATATGACACGTGACGTCAAATCTGTCATAACGAAAAATATTTAAATTAAACATTTAACAATTTTCCCCCCGGAGTGACGAAGGTCACGAATCAGTGTGCCGCAAGTCCAGTCGACATAGGTTGGCGACAGGTCTCTTCAGGGTGCCGGTGTTCATCTTGACCATCGCTGATCGTACTGCTCCATCGCCACCTGGGTACACTTCAACTATCACGCCTTTGGGCCAACTGTTTCGCCTAAACCTGCAGTCGGCGACCACAACTACGTCACCCACAGCGAGTGGTGGTTGTGGCTGAAACCACTTTGTTCTCTTGGCCAGTGTCGGTAGATATTCCTTGAGCCACCTGCTCCAGAGCATATCCGCTAAGCGCTGTGCAATTCGCCATTGCTTTCGCAGCCCAAGATCATCGTCGTTGAATTCACCAGGCGCTGCAGCTCCACTAGATGATCCCAAAAGAAAATGATTAGGGGTAATCGCTTCGCTCTCCCCCGGCTCTACCGGAACATGAGTTAAGGGACGGCTGTTCACCATATGTTCGGCTTCCACCAGTAGAGTTAGAAGCACCTCATCCCTGACGACTCTCTCTTTCAGCGTTGAGCTGAGAGCCACCTTCACACTTCTTACTAATCGCTCCCAGCTCCCTCCCATGTGGGGGGCGGCCGGGGGTATGAATTTCCATTCAAAACCACGTATGCTAGCCTCCTGAAACAGTTGTGTCTGATCCAGAGCCAGAAGCGCTTCCCTGAGTTCTCGCTCGGAGCCTCGAAGGTTCGTCCCGTTATCGGACCACATCTCAAGAGGAGCCCCTCGCCGTCCGATAAACCTTCTTATTGCCATAATGGCGCTGTCTGTAGATAGAGAATGAGCAACCTCAAGATGGACAGCTCTCACGCACAGGCACGTAAAGAGAACGCCGTACCTCTTCTCCCGCCTTCGTCCAACCGCCACCTCATATGGACCGAAGTAATCCACGCCAACATGCGAGAAAGGCTTCTGATGGTGAGCAAGCCGTGCTGCTGGAAGATCCGCCATTTCCGGGACTAAAGGCTTAGCTCGCTTATTCTTGCAGTGTTGACATGAAGACCAAGCACTTCGCACTGCTTGACGCATTCGCAAGATCCAGAACTTCTGTCTCATTTCATTCAATACCATTTCACGACCTACTTGACCAGCGCTGACATGATATTGCATTATTAGGAGACGCGTATACTGGTGTTCAGGGTCAAGAATCACAGGGTTTCTAACGTCCCACTCCACTCCTTCGGCCTTCTGGATACGCCCTTTCATACGTATCACTCCTTCTTCGTCTAAATAAGGAGAAAGAGTGAGCAGGCGACTACCTCTTCCAATCGCTAACCCTGCCTCTAGAGCCTCACGTTCACAGCTAAAGGATTCTCTCTGAACATGTTTCCACCATAGGACTTCCGCCCGCTTTATGTCCGAGGCGGTAACGTTATTGGCGTTTGAAACTCGCTTGAATCTTTCCACGGCTAGAAGGACTTTGGCGGTGGCTCTTACCAATCGTAGCCAGGATGAAAAACGGTTAACGTCGGGCAACACACTGCTCAAGGGGCAGGATATGCATACCAAAACTGGCTTCTTAACTTCTTCCTGTCCGATAAGTTCATTGGCCTGGGAGGACGCTTCTTGAGGCCAGGCTTCTTTGTTTTCTCGCAGATAATTAGGCCCATATCGCCAAAGCCTTTCACGATGATCAGCTTCAGCGTAGCTCTTTGTTGCTAAATCGGCAGGGTTCTGTGCACTAGGCACCCAGCGCCAAGTACCGTTGAGCGTCAGCTCTTCAATTTCTGTGACTCTGTGCGCGACAAAAGGTTTAAATCGTCGCGGATCAGCCCTTAACCAGCACAGCACGGTGCGCGAATCGGACCAGAAGTGTGACGATGTAATTCTGACACTATGACCTTCAACCACAGCCTTGGCCAACCGACTTCCCAGTAGTGCCGCTTGTAGCTCCAGCCTAGGGATGGTAGTAGGTTTTAAGGGGGCTACTCTAGTTTTCGCTATAACCATACTAGTATAGACTTCGCCTCCACACGTACTGCGGAAATATACAACCGCGGCAAAAGCGTCGGCGCTCGCATCGCAGAAGGTGTGTAGCTGAATCTCCTCAGCCTGTAGCACACAGCCATCGTAGCATCGCGGAATTTTAACTTCTTCGATTTTCTTCAGATCTTTTATCCATTTATGCCACTCTGCAAAATCCTTTGCCTGAATCTCGTCATCCCATCCAACTCCAGATCTCCAAATATTTTGCATCAGGATTTTCGGGCGGACGGTAATATAGGCTAGAAACCCTAAAGGGTCATACACTGACATGATAGCCTTTGTCACATCTCTTTTGGTTGGATACTGATTCATCTTCATGACTTCGGAATCGCATCTGTTAAAACGAAGCCTGAACTCGAAGACATCGCTTGTTGGTACCCAATACAAACCAAGCACCCTTCCTTCCGGGAGATCTAGAGGACAACACTGCTCGCCTAATGGTTTCACGCTATCAGTGGCTCCTACATACTCCATCACTTCGCGAGAATTGCTCAGCCAGCCATGCATGAGGAACGACCCTTCTTTGTGTATATCTGTCACTTGCTTGGTTCGCGCGAGTGCCTCCTCTATCGTGTCAACGCTATCCAGGTAATCATCCATGTAGTGTTTATGTCGGGTCGCATCGACTGCCTGAGGATAGGTGTCTTGGAATGGCATAGCATTACGATTGCGTACGTCCTGGGCTGAGAACGGTGAACAGACCGCACCAAACAACATGACTTGCATCACGTAGGTACTAGGTGGCTTGCTACGATCCATGCCTCTCCACAGGAAGAGCTGAGATGGAAGATCCTCCTTACGGATTAAAATCTGAAGATACATCTCGGATATATCAGCGCTGAAAGCAATCTTACCTTGACGGAATTTCCATAGAATGCCGATAATCGGGTTAAAGATGTCTGGCCCTTTTAAAAGACAAGTATTTAAACCCACTCCATTAACCTTTGCTTTCGCATCAAACACCACTCGTACTTTCCCAGGTTTATTAGGGTTGGTTACAGCAAGATGGGGTAGGTACCAGACACGTTTTCCTACGGTCATCATCTTTTGTTCTTCAGGTGTTAGTAAGCGAGCATATCCCTTATTTAAGTAGTCGTCGATCTTCTTAACATACTGCTGGGCAAACTCTGGATCTTCATACATCCTTTTCTCTACAACCCGCAAGCGTTTTAATGCGGCATGCCTATTGTCTGGCAGAGTCACGGCTTCATCTTTCCATAACAGCCCCGTTTCCCAGCGAGTAGATGATACTTTTCGCGTCACTAGATCCATTATCCCTTTAGCTCGCTTGTCGTCCCGACTTTCGAGGCTTTCCGTGATCTTAACACCAAAATCTTCTATACTGAACGAAGACCTAATCAGTCGGTCCAAGCAGTCCCAATCCTCAGACGGTTGAATGAAAAGAACGCGTTGCTTAGCACTTGATAAACTAGTTGAGATGTTACCATGTAGGGACCAACCGAGGCGCGTTCGCGTGGCAACAGGACCGTCCCATGGGCCTTCAATCACCTCGTGGTGGACAAGAAGCTTCCAATTGTCCTGCCCGATCAATATCTCAGGTCTTCCCCCCGCCTCACCAGCTAATTCTAACCCAGCGAATTGCGGCCACTTTAGAAGAGTCTCCTTCTTGCATAATCCGTGAGTAGGGAGAGAGAGATTCGGAAAGGTTCTGATGTTATTTAAATAATATAGGTCTGCACCTGTAGAACAACCTTGAATTTTTAAATCGACAGATAAAGATGAAGTATTACCTGTTGTCTTACCGTTGAGCCACTGCACATCTAAGGAGGATGGTGTCCCTTCACAACCGAGTTCTTCGGCCAGAGCGCTGTCGCATAGTGTTATAGAGGAGCCGCTGTCAAGCAGAGCATAAGTAGTTTTATGCCCCTTTGGACCAGTCACGACCACTGGTACGACGCTTAAGAGTACCTGACCTCCTTCTAGCGCGACGCTGCAAGTTTGGATGGATTTGGCTTCACTGGTACGCCTAGACGGCTCTGGTGTCGCATCGATGGGATTGTGTAGCAGTGGATGGTGTTTCGCTCCACACCCTTCAACGTTACATCGCTGTTTCTTCTTCTTACACTGGGCAGCCTGGTGTAACCTGCCCAAACAAACGAAGCATCGCTTATCCCGAGCAACCCATTCTCTGCGATTAGTAACTTGCAAAGCAAGAAATTGTTTGCAATCAGGTGTCTTGTGCTTGGGAGAATCACAATATTGACAGAGGCCTTTCGTCCTGTCAACTGTAATTTTGACTGTCTGGGTCGCGGGAACATGTTGAGCGTTACTTCCAGTGGCTACGGGATCTGTCACAAGGACACATTTAGAAGTATTTCGCGATGCGTTGGAGCTTCTCTTGTCCTTTTCACACTCCTCACAAATATTTGGTGTAGTTAGAAGTGTAAGCGCACGCGCCTTTTTCTGTAGCCAAGACGAAAATATGTCGAGTTGGTTGTTGGAAGGCATGTCAATGGCAAGCTCAGCCCATTGTATCCGCATCGGTACCGGGAGTTTCTTGATTAGATCATCTATAAGCTGTGGGTTAGTCAGGTGGGCATGCGCGTTGGACTGCTGAAGCATTACAACCAAATTTTGAACGGCAGTTGCCAGGTCCAAAATTGCCTCAATGTTCTCTCCTTTGACACATTGCAGGGCTCGAACGTCGTTAATCAAGCGCTTTACGATATATTCGGTTCGGCCAAATCGCATGCGCAACGTGTCTATTACCTTGTCAAGGCAATTTGGGAACGGCAACAGACCCGCTACCACTTCAAATGCCTTACACTTTAACGCTTTTTGCAACCTAAGCATGTTTTCTTCCTGCGAAAACCCGCACGCATCCGTGCTGCGCTGGAATTGGGAATGAAACGCCGGCCACTTAAGAGGGTCGCCGTTAAAAGTAGGCAAATCTTTTCCCGTACTTTGCCTCGCTATATAGTGGGAAAAAGTCGGCTGATTCATAACCCCGCTCGTATCTATACACGGCTGCTCTAACCCTAACCCCTGTTTTAAACTAGAGCTACCTTTCATTTGCGGTGGATGATCAACCCGGATGAGTTGAGCCAATGGTTTATTCTCATCATCTCTAGGAGGAGCGTCAGCGTGAAGTGGGGAGTTCTTGATCCATTCTTCAACTCTAACCTTCGACGGGAGAGTGACGTGGGAGATATCGCTCGCATTGTCCCCATGTCCCTTCCTTGAAGATATCCGCTTTGAAGAACCAGAACCTGCCCGACTGTCGCTTCTACTCTTTTCCTCGAGTTGAAGAAGCTGGATTTCTTCTTTAATTTTAATCAAACCAACCTTTTTCTTGGCTTCCACCAACTGGTTTTCCAACTCTAGTTGCGCTTTTTTCATTTCAAGTTGAGCTTTCTTCACCTCAACCTCCGCTATTTCTTTTTTGGAATTATACATTATTTCAAGTCGCCGCAGCCTCTCACTTGAACGAGCGGAGTGCATCGACGAAGTCTCTCCTGTGCAAGTGTTATCGACTTTAACTAAGTTCTCTTGGCCAACCTGTCCCTGCACTGCGCCAACCGACGTAGTACCCTGGCCGACCAGAGCATTATCACTAGCCTTCACGCTTCCCTGCACCTTAGCTTCATTGTCACGCAATCTCATCGCTCTCGTCTGAACTGAAGACATGCTGTTCGCTTAACCCAAAGGACCACAATGTTAACTGCTAAGATACTAGAAATGTTAAGCTAAAGTATAACCTCGTACGCGAGGGGTTCCGCACAAAATACTCATTTAATATAACAAGAAAAAAACAATAATATGACACGTGACGTCAAATCTGTCATAACGAAAAATATTTAAATTAAACATTTAACAGCCTATGACTTAAGATAAATGTTATTAAAAAATACGTATGGTGTACGTGCGGGACACCCGGTAGGAACGAAGTTCCTTAGGGTGCTCTCACACTGGATCCGACTACATGCGAATTTTGGTCGTGCGTAGTCGTACGTAGTCGGACGAACTATCCCAACCTTAGCAATGTTATCAAAGCTCTCACACTGCATCCGACCTACTCGTCCGACTACGTGCGTATACCTCCGACCTGCGGCTCGATCCCAGCTGGCTCGGATTTTCGTCCGACTACATGCGACAAAAACTACATACCCTACAGTTTTTAATAGTCTTTCGGTTGTTTTACAAAGTTTTTCATACCTTTTTACACAGTTTTTTATACACAGTTTTTTATAGTTTTTATTTACTTTTTTTATACAGTTTTTTACATAGTTTTTTTTTAAGTTTTTTTTTAAAGTTTTTTTTTTTATCAGTTAGTTAAGTTTAGTCAGCTCTGGTTTGATACTTTCCATAATGTACATAAACGTGTCCAAACTCAATCGGAAGTAATCAAAAAATTTCTCCGGATCTTCTTTTAAATTGTTCATTAAATGGTGAAATTCACCATGCTCTTCTCTTTTCAAAAATATTTGATTAACCTATTCCGTTCTTCTTTTTAAACGTCTATTTCTTCTTCTTAACACTAAACTATTACATTCTACTAGGTAAAACAACCCATTCATATTGTCAAAATGTTCGTATACGGAAAAAAAGAAAATATAAAGTAAAAAGGCAACCGCACTCGACAACATCTCCAACAAGTCTGAATGTAGAGGGTAGAGCGAAGTCGTGCGTAGTCGGGTCCAGTGTGAGAGCTCCAAGTCGTACTACCAAGTCGTGCGTAGTCGTTCGTAGTCGGAAGTCGCATGTAGTCGGATCCAGTGTGAGAGCTCCAAGTCGTACTACCAAGTCGTGCGTAGTCGTTCGTAGTCGGAAGTCGCATGTAGTCGGATCCAGTGTGAGAGCACCCTTACGCTTTTCATTAACCCTAGAATGACACACTGTCCTACAGACCCCATAAAAACTAATTGATTTTTTTATTTATTTTATTTGAATTTCTCTAAACCTAGACTCCCTTCTAATTTTCTTTAGGACCTTTCTGTGTTGATACTGATAACAATACCTATGTTATTATTTTTAGGTATTTTTTTCAGTATTCATTAGAATTTGAGTTGGGGTCCCATGAATCTCTGTGTTCCATTCTCGTAATTGTTTTATATACCACTGTTAATTGTCTTATTTGTTTATTGTATTGGAAAACTTATTTCATATTTTTTGTTTGACTGCTGAAATGTTTAGGACAGTCAAAAGTTCCAAGATAAAACCTTTATTACTATTAGTAGACATATAAAACTTCTGTCAAGTTGAAAGTTTAGTGGATCTAAGTAAAGATTTAAGGCAGAAAATGCATATCTTTGACAGAATATGTAAGATAAGCTATAATTTGTTTTATAATGTTTCTATTTTCTGTAAAACAACTCAATATATATATATATATATATATATATATATATATATATATATATATATATATATATATATATATATATATATATATATAATCAACCCAATCTAATGAAAACCAAATTTTATATAATTGTTTTTTAAAAGTACAAATTTTCTTAAAACAAATGGATGAAAATATGTATGAATACTACTTAATTTTAAAATCCTTATTTGTTTAGGTCAAAATTAAATGGTATAGTTAGAATGGCAAATTATGTTTGAAAATATACATAAATAATTAAAAAAGGTAAATGGTTATTAATTAATTTAACCCATTAATTAATTGGGGTCTCACTGACCCCTTTGTGGAGTTTACGTAAAAAAAATAAGTGTGTCGTTCTAGGGTATTAAATATAAATGATAAAATCATACTGCTAAGTTTTACGATAGTAACTACTACTATACATGGCTAATATATGGCGGGTTAGAAAAGAGACAAAATTAAAAGTAACTAACTATTTGTACTTAGCAGAGTTGAGACAAAATTAAAAGAAAAGCACTTATTTAACATTGAAGCGAGGGTCTTAAATAAATAATGTATTGTATAATGAGAAAAATGATAATCATGATGAGTTTATAGTGAGAGCAGTTGCTTGTAGTTGCGGAACACGCCGGTTCCCTCAGACTCCGCCAGCATTATGTATTGCTCCATTTAAAATATTATAAAATATATCTCTTTAATATACGCAAAAACTTCTGCTTATATCAGGTTGAAATTTTACATGCCTGTTTCAATTGTACTTTAGACGTTGTGCATGAATTTTTATTAAAATAGTTACGTTAGAATGTAAGATATCGGTAAAAACGTTGTTTTCTTTATTTTAAACGTTTAGGTCCGCTTTAATAAATTTAGCGATCTTTATCTCTTCATAGCAGTGTCGATGTTCGTTTTACTAAAAAACTGTTTTTATAAAAGTTGTTTGTCTCATTAAATAGATGAAGTTAGAATTTTTTCTTGTCCTAAAATTCCAATCTTACATTTTAAGTTTGCGCGAGCGTTGGGCGTGAACGCTGACCGTGATACGCGATAGCGTTGTCCAACGAACTCAGCCTGGGCATTGGTAAAATGAACATGTGTACCAAATTTCAACTAACTCATAGTTTACTCAAGTTATCGTCATCGGTAGATTTCGTGACGCTTGGTTTTGTGACGGTGATTTTGTGACTGTCTTTTTTTTCGGAATCACTTCCGGGCTCCAAAACGTGCCATAAGCAACTTCGTTCCAAAAATAAATGAATTATCGTAGGGTGAAGGCTAGTATAAAATGTTGAAAAAATAATTAATAAATAAATTCTAAAATACTTTTTATTCTCTAGAAACTTGATCGATGGCAGTCATTGAATAGTATGTGTGGTAATAATTAGCCTATATCTCCAGATGGGAGAAAAAGTAAACTTTTCTCTTTAGTTTACAGGGAGGAAAGTTACTCATTGGTCTCCGTCAGGTTGAACAGGGTTTAATGGAAAATCATGAATTCTCATGATTCCCTCCAGTGTTGCCCTAGATAGAGCACAAGGCACAAGTAAGTAAGGTTGCTGGTAAATACACAATTCCATTTATTAACTTCTGTTTAATTTCTAAAGCTATAATTTCATCTTCGAACATGTCATGTAACCTCCATAACGGTTGTCATGATGATATCAGTAAAACAAACAAACAAGTTAAAAGTGAAATCATAATTTCTAAATGTAGATAAACTAAAACGTATTATGTACGAGTATATACATCAGTTGTTGTCAATACTATTTAGTACACGACTCAGCTACCAGCTGATTCTCCCATTAAATTTCAGTAATGAAATTCAAAAAATTACTATCTATAATTTAATTTTAACGTAATAAAATTATTAAGAGAATTATTTATTTTATATCTAACTTTTGCTTCCGATCTTACCGAAGGTAACGAAAGCTATTTGATCGTTCTGATGAACGAAAAAAAATTATATTTCCGATTTCAAAATTCCAAGACAGAAATCCGTTTCAGACACCAGGGAACATTTTTGGTCCCGTCTCTGTCTGTCGGTCTTTCGCTCAAATTTTGCGAACCACCATATCTTAAAAACTACTTGTCCGATTTTAATGAAATTTAGTTAGTAGCCCATTGTTGGATCCAGTTTCAACTTTCTGCGCTTATTTTTTTATCTTCCACATGCTCAATTCATTTATTTACAGCTCTATTTTTAAAAGTAATCATCTGATTTTTATGAATTTTGTATGGTTTGTCGAAAGTAGTCTGCAGATAGCACCCGCCTAATTTCAACTGTCTTCATGACAAACTTAACTAGAAATATAAATTTCACACCTCTACCCACAGTAGTTCATAAGATATATTATGAGCCTAATGTTTTGATTTTGTCACTCACTGACTCACTCACTCATCATAATTCTAAGGCACTTCTAACAATCCTAGGAACTTGAAATATTGTATATAGGTAGGTTTATTGTACAAATAAAGGAAAAATTAAAAAAATCCGAAAAAACTGGCTCTTTGTCCCTTTCAAGGCTAATAGAAAAACCGCGTATACAAAATATTGAAAAATTTAAAAAATTGTAAACAGCGCCACTAGAGCTACTTAGTAGAAAACTTTAAAACGAAAAAGTGATCTTGAGAACGTTCGTTGAGGTTGAATCTTAGAATAATACTATATATAGAATCGGAATCCTAAGCAATTACTGATAAGAGACTGAAGCCAACTTTTGCCGAGAGGTTGTGTCCTTAAGACCAGGCTGCCAACATAACAACACTCATTTTTTTCATTATACTGGAGAAGGTTGGACATAATTTTGTAACTATTCAAAGCCCGCTCACAAACAATCAAGAAGACAAACCCTGCCATTGGTTATTGTTTACGTTTCACACTGACGTCATTTTTTTCACCTCGCACGGCATGATATAATACACATTATTTTTAGCATATTTCAAGATAAAACACAATAAAAATATTCCAATATACGAAATTAACTATCAATAATTAAAATTTACTAAAAATTAAATTAAAAAACCGAAGGCAAATAATTTTAGAGTTATGACGTCACAAATTTCAAAAATGAATTTTAAGAACGCGGATTAAGGGACACAACCACAGTTGGCTTCAATGTTATCAGTGATCCTCCTTCTATATATTGTATTATTCTAAGGGTTGAATTGACAGTACTGATTGACAGTTATCTTAAAGTGTAAACATAATTACTCCAGACAATTTTATTTAGTTCAATTTGAACACCCAACGACGAAGAAGTTACACGAATATTAACAAGAAAAAAAGACCCAAGAACAATCAAATAAGGACAATGAAAGAAATACGAAAATTTGTTAGGGATAATGAAAAATTACTTACAAAAAGAAGTTGTCGCGAAAGCGATTTTTTTGGTTTATTTTATATTTTTTTGTTTGAGTTTAAAAAGCATTGGGCGTTGCCATGGAAGCAGATGAAAAACTAGGTTCAAGTTTTTTGATATTTTTTTTTATTATTGTGATTGTGATTGTCAATTTCGTATAAATACGAAAAAGGTGAAGAATATAAACCCTTTCTTAGTAAGTTAACTTTGTGTATTTTTCATCATCTTAACTACGTCACGACACAATTGGTAGCAGACGATTGAACAATGTCCACGGGAGGAGCGTTAAGGCAAGCTATGGGACCTGCAAAGGCGCATCTGACTAAGATAACCAAGCTAGCAGAGGACTTCATGGAGAAGAAAGAAAAAACTGTGGATGATGGTATGTCTCTTTTATCTAGACTAAAAACTGTTACAGATCGGGTTGAACTTCTAAAATCTAAACTTTTAGACCTGTCTGAGGTGGATCCGGACGAGGCTACGAAGCTAGAGGAGAAAGCCGAAGAGTACGAAACTTTACTACTGGACGCGGCAGACGTCTCAGCGAGACTCCAAGTTTTCATCTCTCTAAACTCTAAAAAACTACCTCTGCTTCCTTTAACTGCTAGTAGTGATACGATCACTGCTGAGGGTCCTTCTCAGTGCAAACCCAATCCCATTGCGAAGTTACCAAAATTAACTCTTCCAATTTTTAGCGGGTCTATCCTAGACTGGGAGTCATTCTGGGGCTCGTTTGAAGTCGCAGTTCATGGTCAAAATTTTGAAAACATAACCAAACTAACGTACTTATTGAGTTTATTAAAAGGGGAAGCCAAACGATGTGTTGAAGGTTATAAAATCTGCCCCGAGAACTATGATACGGTTGTAGACGTCCTTAAAGATAGGTATGGGGATAATTCCGTGAATATACACGCGCATTATAGTGCTCTAAGAAATATACCTAAAGCTGATAGTAATACTATCTCTTTACGGCAAACTATTGATAAAATAGAATTACATTTACGAACTCTAACCACGTTAGGTGAAAATACTGACGGGAATCTTTTTGTTTCATTAATTTATAGTAAATTGCCCTCAGATATTTTAATAAAAATTAATGAAATGGGAATTTCAACCACGAAAGACCTTAGGAAATCTCTTTTAGGACTTGTTAAGGCGAGGGAAAAGGCAGATTATTTTACAAAAAATGAGTGTGAAATAAATAGTGGAAATAGCGACCTTTTTAATGTGACAAATAAAAATTATGACAGTGACGTGACCAAACAATATCACTTGACAACCGAAACCCTTGCGGCACCAGAATCAAATGAAAAAATTAAAAATAAATCTAAATGTCAAACTAATCAAAATATTTCAGCTGGTTTTAAAAAATGTTTATATTGTCAATCGGACCACTGGAGTGATGAATGTCAAAATTATATAACACTAAATGAAAGAAAAGAAAGAATTAAAGGGCGATGTTTTATTTGTTTACAAAAACATTCAATAAAAAATTGTAAAAACTTTAAGCCGTGTGCCCACTGTCAGATGAAACACAATCATCACAGAAGCTTGTGCCCAACTAAATTTCCCGAAGTTCATGTTCAAGTAACTGAGGTCAGGAAAAGTAACAACGAAACTGATGTCTCGCTCTTATCGGGAGGAGAATCTGTTGTAATGCAAACAGCAACTGCATGCGTCAAAGGGCCGAAGGGGAGTTTTTCTACTCGAATATTGTTAGACGGGGGTGCCCAACGAACTTATATAAACCAGGCACTTGCACAAAAATTAGGAGCACCGGCATTAGAAACTCAATATCTTTCCGTATTTACTTTTGGAAATTCCACTGCCAATAACATCAAAAGCACTCTAACAAAATTAAAAATTTGTTTAAACAATAATAAAACATTAGATATCTACGCTAATGTTGTTCCGGTTTTAACCGGCAACTTTAAAACCAATACTTTCGACCCAACAGAGATTGATACTAAGTTCGCTAATTATAAAATAGCCGACAAAAACCCTGATATGCCAATAGACATTATACTTGGCAATGACTATTACTGGGATATAGTAACAGGAGAAAAAGTCGAGATTAAGTCCGGTTTATACTTATTTAATTCAAAATTAGGATGGATCTTAGCAGGAAGGCATCCTTTTACAATTCCATCGCCAAATAGTGTAGCTAGTTGCGCAATACTTAATAATGAGCTTTTACCATCAATGCGTTTGAAAGATCCTATCGCTCTTGAAAACAGAGGAATAACGGACCCACCATTTAGAGAGGTGGAAGATAAGGCTGTAGAGAATCATTATAGAACTACTCAAATTATCACTCTAATCTCACAAGGCTTAAATAAGATAATTCCAGAAGATGAGCGGGTGTCTAAAACTAAGCTGGATGTCTTAGGACTTGTATGGGATACAAAAAATGACTGTTTAGGCTTTAAAAATAATATAAAAACAGTATCTTCTACAGTGAGTAAAAGATCAGTTTTAAAACTTCTCGCCTCCATATTTGATCCTTTAGGTCTAATGTTACCTGTTCTTTTGAAGGCAAAACTATTTTTGAGAGAACTTTGGGCCACTCAAAAGAACTGGGACGAAACTGTTTCAGATACTTCTTTATGGGAAAATAAAGTAAGTCAACTCGAAAGGATTCATACTTTAAATTTTATTAGACTTTCTACTCTCAAGGATGCAGATTATGAGATACATAGCTTTTGTGATGCTGCAGCTGAAGCATACGCATGTTGTATATATATTTTATCTAGATCGTCCTCAGGCTTCATTAGTAGTAATCTGATGTATGCAAAAAATAGATTAGCTCCTTTAGACAAGAATAAAATTAGTATACCTAGGATGGAATTATTAGCTGTAACGATAGGAGTTAGAACTTTAAAATTAGTTTTATTAAATATTGACTTGACTGTTAAGCATATTAGTGTATGGACAGATTCGAAATGCACTCTACACTGGATTAATTCAGAGAAAGTTAAACCAATTTTCATAAGAAACGGACTCAAAGAAATAAAATCAAAATCGAATTACGTTTTCCGGTATACACCATCGGAGCAAAATCCGGCCGATTTAGCTACTAAACCGATACTTAATGTCAATAATATACTAGCCTCCACTCTTTGGTGGCATGGACCTGAATTTTTACTCCAACCTGTTGAACAGTGGCCAAAATTTGATTTGAGAAAAGACGACTTAGTTTTTCACGATACAGAACATTTTTCTGAGGCTCCGACATTAGCAACAGTTGAAAAAACTCAAAATAATGTAGTAGCTCCATTTGGTATTAACTTTGAACGTTATTCTGATTATAAACTATTAATAAAAGTTACATCTTTATGTATAAGAGCAGTTGGTAAATTTAAGCGCATTAAGTTCGACCAATGGTTGATTCCTAAAGACTATAAAAGAGCCAAAACAATGTGGGAACTTAAAGTACAGTCTTATTACATAGATTTAAACGCTAACAACTTAATAACACAACTTAATTTATTTTATGATAATGAGGGAATTATTAGATGTGGTGGTAGATTAACTAATATAAACTTCGGTTTTGAAGCAGTAAATTCGGTCATTGAAAAAACTTGTTTCAAAATTATGTGGAAATTCATCCCAGAACTTTCCCCCTGGATGGGTAAGTTTTATGAGCGGTTGATGTCCAATGTAAAAAACTGCCTGAGAAGGACCGTTGGTTGTGTGAAGCTCACTATTAGTGAGTTGGAAACCGTTCTTACAGAGGTAGAGAATAGCGTGAATTCGCGTCCACTTACATATATTAACGACAGTGACTCCGAACGGCCGCTGACCCCAGCTCATTTTTTGATTCCACATCTAGAGGAACCAGAGGTTGATATAGAAGACTTAGGATTACCAACTTTATGTCAAGCAGACGTGCGAAATCTCTGGCTTCGCCACCAAAGCCTACTTGATAACTTTTGGAAAGTTTGGTCCGATATCTATGTACCCAGTTTACGAGAAAGGTACCAGTATAAAATAAACCAAGGGCGCATTCGTGCCGGAGATCCGCAACTTGGTGATGTTGTCCAAGTTAGAGGTGATAACCCACGAAGTCGGTGGAAGCTAAGTAAAATTATTAAATTGTTTCAAGGCCGGGATGGGGCCGTGCGGACGGCCACGATTAAACTTATTGAAGGAAAATTGCTTACAAGATCTATTGGACATTTGTACCCACTTGAGTTACAAACAACTGTTGACGAGAAGGACACAACTCAACCTGGGCAACCACTTCAATCGATACAACGACCAAGAAGACAAGCAGCGGCTGATGCAAGAGACAAAATTAAAAAAAGGCTGACCAAGTCGCAGCATTTCCGATTTTGGATTATTACCCAGCTTAATGTTTAACGCTTCCCTGGGAATGTCGCGAAAGCGATTTTTTTGGTTTATTTTATATTTTTTTGTTTGAGTTTAAAAAGCATTGGGCGTTGCCATGGAAGCAGATGAAAAACTAGGTTCAAGTTTTTTGATATTTTTTTTTATTATTGTGATTGTGATTGTCAATTTCGTATAAATACGAAAAAGGTGAAGAATATAAACCCTTTCTTAGTAAGTTAACTTTGTGTATTTTTCATCATCTTAACTACGTCACGACAGAAGTGAAATCCTAACAAGAACACTAGTGTAAACATATAAGCCAAGTCTCGCGTAAAAGGTTGTGAGATCATAGGTCTAGCCTCAGAGCAAAGAAGGGGTAGAGGGAACAATACTATAGAATCTGGGTCTCAAAAAGTGGTTTATTATGCTACACCCTTAGAATAATACAATACATAGAAGGAGGATCACTGATAACATTGAAGCCAACTTTGGTTGTGTTCCTTAATCCGCGTTCTAAAAATTCATTTTTGAAATTTGTGACGTCATAACTCTAAAATTATTTGCCTTCGGTTTTTTAATTTAATTTTTAGTAAATTTTAATTATTGATTGTTATTTTCGTTTATTGTAATATTTTTATTGTGTTTTATCTTATTTTTAGCTTGAAATATGCTGAAAACAATGTTTATTATTACATGCCATGTTTATTATTGTGCATTATTAATGTTTATTGCTCATGCCGTGCGAGGTGAAAAAATGACGTCAGAGTGAAACGTAAACAATAACCAATGACAGGGTTTGTCTTTGTAGAATAATAGTCTTTGTAGACAGCTTGTCAGATTGTGTTATAATATAATGTTTTATAGTTGCTTACTTTCTGGTATCTTATAGTCTTCTTGATTGTTTGTGAGCGGGCTTTGAATAGTTACAAAAGTATGTCCAACCTTCTCCAGTATAATGAAAAAAATGAGTGTTGTTATGTTGGCAGCCTGGTCTTACGGACATAACCTATCGGCAAAAGTTGGCTTCAGTCTCTTATCAGTAATTGCTTAGGATTCCGATTCTATGCTCCTTCTATATATAGTATTATTCTAAGGCTACACCCCTATAGTAAACTTCCCAAGCAGTTTGGTGAAACAGTATCGATATCTCGATAAAAACTCTAAATTGATCTGATATCAGCTGATAAGAATAAGTGATATTTTCTTACGACATTATTTAATATTTGATTTTTAATACAGATTTCTTTATTAAAGTACATATTATAAATATGTACTTTAATGTTTGTTGTTAACCTTATTAATTATCTAAAGGCAGTAACGTCGTTAATAAGCGAGTAACACAGTGGCGTAGCTAGAGCCCGCAAGAACTATTTGGGGGCCCCTCGCCAAAGACAATTGATGAGATAAAAAAGGATTTGCGTTTAGAACTGAATGGGGCCCCCCTGACAATGGACAATGGTATAGAAGTATGATTACAAGGCAGTGAGATTTTATTATGAGGCCCCTCATCGACATTGGTACATTGGATTTGGGGGCCCCCGGTGGGTTTGTTGACAAGCGCCTGTGAGGACGGAAAGACAAGGAATAGACCAATAAGACAAGGACCAGTGACCACGTGATCACTTTAGTTCGGATTGAGCTCGCTTGGGAGGTTTAGTATAGGGGTGTAGCGTAATGAACCACTATTCAAATCGCATTGCTCCCGCTACCCCTTCCTTGCTCTGAGTCTCAAGTCTCTCACTGTCCGAGTAAGTTCTGCTAGGTATAATTTATCCAGTGCAAGTACATGATAATTGTCTGTCCCTCTCTCTATTCTCTTTCCCAAATCACTCACGTTTAAATTTAAAACATTTTCTGACTTGGCAAATACACGACCCAAAGAGGCTAAAATTAAATGCAAATGCGCGAGACTTGGCTTATTTTTTTACACTAGTGTTTTTGTTGGGATTAATATGTCTATATACTATAAAGCCGCATGGCTAACTGACTCACTGACTGACATTAATGTTTACCCATTTCCAGAAGAGCTAGAGACTTGCTGTTTGCACCAAAATTGTGAACCTGAATAAGGATAAAAGGTTCACTTTTCCCCCTCCTTCCCCCCTTAAAAAATAAAAATGGCCGACTTGATTTTTAAGCTGTTTTGGGGGCTTATTGCGGTAAGTCGTATTGGAAAACGGATAGCACTAGCGGTAACTGATTTTAAAAGATCTACAACTTTGGCCTGTGACTTTTTGTCGTATCATCATCGGTTGTACTTTAGATGGTGATAAATATGGTATTTTTTTGTTTAATTTTTTTCCATTTTTGTCTTTGAATGGTCATAGTTTCTATAATTGTTGACCGATTTCATTTCTGATTAAGGCACTTGAATCTCGCACTAATGCCCTTTAAATTGGGTACATTTTATTACATGAGTTCATCCTATTTGCTGAGAACATGAGAGTAAACATTTTTCGTGTGCCGTGTCATGTGACCACTTTTTTTGGTTTTAGGTTTCTGTACAAAGTACAAATAGAAACCTTATACAACGGCTCTGTCTGTCTGTCTCTCCGTTGCTTGTTTCAATTCATAAATTACTATAGCTAGGAACATGAAATTCGGCACACAGGTGCATCTCGGCATTTTAGACAACTGGACACATTTTTGATTTTTCACACTTAATATTTCCAAGATGGCGGGCGTTTAAAAAAAAGTTTTTAGTCACCATGACATGTTATAAATTAATAGAATTTATAAATATAAATATCATTAAATTAATAGAATTTACTGATATTTATACATATTTTAAGTCTATATATATTTTACACAGTGCCATCCATCTTCAAAAATATTGCTTTATAAAAATTGTCCAATCTTTTCAATTTTTGGATGAATGCATTCTTCACACAATTTGGACTTTAAATGTATATGTATCATATACATTTTATTTTTGAATTTAATTTCTCCATCATAAACACACTTTACTATAGACAAAAATTCGGACTTGTCAAATAATATTTCCAATAATTTTTTTTTTAAATATTAATATTTTTTATTTAATTACCATTGGCTTAATATATTATATGTGATGTGCAAACGTTTAAGTAATATATTTTGTTAATTACAAAAATTTGGAATAAAATCAGAAATTTTGGTTATTTTTGCCTACTAAATTTCAAAAGTAAATGGCAAAAGAGATGGTGAAACCGTCTTACAAATAAATTGTGGGAATCATCTGAATTCGTAAGTTAAGATTTGTCAGAATTTTGTGTGAACACTGGGCAGCAGAGGACATCTAAACTAGCGAATACAATTATATTGAGAGAATCATAAGTTTTCTTTACCCGTATGTATCGTAATGTAATTAAACTGTGGTAGACCATGTAAGTTGAATACTAAATTCATCTGGGGCTCATTTTAACCCTTTCTTTACATCCAATTATAATGATTTTGCCGACTTGAAAGTTCTTCATTCATTCTTCGAGATAAGAATATTAAAATTCCAAAAATGAGAACTGTTATTAATACAGGGAGGAAGTAAAGCAAACTCAAGATATTGGTTGAAGTAAGGGGTCGGTTATTTGACTTGGACTTGGCTGAAGGGTGAAATGGATCAAGGGTGAATTCATCTGAAAATAATTTGTTTTGGAGCGTCTCCACTTCGCCCAACTGGTAGCCAATTATAAGTTTGGCTCCCACCAGTTTTTGATATAATTGTTTTCGCCGATTGCACGTTTCGGAATTGGAATCACCTTATTAGCGCCTTCTTTCAGGACGATTTTCTAAGCTATTAGGGGTGACCGAAGACTAAAATTTAATGTGATATTATTTTATAATTCATCTGCTTATTATTTATTAAAAAATATTTCATGGCTTATTAAATTTAAATACATAAACCTCAACAGGTAGATTTTCTCCATGCTATTTGCTTTAACAGCTGAATATATTTTAAATTAATTAAAAAAATTTACTAATAGCTTTTACTAAGTACTCAATTTATAAACACCATATGAAATATATTTTGTATTAATATTT
Organism: Gerris lacustris; assembly: GCA_951217055.1. Lineage (NCBI taxonomy): Eukaryota > Metazoa > Arthropoda > Insecta > Hemiptera > Gerridae > Gerris > Gerris lacustris. Next base: position 58,613,564 of record OX578276.1, on the reverse strand, counting down.
ATGAGTATGGACGTCGTTTCTTTCTGCTCCTTTGCACATTAATTGATTAGATATTAGTGTCAAGGGTGAAACTATTATAATTTATGGTATTATAAGGGTAAAACTATTAAAATTATAATGTTCACAGAAAATAAATGGTAATTTTCAAGTAATGATCTTTTTTTCTTTATTTAAATTAAGAAGAATTGCCTTCATTGTAGAGATTTTAAACCTTAATAATAAAGTTCGCGCTTATAAATTAATTATAATGCAAAACCTACCTTATTAGGTATATCTAATTCCATTTAAAAAAAAAAAAATAATAATAAAATAAAAATGCTATAATGCATGCAATCATTTAGCATTTAGGTTATCAGTGGGGAAATAAAAGTGAAATATTATCTCATTTCTAAGAAAAATAAATAAATATTAGATAGAAGGCATGGAAAAAAATCACGAAAATAAGGTTATTCAAAATAAAGTCAAAATAAGGTTAAAGCAATAGATATTAAATTGTATATGTATATTTATTATAGTTATATTTCTTTCCCTTTATATTAATTGTTTCAAAGCATTATCGCAATTTTTTTGCGAGGTCAGCAATAGTAAAAAAAAAAGAAAAAAATTAATTCTTATATAATATACGGGATAACGATAAAAATGTTAATGCATCAGAAAAACAATACAACGGAAATACAGGTTTTAGACCCATTCGAATCTGTGCTGAAAGCCTTTAAAAAATCGCATGACGAAAGGGATTTAATCGATTAGGTTCCTATTATTCGCGTGTCCTTTATGTAGCACTAATGGCAAATTAGCGGCCCATACTGTTGACATCTCGGCTCACGTGACGAGAACTGATAATTCATTTGAATAGGTCTACTAATTTATTATAATAAGTGTGAAATGAATGAGGTGAAAGGTGATTTCTAAACAATATCTAAGGGAAAGTAGTGAATATATCAAATATTTTATTAAAAAAACAACCCTCTGGTAGATTAGAAATGTACAGAAATGATATTTTTGCGATCAAAAAGAAAATTATTGTTTTTAGTTTAACTTTGTAGATAATATTATAAAATAGAAGGTTAATATCTACTTGTTATTAAGATATACCATATAAATTAAATTATTAGAAACTAAACAAAAAAAAACTCCCCCAAACAACTTTCTCTTAGGCCCAATGCTCACAGAAAAGGCGTGAGGCGGAGGCGAGGCGCAGGCGAGGTGCAGGCGCGGCGTGAAAGAGGCGAGTTAAACTGTCCAATGCACACAGAACAGGCGAGGCGGAGGCGCGGAGGAGGAACGTTCAACGAATTGAGAGAGCTGGAAATGTATCCAAACACTAAAAATACGACACAGTAAAAAACTAACTATGTAGTAAAACTGAATTATGTAGAAACGATGCTGGTGGCACACAGGAGGCTTGCTTCTTCAAAATGAGTGAAGAGGCGCCGCTTGCTCGCCTCCTCCACGCGAGCAAGCGGCGCTCACCGCGCCTCCGCCTCTCACCTCTTCTGTGGGCATTGGGCCATATGTTTACATGGAGGAGGCGTGCACCACGTAGCGCCAGCACCTCGCCGCTTTGAGTTTTCATGGTTACATTTAATTATTATTGAATATTTAATAACAATTTACCATGTAAATAACTCCTCCTCGGCGGGGAATCGATCCCACTCTCTCACGGGCTACGTTTCAAGCTATTTAAAACCGCTTATATGCGTATTAAAAATGGACATTTTTTAATCAAACCGTTTAAGAGATTTTTTTTTCTCGTTTCATAGTTTTTGGGGGCTAATATTATTAATTTCACGACTTCACCATTTTGTCGAGGTATTTTTTTTTTTAACATGTTATACCAAATTTCATAGAAATCAACCCTGTAGTTTAGGCTACACTCGTCTGCACAGACGGCAGACGACTTACAACATACAGACATTTTTAATAAGAAACTATTTTGAATCCAGAAGACCTCTAGACCGATTTTAGGTAGACTTCTTGAGGGTAAGGTCTCTTGATTTCCAAGCAGAGTTTAATTAACAGGCGGAAGTCGGTACAAAAAAAAAATATATTCTGTAAATAGTTACAATAATCAGTTCTAATAACATGATCCCTCAATTATGTATTACATTATTTAATTTTATTACGTAATTTGACTTAGTATATTAATGATATGACTTAATTAAAGAAAAATGTAACCAATGAATTAGCTGATGAAAACATGTTAACACATTTTTGAAGATGAGATCGTTTTAATGATGTTATTTAATGCCTGTGTTGTTGTCAGGTCAGCAGGAACCATTAGAGGTTATAGATCATAAAAGAGCGCGTCAGCCCTGCCTAGAGTAAGTCGTATTTTAATTTCGGTTGTTTGACTCACACCAGCCAGATGACACGTTATCAAGCCTGTGGAGTTATCATGCCTGCACATGCGACGTAGGGACCTAATTAAACAAGGTGTTCTTGCCATATGGCAGCCAGCTATTACCGTAAATTTTCACCAGTAAAGGGGACCAAAAAAGGGTCCTATGCCTCTTTTGCAAGTCCAAAAGAGGGAGAACTCATCAACGTTTATAACGCGTTCGGATTTTCACCGCATTGTGTCCGCAGTGTTGCTGAAAATGCGGTGGCACTGTAATTAATTGATACTTCCACAGGACATGAGGCGGAGCCCTGATTACATTTAATATCTTTGTGCAAACACGGAGAATTAGAGATTTCTCGGTGAAAATGGTCGAAATATGGTAATACCGGTCGTCCTTTATTCGCCGCAATCGTAAGGAAACCCATTAATCTAGGACGGAATGGATGGGAAATCTATCTCTTTTGTATAATAAAAGGCAACTAGGGTCGCTCAATGAGTGCATTAGTAGTGTCACTCTTTCACTCTTAAAACTCAGGAAGAATAGTTTGCATTAGTTGGGTGATTTTTATTATTATTTTTCTTCTTTTGTACCCATTTTCGTGTGCCCTTTCATTAATAAAAATCCTCACTAATTATAAATTTCCTAATTATAAACTTCCGCTCTCTCGAACACTATCATTGCATTAATTTAAGCAGGAAAATTGATTACACATAAACAAAGTATGTTAACATTTAATATGACTAAAAATTGTTAATAATACATAAATTAACTACAAAGTAAGTAAAAAAAAAGTTTATTGATTAGTTCGGTACAAAGATTACAGTGGAAGAAGAAGTGCATTAAGAGTAGAAAAGCGTAATGTATAAATTGGTCCGATAAATCGATCAAAACTTTCTCATGAAGATAATAGCTACGTTTATATGGTACACTGAAAACGATTTTAATAGATTACTGTTTTCAACTGATGTCTGTTTATATGGCCAGATTGAGTTGGTGACCAAATATTTGGATAGAGTTCTGAAAACTGCTAATTTTACAAGTAATAATTACGATGTGTCCGGTTACCCTGGAGAGAATCATAAAACTGCGCATGCCCTTATACGATCTCAATACATTGAGGGGTGGGTTAAAAAGATGAAAAAATGCAGTATACACCAGACGTTTGGTGTATCGACCTTGAGATGAACTAGATTAAATACGCTGCGTTTACATGCTAAAATACCATATTCAGATCGTTTTCAATACACCATGAAAATGTTACTATTGATACTGAATTTAAATCCCATAATAACTCATTTAATTAATATATTTTTATACATATTTAAAACCAGTACTTGTGGTTGTTTTTGCATTTCAATAAAGTAGTCAAATTTATTTTCATCAATATCTCAGGAACTATATTTTTCTTTGGATAAATACTAATATGGTTAGATTCGTATTTAAGTGGACAACATATTAGAATTTTTTTAATCAAAATTATCAAAACCCTTTTAATTTTTTTTTTCTTTTTTCACGTTGATACTTTTAAGTTTTTGGAGGGCGATTTCGCCTTGTGGTATGATTTTTGTTAACCTATATACCAAATTTCATCAACATTGTCCCAGTAGTTTAGGCTTCACACGTCTGCACAGATTACAGACTGCAAGTGACAGACAGACTTTTTTATCGACTATTTGTTTTTGACCTCAATACGTGTAAATCCATAAAAATATCAAAATCATCCACGCCATTAGAATACTTCCTCTTTAAATATACTAAGGATATGAGATAATATTATAATGAGATCGATTTCAAAATATGTATTTCAGGCACAATATTGTGGATCTTATGTCTGTTTGTCCGCCGTTTTTACCTATGTCATTAAAGTTACTGGTCCAATTTCTTTCAAATTTATATGGTAGACCACAATTGGTTAATGATAGCCCGCCATATTAAATTAGTCTTCTACTCACACTCATATTTACTACCTTTATTCATTGGAATTTGGAATTAGAAAGGGTTTCCTGTCCATGGTAGTTTATTCCAGACATCTTTGTTTAGGAATCTGGAAAATCGCGACTCCGGTAAGGGCCCCACGCTCGGTTTCACTATGCATCGCTATATAAATGAGTAGCTACTTATGTGAAGTGGCGTCCATCCGATTTCAGAAGCCAATACTAAAGGCCCCCATACACGGTCAAACATTTTGCGCAAACATGGTGTTTCCGCAAACCTTATGTTTGCGCTAAGTTGCGCTATGCCATACACGTCAAACATAATGTTTGCGCAAACCTTATATTTGCGCAAACTAGGCCATACACGTCAAACATGAAGTTTGCGCAAACAGTATAATGTTTGCGAAACATTGATATAAATATTCTCGTTTCGGGATTATTAAAACCTCAGTTTAATTTGTGAAATTCTTAGGACAATATGTCTGACTCGGAAGCTGCTTGTGCCCAGTTCAGGCAATTCACGATAAACGGCGATGAATTCACGCCAGAATTCTCTATATTTTTACATTTGTTATGGCCATGATAATAAACTACACATTATAAACGGAACACAGGTCGAGAATGAAGCACAGATAATATATGCATCACCAGTGCAATACTATTCGATTCGTATTTAAATGGACTACATTTAAAAAAATGTTAGAATCAAAATTATCTGAACAGTTTTCAATATATTTTTTTTTTTTTTTTTTTGTTTTGTCATGGTGTTTAGGGGTGGTGCTCCAGAGCTAAAGTTAATTTCTCGATTTTTCTTTGGGATATAATTTTTCTGAACATGTAGGTATTCCAAAATTAATCGTAATCGGTTCAATCGAATTTCCAGGCTATTACTATACTTTCTCTTTACAATAATATATACTGATGCTTATATGAGAAAGTAAAGAATAAATAATCTCCATTCTAGACGGGATTCGAACAGGATTACCTTGAAAAATATTCGAATACTGTCTACAAACAAGACTATGGACGTTCAAACCGCAGTGTTTCCGCAAAAAATTTCGAACACGACCGATCTGTTCAAAATGTTTGCGCAAACAGTCAAAAATCGGTGAAACAGTCCCATACACGGTCAAAATGTTTGCGCAGACATCATGTTTGCGCAAAAATTTTTGATCGTGTATGGGGGCCTTAAAGGCTGATATGTTTTAAAGAGATAATGGAGTGATACACCAACCCCGTATCATCCATTACATATACTATAGTTGTATAAATCAAGCCAAAGTCTATCATTATTTTATTACTTGTTGGAACTCGAGGATGCTGTGTTACACTTATTGGAGGTGTTTTTTTTTCTATACTTATTCCACATTCATTAACAAAATAAAAAAACATGTTTTTTTTGGACAAAAAAAACATGGTTCCTCCTTTAATCCGATAATATAGAACAAACCCTCATAACATCAATGTCATCAGTTTAGTATATTGCTTCCGAGCTTAAATGTAATGAAAGCTATTTCATCATTTTGAAGATCAAACCTATTTAAAGGTCCAGTTTTAAAAATTGAAACCCAAAAATCCGTTTCAGACATCAAGGAACATTTTTGGTTCCATGTCTGTCGGTCTGTCTCTCCATTTTTGCGTACCAACATATCTTAAAAACTACTCGTCTAATTTTAATGAAATTTGGATGGTAGGTCATAATTAACCCATTGTTGGTCTCATATAAGTTTCAACCCTCTGCACCCATTTGTTTCTCTTAAACATGTACACAAACATACATTTGTTTACACCTATATCATTAAAAGTATTCATCTGAATTTTGTTACATTTTTATGGTTTGTCGAAAATAACCCGCAGATAGCCCCAGATTAATTTCATCTGTTTGTGATCATTATTTTTTTCTAATTTGATACTTTAGTTCATGTAAAAAATCAATACAATTTTGACAGTTTTGTTTTATAACACTTGATGAAATAGTATGAAATTACTCTTGAAATTCTAGAATTCTCTTATTTAAAACTAGCATCAATATTATCTTATGTTCAAATTTAAGCTCTGAAATTCAACTTGACGAATATATTTTTTATTCCCCTGATCAAATATCAGTTTGATTTCATCGCCTAATATTTACTAATTTTACAGTCTAAAAACATTTAATATTTTTTACAACCTGCTGAAAACTGATAATTTAAATTTGCTAAAAATCAATAGTAGGGGTTATTAAAAATCTATTGGAAATATTTATTGAGAGACTCAATTGAGAATTTTAAATACTCAAGGGTATAATTGTTATTCTTTTATACCAACTCGAAATAAATTTAATATTTTTGATGAAAAGTTAACTAATTGGTACTTATTTACTTAAGCACCCCCCTATATCCCTTTGTCTTAATAGTTATTTAGACAAAGGAACATATACGGAGAAATATATATTCCTATTCTAAATTACTATTGAGACAAAGGGATATTTAGTCCCATGTACCTTGGGACAAATATCACAAATATCATAAATAATATCACACTTGTGTATCTAAATGTATAATATCTCTTAGTCAAATATACCATTAAGACAAAAGAATATTAAATGTACGGTAAGAAAACGGTATTACAATGAGTTCTACAGTTTTCTTAGAGTACATTTAATATTCCTTTGTAAGAAAACTGTAGAACTCGTTGTCTTAAAGTTTTCTATATAAAGGCCCCCATACACGATTAAACCTTTTTGCGCAAACCTGATGTCGGGCAAATTTAGGTCATTCACGTCAAACATCAAACAGCTCCATACACGGTCAAAATGTTTGGGCAAACATTTTGAAATTTGAAACATTTTTTGGGGGGGCCTTTACACGTGATAAGACTTCATTTTAGAATGGCATGATAAAACTGCCCCAAGAGTCTGAATGTCATGGGGAGACAAACACACAAACCTTTGAGACTTTTGTAGGGCATACTATTGTTTAGAAACAAGGGGGGGTGCAAAAGTAAATAAGTGCCGACCAATTAAGTGTAACAGGTGTCTATTTCCTTATCACGCAATCATAATACAGTGTTTAATCATTTAAATTTGATTGATTTATTTATTTAACAACACTTGATGATTTTATTTAAGATATGAGTGAAATTAAAATTAAATAATATTCATTTTACTGTCGTTATATAATAATAAATTACTAAAATCTATTGCTTGGTTAAGCCAATTTACGTCTTCAGATTTCATGTAAGACTTATCTCAGTGAAATCAGCCTTACAAATTCTTTAAGGAGAAAATAATCTAAAAACGTAAAAAGGAAGTAAATGATTTTTCCTCTCGATATCGCTTGAACTAAACAAAGGGAGAAGTTGCTTTGCAGAAGAAGTAAAAAATTACATGGCAAGGGGTTTAATAGGCAAGGGGTTTAATAGGCAATCTGGGTTGAGAAGACGTGAACTCAGAGCGAAGGGTGTTCAGTCGTCTGAATGCACAATCTCTTACCATTTATTAACGAGGAGCTTTTCCTGGGGAATTTAGACAAACAGGCACAGGCGAGGGAAAGCAGTCATTCAGATAAAGGAAACGTAAAGTCAAAGCATTCCAGTATACCCATGAATGCATCCCATGTAATTTAGGATATTTTGATTGAAATGCCTGTTTCGGCTTTAATCCCTCTGGTTCTGACCGTACAACTTCGCAGCCCCTTTTGTTGAGGATTACAACACCTATATGAGATTTCCTGTCAAAAATCTGTAATTCAAACCAGTGAACTTTTTACAACTCAACCTTGTTGAAAAATGTAATTTGAAAACGTAATCATCTTTTATTGCAGTATTTATTTTATCAAAGTGAACATTTCCTTCCATTTTCTTCTTACTACATATAAATGATTTTATTGTTTGAGTATGATTAAAGAAATATTAATTTCTTTTATGTGGATTTAATTTTATGACTATGATGTATCCCTGTTACTATTTGATTAAATAAAACGGGAAATAATGAAGGAACGTCAATAACAATTATTAAAATTATAAGAATTTATACACAGACTACCTCAAACAAAGAAATATACATATATTTTATATATATATTATATATATGTATATATATATATATATATATATATATATATATATATATATATATATATATATATATATATATATATATATATATATATATATATATATATATTTATATATATATATATATATATATTGAAATATAATTTATAATTTTAACAAGAACAACAAGTATGCATTTTCAGACAACTATCCCTATCATAAAATTATATAATTTAATAAATTATTTTGAGTAAAAATTATTCATATTTTTTGAGGGAATTCGTTACATTAGGAAGTTATAGATAAGTTTATGAAAATATATAAAAACAGGGGTTGCTTTTAAGGAAATTAAATTCTAGATTTAATGTTGGATTTAATTTTAGAAGTACGTAATTAAATTTCATGTACCTAAAGGTTTTATTAAATTTGTACGACATATTATAAAAAAATATTTTCATAGGTATTTTAGAAGACCAAACTAATGTTATAATTATAATACTTTAGTCATGTGCTTTGGTTGAACATGGAAACGGCACATACTGAAATTGTTTACTTTTGATTTGGATGAAATGTTTTCGCTAAGTTCTCTAGCCCCTTTAATTAGGCCTTTCCGGAGCCAACCGTCTATTCAAGTGTGATAGGGTAACTCCCCTCACTGAATTACTCTGAATGCTGAAGCCTAAAACCAACCCTGCTAACATTTCTTTAGAAAGGAACGACCAGTAACTGGACGAGTTGCTTCATTAAACTGTTCGAGTGGAGAGGGGAAGACCATTGGTAAAAGAAGTAAATGGGGTTTGATGGAAGAGAAGGGAGCACTGCGTTAGGGACGTCAAGTCTTGAAGTTGCCCTAGAGATTGGGATTAGGGGCGATTCCCCACCAAGAGTACTAGTGGTCTTTTATGCAGGCCTTGCATATAGAAGTAAAGACTAAATAATCCGGTTTAACCGATGAATAGAACTCAAAGTCAATCAAAGAGTATATGTTTTCCAAATTTTATTTAAAGAATCCCTAGAAAATAAATTTCAAGAATTAATGTCCTAAATCTTGAATATTATCTTGAATTTGTTGTTTTTGATCTACAAACAACTATAGGGCAGAATATAAATATAATCATTACAATATAGCTATATTAATGTAGTCAATTGCAACTATAAATTAGAAAATTAAACATAATTTATACGTAAATTGACAATAAATATGTTAAAATTTAAAATAAGAACTAAAACATCCCAAATATATTTTACAAATACATTCTAACCTGGCGAATATTATTATTTTATTAACCTGCCACCAGTAATCACAAACTGATTTAAATACTTACTGATTTAAAGGCCAAAAATGTATGTGCATCTAAAATAACCCAAATGGTTAAAAAAGATAAAGTAAATAATAAAGAATAAAAGGAAAGTAAATAAAGTGCCACTTCTAATGTTTCTAGTAACTTTTCCGAGTGGTACAAACAATCAAAAATTTCAAATTTGAAATACATATGTCACTTTGTGGTCAAATGGGACAAACATAAAAACAAAAATGCTGTAACCTGATAGTGCTTCTGATGTCAAGGTCATGTATCTACATATTGTGAAACATTACCTGAATCTGACCAAAAACCACTTGTGTGGTAAAAAAAAACACCCCGCCAAGTCTGTGGTCCAAAGAAGTTGTGAAATCAACTTTCTGTCCCGCCAAGTGATGGCATTCTCCTGGCCCAACACTGTCAACTTAGATACTTATCAGCTTCTTCTCCTTGGCGGTGTTCCTGCAGTTCTACTCAAAGTTAACTGGTTGTACTCCACGCATCCTCTGCAAAGAAAGTAGTAGTTGCGTGGGGTCATTCCTTGAAAGCTTAATTTGTATATTACTTATTTCTATTTTATTTGCTTTTTGATAATGGGAAAGATTTACAGCATTGATCATTGTGGCAGAGCCTTCAACAACACTATTAAAAGGCTTTCCTCACACCGCCAAGGAGAAGAAGCTGATGAATATTTAAGTTGACAGTGTTGGGCCAGGAGAATGCCATCACTTGGCGGGACAGAAAGTTGATTTCACAACTTTTTTGGACCACAGACTTGGCGGGGTGTTTTTTTACCACACAAGTGGTTTTTGGTCAGATTTCATGACTTTTTGTACGGTCCCTAAGGAAGGATTCTCTAAACTGTTTATTCCCACACATTAGAGTCAAATAAAAGTGAAGTTAAGAGCTGGACAAGGTCTATGGAGATTGGAGAACTACGAGACCTATGACATTAAAAGAACTTATCATTCATATAGTAACAGCATATAAAGATTTTTAGCAGCATTTGGCGACCTAGATACACTAACATTGCTATCATTTGCGCAAATCCAGCTGGATCCTGACCTTATACAAGTAACGAAGTGACCCCTTAATATTGTCTTAATTATACCTACCTTAATTATAAAGTATATATGTTAAAAGTAACTAATGGTATAATTACAATAATATATATTATTATTACATATATTTTTATATTTATTGCTATGATTATTATTATTATTATATATATATAATATATAATAATATATATATATATATATATATATATATATATATATATATATATATATATATATGTATATACTAATATAATATATATATATATATTATATTATTTTTTATATGTAATAATATAATATAGGCTCACTACTTCGCATGACGCTTACTTGGTTTCTACCCATTTTAAACTGTTTGCTAACTTTGTTTCTTACTCCACATTCAACGTAGGAATAAGTTGATTGATTTTAGGTGGGGGGGGGGGGAATGCACTAGGGCTCTAGACGAATCCAAAAAGCCCTCATTTATTAAAATCGGTTCAGTAGTTTAGGCTGTAGGTGCGTCAACGTAAAATGAAGGAAGAATAAGAATAAGAATAAGAATAAGAACAAGAATAAGAATAAGAATAAGAATAAGAAGTCATCAAAACTACCATTTTCAAACCTATTTTTCTCTACTTCTACTTGACCGATTTCGACATTTTTATTTTTTTTATTTTGATCTACAGGACACGGCCTTCAAAGGTATTACAAAATTATTTCGGTAGCTTGTACGCATTCCACGCTGCAGACCCTCAAAACCCTAGTTTGTCACCTACAGTATATATACAATATACACTGGCAGCTTTTGTGAAATTTTGACTTTTTTACGTGGCGGGGCGGAACGCTGCCGCGTTCCTAAATGTGTGAAGTGCGTCGGTCAAAATGTTACCCATAACTACCAGAGCACAAAAACATAGGAAAAATTACCTAAATTTGCATACTGTGGTGGACCCCACCCAGCCAGTTATCGTCAATGTTCTTACTATTTACAACAGTGGGATTATTTTAAAAAATAAATCACCTTCTCAGACTAAAACCGTCAAGTTTCCTTAAAGCTTCCCCCATCTTTATCTTAGGACCGGCCAGTTCTCCAATCTCCCAGGAACGTCATCAAACTCAAACACTATAAATTCCACTTGGGTGAGAGATAAACTACCTCGTCAGTTAGACTCCAAATTTAGTCATGCAGAAATGGGATGTTTACTAAGATATATAATAAAAGATGTATATTTTAATCAACTTATTGTCGAGCTTTATCTGCCAAAATATTTAGTCTTAGTAATTAGCATCAGCTACCTAACAAACAGAAAGTTCTTGGTTTACAACAACATGAAGAATTCTAAAGATTTTGAACTCTCAGCAGAAGTACCCTAAGGCTCAATATTAGGCCCTAATGTGTTTAATATAGTCATGTCTAGTACCCCATAAACAGAAGTCGTGGAACTATCTACCTTTGCAGAAGATTCAGCATTATATTAGTTCTAGGAGATTGGAAACAATTACCAAAAGATTATGTAAAGCCTTTAAAAAAATTAAAAGAGACTTGGCAAAATGGAGATTAAAGCTAAAATAATGAAACCGAATCTACAATCTTTACAATTCAAATGCCAAATCATCTTGACTTGCAAGGAACAATCATCGGCTGGAAAAACCAAATCAAATATTTTGGATTAATCGTCGACAAATCAATAAAATGTTACTAGTCAAATCAAAACTAAACTAGATAAAATAAAAAGCACGCTATATGGTCCGATATTCAGTAAAAGGTAATTTAATGAGTCAAAAAACAAACTAATAATTTACAAAAAAAAATAATCAGACCCGATATTACTTGTCTAGTTTGCAGCTCTACATCAAGTAACATTTTAAGGCTGTCCAGATTCCCCAAAATAAATTCTGTGGAATCATAGTTCCTAAATATCCCGCATGTTCACAAAAATCAGTAAGATGCATTCTAAACTAAATCTGCCCGAAATTAAACTATTGTTTATTAACCGAACACCGAACAGCATCTTTTTTTAAGCAATGCTAAGAAAACTGGGTTTGTTACTAAAAGAATGTTTAATATATGTTTATCTACGATTGATACGAAATATAAACATTATATCTCAGTTTAGATGCGTAGAAAGTGATTATTTACGTACTTGTATTCATTGCGCATGCGCGTCTCATGGTTCTGAAGAATTCCTCTTCTTTACCACACTAGCGCAGTAAAGAAGAGGAATTCTTCAGCTTTACGCACGATTAGCGAGTTTGTTTACATTTAACAAAACTAATTTGCTATTATTTTATTAAAGTAACTGTTTATATCGAGTTTTTAGTGAAAAACAATGAATGAATCAAGTGGCTTTGTCGAAAATGTAGAGAATAGTACTCCTCCAGAAATAATTAATTCGGCAAAAAATACAACTCAAGATTAATGCCATCTTTATCAAGAGAAGAGATTCGAACTTACATTCAGCAAGTTTATTTTTTTCTGTATTTATTATTTAAATCTAACAATCGTAGATAAAGTACGGTACGCAACTCGTGCGAAAACGGCTTTTTGCATTGCTCGTGTAGTTTTACTACCCTCGCTGTCGCTCGGGTGCAAACTCCACACTCGCATGAAAAATGCTACTTTCCACACTCGACGCGTAATGTACTATTACCTTTATATTTATATCAATAAAATTTACTTATTTTGTTTATTGCTTCCAAGCTTACACAAGTTAACGGAAGCATTGTGATTGTTCTGAATTCAAAACCTTTTTAAATTTCCGAAATCTGTTTCAGACATCAGAGAACATTTTTCGTTGCATGTTTGATTGTGGATCTGTCCGTCAACATATTTGCGAATCATATATTAAAAAGCACTTACCCATTTTTTATGAAAATTCGATGGTAGGTCACAATTAGCATATTTCCTCTGAGCTTAATTTATTTATGTTTTTGCCCATATGTACTTAACTTCTGAGTTGTGGGAAAGACTGAGTTTGGTTGGAGGCAGCAAATAATTGTGTGTGCATGAGCAAGGTGTATTGTTTACATCTAATAAAACCTAACCTTGAATTTCTTCCGTCGGATACTCTCTGTGCCATTATATGCCACTTTATCGTTTCATCGCTAAGTTTTTCACCTCAAACGCTAAGATCAAATTCAACCACCTCATAAAAGAGCCTCTGAACGGAACAGGATATACTGATATACCCAGAGAACGACGTGAAAATAAGAAACTTCACTCTTCCGCTGCACCCGCTGTAATTTACACCATTTATTCATGTTGCCTCATACCGCTACCTCTGAGAACCCGCAATAGTAGACTTCTGACAAAGTAACAACCAATTCACATCTCATTTATTATTATTTTCACCACTTTTACCTCTTATGTTTTATGATTATTATATCTTTAAAATATATGGTACAATTATTTTGTCCCGCTTTGGTTGAGGATCCCAGGCTTTATAACTATGTCAGTTCCTCTCCACTCTGTCCCATACTCCCCATGTACGTTCCCATTCTGGATCACGAACATAAGCTTGAAATTTAGAATGTAAATATATTCTAAATTCAAAGATCAGATAAGATAACTCTTTTTTTAATAAAACCAACGGCAACACCGCTATAGTGGGTAAAGTTCGCTTTATCCATTAAATCTTATTTAAATGCTTTAAAATATGTAGGTACACGGTTTTTTTTTACATCTTATGTACTCTTTCCTTGTTCAATGCTTGTTCATCTTGTTTGCCGTTACTATTTGATTTCTTAAGCTCCTCTCTTCTTCGTGCGATATGACGCGAGGAAGCTGTGTGTCTCACTATTTGGCGGGCTATTTTCAAGTGAAATTTGAAAAATTTTTAGACAAATAAAATAAAACTAATAACAATTTTGTTACCTATCCAAGAATATATATATATAAATATATATATATATATATATATATATATATATATATATATATATATATATATATATATATATATATATATATTTATATATATATATATCATGTCAGTACATTAAATCATTTTAAAATATACTCCTGTTGCAATACTTATCATGGAAGTGTGTGATCTTAAAATTAAGTTCTGATTATAATATCGAGTTACCACCAGGAATGTTAAAATAAATTTGAAGGCTACATTTATATTATAGCATTAATATGTAATGCCTATGAACGGTATAGCTTGTATTGAAGTAATATTATTTTTGCTTTAGGATTTCGGAAGAATCAAAGTAATATTCCAGAATACCTTCATTTTATCTCTCCTGAATAGGATTTTACGTTACAATACATGAGAATCCGTTAAACCTATTAAATATCTGGATATGCTTCCGTGGAATACCTACCGGAAATCCTTCACTTCGAAAAGTCGGAATTGAAAAAGTTGCCAGACTTAATCAAAAAGATCCGAACTGAGGAGAAAGGGAATTAGGAAAGAATGGGCGGAAAAAAGTAAAAAAAAAAAAAAAAAAAAAAAAAAAATCTAGAAGGATTTGAACAGAAGTTCATTTTTGGGATATGTCTTTTTAGCTTTGAGTTGGAAGCCGGGGGGCTTTACTGCGATCTGGGCCGCGTTTCGGTAAGAGGGGAGACAAGAAGGAACATCCGCACGATTAAGGACCAAACTCTGGTCCTTCAGGAAAAAAGGGTTTATGATAGGTTTTGCTGCTTTATCCCGCTGTGTCCTTTAAAAACCAAGCCTGGAAAAAACAGGGTCTTTCTCCATTTCTGAGGTCGTTATATCGAAGTCAGATAAGGCGACGACCGTGTGACTCGAATCTAAAGTTAACAAGATTTCTGATCAGATTTTATATTGACTTCTAAATCCTGTATATATAATCTAATAGTGGCATAATGTAGAGCAACAAAATTGACCGAGGTTAATGGATTGACCCAAAAAAAAAATATTTTAAAAAAATACAGTGATATTCTCTTACAAATTTATACTTTTTAAAATGTTCCCTAAATTTTCAAATAAATTTAATAAAACAATTTTTGTAAATAATAAGTCTTTTATAATGTCATTTGCAATATTCTTTTTGGATGGAATGAAATGCAGTATTCCTTTACTAAACATTGTCTCGAAGAATTCATTATAACTAAAAATTATAAAAAAAAAATTAACCTAGTTAAGACGGAATTTTAAAAAATATTTTTTTTTAACGAATTTTATATTTTTTGTTTATTTTGTGCTTCTTTAAAGTAATTCGACTGGAATTTTAAATTTGCCATAATTTGTGACGTCACAATTGCTCATCCTTCCAGAAGGACGTTAGTCTTCACTATTACACTTTTTTTAAATGTACATTTAGCTCTAATAAAGGTAATAATATGTAAAGAAATAGGCTTTTATCTTATTAGCATAATAATATATTTATAAAAATAACTAACAATTACCGGCAATGTAAAATTCTGTTGAAATCTGGAGAAAAAAAAAATTTGGATGAAAACAATTATTTTCCTACCATAGGTGAAAAGTGAAGTAAAAAGTCTAAAAATACTGACATACGAGTATAATGTACACAAATTTACAAGACAATACATTTATTTAAGATCATTCGCAATGTTAAATGAATAAAAATATATCTATAAGAGGGATAAGAATAAAAGTTTTGGCAAATAATTGACCGTGTGAGAAAACATCCTAGAAATAAGAGTTAAAAAATTATACAATTTGGTTAGGAAAAATGTGTTCCTAAGAAAAACAGTTGTAAAAGTTGCAAATCACTAAAATTTCACAAAGAGTATTACTTAGAAGTTAATAACAAGAATCTCTATAACAATCTTGGAAGATTTTACAAACACAAGTAACTTTCTAGGGGTAATGAAACAATAATTGTAAGATATAGCTCCTTAAGGGTATAGGAAAGCAAGCTAAATGAGATTATGAAACCATCTGAATTCGAGCAGTTATCAAGGGGCCATTCCATTATTCTGATGTGATAGCCAAAAATATTAAATCCAACTTGATAACAAGGAGCTGAAGCCAACCAGGGGGTGAAGGGGTGATAAAACTTAGACTATCCTTATGTTTTTGGTCGTTAGCTTTAATTAGTTCTTCCTAACTGTGAGTCATTGCCATAAGACAGAAAGAAAACATCCCTTCCCTTAAGTTAGTCAAGCCAAATGATTTCTCCTGAGAATTAAAACTTATCCAGTCAAGTTAAAGGTATTTAAATAAATGATAACACACTTGTTGCTGTATTCCAATGAATGTTATTACGCATTATATTTTTGAAACAAAAAGCATTCATTCATTTTTATTATTTTAAGAAGTATAAGATGGATTGTCTTCATTGATGCATTATATCGTCTTCAAATTATGCTTTCCTTATGTAAGAAATATCTAACTTCTCATTTTTCAGTTTAGTCCTTGCGGACATAAAATATTTTAGTTTTTAAATAAACTAATTAACCATTTTTTTAATAGTAAAAATCCTTTGTATATAGTTTTTTTGGTTGATCTCCTCATGAAGCAGAGCTCCTTTTATTATTATTTCTCTTATGTGTGTTTTATTTTGCTTCCAAACTCACTAAAGTGAAACTTAAGCATTATGACCGAAGAACGAAATATTTATAAAGAACTTTCTTTTTTTTTTTTTTGTCTAAATTAAAAAAATGCCCAGAAAGAAAAAAACTCTTTCAGACATCAGGGAACATTTTTGGTCTAGTGTATGTCTATTGGTCAGTCGTATTACGATCATATCTTAAAAAATAATAGTCAGATTTTAATGAAATTTGGGTGATTTGCCGAAAGTAGCCCACAGTTGGTCCGTTATTAATTTGAACATCCTGCGTACACTATATATTGAATAAAAATATCTTTGGTTCCACTGGTAATCGAAACAGAAATTAATCTTTTTTTTATTGATGACGCGTTTTTATAGATTTTCTTAATTCAATCATAATAAATATTTCAACTAAACAATTAATAAATAAAATAACTTACTAATGACTGTTTATTGTATTGACATCGGTAAATAATCTTTGCAGGTTTCAGCATCTTAGGTAATTTGTAAGTGGGTAAAATTTAAGTTATAAGATTTTAAGACAAATATACCTACAATAAACTAGTGAAGTTAATAAAGGCATGTAGAAACATAAAGGCATGAACACATTATCTTGTGCATTTTGTTTATATTATTTAATTACTAACCTGTAAGTAATTTTACCCAATAATGATTTTATAACTAACTAGCTGGATGTATGTTTGTGTTTCTCTACAGAGTGTTATTTTAATTTGATAAGTTTATAAACTGCCATCAAGAAACATTTAAATTATTTCACTATGCGAGAATATAAAGATTCTATTCCTCCCACATATACCCCCTCCTCTTTGATAAGATAATTTGCAAATATCCCACATTTACCCCCCTCCTAAATGTAAATATGATAAAAACTGTACATAACAATAACTACTGTGCTCTTGAAGAGCTTTTCAATGATATATGTATCATGAAGGGTATTCATTACTTTGACCCCGTATTCATTACTTTGATCCGGTGCCCCCTGTGTACCAAAATTTAAATTTCGAAAATTCATGAACAGTTATTTTTTCCTTGCTTTGAAGGTCAAGTGTGCAAATTTCCATCAAAATTGGACAAAAACTGTAGATTTTTATAAAGAACATACACACATATGTTGACTTTTATATATATAAATTATATATATATATATATATATATATATATATATATATATATATATATATATATATATATATATATATATATATATATATATATATATATATGTGTGTGTGTGTGTGTGTGGCCACCATCTTGAATGAAACTGCCTGATTGGTAAACCATTTGTCAAAAGTTACTAATTTCATAAAACGAAGCTAACTTCTAAATTTAAGGTTCTAGTACAATTGGTTCCGGAGATAACGTCTTGTCGAATTTTGTATATAAATGACCACCATCTGCAATAATAATGGCGGATTTAAAAAAAAATCATGGTCATAGGTCCAGTGGTTTCAGAGATATCGTGATGTGTCAGTCAGTCAATCAGTCAGTGAGTGGTTTTTGGATTTTATATATTTAAATAATAATACCTTATAATAGAACTAACTAATAATACTTTCAAGTAAATATGAATTAAAAACAAATAACTATTCTTGTCTAGTTAACAATTAGTTTTCAGCAAGTCAGGGTAGAGTTGGTTTTAAAATGGATAAATTACACTAAGTTTAAATTATCATAAATTAGTATTTCTTAGGCTTACAATTGCAACAACTACAATTTAATAATATAATTTAATTGTAAAGTTTTAAGATACCTCTGTCTCTAAAAAAATAAAATATTTAACTTTTAATAGAATTATGTCAACTACTTGTAAAACAAAAACACTTTTAGGTTGCTTTTCTTTCTTTTTGGTTTTAAGCAAAGTTATAAGTGGACTATGCCCTTATATTTATAGTATTCTAGTAGAAAAATAATGTTATTTCTTTTTTTTTGTTTTCCCTTGAGAACATTCGAAGTGAAAAAAAAAAAAAAAAAAAAAAATAGAAATAAATAAGAGGTAAGTTTGTTGTTGAGTGATTCGATTATTTTTATTATGAAAGAAAAAAGTTTATTTATAATAATTCTAGTTTTCGTTTTATTGAAGAACGAAATTCTCTTTAGTTTTATAATATTATTTTTCATAGAAGAATAAACTATTGGTAATAATATAACCTACAATACCACTTAAAGTAGTGCATTAAGTGGTTACCTTAAGTGAATATCATATAATTTTACTCTTTATTTCCTTCTATGGTCTAACGTCTAACGGACGGTCATAAAAACTAAGTTCTCATTCTTTTATTACGATGTTTCAACCCCTGCACGGGTCATTATCAAGCTTATTAAATTTTCTTGAAAATAAAACCAGAATTGATCACTTATTTAACATTTATTTATTTGGAAGAATATTTTTACTCTGCTGAGTGCTACCATTATCACCTAATATTATCTATTTTCGTTCAGTTATTTCCATTAATTTAACTGTTAGATGCAATTTTCTTTCCACAACGACTCCCCCAAATATATATATATATATATATATATATATATATATATATATATATATATATATATATATATATATATATATATATATATATATATATATATAATCTTGGATAGGTAACAAAATTGTTATTATTTTTATGAATATTCAAAATAATATGTTCTTATATGTATTTTCTAGGGTATTTGAATGTTCCCAATATATATATATATATCAAAAATTAAATTATAAATTTGCGTTATTTTTACTTTTTCCAACATGTATACCAAATGTCACCAAAATTTGTTGATTAGCAGTATTATCGGCTCTAGGACACGGCACGGCACTGCACTGACCTCAGACAGACATTCTTTTTAAACAACATATTTTGGGTTCAGAATTTAAATGTGAAAATCAACATAAAATTTTTCGCGCAATCGGTGATTTTTTCCCAGAATACATGTTGCCACCGCAGCGATCAAGCTGTCAATTATTACCTCAGCAGGTTCACGTTTTACAGTTTTACAATATAAAAGTTTCTAATAATAGTTTAAAGGTTTAAAAATATATAAGATAGTAGCCTATACCTGACCATGAAATAACCTTGAAAACCCAGCCAATATCAACATTAATTGTGTAAGAAATTGTTCAGAACTGTAAAGCTTATGCCAAAACCTTTGCAAACAAAAATAATATTATCTATAGTTGATAACGTTAAAATTACAATATTACTGTAATTAGCGTTAGGTAGTACCATGAAGTATCGCGTGAGGGGCATTTTATTTGTTACTACCAAATAGATTTATTTAACCCTTCAATTTTATTATGAAACTTTTAAAAAAAAAAAAATTGTACATACTGAAAAAATTGACCGTTCGGAAACTTTTATGGCACTATAAACTGTAACACAAAATTGTTGTAGTATAAAAGATAATTAAATTAACCTAAACTAACAGATTTTCAAAAACTTGTCTTCTAAAAATGATTATGTTGCGTTCATGAATATATGAAGTTATGAAATAATTGTAAGAAATTTACAAAAGCAACATGGTAAACAAAGTTATATCCGAAACTATAAGTATACCCGTATATGCCAAATATGTTTAAAAATGGCTACAATAGAAAAGAAAAGAAAAATACAAAGGTAAAATAAAATAATACAAGATTTAAGAGCTATAGGTATTTATATTGAAATCCAAGAGGTTTCAAGTAGATAAGAAGCATTAAGGAACTTGATTCGCGAAAGAGGAGATGAGGCTAGTCCTTGTTGAAAAGACACTATACCCTTCAATAGCCTTAGCCCTTCTTGCTTGTCTAGGGATTTAGAAGGATTAAGGTGGTTTTCAACTTTTCTTAAAAAGCTACTGTAAGCCAGGAAGCTTGCACCTCAAGTTTTCGTTTTATCTTTTGTTTTGTTGTTGAATCTAGTTTAACAGTTTTATCTAAAAGGAACATCGCACTCAAAAAATAAGTTCACCTGGCTAAAAAAAATGTTTGAAGCTAATAATACTTAGCCGGGCTTGTTATCTAGATCTTTTATCTTTTCACACCTTTTACAAAAATAAAACAAATAAGCTACATGAAAAAAACACACTGTTAGGGATTGTAATGTAATATTATGACAGGGCGTGTCACTGTTAGAAAACAGCGATGTACGTTTAAAATTACAGTAAAATCACCTTGGGCACTAAAATTGAACGAGAGGGACAGCTGTTTGTATAAATTCAACAACAGGATTTGAACATTCTAATCCTCATTACATTTTACTGAAAAGGTTAGAAAGACTTCAAACTTCATGGATTGTCTTCGTTTTACCGAACGGGTAACTCTGATAGCTTGGAGTTCTACCTTTCATTATTCCTTTTTTCAGAACCCTGGTTTGATTACTTTGTATACTACCCTCTCCTTGGGTCATTCTTTGGTATTACTTTAATCTTATTCTTTCCAATTCCTCCGGATTATTCCTCACCCCCCCCCCCCCCCCCCCCTTTAGCCGTTTGATTTGAATTTCAATACCAATATTTTATTACCCTCTTCTTCTTGACGTTCTCGTTCTTTTAATGAATATTGTGTTTAATGATTCATTTTTGACTCGTTAATCTAAATTGGTTTGTTTTTATCTGTTCATTTGAGATCCGTTTCACAAGGGAAAGAATGGGTCAGCAAAAGAACAAAGATCGATTATTAAATTAAACATGAATATTTTTAAATATTATTTAATTTGTCATAACACAAATATTTGGCTAATTAAAAGAGGAAATACATTCTTAAACCTTTGGGTGTGTCTTAAATTGGAAACAATTAGACCTATGAATTTTAAGTTTCCTTTATTTCACTTAAAATCCGCGAGGGGGGAGCTTCTTTTAGATAATAAGATATATCTTTCAAAATTCCCACGATCATGGCAAAACTGCTCATGCTCATCTTTACCAAAATTTAGCTAAATTCGCTTTGAAGGAATATAAACCTCCACCTCTTTCTAACACATTTAATTTTTATCCCGAAAACCAAATGATATAAAAATA
Organism: Gerris lacustris; assembly: GCA_951217055.1. Taxonomy (NCBI): domain Eukaryota; kingdom Metazoa; phylum Arthropoda; class Insecta; order Hemiptera; family Gerridae; genus Gerris; species Gerris lacustris. The sequence goes on along the minus strand of OX578276.1, from coordinate 58,591,410 downwards.
GTCTGCCAATAGAGTGGCACATAGCTTCCTCGAGTCAAATTTTGTATACTAATAATTATTTTATATCAGCAATGTAATACCGTGTTTTTGCACACTGCAATAGGCTACACAATTTGTGAGAGACACCAAGGGATGTGCCACGCAAGCGTGACCCATAGGAACTGTTCGAACATCAGAAATTGCGTCAATAGTAGCGTATAATCAATAATAGAGAGCACGCTCGTCTCTGATAAGTCCTATATCTGATCTTCTTGAACTAGTATAGGTCCAGAGTTGGGTGGGCATCGTCGGGCCCCTGATGAGTTGGACGCGACGAAACGATGCAGGCCATGGCGTAATGCCGAGCCAATATCTTAATGACGCAATGTCTGATGTTGGAACAGTTCCTATGGGTCATGCTTGCGTGGCACATCTCTTGGTGTCTCTCACAAATTGTGTAATTATTTTATAATTTTACAACCAAGTATTATTAAATTTATTTAATTTTAAGTTTTGATTTTTAACATGAAGTAAATAAGTTAATTTTACATAAATTAAATATCCAAATTTCATAAAAATCAGATAAGTACTTTTGAAGATATATAGGTGTAAATAAATGTATGTTTGTACGCATGTGAAAGAGAAACGAATTGGTGTAGAAGGTTAAAACTTAAATGGGACCAACAATATGGGCTAGTTAAGATCTATCATCCAAATTTAAATATAATCGGAGGAATAGTATTTAAGTTATGTTGGTTCGCAAAAATTGAGCGAAAGACCGACAGACTGGCAGAAAAACACGGAATAAAAAAGTTCCCTGATGTCTCTAATGAATGTAATGTGTACAATAACCTACCATCCAAATTTCATTAAAATCAAGCGATTCATTTTTTTAGATATGTTGGTACACAAAATGGAGTGACAGACAGATAAACACGGATCCAAAAATGTTCCCTGATATCTAGAATGAATTTCTGTTTTGGAAATTTTTGAAACCGGAGACATAAAAAGGTTCGTTCTTCAGAACGATGGTAAGCTCGGAAGTAAAAAATTATTTTAAAACTACATCTATGAAAATGTTATAATTGGTAAAACTAGCATAAACTAGCATTGAGGAAAAACCCATTTTCAATTAAAACAAAAGTTTTCCTACTAAAGGTTTATAATTTTTGAACTATTTGTCAAAATAAAATTATAATCTAAAACTGAAATAATTGTATTTTATCCATATTGCATTTAAAAGTGTAGTGGTCTGAACTCTAGTGGGATAAGGGGCAACTACACTACTATTGGTATTAACATTCAAAGTATAAGATATTTTATATATCTCATTATAAACTTTGACCTCCTTAGCATAATACTTATATTTAAATTTGAAGCTCAAATAGAAAATATTAATTTGATCAACTCTTTAGCCAATATATAGAAATGGTTTAAAGATTTCATGGTCACTAATTTGATTTGAGAATTATTATATATGTACTAAAACTTTCAAAGAAAAGCACATAAAAAAAAAAGAAAAAAAGGCAATTAGTGAAGCACATAGCTTCCTCGCGACCTATGTCGTATAAAATGGTTTTATGCTTTTTACAACCTTTATTATTGTTACATTTACTTAATTTTCCCTCCGTTATTTCAACCTGTCAATTTTGTTTTAATTTTTTATCTAAACAAAAAGTATCAATTTAGAAAAATAAAGAGCGCAGACGGTTGAAATTAATCTGGAGCTATACTTTCGTCAAACCATCCAAATTTCATAAAAAGCATATGAATACTTTTATTGATAAGAAACAAATGGGGGCAGAAGGTTGAAACTTATATGGCAACAACGATGGGTTAATTATAACCTACCACACTAAATGACATGACAAATTAAACAAAATATTCCTTTTATTTGATACTCCACTCATACTTTTTGGGTAGGTACTTCTAGACCATCTAGACTCGCGGTTTTTTGCGTTTGATTAGTAATTGGTCCAAGCCGACTGAAAAAATCCGAAAAATTATAAAGTTTTATTTTTATCCCCTTAAAAATGATTGAGGGTGGACCAACTTCAAAGTTTTTTTGGAGGCTTATTGCGACTAAACGCTAAGTCGTATCGAGAAGCAGATTTCACCAGCGGTAGCTGATTATAAAAGATCTACTATTTTGGTTCTATTTTTTTTACTTAAATCTTTGACTTTGAGCTCTTATGGCGTCCGCAATAAATTGTAGACCGATTTAATTTCTGATTGGGGTGCTTACACTTCATACTAAAGCCCCCCATCGACGATCGAACATGTTGGCCCAACCTCTAACTGACTCCAACCCAACGGCCGAGCATGTTGGTCCAACATCAGTTCAGCAATTGATTTTGATTTGGCTATAGACTCTGTATGTGGTGGTGTTTAGTGTTTAAGCCAAATGAAAATTCCGTCAAATACTTGCTAGCAAGTTACTAAAAGGCTTTCTTCGCTCATAAAACTTTATTTTATTTCTTTTTTTTAACTAAAATATGTATAAATATTGCAATTTTGAGAAGCAAGATATATGTATATATATATTATCCTTTAGTATCTTAGGTAAGACTTATTTGGTACTTTAAGGAGTAAAATGGGCGCCATTTTGGAAAAGCAATATACTCAATACCTTTAAAATGATACCCAACTTCAAATTTTCGAAAAATAAAAAAATTGGGGTCTCCATAGTAACGGCCACCTAAAATTTCTAAAATTTAACTTTCTTATATCAACTCCCGGAAATATCATTGGACCACAGAGAAGTATATTTATGTATTGTAGCCTTAATTTTAAGACCGTTCGTAATGGGGTAGTGCGGACATTTTTTTTGTGTGTATTGTTTAATTTTTTTCGGGAGTAAAATAGCCGCCATTTTGTAAACGCGATATATATATATGTAATCCAAATTTTTATAACTTTAAAAAGATTACCCAACTTAAAACTAAAAAAAAAAAAAAAAAAAAAAAAAAAAAAAAATTCGATCAAATCGCAAGATTTTTGCTTTTATAAACTTTTCGTTACAATCCGGAAATATTTCCTTCCCTTTAATACCGCGTAGACTTCTTTTCGAATATGTTTATTGCAATATCTTTAATCTTTAATATCCCACAACGGACGCTGGATTCGGTTCAGAAATCACAGAGAATCACTCAATGCGACCAATAAAATACAGCTGTACACGACAGAACACGAGACAGACTGAGGCCGTGTCAGGCGAGCCGCTCGACGGTTCACCATCCACGACCCAACTTGTTGGACGTTGGGTTGGAATTGGGGGGTGCTTTCGAGCACAACGCCCAACCCAACAAAACAGTCTAACATGTTAGAATGGAGCCCATCAACGTTCGAATATGTTGGCCGAGCCGCTCGAACCCAACATGTTCGATCTTCGATGGGGGGCTTTAATGCTCTTTAAATCTAGAATTGATTATTTTATTAATATGTCCTAGAACTAGAGTTATAAAATATTTATTGGTATGCTAATGCCGGATGAAGAGTAGAGACTGGTAGATAAATTAATGCACCATCATAGTTGATGATTGTTCAATGATTCCCAGTCTAATTGGTTTTGACTATAGTTATTTTTTTATTTATTATATTTATTATTTTAGCATTGTTATTTATTATTAAATTATATTACTTAATTTCTATTGGCCATTTTTTAAATTTATAGATATAGACTCCAAACTACGATTCGGAGAGTATTACATTCTTAGTTACGGAATGAATTATGTATAATATAGTCCTGATCCTAGAGGGCTTTAGAAACAAAACTATATTGATATTTCATTTAATTGCTTGACCTACATGATTTTAGGAAACATAGCCACTGCCACTGCCACTAATACATGATGTACGGGCAAAAGCCCCGCGCTGAGTGGCTGTTTCAATATAAATACCTTAAGTTATCTGGAGTAGTGTACAGCAAAACATAGATGTATTGCAGTTTTATTTTGAAGCAGTCAAAACGTCAACTTTAATACATGTTAATATAAAATTTAAATCAATTGGTCCCATTTGACATTTTTTGAAAAAATATATAGACTGCTAATATGTACACATAGCTTCCTCACATCCTATCACCTACTTTATTGATTTAATGCTTTTTACAACCTTTATTATTGTCAAATTTACTTAATTTTCCCTCCGTCATTTTTCAATCTGTCAATTTTGTTTTAATTTTTTATCTGAACAAAAAGTATCAATTTAGAAAAATAAAGAGAGCAGACGGTTGAAATTAATCTGGAGCTATACTTTCGTTGAATCATCCAAATTTCATAAAAATCAGATGAATACAAATATAGATATTGGTGTTAATAAATGTATGTTTCGGCGCTCGTGGAAAAGAAACAAATGGGGGGCAGAAGGTTGAAACTTATATGGCACCAACAATGGGTTAATTATGACCTACCAATAAATGACAAAAAAATAAAAATAAATAAATGACGTGGAAAATTAAACAAAATACCTTTCATTTAATACCCTCTCCTAATTAAAAAAAAAAAATTAAAAATAAATTTAAAAAAAAATCGTGCGACATGAATTATCCGATTCATTCAAAGGGCTGATAATTTTTAGTTCGCTATTTTTCCTGTTTGTGTGTCAAAAAGATCTTAAATACTACAAAGTTTCATGTATTTATCTCTTTAGGTACAAAATGTATTGGAACCCTACAGAGTACAGAGTGACAACCACAGGAAAAAATCTATAGGTTTCTTTTTTTTTTGGTTATTACAAGGAAACTGTAATAGTACATTACGCGTCGAGTGCGGAAAGTAGCATTTTGCACCCGAGCGATAGCGAGGGTGGTAAAACCACACGAGCAATGCAAAATGGCGTTTTCGCACGAGTTGCGTACCGTACTTTATCTACGATTGTTAGATTTATATAATAAATGCAGAAAAAAATAAACTTCCTGTATACAATTTATTTTTCAATTTACAATTTACTTTTTTACAATTTATTTTTCATTCATTGTTTTTCACTAAAAACTCGATGTAAACAGTTACTTCAGAACTATGAGACGCGCATGCGCAATGAATACAAGTACGTAAAGAATCATTTTCTACGCATCTAAACAGAGATACAATGTATATATTTCGTATCAATCGTAGATATAAAATTATATAACGTATATAATTTTTAGACAGGTTTCATTATAGGATCTTTTACATTAATTTTCTTATTCAAAATAAACACCTTAAGTTTTCTGGAGTTGTGTTCAGCAAAACACAGATGTATTGCAGTTTTATTTTGAAGCAGACTTAAAAATAAAATTTAAAAACTATAAACTGCCAATTAGTGTGGAACATAGCTTCCTTGCATCCTATCACGTACTTAATTGATTTTATGCTTTTTACAAGGCATTATTGTTTAATTTATTGAGACTTTTTTTTAATGTCAAATTTGTTTTCATTTTTTACATTAATTAAAGTATCAATTAAACAAAGAGCGCAGACGGTTGAATTAATCTGGTGCTATCTGTGGTCTACTAAATAGGTGCAGAAGGAACTGATATGGGGCAAACATTGGGCTAATTATCACCTACCATACAAATTAAAATCGAACGTGAATATTTTAAATTAATGTAGAACTGAATTAAAACTTGGGTACAATTTTCGAGGGGCAGCTCTCTCAATTTAGAGCTAAAATTTATTTTATTTTATATAAATAATATATATAATTTATATATATATATATATATATATAAATTGATGCAATATTAATTTTAACTTTATTTGATGAAAATTATTTAGCACTAATTCGAAGAGCTATCTAAAACAAAAGGCAAAGAAATTTAATTAACTATCCAAGACACAAACATTGAATGTGGTAATGAACGGTCTAATCTTAACGACTCTGCTCTTGTAAAACCTATAAAAAATAATTTTGTAAAATAACATATACTAGGCATCGCGTGGCTCTATCATTGAAGCGAGCGTATTGCAATGAAATACTGAATATTGAAATTTATTAATCATGATGAATGTCATAGTTGAAGATAAGTGGAAGAGGGTAGTCTAGGGAAGAGTGGGGGTACTCGGTACAAAGCTTTACTTCCTAAACAAACCATACACTATACGACTATAACAATCTTCACCACCCGCGGTAGCTTTTAAACAATTATTATAAATGTATCTCGTCACTACGCAAAGAATTTTGCTTGTATCAAGTTGAAATTTTGCATACCTGTTTCAATTGGGCATTAGATGGTGTATATGAAGTTTTATTAAAATCGTTTCGTTAGAACGTAAGATATCGGTAAAAAGGTTGTTTTCTCTATTATAAACGTTTAGGTCCGCTTTAATAGTTTTAGCGATCTTTATTAAGTCATAGCGGTGTCGCTGTTGGTTTTAGTAAAAAATGTTATTTGAAAAAAATGTTCGTCTCATCGAATAGATGATGATAGAATCTTTTCCCGTCCTGAAATTCCAATTTAATTTTTGTACCTCTCGTTTACGCGAGCGTTGCGCGCGAACTCATGGACGGATCACGCTGTCCAACGAACTTAGCCTGAGTATTAGTAAGAGGAACATGTATACCAAATTTCAACTAAATCGGTCAACTTTTACTCAAGTTATCGTCACACGCGTGAACGTTACTGACAGACAGACAGACAGACAGACAGACAGACAGACAGACAGACAGACAGACACGGAGCATATTTCGTTGAATGTAGGAAGCTCGCTACGCTCGCTTCAATAATAAAGGATTAAACTTTGTTTTTTTCATATAAGATAAAATCTAAAAACATTTGGGATATTAGTTTTGCGTTGAGTTTGGAAAAAGATAACTTAAACCATTGATGATTATGAGGAGGTAGAACCTAAGTGGCCTTTTTAGGGGTTCGTTGGTAAAAGCAAAAAAAGTAACCCTTATAGTTTCGTTCCTGCGTCCGTCTGTCTGTCACTCTGTACGGTTCCAATAACTTTTAAATCAAAAGAGATAAAAACCAGAAACTTTCGTTTTGACGCGCACACAGGAAAAATATAGCAAACAAAATTATCAGCTGTTCAAATCCAAAATGGCGGATAATTCACGGCACGCGAAAATTTGTTTTGTTAAATTTTGAGTGGGGAATCAAATGAAAGGTATTGAAGAGTAGATTAAAAATAGACTGCCAATTAGAGTGGCAAATGGCTTCCTCGCATCCTATCATGTACTTTATTGTTATATTAACATAACAGTCTTACACATGTTGGCGGCATCAAAGACTAATAGCTGGGGCACAAGAATGCGACTTTTTGAAACGGTCATAGTGACTTCAATGCTCTACGGAGCTCAAATTTGGGCCCTACGATACACTGACGTCCTAGAAAGAGCGCAAACCTATTTCGTTAAAAGGCTGCTTCTGTTACCAAAAAACACACCCAATTACATACTTAGATTGGAAACAGGTTTAGTTCATATATCCACAAAAATACTGTCCCAAAGTCTTTGGTTTTTAGATAGAATCCTAAAGCTAGAAGATTCAAGCTACTCTAAGATTTGTCTTAATAGGTTAATTTACTTACACGGCTCGCCCGGAAACAAAGAAAAGTACAATTGGGTCACGCAACTTTTGAATCTAGTAGGAAAAGCTCGGACAGATATCACGGTCGAAGATATAACCAACCCACATACACTGGCTAAGAGCATACCTGGTATATTAGAGGCTTATAAATTAGTTATGTATAATCGAGACTTGTCTTCGGCGGCAGCTTCTAATTACAATCCCTTATTCCGCAGTATGAGCTGGTCAAGAGAACCGAAGCAGTACCTACTTTTACAATTGCCAATAACTATCACAAGGACAATAGCCCAAATACGTACAGCCAGCCATTCGAGAGCAAAAATCTACCATAATGGGATAAGTTATATTTGGGATCAAGACCAGACCTGCCTTATCTGCAAACAGGAAGAGGAAAACTGGAACCATATTATAAGGAAGTGCCCGGCTTATGCACCGATCAGAATTTACTATCTCCCAGAATCGATGACTGATGAAACCAAACCTCTACACCATATACTAGAAATTAAATCAAAGAAAGACGCAGTCAAAATACATAACTTTATTATTAATGCTTTGCAAATTAGAGCGTTTATATTAAATGAGTAACTTATCACGCAAAAGAAAATTATGTTAATATAATAGAAAAAAAAAAAAAAAAAAAAAAAAAAAAAAAAAAAAATTGAACAATTATGGATAAATATAATAGGAGGAACATTTGTAATAATGATATAGAAGAAAAAGAAGAATTTTGTTTTAATTTAATCAGAAATATTCTAAATTTCAGTATCAATAAGAATGGCTTATTTAACTTTGGAAGAAACTTTCTTTCTTTTTCTATTAAGGTATTATTGTATTTTTGGTATTTGGCAGACTGCAATTATATTTACTTTTTCTTTAAAATTTTTTTTTAAGAAATATACATACTACATGTAAGCGTTTAGCAAGGACCCATTGTATGGGAAATGTAAATTTCTCTAAGCAATAAAAAAAAAAAAAAATTCTAAAAAATTCTATATTGTTCATTTTTGTAAAAACTATTAATAGTCTTAGCGATCTTTAACAGTTCATAGCGATGTCGCTGTTGGTTTTACTAAAAAATTGTATTTGTAAAAAATGTTTATCTCATTGAATAGATGAAGTTTGATTTTTTTCCTAACCTAAAATTCCAAATTTAAATTTGAAGTTCACGTTTACGCGAGCGTTGCGCGTGAACGCTTGGACGGATAATGTTGTCCAACAAACTCGTCCTGAGCATTGGTAAAATGAACGTGTCTACCAAATTTCATCAACATCGGTCAAGTCATTACTCAAGTTAGCGTCACACGTTTCATAATTCGCGGACACACAGACCGACAGACAGAAAGACAGACAGACAGACACGATACCAAAAATGTTCCCTGATGTCTGAAACGGATTTCTGTCTTGGAATTTTTAAAATCGGAGACATAAAAGTTTTTCGTTCTCAAAAGTGAACACAATGCTTCCGTTACCTTCGGTAAGCTCGGAAGCAAAATATGTAACACTTGTGGAAAGTATTTAATTTTATCACAAAACATCAACATTTTCTCCCCCCCCCCCCCCCCTCCTAATACTATTGCACAGCTCCTAATAAGCATAGTTCCATTAATGGGTTTGGAAAAATTACAATACAAGTAGCCTTTAACAAAAAAGTATGTACGTTGTTTTTTCAAACACTTTAGCAACCAATTAAAATTTCCTTTTCATTTAAAACTGTAATTTTGGTGTCGAATACAAGCAAAGGTGAACGATTTTGTCAAAAAACCATAGTTTCACTTGGCACAGTGAGCGCATTAATTAAAAATCAAAAAATGCAAGTTCATTAGATTTCGCTTACTGATCGATTGTTTATCAGCCGCATCTTCATAACAAATTCTAATTTACTTGGCCCACCTATTTAACCCACTGTTCAGCAGTTTTCTGGTTTGTCGAATACCCTATTGGGTCCAGTTCAGGCTTAATAGACATCACTGTTAAAGCCAACTGATACCACCTACCAGCAGATAACCGCTCGCGCACTTATATAGTTGATAAAACCGCGGATCAGTTTTATTCCTGACAGTTGTAAGCATCTTGTTTAAGGTTTACATCTGGCAGACCCTGATTTTCACCGCTCTTCACCAGTTGACATATTAGATTGTGACTGTCTCCCAAAAATTCTTGTACCGCAGGCTTCTCCGGCGTTTACTTCTAAGTTAGGTGTATTATATACTGTATTCGGACCTCTTCCTGAAGATTGTATGTTTATTTCGCTACGCAAAATTCCGTCTCTCGTTACCTATCCTCTTTGTCCTACACTGCAAACATACCATGAATTGCAAAAGTCAGAGGAAAAGTTCTGGGAAACTGAAACTTAACCCAATCTAAGTTAGGTTAAACCCAATGTGAGTTGATTAAAACCCAATCTGAGTAAGATTTTATCCCAATCAGAGTCAGATTTTATCCCTAGAAAAATATAATCCGTCTCAGATTGGGTAGAATCTGACTATAATTGGATTTAAAATCTGACTTAAAATGGGCTAAAAATATGACAGATTGGTTTTAAAATCAGACTCAGAAAGGGATTTAAATCGGACTCTGATGGGGATTCAAATCTTATCTAAATCGGGTGCTTCTGGGAGTACAAGAGTTTGATACTGATTTCGATTAAGAGATTTGAAGATAAGACAATTAACTTCTGAAGTGTTTTGCCTCTACGCAGGAGGCCTCATTCCATGGATCAGTTGCAAACAAGGCTCAGTGGTCATCTTCAAACAAAAGATGAAATTGTGATAACCGGAGGACTTTTGAAACAGGACTCCGTTGATTGAAAAATTCCTAAGTGTTCTTGGACAACATAACATCATGTGGAGTCCATTTTCTGAGGTCCAAATCGCGTGACAAAAGAGGTTTAAAAAAACTAACACAAGCAGGAGTAAGAAGCAAACCAAAGAAATATGTATAAGCAATTCTAGATAGTCACCTAATCTTGTAGTAGTCGGCCCATGTTTTGTTTTTAAAAAAATTTTATATTTATTTTTATATGGCTCAATGAGACTGTTCTATATCTATACAGAATATAGAAATCCATATCCAACGGGTTTCTTCATTCTAAATTTCACTTAAAATTGTCCATAACACACTATTTATTAGTAACAGAATCTACAACACATAATGGCTCATCTGCTTTAGGGTAAGTCAAAAGATCTTTAGGATTCACTAAGCTTACGGGTATCACATTTATGCTCAGAGTAAGGAAGGGGAACCATTCCTTGCTCTGTGCATTTATGTATACGAGTATACTAACACTGCAATACCTCTATGTATTGATTTACACAACCACAGAAAATATAGGGTATTAAAATTGAATAGAAATCATAAACCTGTGTGAAGTAATTTATAAAAACCATAAACCATTGGCTGGAAAAAATTAAGAGCAAACTATAAAAATATATAATTGAAAAAAACATGCATAGCTATTTCCGACGTGAGAGAGTTTAATTCTATAATATTCATTAATTCATCATCCGGATTCGATTCTGACAGGAAAAAACCAACTCTCTGTACGTGTAATACTGTAAACACAGTATTTGTTTCTGCGTAATGAACACGTAGCAATTTAACTATAACAATTCCGTCCGTTCCACTTTTGTAACCATCAGAATGAATTATTGACGATTTTTAGCCAGTATTTGTAGAAGTCTTTCCAATAAAAGACGTCTACAACTTTTATTTGATCATTTCGAAAATCCGCGCAATTTGATAATCTGGATGAATATTTGATGATCTGCATGTAGTCCGGTCTCAATTAATCCGTTGTTCCACAAAGTGCTTAAGATCGCAAGTCATATAAAGATGTACCTAAAGGATTTCTAATTACTTATGTCCAAAATAATCGACAATATATTATTATAATTTTGGAGCAAGTGTACAGAATACAGAATTTCATTTTGTATGATCGTTGCATGTTTATTTTTATTCTGTTAAAGAGCCGTCTTAGGTCATTAACCTTGATGTATTTCTGGAGTGCATAAGTTGATTCCTGATATTATTAATTCAGTTGCAATACACGTAGAATACGTTTCCAAAACAGCTGAAGAGCAATATACATGGTACGGACAGTGTGTTTGCCTGTAACGTTTTGCTTATTGATAGCATGGACATGGACACGAGTAAAGGTCGATTGATTCGAATGAAAGTTGTTAGTTGCTACGTAATTATTTGGCTAACGAGCGGGACAGAGCACGTTGAACCACCAAGAGCTCGTTATCAGCATTAGCTGACGATTTAGTATTTTTATTAACAGACCAGGTTTAATTTGTAAGAGTAATTTTATCACTCTACTAATTTACATTGTTGTTTTCGAATTTACCGAAGGTTACAGATGCATTGCAGTAAAGTTTTATCAGCCATAAAATCGTCAAATAGGAAAAATAAAATCCTGAAGTTTTGAAACTAGGCACAGTTGTTGAAATGAGTGTTCTGTAGAACACACTAAAAGTCCCCAAGGTTTAGGGGCGAATGCGAGGAGGGGAAGCCATTTAAAGACCAATTTTTTTTCAGTTTTCCTTAACTCTGCAGTGGTAGTGTTCAAAAATATTACGTAATGGGTAGTCATGAGTAATTTTTGCTCACTACTCAGATTTTTATTTTTATCTGGGTAAAACGAATGAAATAATGAACAATTATTCAACTTTTTTTATTTTTCAAGAACTTATAAATATAAAAAAATGTCTATTTTACTAAAACGCAGTAACTTTATTTTAATTGCACTAGGTACCTATATAAACTGTTGGTAACCAGTCTAAATATAAATGTATTTTAAATAAGATTATTTATCATAATAATTGGACAAGATTCGTTTCACTAAACTTATTATAAATAAATTTAAATTTTTAAAAAAATGCAATAATTCTAAACTAATTCTAATTTTTAGTCTTGTGTGAAAGACCGAGTTAATATTTTTTTTTAAACTTTTGTCAAATTATCTAATCCTAAATTCTTAAGTTAAAATTTTTTAGTGGAAAAGATCGAGGTCTCATTTCAATGCGCGGAAGAGATGCTTTGACCACAGTATTTAAAATTCTAAGTGAGTAAAAGATATCTTGAAAAATATTTAGTTTAGCGAAAAACTAACAATATAGAAAATTAAATAGCAGTAAATTTTAAATAGCAGTAAATTCTTTAACTGGGGAACATGGCCTTGAAAAATTAATTGCGGATTTGGCTTAACCAACATTTATTAATGCACCATGCACCAGCTATGCATGTCTAATGTATTTTACCAGAAAGTCCCTAACAAAAGAAAAAGCTATATTTAATCAGAAAAGGACAACCTTGGCCTTAGTCTCTAAGCTGCGAAGCAGCATTTCTCAAGCTAAAGTCAGATCTTAGTACTAACCAAGTTTTGATTCCTTTCGACCATAATCTGCCCCTATTCTTTTTAGTGACGCAAATCCTACGGGTATAGCAGCAATTCTCAGTCTTCTTATAGAAGGGGTTGAGAAACCTACAACCAACATCATGCTAACTGAATCCAAAAGAAATTACAGCCAACTCAACCGAGAGTATCATTTTTTCAATAATTTATTTTCAAAATATTTTCTGCTGGTACAGATAATTGCCTAAGAATTTTTAACCATCATGATCATGAAGCACTTCCACAAATGATGTCTTCTCGCCATTCTCGCCTACTCTGATACACATATATTTTCTCTCAGGATTTGACTTCTCTGATCAGTTTAGGAAAATCAAAATGTCCCTGACCCCAAATCAAATGTGACTGACTCTCACGAGCACCAATATTAATTATCAAAACCTTCTTCTGGTGAACTCATGGGAAATGTATTTCCAATTATATATTTCAAATTTCAAGCGATAAAATAACCTCGATTTACTGTTAAAATTAAATTAAACAACAGGCACGAAATCATGTGATTCATATTTTACGATTTTGGTAGTAATCATACTACGGAAAGATTAAATTTTAATTTAAACCAAATTATAATTATTATTAACTACGGGAAACAGACAGAGAAAAATACACTCCAGCGCCTTTATAATTATAAGCGTTATTTTTCGGTCTAGTTCTATGTCATTAATGTTGACTTCTAAGATTTGTGGAAAATTGAAAGCTTAAATTCAGGATAAGGTATCATTAACATCAGAGAAACTCATTCTCCTGCGTAGCTTAGTTGGTAGAGCGCTATACTGGAAATATAGAGGCCCGTGGTTCAAATCGCGGCGCTTGAGTGTATTTTAATAATAATAGTAGTTAATAATAATTATAATTTGATTTAAATTAAGAGATATTAAATGATTTGAAAATCATGTGAAAGTTGAGGATTCTTTAAATCAAACCCACCTTACTTTTCAAACAAGTCCAATCCGGTCTTATATATTTGTATATTTTTAATCATTGTGGTAGACAATAATATATTGATTTTTAAAAAATATTTTGTTTTATTCAACAAAATGATTTTACACGCAAATTGATTAAATTGCTTTTTCTTGCATGTTTGTAGTAATTTTCGAATTTTCTTTTTTTAGTTTTTTGCATTCAGTAATAAACCCAGGAGATTCGAGGTTGCATATTGTTGGGACATTTAGCTGTAGATTTGACTATTGGAGCGTCCTTAGCAGCCTCCTAGTTACTGACGGTTGGTGGACGGTGGAGGTGATATTTTAAAACAACATACATGTTCTAAACATGATACTTAAAGCCAAACATAATCTATCGAAGATTTAACACTGTCAGCTATCGACCATCTAACACTGTTTGATTGTTGGACTGATTGTGCAAAATGCACTTAATAATTAATACACATTTTTTCTCTTCGAGTCTTTATTACAAACTGACTTATAAACCACTGGTCAATCAAATTATATAAATTAAAAATATACATATACATGTCTGTCAATGTCTGTCATTTCCAACATCCTCCCCGCCCGTGCCCGCAGCAAAGAGAATCAAAGTTATCAGTTATATAATAATTTTTATCTATGTAGTATCAGATACCAAAAATAACAAAAAGTTATAATAATAAAAGCAAAATATAACAATAATTAATATTAGTCAATATTTTCAAACCTAAAATTTGTAATTCTTTTTTCCTGTATTTCCACCATTGAAACCTGAGCAAATATCTATCTTCTGGAAATATACTAATTTGTAAAGATGCTTTTGCATTGTCTGATGTAACACCTATTTTTCCTAACCTAAATTTTGTTATTAAATCCGGTGTTAGTTCCAATACATTTTGTCCCTTTCCTAAACCCCCATATAAACAATATCTGTTTTCATCCTTCCACGACGCATCAAAAACCGGTCTATTCTTTGTGGTCAAACAACTCTCTTTAATAACTGGTGTATGTCGTAGATAGTGTAATCCCTTATTCTCCCTTTCTATATCCGCCATCTCTATCATCCCACTGTTTAACCAAAATCTACATTCTTTATCATAATCCTCAAGTATTTCTAATTTTGCTAATTTACTTGTCACACTTATCAATCGTCTTTCTGCTACTTTCCTATTATCTCCTAACTGTATTGATTCACTCACCAATGGCAACCTAACTTTATCTCTCAACCTTTCATTTATTCCTAAACTATTATTACATTTCCCTAACATCTCAGTTTCTCGTTCTTTTTTACTTATTACTCTCCCCGCACCACTTATTCCAATTGCTTCTAATTCCCAAAGATTAGTATTAAGAAATACATTTTGTAAGCTTACCGCGCTGCTTAAATTCAATACATTATTACTGCCCATTGCTGTCCATCCAAACCAAGTATCAATACATGTAATATTTCCTACCTTTACCATCTTTCCTGTTAATAACTGTCCTATCACATCTGCCCATAAGAGTAAACTTATTTCACTCACCTTTTCTTCTTTATTGTCGCTCAATATAATATTATTTTCCCTTAACTTTTTTAATAAACTTAAAGCTTCCACTCGGGGAACCGTATTACAAATTTTATCTTCAGTATAAACCATAGTCTCAAAATTATATTCATTATTTAAACCTTTTAAATTAACATGATGTTGACAATGGTTTTGTTTCTTTTCCACTCCTCCAAATAAAGAATGGACCATTGTGCATTGTCCTACCTCTGGTAAATTTAACTCTCCCACCAATTTTGTAAGTATATATGATTTTTGTGATCCTGAATCTAATAAAACCCTAACCTTCTTGGTTTTACTTCTATCTCCAGGATTACTTATATTTAGTATTAAAGTTTGCATGTATACCTCTGATACCTCATTCAGGTTACTATTTACTTGAACTACCTTCTCTCCTGAGTCCTTCTTTGATTGTTCTCCCTTCTTGAACTGTCCATTTCTTCCATCTCTTTGTATTGGCTTGTGACATGGTAGTTCCGGACACATTATAACATAATGAGTTTTCCTACATAGAAAACACCTTGGAGGAAACTTACAGTCTCTAGAAGTGTGTGATTTCTTGAAACAACTAAAACAACGTTTATTTTTAATTATTAATTCTTTCTTATCTTTAAGTGACATATAATTCCCTTTAAAACACTCCTGACTTAAATGATGTTTCCCGCAAAAAATACAATTATCCACAACAGGTTTATTACTAAAATTTTGATTAATTAAATTAGCCGCTGTTGGCAAATTTTCCTCTAATTTACTATCCACCTCCCGATTTCTAATACCTAAATTATCTAAACTTTGTTGGGCAAATTTTACTCTTTCTTCACTCTCAACTTCCCCCCTAAGAAAATCCATTAAATTATTTAAACTAAAACTTTGATTTTCTTTGCTGTGATTATTGATTTTAACTTTTGATCTTTCCCACTCAATTAATATATGAGTTGGTAAAGCCGATTCGATCATCGGGAGGAGCATAGCCGCGTAACTGTCTTTGGTCATATTCAAAGTTTCAAGGGCGTTAATTTGTCTAGAAATGGAATCATATAATTCCGTTAACCCCATTTTATTTTTATTTGTAACTTGTTTCAACATTATGTTCAACAGTTCTCGAACATAATGTTCCACAAGTACCTCATTTCTCGCAAATCTATCCTTTAATATACTTATGACTTTTGAAAAATTGTTTCCTGATGGTGGGAAGCTCTCAACTAATGTTCTCGCCTTTCCAGTTGTCACTTGTAGTAGATACTGGAACTTGTCTTCTTCGTCCATCTTCTTGTCTTCCGCTATCTTCCTAAACTGACCCCAGAAAGGTAGCCAATTTTTTGCCTGATGTCCGTCAAACTTGGTATACTCCAACTTAGGCAGTTTATATTTCTTTTTATCAGTATCTTCATCATCTTTACTTGAATACTTGTTTTCTTTAATTTTGACATGATCCACAATTATATACGCACACTTATCTTTATAATTTTCTGCTGCTTCAAATTCTTCATTCCAATTTTCATCCGTAATATCTTCTTTTTCTGACATCAAAAATTGAATAGTTTCATCTAATTTAATTAACCTTTCTTGTTTGCCTTGAATAGTTTGATTTAGAATTTCAACTTCTTCTCCCTTTTTTAGCTTGAAGTAAATTTCGTCAATATGTTTTCTTATAATGTTCCGCTCTTTATAGTACCTTGATTCTTCCATACCTTTCTTGAGTTAAACCTTTTTTCTTTTTTCTAAATTTTAATCTTCGCTTTAATTCTTCAAATCACTGTCGCCACTTTCTTCTCTTTAAATTCTTTTAATCACGGTCGCCACTTTGTGCAAAATGCACTTAATAATTAATACACATTTTTTTTTCTCTTCGAGTCTTTATTACCAACTGACTTATAAACCACTGGTCAATCAAATTATATAAATTAAAAATATACATATACATGTCTGTCAATGTCTGTCATTTCCAACACTGATGTAACCTATATATTTAGACAAGGGTTCTTGAACAAGAATATGTTTCTCTAAGATCAAAGATGTGTGTTAGGTACTTTGTTCCTTTCTTAATAAGTTTCATCCTTACTTCCACCAAAGGGTATGCCTCTAAAATTATCGTCTTCTTTTTCAAGGTCTGTTTTATTTGTTTTATCTTATTTTCTTTGGCTCTCCCAACCTTCCACTTATGTATAATGTTTTATTGATTTTTGATGACGGCACTACTCCTTCATCGACAATCACAGCTGTTGCTCTACTTGAAGTACTGGTTCACAGAGCCTTTCTTCTGTTACAGTTGGTAAAGTAATTCTCATTTGAGTAAGGTAACTTTTTTTATAATTGGTCTTCAAACTCACTATTTGATTATTCTCTTGAAGATGAATAAATATGATCTACACGTTCCTTAAATCTTAAAACAGATGACGATGGTTTCAACTCCTTTAGGCACATGTCTTGAATGATGCCATTTTTCCACCATTTCTCCAAATCTTGACTTAGAGTTATATCAACATAGCAAATCATAATTTTTCTAGGTATGTCCTTTGGTCCCTCAAACACTTTTTTCTTTAGTTTCGTTCCCGTGTCTGTCTGTCACTCTGTACGGTTCCAATAACTTTTGAATCAAAAGAGATAAAATCATGAAACTTACCAGTATTAAAGATCGTTTTGACGCACACACAGGAAAAATACAGCGAACTCAAAATTATCAGCTGTTCAAATTCGAAATGGTGGCTAATTCACGTCACGGGGAATTTTTTTTTTTTTTTTAATTTTGAGTGGGGTATCAAATGAAAGGTATTAAGAGTAGATTACAAAAATATATAACACTTGGGGTTAGTGTTTAATTTTCCGCGCCATTTTGTCAATAAACATCAAAATGTCCCCCCCCCCCCCATTATACTAATTTCGTGTTCCCAATACCAACGAAATCTTATATTTACGTGAGATTTCTCGCTTAACCAATTTATTTTATTTTAAGATATTTAGTGGAGCAATACAATATTCTAAAATACACGGTTACATCGGGTGTGGTTGGTAATGAACTTTTTTTACACAGTGTCGCACTTTCTTACTTCTTCGTCACTTTACTAATTTCTTCGCCACCATCATTGGTAATCCGCTAAATTTATACTCAACACCATTAGTTTCTATTCTCCTTAGGTTCCTTAACAATTAACTTGAAAAAGTAAATTTCTCAACACAAAAGTAAATTATAGAAGTTAACACTAGAAACGTATTGTTGATACTAAGTGAGAATATGGCTTAGGCAGGGCAAGGGACAAGAGTATGGTTCACGCTACCCCCCCCCCCCCCCCCATTCTCATTAAGGGAGAGAGGAGGGGTATAAAATACATTCTTTAAAATTATTAGTTAAAATCGTGTTTTTAGTTATTTCTATAAAATAAAAAGCATTAGTAAAATGGTATTGATTTACCATTGAGGTATTCTACTACACACTGCTTGCTTCCACTTAATGACTAGTTATAATATATGTAATTTAATTAAAAATACTAATTTCACAATTTTAATTAGATTTTTAGATTTCTTTATAAGCTATAAATATAAAGATTACTTAATATACTGAAAAATGAGAAAACATTACATTCCTATTCAGGGCCGCAGCTACATATTTTGCCAGGAGGGGCAAGCCCTAATTTTGCCGCCCCCTTCCACCACTTTATCCTAGCAATTCGCCAATAACTATTACTCCTACTCCTAAGTCAGCTTGTGAAAAATCTTGAAATATTTATTAATATTTGGGATAAAATATAAAATCATGATTTAAGTTGATAACTAAGGTTTATTTGAAAATGAGAAACGAAACAATTCAAGTAAAATATTTTTAATATAGCAGAAAATATTATAAATATACGCAGAAAATATTATACATTATACATAAAACAATTCTTCCAAAAACTAAAAGTGTATTTATGTAAATTTGACTTTTCGACTGCAAATGTTTTGATTATTTCTTTTTGATGCTCTTTGATGTTTAATGGAAAAGAGACTTAAATCATCAGAGACGAAAAGAAACAACTAAACTTTAGTCAGGGCCGTCGACAGGGGGGGGGGGGCAAGGGGGGCAAATGCCCAGGGGCCCGGGTCTCCAGGGGGCCCGGGCCTCCGGGGGCGAACCTGTTTTTTTACAACCTAAAAAGGCTGGAACAAAAGATACAGGCAAAAAAGATGGATATTGTAATTAGTGGCATAACTATGGGTCCGAATTGCGAGTGGCCCCTGGTGCCAAGGGGCCCTCAAATAAAAAAAAAAATGATATTACTATCTTTGCACCAATGTCGGTAGGGGCCCCTTTAGAACATAATAAAACGTAACTAGAAATTATACTTCTATACTCTGTAAGGAGACCCCATTCAGTTCTGAACACAAATGTTTTTTTTCTTGAAGGGCCCCAATGCCCTAGCTATGTTTGGGAGGCATAGGCCCGGGCCCCCTGGAGCCCCGGGGGATGGCCCTAGATTTTTAAAACAAAAAAGACAAGACGGATATTGTAATTAGTGGAACAATGGGCCCAAATTGCGGTTGGACCCTGGTGCCAAGGGGCCCCCAAATTCCAAAAAAACATAAAAAACGGGTAGGGCCCCTTTAGAGCATAATAAAATCTAACTTGGAATTATTCTTCTATATTATTGTAAGGGGACCCCTTTCAGTTCTGAACGCAAAATGTTTTTTGATTTTTTCTTATAATTTTTTTTTTTTTTTTTTTTTTTTTTTTTTTTTTTTTTTTTTTTTTTTTTTTTTTTTTTGGTGAGGGTCCCTAATGTCCTAGCTAAGTTTGTGAGGCAAAGTTGATTTACGCAACGAAAATTAAACAGACACAAATACAAAACTTAACCAACAGTACATATGTATTTGAAATTCGCCCCACTAAAAATCTTTTCCTGTTAGGACAAACTTGCCCTCAGAAATTCTTAAACACATTCTTTTTTGCACTTAAATTTTAAAAAAATTTCCGGGGGAGGACCCCCGGGACCCCCCGCCTTATTTGTTCAAAGGGAGTTCAGATGCTAAGTTCATCACTGATTGTCAAGAACATAAATTTATTCCTAATGTGTCATGTCATGAGTATGAAAGTTTGAATTTTAGGCTTTCATTTAGTTACTTAGATTTTTTTATCTTATTCAATATAGTCAATGTTAATGTATAGGAGAGAAACTGACAGACAAATCATAGTGACATACTAATATTAATATTTCTTTACTAGTAATGCAACTTTTATAAAAAAAAATAATAAAATAATAATAAAAAATGCCTTACTTAATTATTTTGATTTTTTTTCTCTAAATGTCACTATTTTAGCAAACAATTTATATTATGTTTTACGTTATATTATGTATTTTACATTTTACAAAGTGTAAAAGAGGGTTTTTAATGATACTTACCCGCTACAAAACTACTCAATTATTATTTTTTTTTTAGCCCATCTTAGTTAAACGTCAATTCGTCCCCACCAAACATCTTTTCCTCAAAGGACAAAATTGTCCTCAGAAATCCTTAAAACTCATATTTTGGTAATTAAATTTTTTTAAATTTTCAGGGGAGGCCCCCCGGACCCCCCCCCCCCCCCCCCCCCCCCCCCCCGTTCAAAGGGGCCCGGATGCTTACTTGCCCAGGGGCCCGGAAATCCTCTCAGCGGCCCTGACTTTAGTAAATTAAAATCTATTTTTAAATAACAACTCCTGTTCAGTTCAGTTAAAATAAGTTCCAGTCCTACTAATCTCTCTTCTGTCATACATGAACCTAGCCCAAAGGGGGGTCTGGGGGACCTCCCCGGAAAATTTTAGAAAATTAGGTTCAAAATGGTGAATTTTGGAGCTTTTTCAGCTAAAAAAAAAGCATCACCTAAAAGTTTGTTTAAAATTGTTTCTGCAGAATTTTCAAAACATTTATTAACTAAATCGGTTTTTAGACTAAAAAATAAATGT
Source organism: Gerris lacustris (assembly GCA_951217055.1). NCBI lineage: Eukaryota > Metazoa > Arthropoda > Insecta > Hemiptera > Gerridae > Gerris > Gerris lacustris. The sequence continues at coordinate 58,570,117 of OX578276.1, read as the reverse complement.
TTTACCTTTAACGCTATACTATGCTGTTAATTATTTCTGATTCATTATAAAATACCTTCACAACGTCCTATATAGTGACTGAACTAGGGGATACACACTCAACTGAGTATATAAACAAACAACCATTAAGGTATGCAAATAAACAAACACAAAATAGTTAAATGTTTGTATCCCACATAAACATGTAATTGGGAATCCCAGTTTTAAATGTTAATATCAACCCTTATTATATTCAATTGATATTTTTTCGTAATTTTGTTGTATTTGGGGGGGGGGGGATTTTCCCCTTCCACCGCCCCTGAGATCTCTCCTAATTTAAGTTATGCATCTATCTTTCTTTGTAAAAACATTGACTTCTTGGTGGGCACGTATCTTGCGGCGCCCCTCAGGCCCTAGTACCCTAGGGTCGCGCCGGCCCTGTGTCTAGTTCGAAGGGATAGGGCGCGCATCGTCGAGACGGACTACGCGAAAACTACACTGTGACCCGACCTTGAAATAGGGAATTAAGAAGGCATCTACTCACTGACAGTACTGCGTTCATACCGCTCACTCTCATCTGCCTAGCTCGCATGCCGCCCTCTACACCTACTCATCATTGTGTCTTAAATTAGTTAAATAATTTTAAAGTCTGTTAATCATTTTGCCGCCCCCTACATTTTGCCGCCCGGGGCAAAAGACCCCCCCTGCCCCCCCCTAGCTGCGGCCCTGTTCCTATTACCTAAACTTAGCATATAGCATTGGCGGAATTTTTTTTTTTTTTTGTTAAATTTTTTCGAAAACATAATATATTATGTCATCACTTAATGGCAAACAAAAATATATAATGTATGTATATACATATATACCATATAAGCGGATTATCAGGTGCCTCCTAGATCTGTTTTCACATGATAGTTCTTTTGACTGCCGCAAGAGTATTCTGATGCCGCTATAGTACTCTCAATCAACTATCTCGTTAGAAGCGATAGTGTGATAGTGCTGTCGCGATCAGCGTGTAAACGAGGGCTTACTTACTATAGACTATAGAGGAATGAAGAATAATCTGACTTTACTCTCCGTCTTAATAACGAAATAAATATTGTCGGGATTCATATTTATGTTTCCATGGCAATATTAAGCACATTGATTTACAATTAGCATTCCTCCTCAATTTATCTACCACGAACCTTCATTAATTAATATATTAAAAACTAAATGATAAAATTTTACAAAGAAACTAAAAATAACAAGCTCTAGTATATGAAAGAGGAATGTACAATATTTTATTTTCTTAGCTACAATTTTCTTTAAACAAAAGTATTACTTACTACAAAGGAATATTCTCACTTACTCTTTGTCATAACGAAGAAACAAAATATGTAAGGAGTCCTATAATTACGTTCTCAAGTAGATTTTTATGAATGTAAGCTGACTAGTTATGAAGAATCAACATTAAGTAGTAATGACCCTTGTTGGCCTTGACGTTCTGTCTTCTTACTTTATGATCCAGAAATGTGTGAGAAAAATGAATAATCCCTCTGCCGCGTTGAACAAAAATGTTTTAAACAGTACATACCGTGAATTCTTGTTTTTACAATCATTAATAACATATAGTTATTTGTCATTTCTTTTATACTAATAGTGAGCAATTCTCTAAATTTGTAAAATAATAATTACGGAGAGTGCATATTCATAACTATCACTATCAAAGTTAAGAAAACAGTTTGGTACCTTAGTCTTATTCGACGTGGTTAAATACGCCCTGAAATAAAGTTTATCATTTAATTAAGTAACTGGTCGATCTTGTAACTGGTCATCGAAGTCAGGGAGTTGTTACATAACAATTCTAAATCAATTACAATGTGGTAAAACCAGAAGATTTATATTTAATTTTAGCTTTTTGAGCTTACCCAGGGTAACGGAAGCTATGTGATCTTTCTAAAGAAGGAAACATTTTGATGTCTCCCATTTTGAATATTCCAAGACGCCAAGACTGATATCATTATTTCAGACATGAGGGATAATTTTGCTTACGTGCTTATCGAGGGTAACGGAAGCTATGTGATCGTTTCGAAGAAAGGACATTTTTTAAAGTCTCCAATTTAAAAAATTGGGGAGAGAAGCAAATGGGCGCGAGAAACAAATATAAGGTAGAAACTTATATGGGACCAAAAATGGGCTAATTATGACTCCATTACTGTTACTCAAATTTTATTACTATCTACTCAATTACTATCCAAATTTTAATAAAATTGGAGGAGTTGTTTTTAAGTTATGTTGGTTCGCAAAAACTGAGCGAAAGACCGACAGACCGGCAGACTGACAGACAGATTTAAAAAACGGGGAAAAATTAAATAAATTTGACAATAATGAGTTGTAAAAACATAAAATAACTAACGGAAACCGCGCTCGTCTACTAACTCGAACGAATATTTGCGTTTGCCGTTGTCCAGGAGAAGTCGAGATCACGGCCAAAAATTTTGAAGAACTGTTTATTCACGAATATTTGTTCGGTGTGAAAAGAGTTTTTAATGTATCACTAACATCCTTAAATGTTTTCAAACGTATCTAAATACACGGTTGGTGTGTACCGGCCTTAAAAATTAACAGTGCTTATATATTATATATTTATGAGAAAATCAAATCTGTAAAATTCTGCTTGCAATAAATACGTCTTGTAATTGTTTACGCATCAAGACCAACGCGGCTCGGAAATGATATGCATGGCTAAATTGCTCCTTCAAGATCACTGCGAACGTGCCAGTATTTCATGCGTAAAGGCTTTCTTCTTAAGATGCAGTTCCCGGTGGAATTAACACACACGCTCTAAGAAAGAAGGAGATAACAATGAAATAATAATACTAGAGTGGGGCCTTCTTTAAATAGTGCCGGTGAATTTTTCAAATTTCTTGCTACCGCTTCTCTCTACGGTAACCAAGTTCCTCAATAAGACTTTTCATTATATTATATAGTGTTCAATCTGTATATACAATATACAGCTTAAGGAGGTAGGGAGGGATCGATATTGCATTCATAATTTCTTATTAATAATTTATAAAAGTAGCTATAAGTTAACTGAAAAAGTTTTCCAACTTATGACCAGCTCCACAACCACAAGTATTTTTAAACTAGCGTTTAGGCTTGCCTTAAGCTCGGAATTGTTTCTTATGTTCATATTTATGTCAGTTTGATTTATTTATGAATATAAGCTACAAATGTTTTCAAACTTATCGCTGGATCGCGAATACTTTTAGCCTCCAAATGAAATTCAGTTAACAACGAATGAAAAATCATAATTGATTTGAAAAATTTACCCTACCTCGTTTTTAGTTTTTATTACTTTCTCATATAAAGAGAAAGTATTGTGATGGCGCGAAAATTTGATTTTGAGATTTTGATGGATTTACACGTTTTGAGGTCCCCTGAGTCCAAAAAAGTGGTTTTTAAAAAATGTCTGTCTGTCATCTGTCTGTCGTCTGTGCAGACGCCTGGAGCCTAAACTACTGAGCCGATTTTAACGAAATTTGGCATACATGTTCACAAAAATCATACCCCGAGGCGAAATCGAGAAATGAATTTTTGCTCCAAATTTGGGGGCGCTACCCCCCAAAAATATTTCTCGAAAAAGGTTCCAACGATTTTGATTGAAAAAAATTAAAATTTAGTCCATTTGAATACGTATCCAACGATATAAGCCGTTTCCCCGGGATAAATCTAGTTCCTGAGAAAAAAGCTTAATACGCGGACGGAGAGAGCCCGGGTTCGATTCCCCGCCCAGGAAAAGTTATTTTTATGATAAATTTTGATGAAATGTTTAATAATATTTAAATGTACATTTGAAAACTAATAAATGGAAACACTGGGCCAAGTAATTATAATCTCGTATATGAGAAAGTTTGTCTGAGTTGTCTCGACCGATTTTTTGTTAAAATACTCCTGTTTATGATGGGGTTGAGTTTGAAACTTCGAACACTTGAGAATAAACATCTTACTTGGTAAGCTATATTAATGCTTAAAAAGAGGTAGACTGTAGGTTTGTGTCCGCCTAGGGTGGATGCGGTTTTTTACCATCCAATATCAAACTTTAAAAGTAAATCTTATCCAGTAACAGTAATTTGATTAAACTAAAACACTCCCCTGAAGTAAGAATTAAGTATCTCGACTGGTAATTGAACAAGCAACCTGAATCATATTACATGCACCACCTCCAAATTAATGCAAGCGCTTAATCTAACTGAGCTATTAGATTAACCGTTGCCTGTAATCTCCAACTAACCTTCATACGAAATCATCTCCAATATTAAAGAATTCACGATTTTCTAAAAGCTTTTAATGCACATAAAGCAACTATTGGCTCATAATTATTATTATTATTATTTTTTTTTTTTTTTTAAGCTATAACTTTTAATCCCCTTTTTATAATGACACAAAACTATTGCCGCAAATTGCATTGTTACTGTCTAAACTCAATCAACCTACTCCGAAGTGTTTAGTTCAAACTGTTCTTAAGACATTTTTAAGATAAGGGACTTTTTTTTAGAAAACATGCGACTAATGGAAAATACCTTAAAACCCGGTTAATTTTACAAAGAATAACTAATAATAATAATAAGGGGAGAGGGACTCATAGGGCAAAAATGAAACCAAATATTTATTGGTACTCAGGCCGTCATCCTCTTTCAATTAACATTAACACTCATCCCTCATGACGCATTTTTTTTAAACAAATTTTCCATCCTTTGTTTTCGAGGTATGACTTTTTGGGGCTGCCTTGTAATTTTGCTGTGTTTGATTTATTACACTTAATACAACTGCATCGTTTTAAATGTTTGTGATGGGTACATTCGGAGATCTGGTATGTTACAGAAAAACACGCGCAGAAAATTAAAAGGGTTCTCGGTTTTGCCTACGGACCATAAAAAATTGCTACGTTAAAGTTCTATTAAAAATCAAGGGTCATGTAGGGTAAATTTATATAAAAGTCGACAAAATTAAAACAAGCAGTTAATAGTTATTTATGCACCTAGGGAGTAAAGTAATCCATTATTCCCTGAGCGAAAAAGTTGGTTCTTGAGGCGAAGCCGAAGGAACCATGGTCCCTAAATCCCGAGGCGAAGCCGAGGGAATTAGAATTTTTAATTTGCGTTTTAATGCTGCGTTTAATTTTTAAACGCAGCCGAGGGAATAACTCTAATTAGCTCCCAAGGCGCAGCCGAGGGAGATAATTATCGCGAGGGGAATAATGGCACTTTACTCACGAGGTACATACAATATTTTATCTCCAGTAGGAAGAAAATACACATTTTCGTCCATTGCACAGTTTTTATTTATTATTTTAATAAATAACAATAATTATTAACACTTTTAATAGCAGACATAAGAGATTCAATATTAAAAACAAATAAGAATTGGAATTAAACTCAACTAGAAGGTTATTTAGATGCAGGTGGAAAAAACCTGTTTTAGTCCCTCTAAACTAATTTAAAATCATAACTTTTTCTCTCTACTGGAGATATATGTTATTGTGATTGTTATTTTATCTTCAGTAGGGAAAAAAAGTTATGATTTTGAATTAGTTTAGAGGGACTAAAACAGGTCTTTTCATCCCTAACTCAAAAAGTAGGGAGAGAAAGTAAAAGTAGGGCGAAAAAGTAAAGATTGCAACTTAATTATTTTATAAAAAGTAGAAAATGTATGGCTAATGTAATAAAGTTGTCGAAATCAGGTTGGCGGCACTGCGCTTTTTTGACCATGTTTATGTTTGATTACAACATTACATATAACCTCCATCTAAATAACCTTCTATTTGAGTTTAATTCCAATTCTTATTTGTTTTTAATATTGAATCTCTTATATCTGCTATTAAAAGTGCTAATAATTATTGCTATTTATTAAAATATTAAATAAAAACTGTGCAATGGACGAAAATGTGAATCTTCTTTCTACTGGAGATCAAATATTGTATGTATCTCGTGAGTAAAGTGCCATTATTCCCCTCGCAATAATTATCTCCCTCGGCTGCGCCTCGGGAGCTAATAAGAGTTATTCCCTCGGCTTCGCCTCGGGATTTAGGGACCATGGTTCCTTCGGCTTCGCCTCAAGAACCAACTTTTTCGCTCAGGGAATAATGGCTTACTTTACTCCCTAGGTGCATAAATAACTATTTATTCATTTTTAGGGTTTCGTTGGTAAAACCAAAAAAAAAGAAACCCTTATAGTTTCGTTCCTGTGTCTGTCTGTCACTCTGTACGGTTCCAATAACTTTTAAACCAAAAGAGATAAAAACGTGAAACTTTCCAGTATAAAAGATCGTTTTGACGCGCACACAGGAAAAATATAGCGAACTCAAAATTATCAGCTCTTCAAATTCAAAATGGCGGATAAATCACGTCGCGCGAAAAAAATATTTCTTTAAAATTTTGAGTGGGGTATCAAATGAAAGGTATTGAAGAGTAGATTACAAATATATATACTACTTAGGGATAGTGTTTAATTTTCGGCGCCATTTTGTCAAAAAACATCGAAATTTTGCGGGTCCCCCCCCCCCCCCTAAAATCGTATTTCCGCTGTTACTAAAAACATAGAAAAATATGCAAAATGCGTGGTCTGCTGGGCCATAGAAAAAATAAGATTAGCAATTTGATCTGATTTACTGGAAATCCAAGATGGCGGATAATTCACGTCACTCGAGAAAAAATATTTTTTTTAAATTTTGAGTGGGGTATTAAATGAAAGGTATTGAAGAGTAGATTACAAATATATATACCACTTAGAGATAGTGTTAAATTTTTGGCGCCATTTTATCAAAAAACATCGAAATTTTGCGTGTCCCCCCCCCCCTAAAATCGTATTTCCGCTATTACTAAAAATATAGAAAAATATGCAAAATGTGTGGTCTGCTGGGCCATAGAAGAAATAAGATTAGCAATTTGATCTGATTTACTGGAAATCCAAGATGGCGGATAATTCACGTCACTCGAAAATTTTTTTTTTTTTTTAATTTTGAGTTGGGTATCAAATGAAAGGTATTGAAGAGTAGATTACAACAATGTATAATACTTGTGGTTAACGTTTAATTTGCGCGCTATTTTGTCAAAAAAAACTTTTCTCCCCCCCCCCCCCCCCCCCTTCTAATTTTGTGTTCACAATACCAACGAAACCCTTTTTACGTGAGACTTCACGCCTTACCAATTTTTACATTTAACTTGCATTATTTAACTTGCAATGTTTGTACGTTTTTATGGATGTAAGTTATGTATGTTTGGGTCTAATCTTGCAACTGAATTTTAAAGCAGTTATCCTCAACCGATTGAATTGAAATTTTGCATACACGTTTAGTTTGGATGACAATGCATGGTTAGCTAAGTGATTTCATTCTAAATCCAATATGGCGGGCAGGCTAAGATGGCGGACTAGTTTTTTTTTTAAGCACGTCCATGATATGGGTATCAAATGAAAGGGTTTACTGAGAAGAATACGCAAAATAAAATGTCTTCACTCTAAATCCAATATGGATGGTCCAAGATAAAAGCTTGTTTTTAAAAATGTTTTTTTACTATTAATTTATTGTTTTAAATAAAAATGGATGTTTTGATGTGTGGAGGAAAATTCATTACATAAAATTATAAATTTGACGAAACCCACTTAGTTGAGTAAATATGTGATAAAATTTTCTCAAGATTAGGCATGACTATGTTCCGGGAGGGGACGAAATATGCCAGTACAACAAATTAATGAGTTGAACCCAACAATAAGAAAGAAGGATTGAATAAATATAATTGAACAAACAACTTATACTCATATAAATTATTTATGTCATTTATATGCTGACTGCAAGTGCAAATAATGAAATTCTAGTGAAAGTTATAGTGGAACTTTCAGTGAATTCTATTACATTACAATGTCTCTACCATATAAAGCGTAGAACTCATGGAATGTTTAAATTGATTCGGCCAATGAATATTTATTGGATTTGTTAATAAATGAAGTATAATATTTAAAGGAGTATTGCCTGCTAAAATGTAATGGAAAATAGATTAATACTCTATATGGTTTATAGGTGGGTCACTTTAGGGATACATTCAAAAGAACCTTCTTCAAACCATCTTTAGCTATATTTCAACCCTCTGTTTGGGTCATTCTCAAGCCTAATAAAAAATCCGAACTAGTCAACTTAAACATCGTCGAATTTTAAAATAAATAATTGTTCACATATTTATTAACTATTTGGTAACTTGTTATCACATATTCACAACAACAACCAACAACACAACAACAACAACACAACAACCAGGGGCGTAAATAGCGCCCCCGCCAACCCCGCGGTGCGGGGGGGGGGGGCGCCTGGTCTAGGGGGCGCCGAAAAATGAGTAAACAATAATATTTAATAATAAAAATTAAAAGAAGCTATATGGGCAGAATTATTTTTATAATAATAATATTTTTGGGAGATAAAAATAAATGAGAGATAAAACAAATAAAGAGTTTTCATCAGAGTGAGAATTTGTTGAGATGATATGATTTAGAGCTCAGTTTGGTTTCCAAGCTAAGTGTCACTATACCTATAACTATATGGGTAAGTATATCGGACTGATTCTCCCTTCTTCATTTTGGACTACTAGGAGATGCAAGTGTTTAATACAATTAAAACAAAAAGTTATCTTATCTAATCCGGTTTTAGCTGTACTAGATAAGGAAATCTGTTCCAAACTTAGCAATACATACTTCTATCTCTTTCTCTATCGATTGTCTTTGTTATTGTTATATGTGTATTTCTCTTTCTTTCTTAACCCTTCTTACTTCTTTTTCCTTATCACAACCTCTTTGTATTTAGTTTCTAACTCTTTTCTTACCTAGCTAATTTTACCTCCCTTTAGAGTTTTTATCTTTTCTACCCTTCCCTTAATTTAAGAATTGTTATCTATTAATCACATGTATCAAACTCAGTTCGGTCCAGTTCTAGTTATAGTTATAGCTCTCGTGCACCCCGCACGATTGGGGTGGTTGTGTCTTTTGCTGTGAATTTTTAACTTTCCTTTCGCTAGAAAGCTCTGCTATTTTTTATTTCTTATTCTACGTTCAGTTAATTTGTGCGTAAAATTAAATTGTTTTGGTGAAGAATTTATTTAAAAAGGTATGTGCATTTTTCAGATTATTATATAGCCATCGGGAATCTAGGGGATGTCACGTCAATTTGTTAATGACTAAAATATCCTATCGTCATATCTACCTCCTCCTCCAGTAGCAAACACTTTTTTCTTTTGCTTCCGAGCTTACCGAAAGTAACAGAAGCTATGAGATCTTTCTGTAGAACCAACAATTTTGATGTCTCAGATTTCAAAAATTCAAAGACAGTTATCGGTTTCAGATAATAGAAAACATTTTTGTTTCCGTGTCTGTCTGACGCTAAAAACTATTTTGCTAAGATATTCCAGTTCAAGTCTTCAAGCAAGGAGCAAGGTTGTTAGTTTGTTCTTCTTATTTATACATATTACAATTTTACTATTTTTATTAAGAAATAAAAATAACATTATTACTGTAATAGTGATGTACACTAGTATTAAAAAAAAATTGAAATAATAATCTGTTTGAAAATTAAATAAATTAATTAGTTATTAAATTTGTTTACAGATTATTTTATCGTCCCCACTCCATCTGTTCCAGAATGACTAACAAAGAGGGAAAATAAATTAAGGGGGGGGGGGGGTAAATTTTGTAAGTTATAGGGGGGCGCATTTTCAATAGTTGCGGGAGGGCGCCGGATTTCTTAGTTACGCCACTGACAACAACTTGCGTTCACAAACAACTTGCGTTGTGGGAACAAACTTGCGTCAAAATAGATTAATACTCGTATATTGGTTTACCAAAAGTAGTAATAGGTTTTGTTTTTTGGCAAAATTTCGTGGAAATAAACGTTATAAAAAATAAAAATAAATAATATTTAAAACATCAGGGGGGAAGAAAGAGATAAATAATTAAAGGAGAAGATAATTTCTTCTTGTCAACTATAGAATAATGTTTAATGTAGACAATAAGGCTGGAACACGGATGGATTTCAACTAAGAGAAGGCTAGGTATCTTAAACAAAAGCTTCTTATTAGCTTGAAATTAATCTTTGTGAGTAGTATTACAAATATAAAATTCAAGAAAAATATCTTTCTATGCTTGGTATAAAAGCAAAACTTATTCGCTGTTAAGACTTTAGAAAAAAAGATTTTGAAGATCGGCTTCATTTGTATTTAGTCAGAAATCTTCCGGCTAATGCAGTGTTTCCTAAACTTTTTTCGCCCGCGGCACACTATATAAAACAGCCAATAGCCCACCTATTAGTTTTATTAGCCAACCTAGGCCCTATGTCTACAACAGGTCTACGAGGTCCCCCACTTACCGGGGGGTCTGAGGGTACTCCATACCCCTAGAGATCAGGGGAATCTGGGAAAAAATATTTAAAAAAGTTTTTAAAATTACATGTCTGGAAATCGCTTTTTACGCTATTTTGGATTGTACCCATGATACACAGTTACCATGATTTTTATGGAAGCACTTAGTAAAAGGTTAATAAATACTTGATAGCAAGGCAGTTATAATTTAACTTAGGCGCTGTTTATTTCAATACTTCTTCTCTACCTTTATCAGGATAAATAAATAAGATGAATAAATAACATTATTTGTTCAAGTGTGTGTTTTTGTTTCTTTTCTATTTAGTTATTTTTATTCTTTAGTTATAACTTAAATTACTAGAAATAGGTAACAGACCAGGTTTTGGGAATAGGGGAGGGAGAGGGAGTGCTGACAACAGTCAGTTTACCTGATAAAAACATACTCTCATAATAAATAATATAGTTCCTAGTTCCATTAGGAAAACATTACGTTTTAAACTACTGTACTTCTACAGGCATTATTTTGTTCAAGATTTCGTTTTTATTCTAGATCCCGTGGCACACAGCTTGGGAAACCCTGGGCTTTGGGCTAATGTTTTGAAGTAATGTTAGATCGTATGATCGTAGGTCTTAAACAATATTCATATTCCCTTAGGTGCACTGAACCTGTGTTTATGAGTGTGCAGTGTGTGTAGCCGCAGAACTAACGGGCAAATCATTTGATCCTGGAATCTAGCGGCACGATGAAGCCTTATAGGCATATGAACGATATTCTTAATTTATGTGAGTTCTATGTTTATGTGCAGTAAAAAAATACGAGTTGCTAGAGAGTAAATGCAAACTGATTCGTCCATCTCATTTAAGAGTCAGGTTCAAGCTTATGGAGATTTGCTCGCGTAATAATGCGGTGCTTTACCCGAGCTGAACAGAGCTTGTAATGTGGTAAAAGCAGTCCAAACACACGGTGGCTAGGAGGGTGGAACGCTGCGCCGTTAGAATATGAAAAAGGTAGGAATTATAAGATGTCCCATTAGTAGTGAAGAAGACTGGTTGCGTGCTAAGTGAAGCGCACTGGCCGGAACTATGCCCAGCTGCCAGTCTCCTTCGGGCTCGCACTCCCACAACACCCAAGGTACATTTTTACTTCTTATACTAAATTTCTTACTGTTTATCGCGGCCTTGGTTCCTACAGTGTATTGTCTTCAGATTTTTTAAGTTGAAATCGATTAATTTGAAGTGTTTTATTTACTTTCGTTTTCGAAAAAGCAACGACGGTTGTTATTACTACGATGGCTGTTTTTCATAATATCGATATATTGAAGAGCAACTTATTTGAATTAATTAATTAAAAAAATAGGCAAGGACACTGCTTTCCAGATATGAACTCTAACATTTCGGATGGAATACATTGTGGACCTGTAAAGTATGTTTTGTTTTTTTATTTTTAAATTTATATTCAAGACCAGATTTATCACCTTTTATTGTATCTGAAATTCTATATTGAGAACTTAAATAATTATCCACTTATATTGAAAATAAATACAAAAAATATTTCCTATTTAATAATAAGAAAAAAAAAATTATCATAGAAATATGTTGAAAGTTAAGATGTATGTACGAGTATTATAAAAATAAATGATATAATTAATTTAAACGAAAATAAAGACGCTCCTTTGGGTATTAAATTATCTAAAAGAAATCATAATGTCAATCGGCAATATCAGTTTGATAATTTTTGCGAGAACCCTTTCAAACATGAAAAAAAATTTCTCCATATAAAATTTCAATTGAAGAAATTATTTATAGAATATATTTGTAGCTTTGTGTATGTGTTGCTCCTAGAATTATCCCTTCCTAGTAAAAATGAGATTCAAGCAATTTAAAACAGGTTTAAAAGAGTTTATTTTAGTCCAAATAATATAAAGGGGTTACTTTTTTAACTTTAATTAGTATTTTTTTGCTAAAATTCAGATATGTTGATGTGTAATTTATATTTTATTTTTAATTTCTCAAAAACGTTGTATAATATATAGAGAAGCCAAAGTCGTAGTTATGAGTGAGCCAAATTAGATTTAGAAATCGTGTGTATTTTAAGTAGCCCGCACAAAAGCAAAAGGTCCCATATTACTACTTTCAACTGTCTGCTTGCATTAAATATTGCTAAAATTATACTTATATTAATGTAAACTACGATAACAATTTTGACATTTAATTAAATGGTATAGGTCATAGTTAGCCCACTGTTGATCACATATTAATTTTAACCGTATCAGCACATTTTATATTGAATAAAAATAGATTTGACCCCACTGGAACTCGAAACAGTTTCATTCGTAATGGGATCACCATTAGCTCCATGTGACTGTTCATCCAATAGTAGGATGCAAATAAGCTATTTGCCACACTTATTGGCAGAATATTACCTATTTTTGCGCGAACACAATTCTTTCTATCAATATATACTAGGTATATTAGAAAGTATAAAGGGAATATTGAAGAGAAGTCATTTTTCTCACCTTTTAATGAAAATTAGGATATAAAATAGGAAAGTTTTTTAAAAAATCCAGGCAGGTGAAAACTGCCTTGTATTTGTATAACTATACCACTAATTTGGACTCGTTCAATATATCATTTGAATTTTTCTTGACTTTACTTGTAACTTGTAATTAAAGTAATTTAAGGTAACAAATATGAAATAGAGGCTGCTAAGTAGAATGTTCAAATTAATTATGTGTACATAGTACATACATATTTATTTGTAACAAAAATCGCTTTGCAGTAATAAATAAATTGTAGTGAGCCTCTGGTATTTTGTAACTACAAATACTATACCTATATGTTGACAGTGATGTAATGAGATTCACACTACACTAACCATTGCATCAGCGTAGAGTGAATGAACCTTAATTTTTAGAGTAGGTTTCTTCTGAAATTATACTCTTGAATACCAATCATTCCACTAAAATCTAAACAATATGTTATAGATCACAGTTAAAAGATAGCTTATCGGGGTTTTTTAGTTAAGGTACAGTGAAAGTTTTGAGATGCTTTACTTTTAGCATTCTTTTATTTACTTTCTTATGTACGAAGTATACATAGAGAATTTAATGTAATACCGCAAGAATTGTTATGGATTTACACGGATTTATCAAAATAATATTTTGACTAATGTATGTTATAGAATAATATAATTATCCCATTATATAAGACAAGACATGAAACAACAATGAAATATATTATGTATTATGAAAATGGTAGATTTTGGATTAAGAATAATTATACACTGTATCGCGCTAAGTATTTCTTCAATTGTAATAAATCGATTTGCGATGGTGTGTCCAAAACATGAAAATGCTCAACATTTACATTATAATTAGTAATAATTCGTTACTTTCTTTAAAGGGTGATCGAGGAAGTTCAATTAGCTTTGACTCGACTCGTATAACCGTACTTAAGTACATTAAAAATTATTCTTAAACTCTTTCGTGCTGTCATGATACTTTCTCTCTAAAAAAAACCCTTGATGAAATTGTGAAAAGTCACCAATATACCAATGCATTGAATTTGTACTATTACGAATAACTTACCTTGAAATATATAAGCCGATAATTATTTTGTATTTATTCCATCAAAGGTCTAGCTCTAGTAAGAGTAATATATCAAATTTAGCATTTTAAATTTAATGTGTCCTTTTAGTTAATCATATTATAATGTGTGTACACTATAAGGTTGTAATGTGTTAATGTTAATATTTTATTTTTCAGGGGATGAGAAAGGAAAATTTGTTCCTTAGAAGTACCATAATATAAACAATACATCTTCAAAACATCTCCTTCGGTAATAGCATGGAAAAACGAATTTTATGAAACTTTCACTGTAATTCTAACACAAACGTGTGAATATGAAACGACCCATCCGATACCATGAAAAATGACCAGATGTTGAGTGGCAGGCTGTTGGATCAAGTATCTAATGAACACTTCATTACAAAAACCTGGATCAATATCGGTTTTCCAATTGCTGCAGCAGGACTCTTAATCTCGTTTTTCTTCCTCGTTTACGTGTGTGTTAAGATCTACGACGGAACTCTAGTGGGGAATCAATCTCTAGGCATTGTTCTCCTCACGGCACTATTAACACTCTACTTAAACGTGTTTATATCGGCATCAAGTCCGTCGGCAACAAAATGTACTTTCAGGCAGATTGGTTTCTCTCTTTCCCTAACGCTAGTATACGGTATACTGCTGATAAAAGTGATGCAGTTGAGATCGCTGGTTCTTGTCGGCCTCGGAGGACGTCTGTCCTACTTGAACCATTATATCATGTTATTTTTTATAGAGCTTGTACAAATAGTTCTCGTTATCCATGTTATAATCCCGAAGAATATGTGGTATAGAACAACCAACCACATTAACTGTACATTATCAATTTTAAATTTCGTTATGCTGTATTCATATCCATCGTTTTTATCGTTGTTTACCTTCGTGTACGGTTTGTCCGGATTAACTATACGAAGAAACTACAGAGAAGGTCATTGGATTACTCTGGCCTGCGGTCTGTCGATTCCAGTCACCGCCATGTGGTTTGCCTCATCCATTCTTATGTCTAGTATGTACCATGAACTCATCACGTCGATTTGCATACTTTTACTGAGCACTATAATGCTGCTGGTTATATTCCTGCCTAAACTTAGTATTATGTCAAAACACGGTAAGCAGTTCATGAAAAAAAACATTGAAACCACTAAATTTAGAACCTTAACTGGCTCCTGGTTAAGCAGCATCGACAAGAAAACCTCTGTGAACGATTACGTTTCCTGTAACCCAGTCTATCAAGTGTAACTTTTTTTATATTTTTTTGTGGTGAATCTAGCTTAATAATAAGAATAATTTAAGCTTAACCAAAAATTAGAGTCAGTAAAAAAAAAAAAAAAATAAATAAATAATAATAATAATAATAATAGAAGTAATATTGTAATTTATTAAAAAGGGAACTCTGTACTTATTGTGTTCTTACATTTGTAAAAAGTTCTATAATAATTATGATTATGTGAATAATTTACACAACTATTCCGCTAACTATAACAAAAGGGAACAAGCACTCGATTTGTAACAATATAGCAATACTTTAATTACAAATCACTTAATCGAATTGTATGTTTCAAATTTCAATGTCTTTGAAGATAATTTATATTTGGTTTGAAAGGAAAAATGTATAGGATATTCTGAACATAATATATATGAATTCTCCAAAACTCCAACCCCAAAAGATTGAGGGTTAACCAGATATTAATAAATAATTAAAAAAAAAACAAAAAAAAAAACTAAATAATTATATTTACCAAGAAAATAAACAACAAAAAAGCAGGAGTTTCCTTTACATTTAGCACACTTTCTTTTAAATAAAACAGATTGAGCTGAAGCTAGTTCAAATTATTAATTTAATTTAAGCACGAACTTTTTTATTTGCAAGATAAATTTGTACGCTCATTTAATTAAATTTTATATGTATTTTAGGGGCTCAAAATTTTCATTATCCTTTATTTTTCTGTTCCTAATATCTATAGTATTATGTTATCATTTCATTATTAAAAGTTTTGTCGGGTGCGAATTTCACGAGAGATTTGAATTAATATTGTAAATTAGTGATTATTATTACTATTGACTACATTTTGAATTTATTATTTGACTCTAACATTCTTACATTTATAATGTTATATTATAGTTCATTTATTATAAAATCTTTGCATTATATAAACTACGATTTCTAAACGCGGAAAGTATATATGATGTATATTGATATTGTTAAAATAAGCCCTACCTAATGAGATCTCCATCGTGAATGATATTATAGTATGTACAATAGCATTTATAAGTGAGATTTAGATTTAAGTTATAGTTTGTAATAATATAATAAAACATAAATTAAATAATCCAACCATTAGTATTTCTTGTATTATAGTCCTCGATTTTTACTTTTTTACCATTTCAATTTCAGCTTAGATTTTTAAGTTATAAACTATTAAGAATGCTTATAAAAGGAATCTAACTTCCACATTTCAAGGTCTAAGTATATTTAGTTTCGGAAAAATTGTCAAGGTAAATTTTTTATACAAATGGCGCATCGTACAAACATTTCTTAGCGGAGACCTAAGGCCAGTGAAGTAATGGATTTAGGCCCTCCGTCACCCACGGCAAGTATGCTGTTTGCCCCCCCCCCCCCAAAAAAAAAAAAAATCAAATAGTCACAATTTTACAGTTATCAAAGATTTTTTAAATAAAAAAGTAAGGCCTGACAGACAGACAGACAGGCAGGAAGAGCCGTTATATAAGGTTTCTTTTCGTACTTCGAATAGAAACCTAAAAGCAATTAGCTTCATCAAACTAACAAATACCGATGTCTCTGATGAAGTAACCAACATTTTATCTGGATTGCCCGATATTATAATATTTTCTATGAATTGTCATTTTGTCATAGTTTGGAAATCCCTTAAGGACTTAAGGAGATGATGTAAATAAATGTAAGTAAGGGAGTGATCTTGTCAATAAACCAAAAAATAGCAAATAGCTAACAATGTACGTAGTTTTGGAAAAATTGGTACAGTTGTTCCTTAAGTTCAGAAGCTGTCATACATACAAACGATACTAGCTAACATCAAACTAGAATTATGATTATTATAATTGTATTTTGTCCCCCAAGAATAAGAGGTCAACAAAGTTCGTCCGTGGGATATAGTTGGCCCAAAATCATAATCAATTAAATCAACTTTCTAGCGAGTTTTGCGTGTTGTCATATTGCCGTGCGTCAAATTTTGAAGACATCTAATATCTATTCAATTCTACTTAAGTTATCGTCGGACATCGGATTATCACCTATAATCCGATCCACATATACAGACAGACCAAGTGCACTCTCATTTTAACCGTAAAAAGCTGAAGCTTTTACATTTGTTAATTTTTCAACATTAACTGCAAGATAGTACTGTTACTGTTATATGCATTATTACAGTAGGAATAATACCTTAGATCCTAGGAGATAAAATTAAGTGAAAGTTAGCCAAAATGTCTAAAAGTCTCAACTCGTGTTAAATCTTATCAAACCTAACTCAAATTTTGGAAAGTTTTAAGAGCAGAAATAACACAAATTATGATTTTTCAACTTAATGGTCAACTTTAACCCACTTTATTTCGTTAGGCTAATTACTCTATATGTTAAGAGAATATAGGCATTTTTATTTAATTAATTTTTTATAGAGTCTTCCGAAAGCTAAACCTCGTTTCTTTTTCGAAAAATTGTCAATAAACGTTTATAGGGATGTTGAAAAAAAAAAATTGATAACAAGCGAATTTTTATTAATGTGTTCATTAAATTGGACTTAAAACGTATCTCCGCACAAAATCAGAAAGTTTTGTCTCTATTCGCAATATGTTATAATTTATGAGTATATTTACATTGTGCGCAATAGTGTATATAACACTGTTTTATTAATGAGTTAATTTACAGTGGTTCCCTAAAATTTTCTATTCCGGTTGTTGCTAAGACATGTAAATTTTGAGTTGGAATTGAAATTGGAAATAAAATTATGTACATTTTGTAATTTTTTGAGGGGCCCCTGTAAGGAAGTCGCAGCTCCCCAGGGCGCCGTGTTGAAATTTTGGCACCTTGGGAATAGTAGTTTTGTGTTTACCTCCAATTATTTTCATAGTATTTTAATAATATGTATTTCTATCTCTATCTGTATGTATTCTATTTCTATCGTGGTCTAGAAAATTGTAGATAAAAAACTAGTGCACTGAGTGCAAGCTGTCAGAAAAATAAAACGGCCAAAGACGGAAAGAGCAAGTGAAGTTTGTTGGGTTTCTTCCAAAGGCTCTATGTTGAGGACTAGGAAAATTTGAAGTCCCAGACAAATCTATTGAGTAAATCAATTTTTCTGATTCCCAATTATCAAGTCATTACTGAAAATCTCGCTGCTCTACCAGTAATCAACGTTTCTGCTGTTAGATCATTCTCATCATTACGTCGAGTTAAGACACGGCTTTGTTTCAGGATGAGTGAAGATCGGCTCACTGGGTTGTGTTTACTACATGTCCAGAAAGATTTGGTCATTGACCTATTCACCAAAGCAAAAAAAGCGGCTTGAATTTGTAGCATCATTTTTTTATGAAATGTTGCAATATAATTTCTTTCAATTTTTATAAGTTTTTGGTAATATTCATACTAAGGAACATTTAAATTTAAATAAAAATTACAATTACTATTTACAAAGGGAGACAGACAGAGAAAAATAGACTTCAGACCACGGACTCGAACCACGGACCTCCCCCTCATTTTCAGTGTGCGGGAGCTCTAACCAATTAGGCTACACTGAAGAATAATTTCCTCTGACGATATCGATACCTAATCCCGAATTAAGCTTTCAAATTTATTCTACAAGTCTTAGAAGTCAACAAACGACAATAGAACTAAACCGAGAAATACGCTTGTAATTATAAAGTACTCAATTAGTACCTGTACTTACTACAATCAATTAGAAATTCAATTTTTAAAAAACTTTTCCTTACAACCTTGGGGTAAATACTCAGCCGCGTTTTTTTTTTTTTTTTTTTTTTTTTTTCTTCAAGTGGTCCTCCCTGATTTCAACAAATCCACTAAATTAGCCATTGATTCTCTACTACTTAAAAAATAATAAAGTGGGTAACACTTATTTTTCTTTCTACCTTTACTTTTTCTCCCTGCTTATTGAGTTCAGGGAAGAAAATACGTACTTTAATCCCTCTAAATGAAATTAAAACTTTTTCTTCCTTGTGGAAATTAAATATATTTTTTTAAACAATTAATAACACTAATATTAGCACGCTCTAATACTGTTGTTTGGCATGTAATCTATTACTAGAAAAAAAAGAAGTGGAGAAAAAAATCAAATAAGAGAATCTCTAATTTAATATCAGATAATGCCGAAGATGACAGTCCCTATACCTATATTATAGCGTCGTGTATATAGATATATGTACATTGTACATATTCTATGTGAGTTATAGTTTTTCGCCCTTTTCTACCCCCTAAAATCAAAACCCTTTCTTAGTGCGGGGTATCTATGATATGAACAGAATATATTTTCAAAATTTCAAGTCTCTCGGTTAAGCAGATTTTGCTGTACGTTAATTCTGTCAGTCAGTCAATCAGGACTTAGCTGTTTATATTAGAGATTGAACCCTCAAAATCGAGATTTTTTTTTTTATTGCATTTTTTAATAGATATTATTAATATCTACCTATGTGCAAAAGGTAGTAAGCCTTAAGTATAGCAATTATTTTATTGACATTTTTGTAATACCTCGTATCCATTATTTAACTGAAGTGTACAAAAAACCTCCTATCCCACAAGATTTCAAAACCTCGTAACCCCCCATGCATTGTAACTCTTTAACTAGTTTTGGAATACGTTTAAGTGTTTTAGTGAAATTAATTAAAATCAAAATAAAGAAGATTAAACGCAATTTAACTAAATTTTGACTTAACGGAATGCAAAAAATATCTATTTTCTTGTAAGCCTCATTATTCTCACAAGAATCAACATTGAAATATCTCGTAACCCACTCAAAAAAAAAAAAAAAATATTTAAATTAAGTAAGATGATTCATACCACAAAAGTAAAGTTATTTTAAAGAAAATATAAAAATAAACTTTAAGCAACAGCCAATTTTGCAAAAATATAACGTTGCTTGCTTCTTCTGAAAAATTTAGTTTTTTGGGTTACGAGGTATTGCAGGTAAAGTCGATATATATATAATGCATCATTATATATACACCGTGCATTTAAGGGTTATCTCTTTATTATTATATACATATATTTGTATATATTATATTTTTTTTAATATATCGATTATACTTATGCCTTGTATCTACAATTATAATATTTAGTGAAATATGGTTCATAAGTAACAGCCGATTGCAGTTTAAAAAATTATATTATATATATATATGTTGGATTCTATAGTTGGAGTAATAACAAAACTAAACGGAAATAAATCAATTTAAAAAGGTCGACTAAAAGTTGCAAGGTAATCATGATATCCTACAGGTCGCCACATATTTATTTATTAATTCTATTTTAACATCTTATTTTTAATGAAATTTAATTCTTAGCAATAATACTTTTACACATATTCCTATAAAATAAGTTGTGTCTAAATGCACATACCTTTCAAGAAGAGAAGTTTTGATGAGAAACTTGAAAAAAGTAGTTTTTATAATGAATTGCCGTATTTTTTAGACATCTTTAAGAAGAAACAGCAACGACAAAGGCGGTAGAGAAGAGGGTGTGCGTTCCGGTTTAAATCCCTAGCCCTTAAATGGTCAGTCATTCTACTTAGTATGACGTCACAATAGCGCCGTGAACAATACGCCGTGTAAATTTATTAGAAAAATAGTTATTTATATTTATGTAACTAGGCAGCAAAATTGAATTTTACTGACGAGTGATGAAGTTAGCGTCCGAGCCGGAAGCGAGGGCAGGCTGCGAAAATTAACTGCCGAAGCGAAGGCGAGGCTGGCAATACACGACACGAGGAAGAAATGTTTCCTTTGCTACCTTGTTGCATACTATATTTTATCTACTCACGCTATTTAGATCAAAAATTGAAGCGTAGGTAGGTAAAAGAGGTACATAGTTTAATCGTCAACAAACTCAAACCAAAACAAGTCGTCCTCCAGTGTTGCCACTTCTTACTCGAGATTAATTATTCAAAGACCTACAATTTAAATCCTTTTTCAGCTTATCATTTTTAAAATTTAAAAAAATAATCAAATTATTAATACATTAATAATATAACACTGCTTTTTAATAAAATTAAATTAAAATATTTCCCTGCCTAGGCAGAGAAATATTTTCCTGACAGTTTTAACTACTTTCCTGCCTGTTTTTAATATTTTAATATCAAATCAGCGAAATAGTACTTTCCAGCCTAAAAAATATTAAGTAAAAGTAATGTTTAATTTTGCTGCCGTGAGTAGATAAAAGAAGTTTCCTTAAATCCATTTAAGTAAGCTAAAACATCACGTGAACCTAGGTTAACTTGCACTTCGTCATCTTAAGTTTACTTATATAAAACTTTATTTTTATTTAACGGGATCACGGCATACCATCAATGAATCTGAGTGGCGTAGCTAGCTCTGATAGCGCCCGCCCGCAAGATAAAAAAAAATGCGCCCCTTACCTAATAAGCGCCCTTTAAGGTGGGTTCATAGCAGGCGTTTTATGCGCGCGTTTGGGCTTTATAGATAAAAATGTATTCATGGAGCAGCTGATGTGTAAACGCGCGCGTTCCCCCACCCCTTGTATTCTTACGCTGCGTTCCGTTCCAGGTTATAAACAAACAAATACAAATCTAGCCTTGCGAATCGTTCATTTTTTTTTAGAAAGAAAAATTTCTTTAAACTTTATTTAACGTATATACTTAGACATAGATTTTTCTTTATTACTTATATCTTTATCTTTACTGCTTATATCTTTATTTAACATTTATCTTTACTACTTTTATCTTATCTTTCTTTTCATACTTACATACTTCGGTTACATAAAACATACATCAATCTACAACATTTACTTAATATACATTCACTTGTACTTGATAATGTAAATAGATATTATTATTGAGTAACAGTGAGTTATAACAATGAGAATCAAATAAGTAGCTCAGGCAATCTTAAAGAAATTATTTTTAAAAAAATAGTAAGACTTCAAAAAAAATAAATATAATAATAATTAATAATAATTGAAGGGCAAAAAGTTTAATTTTTGTAATTTCTTTAAGGAACTTATAAGCACATAACAAAAATATCAATATGCTTTAACAAAAATATTAGGAAACTAATTTTTATTACTGGAACGAGTGATGAAATTAAAATAATGTAGGTCAAAATAGAACACATTAAAATATAGCATTAAGTTTAAGATTATACTTTATAACTAAAAAATCGGTATAGTTCACAAACTTTACAAAAATTAAATAAAGCTAAAATACAGGGTGACCCGCGATAAAATGTCATAACACTCGAAACTGGCGTATTCTATGGGACAAATGCAATAAAAATGTCGAGTAAGCAATAGTAAGCATATGCCAATTTCTCACTAGTTCTCGAGATATTGATTTATTTATTGCTTCCGAGCTTACAGAAGGTAACAGAAAGCTATGTGATCGTTCCAAAGAGCGAAAATATTTTATGACTCCGATTTCAAAAATTCCAAGACAGAAATCCGTTTCAGACATCAGGGAACATTTTTGGTTCCGTGCGTCTGTCTGTCGGTCAGACGCTCAATTTTTTCGAACCTTACATCTTAAAATATATGCGTCCGATTTTAATAAAATTTGTATAGTGGGTCACAATTAGCTCATTTTAGGTCCCATATAAGTTTCAACTTCCTGCTCTTATTGGTTTCTCTTCCACATGCGCACAAACATACATTTATTTTCACCTATAGCTTCAAAAATAATTATCTGATTAGTATGAAAGTTTTATACTTTATCGAAAGTAACCCGCAGATAGTCCCAGATTAATGTGTAAATTTTTTTAACCGTCTGCGCTCTTTAATTTTTGCGAAATTGGTCCTTTAATTCATGTGAAAAATCAAAACAATTTTGACAGATTAAAAAAACGGGGGAAACAATTAAACATAAAGGCCCCCATACACGGTTAAAGATTTTGCGCAAACATTGATATAAATATACACGTTTCGGGATTATGAAAACCTCAGGTTATTTGGGGAAATTCTTAGGACAATATGTCTGACTCGGATGCTGCTTGTGCCCAGTTCAGGCAATTCACGATAAACGGCGATGAATTCACGCCAGAATTCTCTATATTTAACATTTGTTATGGCCATCATAATAATCTACACATTATAAACGGAACTCAGGTCGAGAATGAAGCACAGATAATAAATGCATCACCGGTGCTACGATATATGAATAATTAGAAGAAACCGGCGGGAAATAAAGAGCGGGAACCAATGAAAAGTCCTGATTTCTAGCGCGAATAGTTAAAGCCCTTCCTTCCCACTTTTGGAGAGCGGGCATTTCTCCCAATAGGAGAAACTGGCGGGAAATAAATAGCGGGAACCAATTAAAACTTCCCCTCTGAATATTTCTCTCTCCATAAGCAGCTGGCGGGGAAAAAATTATAATAATAATAATATTACTCAATATTATAAATAAACGGTGCAAAACTATTTTCACTTTTCCGAGTTTTTTTTTTTTAATTACATAATATATACTTTTACTGTATTAGTAAGTACACATATAAAATACACATATAAAAACACTTATTAATATGTAGTAGTAGTACACATATAAAATTAACTTCTAAATGAAGATCTTGTCTATAGCAGTTACTTGTACAGTTGTCACATTGCTGTGGGGACATTAAATTGTAAATATAAATGTTATAAAATTAGTTTGCTTGTTACAAAAATAATAAAATGGAATAATTTAACAGACCATTTTTAATCGACCATGGATTCGGTCCCAAGGCAGCCAGTTAATAGGGCAAGTTAAAAAAAAGTATCTGCATTTAAATCCATCATATCCCATTTAATTAAGTTATTTTTAAACATATTTAGAACATTTTCAACAGGTTGTTGGTTTTTGATTTCACTAAAATCGGATTAATTTTCATCAAAATCTTGGGAAAAATATTTACACAATTCGATCCGTATTTAAATGGACTACATTTAAACATTTTTTAGAATCAAAATTATCTGAACCGTTTTCAATAAAATATTTTTTTAGGTTTTTTCATGGTGTTTAAGGGTGGTGCTCCAGAGCTAAAGTTAATTTCTCGATTTTTCTTCGGGATATAATTTTTCTGAACTTGTAGGTATTCCAAATTTAATCGTAATCGGTTCAATCGAATTTCCGGGCTATTACTTCCCTCTTTACAATTATATATACTGATGCGTATATGAGAAAGTAAAGAATAAATAATCTCCATTCTAGACGGGATTCGAACAGGATTACCTTGAAAAATATTCGAACACTGTCTACAAAAAAGGTTTATTTGCGCAAAAAATTTCGAACACGACCGATCTGCTTCAAAATGTTTGCGCAAACACTCAAACAGCTCCATACACCATCAAAATGTTTGCGCAAAACTTTCAGTCTCGAGTCTCGACTGATTGTCATCAAAATGTATGCGCAAACAGTCAAAAATCGGTCAAACAGCCCCATACACGGTCAAAATGTTTGCGCAAACATTTTGAACGTGTATGGGGGCCTTAATGAAACAATAATAGCAAGTGAAACAATAAAATCAATAAATTATCTACGCGATAGGATGCGAGGAAACTATTTGCCACACCAATTGGCAGTCTATTTTTTAAAGTGTTATACACAAATTTTAAAAAAATGCCTAATATCTCAAAAACTAAATGAAATAGAGAAATCGGGCTAAGGAATAATTTTAAAGAGCATAAAAAACCTTTCAGAATCACTATCTTATTTCCAAATTATTCTTATATATTTTTGGCTGGAAACTGGACAAAGTCAATTCCCTCCATCCTAAATGAAAATATAACAAAAGTGTACATAACAACAATTACTGCATTCTAAAAAATATAAATAAATCAGGACATTCCCGTTTATATTAGAGATTTTTCCTTTTTTTCTATTGCCCCCCCCCCCCCCCCCTGAATGAAAATGCAAAACTGTACATAATTAGCAAAATCCATTCTTAGTGGGCAGGGCCGGCCCGAGGGTAAATTTTCACCCGTGCAAGTTGCCATTTTGGCGCCCCCCCCCCCCCCCAACAACCATCCCGGACCAATCACCGTACATAAACCCACATTGTAATAAGGGAGGGTTAGTTTTCTTTCCTGTACTATTACTAATCTCTACCTGGGATTAAATAGAATTCGTTCAGACAACATTTCATGGTTAACTATGTCTGTCGGTCTGTCTGTCACTCTGTACGGTTCCAATAACTTTTGAATCAAAAGAGATAAGAACATGAAACTTTCGCCGTATTCAATATTTTTTTTGACGCGCATACAGGAAAAATATAGCGAACTCAAAATCTTAAGCCGTTCAAATCAAAAATGGCGGATAGTCCCGTGCACATTTTTTTTTAAATTTTGAGTGGGATATCAAATGAAAGGTATTAAAGAGAAGATTTCAAAACTATATAGCACTTAGGAAAATTGTTTAATTTTTTACGCCATTTTGTCAAAAAACATCAAAATTTGTGTCCCCCCCCCAAAAAAAAACACTTTCTGCAGTTACATTTACTAAAAAAATATGCGGTCTGCTGGGCAAAAGAAAAACTAAGTATACAGCAATTTGATCTGGTTAATTGGGAATCCAAAATGGCGAATAATTCATAATACAATTTGGTCACGATATCAAATGAAAGGTATTAAAGAGTAGATTGCAAAAATGTATAAAATTTAAATTACCTTGTCGTTATAACCGATAAAATCATTTTCACCCCTCTGGGGATCGAACCAGGGACCCCTAATTTTATTTAAATTCTTCCGATAAATATAATTTCGTGTTCAGAATACTAACGAAACCCTTTCAACGTGAGACTTCACGCACAACCATCTTATTTCGATATAACTCGGCTTGCACAAGGTTTTTTTTTTGCATTGATCCCAACAACATATTCAAAAACTGTAGATACCCGATTTTTTGCAAGGAAATCCACATTTTTTGTACTTATTGACTGGACTATAACTATAAGGAATGGAAAATTTAATTTAAATTATCACAAATGTATGTCAGGAGAGATTTCCATTTTAAGAACTAATGAACACGAGGGGGGTGGGGGAGGTCCGAGATTTTGGATGAGGAAAGAGGGGAAAAAGGTCCACTTCGGAGGTTCACTTTCTGCGTAATATGATAAGATGTATGACACTAAAAAGCAGGGAGGGCTAGTTAAATAAAACTGAACAAAAATTAAAAAGATTTTAAAAGGGTTTGATTTAATCTTATCTGGCCTGATGCTTATCTTAAGTAGATAACAAATCCAGGTGTCCCTACAATCTTTAGACAAAGTATTTCTATCACTCTTTATCTAGTAGAAGTCAGAAGTCCTACTGCACTCTTTCCTCCTCACTTATTTATTTACTTCTATTCTCTCACTCATGTATAGATCTGCATATTAATCCCTCTTATCTCCCTTACCACACACTCCTCCGATTTATTTATTTATTTTTTTATTCGTTTTATTTCAAACTAGAAAATTCAATAATGTTTGAGTTATGATGTTGTTTTTTTTAGTTCTATTAAAAAACTAAGGGCTATTTTTTGCTTTTTGCCACATTGGCGCCCCTGCCAATCCAGCGCCCTGTGCGGTTGCACGGCTTGCACGGCTCTCGGGCCGGCCCTGTTAGTGGGTGTCTATGATATGCACAGAGTATATCCTCAAAATTTAAAGTCTCTCGGTTAAGCAGATTTTGCTGTACGTTTATTCTATGTCAGTCAGTCAATCAGGACTTTGCCGCTTATTTTAGAGAATAAAGTTTAGCCGTATAGAGTAAAATAGAGAAAAATAATGTTTATTATATATTATATTTCTTTAAATTTACCTAATTTTTTCATGGGTTCTGAAAGTTACACTAACCCTCATAACAAAGTTATAATGAACCTGAAGCTCTTCCTATTTTAACCATTCCGAACCACCCCCTTAAACCAAACCTGGGTTTTGAGAAGAAATGAAGATAAAGAAGAACTGTTCTTTCCGCCAAAATTATTTGGTTTCTCCTTTGCTCGAGCTGTTAATAGTTTTGAGTTTTGTTAAGTTTTACGTTTTATTTTTCCATATTTGTTTGAGATTTAATTTTACAGCTATGGGTGAAAATCTGGTTAGTAAAACATTATTATTGTAATATAATTATACTGTGTTAGATGTAAGTTTAATTCTTTTCATATTTTTTATGCTCTCACATCTTCTGTTTGACGGTTATTATTTTTAAAATCATATGTACTTCTATTTGATTCCGGTACACAGATTACTAATCTTTGGAAACTTTGACTTCATTTCAAATAATATCTACTCTAAACTTATGTCCATAAAGAAGAATAAAAGAGATTGGATATGGTCACAACTAGAATATGGCTATGAGGATCTACTCAACTCTTCTCATAATGATGTTGACTTAAATATCTAATTAAATTGATGCCACTAAATAGTATGCATAATAGTATGCACCTCTACCAAATGGTAGAGGTGCTAATATTAATTTTGTATCTAATGTTTATATAATGTATCGATGTATCCACTCCTCTAATTTAAGGCCAATCTTTATTACTCTGCTGATGGTATTTATTCCCAGATAGCTCATCTGCTTCAATCTAATCTACTTTTGTTCTCTTTGAACTATTTTTGCTCTCTTATCAATGACATTTTTACATGCAGTCTTTTTGGTCACATTTAAAAATGAATGCGACTTTGCTTGAAATCAAAACAGGTCCAAATATCCATACATTCAATTTCCATTACATTCAATGAGGAAGCTATGGACCACAAGTTCAGGAAGCTAAGTTCCAAAGTTCTGATATTAGGTTATTTTGTGAAATTCATTAGTAATAAACATGAATATAGTCACTAAATGTTCTTTACTTATAAATGTAAAGATTTGGAGTGATTTGTAATAATAGTGTCAGATTTAATAAGAACGATAGACTTGGCTTAAAATAAGATCTCACAAATTTTTATAGGTAATTTTATGGCTACAGTTTTTATCGTACTAACATGTTTGTAATATTTCATTCTGCATTGTTTGATAAATAATAAAATAACTTAATGGTTAATCATCGTGGCTAATCATTTAACTTTCTTGTATTAATAGTATAAATGATAAAACTGATCAATGGTGTCTAATATTAAAAAGTATGTTGATAGCGAATAAATGTATAAAAACAAAGTACCTAACACGCTAAAACTATTATCACATGTATTAAAACAAAGGTAAATTTTAAGAGCACTTGATAAAAATTAAGAATTCAAAAATATTACTATATCACATTAAAGTACCTGAACAGAAGCATATGTACACAACAAGGTTACTGATATCTTAATTATTTTAAATAACTTAGTTCATATAGTGGAACACCTCTAGTTCTATCTAGCAGTGGCGGATTAACGGTGTCATCTAGGGGGTGGCGATCTGACCCTCCAAGGGGTTTCGGGAGTATGGAAAGCCCTAAGGAAGGGGGGGGGGGGGACGACTGCAGTAAAATTATCTTAACCGTAAGTCATAGGTGTCGTTAGCAGTTAATTATTGTAGGGTGTATATAGCGGGGGGTCCGGGGGTCCTCCCCCGGAAAAATTTGAAAATATGACCTCTCAAAACAGCGCTTAAATGCATTTCTGAGGTAAAATTTGATTTTAATACTTAGCCGCAAAAGGGTAATTTTTGGCTCGATGATATAGTGTAGTTTGTTGGAAAACAAGTATGAACATGAACACAAGTACATTTTTTAAAAAAAAAATAATACAAACTTATTCTAACACAAAGTTGTGCACCTAATCATTCCCTTTGTCTAGAATACCTAAAAAAAATTTTGTTCTTGAGAACGAAAATTTATCACAGTTTGTTACCTTCGGTAAGCTCGGAAGCTAAAGGGGAATTTTTAATATTTTCGTTTTATATATCTACGAGCCGTTAAGCCCATGACAACGGACCAAATTTTATATTTAGAAAAAAATAGTTAAATTATGTAAATTAATTTAGATAAGTTATTATATCTATTTGAAGACCATCGAATTAAAGCAAATACTCGTACTTTTCGACCCAAAAAGTTTTTTCGGGAGACAAGTTCGGGATTTAAAGTCCAAAAACGGGACAACTCCGGGACGCCTGGCGTCGTCAGAAGTTTATTATTGGGAGGGGGGGGGGGGGGATATATGATATATTGCGGGGCCGGGGGTCCTCCCTCGGAAAATTTTGAAAATATTACCTCTCAAAACAGCGCTTTTATGCATTTCTGATATGAAATTTGGTAGTCGTTGGAAAAAAGTATAATCAAGGGGGGGGCGGTCGCCACCCCCGCCCCCCCCCCCCTTTAATCCGCCACTGCTATCTAGTGGGCAAAGTTAAAATAAAATAAGACTGGGATAATCCAATACTCTGTCCATAGCTCTAGTGATCCAGGATTTGGCTAATGAACCTATGTTTAACAATATAGACAAGGTTTTGTTTTTTTTGTTAATAATATGAAAGATTAAACTCATATTTTATGAATTAATGGGAATACATTTGATATAAATAAAAAATTTAATAATATTCTGGTTGTTACATATATGTTATTGTAAATTGCTTCTTGCAATTCATGCCAACAAAGAGAAAAGTACACAAGATTAGAATTAAGTACAAGATTCAGATTTAATTAAAATGTATGACAATATATTTACAACAATGATAACGATTTATCCCCTGTTAATTTCCTCGATATGGAGGAACAACATCATCTTTTTCATTATTAAATATAGTTGTAGATACTAACTACAAGAATATACCACATTCAATATGCTGTAACTGTATAGTTGAATTAAACACTCATATAATCAGCATAATGTAACTGAAAGTTATAACAAAAATAAACTCCCGATAAGCCCTTAATTTGAAGTCAACAATGTGAGAGAGAGGTATTACTTCAATCTAACACTCATGAACATAGCTCATCGCTGTATTTAGCATATCCCTAAGTTATGAGTGACATTGCTATGCTTCTATTAAGGTAGGGACTTTGTGAAAATATCTGCTTCCATCACCCATAGAGGTACTACAGTAGTTCCCTTGGCCTCATCTTCACATATGAAATTTGCTCTAATATGTGTATGCTTTGATCTTGAACTGATTGTTTGATGATTACTGGATTGCTCTCTAGATGCAGAGCCACCTGATTGCATTAATAATTTTAATAGATCTAATTTGAGGTCCAATATTACAAAATTACTGCTTGGCATGATGTGCCTCTTTGGCTACCTCCGTCAATGCCATACTCTCCGATTCCATGGTTAATAACGCTGCAGTCATCTGCTTTCTTGTCTCCCAACTAATAGCCCCCCCCCCCCCCCCCCCCCGATGTGACTCTCGCATACTTATAACAATATTCGGTGTAGAATCCTGTCCTTCTGAGCAAGATGCCAGCATATAAGAGGTTTGACCTGTCTTCTGATATGTAAGAGTCATATATCTTTTAAGTAGTGAACTTACCACTAGCCAGTGTTCTTTCTCAAAGCAATCATTAAACTTACTCAAACAACTGAGGACATGAGACAAATCTGGTTTAGTAGAAACAGATAAATATATCGAAGAACTTACCTAATATTGATATAATTTGCAGTCCTCTCTCTTTGTTTTGTACTCTCAGCTATTCTAAGTCCAACATTCATCAGTGATTTTGCACCTTTAGAGTCCTTCAGTTCAAATTTATTTAATACTAGCTGGATACCCGTGCTTGACATTCTCAAAACAACTGTTAGATATCGGCGATGGAAAAGTTGCTGTACATGAAAATACTGGATGCATAAAATTGCTGGTTGGACTAGCCTATATGGGGCATCATGTATAGAAATGCAAAAACTAACAAATATAATGCTTACATAATTAAAGTGTTTCTTGTATATTGATATAAATTGTATTATTTATGTATTATTTTTCATTTCATACTCTCTTGAAAAACCAGATACGCTACATCAAAGCCCAGGTAATCTACAACAGATACATACGCCCAAGATTCCCAAAATCGACCTGTATACAGCTGTGTCTAAAAATAGAGGACTGAAGATGGAAATTGTATTAAGAGAAAACTTATGAAATGAAGAAGAATTCATAATTGGTGCATTTTTTTTATCAATATATAGAAAAGACTTTGTGTGGTCTATAGGTGGGTCACTTCAGGGATAAATTAAAAACAATCTTCTTCAAACCATCTTTAGCTATATTTCAACCCTCTGTTTGGGTCATTCTCAAGCCTACAACAGAAACATTGGATTGACAAACTATGGTTTTACTCGTATTTAACAATACTGAACATGGATGTTAAAAACTAACAAAATAAACTTTCTTACCTACTATAAGGTCTGAAATAGTCCTACAAATTAAAACATCGTCGAAATCTAAATTAATATTTGTTCACAAAATTATTGCCTATTTGGTAACTTGTTATCACATATTCCATTTCCTCTCCACTAAGAATCATAAATACAAACTAATAACAATAATAACAATAACAACTACAAAATTAACAATTAAAATGACTATATAAAACCCAATTTTAATAAAATTTTAACAAAATTGTTAATTTTGTAGTTATTATTGTTATTAGTTTATGTTTATATTTCTTAGTGGAGAGGAAATGGAATATGTGATAACAAGTTACCAAATAGGTAATAATTTTGTGAACAAATATTAATTTAGATTTCGACGATGTTTTAATTTGTAGGACTATTTCAGACCTTATAGTAGGTAAGGAAGTTTATTTTGTTAGTTTTAACATCCATGTTCAGTATTGTTAAATACGAGTAAAACCATAGTTTGTCAATCCAATGTTTCTGTTGTAGGCTTGAGAATGACCCAAACAGAGGGTTGAAATATAGCTAAAGATGGTTTGAAGAAGATTGTTTTTAATTTATCCCTGAAGTGACCCACCTATAGACCACACATAGAATTATATAAAGGGATCAAACTTTCGTCAAAAGAAAAGACTTTAATTATATGTGCCAGATTTTTCATTTCTATACATGATGCCCCGTATAGGCTAGTTCAACCCACAATATATGAATCATGAGTGGCTGGCAGAAAGAGCAATTTTGGCAGCAAAAAATGTGGACGTCAATGATTTAAATTTCAAGATACAACAGTTGTTGCCAGGGGACTTGGTGTCATACAAATCTATCGATACAGTTTGCAATGCCAATGAAGCTGTAAATTATCCAACAGAGTTTTTGAACTCATTGGATTTGCCAGGCATGCCACCACACCATTTTCAACTGAAGGTTGGATCTCTGGTTATTTTGCTTCGTAATTTGTACCCACCACGCCTGTGCAATGGTATGCGATCAGTCATAAAAAAATTAATGAAAAACATTGTCGAACCCAGCATTTGGAATTGCAAGTTCCGAGGTGAAAATGTATTGCTTCCACGAATTTCTATGATTCCCTCAGATATGCCAGTTGAATTCAAACGTGATTAATTTCCAATTAGATTGGCATTCGCAATTACAATCAATAAGTCGCAAGGCCAAACGATGTCTGTTTGTGGCTTAAACATACTTAATTTTCGGGCAATTATACGTGGCATGTTCTCACGTGGGTAAACCATCCAGTTTGTTTGTGTTGGCTAAAGACAGACTAACCAAAAATATTGTACACTCCATTGCACTTAGAGATTGATATTGTTTTTTTTTTCAATTGTCATAATTAGTGATAGCAAATATGGATAACATTTTTTAACGTATATATAACTTTTAAGAGATATCATTTTAAATATATTACTTAAGTTAATAAAGTACAATGAATTAAAAAAAATGAATGGTTGGTGTTTTGTTATTTTTATAGGTCGTCAACGTCCACTGCTCTCCATTCCTCTTTCAGTCATAGACCACCCCCACACACTTACAATAAGTTAGTTGTCAAACCCTGATCATCATTCAGAAACAGGCAAAGTGTTGCTATAAAAATAAAAGAGTAGTGTTATTGTGAGTAGTTTTATTAAGATGACCTCCATCAATGCTCTTGGTGGATTTCCCCTTAATATAAAGGAGGATTAAAACCCTGCCTGGAAACACTGTTTGAAAATTGATGGAAAGGAGAGTGGTATTGTGGACTGTTTACAATACCAACTATTAAATTTAATTTTGGAAATGGTTATCCAGCCCAAGGCGGCAGAGAAAATAAAAAAATAAAAGTTAGTCTGGAAGATAAGGCTTACTTCTAGAACTTGCCTGGAGTAGAGAGAGAGTGGTCGAGGGATAATTGTTTGCTTGTCAACAACAATTTTGTTAAAAACCAAATCCGGCCTTAACTTTCTTTGTGTATGTGTGTGTATCTGTCACCACCACTCCGACTTTATAGGCACAAAACTGGCTGAATGAAATCAATTAATTTTTTCACAGAGGTGTGCGCAAACATGTTGCCATTGTTGTAGGCTTGGTTTCATAAAAAAATAGTGTACAGGAACAAAGTTATTAACAATTTTATTAAAAAAAAAACTATTTTCACAACAAATTTGGTTATTGATTTTAACATCAAAACAAAAATGGGAGTTATGTCATAATTTTAAAATTAATTATAGAAAGTAAGATTGAGAAAAATTATTGTTTAGATGAGTAATCATTAACATTGCTGAAAATTATAAAGATAATAATGTAGAAATACCTTGTTTACAGGCCTGAAGATGTCCCTTAAGGGATGAAATATAGCCAATTTACTATAATACTACTTAAATGAAGTAATTTTTAATCATCCCTTCACGACTCAACAAAAAAGATATATTAATATATATTACCTTATCTAATATTAATAATTAAAAATTAATTTTATTAATAATAATTAATTTTAATTTATATTTTTATATTTGGCATTAAAAAATACTTATAACCCTACATTTTCACCTTTCTACCACCAACCCCTATTTTTTAATAGCGATATTAGTACTGTAATAACCTTCAACTCTCAGTGGTCGATAACTGATCAATTTGATATAAAAAGAGAAATATATACGTGTTTTATGATAGTGACAGGAAGGTATAATAATAAAAGAACAAATACATTATCAGGGCATACATTGGGCCAACCGTGTTTTTTACATGGACAATAATACGTGGCATGTTCTCGTGTGGGTAAACCATCCAATTTGTTTATGTTGTCCAAAGACGGACTAACCAAAAATATCGTACACTCCATTGCACTTAGAGATTGGTATTGTTTTTGTTTTATTGTCATAATTAGTGATAGTATATTATTTATATCAAATTGATGATAAATTTACTATGAGATAATAATTAACATGGGAGTTGCACTGATAAAGTAAAATGATAAGTATAAGCGTCACTGCTACGACCGATGTACAAACAATACAAATAACTGTGTAGGGAGTGAGAGAAAGCTTATTGTGTGAGAAAGGCAGGAGACCGGTTTGTCCTCATCCCTACTATGTGCTGTTTGCTGGGTGAGAAGTGACATCAGTTATCAACCACTGAGAGTTGGAGTTTATTTCAGTACTAATATCGCTATTAAAAAATGGGGGTTGGTGGTAGAAGGGTGAAAATTAAGGGTTACATGTAGTTTTATTCCATTGAGAGTTAAGATTATTATTACAATACTAAAATAGCTATTAGGGGGTTAGTTGTAAAAGAGTAAACATTTTGGGTTATAGGTATTTTTTAATCCCAAATTATAAAAATAGACTGTCAATTGGTGTGGCACATAGATTCCTCGCATCCTATCACATACTTAATTGATTTTATGCTTTTACAAGCTATTATTATCTAATTTGTTTAATTGTTTCCTCCGTTTTTTTAATCTGTCAAAATTGTTTTGGTTTATTACATGAATCAAAGATCAATTTAGCAAAAGTTAAAGAGCGCTGACGGTTCAAATTAATCTAGAGCTATCTGCGGGCTACTTTCGATAAACTATAAAAGTTTCATACAAATCAGATAAGTACTTTTTAAACTATAGGTGTAAATAAATGTATGTTCGTGCGCATGTAGAAGAGAAACAAATTATCGCAGAAGGTTGAAACTTATATGGGACCAACAATGAGCTAATTATGACCTACCATCCAAATTTCATTAAAATCGGACGTGTAGTTTTTTAGATATGTTGGTTTGCAAAAATTGAACGACAGACCAGACACAGAATCAAAAATGATCCCTGATGTCTGAAACGGATTTCTATCTTGGAATTTTTGAAATCGGACCTAAAATTTTTTCGTTCTTCAGAACGATCACATTGTGTTACCTTTGGTAAGCTCGGAAGCAAAATAAAATTAAAAAAATTTGTCCAAAAAATAAAAAAAAATATTTTGGGGAGGGGGCCTTATCACTTAGGGGTATAAAAAATAGTTTACTACCTATTCTCAGACCTACCGAACATACACAAGAAATTTCATAAAAATCGGTATAGCCGTTTCGGAGGAGTTTGGTTACAAACACTGTGACTCGAGAATTTTATATATACTTACAGATAATCTTTATAAGTTTTGCTAGAAGCCCTACACTATATTATGATTGGTTTAGTTATGATTTTAGTTGTCTGTTTATAATAATAAAAGTGTCTTTCTTTGTTATATTACAAATCAGTTTACTTTTTTTCAGGCTCAAGCTCTTAAAGAATTAAAAAGCAGCTACTTTTTTAAAGATAATCGTTTACGAACCTTCAAAAACTGGTCCGTAAATAGAGGTGTTTGCACCCCTGAGAAGGTAAATAGTTTATTGCATTACATTATTGGGTAATACTTAATAATTTTTATATATATGTACGTTAGCTGCTTAGTAAAACCATTTGTCAGTGAATACTGCTGAGTGACATCAGATACTGATTTCACTTGCCTGAGGTTACAGTGACAAACACCTTTCAGTAATATCAGTTTTTGTATTGATATTAATATATGACCATGTGTCATCAATGGAGTAAAATCAGGCAGCCCCTGCTAGTAACATATGAAGTGATTCCAATGAGTAGGATTCTGTTTAGACCGTGTCATGTATGTCACTCTTTGAATTAGTGGGTAAATCATAAAGACAGCAATGCTTTACCCTGTTAAAGATCCATTGGCACTACATGGCTCTTTCTCTTTAAATACAACTATATAACTAGTAATCACATGGCTCTTTCAGTTGTCTACAATACCTGCATTCGGGCAAACCATAATTGCAGCCTCTATTTCCCTCCTTTATCCCCACCTTTGCAACATTTATTTACTCTTGAGTTTATTTTCCTTAGAATCTCCTTAGATAACTGCAGGGCTTGTAGTGAGTCACTGAAAGTCACTAAAAGTCACTTATTTTGACGAGAGTCACTTTTTTGTCACTTATTTAAAAAAAAGTCACTGAAAGTCACTTATTTGGGCTTACAAGGATAATTTTTTGTGTTTTTTAAATGCACAACATATATTTTAACTGTTTTTCAAAAGGGATTTTGTAAGCTCAAGACTTTTTTTAACTATGAATTTTATATTAGGCCTACTTTGAACTGTGATGAATGATAAAGTTTGTAACAGTTGCACTAGATTCAGCAACTGCAACGGAGTGTGTTGTGTTTTATCGTCAATATTAAAAAGATGGATGAAAAAAATAAAAATAATATAAAGATGAAAAGAATATTTTATTCCGAACTCCCTCCTGATTGTTATTACTTTTCCTCACAACCTATAGTAGAAAAAGTATTGTTTTCACCAAAAACTTTTTCGAGATTTCAACAGAATTCTC
Organism: Gerris lacustris; assembly: GCA_951217055.1. Taxonomy (NCBI): domain Eukaryota; kingdom Metazoa; phylum Arthropoda; class Insecta; order Hemiptera; family Gerridae; genus Gerris; species Gerris lacustris. The sequence continues at coordinate 58,533,321 of OX578276.1, read as the reverse complement.
CTTTTTGGGTGTTTTTAAAACCTCTTGAGTGGTTTTCAGCATTACGTCTGTATGTATTTATGTATGTATGTATGTGTGAATGTACTTATGTAATTATCGTAGTGCCCAAGGTATTTAACCTAGAGAGTTGAAACTTGGCAGAATATCAGTCTTTACCTGTAGTGGTGCCGCCTGATCTTGAACGCAGTTTGCTAAGTCAGCATACATTTTAAAAAATCCTAATAAATCGAAAATGGTCCTGGTTGAGTTGAAATTTGGCACAAATGTACCTCTCTGTATGACAAACAAGCCCACCAAATTCCTTTTTGATATTGGCCGCCATTTTGAAGTTATCAATATTTGAATTTATAAACTTTGACAGTTAATAATGCCGAAAGTATAAATATGTTTTTGACTTATAGCATATCGTTGTAACCAGACACTTTGGTGGCCTCCGAAGTGAGGAAAAGTTCCAAGGTACCTCGTACCCGGTTTTTTTTTTTTTTTTTTTTTTTTTTTTTTGTACAGTTACGGTACACAAAATCAAATGGAGAAAAGACTGTTCTAAAATTTTTATAATTGCATTTGTTTAACAGTGCTAAACAACAAAAAGTAACTCAAATAATTTTTTTTTACTTAAAATTAATTCACTTAAAGTCAATTATTTGGGGAAAACAGGTCACTTAAAAGTCACTTATTTTGAAAAAAATAGTCACTAAAGTCACTTAATTTTGAGGAAAATCTGCTACAAGCCCTGTAACTGTGAAAGACTAAACATTATCATTCATGAAGTTGAAATTGTTTTAGACAACACATTACTAATATCTTCTATTAATAAATTCTCGACTGTATTGCAGTTCAATAGCCAACAAATTATTGTATTATAACAATTTATGCGGTTTGGCTGTTCTATTTTCGTACAATGTAACATTTTGCTGTGTATGTACTATTGTAGTCTAATTACTGTTCAATTCTTAGTCAGTCTTTTTTTTATATAGTTCATTATTTTATTGTCTAATTTTGTATAATGCACTACTTGAGTTACTTGTTTTAATACTCTTTTGTAAAATTTTATTGAACATCTAAGATATTGTAGTATAATTATTGTGCCATTTAATTCTTATATACTTTTCTCTATTGTATTGTCTTTTCTTTTTATTGTGTAATGAACTATTTTAGTCACGCTCCTTTGTACTATTTTACATAAAAGATTTTTGTTTTAATCAATATGTAATTTTCTTGCAATAGACTGGCAATAGCCACTTGGGCTTTTTAGGGTCTGTCACTAATAACAAGGACCCTTTTATTCCTGCTTGTATGTCTGTAATACACCTTATCTCCGAAAGCAGCCGCAACAAAAATTTGAAACTTTGTAGTAATGTTATGGGTAATGACCCAATCACAGTAAAATTATAGGGAAGCCTTAAAAAAGCATACCTCAAATCATATGTTTTGTGAGTAAACATTTGATTTCCCCCCAAAATCTTAAACTCTTGTCTTAGGAACGGATTGGGCTAGACACTTCGGAGTAGTTTCATTTCCTTTGGACAATAAAAATGCATATAAAGGCATTTCACATCATTATAATAAATGGTTCAAAAGTTGTAGCTGAAACAAACTTTTAAATGGACACCATCTTGCTATGGTTGGGCCAATAATGCTGGTTAATAAACTAGTCCTATTTGTTAATTTGTGCTGAAAGCATAAAGCCTAGTTTACATTGGTCGAGTAAATGGTCGAGTGCACTAGCTTACTTTTTAGCACAAAGGACAGTTGAGTAAAATGGTGTGCTGTTTTTTGGTAGAGTGACTCTAAAGTCGTTCACAATTGCTTGAGATAGTAGCCTTAGTAAAGTGAGGTTATTACATTTTTAGTTCCGAATACTCCTGCAATTAATATATAGAAGAGGTATTCAATGTTAGGACAGACGTAGGGTGGGGGGTCTACTCGCCCGTCGGCGGGCGAGCTACTCTACCACCGCACTCGCTTGTTTACTCGACCAACTTTTATCCACTATCCTCGACCGTTTACTATCCGTATCGTTCACACACACTCGACCGTTTACTCGACCAATGTAGACTAGGCTTATAGGAACATGACCTATTTAAATAGAAGAGATTTAATTTTTGGACTTGTAGAATATTAAAGTAAACTGGAGGGTTTATTTGGAATGAAAGTCCTTCGAGTAATATATATTTTTATTGCATCAGAGCTTTCACCCAGGGTACCTAAGCTTCTTCAATGACCTCACTCATTCTTACTCATTCACTTCACACCCACTAGGACTATTATGTGCAATCCTTATAGTTATGTTTCCTATTTTATTATTCAAGTGTTAAAGATATCCTGGGTCTATAACTTATAGTCCAGGAGATAGCGTGCAAAAAAGTGTCTGGCTAACATCAAGCTAGAATTTTGTATACAAGTCAATCTTTTAGCGCCCTTTAAGAATATGTGGTCGGCTAAGTTCGTCTGCGGGACATAGCTTGGCAATAGGCGTTTGAAAAAAACAAACCGGTGGAGAGCCGGCCATGTCTCACCAATTATGGTGGACAATGTGATTTTCATGATCCTGAGTACAGAATTAGTTAGTAGACCCAAAATCAAGTTGATGTTAGTTTGTCCCTTGACAGGTGACCACGTTGATTTTTTGTAATATTTTAATAACTAACCTATCAAGTGTGAAAATAACATCAATTTGATTTTCGGTCTACTAACTAATTTTGTACTCAGGATCATGAAAATCACATTGTCCACCATAATTGGTGAGACATGGCCGCTCTCAACCGGTTTGTTTTTTTCAAATGCCTATTGCCAAGCTATGTCCCGCAGACGAACTTAGCCGACCACATATTCTTAAAAGACGCTAAAAGATTCACTTTTATACAAAATTCTAGCTTGATGTTAGTCAGACACTTTTTTGCATGCTATCCACACACTGCACGCTTTTTGCACGCTGTTCCTGGACTATTATTTATTATTATTTAAATGAATTCTCATTTTGTGCAATTTTTTTCTTTACCTACTATTTAGTTTGAGCGGACATATTTTTTTAAATTTCTGATCACTGAAGAAGCTCATGTTCCCTGGGGAAAACTCTGATGCAATAAAAATATATATCACTTGAAGGACTTTCATTCCAAATAAACCCTCCAGCCTACTTTAATGACCAATTTATTTATTTATTCCATTCATTTTATCTCTGATTAGTTTCTAACTGACTCATGTTTTTTGTTTTCTAAAAATGTCTTCCAGTTTCTTTGATTAACAATTGTAGATGTTGTTAACTTTAAGAATTCTTGTCTGATCTTAAGTGTATAGTGGATATTTTTGTTACCCTAGCAGGTAGCAGGTAGATTTTCCTCCCTCCATTTCTTCCTAATCTACTTATAGCTTTTAGCTTAGCCTTCAGGTATTTTCATGTCATGTACATCAGTTATTTTGCATTCGATTTATTTTAGTTTTTGTTTTAAAAGTGTTACTATTCTAACAAGATTAAAATGTTTAACATGTGGCATTATGTTTTTGACACCTACGAGAAGAAGCTGAAGCAAGTTGTCATCATCATTTGCACTGGCAGTAAGTACTTATTACAATAATCAATATTTGTTTACAAACGTTCCTCAATGTTTATGTATTTGTTTTTAGTTCTTTACTTTTTGTCAGTTCAAAGTAGTGAAAATGTTCCTTGAAGAGAGCATTACAGAATTCCACGATACCGTTTATTTTATATCTTAGCTATTTCTTTAGTTAATATCCATATATACATTCCTGCGATTGTAATGCACCTGATCTTCGAAAGAACCCATCACAATCATTTTACACTTTGCAGTTATGGTATGTGTGATAACATAACCCCAGGAAAATTGTAGGAAAGCTCCAAAAAAATCATCCCTCAAAAACTAGAGGGTTGAATTTTTTTAATGGAAATGCGTCATGGGGTGTTAAATGAAAGGAGGACGCACAGAGTACTAATGTATGTGTATTTGATTTTGTTTTTGTACCAATTTTGGTACTGTTTCACTTTTGGCTTTGTTTCATGTCATTATAATAAAGGTTCAAAAGTTAAAGCCGAAACAAAATTTTAAATGGCCGCTATCTTGATACGGTTGGGCCTTTTCAAATTTAATATCATGGAACGGATTAGGCTAGACTTTTTGTGGTAGTTTTGTTAAATTGCATTTGCCATTATAATAAATAGTTTAAAAGTTATAAGTAAACAAACTTTTAAATAGCCGCCATCTTGATACTGCTCGGTCAATTAAGCTGATAAACGTTTTTGTCCTATTCATTAAGTTGCCTACGGACGGACCCTTTGTGTGGGCTGATAGCACATACTTGGCCAATTAATTTTTTACATATTAATCAATCAAAAGTTTAATACATATTGCCGTATATCTCTCAAGTGCTTTTTGTTCTTAAGTATCGTACTATTTATAATACTGGCATTCAGACTTATAACCTTTCAGGAGAGTTTGAGTTGCCTATTTGAATCATGATAATAAATTTTAATTTATTGTTAATCTAGTTGCTGATTGATTACATTCCCTAAGTATTGTTTTAAACCCTTAAAAAAATTAATAAACTCAGTTTATTTAACTTTTAATTTTATTAAAAATAAGGACCAAAAATTAGGAATATTGCGTGGTCCATTGATGAAAGAGATACAACTAACATTACTTTTTTACACTAATAGTTACTTGATTAGGAATATTAGATTAAATGTATTTTTAGCACGTGCAAATACTTATTATGTATTGTTTTCAGGTAAATTTGACATTGATGAGGCTCGCAAGATTACTGTTGAAAACCATGAAATGTTGTGATTAGTCAAAAATGTGTTGTCAATCAATTATGTCAAAGATCTTGCTGGAAACCCTCCACAATGGCAGTACGGAAAAATGCATAGGAGATTACGCCTGAAGGTAATTATTGAAATTGGGACAAATTATCCTAAAATATTGACGTTGTCACTGGCTTAACCCATTTTTTTAGTATTGAGTTGTAAACCTTCAATTAAAAATTTGTTTTATGAATTTCATGTTTAAAAGTATTAATAACATTTTAGAAAGGTTTTAACTGCAGTTCTACATTTTTTTAAAAAAATATAATTTTTAACTTAAACTCAGTTTGTTGAACTTTTTAATGAAATTAAAAAGACGGATAAACCCTAAACAATACCCAACAATACCTTAAAGATTAAGGTACAATGCCTTTCCAGTGCTAAGCAATGGCTTACTTCTTGTGAATAAATTTCCATTCCTCAATGATCCAAGTATATATCTTTAATCTAAATTAACCACGATATATATAAATTGCCCTGAGTTTTATTTTTATACAGGGTGTCCCGGGTCAGGACAGACAAACTTTAGGATGTGATAGTACAGTTAATTTGGAGTAAAAAAAGTTCCATAGCTATCTCATTTTTAATTTTTTTTAGTAAGACGTGACTTTGACTTAATAAATTGGTAATTTCATAGGAACTAATTAAGTTAGAATGATAAATAATATACCGTCTGAAAGAGCATGAAATCATCTTAAAGATAAATATCATTTCCACTATAAAATTTCATTTTTAGTCACACGTTAATTCGTTAGAACATGAAAATATTAAAATTTAATTAAACATAGAAAACGTTAGAGCTCGTATAACTACTGGATTGTAATAAATAGCTGGGTGCAAAACTCCTTAAACTTGGCACCTTTACTAAGCTTTAATACGGCACTTTTAAATTTAAAATATTGCAACTTAAAGTGTCTGAAATATTGATGAAATTCCAAAAAAAAAACATGTCCAACCGTCTGCTGAGATAGGGTTGGGGGAATGGAAATTGCCCTGAAAATTCAAACTCCTGGTTATTTTTTTTCTTTTTCTTTTGTTGCTCTAGCAGAATAAAACTTTAAATACATAGTACAGTCACAGTTCCCGTCATACCACCAGTGTAGTACCAGACATGGTACCAGTAATAGTACAGTCATTGTAACGTCATAGTACCTGATGAATCTTATGATGTATTAAGGGCAGGGTCAGGCTGATTTAAATCAGTTGATTAAAATCGTGATTAAAATCATGATTTTAATCAACTGAGTTTTTTTTAAAAAAAAAAAATCATGATTAAAATCAAACTTTTTTTTTACCTATTAGACAATAACGGCTAGTAAAAGCATAAAATCAATTAAGTACGTGAATAGGATGCGAGGAAGCTATGTGCCACACCAATTGGCAACTGGTCTATTTTTTTTCACACAGGCAATTATCATTATTTATTAGAAACAAGACATTTGATGTTATTTCCTGATTAAAAATTATTTTTTTTAAATGTTTCTGACTGATTAAAACAATACCTCTATCCTCTTTGACATAAAAAAAGGGTGGGGGAAATAAATTATGAAACATTTTTTGAAGGAGCTTAGTAGGGTGCCGGTTGGGTGCGTTCAGACTGAGGGTTGTAGCTTTTTTTAGACAAAGACCCTGAGTGTGCTCAAACGTGTTACACCAAACGAAAAAAAGCTTACACAAAGAGATTTTGCTTCTCGGAACGAACAAATATACCTTATTTAAGCTGGCGAGAATATTGGTTCTGAAATCTGAAATAAAAATGGACACCCAGATCAAAACCCTTTAACTCGGCTTGAAATTCATACAACCAAGCCCAAAGAGAGTTAGTTTTAGTCTCAGATGGTGAGACAAGGCGATAAAGATAATCTTAATATCTAAATAACCCCCTTCCGTGACACCGGCCTCTGTTTAACTCTGTGACTTACACCTATTTTCTCGAAACTGACTCTTTTCACTTACTTGAACTTGAAATTATCGCTCGCATTTTTTTAAGGATTATAAAGATTGTATATTTTATTAGTTAGTTATCTAAATTTTATAAATGTGAGCCACGGAGACCCGTGGTTCAAATCCCGGCGCTGGAGTGTATTTTTCACTGTTTGTTTCCCGTAGTTAATAATAATTATAATTTCATTTAAACTAAATTTTATATTAAAATCAAAAAAATCACAATTTTAGATTAAAATAAAAAAAAAAATTATGATTTTTGATTAAAAGAGAAAGAAAAAAAAAACCTGGAGTTTGAATTTTCAGGGCAATTCCCATTCCCCCAACTAGTGATGGGCATAATCGATTAAAATAATCGTTTAAATCGATTATGCAACAATAATCGAATGCTCGTAATCGTTTATTTATAATCGGTATATGAGACCGATTATTTGATCGCTCGAAGTTAGTTCAACTCAATTCGATTATTATTCGAAATCGTTCTCATAATCGAGTGATCGGCTCCGGGTCCGAACACTCGATTATGAGACCGATTATTTGATCGCTCGAAGTTAGTTCAACTCAATTCGAAATCGTTCTCATAATCGAGTGTTCGGCTCAGGGTCCGATCACTCGTAATCGAAATTCCACTCATCGCTCGTTCACTGAATATAATTTACTCTTGAATCGGACGCTCGGAATCGAAATGTCGGGCTTGCATTTCGAATCTTTTCACAATCGGATGCCTAGGCCCAAGGCCTAGTGCCTAACCCAGTTGCTAGTTAACGAGACCGAGCACTGCCATTCGGAATCGAAATGTCGGCGCTTGCATTTCGAATCTTTTCATGATCTCGGATACCTAGTCCTAGTACGTAACCCTGTTACAATAATAACCGATACCGAGCACTGTCATTCGGAATCAGAAATCAGAATGATGCCACGTCCTAATACGCACCTTTTCATAATTATGAAAACGATTCGAAATTCATGGTTGTTTCCATGTATTATATTTATTTATATAAAATATGTTATAACATATTTACATTTTAAGTAATTCCAATATAGGCTTAAAATAAATATTGATTTCACACCGCGTTTCAATTATCCAATAAAATCTAGAAAATCTCTCTTTTCCTTAAAAACCTCAATACAATAAGTTCATAGGTAACAATTCGCTTAACCCCCTCTCTCTTGGATTAAATAAATAGTTATTCTTATGTTTAAGGAAAATAATTTAAAGGTAATTAAAAGTAATTATATAAATAATTCTAACTATATAGTTTGAAACTTATTCAAACATAAATATAATTATTTTAACATAATATATTAATGATACTAATTAAGTACAGCAAGCAATAACTAAATTTTAGAAAAATCAGTTATATAGTATATAGATAAGATACATAATTGGTTAGTGCCAAAAAAAGTCTAATTTTTGAAAAACTAAAATCACCTCAATATACAAAACTAAATTTCCCAATCATTTAATGCAATGTAAATTATTTGCTCTCTAAAATAATTGTGCAAGGAACGAAAACGAATGTGACTTAAACAGTGTTGCTACGTTTCCACGATGTTTAAATACGGATTGAATACAGTTTATGGATCCAAAGTGTCCATGGAAACCTAGATTAAATACGATACCGATCCCAATACGATACACTAAATTCTGAGTGCGTGTCAGCGTATTTCTGTAGTCAAATATGTTACAATACGTAATAAAAACATGGTTATAAAAGGTGAAGGTTACAAAATTATTTATAACCTTTAGCAAAAGTAACCAAGAAAAAGTTTTTGTTTTTTTTTATTTCGTATTGAATACGGATTCAATACTACTTATGGAAACACCTAACTAGTTAAATTCCAAATTTGGATTCAATCCTTATTTAAACATCGTAGAAACGTAGTATTATGTAAGAATGTTTCATACTAATTAGAGATCAAGAAAGTGATAAGGGTTAAGAAGAATATGAAGCAGCGATTATGAGTAGTAGTTTAAAGACTTTTCGTTATCGTGTCGTTTGCCGACAAAGCAAAAGCCCGCGCTTTGTCGGGCGTCCGACACGGCCGCTAAGTTCCCCGTATTTTAGGTATCGCAACTATTTGCCTCCCCTTTTTTCTTTACTTTAACCCCCTCCTCTAAAAAATAATCGATTGTGAAATCATTCGATTATTAGTATAATCGATTAAAAATAATCGATTGATTGAAAAATATCGATTATGCCCATCTCTACCCCCAACCCTATCTCAGCCGACAGTTGGAAATGTTTTTTTTGGAATTTCATCAATATTTCAGATACTTTAAGTTGCAATTTTTAAATTTAAAAGTGTCGTTTTGAAGCTTAGTAAAGGTGCCAAGTTTAAGGGGTTTTGCAGCCAGCTATCTATTACAATACTGTAGTTATACAAGCTCTAATGTTTTCAATTTTTAATTAAATTTTATTATTTTCATGTTCTAACGAATTTACGTGTGACTAAAAATGAAATTTTATAGCGGAAATGATATTTATCTTGAGGTTTTCATGCTCTTTCAGACTGTTTATTATTTATCATTCTTGCATAATTAGTTCCAAAGACATTACCAATTTATTAAGTCAAAGTCACGTCTTACTAAAAAAAATGACAAATGAGAATAAGAATAAGAATAAATTTATTTCCATTAAGTTAATTTATAACATTAGGACAAGTCACAGGTATTACATCTAATACATTTAAGAAAAACACAATTAACATTAAAAAAAAAAAATCAACGCACAATTTCCATTAAAACATTTCTTGGTAATATTCCTCCAATCTATAATATACATTGTTTAATAACAAATGTCTAGTCTTTTTTTTAAAATCAATAAAGTCTAAATCTTTTATGTCCTTGCTAAGTAGGTTATACAATCTTATTCCTATTATAAAATGACCAACTTCAGATTTGGATAGTCTATGGTAAGGAATCATGAGATTGTCTTTGGTTTTGGTGTTATATGAATGGTAACTACTATTGCCTCTAAACAAATTACTATTTACTTTTATATGTAGTAGTGAGTTATATATGAATAGATTCACCACCGTCATTATTTTATATTTTATAAACAACTTTCTGCTTGATTCGTGCCTTTTAGCTCCCGCTATAAACTTTAATGCTTTCTTTTGAAGAATTAGGAGTGTTTGCAGATTCGTGTGACCCCACAGAATGATGCCATAACTTAGTACACTTTGTATCATTGCCTTATATGGGTGATTCTAATTTAAAGTGAAATTTTCATGTCCTAGCCTAGATGAATAACTGGAGCGTTTTTCACATAATTGACAGGATTTTTCTTCATGGTAACTCAGTTAAGCTTAGAGAACTACAACCAAGCAAAAAAATAATGCGCCGCTTACTATTAATTTCCGCTACAAAAATTTTCAAAAGGCGATTTTGTAACAACCGTGGCTGTCCTAAAGTCAGTTTTTCTTATTCACTTCACTCTAGCTCGTACATTAATCATGTTATTCAAAAACTTATTGGATAATTTTGAAGTGGGGTCCTACCAGAATTAAAATATGTGTTAGTTATTAAAAATAATAAATTATTACTAAATGGAACTTCAAGTGAAAGTTTGTCCTTTAAAAAAAATGTAAGTACCATGGCATTTTATAAATGTGTCCCTACTCTGGTTGTGGCAGGGAGATTTTAAGTATGGCGACGGATTTTCACAATGCCGCAACACTGGTTTTCTTGTAACTGTTGATAGGGGATGGATGACCTGAACCCTTTAGTTGAGAGCTAGCGATAATTCCAATTGCTCTTCCAGTTGTGAACTCTTTTAAACGTAATTACCGTGCATGTTATTTAAGTCTATTTTCAAAGACTTTTTAGGTTAAATTATAGTTCATTGTTTAGGCTTTTAAGAGTGCTATTTAATGGTGTATAAAAATTGGGTTTTTATTTTAAACTACTGACCAAAATATTTTCTTTAAGTGTGAAATCAACTGAAGAAAATTATAATGTACATTATCTAAACAATGTATATGCAAATACATATGCATAATAATGTTACGGAGTGCCACCACTGGGTGAACACCCGTTCATGTTAAATCAAAATGCTAATTGTATTTCTCTTAACAACACTTATTAAAACAAAAAAAAAAAAACTTTGTAGTTGAAGTGAACAATAAACTAAAAAAAAAAAAAAAAAAAAAAAAAAAAGTGTGAAATGTAACAACCGTGCACAAAAAAGTGTAATTCACGTGCCTTAATTACCATGCTTTAAATAAACTTAATTACCGCCTAATAATTTGTAAAGTTATTTCCCATCTGTCCCGCATGGTGCAATATATCTGAAATTAGTCCGAGAACATTCCATAATTTTTCCTGAATTTTTTTCAGGAATTTCTGAATTAAAGTCCAATTTTAGCTTCCAAAATAGCACTTTAAATTAGAATCACCCATATACATCAACTAAAATTTTTTCTGACATTTTTTAGTTTTCTTAGAACATAAATGTACTTGGATACTTTATCTCTGTCCATATCTTTGTGAGGTTTCCATGTCATCCTATTGCCCAGCATTATTCCAAGAAACTTTGCACTGCAGGATTCTTCTTTGTTTCTTAGGCTGAACATAAGTACTTGGGTTTTGTTGACATTCAATTCAAAATTATTTGCTTTAAACCACTCTTTCATAGTATCCAATCTTTGCCTTCCTATTTGTTTCAGCTTTTCTATGTTTTCATGTACATGAATGATATTGGAGTCATCACAAAAAAATACAAAATCTTCATCACAGTCTGGGGGTGTTGTTAGGTTCATATATGGCCCTGCATCATCTATGTCGATTATAAAGGTGTATGGACCTAGCACCGAGCCTTGAGGTGTACCGTTACTGATTACTTCAATGTCTGATTCTTCATCTCCATAACAGACATACTGAGGCCTCTTACTTAGGTAGCTCTCAAAGAACTTGTAGGGGTTCCCTTCCATACCAATAAACCTTAATTTATATAAGAAGCTTTGGCGCAACATAGTATCAAATGCTTTACTAACATCACAGCATGTTAGCTGTATATGTTTTTTGTTTTCAAATCCCTCTATTACTGTGCTAATCACCTTCATAACCGCTTGGGTAGTCGAACGACCGTTCCTATACCCATATTGGTTTTCTGATATGTGCCCATTCTTCTCTAAGTGCTTTATTAGTTGCATCTTTACTAATCCTTCCAACACCTTTCCAATTATTGTTACCAACGATACAGGTCTATAGCTGCTTGGATCTTTCCTACTTCCTTTTTTATATATCGGAACAACTTTGGTTACTTTTAACACTTGTAGAAAATAACCTATCTCTAAACACTGGTTCAGTAGTACTGTTATCGGGGTCATTATAGCATGTATAATATCCTTAAGTAAGCTGTTAGATATTCCATAAGCATCTCTCGCTTTAGAACTACTCAATCCTTTAACTATTTTTAGCACTTGTTCTTCTGTTGAAGGAACTAGCTGCATAACTTTAGGTTTCCAAGTTCTGAGGGCATATGCTTCATCTATCATTTTCTTGGCTGTCTCTTCATCTCCTATTTTCCTCTCTGATATACTATTAAAATATTTGTTAAATTCATCAGGAGTTAATTCTTCTTCTGTAATTTCCTTTTTTTGTGTCCGACAGGATCTGTTAACAATTTCCCAGGCAGTTTTACTTTTGTTTGTGGATATATTTATTTTATTTTCATTGTACTTAATCTTCATTTCCTTAATATGTTTCCTAAAATCTTTTTTCTTCTTTTTCTATTTGTTGCATTCCCAGCTGTCCTTCACATGTTTCCCTAAGTCATATTGCATTTGTACTTCTCTTCTCATCTTCCTTTCTTCTTCACCAAACCAGCTATACTTATATTTTCTTACTCCTTCCCTTATCTTCTTAGGTGTAAAGCATTTCTCATGCAGTTCTTTTAATATATTTACAAAGCAAACAAATGTTTCTTCTATATTCTATCATTATGCACCAAATTCCAGTTTATAATATTCTTCAACATATGAATGAAAATTTATTTTCCTTTTGCTGTAATCGGTCTGATAATTTTACTTTTATTATTCTCTTTTACCGATGTTTTTATTTGCAGAAAAATGCCTTTATGGTCTGACATCGGATGGGTGTCTACCATTGTGGTCAGTTCATCATTTTTCATATTTGTGAACACATTATCGAGACATCTTTGCTCGCGAGTAGGTTCGTTCGTTTACTTTTATTTTTAAACCGTAGCTTTTAAATAAACTGGTTATTTGTTTGGCCTCTTCTTCTATCTTCATCCAGTTTACATTAAAATCTCCTGCAATCCCTATTTTCTTTTACCTTTTAGATAGTCTATTTAGATAGTCTAAATTAATATCTCCATTTTTTCCAAGAAGATTTCAATATTGCCATTCGGTATACTGTACACTGCTACAACTATTATCTTCTCTTTTCCTGACAGTTCAACAGCTGAGATCTCACAGTGTAAATCCTGTGATATTCCATCTACATTGATTTCTTTATATGGAACCCCTTGCTTCATCACTATCAACGTACCTCCGTGTGTCAGACTTGTTCTCATGTGACAAGCTGCCATCACATAACCCTCAGGTATATACAACGTTTCTTCATCTTCTCGTAGCCTATGCTCTACCAGCAAGATTATTTCAATATTTTTCTCCTGGCATAATATGCTTAACTCATCTACTTTGTTTCTTACACATTGTATGTTCTGATAAAAAGCATTCATATATGTTTTTATCTTCTCACACTTTTGTTTGCCGATCGTTACATTTTGAATGATGCTGGGCCTTTGTTCCATAAAAAAGGTCTGACTCTTATGTTCCTCGGCCAGAATAGAGGATTTAATAGCTCTTCCTTATCCTCGTAGTTAGCTGAGAGTTTAAAGCATGAGCTATAGAACAAATGAAAATAGTACCATGGTATATAGAACTTTTTTTACTCCAAATTAACTGTACTATCACATCTCAAAGTTTGTCGGTCCTGACCCGGGATACCCTGTATATAAATTGCCCTGAGATAAACCCTAAACAATATCTTAAAGATTAAGGTATTTTTGGTACAATACCTTTCCATTCCAGTGCTAAGCAATGGCTTACTTCTAGTGAATAAATTTTCGTTCCTCAATGATCCAAGTATATCTTTATTCTAAATTAACCGTGATATATATAAATTGCCCTGAGTTTTACCAAACTATACTGACTTGTATGTAAAAGAAAAACGCAGTGCCTTTTACAAGTGCATATGTTATGTTGCATTATGTTATAACTTTATTATCAGAGTTTGCTATTATCAGAGTTATCTTTAATAAATATTTTGGCTGGCAAAATTAATGACATACTCCCAGACAATCCTTCCTCTGTTGGTTCTAAATTATCGACATCCACTGATCTCCCTCCGGTAGTTTCTTTATTTTTTCCTGTTTCCTCTAAATTGAATTTTACTATGTAAAGAAGTTGGGTGTTTATAATTACACTTGTCCCATGACGACCTGTTTCAGCAACCCTTAGTGGTGTGTTCTTTAGATGCTAAACAACAAAAACATAAACCCTGAGTTTGAACAAATTTTAACTTTTTGTCTATACACAGTGCCAAAAAATCTTGACATTGTTGAGTTCACATTTTACATGGGAATCAAACATGCTTTTATAACTCCTTTTCCTTGAACTTAGTGACCTTTGACCTTAGTAAATGTGTATATGAACTTATTTTTTAAAAGTTTTTGGGATCTAATTTAGCACAATGTTTTGATAAATCCTAATTTATGACAAACTTTTCTTTAATGCTTCTCATATAAAAGTCCAAAATGTTAAAATACAATGCCTTTTTTTTTTTTTTTTTTTTTTTTTTTTTTTTTTTTTTTTTTCATGGGCTTTGTTAGCCATACAGCCATAAGATTATAAATTAGATGATAGTTTATTTTCTTGTCGTTTCATGAATAATTTTTGTCTAATTATATGTTAAATGTTTTTAAAATAAGCTATCTTTTCATTTAATTTTAACTCATATTTTATAAGTCAATTAGATTTTAATTTTGATTTCGGTAAAAAACTGAAAAATGGATTTATAAATATTGATTGATCTACTGGACAAAAGAGTTGTGTAGCTAAAGGGGAGGGTTATATGATTTTGTATGCGCTGGAATAAATCATGTCTCTGCTTAGCAAATTTCTTACAAGACATAACTATGTGCTCTAAATCTTCTCTTTCATTGCATGTAGTACAGTTAGGGTTATCAACTTTTCTTATTTTATGCAGATATGATTTGCAAATTCCATGGTTTGATCGCAAACGAATCATAAGAACAATTAGGTAACGCTGTTCTGATATTCCTTTAAACCACGGTGTCCTTCCAATGTGATTATTAATAGTTTTATAAAACGATCCTGAAGCACAGTTGTTATTCCATTCTGTCCATTGCTGAAGAGCTATGTCGTTAATATGTCTGTAATAATCTCGGAAAGGTACCTTGTAGTGGATACCATATAAAATAGTAGATTCATCATCAAAACAACTCAACTTGGCCAGACTGTCGGCCTTTTCATTGGGAGCTATACCTGCGTGACCTTTCAACCATACAAATGTTAATGTTTTATCTTGTTTGTTCACATAGTTTGATAACAATAATATTTCTGAAAAGAGGTGATTATTTATACAATTATTGTTTTTATTTTTAATTGCCTCCACCACACTTTTACTGTCTGTAAAAATAACTATGTTTTCGTTCTTAATATTAGCAGCGTATTTTAGAGCTTCTATAATAGCGATTAACTCAGTAGAATAGCTCGAAAAATAATTGTATAATTTTATAGAGTGGCACTTATTTCCGGTGTAATCAAAATAACCACATCCTGCGTTTTCCTTGCATTTTGAGCCGTCTGTAAAAATATACTGAGCGTCAGGCCAGAGATGATGAACCCTTTCCCAGAAGACACTGTTTCTAATTGGGAAAGGGTACTGAGAAAAATCTTCAAGGAATTTTGTAGTTATATTATTTATAACGTCTTCGTAGCTAAGTAAATCATATGGGCATTTCGGGTATACGTATGTGAAGATGCGGAAAGAGGCTGTTTTTACAAAGCTATAAACTAGTGGAGGGATCTTCTTTTTACTCCAGTGAGGGGATGTAAGAACTGAATCAGATAATGTGGACAATTTTGATAAAGCGGATGTGTTCAATGAGTGATTACGCAATAAAAATCTGTCCGCGAGTAATTGACGTCTCACAAACAAAGGTGGTTCATTTTATTCACAGTATAGAACAGGTAAGGGGGTAGAGGGGAGAAGGCCCCTAATACAATGCCTTAAATTTCTGGATAATAGTAACCAAGAGTTGAATCACCTCATCCTCTGCATGCTCTCCTGTCATAACCTTTTTTTTGGTTAATTCTTTTTTCAGAAAGGGGAAGTTACCACGAATAAATCCAAAATGATAAAAGCAGTAAATAAATGTTTAAATTTAGTTCAGTGGCTAATGAGTGTTCGACCTGTGAATTTGGTTTTGCAGTGAAAGTTTATGAAATATCTAGTAATACAAGAAACAGGTTCACCAACTTCCGAAAATCGTCAGTTCAGTCAAAATCATCTGAAAATGATTTAAAGTCAATTATTGAACTAACTGCTTTTTGCCCGCATTACCATCTAGTAGCCCCAATTTTTGTGGTCTATATAGTTTTTCTTGATGACTGTTCTGGTTTTCTTTCCAAAAAGTAATTCTTTTATAGATCGGACCGAGGAAACAAGCCGTTACTTCCTTCACACCAAATACATTATCCGCCTTAAGACAATTCAGTGTAGAATCACAGACATCAGATTTAAAATATACATTTTTTTATTTATTTAAAAATAAAAAAATCTGGTTCTTCTTGTGTTCCATTTTTCAAACATTTTCTTCTTGGATAGTGTTAGAAATGAGGTGTCTTTTTTTATATTTTCTAGATTATTTTGTGGGGGTTTCCGCAAGGTTGTCTGCTTCATTGTTTCCTTTAATTCCTTGATATGATTTAACCCATGTAAAGTCTATTTATTATTGTACACACCCTCTTCTGATTCAAGCAATATATCCTCTTCAAATTCATCCTATTGAGTTCATTGTTATATTTTGTCAGAGTTGCCATATATCCACTTAAGACTGTAATTTCTACTTCTGGCTTTACCAACTCAGCCTTAAGTTGAGTAGCCACTGTAGTAAAAGTGGTTCTAACACCTCTCTGTTTCTCGTTATTCGATGTTTCAAGTTATCAAACTTTTCATCATCTTTGTTGCAAGTGTTAGTTATATTTGCTCGACAAAGTGTGTCAGCAATATGCTTTTTTTTTCCTGGTACATACTTAAATTTGATATCAAACCTTGAAGATGTAAAGGTAATTTAATTTATGTAACAGTTTTTTCATTACTTCTATTAGTGGTTTATGATGTTTCTACCACTATTATGTTTACCAAAAATAAATTGCTGAAAACATTACAACCATAAACTACAGCAACCATCTCTTTTTCAATAACAGCGAATCTTTTCTGAGTGTAAGTTATAGAATTTTATGCATAAGTGCGTGGCTTCCCATCTTGAAGTAAAACTGTTCCTATTCCGGTATTTAAAGCATGCACTGAAATGGTTCACAGCTTTTCAGTTTCAAAAAATGTTAAGGTTGCAGCTGATATTATTGTTTTCAGTTTTTGAAAAGATTTTTGGCAGTGGATCTCTAATGTCACTTAAGTTCGGAACATATTTTCCTACTCATGTTGTCATACCTAGAAATCTTTAGTTTTTATTTTTTTATTTGTAGGTGCTGGTGTTTTGGTTATACTTTCTAACCGTGATGAGTTGATTTATATTCCTCAACTGAAGAATGTATGTCCAAAAAAAGTTATTTTATTTACAACAAGGGTGTTTTTAACTTTATTAAATTTTACATTATATTTTATAGCATGTTTTATTATTTCTTTTAATATATTATCATGATCTATCATGTTTTTGCATAATAGATTAAATTATAATGGATATATTTTATTAGAGACAATATTTTATCATAATTTTAATTTTTTACTGTACAATTTTCCAGATTCTGGTTCTGAGTTTATTGTTAATGAAGAGGACAGCTGATGAGTGGAGAGGACATTCTAGTGTGTTACTTCAACAACACCACCACCATTAATTTCAGAACCAGTTGAGGATCAAATGCAATGATGATATTTGTTCAAGATGTAGCACCATCCATGTTGCAATGTTTTCCATGTAACTCCAGGGCTTGCCTAATTTTTAAATTAGGCTGTGCGAGAGGACATTTCGGGAGCCTGCAGTATGTCAAACACACAAATGACCACTCAGTATTTCTTCATTGGCACTTCACTCTGTACTTCAGTTTGACAAAGAGTTTCCAGAACAAGAATTAGAACTGGGGACCTAAAAAATGGACTCGAAAGAAACAGCAAGAACCTTAACACCCCCCTCAATCTTGGGCTTATTTTTCTTTTCTCACCCTATATTCCCCTACACCGGTATATCGATGGCACTGTTTAGATATACCGTGTTCCAGGATAGATAGACCATGTTCCAGGAACATGCTCGCTCAACTACACTTCTATCTGTTTTTTTTATACTCAGACTCACGGTTCAGATTCTTTCTAACCAGTTAGCCCTATAGAGCACATATGAACATTTCTATACATCTGTTCCACTCTCTCCTAGCTTTTTTTTATTCTTCAGTTATTTAAAGTTTATTTTTTATTTTATTTCCTAACTCCTGCCTAGTACCAAGCAATTCCGCCATCAACGTGTTAATTGGATAGAGATGCCCAAGTCCAAAATACTGAAGGAGAACCTATTGTTTCGATTAATACTAGAGGCTCTCATCCTGCTAAGACTAACATTAGCTAAGTCCGACAAAGGAACTTCTCAATGGAAGAGTGGAAAATATGTAATGTTTTAATCTTGCTGAAGCTGTTGCTGTTCAACAAGAAGAGCATTTGGGAGGTTGAGAAGCAGACCTTGTTGGACTACTAATTAAATAAATAGACCAGAATTTGTTTAATTACACCCTTTAATTAGTTGAGAAGCTACTATGCCAGAGATATTTCCACATGATGGTGAGAGGAAAATAGGGAAGGCCAGAACCTGTGTTAATCGACAACCACTTGGCTGAATAAATAGACTAGAATTTGTATAATTACACCTCCCTTTAAGAAGTTGAGAAGCTACAACGCCAGAGATATTTCCACATGAATGGTGAGAGGAAAATAGGGAAGGCCAGACCCTGTGTTAATCGTCAACTACTTGGCTGAATGCATTGTCATCCTTATCGAGAAGAACATGAAAAACTAAGTTATTTATTTAATAATTCTTAATGATTCCCTAGAAGGCATAACCACGAGTAGAGCGCACTGTACACATTTAATACTATTAAAAAACAAACAAAAATTAACAAAATATAAAAAAATAGTAATAATACAATAGTATAAAATACTTTAGGCTGGACATGAGAGAGGACACTTTTACTACGTTTCCATGATGTTTCAATACGGATTGAGTACAGTTTTTGGATCCAAAATGTCCATGGAAACCTAGATTCAATAGCTATATGATACACAAAATTCTGGGATTGTATCTGGATTGAGTGTCATGGAAATTCCTGATTTCGGTACTGACATGCGCTGAGTGTGGGTGTGAGTGCTCCTAGCGTGTTTCTGAAGAAACACGCTATTTGAATTTTAATCTGTCAAATCGCCAATATCATAACAATAAACATAACATAAACAATAAACATATCTTTTATTTGTAATTTTCAGTTTCGGTTTTTATTAGTTTACATTTATTTGTTATTTTTTATTAGTGTATAATAATATATTATTCAGTTTTCTGTATTTAAAATGGATGTCAAAAGGAAATACTTTTGGACTGAAGAAGAAATTGAAATCATGCTTGACGTAGTCATCGACAAGCAAATTGCCGGATTATTTGATGGAAAAAGTATAAAAACGCCCAAATTTATAAAATTTCACACCAATAAATGGTGAAGCAGGTTCCTACATATTTAATTGTCTTATTACATAAGACGTTTCAAGGCATCAAAGCAAGACAGACTAGACATAAATTCAAGATTATCAAAATTTCTAATGAGTTACAGGTCGACTCCACATTAAAGGTCAGGGAGGACACCTTCTGAATAATTACTTGGGAGGCAGATGAGAACCACACTGAGCCTCTTGAAGAGATATTGAGGTAGCACTAGCAGGACAAAAGAAATACCACGATAGAGAAAAAAGAGATAAACACTTTAAATAGGGGGAAAAGGTCTGGGTACAGAACACAGACAAGAAAGGCTACACTGAAGGTAACTGGTCCTCTTTCCTATGTTGTGTTGCTGAACAGTCGGCAGCAGAGAAGACATGCCTCCCAACTAAGACCAAGGAAAGAGCTGAGGGGGAGGAATGTCAGATAACTGGCTGACATGATGTCAATGCAATATTTTGATGTTAACTTGTTATATTTACATTTTACATTACTAAATAAATCATTCTTCCTTTGAGCTTACACTGATTAGCCTACAGCAGTGAAAATGGCAAAGATATTAAGGCTACTGGATACATTTAATTAAGACTCAAATGAAAAATCAAAGAGTTTAATCTGGTGCAGATTACTGCAGAACTTAAGAATGATGAAGAGGAGAAAGCAGATAAAATAGACAAGGGAGAAAGCCAGGCTGATTACAATGTAGCCTGAGAGAACCTAGGATCCTTGATACTCCCAAGAAAGGACTAAGGAGAAAGAAGTGGTTGACACCAATGTTTACAATATGACCCACACTGCATTCACAAAAGAACCCTTCCATCCTTTGTTGAATTTCAAGTGTGACAGTATTTTATTTATGATTTATAACAATATACTGATTAATTGAATCAGTAATAGTGTTTGTTATTTACTACCTTCACTTGTTTACCTTTTTTATGAATAAATAATATAATAACAATCTATACTATTAACTGCATTAAAATTATTTTGGATTAACAAGTCTTGATTAAGAGTAAATTAGTAGAGATAAAGCTGTAAATTAGTAGTGAGAAGCTTCTTTGATTATCCTATTCTTTAAAACCTCAAGGTGTTTTTAATATTCATTATTATTATTAGGATCCATAGTCAAAAGTCAATTTTCTAATACATTAAAAATATTTTATAATTGATGTGGTTTGTGACATTTCAAGTAAGTATAATGAGAGCTTATGTTAGCGAGATACTGTCAAATAAAACATAGTTAGAAAGTTTATGCTAACGTGTCGTTAAATTTATTAGCATCTTCAGAGCAAGAAACAAATTATAAAATAAAAATAATACAAAAAAGGTTGAGGTTGACTCTACGACATGTTATAAAAGAATGAATGGAGGTGTAGTTAAAAATAGGAAAGGGTAATAGGCGCGTTAATATAAGGTTTGTCCTTGAAATCATTAGAACAAAGATGAAACCAATGGCATTCGTTTCAGAAAAGTATCCTAAACAACATATCAAAAGTCTGCTAAAATATGATTGGTGAAAATACGCAATTTTTTCAAAATGGCGGCCGAATTTGTCACTTTTCGGTTAATTATTTAAATTTTGACTTCCCTTTCAGAGTAGGGGAAATTTTACCTATTATCATTATTGTTCCCCTTAAAATTACCTTTCCGATGATACTAAATATGACCGGATGTAATGGAAGGGGAACTAAGGAATCGTAAAGGGAATTTTAATACTGCGCAGGGACTGAGATTTCGACCCTGCGTCACACGCGCTTAACCTCACTGCTTTAATATGCAAATTTTTTTGTGTATAGTTTAAGAAATCCCAGAGGGGTTTTTAGATTTTGATTTTTCGTATCACTTTTACA
Organism: Gerris lacustris; assembly: GCA_951217055.1. Taxonomy (NCBI): domain Eukaryota; kingdom Metazoa; phylum Arthropoda; class Insecta; order Hemiptera; family Gerridae; genus Gerris; species Gerris lacustris. Next base: position 58,511,719 of record OX578276.1, on the reverse strand, counting down.
TTGTTAAAAAATAATTAGGAATAAAAAAAAAAAAAAACATTACACAGAATATGTTGGAATAAACAAAGCTATATTAAACCAAATTTATTTAGAAACAAAGTATTATGTTATAATTAAAATAATTTATACCTGCTTATTTAGTTATAATATGATTTATAGATTAATTTATACCTGGGCATTAAATTGATGTTACCCATACATAATAGTACAGGAAAAATACATTAGTTTCATCTAATATGTTTTTAAATGTTGCTCAGTACGTGATATTTCTTCTTACCTATTTTAATGTCCACTTTTTAGTTTCTCATATACATTGTATAAATAAAGAGAAATTATTGTGATTGCATGCAAATTTGATTTTGAGATCTTGATGTCCCCTGTCCAAAAAAATTACTTAAAAAATAGCGGTCTTTCGTATGTTGTCTGTAGTCTGTGAGTCAGAGGCAAGGAGACTAAGTTTCTAGGCCTATCTTGATGGAATTTGGCATAAAGGTTCAGAAAAATCATACCCAAAGCTTAATCAAAGTATGAATTTAAGGTCTATATTTGGGGAGAAGTAATTTTTATCATGCATTTTGATAAAATGTTAAGTAATAGTTAAATGTAACTACGAAAACTCAAACAACTAATAAACAGAGAAAACTGTACCTGCTAATTATGAACTTTGTTTATGAGAAAGTTTGTCCGAGTCATTTGGGACCTATTTTACATCGACATAAATTTTATGGTCGTTTGGGCCACACAAAACTACTAAACAAATTTCCTCAGTCATTTAAGTAGTTTCAGACTAATGAGTGCATACTTTTGTCGTCCAGCTTGCATTGCTACAGCTTATTAAGTGTTCTGCAGATCACACCCAAGTAGGTAAAGGCAGGGACAACTTTATGTTTAGAACTGATTTAAAAACTTCGTAAAAATGTTCAATGTAGACTTAGAGCTTTTAATGACAGCTATAGAACCAGTGATATCAAAAGAAAATACTAACTTTCATGAATATACTCTACAAGCATTCATGATCACCTAGCTAACACTTATTTTTTCATTCCCTTATGTATTTGTTTAAAGTGTCTAAGCAAAACATTACCCCTGGTAGGCCTAAGGTATATTTGTCAATTGGAACTTGTTTACCAGCATTTATTGACACCTTCTACTCTTGAAGAATTTGGACTTATTTTTACAACTGATTTCCAAGGCAACTAGCAATTTAACCAATGCCTGGGAGCATTGGGAGCATCTTCATAGGAATAGTGCCCTATTACCTAATATTTTTTAGTCAAATTTCTTTAATTATAACAGCCAACACAGTATTGTTCTATTGGCACTTGTAGACTCGCAGAGCAACTTTGTACATGTCAACATTGGTTGGCGGGGACAAATAAAAAAAAAAAAAAATCAAGAACACGCTGCACACTGACCTGTCACTAGCTGGCTACAAACAAACCAATGTTTGATTAAGGACATGGACTATACCAGCAAACAAAAATAGCGACACTTTCCCCCTCTATTCAGACTAGTTGTCATCAAACAAATGTTTGCATAGTGTGAACTGGCTTTAGATAATGATTTTTTTTTTTTTTTTAAAAAAAGCAATATAATTATTTAAATATGAGTGTTAATTTATTTATATATAAGTATATATAGTTGGTCCTTATTTTGTTAATAGATGGCTGATGCAGGTTTTACAATGCAGACCTCAGATGGTGCCAAGTGCTTCTTTTGTCATAAAGAACTGGACGGTTGGGAGCCGCATGATGAACCTATGTGAGTTTGTTAAAATTATAAATTTAGGGTTAACATTTTTATTTAAATTTACAACTTGGTGTCATTGTACTTTCTAAGATACTAAGAAAACTAGTTCTTATTTGTGGTATTTTATGGTAGTTTTGATTAAATGTTAACAACTAATAAATGGAAAACACTACAGAGTAATTGTAAACCCATTAAACATGTTTGGATCCCTTGTGGTTCCATGCCGTACTGAGGCTGCTGGTGGTTGGATCCCCACTAGATCCGCACTGGCACTCTTTACCTTGTGTCTCAGGCAGAATCCTATTACAAGGGTCCGCCAGGCCCGCTGGCCTTAGTATCCACAGAGGATCCCCACAACAAATTTCCAAAAGATTAGCGTTTAAATTGTGTAATCTCTTTTTGATATTATTTTAACCTACCACAGATTACATTTCTGAATTGAAAGACATGTTGAATCGGTTAAATAATGATGAAAGATTATTTTGTGAAGACATTCTGGTTATGTTAAATATGATATACAATAATAAAGAAAACTATTTATTACTTTAATAAACATACATGAACCAAATAATATATAGAGGCAACTTAACAGGCACACGGTCATACACAGAGAGCGGGAAAAAGCAAGCAGTGTTACCAGTAGGGCAGGACAAACAAAAAATAATATACAAGGGGGGGGGGACTACTAGAAATGATTACACATTTTAACAAATAATGTTTCGTATGAGTTACATTGAAAAGATCTTTTTTTAACTTTTTATTTAAAGTAGCCTTCTTTCCAGCCATCCTGAGGCCAAACCCATGGCTGTATAATAAAATGGGCATTTAGCAGTTAACCAAAAATGCCTCAATAACTAGTCAGGTAAACCAACAATGATTTTGTAAAGCAATAATGACAGAGAAATACTTTTAAATCATTTCAGTCACCCTGCACAACAGAATTTCAACTTGAGAAATAAGATCATCTTAATAAATACAAAGAAACATTCTCTTTATAGAAGATAAGACTTATTTATTTATCAAAGCAGCTTTCGGCTTTTAAATGCCGATGCTTTGATAAATAAACACGTATTATCTTCGGTGGAGAGACTGTTTCTGCCCCTTCTCCATTCTAACAAGTGCAATTGGAAACAGTTCCGCAACAGTTCAGTAACACAACATTGAAAATACCTCAACCACAAACGAGAGAGCAAGGTAGAGGTTTAGTTACGGTTTGGGCAGCGAGTATCTAGTAGTCCCCGGGGGGACTACTAGAAATGATTACACATTTTAACAAATAATGTTTCGTATGAGTTACATTGAAAAGATCTTTTTTTAACTTTTTATTTAAAGTAGCCTTCTTTCCAGCCATCCTGAGGCCATACCCATGGCTGTATAATAAAATGCTATACGTGCAGTGCAGTATAGACTGCACTGCACGTGCGCCTTTTCCCGGGATATGTTGCGAAGTGTTTCCATTGCCCGTGGCACAAGTTGTGTCCCACAGTCGCTTGGCACATTTTTGTCCCCGGCACATGTCCCGCAACATGTTGCAGATTTTTTCCATTTCAACAAAATCCTGGAACTTGTGCCGGCAACATGTTGCGGGTCAAATTTGTTGTAATGGAAACGGGGCTTAAGATGTTTGTCATCAGATATCTTCACAAAATTGTGGTAAGGTAAACAGACCTTTTGTGTTTTATATACTAGGTCAGAATGGTTGGTGAATGTCGTATGAGGATTCACCCCAAACTGAGCAACGGGTTAAACCAATAGCCAGTTGAAGTAAAACTGGATTAGAGGGCTTCTACTATAATCATAAATATAACATAGTATCTAATATACAATTATGATTTAAATCAAATTATAATTATTATTAACTACGGGAAACAGACAGTGAAAAATACACTCCTGTGCCGGGATTTGAACCACGGGCCTCTATATGGCGTGGTTCAAATCCCGGCACAGGAGTGTATTTTTCACTGTCTGTTTCCCGTAGTTAATAATAATTATAATTTGATTTAAATTAAAATTTAACTTTCCGTAGTATGAAAACTACCAAAAACTTAAAAATTGAATTTCGAATTGATTGTACAAGGTACAGGTACTAATTGAGTACTTTATAATTATAAGCGTTAATTCTGATTTAGTTCTAATGTCATAAATATTGACTGTCTAAATGTATATGAATATTGAAAGCTTGGATTCGGGACTAGTTATCGATTACGGTAGTGAAAAATCATTCTCCTGCGTAGCTTAGATGGAAGAGCGCTATACTGGAAATATAGAGGCCCGTGGTTCAAATCCCGGCACAGGAGTGTATTTTTCACTGTCTGTTTCCCGTAGTTAATAATAATTATAATTTGATTTAAATTAAAATTTAACTTTCCGTAGTATGAAAACTACCAAAAACTTAAAAATTGAATATACAATTATGGTAATAGTTATGATCTTTAAGTTTAACAGAAACCAATAAGAAACAGTTAATGCTGTTACTCTTTGAAAAGAAAGATTATGAATGTATTACAGTGAGGTGAACACCAAAAGGTTTTTTTTTTGTTAGAATATTACTTTGTACTATTTACTGTTAAAGGTTATTTAAAAAACTATGTTTTTGGGACTATTTGTAACTGGAACTGGTTGTAGTTTTGATTATTTTTTATTTCATTGAGGGTTTTATCTTTGTTCTTAGGGTTGAACATGAGAATCATTCTCCTGAATGTCCCTTTGTGAAATATAAGAAAAATAAAACTGGAGAAATGACTTGTAGAGATGCTTTACATCTGATTAATGAATCTGCATTGTATCAAAAGGTATGTATTGTACTCAATTTACATGCTAGTCTTAATTCTCAGTTACTAAAAACAAGCATAATCATTCATTTAAGATCTGTACACTATGAGATGTTCTTAATTTATATTTTGACTAATCGTATACAGCCTAGGAGAAAAATAGGCTAACCCACAAAATTAAATAGATATGTGACAGCATAATCCTAATATATGATTAATACATATTTGTATTAAAAAAAAATAAAATAAAATAAAAAAAATAAATAAATAAATAAAAAAAAAAAAAAAAAAATATATATATATATATATATATATATATATATATATATATATATATATATATATTATTTATTGGTTCGAGTTCGGGGGTGAGTGTGTGATAAGTGATAAGGTTATTGTGAGTTTACTCCGAGCATATAAAGCTTATCTAGATACTTTTTTTTAGAAATTTCCGGTCCGGAATAGGGCCCGCGGGCCCACTTGCATGGTCCCTTCGGTATTCAAATACATTTGGAATAGGGCAAATTAAAATATACAATAAAAATTATACGAAGCCCCCCCCCCCCCCCCCCCCCCCCCCCCCCCCTCATGTGAGAGATCGGTAGGGAAGAATGGCGTCGGGCACTTGCCAAAATAGTTGACGTAGGCATGGAAGGTGCTGTTCTAAATTATATTATAATAGAAAAAGACAAAGAATTCGAAACCGAATTGAAAAAAATGCAAAACAGACAAACTGAAATTAGAAAAGAGTGGGATCAAATCCAATAACGGGTGGAAAGCCTAAAACTTAAAAATAAGAGTGTTACTCCAAAAATATGCACAACCACCACGCTAAATGGCAAAAGATCATTCGAAGAAGCTAGCAATTTTGAAACTGAATTCTCAGGTGTGACAAATAGTTAAGAAAGGAGATCTGGATTGATAGATAAACCAAATATTATTACAAGCAACAAGGATGTAATAAAAACTAAAAATAAATTCTCCAGATGTGGAGGACAAAAAATGAAAACGATAACCTAGAAGAGGGGAAAGATGATGATTTAGAACAAGAAGGGAAAAATTCAAATGAAGGGATACTACATATACCGCCAATCCACTTATATAATATTCAGGACTGGGTAACAGTTGTAAAATACTTAAAAGAGATGACAACAGAAAAATGTCTGGACAAAGAATACAAAGCAGGCTATAAAACTGCACCTGAAAAACTCAACCGACTTCAGGCCAGATGGCTTACTGAAAACAAACTGGATTACCACACCTACAACCTGGAACCAAACAAGGTAAAAAACCTACCAAGGTGATTGAACAGGAACTAAAGGGAGCAGGCTTCCCAGTTGTAAGGGTAGGACAATTCAAAGGGGTAGGAGAGGAGCTCCTACTAATTTATATTACAACTCTAGAAAAAAAACGAATAAGCCAAAGAAATTTATGACCTACAATAAATGCTTTACTGCAAGATTAAAGTAGAACCCTACAGGAAACCAAACACCACGATACAGTGCCACAGATGCCAAGTGTTCGGGCACTCAGATAAGAACTGTAAAATAACCCAAATGCGTAAAATGTGCCAAAGCTCACCTTACGAACTCCTGTACCATACAGAAGAGAACAGACAAAAGTAAAACTAAAATTAAATGTGCAAACTGCCAGGAAAACCACACAGCTATCTATAAGGGCTGTGTAGTATATAAAGAAACCAAGACTATGTTCAAAAGCAACAAAAGAAGCAGGCTAACATCTGAAGAAATAAATAGAAAGACCAAACCCGGGCTCCCCTATGCTAGAGTCGACAGCAACCCAATTAAAGACACTGGAAATAAAGTGAATCAAAATAATGAGAACCCTATACCAAACATTAAACACACAAAATAAAAAAAAACTTGACTCACCTCCAACTATGCGATAGAGCCTTATAACAGTCAAGAAACACACCAAGACAAAATAACGACACACTCTGGTCTGAGAGTATGATTTCCAGCACGCTATGGTCTTTGAGGAGGGGGAATTCTCTAGCGGTGACCCAAGCATGGTGTTTCAGTGGAAGTATTGTGGTTGGCTGAATAGGCATTGCCGATCTTTAATATTCTTGATATTCCTGAAACAATTAAAATTTTTTGGAAGGGAGATAAAATTGATTGGGAGACATGGAAATACTTTTACTGTGAATTTTATGATAAATAAATAATTACTCACCAATGCAGTTTATACGATGATTGTATGTAACAAATTAATGTATACATTTTATTGTTATGATGTGTAGTGCAGAGTAATTTAATTTTAAGTGTTATGATTTGGAGCATAACAATAACGAAAATAATGTTTTTTCAAAGAAATACATTTTTTTCCAACACATAATCAAGTTTAAATTGCTCATGTTTGTTTTATGTGTCCTTCTTGAGCCACATGTTACAACATTTACCAATATCCAAATTTATCTTACATGTTTGCCTACTTATCCTAAGTGACATCTTTAATTGTTGTGGTAATTCTGTTGTTAAGCTTTTCTAAGGTAGTTGGCAGAGGTGGCAAGTAAACTCTGCCCTTTACGTAAACCCTAAAAAAATAAATTGAACCCTGTTTAATTTGGAGATTTCATTGGCTAGGACAGAAGTGTTGGTTGCTGTTTTTATTGGCCTAAGCTGCCATTGAAGAAGTGCTTAATTTATAAATCGTCAAACTTGTTGAGACCAAGAGTACCCTTGGATTTTAAACGTGATTATGTGCTGAAAAAAATGCTACTCTTTGTAACCGTCGCTAGAGAAAGTGCCCCTTATAACTTACAAAATTCCCCTGCCCTTTCTCTCTTTCTTTCCCTCTTTGTTGGTCATTCAGGGTTAAAAAAATATGTTTAATGAACATAATGTTATCTTTCATATATTAAAACATTTAATTAATCATATAATTTATAATAGACATAGACCATCGACCATTGACATGATAACTTGCCGATTTTGTTGTTTTTCATAGAGGGAGTCTATGCCTGCCTAATTTTGAATTTTTTCTAAACATAAAAACATCAAATGTGTTTTTGAGGATGACAAAAATCTATATTTCTAAATAATTGTTTATTAAAAATAATTCCAACTATAGAGAAATATATTTTTTATCATTGATTCTTACATTTCTTCAGTATCTATTACTTACTTACTTACTCCTTTTCTACAACAAATACACTCTTAAAAGTATGGTGACTTGTTCCCACCACAAAAGCACTGAAATTCGTTCTAATAAGTTGCAGAGCATACACGTTCATTCTTACTTAACTTATATTTATGCTGCTGCTGCTTGGGTTTTTGAACTCCCACATCACTGTCAACTCCTGGGGATTGATTCTGTTATTTTGAAACCTCCCTTTTCATGGTATTAGTTATCAAAATTTGTTATGAATTATCTGGGTTTTTTTTCTTTGTGATTTATTACAACAAAAAATATTGGTTGATTTACCTCTCAGGTTATTTTGTTTGTACCTCAAATCAAAGTTGAAATCAAAATCGAGTGACACTACTTTTTTTTCATTTTTGTTTTTTACTGAAATAACTTTCATTGGACCTTTTTCTTTGGACTTCATTATGAAAGGAGTTTTGTCTCATGTTATATTTCTATTTGGATTTGGATTGTTTTATTGAGTAATGTTGCTCTTTTTGAATAATTCTAATACCCTTTATCCAAATAGAAATACATATAATACATAAGATGAAACTCCTTTCACAAACTAAGTCCTAAAAGAAGTTATTTCTGTATGAAAACAAAAAAATAATAATAATAATAATGGGCTCTCTCTGTTTTGTCTTTTTTCTGTTTAGAAGGGGGGGGGGAGGTACAAAACACAATTTTCAAGGACACATGGCGCAAAGAAGAATTGGTATAAGAATTAAATAAAATATATATTTGTTCTCAAGGCATCTTCCTCTTTCATTTAACACTCCACATGATGCACTTTCAGTGAAATGTCCTGCCCTTAAACATCAACCCTTAGTTTTTGAGGGATGATTTCTGGGGCTTCCCTATAATTTTCCTGTAATTGGTTTTTTACACATAGCATTACAGCAAAGTTTCTAATTTTTGTGTTGGGTACTTTTGGAGATCAGGTGCGTTGAAGATAAGACAATCAGACAAGAGCAGGAATGTTTAAAAGTCCTCATTTTTTACTTCGGGACCCTAAAAACTCATGGTGTCTGTTATATCAGAGAAATATGTCATGTGTCAAATATATCAATGTAATGTTTAGTTTTAGTTATTGTGAGTTAAAATATAAAATATTAATCTTATTGTAAATGAATGATAATAAATATTTGGAAATACTCGTAAGAGTTTACGGGGTTTTGTGCCGAAAATAGAATAGTACAGAAATTCTCGGCACCTTTTCACCCCACCACAAACGGTCAAGCAGAGCGAAATGTGCAAACGTTCAAAAATAGCCTGTTACGTATACTTAAGGGTCAGCAGGGAAATACAAGAGATGCCTTAAATCAATTTTTGTTCAATCATAGGAAAACTCCACATTCTGTTACAGGAATGTCCCCAGCTGAACTTTTTATTGGACGGAAGCTACGATCTAGGTTAGACCTCCTGATAAAAAGGGGTGGGGAGGAAATTCATGGCCGAAATGTAAACGAAAGAGGCAAGGAATTTCCAATAGGGGCAGCAGTAGCCATTAGGTGTTATGATGGGCAAAATAAATGGGAGTTTGGTAAAGTTAGTTAACGAGACGGTATGCTGCACTATCTGGTAGAGGTGGGAGGTAAAGGTAAACTCCAGCGCAGACATGTCAACCAGTTAAGAAGAGTTGGGGAAAGACTAGTAAGCGATTAAGGGGGAAGGTGTTATATCAGAGAAATATGTCATGTGTCAAATATATCAATGTAATGTTTAGTTTTAGTTATTGTGAGTTAAAATATAAAATATCAATCTTATTGTAAATGAATGATAATAAATATTTGGAAATACTCGTAACTGAGAATTATTATAGTGTCTATTGCGAGTGTCCATGATTATTAATAAGGTTCAATAGAACTATACTAGAAAAAGTAAGAGCTTGTTTATTTTATTCAGGTCTTTCAAAGAATTTATGGTTGGTTTATGGAAACTTATTTATTTTTGCACTGTGGCCTATGTTCTTAATAGATGTCCTTCATCCACAACTGATAAAAACCCATATGAACTATGGAATAAAGAAAAACCAAACCTAAAATACCTACAAATATTTGGCTCTCAAGCTTATGCTAAAGTGTTAGGTAATATTAAAAAATTAGAAACTCGTAGTAAAAAATATTTGTTTATTGGTTACACACATAATGGTTACAGATTGTTCGATGAACAAAATAATAAAGTAGTTTATTCAAGAGATGTAATATTTCCGAAAGAAACGTCATCTGAAACAGAAAAAAATACATATCAAGAAATTAATATAAAAACAAGAAAAGAAGAATCGAATACCCATGATGACACAAGTAATATAGAAATAGAAAATAAACTTACCTAATCCTACAAAATTCTATTTATGAGAATAAAATAATACTCTAGTTTTGAAGTTCTCTTCTAGGTGGCGCTAGAAGCAAAACTTATATTTTATTAATTTTGCTTAGCCTATTTTTCTATTAGTCTTGAGTAGGGCAAGAAACAGATTTTTACTTTAAACTCTACCTACATATACAAAAATTTCAAGTTTCACTCCATGTACTTTTAGGTCCTCCTCCACGTCCTCAAGCTATTTATTCCTTGGTCATCCCTGTCTTGAAGGTCCATATATCTTTCCGCTGAGCATACTCTTATGCATCCTGCCTTCATCCATCCTTTTTCCATGTCCCAGCCATCTTAATCTTTGCGCCTTAATGAACCTTATGATATCTTCCCCTTCCAAGATATCATTTATCTCTCTGTTGCTTTTTAGTCTCCGTACTCCATCAACTCATGTTGCACCATATATTTTCCTGGTCACTTTTCTTTCAAAAATTCTCAGCAGGTTTTCATCCTTTTTAATCAGGGTCCACGTTTCTCCTCCATAAGTGATGACTGTTCTTATGAGGGTTTTGTAAATTAGAAGCTTATTTATCTATCATTGCTATTTATACTAATGAAGGACAGTGCAGTTCTCTGTCCTCCAATTGGCTGGTCACCATTATGTAAAATCACAATTCCAGCATATTTGCGTTCGCTGAGTCCTAGCGTGGCAAGAAAATGGCTTGGATTGGCTACTTTGGTTACTTTTTTTTATGTACAATGGCCTTCATCAAAATACTTTGGGCATCCCACCATGATGTGACGAGCTGTAGCTGGCCCAGCTGAACACAGCTTACATAAATTGCTTTCCAGCATACCCACATCTAAGAGTAGGATGGATCTGGGAGTTACATGATATTTGCATCTCAAACAGCATAATAATATGTTTTAAATAATGCATATTTTATTTATAATTTTTTTTGTCTTAAGCAGCCCCTACACGATCAAGCCGCTTGATCAAAACATCGCGTCAAGCAATGGTGTTCAAGCATGATTGATAGTCTAGGAACCCGTTTGATGCTTGAGTCAAGCCTTGACGGAGATTGATGGAAAGTTTGAATGAGTCAAGCGGCTTGAAGGAACGCTTGATAGTCTAGAGCAATTTTGACCAAGCATTCCGTCAATCACCTGCTCGACACCCCAAATCCTGATTCGAAACCATGGTATCTACACAATACTGATTTATTACAGTCCTGGTGGAGCAGTTTATTAGTCGAAAACTCCGCTACAAATGAGTGCTAATGAAAAGATTGATGGGATGCTTGATGCGCTCCAAAGTGGCTTGAAGGTCGTGTCAATCAGCTTGACGCGATGTTTTGATCAAGCGGCTTGATCGTGTAGGGGCTGCTTTAGTCACAATATTATTTATTTTAATATTTTTTTTTTTTTTTTTTTTTTTTTTTTAATTTTATTTTTTTTTTTTAGAAAGTTGCCATAACGAAGAATTGGTCAGCCATAAAGAAGAATAACTTCTATTGATCCCTTTGGTATCCAATTAATGCAGTCTAATTTTTATTTCAAGATCAATTTAAATTTTCTTTCCTTTTTATTTTGCATTAATAGATCAAAGAAATTTATTGCTACACTATTGAGGTTGGAAAAGTGATAGATTTTAAGAAAAGCCTTAAAAGGAAATGTTACCATAATATAGGATGATATATTATTGGTCTTACAAAAAATGGATTGAGGTCATGAATGGTCCAAGAATTTATTTGTTTAATTGCAGGTGTCACTTGAATATATAAAATTAATTTAAGTATATAATTCCTTTCATATGAGAGTAAAAACAATTAAATGTAAATAAATATTTATTTAAGAAACTGTAATACCTATAATAAAATTGTAAATATGAAACAAATAATAATCTACAAACAATTTTGTTTAAAAAGTGAAGATTTCAATAGAAATGTATCTATGAGAGTAGTATTTATGGTAATTATTATTATATTTAAAAAAAAAAAAATCTGAGCAATTTTGTTTGAAAAAAAGTTTTAAATATATATGTAACTGTAACAGTAGTATTTATGATTATTATTATATTTATAATTTTTTTTAAAATATTTTTATTTTAAATAAATTAAATTTACATGTAAAAGACATATTTGTTGTTGCACGATCCTTGGAACTTATTATGTGTTTAAATGTTATCATATTTCACTACAAGTTTGTCTATAGATCAAAACAACTATGTACAATTGTTAAGATAAACTCGCACCATGAAGTAGCTGCTGCATAAAATTGGCATCAGTTAGTTGTGGAAAAGCATGTCAACATTCACTACAATAGTAGTAAAAAGCCTTCTGGTTGGCCCTATTCTCTTGAGGACATTTTCAATAAAACATAAATCACCTGATGTTTATGTCGAGTGCAAGTGCACATATGACTATGGGCAACGTTTGGTTCCGAGGTTTCAAACTGGTAGATCTTAAATATTTCAATAAGATTGTTATCTCTGGTGGTGGCATCTTCCAATCAAGCAGAGAAGATTGGCTATCCTTTGCTTCAGAATGCTCTAGCAGAAGTTTGTAATATTTTTGAAGCACTGAATATTTTGATATTTTTTTAATAAAATCATGGGGGGGGGGATTTTCTTAGACATCAGGGAACATTTTATCTGTTGTGTCTCTGGTATACATTTTTATAAATTATATCATATCTTATAGTTAATCGTCCAATTTTAATGGAATTAGGATAGTAGGTCATAATTAGACCACTGTTGGACCCACATTAATTTTAACCGTATTTGCTCATTGCTTTCTCTTTCTCATGCATGGAAACTTTTTTTATTAAAACCAATATACGTAAACTCATGTATTATTTATTTGCACTTGTTCAAGTGTTTTTCTATTTAAATTCTACTTATAAATCTAAATGAGAATATTCTCCCCAGGGAACTCCTGGTTTCTACATCAGGTCTACTCTTAGGTTTTCTCATAGGTTTCTACTCTTTAGGCATCTTCAAAATTATTCCAAAAAAACAGCTCATATTACAGTTCATATTCTCCCTTTATATTTTTAAAAGTACAGACAAACCTCGATATACAATGTCAAGGTTTGTCAGTACTTGGGTAATTTTGATGATTTGTCAAAAATAGCCCGCTCTTAGTCCCATATTAATTTTAACCTTCACCACATATTTAATATTGAATAAAAATACCCACTGGAAAATGAAACAGGTCCATACAACCACATCACCATTTGTCCCATAAATCGGACGTGAAGAAGCTATGTACTGCACTAATTGGTACACTATTTTATTGCAAATTAATTCTGTCTTTATTATTATGAACTACTGTAATTACTTTTTAGACACACTGATTCTTATCCTCTTGAAAATTAACGTGCTGTGAACAAATAGTTTAAAAAGTATAGAATTATATCATAGGCCTCATAGACACCAACAGTAGTGACAGATGTTGCTTAACTAATATAATATACCTACCAATTTTTCCATTGTCTAAAATTATGTTTATTTTTTTAATTTCTCATAAAAAAGAAAAAGTATTGTGATGGGGCGGAAATTTTATTTTGAGATTTTGATAGATTTGACACATTTCTAGTCCAAAAAAGTTGTTTTTAAATGTCTGTCTGTCATCTTGTGCAGATGTGTGGAGCCTAAACTAGTGGGCCAATTTGGCAAAATTTGGCATATATGTTCAGAAAAATCATTCCCTGTGGCGAAATCGAGAAAAAAATTTAGGCCTAAATTTGGGGGCGCCCCCAAAAACTGAAAAAAACCTGAAATATTATTTCTCAAAAACGGTTCTGACAATTTTGATTAAAAAAAATTCTAAAATGTAGTCCATTTAAATACGAATTTAATGATATAAACCATTTTTCCGGAAGGAATCTAGAAAATATATCTGATATGGTTGAAAATCGAAAACAAAAAGTAAAGCAGCGAGACTTGGCTTATTTTTTACATAAGTGTTTTGTTGGCATTTTACTTCTTTTTGTAAGTATTATATCAACTCAGTCTCCATAATATTTAACTCTCAAAGCAAGAGCAAAGAAAGAAATCGTCCCAAGATCAATCAAATCAAAAGAAGAACCAAGGAAATCCAGAAGACAAGCCAAGAACCGAATCCTACAAAATTCTATTTATGAGAATAAAATAATACTTTAGTTTTGAAGTTCTCTTCTAGGTGGTGCTAGTAGCAAAACTTATATTTTATTAATTTTGCTTAGCCTGTTTTTCTATTAGCCTTGAGTAGGGCAAGAAACAGATTTTTCCTTTATTTTTACTTTAAACTCTACCTATATATACAAAATTTCAAGTTTCTAGGATTGCTAAAAAGTACCTTATAATTATGATAAGTCAGTCTATATATCAGTAACAAAAAAAACAAAACTTTAGGCTCATATATCTTATGAACCAATACAGAGGTGTGAAATTTATATTTCTGGTTCAGTTTCAATGAACTCTTACTTAAAATTATTTTTACTTATCTAAGTATATTTTATAAGATAATAGAGGGGGTCCAAAATGCCTTTAAATGGTTCCAGTAAAGGATGGCTTGACTTGGCCAGAGCACTGCCATGTGCCCCCAGATTCAAGTTTAGGTATTTTATTTTATAAATATATTTAATTTATTCTGTTTTTATAGGGAGATATGGATGTACAAATCATATGAAGTGTTTCCAATGAATATGGCTCATTAGGATCATTTAGGCTTTCTTCTTGTCAGAGAGTTTCATCCCTCCTCATGAGTACTGCTCAGTCTGATGAAGAAATAGTTTTGTGTGAGAGCAAAATAAAATTTATTTTTATTTTAGTAATTTCAGACTGGGCTCTTATGGATTAGTGAAACTCAGAGAAGAAGGAAGGCTAGATGATCCTGAGGTGCTATATTCCTTGAAAACGCTTAATATTTACATAGAGAAAATTGAGTTAACCTTTTTTACTGTTGAATCTCCATTAAACAAAGAAATAGAGGATCAAGTATATTTTACAGTATAGCCGAGTGGTTAGTGTACTAGTGCAACTCCTTCTTAAACCAAGGCCGAAACACTGTTGTATCTGGTGAGTTCAAATCCTAGAGAGAGGAGACATATTTTATTCTGATAATCGCATTGAGTAGATCTCCGTCATTTTGGTAGGGACTTAAAAGAAACAGCAAAAAAAAGAAATACTTGATCAAGTTCATATATTTTTTAAAGTAAAATGCCTAAATTTGAATCGGTAATTCCTGGAAGGATAAGCTCTATAAAATCCTGAGCAAACCTAGTAATGACATTTGATGATTCAAATTTTTAGGGTCTGTAGGCAAAACCAAAGGACCCTTATATTTTCCTGCTTGTGTTTGTCCGTCCATCTGGTGCCTGCTCTCACGGCTATACCTTTCGTCCGATTACTTTGAAATTTGGCATATATGTGTATAGTTCCTACCCACACATTTTAAAAACATCAACTTAAAAAAAATATTTTTCAAAAAAAATAGGGTAAAAAACTTCTAAAAAAAAAAAAAAAAAAAAAAAAACTTCTTAAAAAAACTTCTTTGACCAAAAGTAAAGATACCATTTTTGGAAATTTTGAGAGAAAAAAATACATTTTTTTTTATTGACAAAATACGTTTTTTTATAACTAAGCTCTTTTTGATGTATTTATATGTTTATGGACTTGGTTCACTGACAAAATATACTTTATCAGGAGTTTGTTTATGTATTTGAGAATATTAGACCCATAGGATAGTTCAAAGTAGGCTTTTTAGCATTTTAAGAAGTACCATCTTAAATAGGTACTACTTAAACAATACAGTGTTGCCTACAGACCCTCGCTGTATGGTGACCAGCACACAGGACCTGTTTATTACATTTACAGACCTTGGACCTTGATAAGTGGCACCTGTGTCTACAGGCTTCTGTGGATGAATAAAAAATCAAATGGAACAATCAAAATAAGATATAGCCAGAAAAGTAAAATATATTGATATTGTGTTAGCAGTCCCATTGTTTTTAGTTTTAACTATAGATTAAAGCAGTACTTCTTGCACCCCTCTGCTAAGCTAGAGGTTTATATTTTAAGACAAAACTAGCTGTTCACAACTTTAAGATTTATACAGCATAAAAGCTAATGCTCTCTCTCATTGCTAATTAGTCCCCTTCCTGAATAGGCAAGGAGTGAAAATTGTATGTTTACTCAGTATGGGGTATTTGGGAAAACTAAGCATAAATAATTTGGAGTTTAAATCCTTCGAGGTAAGAAGAAAAATCAGATTGTGAAAAAGTGTGATATGGTGTTGGAAATTTGGAAAGGGCTTCTCTTTAGGAAGTAAGCACCCAAAAACACTATATGGATTTTTACTTCCTCATGTATGTAGTGTATATTACAGAGAGAAAGGCTTATTGTGATTGCGCCAAAATTCTATTTTGATAATTTAAGGATCTGAAAATAGAGAAATGAATTTAGGCCTAAATTTGGGTGCGCTACACTTAACATCTGAAAAAGAGATATTGATGAAAACATATCAGATTTGGCTGAAAATTAAAAACGAAGTGTAAACAATCACATGCTGAACCCTTTTAAACATTTTTAAAAATAAATTAGATTTTTTTGGGTTTAAATTCAGCATTGCCATGTATATAGAATGTTTCTTTTGAGTTTTTTGTACTGATTTTTTTTTATTCTACCAAAGTAATTGAGTCCAATCCTAACTACTATGTATTTGTTGTACAAATAACATACTAAAGGTCTGAGCTTGACTTTTGACCTATTTTTTTTCTTTTGATAAATGCCATGTTCCTTTTCTTTACCCATTACGGCAAAACTTATCATGGTTTGAGTTAGGTAGATATACACAATGTATATAGTATCTACCTAACTTAGTTGCTTGTCTGGTTCTTATAAGAACCTACAAGCTTGAGTCCTAGGACAACGTCCAGGTAGTAGTATGTTAATAAAATTATACCTTATTATATTATGTGTATATCTATATAAAGTTTTGGTTTATCTGGTTCTAATAAGACCTAAAACCTTCTAGCTTAAAGACTAGGACTACTGTTCAGTTTGAAAGTAAAATTTCACTTCAACTTCATTAGATGTCAAATTTCGAATAATTTGATCTTGGTTTTTTGCTTTTGTTCCAAAATGATGCCTTTCTAAATAAATGCATTTCCTATGGGCAGGGTTTAAAGATGAGTCAGAATGTAATAGATTTCCAATTTAACTTTCTCATATTTCGAGAAATGAGATATTCATACGGTTTAAGGTCCCTATTTATATTTTACTTTTACGAAGTATTGTTTTAACCCTTAAATGCTAATGTTAGTTGAATCGACGAGCACAGTTTGAACCTTATCCTTTTACGCTCGTATGCGATGGTGATGGGTACCCCATCCTTCTGCAGTGCTTGCACTGGTTAGTAACACACCTGCTAGTGTAGCGGTAGTAGTCCTTTTGAGCATACACTCGTTTTCTGGCAAATTCCCGTCAAAGCTACTTCGTCGATTCGACTGACGTTTAGTAATAGACGTAGGGAATTATTTGGTCGTTGAATGAGCCTATAGCCTGGGAAAATGGGCCTGGGGTAAGGGGAAATTGGCCTAGGGTATTTGGCCTTGTGCCAGAGACCAATGGCCAATAATCTGGGGCCTGGAGCACTTAGCATAGTGCCTACGGCTTTTTGGCCTAGGGCATGGGACCAGGTGCATTAATGTTCACTCAATTTCAAATTCTTCTGATGTTCCTACTAAGTTATTTGTCGTCAAATGTTTGTATATCTCACTAAAAGATTTAATAATGAGTTCTTAATAGTTTGCTCTTTATAAAAGTGTAGTTTCAACCCAAAAAATGTATTTTCTGCACATATTTTAGTCGAATCTACGAAGGTTTAGTTATACCAGCCATCCAATTACCATTAGCATTTAAGGGTTAATGCTGGTTGCTTTGAGCTAATAACTTGTAAGTACAATACACTTTAGCCTAATTAAGAATTACCGCATTATTAAAATCTTAACATTTTAGCTAGTGTTAGAGATTTCAATTAAAGCGAGCTTCTTACATTCAACAACATATACATCCTGTCTGTTTGTCCGACGATAACTTCAGGGAAAGTTGACCGCTTTAGTTGAAATTTTTGATAAGTGAGGTGGGGCATCTGGACCCAGGGGGTAATTGGGCCATGGGTCTAGCCTCCCCGAAATTCTAGAGATATTCAGCTTTTTGATGTTGGCTACATTGCTTCACAACTAGAAGGTTATAAAACAACAGTTTTTTGTTTATTCTGACAATGACCAGCTGCAGAGCTGCATCTTTATTTTTTCTTAATACAACATGAAGCGTTCAACAACAATAATTTTTAAAATTATTTCTTCCAAGTAAGTAACTTTTATAATTTATTAATTTCTACAATACACACAAATGTTATTAAAGATTTTTAAAGCTATTTTAAACCATAGAAATGTGCACATGTAATTTTAGGAGGGATATGGTCCAGTTACCCCAATAGGAAGGGTATAGTATAAATGGGGTATCTGGACCATGTGTGAGGGGAATCTGGGACTCCCTCTGTCATGTCCCAGTTACCCCAGTTCATGTTATAATTTATTTATGATAAATATACATTAATTAAGTATTTATATCCAAGTAATTGAACTGAACTTGAATAGGGTGTTATTTGTTTTTTTCTTTTGCTTGGCAAGAAATGGTCAGAACTTACGTCAGAAAAACTGAAAGGGGTGCAGCTTTTTTGTATAAAATAGGAGATCTGGAAAAAGCTAAAGATGATGTAATAAATGGAAATAAAACTATTCGTGGTGCTGATTTAAACTACAGAATTCCAAGATCTACCTTAAGACATTTTGTATTTGGCACCAGAGGGAAAGGTAATGTAGTGATTGACTGCAAAGGAGGTGGAGGCGTTACATCATATTTACAGCCTCAGGTGGAAAAGGAGATAGCGGAATGTATAAGGGTTATGGAGAAGAATGGATTTGGGTTATCCAGGGAAGATGTGTGTGTTATAGATTTGGTAGAATTATACATTAAACAAAATAATATTAGTACCCGTTTTAAACATCAGCGACCTGGTAATGACTGGTTTATATCATTCCGTAAAAGACATAACCTTTCATTCAAAAAGTCGCAACCAATAGAACGTTCGATGTGAGCAGGTGAACCCTTGGGTAATATACAATTACTTTGAAAAATTAGATCAAATTGTAAAAGAATTAAATTTGGTGGGAAAGCCAAGTCAACTGTATAATTGTGATGAAACAGCTTTTTGCAATGATCCTTCTAAGACAAAAGTAGTTGGTGCGATTGGGAAAAAATCCAGAGAAAAACTAATTCTTCAGGAAGGGAAAATTCAACAGTTTTACTTTGTTGTTCAGCTAATGGAAATGTATTACCTTTACTTTCTGTCTTCTAAAGGCAAATTTGTCATGTAAAACTGGCTTATTAAAGAAGAGGTGACTAGAAGTGCTGTAGCAGCTACAGTGCGAGGCTGGATGGAGACAAATCTTTTTTATAATTGGTTCAAAAACATGTTTTTACAAAATATTGGCTCTGAGCGACTTGTTTTGCTTATATATGATGGGCATCTGACACATGTTTCCATCAAGCTTATTAAATTAGCTCAAGGGTGACAATAATGAAGCTTCCACCTCACACTACCCATCTATTACAGCTGTTAGATGTCTGTTTTTAAAAGTTTGAAGGTTAGGTGGGACAAAGAACTGTAAACGCCAAAACCCTAGAAAACAAAATCCCTAAATATGAATTTGTTTCAATTTTAAGTTAAATTGTTGATGACATGCCTAAAGAAAACATTATTAATGGTTTTAAAAAGACTGGTATTTATGATATTGATTGTCAAGGGCCTTACAAAAATGCCATTCTATAATCTGTTTTTAAAGCACAAGACTTGCGAAGGCACAATAATTTTGATGCTTTTTGACAAAATGGCGTAAAAAATTAAACAATTTAAACAAGTGTTGTGTATTTTTGTAATCTATTCTTAAAATCTTTCATTTGATACCCCACTAAAAATTCCAAAAAAAAATCCCCTGTGACTTAAATTATCCGCCATATTGGATTCCCAGTTAATTAGATCAAAATGGCAATTCTTTTTTAGGGTTTCGAGGTCGTCCTAGTAGCCCTTATGCTTTTGATAGTTCGTCCGTCCGTCGCATCTTGGAGTATATCTCCCGACCTACTGAAGCTATAGACCTGAAATTTAGTATACAAGTTAAACTTTTTTACCCAAAAACAGAAAAACTATTGCGGACTTAAACACTCCAAATTTCTGCGATTTGCAATCAATTGCGAATAGATAGCAATATTTCATATTTTTTGTAATTTTCAAGTTGGGTATCATTTCAAAGGTATTGAAATGTAGATTACAAATATATATCGCGTTTCCAAAATGGCGGCCATTTTACCCCCCAAAAAATTAAAACAATCCCAAAATGTACCCCCCCCCCCCCTGCACTACCCCATTAGAATAGGTCCTAAAAAAAAGGCAAAAATACATAGATATATATCTCTGTGGTCCAATGAATTTTCCGGGAGTTGATCTAAAAAAAGTCAAATTTTACAATTTTTAGGGGGCCGTAACTATGGAGTCCCAACATTTTTGTCATTTGAAAAATCAAAGTTGGGTATAATTTTAAAGGTATTGAAATTTAGTTCACAAAAATATACCTTGTTTCCAAAATGGCGGCCATTTTACCCTCCAACAAATTCAAACAAAACGCAAAAAATAATGTCCCCCCCCCCACGCTACCCCATTAAGACAGGTCCTAAAAATAAGGCAAAAATACAAGAATATCTCTGTGGTCCAATGATATTTCCGGGAGTTGATATAAAAAAGTCAAATTTTAAAAATTTTAGGGGGCCGTAACTATGGAGCCCCAAAATTTTTGTCATTTGAAAAATCAAAGTTGGGTATCATTTTAAAGATATTGAAATTTGGTTCACAAATATATATCGTGTTTCCAAAATTGCGTCCATTTTACCCCCCAAAAAATAAAAACAAAACGCAAAAAAAATGTCCCCCACCCCTACTACCCCATTAGGACAGGTCCTAAAATTAAGGCAGGCAAAAATACAAAAAAATATATATTTTTGTTTAAACAAAAATAAATTAAAAAAAAATAATAATAATAATTTATTAATTAATAAATAAATAAAAAGAAATAAAATAATTTATTTTGTAAATTATTTTGTAAATTATTTTTTTATTTTTTTTTAATTAAATTTTTTTGTTTTATTATTATTATTAAATAATAATAATGTACTCATGAATTCTTATGACCGAAGAAACCCTTTTAGTAACTTGCTGGCAAGTACTTGACGGGATTTTTTTATATGGCCCACCAAGCAGACCGTACATATAATTTTAAGTAACAGCAGAAATATAGTTTAAGGGGGGGGGGGACGCAACATTTTAATGTTTTTTGACAAAATAGCAGGAACAATTATACACTACCCACAAGTGTTATATATTTTTGTAATCTACTCTTCAATTCCTTTCATTTGATACCCCACTCAAAATTTTAAAAAAAATTCGCATGACATGAATTATCCGCCATTTTGAATTTGAACTACTGATAATTTTGAGTTCACTATATTTTTCCTGTGTGCGTGTCAAAACGATATTTAATGCTGGAAAGTTTCATGTTTTCATCTCTTTTAATTAAAAAGTTATTGGAACCTTACAGAGTGACAGACCGACAGACACAGGAAAGAAAAGGGTTTCTTTTTTTGGTTTTACCAACGAAACCCTAAAAATTTGAATTTTAAAACGGGAAAAGATTCTACCTTCATCTATTCGACGAGACATTTTTTTTATTTTTTTTTTTTTTGAAAACCAACTGCGACGCCGCTAAAGTGATAAAGATAGCTTAATCCTTTTGATGGAATGTAAAAATGAGAAAATAATGATTTTACAAAAAATATATCTTATGTTCTAACGTTTAGATTTTAATAAAACTTCCTATAAACGTTTAGTACGTGCAACATGTATGCAGGCATAACAGGCATGCAAAATTTATACTTAACACAAAGACAACAAGTTTTTATGAAGTGATGTGATTAAAACATTTTGTAATAATAGTTCTAAGTAAGTTCGGGCCGCATGGTTAGAAAGGGGTGTAATTATATAAGGCAAAGTAGGAAGGCATCCGGTACCTCCACTCCACCTATTCCACTCAACATGAAACTATTTTCTTAATATTTAATATTTATTGTAATAAGCTCGCTTCAATGATAAAGCCACTACTTGATTCATAGTTTTTATTGAACTTTGCTTCCTTTATGCAGGTACAGCTTATTTACAGTTAAGTATTGCCGTGAGAATTAATTAATAATATTTATCGCTAGAACAATTTCGTTATAAAGGAGGTAGGATTGAATGTTGCTTGGAAAGAGGCGGAGAGACGTTGACTCTGAAGTCTGAGGCGTTCTGTTAAGTTAAGCTCCTCTAATCGGATTTATTGAGTTGATCTAGAATACGGGATAAGACCGAGCTATTTCACGGATTCCTATCAGATTTTCCCCGTTCACTGGTTCCTGTCTAAATCCCTTGGCCTCCCTTAGTAAGGGCCAGGCATTCCTTTCTGCCGCGGAACGAATCCTAGAGCTTAGAATCTGCCTCCGACCCTAGGGCATCTGATGCTCCCTTCAGGTCGTTCCATTCCTTCGACATCTCACGGATATTTCTCAGAACCTCAGCTTGCCCGTATCCGCCCGATTACTCGACTTCTGATACGGGTGTGACTCATCTGGAAAATCCGTCTAATTTCACTCTGTTATTTCCCATCTTCTTCTATCCACCGATGCTTGTCATCTTGCTGATATTCGGACAGCCCAACCCCTTCCACCGGTCGAATGACGACGAACAAAACAACCCCTTGTCATGTCGTAGCCCTCCCTTAATTCTGGCGTGATTTCATTATCCGTGCCCACCAATACCCTTTCCCCTTGTTGTCAATAATGATTCGATTTAAATGCATATCTTTCTACAAAAAAACATCACAATCTGGAAAGAAGGGGAGCGCCGAACACCGTAACCGGTCCGTAAATTCGAAGCATAGCATATTAACAATAAAAGTTAATATCAGAGAAATGGATTTTCTTGGGCAGTTGTTTTTAATTTTAAAACAACCCTCCTCCAATAATAATGTTAAAAAGGTCCGCTATCCTTCTGTTTGGATATTTTTTTAAACCATTTGGACTTCTCAATAATATATTTTTGCAACTGAATAAATGAAATGAGAAACTATATAGATTTACTACAATTTATACCAGGAGATTTTTTGATCCAACAATTTGTGCAAGTATAGTGGCCATTTAAAGCCATTTCCACGTTTTTCTACATCTCCGAAACAACATAAGCAATTATTATTCTGAATTAGTAGGATTTAATGTGGCATTCCCCAATTTCTTTAGATTACCCACTTACTTTTAAATAGCTGAAATAACTAATAAATGTTTTGTGATAACCAGGCCCCGATTTACCAATGGGCAGACTTTATGGCGGAAAAATTTTTCCGCAACGGTAAAAAAAACGGGAACGACACAACTAACTTGCGTAGGTCACTCAAGAGATGGTTACAAGCAGTTGTCTTTGTCTATCATTGTATTGCTGCGGCACAGCATATAGTGGAGCGCAGGCAGTGCAGGTCAGACCAGCCACGTTGCCAGTGACAAACTGCAGTGTTGAAAGAAGTTTTCAATTCTTTTAAGAGTTAAAAATCCTAAAAGAGCAACTTTACTGAACAGCAAGTTGAACTCTTTTCTTTGGTTTTAATATGTTCTGAAAAAAAAACATAACACTAAAAACAGATTTTTCCTAAATTTTTCCGAGTTTGCTAAGAAAAAATCATGAAAAGGTCCATGTATATAGTTATGTTAACTAAAGGTTTTCAAGAAAAGTATAGACAATGATTATATTACAGGATATTCACTTACTGTTTATCATATCATTTCATCAAACATTTGACTTTTAATTTGGTCAAAATGATTTTTTATTTATTTTTATTTCATATATGAACGCATAATATTGTCATACGCATTAGAAAATATTTTTAGTATTTTAGACAATATTCCAGTATTTTAAACAAATTTTATGATTAAATTAGAAGTTATAAGTTATCGAAATAATTTAATTAAATACACCCTCAACCGGTTTGATTTTGTATTTAAATTTTGAGAGATTTGAGATAAATATCTCAGTGTAATATTCAAATGTAATCTTTACTAACATAAGGCATTTTTGCTTATTTTCAGATTTTCAGAAAGTATCACAATACACAATACATTATTTTTCATCTCATCTATGTAACTAACCCTCATATTTTTTTATGATGCTCGTAAAAATAATATTGTTTTAAAATTCTCGGGAGGGCAGTTTAAATGATTTTTCTTTATTTGTTGAAACAGCATAATATTATACTCTACACTATACAAACTTTACTTTATATTTTAGGTGGAATGATAAGATTAGAGGGAAGCATGGGGACGCGTAGTATAGTTAGGAGAAGTGGATGTGATTGATAGCTCTCCCAGCTTATACTCGTCTACTGACCCGGTTTACTCAACCGAGTAATTAAAATAGGGTCTTATCAAAGCCTAAAGTAAACTTATGGGCCTGGTGTTGCCAACAATGTCCGACTTATCGCAGCCTCGCGTGCTTCTCAGCACAACACTCTTATCTCTAACTATTAACAAATTAACGGTATCCTTACGCCCATCCGATTTATATTCAGTAATTAATTTTTTTTAGAACAAATTAAAAACTCTGATTTATTCTTAATAATATATATTTTCTCCACCATAAGATAAGTTTTTGTTTTACTATTTATTATTAACACTACTAAAATGATAAATAAATACATTATGAAGAATATCGTTACATTTCGGTATATTTGTCTTATGTTCTGTCAACGGAGATCAAATTTCATTTTGTGGAACGTGGAACTAAATGGTAGTATTTATTTAGCGTAGTTTTCATTGATATTGAAAATAAACATGTTATTAATGTCAAAATCAAAAGTCCAGAAAGTTTTGATGGGAGCTATGGGCAACATCTTGAAAAATTGGTCCCATTTGGTCATATTCTAGAACAATATTGGTCATATCTAGAACAATATTTGGTTAGCCAAAATATAATTGTACTTTCATACCCAATTAGAAATAAAGACTAAAATTATCTACATGAAAAGTATGAGAAAACCCTAAGTATTTTATTACAATTCTTTTGAAATCATTGAGATTACCCAAAAAAACTTAAGTTCCTTTTCATGGATAGTTTTTTATGGTATGTAATTGTACAGAAGGGTTTTCTTGTAATTTCTATATTTTTCTACGAAAAATAATACCTTTTTTCTAAGATGGTGACCAAAACGCCCATCACAGTAGTAAAACAGAACTTTCTATTTACTTTTGATATGTTCTTTTTTAAAAAAATCAATAAACAAATATTAAATTTTCCGATTTAGTTCCATAATTTGTTGGTTTTTTTCGTTGGTAGTAGGTACTAATAGTACAACAAGTAGTTCAATCAAGTGCCAAAGCTAAAATCAAAATTAACCTAAGCATTATCAATATTTTAACTAAAAAGTTATGAACTTAAGTGTAGGATTTTATGAACAATCAAATGTACGATGTACGACACGGTTAGTTTGAACTGCCATGAAATATTAAAAAAATTGTTATTTAGGTTCTGTTTATGCCAGGAAAACAAGTCGTAAACTACCATGTTTTTTTTATTATTATTATTGCCTCCTGAGTGGATTTTTTGTTGTAATCGACATTATCTGACGATATATTTAATTTAACTATCTTAGTGGGTATATTCCTTGTTAAATAAGCTTTAGCAATATGTAGCAATGGGTCTCCATAGCTACGTTTCTGATGTATAAACTCCAAACCCTAAGTTAACGTTTTACGATGCCTGTACAATATTTAGAACAAGGGGAGGCTTGCTTAATTTAAATTTTGGTCCTCACAGGAAAGAAGAAATCCACCAGTGTGCACTGTGCAATATGAAGGTGCCCGAAGACCTTATGCACTTCTTAGGGAGTTGCCCAATTCTCGGAGAGTGGAGTGCGTTAAGGCTAGGCAAGTTTAAATTGGACCAAGCTGAAGTCATAGAAATTTTAAATGGTAAAGACTGGAAGAGATTGGTGAAATATGTCACCTCGACATTATCTTATAGAAGAGAAATTATTTCTTATTTTAATTAAAGCATCAGAACTCACACAACAATTGGCTATTTTAAGATTCTCAAACTTCTCAGTTACAACTCAAATCCAATTACTACTATCATTTATATAATCGAGTAGTGTCCTGACGACGCCTCAGAAATGATTTGTTATTGTTAACCTAAGGCAACCACATTTATTCCAATTAGAATAAATATTTGTTTTGTATGTTGTTTTGTTTTAAATGTTGGTTTGCATTGTTGGACTGTAAATAGATATAATCTATCCATATTAATTTACTGGGTTTTATTTTTATTTTATTATTTTTCTAAATATAAAATTAAGCCCGTTGCCACGGGTCATTGTCATTTATATTATGCATGATACTATTATATATTATTTATGTCTGTATTTATTTATTTATTCACTGCTGCGTCACAAAAGAATATATATGCCGATAATTTAAATTATATGTTAAAATAGAAAAAAGGCATGTTCGACTGATGGGCACTTGCCCAAGTCTATTGTTTAATGTTATTATATTATAATAAGTATAATCCGCATGTTATTACAAATAAACAAATTATTTATTTATTAACTCCAAACCCATTAAATCTCTTAAATACAAAAGAAATAATTTGTGAAAGTGAAATTCCAAATATCAAGTTGAAAAATTATGGAACACTTTAAATCATTTAACAAGCAAGTTGATAATATATATGTCATATCAGTTAATGTAATATATGCCATATTATTGTTACATCTAGACGCAAAACCTATTGTTACTAATTTATGAATAATAAAACGGATTGAATAACTCTTTTTTTCCGTTTATTTGTTCATTAAATCTGCAATCAAATTTGTTATTAGCAATAATGACGAATCTCGAAGTGACATGGTTTTAGGCTTCAGTCAACTGAACTGTGCTTGCTTACATTTAAATATTATCATGAAGTAATTAAATAAAGATAGGATAATATGTATAATAAATAGCAAACTTTATAAATATAAATACTCTGCCAATTAGTGTGTCAAGTAGCTTTCTCGCGTTCTATTTTGTATAATGATTTTATACTATTTAAACCTATTATTGTCCAATTTATTTAATTTTCCCTCTTTTTAAAATCTGTCAAAATTGTTTTGATTTTTTCTGAGTTTTTACATTAATTAAAGTATCAATGTAGCACAATTTATGGAGCGCAGATGGTTTAAATTAATCTGGGGCCATCTGCAGGCTACTTTCGACAAACCATCCAAATTTCATAAAAATCAGATAAGTGCTTATTGATGATATAGGTGTAAAAAAAATATTTTTTTGCGTATGTGCAAGAGAAACAGATAGGCGCAGAAGGTTAAAACTAAAGTTATGTAGAATAGACAAGTTGTTGCACTGGCATTGTTTGACGTTTGAATTCTTGGGTTGGAAAAAAGTCACGTTTTTTTAACCCTAGAGTGCAGGCCTACCAGTATGGGGGCTATTTCTTCGATCAATTATTCTATTAATAATAATTGAGTGTTTATTAAAATTACTGCAAATATAAATGAAAAAATAATTATTAAGTTAAAACAGTTATAAAAGTTACGAGTTTGTAATGTAATTGTGTAGAAAAGTAGCCCCCATACAGATTGCACTGCTGCGTGGTGGACAAATTGAAACTAAATACACCAAACCAAAGAAAACGCTCCAGTGCAACAACTTGTCTATTCTATATAACTTTAGTTGAAACTTACATGGGACCAAGAATGGGCTAAGACCTACTATCCAAATTTCAATAAAATCAGAGTAGTTTATAATAATATTATGTTGGTTTGCAATAATTGGGCGACAGACAGACACGGAACCAAAAATGTTCCCTGATGTCTAAAATGGAGTTCTGTCCTGGAATTTTTAAATCGGAGACCTAAAAATTGTTAGTTTTTCGGATCATATTGCTTCTGTTACCTTTGGTAAACTCGGAAGCAATAAAAATTATAGATTAAATGGATAAATAAAATTAAGATGAATTGTATAATGACAGTTTTAAAGTAAAACACGAAACCATTGCAGCTTTTAATTAGTCTTCAGGGTGGATTGCCAGGAAGATATAGGACGTGGCAAGTGAGATTTTCATTTGTCTACTATACCTTCTGATCAAATCAATTAAGCAAAGCGAAGTATTAAAAAAAATGTAGTTATATATATAGTATCTATATATGTATCTATATATGTATCTATATATGTATCTATATATGTATACAGATTTATAAAAAAAAATATATTTGTATCCCATAAATTATAATATTTTACTAAACCCATGAGGGTGAATTAAATATTAATAAAAAAAGTGTGAGAATTAAATTAAACAAATTCAGAGAGATGGGGTAGGGATAAAACAGGACCACCTCGACCCTATAATATAGAATATGTTTTACTACATTTGCATAAGGCAATAAAGGCCAAGGGCATTTTAGTAACCTAACGCATACAAACAAATTTCACAATATTTTTCCCCTTCAATATTAATTTCCCAAGGGTCTAACTATGCACTTCAAAATATTAATTAGTTCCCTAATTTTCTTTTCTACCCTATTCAAGATAAAAATAATTTTTAAAAAGTACCTAAAGAAATGATCTAACTAAACTGTAGCACTCAATTACTTGCATCCCCTCTTCTACGAGTTTAACTGAATACTACGTCTTATCGCTATTACAGTACAACACTTTAAACAGAGGAGTGTATTTAATTTAAACATTATTTAAGACCTTGTTACTTCTAGCCTTAACTATGCAAAGGTGTATTAAACAAATAGCGTAACATTTTTGAAATTGCGTTGCTTAAATTGTTAAACCTATTTTTAAAAAGTGAAAAAACACACGTAATATATATATATATATATATATATATATATATATATATATATATATATATATATATATATATATATATATATATATATATATATATATATATATATATATATATATATATATATAGCTATATCTATAGATTCATTTTATTTATGATTGATAAATAGGCTAAAAGTATGAATGAATGCTGGTAATAAAGTAAATTTTGAACAGTAATAAATATAATAATTCTCCTTTCTTCAACGAAGTATTTAATTATATAATTATTAACAGATAATAATCTGAGAAGCAATTTTCTTCTTAAATTTATTATATGCGTTCATTTAAAAAATTTTTTGTGGGATATCCCACGGGGCCAAATAATGTTAGAATTTTCGGTTTTAAACATATTGTGCATTTGTGTGCTTTAAGCATGTTGTGTTTATTCATAATCTAATGTATAACATGATAAAGTATTTTTGATTTCTAGAATATTTTATTGGGCAGTACCAAAAGCATTTATTGATTAAATGCTAAATACGCAAAAGCTTATTTATAAAGCGGTGATGATAATTATCACATTACTTCGATTTTTGTTTTTGTCTTTTTCAATTTTTACTGCAAAAAAATTAAAATACATTATAATATTTAAACGTGATACGCAGACTTGCGTCGTGATATCCTTCGTAATGAATAATGATACTCGTAATTATACTATCATCATTACAACCTAGGTTATCAGGAGAAGATTTACTAGACGCTTCTAGTAAAGGAAGCAAAACGTCGGACACCTCACATCCCTCATGATGGTATTTACCTAAAATGTGTATAAGCATGATATGTACAGTTAAATATTCTTTCAGGTGTAAAATATTGTACTACTCTTTTATATTCTTATTGATAAATAGCCTCCACACGGGGCTAATGCTAGGAATCAGTGGCTATAGGTTTCCTATTGTCATGTTTCATGTTGGCCAAGCGGTAAAATGAAACGCCTTAATAGTATCGTTTCCACAATAATTTTGAAAGTTAAGAATATTAATTTTATTAAATTTTTTTTTAAAAACAAGCTTTTATTCGTATTCTTTTCAGCAAACACTTTCATTTAATACCCTAATGCATATCTTGATCCCATATCTTGGGAGTGCTTAAAAAATAACTCCATCTTTTTCGCCACCTTGGGCTGTCCACCATATTGGATTTAGAATGACGTCACTTAGCTAACCATGCATTGCGGCATCCAAACTAAACGTGTATGCAAAATTTCAATTCAATCGGTTGTTCAATTCGATCGGATAACTGCTTTAAAATTCAGTTGCAAGATTTGGCCCGAACATACATACATACATACAAACATTGCAAGTTAAATAATATCTTGTAATATGTTGATTATAAAAAAAAAAATTAAAAACAAGCTTTTATTCGTAATCTTCTCATCAAACCCTTTCATTTGATACTGATATCATGGGCGTGCTTAAAAAATAACTAGCCTGCCATCTTAAGCTGCCCGCCATATTGGATTTAAAATGACGTCACTTAGCTAACAATGTATTGTCACCTAAACTGAACGTGTATGCAACATTTTAATTCTATCAGTTGAGGATATCTGCTTTAAAATTCAGTTGCAAGATTTGACCCTGAACATTTTTGGGAGTGTGTGAAGGATATGGGAGATTACGCTTTCATATCTTAGGGAACGGAGGAATTAGGGAGGAGGAACTTAAAACTCTTAAGTGGCAAGATATCCTCTCCTTTATGATCCAAACTAAAAGGTTTGAGGATGAGGTGGAGGTGGTTTGAGGGGTGTGGGTCGTGGGCTCGTCTGGGGTTGGCAAAAAGGACCCAAAGATGGTCTGTTTGCTAGGCTAGGCCTCCCCGCCCTTACTACTACTACTGACCCTGAACATACATACAGACATTGCAAGTTAAATAAAAATAACAAATTCTCTTAATCTACGCCTCAAGAGTTTTCCATATTTAAAAAAATCGAAAAGAAAGGTTTAAAAAAAATCGAGCGGGGCCTCTCGGAATTTTTTCTTCCCAAATAATACCAATATGGAAGCAGATATTTAGTCGAAATCTTTTACCTTATAGAGAGGTTTAATTGGTGCGAATTTCACCTCATCGGCGAAATGGTTCCGAAATTATTTAGCGTTAAGTTTCAAAATACTGTAGTCGATATTTTAAAAATGGCGGCAGATATTAAAACAAAATTCAGCGGAACTAATTTGTCTTATAAAGAGCTAAAAATGGTGCAAATTTCGCAAAATGTTTCAATTCAACTAAACAAAATGGATTATTGCCATCACAAATTTATGATTTTCCGGGCGGCACTTCCTGTAAGGACTGATTTTCTGGATTTATGAAATGAAAAAGTATCCAACAATTTTGCTATCAATGAATAGTCAAAACCTTAATTTTAGAAATAAGTACAAATAATGTTGCGAAGTACGTGCTTTCAGCCACACACAAAGTGTGTGCTGGCAATTTAAGAAATCGGAGAAGGACTGATTATGCTGTTTACATAATCCTTTGAGCCGCCATTTCATGATGGTGCCCATTTAAAAGTTTGTTTTAGCCATACATTTTTCAAAAGCCGTTAAATGAATTTTTATTGTCTAAACTCAAGAAACTAAGTCTTTAGCTCAAACTGTTGCCAAGATATAAATTTTTTTGAAAAGATTTTAAGGTTGTGGGGGTGGGAAAAGATGTTCTTACAAAATATGCGACGTATGAAAAATTCTTTAAAAACATTTTTTGTTAAAATTGTTTTTTTTTGACAAAATATAACTACAATTTTTTGAAGATACTTAAGAAACACTCAAGAGGGAAAGAGTTGTAGGGGGGAACATAATATTCTAAATTATAGGGTCGAGGTGGTCCTGCTTTATCCCTAATCCCTATCCTATAATTTCTTAAACATTATAACTTGAAATAATTAATATGACCACATTCTATTTTGTAAATACTTTCACAAAACAAATAAATGGCAATGGATTTTATCATAATACTACATAATATGATAAATATTAAACATTATTTGATATGTTGACTAAGCTGCCTCGCACAGGTAATCTCGATAGCAGAAGTTATGTTGGGTGAGTTTATTATGTCAGAGGTAGAGGTTTGTATGGGCCCTTCAGTTGCAGCGACAACAATAATTCATTTTATATGAACTTAGCCATGACGAGGCTTATGATGGCTTATGAATATAGTCTTTCATTCATGTGTATAAAGAAAACATGTCTGAATCTAGAAGAGAAATATAAAAGTTGACAAAGCATTAGTTCTACTAATTATTACATCTCATCCTCACTTTAAGATTTAAGTGCTATCATATCACAATGCTAAAATATAGCTCAGCGGATTCATTAACATAAAAACTGCTCACTAATTTGGGCTGGTGGAATTGCTTGTCGCACACAATCATCGAGGAAATTCGATTCAATTAATTTGAAACCGTATAAGGGACGAAAAGAAGGGTGACCTTGCCCCCTGCAATTCGACTGATTATTCGACTTGCCTTCAAGGGTGGAAATGGAATTAATGCTGGAGGGTAAGTTCGTGAAGAGAGTGCGGTCCGAACTCTTCAATATGCATGTGCACCCCATCACCTTCTCTCCGCAAGTACCGCAGATCTTTAATGCATATCCTTAACAGCCTACCTCTTAAACTGCCTCCAGACTCCAGAGCTGCAGAAATAACAATCAATTGAATTAGTTCCAGTTAGTTATAGGTGTACATTGCACACTTTGAATATTTAAATAAATCTTGCACTTTGACTGTCATAAAATATTTATCACAAATAATTTTACCGATTTGTTATTTTGAATTGTATGCATGATTTATGAATACGAAAATAATACTTTATAACATACCACTAGAAATAATTACAAATGTCTACTCAATTAAGATTTATCAGCAGGGTTAAAATACGAGTACCTTACCTTTTTTTTTTTTTTTTTTTTTTTTTTATCAAACTTCTTTTAGAAAATGACATCCCAAAATGTTGAACATTTAATAATTTTCAAAATCTACTTGTCCGATTCTATACATGTTCTCTTTATTATTACTCCCAAAAATTATTTCTATGTCTTTTGTATAATAAAAAAAATATATTTCGAAAGAAATAAGCTTATTCTTAAAAGTTTTTAAACAATTTAGTCTATTGTTTTAAAATATTTTAACAGGACTTAAGACGATAATAAGGGACAACTTTATTCTTTAAAATTTAGTCAATATATTCAGAATGAAATATCTTGCAATTCTACATAACTTCCAACTTTAACACGCACACATAATGTCTGTTTGTTAAATTTTTAATTATTACTCTTTTGCTCGTTGCGACATTTTATATTTTAATATTTACTAGGATATCCAATATAGGTCGAAAGGACTAAGTGATTATATATTTCATATTTATAAAGCAACTAATATAATTTTCATGTAATTAAGTTACAGTTAAAAGGAGGTACCAAGTTTCATAAAAATTGGAAATGGTATTCTAATAAGTTTTGTTCTGAATTATTAAAAGAAAACTTTTTTTCTAGCATAAAAATAATCAATATACAGGTAAATAAAAAATATAAACAACACTTGTATCAACCAACAATAAATAATTTTGTACTTTTTAAATTATTTTTTATAAAAAAAATAATAAAATGATTAATTTTTGCATGTTTACTAAAGCACTACTCACTCATTTATGTAATTGGTGACAGTTGTGTCGCGCCAGGTATGTGTTAAAGCGGGTGGCAGGAGATGGGGCCTGCTTGTTAAACATGTTCAGCTTGGCACTCTTTTGGACAGAAGTTAATTTGCTACGTATTAGGCAACACTTTGTGCCCTACTATGACGGTTACAATCTGCAAATCGTTTAGGTGTGGGTCGGTAAGGGTAAAAATGATTCTAAACCTTATTCATCTTAGACGATGATCAAACGGCTATGTGTCGCCTCCACCGAGGCATGCATATTGCATATACGTGCCTTATAACTATGGGGACTTTATTGAATTATCGGAAAAATACACAAATACTAAAAACATTGGGCAAAATCACAATCTTGTATAGTATTTAGGCACATTTTACGGGAAAACTGTACGAATAGGATAAATTTAGACTTCAGATTCGGATTCAACAACCTCAGACAATTATATATATATAGGGAAAATACAGTGGCCTTGCTCCCTCCAGTGCCTCGAAAAAAATCAAGTCGAAACCAACGATGCTGAAGCCAGCGAAAAGGACTGATATCTTCAGCAAAAACCTAACGGTGAAAAAAGTTCCAGTCCCCCACCCAAAAAGTCTGCCTATCAAAGTATAGTGATATCCAACATTGTGGCCAAGTCTGCACCTTCTTTAGACCAAACTTTAACTTTCATAAGCAAAACTACTCTTTTATTTTTATTGCTTAACACTTGGTAAGTTTCTGAATGAGGTATTATAAAACATCAGTATCATGTGCAGTCACATAGGAGTTACATGGGTAATAAGAAGTAGAGAAATCAGAAGAAAAGAAAAAGTTCCAGACCTCCTCCCAAAAAGTCAGCCATCATTATTTAGAAACGGGCCAAGTGTTACGCTATAAAAATAAAAGAATAGTCTTGCTCATGAAAGTACAAGTGAAGTAAAGTTATGGTATAAAGAAGGTGCAGATTTGGCCACAATGTTAGAGTTGGATATCACTTCATTGATAGGCTGATTTGGGTGGGGGATTGGAACTTGGCCCGTCTGTCACGGTTAGGTATTTGCTGAGGATATTTATGTTATTACAAACAATTATAGTCAAATTTATTTAAATTCCCCCGTTTTTTAAATCTGTCAAAATTGTTTTGATATTTTACATGAATTACCTATAATTAATTTGGCAAAATTGAAAGAGCTCAAACGGTTGAAATTAATCTTGGGGTATCTGCTGGCTACTTTTGACAAACCATCCAAATTTCATTAAAATTGGACTATTAATTTTTATTATAATATGTTGGTTCGCAAAAATTGAGCTACAGACCGACATACAGATACGGAACCAAAAAGTTGCTCTGATGTGTGAAACGGATTTCTGTCTTGGATTTTTTGAAATCGGAGACATATTTTCATTCTTTAGAACTATCACATATCACATAGCTTTCGTTGCCTTCGGTAAGCTCGGAAATAAGACAATAACTAAATATATGGTTGACTTAACACAATTATAGATATTTATTCTCCAAGGGAGTAAAGTATGTGATTTGTACTCCCGAGGTCCGTACAAGATTCCATCTATAGAAGGGAGAAAAAGATAATTTAATATGATTTTAATTTTAAAGTATTTTATTAAACAAAAAGTAAATAATAAGAAATAGTTATATATATAATAATAACTATTCACTAAATAAGTTTAATCATGTTAAAATTAAATTATAGATAGTAATTATTTTAATTTCAATTCTAAAATTAGATGGGAGAATCAGCACTGTAGCGTAGCTGAGTCGTGTATTAAATAGTATTGACAACTGATGTGTATACATATGGATTAGTTTATCTGCATTTAGAAATTATGATTTCATTCTTAACTTGTTTATTTTACTAATGAATCACAATGACAACCGTTGTGGGGGTTACATGACCTGTGTAAAGATGGCATTATAGATTTAGCCATTTAGAAAAATTTAATAATGAAATTTTGTATTTAGCGTCAACCTTCCTTATGCTTGTGCTTTATCTAAGATAACACTGGAGGGAATCATGGGAGTTCATTATTCACTTTTTTCCATTACTCCTGTTCAACCAGGGTGCAATGAGTAACTTTCCTCCCAGTAAAGTAGGGTGTAAAGTTAAAACAATGTCAACAACAACAACAAACAACAATGTGTGTGTGTGCTCTCTGTCTTTTTCTCTCTTCTGGAAATAAAATATTTTTTCCCTCTGTACTTTTATTTGTAAAATTATTGTATGTTACTCTATATCTGAGTTTATAATGGTTGAAAGAAACCATCTTTTAAATTCTTGTCACGTATTGATCAACAATTATAGACTTTATCTACTTTATTTATTCTAAGCCTAAAAAAAAAAGTTACTCAAAACATTTTAAAACATATAACAGAAGAAGAAAAATGAATGAGGGAAGATAAAATCCTGATATAAAAAATATATAAAACTATACACTTTTTATTTATTGTTTAGTTAAAATGGTGGATTTCTGATGAATAAAAAGAAAGAGGTGGAGGCGTCAAAAATGTTAATTTAAAATTGTGGACAGATTGATTCTCAGCCACCAACCTATGAATAAATTACGGTTACGTGAGTAATTTTAGTCTCAATTTTTAAAAAGGCTTTCAATATGTGTTAATTTACTCTTATATAAAAAATTATAAATGTTAAAGTTTTAAAACCCATGTATTAAGTTTGTACTTGCCTCATACCGCTAAGATTATATAGAGGATTGAATTAATGCAACAACGAAGACCTCAGATTTATTAAACACTTATCTCTCCGACTGTATTTTACTCACGTGATAAACACCGTGTATTTCACTTATAAAATATACGGTGTTTAAAAATACGTCGAATCGTGGGGGGTGTCTCTTATTTAGTTTTTTCTGCCTGAATAAATGATAAATGTGTTATACGTTTTTCCATTTTTTTTTTCACATAACTCGAATCACATAATTTACTCTCCGTCCCTTCAAAAGTGCAAATAAAAAAGTGGCGAAACAGTTAAATTTCATTGAATATGAATGGTGGGTTGCATAAAGCACGTAGAAGCATGCCGAAGTGACGTGGTTTTATCTGCGAGTTTGGCTCTCTATTATCTCGGGTTCACGCTCGTTTGGTTTGGATCAGAGGTGCGACTGGACAAGTACAACCGGCCTGGTATCCTCTATAAAGCCACTGATTCACTCTAAAATACCGAGCAGACAACTTTACATCTCTGTTAAATATTTCCCGTATAAAAGTGGAAAATTGGTTTCACGGAGAATTTAAATTTATTAATATTATTATCATTCTAACATTGATTCTTACACCTGAATTAATTTTATCGAAGTTATGCTTATTATTTAATTATTCAAATGCTGCCGATGTTTAATAACTATCACATCAATAAGAATATCAAATCCCTGTTATTTTATTAGAATACATTTATGAGGATTTATTTGTTAATCAAGGAATCTAATCATTAACTTGACAGTTGTTACCAAAATCCAAAGTCAAAGCGCTTTATAATCTCAACATGTAATGTAATAATTTAGTTATTCTTTCAAGTTCTTAAATGTTACACTGTTGAAGAAGATCTTTGAAATTGTCGTTTTTTTTTCTAGGAAATCACATTCTTCCGCCCACAAAGATTGACCAAGATAAGAAGTCAGAACGTTTGGACCATAAGCAATCTAGTATTTACTACATTAATGTTACAACTTGTATCAACAATTTACTAAAATCAAATGTCCAGTAAATTTCTCCGTTGAGATTATCACGTATTAATTCTAGTTATTTACTTTTATTTTCATTAACATCCTAATCAATATAGCTCATTACTAGGTAAGGAGATATTTAGGGTATGGTTTATTAATTAAGTAGTTTTTATTAATTGTTTCAGGTGAAGAAGTTGAAATATCAGCATCATGTCTTGTCTTGTTTTTCTTGGGGTTATTTGAAATGGGAGACATAAGTCTATATTTTGTAAAGGTTCAGTAATGTGGAAGGGCACATTAGGGAAGGAAGAACGTCACATGATCCTTGCCGCTCCCAGGCTTTTAGCTCGCTGATACCCGATACTTCTCCTCTTTCTAAACCAAACCCTCTAGAAGACTGGACAACATCTCTCCTCCAATCTATTCAATAGAATAAACCACTCGCAGAAATTCACTATTAGGTCACTGCAATAGAATAGAGATATTTACTTTTCTCTAAGTTTAAATTACATTTAATTTTAGTGTAGTAACTAATTGATTGAGCTCAGCCGATAAAATTGGATAGTTTATTGTTTCATTTTAAATCTATATATTTTTTTTTTTTTTACAATTTATCATTTTACTTACACAATTTATTTATTTCATATTTATACTGATAGCTTTGAAAATTCTGGAAGTAGTATATCAGGGAAGAGTTGACGCAGAAGGTAAAATTAAATAATGGGTCCATCAAAATTTCATGAAAATCGGACAAATAGTTTTTAAGATATCGTGGTTTGCAAAATTGTCGTTGGAAATACTGACAACATTTCTTAATTAAGAATGCAAAGAAATCATCACGTAAAACTGTTTTTCTGGGAGACTATTTCTTTGAACTATAAACGTCTTTGCAATAATTTAGCCTTTTTTATGACATGATATCTGTGAAATGTGATATCGACTTCTTTTATCTTAATTTTAGGTAGGTCAATTAGGGTAAAAGTAGTAAGAGTTAACAACTCATAGTAGTTAGAAACTGGCTATATTTCGTCCCCCTTCAGGACATAAATAAATAGGGACATCTAATTTCTACTTACGACTTCTTTTATTTAATTTTATTTATTTATTTTCTTTTTTTTTCTTTTTACTATCCATTTGACAGACATAATATGTGAAAAAACCTTTATACCCTGAATATACCTCTAAACTTAAACTCTTCTTTAATATTTCCATTGTTAATATAAGCATTTGAATAATTTGACAGAGTCAACCAGTAATTTAAATTTAAACGTTGATTCAATATAATTTCAATTTTTTAATAGATTTGAATCACATATAACTTTATGTATGGATATATAACCATACATCAATTGATGTATTTTGAAATCACTTTTGATGACGTAGAGGACTTACGATTATATATTGTGTTATTTCACAAACTTCATTTTTGTGCCATCAAAATATTTGCTATCTTATATGATACAATATAATAATTACAAGATAAAAAGAAATTTTTATATACTACGTTTTTAAATGTTTTGTCATAAATCATAAATTATAAACCCATCAAAATGAAGATCGTAAACATGGCTCATGTCAAAACAAATAAAATAACTTGCGGATTTTTTCCAAACTAACTTCCATACAGCAAAATTTGATGAAAACGAATTAAATTCTGTTGAAAGATGGCTAAAAGTATTAAAATAATGCATTATCATCGTGCTCTGAGCTATTCTAAAAGTTTCAAATGTCTAGCTACTCGGGAAGTTAGTTAAAAATCGATTGCAAGATTTGTACTGGACAAACAAACAAACAAACAAACAAGAAAGCAAGCTAATAAAAACGTAGTAATAATTACAAGATAAAAAGAACTTTTTATATACTACGTTTTTAAATTTTCTTTTGAATCATATTTAATGTTGATAATATAATTGTCATTGTTATAATATAATGTTAGTGAAAAAAAAAAAAAAAAAAAAAAAAAATAGTACCGAATATATGTACTTCACATAAATGACAACCATATAGAGAGCTGATCTTAAACTTATAAAAGGACAAATCTTTGTACAACGAATCTCGCCAACACCGAATCTAAACCGTGCCTCCGTGTAGGGACAGTAAGAGAAGAAAAATAAAAATGTGTACATGTAGAGAAGTACAGATACAGAAAAATTAAACAGATACCTAGGACACAAGTGTAAAGTCACACGTCAATTAATTTATTTCTTTGTTTACTTTTCCTTTTTCGCTGTCATTCAATGTTAATATCTTAATAAAAAATCACAAATTTGAAAATATTGCATTGTCATTGTGTTCTGAGCTATTCTAAAAGTTTCAAATGTCTATATAGCTACTCGGGAAGTTAGTTAAAAATCGATTGTAAGGTTTGTACTGGACAAACAAAGAAACAAGAAAGCAAGCTAATAAAAACGTAGTAAAAAAATGGATATTAAAATAATAAAGTTATAATAAATAATATTAAATATTTTACAAAATCAGTAGTGATTATGTTTATTAAAGCTTCAAACTTTTGTATACCTATTAGTCTACATAATATAATATATAACTCTTTGTTGTTTTTTTTTTTTTTGTTTTTCTTTATGAATGGTCGAAAAACAATCTTTCATCTAGGTATTTATAGTCTTACGAAGGAACGGTTGTGAGCGCTCTTTTCCTTCCTTACGTTTATTATTCAAGGCGCCAGTCAGCCTAGTCGCTAGCTAAAACAATCTAGAAACTAAACTTTGAGTTAGAGCTAAAGGTATTTCGTGTATACAAGAAGGTGTAGCAGTTATTGTTTACATTGGGTTGAAAAGTGTTATGTGTTGGTCTCCCACTTTCTTATGACATGTTTACTGTTTCTCTCTGGCTATTTCTTGTTTTTTCAGGGTGACGTTTCATTCATTTTATATAGGCGTGTGTGATTTAGAACCTAGACCACTATAAAATTTCCATTATCAAATAAATTATTTTTACACATTTTCTTAAGATACCAACACCCAACACGTAGTTACAATGAATGCCAGATACTTGGAAAAATATCTTAAAAGCTTTATCATTGATAATTGTTATTGAATATCAGATATAAATAATACAGAAAAGCTTTCCTAAAAACGGTTCGATCTTTCCTAAGAACGGTACTATAGGTACTGCGATTATCTTCCGTTCTGGTGAATTATAACTATACAACATCAAATCCGATTCAATTTAATACATGTGAGACGTATTCCACAAATTTCTCTGCACCGCTAGATTAGAGGGGATTGCAATGATCTCAGCATTATTGGGATGAAAAGAAAACTTACTGAGAAAAACAATAACTAATAGAGAATAATTATTTAATAATCCTTTTAAAAAGTTTTATAAACGAAACTAACACATAATGGACATATTGCTTGGACCAATTGCATTTACCTACCTACCGAAGTGAATGATCGAAGCGTTGTCTAAAAAACCTTATTTTTTGTTCATTACTTCGTAGAATAAGAGAGTTCTAAAGTTCGGTTCGTGGTTCAGTCATAATAGCCTAGTGGAGTTTACAATGTGTTTGTATATTATATTTTAGGTATTTGTTGTTAGTTAATAAGGAAGTTGAGCAGGAAAATACGTTCCAATAATTAGTTTTAAAATACGGATTGAAACAACTTAAAACTAGAGAGTACGATTAATAATACATTTTTTCCGTGGTAGGCTGTGAAATAGTAACTTTAGAGCCTAAAAAACATAACTAAAATCCTTTTTTTCATTACGTGGACTTAAAAAATTTTGTCATTACTACCAGCACGAAAGAAAAAAATTTTTACGTCCTAGGACGTAAAAAATACGTGCTGGTAGTTATCAAAACTTCCGTTTTAGCGCTGCAATCTAGCATATCTATGTAGATATGCTTGTAGTACGCATAAAATCCGCTAGATGTCAATGCGTTTTATTTATCTTTTGTTATAGTGTAACCACTTTTTAAGGTTTTTTTTTTTAAATCTTAAGTAAGTTATTATTATTATATTGATTATTGATTAATATTTAATGTTTTTTTCATTGTTTGCTACCACGGAAAAAATAGCATATGCTACACGACTGTGAAGTGTTTTTTCTTTACCTTGGCAATATTTACTGTCGAGCGGAGCGACGACAGTAAATGTAATTGCCGCGGTAAAGAAAAAATTAACTTCACAGCCTAGTAATATAATATACTATTACTGATGATTGCTGTAGTTATTTGACTTAGTGTGTGTTTACTTATGAACTTCTACCCTTTTGCGATAGGTACAAGTACCCCTGACAGTCTCCCCATATTCTAGAGCAGTGTTTCCCAAACTTTTAACATCGGTGTACCCTTTCTATAATTTTCGAAACACTAAGTACCCCTCGTTAAAAAAAAATCCATTTCTATTTTGGTTGTCTTTTATTATTTAATTTTTTTTTTCTAATATTGTCAATCGGTATTGTTCTTTAAAGAAATGAAATCAGATAAATATAAACTACTTTCTTTCTATAAAACGGTTATAATTATTTCCCACTTATATTGAAACATTTTCAACACTTTAGGTTTAATCCTTTTTAAAAATGGAAATTAAAAACTTTCTATTTTTCAAATATTTACAAATTATTACTCTTAAAAAGTAATTTTTCCAAAACTAAAACACCTAACACCAAGGAGTTAGGTCTAATAATGTGAGTCACTTCACTCATTCGGATTTGTCCCACGACTCTGTAGTCGTCATGTAACAAATCT
Organism: Gerris lacustris; assembly: GCA_951217055.1. Taxonomy (NCBI): domain Eukaryota; kingdom Metazoa; phylum Arthropoda; class Insecta; order Hemiptera; family Gerridae; genus Gerris; species Gerris lacustris. Next base: position 58,469,624 of record OX578276.1, on the reverse strand, counting down.
AACAAGAAATAGGATGAATAAAAAAACAAAAAACAATGCTTCCGTTACCTTCGGTAAGCTCGGAAGCAAAAAATTAGTACATAAACGAAAAAAAAAATACAATTTAAGAAATAAATTAACAGGGAACCAAATTATGATGAAATCTGTTGCCTCAACATAAACAATTTTATCCTTCTCAGGATAAAATTGACTACGCAGTCAAAGCCCGGTGCAGCTCGTACCCCCACCAAACTCTTCCCGTACCCCCAGGGGTACGCGTACCACACTTTGGGAAACACTGTTCTAGAGGCTTGTGCTAAATACAATAGTTTACGTCAAAAGCACAAGCTTGCACCAGTTCTCACGGAAATTTTAAGTGACAATCAAAATAGTGTTAAAAATTTGTGCAACTTTATTATCGAAACTACTTTGGACGAGGATGTCTAAATTATTTAATGGACAGCTATAACAATTCAGTTTAGTCGTTAATTCCTGCCAGGCCGAGAACACCGTTGGAGTGGAAGGCCTGCACCAAAACTTTGCTAACTCCATAACTGTTTACTTTAATCTTTAATATAAAATATATAGTTCGTTTATACATAGAGGGAAAACCGTGTCATTACCTGTCACGGAGGGCCGTACTGTCGCAGGTCTAGGCACAAAATTATCAATTATGTAGTAGATTTTTCAATAAGCTCTAGGCTAGAAGCTAGAGTCTAGCTTCTAGCCATAAGAACGAAAAATGGACGAGTCTAGCCAAAAATTTGCTATTTTATTTATCCTCCATAGTACCCAAGAAGCCTATCTTTGATTGATTTTATTTTGTATCGAGTAGGGTCACAAAAGAATAAACTTTGAAGTAAATTTTTATTTTTTTCAATTGTTTATAAAAAAAACAGAAAATTTCTAGTCAATCTTGTATAAAATTTACTTTTTTAAAGAAATTTAAACAGAGTTAAACTTTTCTTTTAATTGTTATTCCATTCTTGAAATTTTTCTTTTGTTTTGCCTCAAATTTGGACGTACAAAACTTTTTTTTTATGAAAAAAGAAAATGAGGGGACAGAGTAAAACCTATTGGGGGCATTGTTCCTGGTAATAATTTCAAAGAGAAAGCCAATTTAGTTTTTTTCCTGTCTTTTTGTAGAAGGTCTAGAGTTCTTAGAGAAGTGGATCCCCTAATTTCCTTTATATTATACACGGTTCGAAAGCGACATTATTTGATGAAAAGTTAAAACGAAAATTCTGAAAAATTGTCTCCTTTTTTTTTCAAGGGGAAAAATTATACATGTTTATAAAATATGATAGTACAAACAACGAATAAATAATTTTCTAGAGGTAAAGAAAATCATAAAGTTAAATATTTTACATTTTAACAAAAGTCGCAACTTATATTTTATATTTTATTTTTATACTAATTAAATTTTTTTGCCCTGTTTATTTTATATTTTTGAAGGAAAATTCTAGTTTAAAATATTTTTACTATACACTGTAATTAAAAGTTATAAAATAGGACGAAATAAATAAAAGTTTATGAACAATTAAATCGGAGTAATTATTTTATTTCTTTTGAATACGTTTATCTGAAATATCTAAGTGTAGTAATTCAAGGAAAAATGAAATATAAATTCAAATAGATAATATACTTGCTTTAAATCTCGGGGCTGGGAAAAAGGGTTTGAAGGAGCCTATATTTCTAGTAAAAAAAATAAAGGGTGTCATAACTTTAATACTATCCCTTGGAGCATTCTTTCAAACAATATCTTAAGAATTCTTATAACTAATAAAGTTTGGTATTAAAGGGGCCAAACCTTACAATAATTTTACGAATTCCAGTTAAAACTTTTAAAGTACGCATAACGTTCTTTGAAAATGTTTAATGTAATATTCGAGGTCTTATATAAACTATTTAAACAAATTATCTAAAAAATATGCTGTATAAATGAAGGTGGCCAGTTTATATTTCACTTGACTTTTTGTGTAATTTTATTTTCCAATGGAAACGCCTTTTCTAGAATCAGCCGACGGCGTCTAATTTACGAAAGCGAGCTTTAATTAGTTTGTGCAAAGTTGTAATGAGTTTCTCTGTAACGGTTTGATAAATAAAAAAGCCTTCATTGCCCCTTTTCGGCTCCTCCCTGTCTTTTCTCAATTAAATTTTTATCAAAACTCTCAGCTACTTTGAGCAGAAAGAATCTAAACATCTGCCACCTTATTCAATTACTAAAAAATATACTAATCTAATTTTTTAACGTGTCTGTGTTCAAATTCTGATTCAAGTCTGGATTTATATGTATGCATAATAAATTATGTATTTTTATTTTTATATTGCTTCCGAGCTTACCGAAGTTAACGGAAGCATTGTGTTCACTTTTAAGAACAAAAAAATGTTATGTCTCCGATTTTAAAAATTCCAAGACAGAAATCCGTTTCAGACATCAGGGAACATTTTTGGTCATTTACAATTGATTTTGTCATTTTTGGTCAGCAGCATGTGCAAAATGTATCTACTAAGTAAAATGTGTATTAATATGTAGGTTTTAAGGCCTAGGTTTCTGCTGAGATGCAAATACGCTAAACTAAACGTTTCGATAAACGTTTAATATTGTAGTAAACATAGAAAGGTTATAATTCAATTAAAAGTATTTTAATTATATTTACAAAAGTACAAAATGATCATTGAATATACGTGTCAATTTTAGAGGTCTGGCGAGCAAAGCGACCCCGTAAAGTCCAGTGAAAATCCAAGTACAATGCTCATCTGATACTTTGGTTGTCCATACATATTTAATCTAAAGAGTTCTTGATTTACCTTGCTAAGTGATTGGTAGCATGTAAGGATATCTCAACTGCAGCCGAGAGAAAATCTCACGAGCATCGGGGGAAGTTGGAGACCTCCAGGTCTCCAACTTCTGGAAGGGGCCAAACCTTTCTGGATGGAATAGCTTCCTATGAGTCACTTCCGAAAACAAAATGATGGAAGCATGCGAGCAAGACCTGTGAATTAGTGATAGACCACCAATGAGACAAGGACGTAATAATAGGCTCAAATTACAAGGAATATCAGACTTCAGATAAACTGAGGTAGCGCGCAGCGATCCAGTCCTTCACTTCCGCGGTATTATCTAAAGAGTTTTTATTTTTCCAAAGTATTTTTTTTTTTTTTGGGGGGGGGGGGGGGGGTAATATCAAAGCAATGGTAGTTAGATCCTTGCTTATTGTGAATAACTGTTGTAGATATTTTAATATAAAAACTGTTCTTATCAACAGATATTTAAAACATCTCTTTGAAACAAAGCTTGGGTTAGATAAACTAACTAGAACAATACATATATTTAAAAATATTATTTTTGATTCACCATAATATTACTATGGAGTTTACTGCTTCAGTACAGTCTTTAGAGTAGTTAGGTTCGATAGACTTATTCTTTCTTAAAGAGATAACATATCATATTATATCTGGATAATTAATATATATCACTTACATAATTAAGGTTGATTAATAATTATTATATAAATGGGTATTACAGTTCATCTAACTAATGAATATAATTCAAATTATGAAAGGAAGATTGATAAAAATGTTTGAATTGAAAGGAAATGAGATGTGACTTTAAATAAATGAAACGTCTTAGACTAAAAGACAGGACCACAGAGGTAGATTATTATCTATTTTTAAGCCCTCAGGAGGAGGAACCGCCTGCCAAATTAGACTTGAAGTCGTACGCGTGTTCCCTCACGTTTTATAATTCTGTCATCTCCATGACCGGATATTCTTTGTTTAATCGTGCTATGCTTTAAATATTTGGATAAATATTTTGTTAATTTAAAATATCTACAGATATTTCGTATTACATACACTTCGATACAATTATTTCGAAAAGTATATCTTTCACATGTTAGTTGTTAGGGTTTTCCTGGTTATTATTTTAAACCTTTTTTCAAATATTACAATAACAATAATTTACTCCTGTGAGGAAATGAACCTGATTTCTCACCGTTTGAAGTTATTGCGATTTTCTTAGAAACAGTGGCGCACCCAGGATTTTTTTCTGGGGGGGGCTAACCCAGACTCAAAGATGTAAAAGTTGTGACCGGGGGGGGGGGGGGGGGGGGGTAAAAGTAGTAGTAGGAATCTAGTACTTCTTACTCGAACGGGTAGAGGTTGAACCACTTGTTCGAACCTAGCAATAATATAAATTAAAAAGTCAAAAAAGTAGTAAAATTTAAATCGTAACTTTCTTAATATTTCTATGAGCCAGTTTTAAAAAAATCGGTCCGAGACAACTGACAACTGACGAAATTTCTCTTATATGAATTTATATATTATTACTTAGTTCAGTGTTTTCCATTTACTAGTGTTCGAGTTTTCGTTGGTACATAATTATTAAAATTTAATATTTTATCAAAATTTATAATAAAAATAACTTCTCCTCAAGAAAAAATCGGACCCGGCCGCGGCCTCTCTCCTCTCTCCGACCGGGTTTAATGCTATTTTCTCAGGAACTAGAATTTTCCCGGGTAAACGGCTTATTATCGTTATAGATTCGTATTTAAATGGACTACATTTTCAAAATTTTTAATCAAAATCGTCGAAATCGTTTACGAGAAATAATTTTTTTCAAGTTTTTCAGAGTTTTTGGGGGTAGCAACCCTACATTTGGAGCAAAAATCATTTCTCTATTTTACCTTGGGGTGTGATATTATGTGTATATACTAAATCTCGTCAAAATCGGCCCCGTAGTTTAGGCTCCACGCGTCTGCACACAAAACAGACATTTTTTAAAAAACACTTTTTTGAACTCAAGGGGACCTCAAAACGTGATGAAAATTCGATTTTGATGGATTTACAAAATCGGATTTTCGCGCCATCACAATACTTCTTCTTTATAATATGAGGAAGTAAAAAATCATAATTGGTTTTCTTCACGAGTATATTTCGTAAATGTAAATAGTACTTCTTCTTTATAATATGAGGAAGTAAAAAATCATAATTGGTTTTCTTCACGAGTATATTTCGTAAATGTAAATAGTATTTTCTTAAGTATGTATATTTTCTTGTGTGTTCGGAGGGGGGGGGGGGGCTTTTACCCCTTCAGCCCCCCCCCCGTGTGTCCGCCACTGAAAAACCAAATAGTTATTGTTTTAGTGACTAGAATTTAACACAAAAGAGAGAAAATAATCCGAGGTACCTACTACATATCTGTTTTATATTTAAAATAAACTTTTTTGATAAAGGTTTTTTTCGAGGGATCTTTTTCTTATCTTTATATTATAGAAGGGGAGAAAAAACAATATCAAACCAAAATCTTAATAAGGTATCATAATGGTATCATAGATAAAGATAGGCTTGGGCCAGGGGGTGACCGTGTCACATGCTCTATTCTCCCTGGATAAGACAACAGGCATGACACCGCTCGCAATAATACTTTAATCTTATCGTATTTCTATTCCTATGAAGGCAAAAAAAAATTTTTAACTCACACTTAAAATAATAAAAACTTAATTTAAATTGTTTTTATTGATTAATTGTCATTTTTTTTATTATCTTTCTTTTCTACCGCAGCCCTATATAAGTTGATCTAGGGTGCTCTGGGGGGGGGGGGGGGGGGGGGCTTCAGCCCCTTCAGCCCCCCCCGTGGGTGCGCCACTGCTTAGAAACTAGAATTTGATAAGGAAAACTATTTATAGTCCAGGAGATAGCGTGCAAAAATGTGTCTGACTACCATCAAGCTAGAAGTTTATGCAAAAGTTAATCTTTTGGTGCCTTTGAAGAATATTTGGTCGGTTAAATAAATTAGAGAATAATGGCCTGTAAAAGCATAAAATTATTAATGTACGTGACAGGATGCGAGGAAGCTATGTGCCACACTAATTGGCAGTCTATTTAAAAAAACAACAACATTTTCTTAGTTTTTAGAGGCCATTGCCCCTAATTTGGGAGGAAATATGTATTTCTTGATTTTTGCTCTGGGTATTATTTATCTGAACATGTGTGTTAAGTTTCTTTGAAATCAACCTAGTTGTTTATCTTCCATGTGTCATCAATTTTTTAAAAATACTTACTGTACAAATTAAATCTTTCGCCACCATATTGCTTTCTCATTATATAGGTACTACGTATATAAGAAAGTTTAAAGAAGGAAAGGGGGTATTATACTTTAATTACTTATTTATTAAGAATTATGTAACATGTATTACTTAAAGATAGTATATAAAACTCAATTAGCTAAAGTGATCACTTTGTCAATTAACCACAATTAAAGTTTAACGCAGACTTGTTTCGATAACTATAGTTGTTCATCATGGAAGTTAATTTGATGGTACGAATTAATTTTACATAGAATTGTTTTATTTTTATTATTTATTTATTTTGTTGTTTTAGGTGCATGACTACTGGGTTAAAGCACCTATACAATAGTTAGGTACAAGTATAATTAATTTTATATAATTGGATTATTATACATATGTTTCCTAATTTAAAGTTAATGGAGGGAGTATATTATTATTTTGTTTCATTTGACGAAACAAGTTATATTTTTCTATAACTTTTTAGGGTCCGAAGGCAAAAACAAGGACCCTTATTATACATTGCTGCGCTTGTCTGTCTGTCTGTAACGCATCTGAGCTTCTTGCGCGTCTGAGGAACCCTGAGTCAAAATAAGTATTTGTTTTTGTACAAATTCATCTTATACGCCTTGTGTCCTTTAAAATGGCGTTTTTCCTGTCCCTCCTATCTCAATTTTTTTTTAAACAAATCAAGGAAAAATCAATTTTAAACTGTACCATCTTTATACAGCTGGGCCGATTATGCAGGTTAACTAACTTCTTGTATTTGTAAATAAGTAGTTCGCTAATATTATATCTAGTGCTTCTTCCCTTTAAAATATGCTTTGAATATTAATTTTAAGAGAGGAAGAAAAACGATTCTTTTTTTTTTTATTTCATAAAATATGAAAAGAAGGTAATTTCTTTTTCCTTAAACTGTGGCTGGAAATGAAAAGTATCAAAATGTAAAACACTTTCTTTTCTTAGTATATGATCCGAGATGAGGGTATGGGGTTATTCTTTGAGTGAGGGAAGGTAGGATATAAGAATACCTCCTAACCGTCTAAGACGCCTTTACCCGAGGCGTATTGCAAGCTTTGCAGGTTACCTCTGTGATCAAAGCCTTTACTTTCAGCTTCGCAGCCCCAAGGCTATTTTCTGTGTTTCTCCGTTTCCCTTTCTCGTGTGACAGAGGGAAGGAGAGCTCTTGAAGAGAGCCACTCTGTAAAAAAATCACGTCAGGACCGATCCTTCTCTTCCCATTCCACCTCTCGTTTGGCACTTGTAGAAAAATAAACTCTTCACAAGGCAAAGCAAACATTCACTTCCTTCATCCATTCTTTTACCTAGGAAAACACGCACTTTCCTTATTCTCTTTGTATGCATTTCCGCTCCTTTTTATAATGATTTATCTTTTCCAAGAACTTTTTACTTTAAATTAAATGTTATTCATATATTTAATTCACACAGAACACACACTAATATATATGTACCAAAATAAATCTACAAATTATAATACTATTACCATATAATTAATTTTTATTAAGTTTATATTTTTTGTTTTTAATTATAAATATGGAAACAATATATTGGAGAAAATTGTTTACTTTATTTGTTGAACTCGATCGTCTAGAAGCTTAATTTGAACAATGATTTTAACATATAAAATAATATTGTAATGATAATATTGTATAAAGGGACATGAAACAATTATTAGATTAGACTCTGATATTTGTTAATTGTTATAAATAGGATATAATTATGAATAGATTATTCTTACAACAGTATATACATTTTAGTTATTATTAATAATATTTATATGTGTCAGAGTCAACACGGGATGACTTTTTCATTTATCTTTTTAAATCGCATTCACTCTATTTTCATGTATAATTTATGTTCTGTATTATCATTTTCTCCAATCTTCTGTATCATTGTGCACAGTTATCATTCATATAATTTTCCTATTTTTTTGTTTTCCATTATAATTTTTTCCATTCTTCTATATCATTGTGCCCTATTAACATTTCTTTATTCGCAATTACAAATCCCTTTAAATTCCAGTATTATATGCATTAACTTTAAGTTTAAATTACCTTCACCCAGCTTTCCCAGCGCTAGGAATCACTGGAGTATGTTTTCTAGTGCTAATATTATTCTATTATCACGTATGAAAAATGAAAATTTGTCTAATCATGTTTGAATTTCATCTCCTATTTGTGGGTATAAAAATTATCATAATCAAACATATTCTTAACTAGTCTGTATAGGCAAAACTTAACATTTCAATTAAAAGACGGGAGTGAGGATGAGGAGCCATCCCATAGCAGCAACGTAGTAGATTAACGTTTGACTGCGAGAAAAAACCATTCGTTTGAACTTAGCAATTTGACCTTATTTTTCGTTGAAACAAAGCATCTAACTTGCGTTTACCATTATGTTACCTTAAAACCACTGTATACTGTATAACAATCGCACCTATAAGGTCAGATATAAGCAGGGGATAGATAGGAAAAATCGGTCCGAGACAACTCAGACAAACTTTCTCATATACGAGTTCATAATTATTTAGCCCATTGTTTTCCATTTATTAGATTTCGTATGTACATTTAATTATTATTAAACATTTCATCAAAATGTATCATAAAAATAACATCTACTGGGGGGGGGGGGGGGCTTTTTCACGTTTTTTCATAGTTTTTGGGGGGTAGCGCCCTCAAATTTGGAGCTAAAATTCGTTTCTCGATTTCGCCTCGGTGTATGATTTTTCTGAACATGTATGCAAAATTTCGTCAAAATCGGCCCAGTAGTTTAGGCTTGAGGCGTCTGCACAGACAGACATTTGTTAAAAACCATTTTTTTGGACTCAGGGGACCTCAAAACGTGTAAATCCATCAAAATCACGAAATTGAATTTTCGCGCCATCATAATACTTTTTCTTAATATGAGAAAGTAAAAAAGTTAAGGCTGGTTTTGGTTTTTTTAATGAATAAAAAAAAAGTATCCATATATTTCAAAATTCTGATCTTGGTACAGATAAATCCTCAATTTTATAAATTTGTATGTTAGATAGTGAGATTCTATATTAAGTAAAAAAGTTACTTGGTACACACTCACACTGCTCTTTATAACTGACTTTAACAAAATCTCTCATTACTAAATGTAAAACTCATTGGCAACACTGAGAAGTTTGAAAAAGCAGCCGTGAGTATTATTAATTAGAAGAGGGGAGTTACAAAGACACTGTATAAGAGCCCTAATTACCGAGATCTTAATACAAAGCTTCTACTTCTTACTTAAGACTATACAGCTAAAAAAGTATTTTTTTCCCTCTATCTTTGATCGTAGTGTTGAAATACATACTAATTAAATCCCTTCCACAAGGTTAGACAAAAAAATTCTGACAAAAAGTGTAACATGCTTTTTTATAATTTACTGAAAAATAATGAGGAGAATGTAAATCTTCTTTTGAACCTTGGATTCTTTGATATATTCTCAACTTTTGTTTTTTGTTTCTTTTTCTAAAAGGGACACCTTGCTTTAACCTCGGGGAAGTTTGAATGTTGAAGAAACGAATGTCAAGTTATAATTAGCCATATAACAATTAATTAATTAATTTAATCAACTCAAATTTTTCAAGCCACTGACTAATGTTTTTATTTTTAACCTGTCGGCAGGGAATGTCAGCCAATTTTTGTGGCACAGCTTTCTCGAGTCCTATTATTAGACGAATGGTCACATGATCAGGGCCGGTTCAAGGAGTTTTTTTGGGACATGCGAGATCTAGATTTGGCGCCAATATGTTAATCAATAAATTTTAAAACAAACCTCACACACACACACACACACACACATATATATATATATATAAAATTATGTATAAAAAATAATATAATAATATATAAAAAAATAAAATTTATATATATAAACTTATATGTATCACAATTTTTTTTTCTTTTTAACAAAGTAAATTTGTGCAGCGCAACAAACATGAGGTTACAGAAATAAGTCAACAGAATATTTTCAAAACTATTTTTTAATAACTTAAGAATTGAGGATTACATAAATAAGCTGATTTATGCAAGGTTATTACTAATGATGTTCATGATGTCAAGATAATTGTAGTTTTATTTATCATACAAAGATATAAAATGGTTACATTTTAAGGAAAACTCAAAAAGATTTATCACAGGTATCTTATAAATCTTTAATATGTTAACCCCTTGTGACACGACAGATGTTAAACTCTGACGCTCACTTTCAGTTGATTTCTTTTTACAATGAAGCCATTTTTCTTAAAATTTAAGTACCTCTTGCGAATAGCGTGAATGCTAGGAGGTTTCCATTAAATCAGGTTCTAAAGTGACGTTGCACACTAATAACTGATTGGTTCATGTGATAATCCAGCACATAAAATGCTTTCCTGTCTTCAAATTCAGCCATTACACAACACTGACAACAATTGACTTAACAAACAGCTGATACGTACCCAAACCAATGTAAACAAAACTTTATGAGTTTTTCTTTCCAGTGGTACCAACTGAAGTGATCTTAAAACATATTAATCCAGTAATATTTTCAATCGAAATCAGGAACATACCCTGTACTTGTACTGTATTTTAATTAATGACAGTAAAATTTAGAACATTTACAATAAAATAAAACATTTAATAACACTTTTCTGGCTTTTAGCTTGGCAAAGTCTTTTAAAATTGAATCTGTATCGATAGTGTTAAGTTGGTTTTCAATCGCCAACGATTCTAAACCACTTAGTCGGTCCTGACAAATGGTTGACCGCAGACCACAGGTAGTTCTTTATAATCTTGAGTTTTGAAAAACTCCTTTCTCCGCCAGCAACTGATATTAGGAGGGTAACAACATTGGGAAAAATGTCAATCATATAGTTTGTTGTTAAGTAAGACAATGTTGCCTCGGGGCAACTATCTTTAAACAATATTGGAGCTAAAATGATTATTTTCCACAGTAGTTCCTCCCCATTTATATCACTCTTACCATCTGCCGTCAATACTGACTGTAGGTTGCATTGTTCTCCTATCAAATCTTTTTCAAATTGCCCTAATTCTTTAATGTCATAGAGAAATTTGAAATGCTTGCTGTGGTCTTCCATTTGTTCAAACCTCTCAGTCATAAAATTTATCGCAGTGTCGAGGACAAAAAAAATTGACTTTAAATGATTCCTTCCCAGACTTCAAAGTTTCATCTCTACCCTCGTAAGCCTAAGAAAATTGTCGTTTTCTCATTTTTTGCCATGCCACAAATTCATCACTTAATTCTGGATTGATTTCCAGGTTTTCTGGAAGTTCTGCTTTGGCCTGCTTTCGGTCTTCTCTTTCCATTTCTACTTTACGTTTCTATAAAACATGCCCGAAGGTTTCTATTTTCCGACATGTTAACCAGACAGACAGAAAGAGCTTACAGTTGGTATGTATCTATTGCACTGGTTAACACTGGAGTAAATCTATTGCACTTAGACACTGTACTATAAGGTTAGGTTTTGTGTTGGGACATAGGGCACTTTTTGCTGAGTCACTTCTGAAATACACTTGCTGTGTGTAATACGATAATAAAATTAGATATGTACCACTTAATAAAAATTACGAAAAATGGAAAGATGTAAAAGAATAGAATAGAGATTTTACGATATTAACGAGCGGAGGGCTAGTTAAATAAAACTGACCAATAAATTAAAAATATAGTAAGTAAAAAAGATTTTAATAAGCTTTGATTTAATCTTATCTTTAGATAAGAATGCCAGGTGTCCGCTAGTGTCTTTAGACATAGTGTTTTCATCACTTTCTATCTGGTAGAAGTCCTACTGTTCTCTTACCTTCTCACTTATTACTCAACTTCTACTCTCTCACTCATTTCCATTTCTGGAAATCTGCATTTTCATCCCTCTTATCTCCCTGACTACACACCCCTCCGATTTAATTTTTTTTTATTTATAAACTCAAAAACAACAGAATGATTTGGCGGTTCCGTCCTTCATACTAATATTTCTGCTGCAAGAATTTCTTACTGCTTCCTTCTTAAAATTATAATAAATATAATATTATATCTATTTATTATAAGATTTTATTTTTTTTTTTTTAAGCTACTTGCAAAAGACGAAGCCGCCGGCTTTGCCGGCGCCTCGTTCTAGGCGGCGCCACATGCGGCCGCATGTCTCGCATGGCCCTTGCGCCGGCCCTGCACATGATATTGGATAGGTTTCGATTACCAATGGTCACTTTTGTTTTTAAGCCACATTGAATGTGCGGAATATTGAAATAAATATGGTATTAACGGTGGGTCGGAAAATCGTTTAACCATAGACTGGCAGACAAGAAACCAAACATTTCCTCGGATGCCTGAAATGGATTTCTGTTTAGAAATTTTTGAAACTGGAGACAAAAAAAATTTGGTTCTTTAGAATGAATACGATGCTTCCGATGCCTTCGTAAGCAACATGTAAATGCGAACAGGACATAATAAAATAAAGAGGAGATCTCTACACTCTACACACTCAACTTTCACATGAAATAAACAGGTCAAGTGTGTGCTAGTCAGCACACAGGGAGGGTCCGTAGGCAACCCTGCGTATAGTTTAAGTAGCACCCTATTGATGGTGTTTTTTAAAATGCTAAAAAGCTTACTTTGAACTATCCTATGGGTATGATATTCTCAAAACACATAAACAAACTTCTGATAAAGTATTTTTTTGCCACTGAACCTGACTACAACCATATAAATTCATCGAAAAGACCATAGTTATAAAAAAAACGTATTTTGTCAATAAAAATAAAATAATATTTTTTTCGAAATTTCCAAAAAGTGGTATCATCGCTTTTGGTCGAAGAATGTTCAGGAATTTTTTCAGATTTTTTGCACTTCACATAAGGGAGATAGAAGGGGGGACACGTTTCACACCCACTTCAAACTTGCCTATATACGCTCGCCCTATCAAAGTTATAACCAAAGAATTATATATTTTTGTAATCAGCTCGACGTACCCTTTCATATGATACCCCTCACGGAGTCGAAAAAAACTAAAAAAAAATGTAACCCTTAAGTTTTTTTACCCTAATATTTTTGAAAATTTTTTTTTTTTAAGTCGCTATATTTTTAAAATATGTGGGTAGGTACAAGACACATACATGCCAAATTTCAAAGTGATCGGACGAAAGGTGTAGCCGTGAGAGCAGGCGACCGGACGGACGGTTTTGCCTACGGACCCTAAAAAGTATCAAAGCGTTTGAATTAAATGAAATGTTTTGACATCATCGAATTGAAATTAATTGTAAATTTTGAAATAGTATTGGTGATCGGTGAAAGCATTGATCCAATATTTTGACCCGTAATTACATAGAAATTAATAAAAATGCTTCAAGTTTTTAGTTTTTATCAATGTAGAATTTGTGGGAAAGACATTTAATTATAGCCAGTAAAAGAATCGAAATACACTCAAATTATCTAAAGTCTGATGCCACACTGAACATTGCATAAATATCATCACAACTAAAAATTGAAACTGTTATACATGATAACTATGATAAGAAGCAGCAGATTTTATATGGCATTGTAATATGTTTGACGATATGTATAGATTGGAAATTATATGTGTAAAAAAGTCTTAACTCCCTAAAAGGCAATCCATCTCCCTATCCTCGAAAAATAATTATCAGGTTAGTTTTGGGACAAATGTTGGAAAAAATATGATATTAATATGGTTAGTAGATCCCTTCTTTTTTTAGATTTGTTAGTTACTGGAATATGCAGTTAAATGCTGTAAGATTAAGATTAGGTGGGTTGGTGAATATATGTATGTATTCTTGTGTTTTAACTTTCTATAGTACTGCAGATTGTTTTTATCGAGAAAACATTTCTTTAAAAAGCTGACAATCCATAGCCTGTATAAACATTTCAATATAAAGAGTCAAAGGTAGGTAAATACAGTCTAAGCGTTTAGCTTAGCAATGTCACAATATCAGAATATAATATAAAAAGGTGTTTTTTTGATCTTTATTATTTCGTTATGCTTCAATATATTTTTGTACCGACGAAAAGTACCTATAAGCCAATTCATATTTTTCATAAACATTGCTTTCAAAAAGAAATTCCTTTTCTTATAAATAAATAAATTTATTCTTTAAGTAGGAGAGGAATGACAAAGAATGGTGAAACAAATTTTGTATAAGTTGTTTGATCAGCCTGTATCCACGTCACTGCCTTTAAACTAAAAATATTCATATTTAGAATTTTATTTGATTTTATATTTCATACACGTGTCTGATTCAACTAGATTTATAGGTATTGACAAACTCTTATTTAAGATACAAATCATGAGGTATTCTAAATAAATTTAAATTTACCGACCATCGTATTTAAAATCTATAGACTATGTAATAGATATATTACAATTCAAGGTGGTATAGGACTTTAATTTTTTATATTCATTGAGACCTTTATTCTCATAAATTCACAAGCTGTTTTGGTAAGGATTATTTTTTTTTTCCAAGTGGTATTATTATCACGTCTAAATTTTGAGTATATGAATTTTACAACTCCCATAGACTCCATCAATAAAATTCCACGTAAAACTACCACGTAGACTCCATTAATCTTAAATTATACGTAAAATCACAGTTTCTCATAATATCTTATCTGTTGTCCAAATTCCAAAAAGCTCCAAATTCCTGTACCGAAAATTCCACGACTTCTTAATATATACGCTCACTCCTGTCCTTTAGTGGAACTCCCATTATGAAGAGGAAGTGGTCCAGGGACCTACATAGAATGGAATTAATATGTAACTATTATTATTTAGAATTAAAGTTATTATAGTACATATATAATAAAGAAGAGTATCTGGTTCTTGTTTTTTTTTGCAAATCTATATATTTTCCGAGCTTGATAAAATTTTGCTAACTTGACTTTTAAAATAAGAGGAAAGTTTTTCCTTTCCCAGGTAACGCTAGGTACTTCAGCTAGCTTAGTTTAATTTAACTATGTACATATTTATTTTCATTTTTATAACTTGTCAAGAAAGGATGTATTGTGGATAGCCACTGCAATATATTCATTTTTTAAGTTGCTTACTGCTATAACAAAATCTGTAACTCTAGTAACATTTAATTATGTTTGGTTGTGTTTTCATTCAATAAAGCATTTTTAGAAAAAGATTTCCACTTGATTTTATGTAAATTGCATCATGCTTTTTTACTGTACCACATGAAAATGTTAGTGCATATTCTCACTTATTTTCAAGACTTTAGTTCTAAATTTATATGATTGATACAAAATATCTCTCTTAACAATATCAAACGCATGAGAAACTTCATTTTTCTAAGAAAAACCGTTCAATAGTTATCGTGGGCGTGGCAGACGGACAGACAGAAGAAAAGATTTATAAGGTTAGATTTAAAATTACGGACCATACAAAATATGGGATTTACAGCAATCTCGTTTTGCTTTCCATCAACTTATGTCTTATATGAGTAATGTAGAAAAAAAAATACTTGAAGCATAATAATTTTAATACAAATATTTATCAAAAATAATTTTCAACCTTTCAAACTTTAATTGAAGATACTGAATAACCAAAGAAATAAATGATTTTGTTAGCTTTAAATTTATATCCCTTTGAGCGAGATCCCCTTTAAAAGTTGTTTAGAAAAAATATATTTTTAAAAGAAAATGCGACAACTTTAAATATATTCAGCATATATTACTTTCATTCTATGATTTTTTCTGGAAAGGTAAATTATGTGATAAGAAATCCCTTCAGTGAAAAGCTTTGTAAAACTATTTTTGATTAGTTTTATTTCACTTCGTTGCTTCGACTCAACATCCTTCAACGTCACTAAAGATGCTTCGAGCGTAACATCCAACGATATTTCATCCCTCATGATGAGGTATTTACATTTTAAACCTTAAAACTCTTTTAATTTGGCTTGTTATCTTCTTAGCACTTAAGTTTTAATTAAAAGAAAATAAATATTATATACTTTGTGATATAAGAATTAATATGCCATATTTTATTTACATAGGTGTATCAGGAAGTAGAATAATAACGATGAACACTTAATAAAATGCCAGAGACGAATAGAGTCCGAGGTGAAAATAAAATCTGCGGTGCTGTGCGTGAGAGATAATGTTCTATTTTATAGATAGGTTCTATTTATTGCTTTTGAGCTTACCGAAGGTAACGGAAGCTATATGATCGTTCTGAAGAAATTTTATGACTCCGAATTGAAAAATGCTAAAAGAGACATCAGGAAATATGTTTGGTCTGTCTGTCGGTCTTCATTCTGTCTGTAAGTCTGTCCACAATTTTTCAAACCAAAATATCTTAAAAACACTGATTTAAGGTCATACAAGTCCATTGTTGGTCCCATATATCTAAATATAATTTTTTTTTTTTTTTTTTTACCTATTGGTTTCTCTTCCCAATACACACAAATTTGTTTATTAATACATATCTATGAAATTATTTATCTGATTTTTAAGAAATTTGGATGGTTTGTAAAATTATTTATCACACTGATGGTCCCATAATAATTTAACCATCTACTCTCATTAAATTATGCTAAATGATCCGGTAAAAAAATAAAATAATTTTGACAACTTAAAAAAGGATGGGGGGGGGGGGGAATTAAATGAATTCGACAATAATGGGTTGTAAAAGCATATATATTCATAAAAGTAGCCGCTATAGAACGCGAGCAAGCTATATACAACACTATTGGCATAATATTTTAAAATGAGATTTATAAGTTATAACTATTAGCTAGTAGTATAAAAAGCATCACTGGATTAATGTTAATAATAAAATCCATGTTAATTATAAAATCCTTACAGCACAAATAGTGTTTCTAATTCAACTTTAAAGTCCACTATATATAGTCAAGTGAAACGAGATGTAAAGAAGTGTTTATATTTTTGGTACTTTTCACACTTAAAAATTAATTGACAAGGGCTAAAATTAAAAATTTGTGCGATACAACGCGTACTAAACTTTCTCATGTACAAGTACATAATTACATTGTCCATTTGTTAATAATTTAAATATAATTCCTTCCCCTCTTGCCCTTTGTAATTATAGCTATTAGGTATGTCAAGAACTAGAAAGTGTGGTCACATTCATATTAAAATGAAGTTCAAAATATAAATTTTGGGTGACAGCGTCCCCAAATTTAGAGCTATAATTAATTTCTTCATTCCGCCATCACAATACTTTGTATATACGTATATGAGAAAATAATTTTTTTTTTCTTTTACATATTAATAGAGATCAATTCAAATACATTTTTATTATACGAGAAGTCTGCATGTATTTGGTATAATATATTTCACTGTATGGAAGATTATAGTATACTCGTATTTAGATTAAGTGCAGTTTAGGTAGAGAATTAGTAAACTCGGTAACTAAATTTAGAAGGTGTAGAATGAGCCCGTGGTCGAAAGGTAAATTACTGCATGAGAACATTATTAAAATACATACCTTGTATTTTTATTTTTTTTGTTTCTTTTAAGTACTGTATAAAATTAATAAAAATTTTCCCTCGACAAAACTTTTATACATTTTCTCATTCTGCACCGTTTATGCATTCATTTTTTTTTTTTTTAATTAAAAAATAGGAAAAAAGGGAATGAATAAAAGTCAGAAATGTGAATGGTTTAACATGGAGGTGATTCAGGGCCGCTTGGTTTTCCTACCCTATGGTAGTCAACATAATCCAGTTTCTTTTCATCGAGTTTTCGGGAAACCCACGGGAGTTTTTCTGCTTTAGTAGCGACTAGCTGCTTTGTCGGTATCCCTTGGCTATTTATCAGGGGGGCCCTTTTGAATGATTCAATTAACTCAGAGGACTATGTTGTGACTTGCGTGAAATATGGAGCCTCGCGAGAACCTGACCGTATTGTAAGGGAAGCTCAATGTTAACCCCTAACTCGTGTCGATCAGGGATTACCGCCCTACTCCCAAGTCCAAACCCTAATTATTATTGAATGAAAATCCGATGAAAAGGACTATGGTAAATCGCAATTTCCTCCTATTCATCTGTATATCCATCCTCTAGTAAATTATTGGATTCAAAAGAAATATTTTTAGCAATAGCTTATTCAAAGCACCGAAGTTAATTAATAAAATATTATGTTTATTTTATAGTGTAAATTCTTACTATTGCTATAGTTTAACTTTTAGTCTACCTTAATGGACGACTTATTTCAATTGCTCTATATCTTTAAATCCATTCAGTTTGAAACTTAACTGATAATAAATCCTAATTACACTTGTTTAATCGAAATTCCTTTTTATGTTAATACGGTCTTAGAGTAATTATTTATATCCTCTTACTCCTTCGATTACTATTATTTTTCAGAATTATTTATCTCATACGTTGTTTCATTTCACATTATCACTTTAATTATATATCCTAAATTAAACTGATTTTCATTTCTATAGCTTCTCACACTAAGCTATCTTATACTTTAAACTAATTTATATAATTACTACAATTATAAAGTTTTAACTCTAAGAGGAAATAATATACTCCAACGATGTTATCCTTTTTTCTTTCTTTAAAAAAAAAAAAAAAAAAAAAAAAAAAAATGGAATTACAGAGCAAATAATTTAATACAATTGTTTTAATAATTTATTTATAGAAATTAACATTACAAAATATCACAAATAGCACAAACGCCTTAAAATTAATTTTTATTGTTTATCAGATATTATTAAATATAGTTTATGAAAGATAAATTAAAATAAAAACTTAAAAATAAAGTGATCCAATATTATAACCTTAAATAAAAGTAATGTCATAATTATTACATTTTTTATCAAAGGTTATTTATCTTTTCTTTTTTTTTAAACACATTTCTCTCCTTTAAATTCGTTCTATATGGCAACTATGTTTTTCCACAGGCTGTTTTAGAAAAAAAAACATGGAATAGCTACCAAGTTTCTATACGTAATAGTTCTGTTAAATTTTTATTTTAATTTTTAGTTATCCATTTATTATAAATATTATAATAAAGTAATAGAATAACTCTAATGCAATACTTTCACTTTACTAAGTTAAAAAAGGTAAAATAAATTAGCTATTAAATTAAATACTACATTGTATTAAATTATTTTAATTAACACATGTATTATATATACATTTAAATAATTTTATTTAGTTACTCATATAGTATATTGAGTCCATTGTGTTTCACTTTAATAATATTCGTTTACGTAAAGTATCCAAGATCAGTTGTCAATGCTCAAGTGTTTTCTTTTATCTCACTGAAATTAAAAAACTCTAAAGATATGTGATATGATTTCACAATAAATATCCAATATTTTTTTTTTTTAAAAAGTGATTCAATTACAAATAAAACCTTATCAGAAAGATATTTTTAAGAGCTATTTTGTCATTATTCAGGTGTTATTTAACCATCATATGTTTTCCTTTCAAAACATAAAAATAATAAAGTTATTCGTAAGATATAATGAAGGGGAAAAAATAACGCCTAATGAATACTCTTTACCAAGATTTTTTTTTTTAATTTATTAAAAGATGTAAATATTTTTTATGTTTTGCGATAGGCTGATGAACATACTTTAGAGTTTTATCAATACATATATATTGGATGATCAAGATGAAGCGTCTATTATGTAAATCGGCCACGTTCAAATTGGCAATCAAGAGTAAACATTCGTATTAGTTTCTTTATTTAAACATTTTTTTTCCGTTGTCAGGGACCAAGTTCCTGTTATCTTAACTCTTTCATTTAATAATTACGCAAATTTATAAAAATGTCGTTAACAAGATCTTTCATATAATCTTCCCGTTAATTCGGTTGTTTTCGAAATGTATTCCTAGATATTTAGACAGGTCCTGTGGATGACTCTTGAATTGAAAATGCAGTGTCGCCAGATAATGTTCTGTTCCTTATGACTTGAGCATAGATATTATTGGGATTGTATGGAGGTGGTTCACGATCTTCATCTGTAATTGAAGGTAGTTCATCCAAACTTGAGATATCTGGTACTTGAGGGTACATGCTTTCAGGTTCTATTTCTACCTCGATAGGAGCACTAGGAGCGACATCTTCATTTACTGTTTGAATGGGGTTAGCATTTGTCAACAAGTTACCTCCTGGACCAGCACCAATATTGGCATTGTCTTCTTCTGGTTCATCGTCAGTTTTCTTTTTCAATGACTCTGAAAATTATTTAGACATTATAAATTTAAAAAATATAATGTGAAATATAAAATGAGCTTTTCTGTAAATGTAATTACTTTATAAATGAAATTAAAAGGATTTCCATGTACATAATTGTAATGATAATTATTGCCATGCCATATACAACCAACAGGTGGTGATACTGATACAGCCCAAGGAAGGTGGTTATTATTTATACCATTTTTAATACTAAGAGCCCTAAGACCCCTGGCAACGGACTTAATTTTATATTTAGAAAAAAAAAAATTAAGAAAATTATTTATTGGCTCTAATATTTAACTTTGACTTACCAGCTCTGTTTCTTTCTGCTCTTCTCTTATTTCCACCACCTCCTCCTCCCAAAATAAGTTTTTCTAAAGTCATAATTGGTGATTCACTGACTAAAGATAAGAGTGTCGCAAATATTATTATGATCACCATCTCACCCATAGATTCTTGAAACTGAAAAAAATAAATGATTTGTTAAAATATTAAATTTGAAGACAACCAAATTATCTCTATTAATTGATAAATAAACGGAAAGCTTACCATATCATAATCGCTTAAATAAATTGCTGTCCTCATAGATCCAAATTTATACAATATCATGAATATATGAGTTAGATAAATGCAATATGACAGCCTTCCAAGAGGTCCGAATATGCTAAGACTCAGGAAACTATTAATAATACCTGAAACATTTATAATTTGAATTATTTAACTAACTTCAATTTTTTAAGTTTTTGGTAGTTTTCATACTACGGAAAGTTAAATTTTAATTTAAATCAAATTATAATTATTATTAACTACGGGAAACAGACAGTGAAAAATACACTCCTGATCCCGGCACAGGAGTGTATTTTTCACTGTCTGTTTCCCGTAGTTAATAATAATTATAATTTGATTTAAATTAATATTTAACTAACTCAAAACTAAAATTATTTTTGAGATAACCCGGAAAACAACAATATTATTTACTATATTAAATTGAATTATGAATAAAGCAAAGATAATAGGGGTTTGTGTTTTTTTCTGATTAGTTAGTTTGGCAAAAAAGTCTAAAAAGCTTCAAACATAGGTATGCGAAATATACTTTAATACTCAACCTTAGTTGACTTTATTGAAATCTTAGTAAATTAGGCTTTGCCAATTTATTAGTTTAAAAAGTAGGTAGAATAATTTTTAAATAAAGTACCAGGCTTCGTTAAAACAAATGTGAACATCTTTTAGAAACTAAGCACAGTTATAAATTATTGAAGATGTTATTGCGACTCGAAACTGTTATGGTTAATAATAATAAACAGAAGTTTTGATATATTTTAGTATGGCTGGCGGCAATATTAAGACCGAAACGCAAGATGGTAGGCAAAAGTTATTGAGAGAGATAGAAGAGCGGTAAGATGCCCAGTTACCCGAAAAGGGTATTCAACTCTAACCAAACCCCAATCCATTTATTATTAGCACGGTCTTTATTGTCCTAAACTTTGTTGTTAATACCTTTGTTCCTATCTTGTATTGTTAAAGTATAGGGACTTGGTTAGTTACCTCCGTATCCTGTGCAGCAGGCGAAAATCACCCAGGCTATACCGATTGACCAAAACAGCCTGAAGAATCCTATGTACAGTGACGATTCAAGGAGAGTGTAGGGTTTACTTGACAAGTACAAGTAATGACCTCCGAAAAGAGCATAAATCATTGATAGCATTGCAAGTATCCAACCAAATACAGCTGCTACCTAGAAACAAAGATTAACAATTATTATAGCTGTAAAACTACTTGGTTAATTACTATTATAGCTTGTTCATGTAATATGTATTTTAAAGTTTAATTACTATGCATATCTTGCCTTATTGGACTTGATCATTCTTTGATTATAACTTAATTTTAATTCTTCCTGTTATAAATGTAGAAGAATGAATTGGTTAGGGGTACAGTTCATTTTACAAAGAGACAATAACATTTTGTTTTTACTTTACTAAAGTGAGTCTGGTGTTTTTATAAAGGTACCTAAGGTTATTTTATTTTTATTCCAAATAACTTAATTACTTGTCATTTTTGTATGTATAAATTGTATGTTTTTTGGTGACGACGCAAAACTAAAAAAAGAAAACTCTTTGTTTATAGTCTTTTAACATGAAAACTAGATAAGATAATAGTTTAAATGGAATTCTAAATCATGACTGAAGTTGACAAACATATGCGAGATAACTGAAGACTCTGACACACTATTAATTCTTTCAATTCTTATTGTTTGAATCCAGATAAAAATGTACAATGGCTCAAGTTATCTCTATGAAGATTAAAAGTAAAGTTGGTGGACTACTGCAGTATTTTATGTGTATTCAACAGGAGTATAAACTACAATAACGAGAAGCAGAAAAGTATTTGCTTTTAGCAATTCTAAATTTAATGCATTAACATAAAATTCCTGGATATATTTTTTTTTTTCATTATGAGCATTAGACTAAAGCCATTATTAGTTAATGAACTTGCTTAAATAAGTTATACATAGTGATTTACCTTTGTCATTCTTACTCTCATGTTCTTTTTTACTCTGATTCTGTAAAGAATGTATCCTAGGAGAATGCCAATAACGTATGCCACCGTCTTTGTATGAGTAGGAAAGTAAAGTTTATCCATTTCTTTAGATTGTTCCACTGGACTGAAAGCAAATATTAAAATTTAAAAAGAGAAAAATATATATTTATTTTACATCATCAAATTTCCAGAGAAGATATCATTGTATTGGTTTAAGTATGCTTACTCAGTTGTTACAGGGATCGGAGTCGGTATGTCGTAAAAATATGCAACCAAGACTGGAGCGGCTACTGAAACTCCTGTTAAAATTAATATGTAAATGTAACCAAATATTGGCCACCTCCATAGTGGATAAATTACGAAAGGAGAAACCCAGAACATCTGCATATCTGCTGCGAGATACCACGATTGCATCATGCACTGTAACAACATGAAAATACTAAGTCAAGAAGTATAAATATGGCAAATTTCTATCTGTTTAATAGTTCTATAGAAATAAATATTTTATCTTTTTAAGCATCTTTTAGAAAGAATAACTTTGTTTTCGTATAATCTTCCATGTACTTATGAAATATAAATGTACTTATAAATTTAGTATATTTTGCAGACTTATTACTTTGCAATAGTAACGATAATCTTCTATTGATAATGATATATATAATAATCCTTTAGACTATGTAAATAATACCAGTGTTGGCCCGAAAAAAAAAACACTTTTTAAGATGAATTACTACGAAAACACCAAATATATATACATCTAAGTTCTCAGGAGTGGCGTAATTAACGAATCCGGCCCCCTCGAAAATTTTGGGAATGCGCACCTTATAACTTGCAAAATTCATCCCTCTCTCTAATTTTTTCCCCTTTGTTGTTCATTTATTTATTCGCAGATAGAAAGGGGAGGTAAAATAGTATATTCAATAAACTCAATGCATCGTCTTAACTTGTAGGAGCATTAAATAATTTAATTATAGACATTAAATATATAATACATAGAATACCAAACTTTTTTGCCCCGTAGTCTTCCTGCAATTATTTTTGTTTTCCATAGAAAGGAGTTTTGTTATCCCCTGCCTGCCTAGTATTAAATTTTTCTAAACATATTAACATAAAATATGTTTATGGCAGCTGATACAGTGCTGCTCATTTTGATAGGGTTTTTTGTAGAGTGAACAGTTGTAAAAAGGTGGTAATTAACATATTTTTTTTTTTCATAAAATAGTAACTAATTACCCCTATACCAGCTGTAAGCACTACGTGATTTTTTTAACCATACTGTTTACTTTTCACTGACTTCGAAACATGTATATACTCTTGGAATATTTTGAAGTTTTTGGTGTCTTTATAGTACTTATTTCTAGCGCAAACTTTGTACCTATTTCTATCAATCATTGCGATATGTGGGCTCAAATTTTTTCACAATTTAAAATAGCTCTAGTTCATCCTAAATAAAAAAAATGGTCAGCTAGAACAATAATCATTTTATAGGACATTTTCTGATCTTTCCAAATATTGGTCATTCATTGTTACAAGATTTATTTTTTTCAAGCTATTGTAAATTTGTAACGTAGAGGTCGATAAATTTCAACACCCTCTATTTTTGCTTAAAGTTCCATCACCTGTGGGAATTAGACTATATAGCTTATACATGGACTTGTTTGCTACAAATGACCTGCAGAAATATCCTTTTTCAATATTGTAATCTTAAATTAGTACAGCCTGTATTTACTGTGTATAATATTTATTAAATATTAAGAACAGGAATTTAGGTGTTTACTAAACATAATAATCGGCAAGTATAACATAATATTAGGAAAAGTAATAAAACTAGTAAAAAAAACTAAATTTAATTCCTAACTCTAAATTATATCATCTCATAACATTCTCTTAATTTGATTCGATTAACTCGATCTCTTAAAATCGATTTAAAACACTTATTTGCGCACTCCCAAAAAAACTTTTTTACAAATATTTGCATCCCCCAGGAGCAGACTGATTTTTGGAGGAAATTATAACCGTCCTTGATTGTCTTTCGGGCCCTGAAAACAAAGTCTAAATTTTGAAATAATATCTAGGTGATTTGAGATTAATTTAGCACAAACGTTTTTATTTGTTTGTTAATAAGACATACATTTATACATTTAGTACAGATTTATTGTTTCTTGCCTTGACTTTAGTTACTTCAAGCGGAAAAACCGGGCAAGAAGAGGAAACGACGATGGTCAAAGGTGTGGTATAAATTGAAAACCGCTTCACTTATGAACTTTTAAGTTTTATACATTTACTCAACGTCCTGCGCGAAACGGAACCAAAAGACTACATAAACTTTCTTAAGATGAACAAAGAAAGTTTTGAATCCTTACTAGAATTAGCGACGCTAATATGCGTGAAGCGATTCCTGTAATTCAGAGACTTTCCGTAACATTGAGGTAAGTAGCTTCTGGTCTGGCATGGACTTGGAAGACCTGAAAATCATGTGGGAACAAAAATGACCGAGTGCAAGTTTGATCAAATCCCTCCTAGACGGTCAAGCGCCCTCTTTAATCACTTGCATAAATATAACTCTCTATTAGTCACCACCAATGATTGGCTCAAGCATCAAACGGGTTATTATACAGTCAATCAAGCTTGATTCAATCGATTGACGCAACCTTTTAATAAAAATTATTGACCCTCTAGGGCTTACTTAAGACAGTTGCCTATAGCATCCAAATCTTGATGTGGATGCTTCCTCTTATTCTCACAAAAGTTATCTTAACCTTTCTATTCCACATTTGGTTGGAGCATTGTGACTCACAAAATGACGTAAAAAATTGTATGAAACTAATTTTCAATTTGCAGAAACATTATTTTTTTTTTTTTTTTTTTTTTTTTTTTTTTTTTTTTTTTTTAAGTAACTTCAAATAAATAACTACATATTCACTAATGCGAATATAAACTCAGTCTTATGATCTTAAGTTCATTTAAGAATGCAGTTGCATTTTACCTTTAGTTTTGCTCCTTCGCATTTAACGAGCATGAAAATTCTAATTATTATCAATAATAACTAGGGTAAACTATCACAAGAGTAAAACTCGTTAAGGTTTCATTGAATTTCTTGTACAATTAATTCAAATGTTGCCCTTGTATTGTGCACATTAGGTTTTAGCAATAGTAACTTACATTATTGTCCGGTGTGAGGTAGTTGTTGAGGTAGATTAAGTTGGCCCAGAAAGTTTCACGGCACGAGTTTCTCTCGGAACCTACCATCCTGTCCCAGAGGGGGCCATCCCCAACCCTATAAATCCATGTTGCGGTCATACCTATCATTACGAGGTACGCCGGCGTCAGTCTAAAACAGTAGAAACAAAATTCACGGTTATAACAACCACCAGCAATAACTGAGCTCAGTTACTTTGAATTGCTTTCATTTCCTAGCAGAGCTTAGTATTAATTTAATTCTACATAATGTATTATTCGAGAGAACAACAGGAGAGAATAGCTAAGGAAGAAGACGACTAACTTAATTGCGCTAAATCCATTAATGCTATGCACACACAGTTTGAAGGGTCTTGTTCTGAAATCAAGTTTCTGAAAACAGTCCTACAAAAATATGATATTTCATTTGCTTTAAATTACAATAAACAAACCAGACTCGGCAATAATCACTTTCTCATCTTCACAGACTGATAATTTGATTCCATATAATAAATTATAATCACCCTTCACTATTATTTTTGTAAATAAATTTTAATGATCTGGTAAAAGGAGAAATTCATTTAATAAATTTTTATAATTCCCTGTGGCTTCGTATATTTCATAGCGAAATTACTGAGTAACTACTATTAATAATAATGTCCCATTTTTATTTAATTTTTTTTTTCACCATCAATTGTTGAACATTTATTCTCCCTCTCCACTACCAACTTTTACTGAATATGTAATTAAACGAAAGAAGCAAACCTCCCTGTACTAAAAAATACTACTACTATAATATCTGTGTCCTAACTGCGAGTGAATTGTTATTCATAATATATATTATGCATATTTATTGCCAAGTTACATTCTTCTCTGCAGTACATACAAAATAAATAAATATATGTAGATCGAAAACACAATATAAATCATACTAAAACCATTTTTCGTTTTATTATACCAGTCAAAATAAAGCACTATGTTACAATTTAACAGGCCGATTAAATCGTCGCGTCGTCTGACCATAGCATTTTCTGGAGGCAGCTATCATATATATTATCTCGTATTTTATAGCTCACTCGTTCACTCCATAGCATTATTTTTTTTTTTTTTTTTGGGGGGGGGGGATTTCTCAACTACACCTCCGGTTTTGCATCATAATGTGTTTTCATAAATGCACAAAATATTTTCTTTATTAATATTATTAATTAATAGTAACTGCCTATTTATATCTATGACCAAAGAGTTTTAGGGTTCTTCTCTTGTCTTTGGATAAAATCAATACAAAAAGTAATTATAAACTCTTACCTTATGTATCTGTGGATGAGTGAGTGTATAACATTAAAAATTCCGAAGCCTTTGATTTTGTCTCGAACAATGCAAAAGCCGTAAGCATTTAGTAAACCTGACATAAGGAAGAACGTGTCTACAGATAAAATGGCGTTGAGTATTATCATTTTTGACCAAGTCTCGATCATCTGCAACAATCAATGCAAACATTCCAGCTTATATTGGTTAAATGATTGTAACCAGTCTATGTTCAAATGTTTTTGGCAATAGACTGGTTATTATTTCAGTGTATTACGTTCATATGAAGTTTAATTTAAATATAAGTTTAATTTTTAACTAGACATTTTTATTAGACTGAATTACCTCAGATACTCTAAGAAGGTTGACCAATGGTACAGTGACTGCATACCTATATCTATGACCAATAGCGACCCAACCAATACTAAGAAACTTCATACCACTTAAACAGTTCATTTGTTCTGGATTTTGCTGTAAGCTGAACAGTTTTTTGCCGTTAGTGTAGACTGAGAATGCCTGCACTGCTAATTCTCCTTTACTGGGTTCTGCAACCAATTAAAAGAAAGTGAATTACCCTTAAAATTATATTTGAAGGGATACATTTCCCCGAGTTGTTTATGGTGATCTCTATGGATCCCAAGCCCACATATATCCTGGTTTAATAGATAGAGAAGTCAAACATATTTTTTTACTAATGATCATCAGTGCCTACAATAAAAAATAAATATAGCTACATAAATACTATGTAAAAATAAGCAATTTTGTGCAAGAAAAATCAAAAAATGTTTTTGGACAAAAAAAAGATAAACTTTTTTTTTTTTAACTTTTTTGGAATTTTTAGGTATATATTAATTTTTTATTGTGGGCACTGATGATGGCTGAGAGGCCGAAAGCTATAGTTTTGTAACATAAACACTATTCTGGGGAGAGGCTTTCCAGTTTTTAATTATTCTATTGATATCTACTCCACCTGCGCACTCAATATTTATATTATTAGTATTTCTAGGTTAAATTCCTTAGATAATTTAATTACGAAAGGTTAAAATGAAAATTATCTACTTAATTGACTGTTTAATTCATGATTGTACAATTATAAAAGGGTATAATAATATCATAATTAAAAACATTTGATCATTAAAGCAATGAATTGTTTGTTATAAGTTATATTATATAGTTACTAATTATACTAAGCAATAAAGTTTTCTAATTTTCACAAATACAATTGAGTCAAAAGTAATAAAATGTGAAGTTAATATAATAAATTTGTATGAACATTCTATAATCCTGTATGTGCTAAAATGATTTACAAATTTTTAAGTTTAAGGTAGTATTAGAAAGATTAAATTTTACTTTAAAACAAATTATAATTATCATTAACTACGGTAGACATACAGAGAAAAATAGACCCCAGCACTGGGACTTGAACCACGGGCCTCCTATTAAATGGGCTTCCTGTAAAGGATATATAGGAGGCCCGTGGTTCAAGTCCCGGTGCTGGGGTCTATTTTTCTCTGTATGTCTTCCGTAGTTAATGATAATGATAATTTGATTTAAAGTAAAATGAATTAGATAAAGACACATTACTTAGATCTAAGTCATACATTATAATGATATCATAAGAAAAAAAATGTCCGATACAACTCGAACTAAACATTCCTATACGAGAACATAATTGCTGGGTGGAGTGTTTCTCATTTTTCATTTATTATTTATAATTCATTAGCTTATTTATTATTTATAATTTATTACTTTGGCGACCACTTGAGGGCCTCACTTTACAATTAAAAATGCATTAGATCATTTTATTAATAAATTTCGGATTTTTTAATAACAATTTTATTTTGTTTGCATAAAATAATAATAATAATAATAATAATAATATTTATTTCACCAAAAAGAAAAATAAGTACATCAATTACATTTTTTCACATATAATATTTTTCAATAATATTCCCATTTTATTTTAAAGAAAAAATTTGTTTGGTAAGGACCCTCAGTAGAGTGAGAAACTCTAGAGCGAGGGCCTCGTCTCTTAGAAATTGTTTTCGTATTTATTGTGATCTAAAAGTCTCTCTAAAAGTGATTATTTTATACGATGTTTATTTATAATATAGTTCATTGATGTTGTTATCAGTACTTTCTAGTGTTGCTGTCTATTGAAATAAGTGAGAATAGGTAGGGTTTTAGTTTCTGTTTAAAAGTGTTAATTGTTTGTATTTGTTTGATGTTGTCAGGTAGCTGGTTGTAGTATTTAGGTCCTAGGTACGTAGCGTGTCTCTGTTTCTTTGTTGTTTTACAGTAAGGAATTTGTACTTTATTGTTTATTTTATGTCTAGTTGAATAATTATGATGGACATCGGTTTTTTCATGGTTAAAAAAATACATCAGGGTTGCCTTCATAAAAAGTAGATGAATAGGCAGCACCATCAGGTCTTGGTAGCAAAGCACCGAACTGTATCTAACTGGTTTTTTCAATATAATTTTAATAACAGTTTTTTGTACTATTGACAACGGCTCTAAATTAGTTTCGGCTGCGCTTCCCCAAGACAGTATACAATAATTTACAATTGACTCTACGAGGGCGTGGTATATAATTTTTAGTGTGGACTTGTTAACCAAGTTTCTTATCTGTATAAAACTGTAAAATGTTTTTCTGATTCTTTTGACTACCCAGTCGATATGGAGTTTCCAATTCAAGTTAGAATCAATCATTACCCCAAGGTATTTGATAGAGTCTACTTTTTCTAAAATGGAACTGCATGTACAGGTGAAGTCTAACGGTCTAGTACATTGAGGTTGGTGTAAGATAAGTCTAGTCAAGTCGGGATGCGGCTGTCCTCTTACGTCATGTGAGAAAGTCATGTATTTGGTTTTAGCTAGATTAAGAGTAAGTAAGTTGTTGTCAAACCAAGATTTTATTTCAGTCATTCCTTTTGTAGCTTTAGTTAGAACTTCCTTCCAAGTGGATCCTCTGAAATATACCAGAGTATCGTCGACAAAGGAAATTATTTCTGAATAGGAGTTTTTTAGTTTTAGTAAGTTATTTACATAAACCAGGAATAGCCAGGGCGCGATCACCGTTCCTAAAAATATAATTAATTTTAAAATAATAAGTAGAAAAGTAATAATACAAGATAAAAATAACTTTTTATATAAAAAAAAAATTTCCTTGTGAAATTCCTTAGCTGTCACTGATTTGAATTTGACCGCCTAAATATTTAAAATTTTTTGTGATTTATCGACTAATAGTAATAATTTGGTAAATCTAATTACTGATTATTGTATTGTCATCGGAAATACATAAACTGTGCAAGTTTTAGCTTTCTTCTTAGTCAGGAATAGTTAGTTAAAATCGATTTGTATTGGACAAACAAGAAAGCAAGCTAATAAAAACGTAGTAAAAAATATGTGGACTTATGGTTGGCTATTCCCATATACCTACTGTAATTCTGGCATATCATTTTTGTTTTAATACTTAAAATGTTACGTTTTTTAAATCAAATTCTTATTTGAAAATTATATTCCTGTAATTATTTCCTGATTATTCTGAAATCATCATGACAAATTATTATATTGAAAGTGTTTATTCGACATCAATAAAGGAGCATGAGGCTTTTCATTTGAATAATATTTAGGGTCCGTAGCCAAAAACGAGAACCCTTATACAATCCTAGGCTTGTCTATCTGTCCGTCCTTAATGTCTGAAACACACCTGAGCTCTGAAAGTATACCCTTTACAAAAATTAGAAACTTCGCTGTTATGTTATGTGTAATAAGTAATAACCCATTCACAGGAAAATTATGAGAAACCCCCCAAAAATCATCTCCCAAAACTAGGTTAATGTTTAAGGGGTTGACATTTTTTTCTTACGAAAATGCATCATGTGGGATTGTTAAATGAAAGAGAAGGACGCCCTGAGTACAAAATTAAATATGTATTTGGTTTCATTTTTGTACCAGTTCATTTTGAACCCTGTGTCCTTGAAAATTCCTGTTACTTATGATTGATACGAAATATAAACATTATATCTCTGTTTAGATGCGTAGAAAGTGATACGAACTTACATACAGGAAGTTTATTAAATTTTTTATTTTTTTTTTATTTATTATTAAAATCCTCAATCGTAGATAAAGTACGGTACGCAACACGAGCGAAAACTGCATTTTGCTTTGCTCGTGTGGTTTTACTACCCAAGCTGTCGCTCGGGTGCAAACTCCACACTCGCATGCAAAATGCTACTTTCCGCACTAGACGCGTAATGTATATACAATTTTCGTGTCCCTCTCTGTTAATTTAACAAATCAACGAAATAAATGCTAAGAATTTTTTCTTGGAAAAAAAAAGTTAAATTAATGTTTTTAATCGTTTAATATTTTAATTGTTAGATGCCTATAATAACTATATTAAAAATTATTTAATATTAGTCATTTTAGTCGTTATACTCGTATAAGAGGAAATTGCATGCTAATTAATGATAAATCTATTTTGTAAGCATTCATAAACATAAAAAAAGTGTTCTTACTTCTGGATTCCAGTCGTTTTCGTAATAACATGTAATCAATCACGGTCATCGCTGATACGATCACAACTAGCACTGCAAGGATCGTTCTATAAAAAACATAATTAAATTAGTACATAGAGTATAAAAGAATTTGGTTTGCAACTTCACTAAAGAAATGAAATTTATCAAAGTTACAGTTCTTCAATTTTTCCAAGGTCGATTCTTTATTATAACTCTTTTTTTCTAAACTTTTAGGTCTTTTATTTTTTAAGGTTGGAATTCCAGTAGTCATTAGTTCCATTATTATAACAATTTGCCAGATTAAAGCAATAATTAAATTAGTTTAATTTGAAAGATTATAAAAATTACTGTTATAATACTTTGTAATTTTACTTGGGACCGCAAAGGCTCCGAAAAACCAATAATAATTATAATTATCGTAAAATTGTTTCAAAACGCATAATATCTCAATGAGTTTGCTAAGAATTAAGACTACGTGTGCACAACTTCGCTCACGTACTTTTATCTCAAAAATCACTGGATAGGCATTAAACGGGGTCTAGTCAGTGGTGATCAGGAGGGTAATTTATTTTTATTTTGCTTATTCTTCTCCTTTTTTCGTCGGGTAGATTCACGCAAAAGTTTTTTCATGTTCAAAAATGCCTATTATTTTATTAAAAATTACACCAATTAGTGTTTATTTTTTTATCTCATTATATTTGTTGAGTTGTTAGTTGGATTAGATGAGTTCTTTTGAAGCTGTAGGTGTAAATTAATGTATGTTTGTGCGCATGTGGAAGAGAAACAAAAGCGCAGAAAAAGTTGAAACTTATATGAGACCAACAATAAGCTAATTATGACCTACCATAGAAATTTCATTAAAACCTGAAGTGTAGTTTTTAAGATATGGTGGTTCGCAAAAATTGAGACGACAGACGACAGACCAACAGACAGACACGGAACCAAAAATGTTCCCTGATGTCTGAAACGGATTCTGTCTTGGAATTTTTTTTGGAAAATAGTTTCGTTCTTCAGAATGATCACATTGCTTCTGTTACCTTCGGTTAGCTCGGAAGCAATTATATTTATAATTTCGGAAGAAGCATTTCATTAAGTAACACAGAATAAGTACGATTGATACCACATGAACAAACTACAGTATTTCATAATGTTTATAATTTTGACTGATCGCTCAATCGCTCTAATATGGCAGAAAAACTAATAATAATGCGGTAAAAGTTTAAAAAATACTTTATTTGTTTATTATGTGATAGCTAATTTTACTACTTACAATATAGTTATTTCAGTTGTATCTGGTCCTGATCTACTGTATTGAGTATGACAATCAGTATCCGGTATTTCAACAGAAACAGAAACATTTGTTGATGAAATCATAAAGGACAGCAAATCTGCAATTTCACCAAAAGCACTTCTCAGCAAGTGGGGATGACAGCTGCTTGGGAAGCACTGCGCCATGGTCAGAGTCAGAGACCCTCCGAGCATTTTCAGTGTTTCACTTCTCTGAAATGACAGAAAACCTGTTTACTTATAATTTCACCAGGCCCATGTTCAAAGGTGGAGGGCGTATTTTTTTGGTCAAAATAACTATTTTAGCTATTCTTCATATTATTTTATTATTTTATCACCATTTTTGGCAAAAAATATTGTTCTATTGAACACCAACAACACTCAATGAATATGATCCTTATGGAATTTTTTTAACGGTATAATCTAAAATTAAAACCATGTAGCTACGTCGCGTCGTAACATACTTTCCAAAGTATTGTTAAAAGTAAAAACCAGACAATTTTAATTTGTTTTTGTTTTTTTTAGAAAATAAAATAAATAAATAAATATATATATATATATATATATATATATATATATATATATATATATATATATATATATATATATATATATATATATATATATATATATATATATATATATATATATATATTTACACGTTTGTGGTACCCTTGAAGTATATTTTCTACTGTAATATTATTCAACGTTAAGATATCTTGATATATCCAATTAGGATGGAATTTATTAACTTATATTTTATTCAGTGAATAAAGTAAGGAGTTGAAACAAGAGGTGTTCAAAGGACCCTGCTGTTATTTTTAGTCTTGAAGATGTTTCTTTTTCAAAGAGAATTCTTTATAAGGTTGTTTCCTTTTTTTTTAATTAATACTCTATTTTCTTTGACGTACAACGTTGGAGGATGATCAAAATCTAGAGATCCTAATTAAGCTCCTAAAAAGTATATTAATAAGCTTTATAAACTCAAATTTAACAACCGATATTGAATTAATAACATTGCACTGAAGAAAGAGATTTAATTATTTCTTAAATTTTCCTTTTTTATTTTTTATACAGGTTGTCACAGAATAACTATTTCTAAATTTAAGAAATTATAGAGGCCTCATTAAACATAGTTTATTAATAAATTAGTATCCAGAAATTTTTCAGTTTCAAGATAAACTTGAAATCTTTAAAAACAACCTCAATTACAACAGGAAAGAGTAGTTACTCAATAAATTGAAGCAATTAAGTTAAGAAATATTTTATTTGAAATATGTAATACTGCATTAGACTATATAAAAATTATTCGAAGTCACCATCATTTTCAATTCAAAAGTTGTAACAACACAAATTGAACCTTGTCTGGACAATCAGCATGAATCAACGATTGAACTTTTGGAATGTGGAACGGATGCTTCTGGTATTCGTTTAATACCCTCCATACAGATGTGTAGCTTGTAGGCATCGCATGGGCAATGCCACGAGTGCTTGTTATTTTCAAATTGTTGAAAAACTTTGTCCTCAAAGTCAACGTTTCTGGCAGTACGATTGCCTTCCGAATCTATTTTCTTTACTAGTTATTCACCAGTATCTCGAATACGCTAAACCAATCTTGAAAATGATGTATGACAGGAAATGTGATACTGAGGATGCTGCTCCGCATAAATTCGCCTTGCTTCGTTAGCATTACCGTAAGCTGCCCCTGAGGCAATAAGCATGTCTGCTAATTCAATATTTGTAAAATAATGCATTTTCAATGAAACACTAATTTATCTATTAAAGATTAATTAGGTCACACGTAACATGAAAACTACGAAAATGTTTGTTGTTTTTCAAAGGTAGCTAAGATTCAACTTTTCCTTCTCGGGAAGAGGACGAATTATGTACCGCTGGGAAAGTTCTGGAGTGTCAGCGGATTTATTTTATTTTATCTCGAAAATCAAGAATTTCCGGACACTAGTTTATTAATGAAAAATGTTTATTTAAGGGTCCTCTATCATTTCTTTAAATTAGGAATAGTTATTCTGTGACAACCTGTATGCAGGGTGGTCCAAAAGTCTCCCCCCCCCCTCTTATTAATTAATGAAACTTGGGGGATCTATGCCATGCAAAGGGAAGTTTGTTTTCATGCAATCACCCACTAGGGGCAACCACCCACTTTGCCCCCAGGCCACCCAACTTCAAAATTTCAAATTGGAGTGTATATTTTTGATAGCATATTTGGAGTCTACCGTGAAAAATAATAAACTTTTACTCGTAACTTTTTTCTATTCCCAATATTTTGCCCCCTATAGGTGGGAAAATTTAGCAAAATTAACCCACCGATAATACGTGGTAAAATCTAAACGGTTAGAGATAAATTATTGAAACTTAGGGGATCCGTACCATGTAAAGGGAAGTTTGTTTTCATGCAACCACGCTGTAGGGGCAACCTCCCATTTTGCCCCCAGACCACCTAACTTCAAAATTTTGTCCTAGAATGTATATTTTTGATAGCAGATTTTGATTCTACGGTAAAAAATAAAAATATTTTACTTATAACTTTTTTTTCTACCTCTAATATTTTGCCCCCTATAGGGGGGCAAAGGTATAAAAGTCGTACATTTCAGCGCCTGGGGGCAAAATGGAGGTTGCCCCTAGTACGCTAGTGGATGATTAAACACATCCCTTTACATGGTACAGATCCCCCAAGTTCCATGACTTTATTTCAAACCGTTTAGATTTTATAACGGTCTAAGTGTTATTTTTTTTACTATTTCGGAAGGGCTATTTTGCTATCTTTGCCCCCCTGTAGGGGACAAAATATTGGAGATAGACAAAATAGTTTCAAGTAAAAGTTTATTATTTTTCACCGTAGAATCCAAATATGCTATCAAAAATATACGCTCCAATTTGAAATTTTGAAGTTGGGTGGCCTGAGGGCAAAGTGGGTGGTTGCCCCTAGTGGGTGATTGCATGAAAACAAACTTCCCTTTGCATGGTAGAGATCCCCTAAGTTTCATTAATTTATCTCAAACCGTTCAAAAGTTAAGAGGGGGGGGGGGGGGAGACTTTTGGACCACCCTGTATAAATATAATATAACGTTTTGTTTAACGATGCAAGACTCTTCATATAGTTAGAATATTAAGAATAGCGACTTTAACTTGTCATTTAATTGAACATAAATTTTGAGTGGAACCCCAGCAAGCGAGAAAAATTGATTGAACTGTATATAGCAAATACCTGAAGCAAAATTACTTATTCGATTACCCCATAAGAAAATTATAAATTATATTTTACGCCGAAACCTTTATATTTAGTTTTAGTGCATTATTGAGTCACCGAAAGTTTCAAACAAACATTGAACTAATTTGGATGTCTTGAAAAGATCCATCAAACTCATATGTGAATCTTCTTTTGTAGAAAAAAATTATAGAGTTAATACTAGCCTCTCTGTAGGAGGAATAGCCTCTTTACAATGCGAGGAACGCATTTAAGGCTCCTTTTTTTCTTTTTTCTTTTTTTTTAATAAATATCTGTTACCCACACCATTAAGGTATAAATCATGAATGATTACAGTAAAATGGTTCCAGATTACGATGAACCAGTTAGCCAGTATTTGATTTTTTTATATATAAAAATGATTATTCCTTTTATAAATACTTACATCAGCACTGGGAAGTTTAAAGATAAAATTAATAAGACAATGCTGTCCTTGTATGTTTCCTCCTTGTGCGTTAATACATTCGTCGTACTGTCCTAAATCTACTATGTTTCCTCTTAGTAATCCTGATGGTAATTTGGTTCCTGCGTCGATCACTAAAACACCAAATAAATGTTGTGTTATAATTTTTACATTAATTTTTACATGCTAATACTTTCTGGCGTTAATCAGTAGGTGTGTAAGGGAATAATATAACGAAATTTATAACTTAATCTTCTGAAACTAGTAGAATGATATTGTATTGCCAAAATATGTCTACATTATATTATATCACATCATGATCGATTTTATTTAATTTTTTTTAGGTGAGGTGTTAAAAATATTCCATGAATTAAATGACTATAGCTTTGATGCTTTAAAATATGATCACTATAACTTTTAAACAATAAGAAGATATATAAAATTGGAACATTATAATTAAATAACCGACGAATTTTATAAATATAATAGTACAATAATAATAAACTCCAACAATTGAGAAAACGGCTAGTCAAGCGGCGGTGAGTAGTAAGTCTAGATCAGGGGCGGTAAGTGAAACCCTTATGATAGCTAATAACCAATCTATTAAAGCTGTTGCGGAAGTGTACATCACAACTATAGTGTTAACTCTTGGTACCCTACTGTGGTGTGCTAGAGTCTGTCTAAAGCTGAGTCACCCCAAATTAAATATTCAGGGAAGAATTTAATATCAAGCATGTTTCCATCAAGATTCACCGACAATTTTTTGGTATTTACAAATAAAATTCACTACATTCATTATTAAATAAATTAATCACTTGCTAGAACTAATGTAGCCTTTTGATATATAGTAGAGGGTAAAAGTTTTAAGTATAAAAGGGTATAACAAGTCAAGCAATTGCTTGTATAAATATTATAGATCACGGATCTATCTTTAGTTCACTTGGAGTATAATAAGCTTTATATAGAAAACACTGTGCACGAATACTCACTTAAACTAAAATAAGAATTCAAGCTTCAGTCTGAATTGCGCTCTAAATTGCTGCACCAATTTCAATTCATTTGGACTGATTTTTCATTCCCTTTTTCTGTACAAAAGGTTATTTCCTAAGTCAAAACCGCAGGAAACGATAGTTTTAAAGCGGTAATAAAAGATATCCTATAATATAGACTTATGAAATGTGCCTGATGGTGTGCAATCTAGAAGAGTTAGAAACTTTATCTTATATAATTCTGAAGTGTCCAATTTACCAGTCTCTATGAAAGGCATTCTTTCCAGTACATCTAGTATAACTGATGAATAGTCTGATATTACTAATGTAGTCTGTAGCCTCCAACCTTACCCTTAATTCTAAGAAACTGGCTTTTACCATTTTAATTTTATAATTTAATGTCTAAACTAGGCGCTTTATGAAGAATTGATAATTGTCTCCTAATCATAAGAAATAAAATAAGTTCCACGTTGATTTAGTGTAAAAATCATGGGTATAATTTATGTATTTTATAATTGATTACCCATTTTTTACTATTATTAAACTGAAATAAATTGTTGGTACTAAGACGTTATTCATATCTATGTAAAAATGTATTATACTTATTATATTTTGTCTTTAAAAGTATGTATCGTTTAACTGATGTGAACCTAAGCATGTTAATTTTGTTTTAATTAATGTATTTTGTAACCCTTTTGTATGATTATTTTTATTGAATCAAGCCACTTATATAAAATATCTTAACTGCCCAAGAATTTCTGCCTATTTTCTTAAAAAGAGAGGGAAAATTAATTTAAGATTAACATTAATATAAAAAGTAGTATTTTCTAATTCATACTAGAACAAATTATATTGATAACATAATCACTCACTTATTGAATGATTACGTTTTTTATAATGTGAATTTAACAATAAATTATTTGATTAACGAAAAAATTGACAATTGATCAAGATTAAATTATTATAAACGACAGTACTAATATCAATAATACAATGGAATCGTAAGTGGTTAGACTTTTTTGATTTTTAGTTTGAAATTGCTAATGACATTTACAGAATGTGTTATTTAATTTATTCAATATACGTCAATTACAAAAATAATCGATTTGAGACTCATCTGGATCAGCTAATAAGGCATACATTCCTCGAATGTTCAAATATAAAAATATTTATGTCTCTTACTTTTTCCTGTACCAAAGTTAAGAAATTGATCTAAAGAACTTGATCAAGTTAGTCTATCCGGTGATACTGGATATACATTACATAATATTTAATTATTATTTATTATTAAAAATATGTATAAAATGTTCAGCAAGTGATAGTTTATGTGTAGAAGTCCGACAAGACCACTATTGTGAGTTCAGATAAATGTAATCTATTTTATTTTAATTTGTTATTATATTTATCTCTCTGCCATGGATGCGACTGGCGAATCATCCACGGCACATCATCGAGAAGCCTGGCTTTGGCGAGTAGAAATAAAACTCCCTAATTTTTGGAAGAATCGTCCAGAATTATGGTTTTGTTTGGTTAAAACTAACTTCGACCTGGCCTGGAATCACTCGGGATGTGACCAAATTTAATTATGTAGTTACGGCGCGGCGCTAGAGACAGATATACTTGACCAGGTTAGCGATATCATCGTCTCATAACCGAGCACGGACGTTTAGACAAACTAAAGCCGACGCTAATTCCAATTCACCGCCACCGAAGAACACAAATTACGGATGCTCCTGAATGGTATTATGGTATCAACCCGGAAGAAAGGAAAGCATCGCAGATTTTAAAATCGATACATTAACTTGCTGGTAGCTCGCTGTCAGAGGACGCTATATTATAATCCCTTTGGCTTCAATGCCTACCCACTAATATTCAGGTCCCAGAGGTTGTTCTCTCAGCAAGTAAGTAAAGTAAGTTTTTCGTCATGGCTGCGCCAGTATTTTATGTAGGTCAGAGTGTACTGTTTCTACAACACCACAGGGGAGTTTTAATTATCGGAGTTTAAGTACCAATTATCACGTCGGGCTCACTAATGTAGAAATCTTAGTCTTGCTTCTAACACTAAATATACATAAATCAAATAAGTCAACGACACAGTATATTTAAGCTTAGGTTTTATACGGTAACATCATATAGCGGCCAAGACGTCACAAACTTTAATAGTACAAGCATAATCTAAATAACGTGATAAAAGAGGTGACAAATAGCGGTGACGCCGTTTTTATGATCATCCTAGTGGGGGAAATAGTTTTGCGACGCTTTTTCTTGAAGTGTTTAACATTTTATGCAATGAAATAACTAGAAGCGATGTAAACCAGCTAAGATGAAATATTGATTGATTTTGTAATGAATCAAGTGTCGATTTGACATCTCTGGTCTTCGTTAAGATGCGCCTTCATTTTACGTACACAGCAGTGACGTCATTTTAAATAGGTATTCGTTTAAGACACCGAGAGCACCTCTGAAACTATATTTTCCCCGGAAAATGTCAAAAAAATAATTTTGAATTGAATATATATATATATTTTTTTTAAAAATTAATAAAAATCGTCGGAACAGTTTATGAGATTTTTTTTCCCACGATGTTTTTGGAGGTAGCGTCGCCAAATTTATAGATGAGTTTTCATACCAGTGCATGACAAATTTCATAGGAAACGGATCAGTACTTTAATCTCCAGGTGTCTCCCGAGACGATAAATACTAAGGGACCTTCGCGGGGCCGAGCTTTTGCTGCAGATAGGGATCTACTCGGCCCCGGCACTATCCCAACTCTGCGTAGTGTAAAGTGTGAATGACTATTAAAACTCCATTAGTCAATAACTCACCATTCTGGGACTCAGCAAAAGCTCGGCCTCATGAATATCAAAATATAATTTTTGCACTATTACAATTCTTTCTCTATGAACATAATGTTCTAATATGTAAACTTGGGAAAATTATAGGCACTTCATTTCCTCTTTCCACTGTAAGGGGAAGATATATTAGTTTTACACAGTCCCTGCGAGAGCTTCAATGAGACCTGTAGTACCAAACAACATTTTGTGGACCTCAGTTCACACAGTCGTTTAACGATTTAAGGAAATTCCTAACAAATTCTGTAGTCTCCGTAAATTTAGTTTGGTCTTGTAAGAAAATTAAATTTTTCTAATATTATTTAGTACTAAAAATAAATATAGATTATAAATATTTATGTAAAATATAAATATTTTTCGTGGTACCAGGGCCCGGATCCAATGACACTCGTAGGCTCCGCCTTTATCTGGACCTGGTTCATAATTGTGTACAAGTTTGTATATATTTTATAATTATTTCCATTGTGTTAACATAGGTTATAATATGATTGAAGATTTATTAGGGAAAAGTACAATATTGTGTGTATGCATTCATGGCTCGAACAAAATAACGGTGGCAATCTTTATTCAATATTATCAGCAAATATATATATATATATATATATATATATATATATATATATATATATATATATATATATATATATATATATATATATATATATATATATTTTAAGACAGAACTGAGGACCAAGTGCCCATGGCGCTCGAAAGGAAGAGCAAACACCTTAACAAACCCCCTTGATCTCAACGTCCCCTACACGGGGGCATATCGATGGCACGATTTAGATTCGGTTTTGGCGAGATCCTTTGTACAGAGATTTGTCCTTTTATATATCAAAGGTATGAAATCATAAAACATTATTGATAAAAACCTAGTATAATAGGTAACCAATAAAAGTTATTATTCATCCGAACTCCCATCAAATCAGCATTATAAAAATCCCATGAATTTTTATTTTATTTAATTTTTTGGTGAGTAGATTTAATTACTTGAAGAATATGGTTGATGGTTTTAAAATGAATAACAATGTACTAATTTTTGAAATATGGAAGCTGTAACCTAAAAAGAATGGGTTATTTTATTGCGATATATATTGTTCGTTTGAGGTACTGATATAATAAT
The DNA here is from genome assembly GCA_951217055.1 of Gerris lacustris. NCBI lineage: Eukaryota > Metazoa > Arthropoda > Insecta > Hemiptera > Gerridae > Gerris > Gerris lacustris. Next base: position 58,427,919 of record OX578276.1, on the reverse strand, counting down.
AATAATATTATAACAACAATCGAGTGATATAAAAAGTCAGTTTTATGTAATTATAAAGAAATATTACGTACTGTTTAAGGCCCACATTTCGGAGAGTCCATTGTCAACTGCACCTAACACTGTGGTGATATCAGAGGCACACGGTAACCAAGTCTTGGATTCGTTTAAGACATGGAGTGCGGCAATAATCATTTCAAAGAGACTCGGAGTGTTGGAGACATTCTGGCTAACTGTATAAATAGCGTTGTTAATATTTGAAAGATATTCAGTCGTTTCAACGTCGTACTTATCCTGAGGATTCAGTATTACCCTGTTTATTCCTTCGGTCAAGCCCGCGAGGGCCGACCCCACGAAAAGTAAACACAAAATTTTGAGCATCATTCACCAGCACATTCCGTCGTATGGTCCCTATCGAGTGAATAACAGATACTAATGATTTCATCATAACCACTTCTCCTTTGCTCCCTTATCTTATCTGTAAATTAGCCGATATTTTATAATAACCAGGTAGATTACATTGACACGAATTAATGCCGCTTTCAAAACAATAATGGTAGGTATTAAATATGACTTCAAGTGATGTGAATTACAAATATTTCCTTTTTTTTATTAATAAAAAGATAAAAATATTATAAAACAATTGTTTCGAAAGAGAGATCAATATCGCTTAGTGGTAGTTTTGTCAACATTCACTGTCCTGACTGTGGCCAATGACAAAAATGAATCAGTTAAAAATATATGTTCTATTGATATATTTTTATATAGTAAATTCACACAATAGTTGATGGAACCCCCAAATTCCTTTCAATTTCCTCATCTGTTAATATAGATCTACACTTTATCTCGTATACTTTTATTATATTTATTTATCACAGTATTCATTTTTTTTTTTTTTTTTTTTTTTTTTTTAACTTATTAATACACTGACCATATACTGTACTTTGTTTTCATAGAATAAATATATAAAGATAATCAACATTTTAATATTTTGTGAGGTAGCTTACGCAGAGACCAACATTTATCCGTCATCCAGAATTCTTCCATTTATGAAAACGTCTTTCCTCTTACTTTAAATGAACATTGCCACATTTACTTTCTTCTGAATAATTCACTAACCTACCTCTGGATTCTGTGATAAGACTGAAATTTCCTTGAGCCATTAAACATTATAAAGTTTAGATTACTCAAAGGTTTCTAACCCTAAACTCCAGATTCCAGATGGATCGGGCGTTTTGAGGAGTTAATTTAGTTCCTAATCCATTGCCAAAATGTCATTCTTAATTAAATTCTATTTTAACTTATTTGTAGTAGTAGCGAAAACCAGTGGCTGATGAAGATGAAGATTATCGGAAACAATTATGACAATTTTACATAGATATCAGCTACAATTAATAATACTAACTAAAAAAAATGTGTCAGACACTATTCGAACAATAATTTTATTACTTAGGGAAGTTTTGCTTCCGAGATTACCTCGGATTATGTCTCCGAGTTCAAAAACGGACTTGCCTATTTTGGTTCTTAGGGGAATTACATTTTTAAATTGATTATCTATTTTGCTTCCGAGCTTACCGAAGGTAAAGGAAGGATTGTGTTCACTTTTGAGAATGAAAAACTTTGATATCTCCGATTTTAAAAATTCCAAGACAGAAATCCATTTAAGACATTTTTGGTCTCGTGTCTGTCTGTCTGTCGGTCTGTGTGTCCGCGAATTATGACGTGTGACGATAACTTGAGTGTAGACAGATTTTGATTAAATTTGGTAGACATGTTCATTTTACCAATGCTCAGGACGAGTCGTTGGACAGCATTATCCGTCCAAGCGTTCACGCTCAGCTCTCGCGTAAACATGAATTTCAAATTTAAATTTGGAATTTTAGGTCGGGAAAAAAATCAAACTTCATCTATTCAATGTGACAAACATTTTTTTCAAAATACTATTTTTTAGTAAAACCAACAGCGACACTGCTATGAAGTGTTAAAGATCACTAAAACTATTAATAGTTTTTACAAAATAAACAATATAACAATAATGTTAATTTTAATATAACAATAAAGTACATGATAGGATGTGAGGATGCCATGTGCCACACAAATTGGCAGTCTATTTTTTTTTTTTTGGAAGGGGGGGGGGGAGTCAGGGGTTTAAATTGATTCTGTTGTTTAGGCTCTACGCATCTGTGTAAACTATAGATAGACCTTTTAAAAACATATTTTATAAAATCAGAGGAGCTTAAACCTCTCTCTCTCTCTCTCTCTCTCTCTCAACATATAAAATATAAACATTGTTTATGTGAAAGTACGAGTTAAGGAAAAAATCCGGAAATAATTGCTCTTTATTCATATCAGATAAGATAATAATAAACTAAATGTAGTTAAAGGTGACACGGTGAGCATCATTAAAGAAAATTGGACATAAACATCAAGCATAATAATGACGGGTTCAGATAGACTAAAGCAGCTTTACTTTCATGTCAAACCCATCATAGTGGATCGACTAGTTCAATGCTCCATTATACTGCGTGCAAATCCCTGCAAATCCCCCTCGACTCTTCCACATTCAACCAAATGTTATTGCAATAAACACAGCTTGTATCAATTGTTGAGTTATAATAGAGTAATAGAGTTAGCCGTAGACCTTTAGTTCTAAGAGGAGACCATCCTAATGAAAAAGCTTGTTCTTTTAATTTTATACGAGCATCCTACTTTTTATGCATTTAAATTTTAAGTATTTTTGTTCAATTAAGTACATTAAAGAACGAAAATTACTAAAATATAAAACTTCAATCAATAATAAAACAAATTAACAAATAAAAATAAATAATTAAAAAACTACTATACAAGCTTAAATCAAGCTGGGCTCTTGTAAAACAAGTCAGTTTTACATTGCGGTATTAGAAACAAAATACGCTAAAATATTTTAAGGTTTGTAATTACATAATAAAATGCAGGGGTGAATAATTGATAAATCAAATAAAATAAACGGATACTTTCCTTTAAATGTTTTAACAATTGAACAATACGTTTGAGAGGCCATTTAGAATTAAATACCTCTGGATACCCTCCTATACTAGCTGGATACCCGTGCTTCGCTACGGAGTGTTATATTAATTTGATAAGTTTATAAACTATGTACCATCAAAAACATTTAAATTATTACTATGCGATAATATCTAGATTCTCTTCCTCCCACTTATTTCCATACGCTTTCAATTTGATAAGATAATTTGCAAATATCCTAAATTTACCCCCTTCCTAAATGAAAATATTACAAACCTGTACATAACAACAATTATTGTACTCTTAAAGAGCTTTTCAACAAAATTGCTTCATGAATAAGGGTATACATTACTTTGACCCCGTATCATCAAATCATCAAATTGGGATAAAACTGTAAATTTGTATAAAAGATATACTCTTCTTATACGGATACTCTTCTTCTTTTATAAGATATAGCTATATTTTTCCATTTTACCCCCCTTCTAAGTGAAAATATGATAAAATTGTACATAACAACAATTAATATACTCTTAAAGAGCTTTTCAACGATATGCATCATAAAGGGTATTAATTACTTTGACCCCATATTCATTACTTGTACCCCGTACCCCTGTGTACCAATATTTAAATTAAAAAAATTCTTGTAGACAGTGATTTTCCCCTTGCTTTGAAGGTTAAGTATGCAAATTTTCATCGAGATCGGGCTAAAACTGTAGATTTGTATAAAGAACATACACACACATATATATATATATATATATATGGCAGCCATCTTGAATCAAAACGCCCAATTGGTAAACTATTTATCAAAAGTTTCTACTTTCATAAAAGGAAGCTAACTTCTAAATTTCAAGGTTCTAGTGCAATTGGTTCCGGAGATATCGTGATGTGTCAGTCAGTGAGTGGTATTTGGATTATATATATATATATATATATATATATATATATATATATATATATATATATATATATATATATATAAGGTGATATATACATAAGGAGAGGTTATATATATAGTGTATATAATTAAAAATGTTTTAAAAATAAGTATAAAACCAATCCCTTGATAGTTTCATCCCTCTAAGATATTATTTACTCTTCATATCCATCTATTATCTCATTCCCTATATACCATCTAAAAGCTGCATCATTGACATTTCAATAGATATCTGTCATTTTATAAAAGTTAAAAATATAAAATTGTGATAAATAAATTAACGTTACTAATATCTAACTGTTATATAAATTTTCGTGGTCGATTTATTACTAATGTTAAATAAGTCAACGCTTCCCATATGTCATTGTAATCAATTTCTACGTATTGCAAATTTATGTTATACTTCCTCATGTGAATATAATATGTGTGTTAAATATTTCCTTCATGTTATATAAATTCTTACATTTTCGTGTAAAAATAAATGTGTATACAATTCACATTTCGTTTATTATTTATTAATACATCACTATACTTACAATCTGTTTAATTCAAAATAAATTCATATATGTGTATATACACTATCAAGGAAATTTAATACTATATGTATCATACGAGAAATATTTGAGAAGCAATTAAATAATTAAAAACGAAAAAATAATAATAATAATAAATATAATAAGGAAGTTTGCGTAATACAAATTATATGGCCCCAATAAAAAGACACGTTTATTGTATATTGGATATCTTTTTTTAATCTAAAGTAGAAGATAAAAAGACTGCTATAGAGAATTCGAAGAATAAAAAATAATAATAAATAAATATATTATAATTATTTTTATATATATATTCTTATACAATATTATATGTAAACAGAAGGTAAAATTAATACAGGATCGTCCACGGAATAGGCTACTTTCGAAAAACCATCAAATTGTTTTAAAAACCAGATGAGTACCTTTTAAAATGTAGCTGTTAATATTCGAGTTGCTGTAATATTCGAATGAGAAGAAAAAATGGGCGCAAAGGATTAAATTTGAATATGAAACCTTTTGTGGGCTAATTTTTATGTAATATCTAAATTTCATTCAAATAGGAAAAATACTGTTAAAGGTATAGGGGTTCGAAAAAATGTTTACGGATATGATGAGACCAAAAGTGTTCCCTGGTCTGTAAGGTATTCCTGTAAGAGGAAATTTTGAATTCAGAGGAAATTAAAATAAGTTCTTTTTTCAGAAGGATCGCTACGCTAAATTTAGATGCAAAAAACGTAAAAAATTGAGCATTACAAGAGTTACTACTTTACGGTGACTAATTAGCATGGTAAATTTTCAGGAATTTATAAATAATCTTTTTAGGTATTCATCAAAATTAAACATATAAAATGCTATCGGCATTATTCCGAGGGACCTAACACTTGTATATTAAACTTTGCTAAAGATTAAGTCAGAGTGCCTGAAATAATTCTGCTTTATTTAAGGAAAGAGACTTTTCTAATATTATTATATCAATTAGACTTTAGGACCTTTCTAAAATGAACTATTGGTTATTGGTTCACTTTAAAGAAAGACTTAGCTCAGATTAGAAGATTGGGGATACTTCATTCCCAAACCGCTAGAGTGCATAAGATTCTCAGTTCTGGTTCGCCTATTACGAGTTTAAAAGAAAAGGCCATTTCCATTACTTCGCGCCTCATTTATCCCTTTTTTAAGACATTTTACTTAATAATAGTAACTTACCTAAATGTAAAACCTTTGTCATCTGGTTATTGAAATGAAAATAAACCATTGAAATGACTGCTTTCAGTTTTATTCTATCAACTTTTTTTTTTATAAAAAAAGATTACTTTTATAAATGAAATATCTTTATTTCTACAAATAAAAGTTTTTTCGTGTTTAATTTTTATAGCATTTATAAACTCAAAAGTTAGGAGATAACTTTTAATGCTTCTGAATTTTAATAAGGTTTTTAAGAGAGACCTATTTTTTTGTAATAATTAAAAAGAAGGCATTACAAAAAAAATCTGGAAAGTGTTTTTTCCTCAAGATATTTCTTTTTACTAATATTAAGAAGAAATATATTAAACTTTATAGTTCACTACAATGATTAAGATGATATAGGTTATAACTTTATGATCCAGTATGTTGATAAATGTATAAATAAGTTGGCGTAAGCCATGGTTGCTGAAGTAAGTAAATAATATTGACATGCATAAGAAAATAAAGTACATATATAATTACAATACTTGTATATTAAAATTTAAAGGCTTTCGTTGCATTACCATATTTTTTCTAGATTTAATTTTTGCCTTAAAGGTGAAAATACATTATTTATGAATATACATATCGTCCCCTCTCTGGCAAACTTGCGAAACTGAAAAATTTGCGAATCTGCACCAATGTCGTATATTTAATTCTTTATATAAGATCTAAACTCTGGCAAAGTCTCTTATGTCTAGGACGTTTTATATTCTCTCAATCAACCGGAATTTATTTACCAAACTACCTAGATAACGTTTATGACTCTGCAGAAATAGCGAATCTGGTACTTCAGTTAGTTTACTGTAGTCATCGCGGATAAAATTAGCTACGTAAAGTCACCAAAGTGCGAGATAAGCTAGTATGCTGAAGTCTAATTTCCTAGTCAAATTAATTAAATCACTCCAAAAAAGTTACGAACCTGAAAAAATAATAAATTGAGGACATAGTGCAAGGCTAAAAAGTGGTAGGGTGTAGGTGGAACAAAAGTAGGGGTACTTTGAAGGGTGTCAGGAAAGAATTACACAGGAAAAAATAACACGAAGAAGAAATTAAACATAAAATAAAATAAAATTTTAAAGCAAGCGAATGTGCCAAACAATGAGGTTTACTCCCATACCAGGGCAACCACCATTTTTCCCCTAGGCCACACGAATAAAAAATTTCAAATTTTATTGCGTATTTTTGATAGCAGATTTGGAATTTATGGCAAAAAATCAGAAAATTTTAAATCTAAATTTTTTTTTATATATCCAATATTTTGCCCCCTATATTGGAAAACTACAATTTTTAAACTTTTGCCCTCATATACGGGGCAAAATATGGGAGGTAAAAGAAAATTGATATAAAATTTTAATTTTTTTTTTTTTTTTTCATAGATTCCAAATCTTCCAGACTTAAACAACTTTACACTGATCTTCAAATCCTAGGGATATCACAGCTTTTATCAAAATATTCCATCGTCCAACACAATTAGAGATGCTCTTGCAAATATTTCAGAGGAATCTGATTTCGAGTAGTTTATTATTGTTTATAACTACTTATTATTATTCTATTTCATTTCATTTATTTATTTCATTTTTATTTATTATATTTATTTATTATTTATATATTATTTATATATTATTTATTATATATTATTTTATTTATTATATATTATATATTATTTATATATTATTTATTTATTATATTTTTATTTCATTCATATTTATTTATTTATTCATTTTTTATTTTTATTTATTAAGTTTAAGTGTGCTTTTTTACTTGTATACTTTTTACTGATATTTGATTCTGTTAAGAATGGCTAAATTTGTAAAGTAATTATTTTTTTATTAATTGTTTTATAGTGTGATTTTTTCACATCCTTGTTAAACATAATGGTACTTCTTTAGATTGTTACTCAAAAACAGAGGGGGTAACAATCTAAAGAAGGTGTACGGAATGTTCTTCTTTAGACTGTTACTTCCCTTATAGAAACAGATGTGTGATATTCGTTTGCCCAAAAGTATATTAGATTAGCGATGCTTGGTCTAATGTACTTCTTTATGTTAATAGTTATTTAGTCAAAGGCATTTATATAAAAAAAAAAAACGGGAGTAAAAATCTAAAGAAGTACCAAAATAATTAATATTGAGGTTTATATGTTGTCTTTTAAATCCTATACACAAATAAAGCTTCTTAAAGCATAATTATAAGTTATAAGTCTATGCTAGTTGTTGTGTAGATTCGTTACTTTTCTACACTACTCTGTATACATCATTACGAGTAGGTCCAATATAATCACTCTAGCAAAGTAACGATACTGCCATTCCCCCCCCCCCCCTTAAAATGAAGATAAGCACAAAAAATTAAACTACCCGTAAGCATGGTGGTAAATGAGTTTATCTACAGATATCATCAATCATAAAACCGGAAAACCCAATTTTTGGTGATATGTTAAAATTGTTTTTGGCTCTCCTGAAAAATCGACAAAACGCAGTTTCGCAAGTTTGCCAGAGAGGGGACGAATATCATATAAATTACTTTTCAAAAATAATTTCTATACATTAAGGAAATTACTTCCTGAATAGTTTTCATTGAAATAACCGGAACTATTAGGATGAAATTTTTGTAGGCATGTTCCTCCTAGCTTCTATGTTCCAGGAAACAAATATTTTTACAATAGGACATCTTGAGTCAAGCTGGCGGTAATTTATAAACGAAATCTGTCATGGCGATATTTCCGTAACCCATTGCAGTGCAATCTTCAGAGAAAGGATAATGAAATTGGTCGTTTTGATTATTTTTGATTAGTTTGGGGTTATATGTGTACTAAAATAATTATCAATCACTACTTCTTTAAAACACTGAAATAAATGTACTGCATTCGGTGTGATAATTTGTATAACAATAATGGAAGGGATAGGCGTAACTGAGGGGTAAGCTATAATTGCAGGAGGACAAAACCTCGGTTTTTCATGGAAAATCCGACTTTTCCAGTAGTCGCAATCAGTTCCTAATTAGGGGGCAATCAGAGCCAAATTGTATAGAACCTGGGGCATCTAAATATCTTACTTAGCAAAAGAATTGCAATGTTTCTTGAAGATAGTTTATAAACCTCAAACATTTAAACACGTAAAAATAAAAAATAACATGCTCCGTAGTGAAAGATTATTACAGTGAGTTATTTCTGAAATATCTTGAATTCTTTTTGTATTATAATATGATTTATTTTTATTTAAAAACTGATTAAATTGTGCAGGGAATTTCCGTTGTGATTTTGGAATGTGTGCTGTTAGGATACGTGTGTTATGAAAATTAAATATTTCAATTTCAAATACATTTTCTTTGAAAAGTTTTGTTCAGTCAGTATAATTTTGTTGATAATTTTAAATTTTTATACAACTTTGTAGTGAATCGAGCAGACGGTGTGTGTAACAGGGGTGGAAACTATGTAAAGCTCTCATTATCATAGAGAATGTATTTGCTCTTCAGATAATGGGTAATACAGGCTCTGCCCCTGTCTCAGCTCCGGCTCTGCCAACATCAAAAATTTAATTTACCATTCCGGGCTAATCCCGGCTGTAGAGAGGGTAAAACCAGTTGTCTGACATGCGTTATCAAACCAACACCTTCCATCGCTTCAACACCGAGCCCAGCCTAACCTGATTTATTCTCTTTAAACTGGTATTCTCTTTACTCAAGGAGACGCTGATGTTGACAGTATGATTAGTTAAACAGCGAATGAGCTCACTTAGTTACATATCTGAGTGCTTTACAGTTTGCAAATAGGACCGTGGTAAACCTTAACTTGAAAACCTGTTTAAATTATTCATTAAGAAGTTCAAACAGAGACACAATTCAACACTATCAGAGTATTCCTAAAGGCCACATTCCTACAGGTTTCGCTGTACGTCGGTTAGCGTTAGTGTAGTATATCAATAAACAATTTAATGAATAAATTTAGTAAATTAATGATATTGTTTTAATTTTATGTATATGTTACTGATATACGAGTATACTTACTTTAAAGTACGTGGTATCGACATCGTTTAATTTAATTATAAATTTTGGTTATTACAAAAATAATCTATTAATTAGTGTATAATATTTTCCTCCTTAATATTCCCGCGTATTATTATTGGTAGAATGGTAACAACAAGGGCGGTCCCACGGGGGGGGGTAATGGGGGTAATTACCCCCCCCAGGATTTTTGGAGAAATAAAAAAAAACCTCAAAGAAAACACCAAATGACTTAAAGATAACAGATAAAAAAGTTATATTTCTAAATAATATATATTTTGTATTATCTTTTAATAATCTAATACAATACTAAAGAAAAAAAGGGGACATTGCTGAAAGTGTAGATAAGCAGCTACTAGGTGATAGGGAGTGGAGCATTCGGGTACTTTGATGAGACTTAAAGACCGACTCGAGATGAAAGCACCGAATCCGATAGTTAAGGAGTTATACCATTATAAGTAGTGGTATATATGTATATGTGACTTGTTTGTATTAACCCCCTACCCCCTCTATATCTCTCTTACAATAATTTATTTTTATTTTAGTTCTATCTTTGACTTATCACTGTTCAGACCTATTTAATTATTTCACCCTTACATTTAAAACGTCTAAATATTTTATTTATTGTAGTTCTTTTTGTTAAAATTATTTCTTTGTTGAAAATTTTTGCTAATTTGTTGTTGTTTTATTGCTAATTTTTGTTTAATTGCGCGATTTAATTGTGTTCGTAAATTATGGATAAATACTCCGTCCACGCTGCTCGATTATTCCAACTTCAACAGATATAAACAATTACAGTGACACTAAAGTGAGAAATGTGAATATGAATATGAGTGAGGATTCAACTCTACAAAATGATTCCAATTCTTTCTCCTCCAAGCAAATAGTACAAGGTAATAATATAGATATAGGACATTACATTAATAATGAATTTAAAAATTTAACGGACTTTGATTTAAAAAATATAATTGAACTAGCTTGGAAGCCTAATGCTGACTTTACATTTCAATTTTCGATTCACAATAAAAAAGGAAATGACGTTAAGTGCTATTTAGGGCAAAAACATTTCAACAATTATCAGTGGTTAACATATTCAAGAATTTTAAATGGTATTCTATGTAAATATTGCGTATTTTTTTCTAGTAAATTAGGCGGCGTTAATAAAAGCACGCCTTTAAATAAATTGGTTAAAAATCCATTAACAAAATATTCAAAACTGCTTGACAAAGATGGGGATTTGGAAGTTCATAATAACCACTTATACCATAAAGAAGCAGTACAGAAAGCTAATGAATTTATCAAAAGGGTGGAAAATCCACAAGTATTAATCTAATTTTTTTTTAATCTTAGAATATTGTGTTTATGATCTTTTTTTTATTATCTGCAAAGGTTATTATAATGTTCAATAATTTTTTTTTATTTCATAACTGTTTGTTTCTTATTATATTTGTAAGAGTAGCTATACTAGGAATCAGTTTTTTTAAAGAGCTAATGTCCCCTTTCTGGTTTTAGAGGGGTTTTTTATGGAGCTTATGCAATACTTCAAGTTTATTCGGGGGGGGGGGGGGGGGGGGGGGCTTGATATTTTGGGTTCTAAATGTATAAGATCGTCTATCGTAGTTTTCTAATTATTTTGAGGAGAAGAGGGGAAATAAGGACAATGATATTGATTACCCCCCCCAAAACTTACCCCTAGGACCGCCCCTGGGTAACAAGGGTATAAATTAATGTAACCCTACTGGGAATTGGAAGGGTGTTCGAACTCGTTTCGATTTCTAGCTGGATCACATTTTTTATTTTAAAAAAGTGGGAGTAGAAAGTTGGACTACTTTCGACAAACCATCCAAATTTCTTCAAAATCAAATATAATATTGTAAAAAAAGTAGTGCGCATGCGAGAGAGTTATTTTTAAAGGTTAGCACGGAAGTAAAAGGCATTTATTTGCTATGGAACTAATAAAAAGGACATCAAATTTATATTTTACCTTTTATTACACATAACAATTCACATTTCGTTCGTTTCTTTTATTTTTGAAAATTCTCGAAATAAAAGATTTTTACAATCTCATGTATTAACTTGGCCTTAAACAACCATAAAACTTGTGCCAGGTCCAAGTGAACTTAAACTTATGTACGTGAGTGAGTAAAAAATAATTAAGAACAAGTGGACTCTATCTAGGAGTGAAGAAATATTAACACTTTAGATTAACATTAAAATTACTTGTGAGGTAACAAGGCTATGGCTGTGACGAGAACAAGAAACTGAGTAGAATGTGATAAGAAAAAGAACTGATAGGTTACAGAAGGTTAAAGTGGGTTCATATCTAGCGGATCTCGGCGCATATTCATCTATGGCCTTCATATTCTAAGAGCCTCTTTAAAACCTGTGTCCTATATGGCTGGGGGAGGGCTCGTTAACATAAGTGGGCATGCACATGGTGTGGACTGTACAAAATCGCGTGTTCTCCGTACTTTGTTACTTACAAAATGGCGGATCTGTCGTTCAGACCCCAGAACGTTACATCGAAATGCTAAACAATCTTTCTATCCTGAGCTTCGCCATCAACCAGTCTGTAGAAGAGTGCGGTTTCAATAATATGGGGCTGTATCACACACAGCTCCTGCCACGATAGAAGTTTCAAAAATTCCCTGGGCGTCTCATTTCGCGCTTTGGGGATTCCTTGACCCCCTAGCTCCCCCGACCTTACACCTTGATTTGTTCTTGTGGGGATATTTAAAATCAATGGTCTTCGTCAACAGGCCACGAACCCTTGATGCTTTGAAGGACGAGATTACACAAGTGATGCGAGAAGTTCCAAGGGAAATGCTGGCTAACGTGACACGCTTTTCTTACGTATTACTCTCCATATTCTGAATTTTTTTTTTTTTTTATAATCAATTTTTATTATTGCAAGTATACTTTTGTCGTAGCATTATTTTTATATCCATGAGTTCTTTCTAACAGACCTTGTACTGTAATAACGGTTTTGTCCATTTTCTACTAGGAGAGACTCGTAGCGATATTTTTGGACAAAATTATAATTTTATTCTAGTTAAATAATCAAATACGTATGTACAACAGCGGAATTGAATTATTTAAAAAGTTTATGGTTAAATCTAAAGAAGACGTTCAACAGCTGAAATTATCTCTTCAGAACTGTAGATAAACAAACGCATCGGATTTGTTTGGTTTATAACCTAACTGAACGGCGGAAAACAGGCGAATACGTCTTCGCGGCTTTATGAATATATTGTTAACTATATAGCCGGATACGTGCCGAGATCTGCTAGCTGTGAATCCACCTTAAGAGATGACAATAAGGTGGGAGATGAAGTCGCAAATTAAGTTAGGGTTCTAGCCACTAGACAGCAGCAGGACACAGAGAATGAATAATTAAAGAAAGCCTATCACTTCTACTAGGTAGCATTTGTTTACTAAACATAAGGAATCGAATCGTTTTGTAAGATTGACAAGATAGAAATAATTTATTTGACAGAATTCTATATTAATTGCTGCGACTATTGAGTACGCGGGCTACATTATATTAATTTGCATAAAGGACGTTAGCGTGAAAAGCGGCCTTCTGAATTGGATATTAGCAATCAGCGCAGAGTTGTAGAAACCGTGTTGTCAGACCAAAGGAAGTTCAATGAGTCACGTGCTTCCTCTGCAATGCAAAGCAGGTCACGCTTTACAGAGGATGGAACAGCACTTAAAAATTCGTAACACAAACCTTACCGTCCGAACCTTGTGTGTGGTTCTAATGTATATTTGTTTTTTTCTGATCTTGGTAAGTCAGCAATAAACTGTAAATATAATTTGTTTAGAATGCATATTAGGCTTCCAAACTATAAAATATATTGCTTCTGTCTATGATTCAAGTTAATAGGAAATGCCAGTTTAAAAAATCAACTTGAGAAGGAAAAAACATAAAACAAAATTTATTATCAAAATAAAATTTACTTTAAGTAGTAAGATTTAAAAAATATTTATTAAACCTTTAAAATGAAAAGTAGTAGGCTTTATTAAAGTGCTAACTGAGGTTGTAATGCATACATTTAATATTCGCATATATTTTCAATAAAATATTTTTAAATAAAACCAAAAATCATCAATACCCAGGCAAAATAGTAGCACAGCATTAAATCAACATGTTTCTACAATTTGTCAGTGTTTTCTGTTATGTCTACAATTGAAACAAAATGTATTGTTTTAAAATATAATTGGGATAAGTGTGATTTAATTATTACTTAATGATATTATTTAACTCTACAAATAGTATATTTACAGGCATGTTTACATGTATTTTTATTGTATTGTGATCATTACCTCTGTCTATTAACGACTAAAGAAATTGTCTAGTATAATAATAATAATGTAAAAATTCATACTACATAATATATTATAATAGAATAATGTAACGATCGTGTGTTATGCCTCTTCATTGCACAACGTTCCTTTTTTATACCTGTTGAAAGTATCTCCCCGATCTTTTCAAAAATTGATTTCTTTTGGTGTTTTGTTTATCGAGTCACCCTTTTTTCATTTCTGCATGCACTTCATCTAAGCTGAACCCTTTTTGTGTCTCCCCTTATTCCCTTTACATGAATAAACCAATAACTTATTGCACCCACTTTAAAAGAAGATTCCCCCCCTCTTCGAATGCTTAAGGGAGGGGCTTGTGTATTTTCAATCTGTAGCTTTTGCAAACAAGGTGGAACCATTGGGATAAAGGAGTTATGAGAGGGGTTTTTTCAGGGACCCCTGCCCCTGGGGGCTCTCTACACGTTAGACAAATATCGGCCAACATCACCGGCATAAAATACAATTTGTTAGCATTCCCTTTCTTTATCCCATGGCAAACAAACTCCTCGTATAATGTACTTACTCCTCTCTGAATATTCACACCCCTGTCCTTATTCTAAGGGCTCCGGATTAATTAAAACTTGAAACAGGGTAAGTACACTGATTAACAATAACTGCTTATCTATTCAACATCTGAGGTAAAATAATGATAGTTGAATATTTATGATTATTGTTAAAACTGCAAACAAAACTTTATCTAATAAAGTATAACATAAAATTGGATTATAATATTGTAATTTATTTTTTTTGCTTTTGGAAAAAATAAAATGTATCCTTGTTGAACAATGGATTTGTTAGCTAGTAAGTTAACGGTAGCAAATAGTGAAGTATAAGATTATTATGTGATAATTAAAGGTGTGAAATTGAAAATGTTTTAGTAATAAAACAGCTTTCATAGCAATCATAAGCAATAGTTAAATAAAAAGAAACGCATTATCAAGACTTATCAAATTCTTGACTGGATTTGAATATCAAGGCTATATGTTTGTAAAAGTTATGCTATAAGCAGTGGAAATAAAGGAGTTTTCATAAGTGATTATAAGGGCGGATTAAGTCCCGGCAGCTTCAGGAGCTGGGGCCGGTTCCTTTCTTCTTACCCGGGCCGGGTTCATCTCACCAGACTCGCCTACGCTTCATTTCATCTCAATTAATTTATTATTGCTTCGGAGAAAATTCCACACTTTAGACTGAATAGAGGGGCTTCCACAGTGAAATAACATGCACCGCTTCTGTGTAAGCTTTGCTAAGACATTGTCCACAAATCCCACAACGTCTTATGGACTCACTCCTACTATGAATCAACTGAGTCCGGTCAATTAAATATAATATTTTGAATCTCTGTGTTCTTATAAATAATTTCTTTAAAGGTTCAGACATTCCTTTTGCATGCAAACCTTCCACGGTGTCTCTACATAAAAAAACCGGATTTTAAATAATCCTCCAAATCCTGGAACTTCGTATGTAAATGTATTCTGTCATTAAACTTAATATGAAATCATTAAATAGCTGTTTATTCGATACCTACATATTTAATTTATACAAACTGCCACCATACTTTATTTTTAAACTTGAAAATACGATTTATTGTAATAAAAGTATAAAAAAGACACATAGTACTTGTCATTGATCTCCGATAATAAATAAAGACTTGTAAATAAATAAACGTAGCGTGAATCCTGAGTATAATGGCATTTAATTTTGTTCTTACTATTTAAATAATTTTATAATAAATAATATTTAACAAACTGATGCAAAAGTAATTGTATAATGTTGTTTATAATTATAATAATTTCTAGTGCACCATGGTGAGATTAAAATACTCATCTATTTATTATTATACATTAAACTATACTAAACAACAACTTATTTCAACTAAATTTACCCTTTCTTTTTGAAAACCTTTATCTTAATTGTTTAATGGATTAGACTTTCAGCTGATTTTTACTAATTAGTGTTTCTTGTAGACGATTCCATTTTTTAGCTCAAGAAGATGTGCAACTGTAATATAACAAAGTTTATCAAGATTATTTTTTGATTGATAGAAGTAGATAAGCTAATAAAATATATATTTTTTTGTAATGTAGTAATTTCGTACTCTAAAAGACGCAAGAGAAACTATTGTGTTCGTTGTATCCGTGGACTAAGTTTGACTTTTAATTTTCATATAATGTAATAAATATAGAGAGAAAGTATTGTGATGACACGATAATTCATTTTTGAGATTTTGATGGCTTTACACGTGGCTTTTACTACGTTGGGGTCCCACAGACCCCAATAATTTACTCCCTTATAATAATACACTCCCTTCTAATTTACCTTTGAACCTGTCTCTATAAATACTGATAACAATACCTATGTTATTAGCTTTAGATTTCCTTCAGTATTCATTAGAGTTAGAGTTAGGGTCCCATAGACCCCTCTGGGCCATTAACGTAATTGTTTTATATACCACTGTTAACTGTCTAATTTTTTTATTGTATTAAAAAAAACTTATTTTATATTTTTTTTTGGGCTGCTGAAATGTTTAAGACTGTCAAAAGTTCCAAAATAAAACTTTTATTACTATTAGTAGACGTATATAACTTCATTCAAGTTAAAGATTTAGTGGATCACAGTAAGGATTTAAGGCCAAAAATGCTTAAATTTGACAGAGCATGTAAGAAAATCTATAATTTTTTTTTATCATTTTTGTTCCTGTTTTCTGTAAAACAAATCTTAATATATATAAATAAAAAATATTAACCCAATCTAACAAACTCAAAATGTTATGTATATTTTTTTGTAAAGTACAAATTTTTCTAAAACAATTTTGATGAAAATATATATGTATACTATTTAATTTTAATATCCTTATTTGTTTTGGCCAAAATTAAATGGTATGTTTAGTAGGACAAATTATATTTACAAAAATATATAAATAATTGAAAAAGAAAATGTTTAATTAATTAATTTAACCCATTAATTAATTGGGGTATCTCTGACCCCTGTGTGCAGTTTACGTAAAAAAAATATGTCGGGGTGTTCTAGGGTTAAGTCTGTGCGGGCTTTACAAGCTTTAAAGTCTATACTCTGTGAAGACTCGTAGAGGCTGAACTATACAGGGCCGATATTAATAAAATTTGATATCAGTGTTCAGACAAATCATACCCCGAGGTGAAATCGTAAAATTAATTTTAGCTATCAGTTTAGAGGTACTACCCCCAAAACCTATGGTGAGAGTGAAAAAAATCTCAAAAAAGATTCCGACTAATAAAAAATACTATAATGTAGTTCATTTAAGTACGAATCTAACCATATAAGTCCTTTTGCTAAGTAGAAATCTAGTTTCCCAGATATTGATAAAAATAAATTCAATTTTGTAGAAAATCAAAAACAAAAAGTATTATTTTTAAAAATAAATAAATAAAATAAGATATTGGATTTAAATTCATCAGTATCAATAACTTTGAGAAAATTTATTTTTTTGCATGGTCGGACCGATTTTTTCAATATTAGTTGTGTGTCGCAGGAAGTTGAAATTACTAGGTTAATTGAATTGTGAACTTTCATCAAAAACAAATAAGGGGTTTTTAAGATATGGGGGTTCGAAAAAAATTGAGCGGCAGACGAAAATGTTCCCTGTCTGAATGAGATTTCTGTTCAAAAAAATGTAATTCAGTGACATTAAAAAAAAAAAGAAAAAAAGTATATTGCTTCCATTATCTACCGTAAGCTGGGAAGCAATTATCTATGAATTCATGTCAGTCCTGATGTTATATATTCACTAAAATATAGTAAAATTTTAAAAATGTGGTGTCTCAACAAGAGAAATATCTATAATTTATCTTGATGGTTGATTCATACTCTATAGATTGCTAATATATATATATATATATATATATATATAATATATATACAAAAAAAACAAAACACTTTCATCCAACTGTCTACAAAGAGTTGTTTTCTGAAATCCAAGTTGAAGTTCGGCTTAAGAAAAGTCTTCTTTGTTGATTCAAACGACCTAACGAACGAATTCACAGAAAGAACAAATAAAGAAGAAAAGTTCGTTCGAGAAAATAAAGGGATTAAGGAGGGATTGCAAAAAGGAGTGTCTGAAACTGTGTGAGTTCCAATAAGAATTTCAAATTACATGGAATAGCATTGTCTGAGGCAGTTCAAGCATACATTAATTCCAAGTTCGGCAAGGGTCGACGTTAGTCCATTGTGGGGGAAACTGACGGGGGCCTGACGCCGCGAGTATCATTGTCCTCCAGTCAGGCGGCGAAGAGAGCATAGAGAAAAAAAACGACCAAGATAAGGATTTATTCGAAACGGGTGTCGAACAGGGGTGTGAAAATGTCACAATTAAAAAACCTGAAGGACACAGAGTGGAGTGCCTTGATGCGTGATGCGGGAGGGACTAGACCGATGCACGGTTGGGACCGAGCGCCAGATACACTCCAGCCCGCTTTTTATTATTAACTCTTCCGCATGATCTGCTTTAGGATATGTTTACCAGGATTTCAATCTCTTTAATCGGCACAAAATCCTGTCTAATCTCTTTTATTTTTGGGTCAAAAAGAATAAAAAAAATATATGTATTTATAAAACCAGATCATACGAGTATAAACTGCAAACTAACCTCACTATAAAATAACTGATAGAATTATTCATAGACAAAAATAAGATTGTAACTTTTTTAGTATTATATTATTCTAAAATACGTTTTGACCATAAACAATTATTTATAATTGGCCATAATTATGCAATAATATTACGAAAATATAAATGATAGATCCTACTCTCAACTTGAGGGCGATGGGCGATTGTGCATAAAACAGCCCGAAATGAGTTTGAGTTTACATACTAGAATTAATGATACAATTGTCAAAATGCCCAAAAGTATAATTGTAACAAAGTATACACCTCTATTTTTACAGTTTAAAATACAAGTGTAGGTACTTTTGTATTTATTGTTTACAGGGTCTTTTATCTTTCGTTAAAATAAAACCAAAAGTAATAAATGAAAATAAAATATTATAATTTAAATCAAATTATAATTATTTTAACTACGGGAAACCGACAGTGAAAAATAGTTCAAATCCCGGCGCTGGAGTGTATTTTTCACTGTCTCTTTCCCGTAGTTAAAATAATTATAATTTGATTTAAATAAAAATTTAAACTTTCCGTAGTATGAAATCTACCAAAAACTTAAAAATTGCAAATAAAATAGAAAATATATTATTTATAACCGTTTGTAAAAACAAAAAGAAGAAAGAAAAAAATCCGAATCAAACCTAATTGCCTAATTAAAATCGCCATATATATATATATATATATATATATATATATATATATATATATATATATATATATATATATATATATATATATATATATATTTAATAATATAAAAAAAACTATACAATTTATTAGATCAGGTCTCAAGAAGCGGGTGGAGGGCAATTATAAACCAACCAATTAAATTAAATATATTTAGCATCTCTTCACTTGATGATCCCTACTTAACTATGGCCTTGTTATAACAAAGATCTTAAAAGTGAAATAAAATCAATAATCACGCTAGAAAAAATCCAGAAGTGTATTATGGTAAGGATCCTGGAACCAGAGGAGGTTACCCTGCAGGTTTTAAAGCACTTACAGGAGCAATCGCCATTAAAGAAAAGTAGTTAGTGGAATTTGTTTTGAAGTTGTCCGTCTTTTTGCTAGATAAGAGGTTGGAGGTTATGGCACGTGCTCCTGCCGAGGGATAACTAATAGGTGGAGGCATTAAGCTCCCATGAGGCATCCTTGCAGAGCCTGAAACCCCTTATCTTTACTACTCCACTATATATAGCCTTCTTCTTCAAACTCTTGAAGAAGCAGTAATCCCGAGCAAACACCCTGCCCCAAGCTTACATTGTGACTTCATTTATATAATCCAACCCCTTGCACGTAGCATTCAGAGCCCTAAAGATACAACTCTGCAAATGTTGATTTTTTTTTTTATCTAATAATTCCATTCAAAGGGCTAGTGTAAAAGCTTTAATAATTTCAAATCGAAAACACGGGAAAATCGTTTAAGAAATATTGATCTCCCTAATAGATTTTTTTTTTTTTTTCACAAGAACGATATTCATATGCACTCTAGTCAAAGTAAGGGTGCGGATTCCCAGGAAGTGAATCCGATTATTTTATAAACGAAATGGTACTTCTAGGATATAACCTGACCATAGATTCGAGTGATATCATATAAAAATTATTCACAAGAGCTGAGAGACTAGTGGATACCTGGCTGAACGTGATCGATATGAGTGGGCCACTTTGAAAGGGAACCATCTAACTCCCGATCCAGTGAACACAAGGCAGTACTTGTGCACCGTCGGTCCCCTACACATTTTGCATTTTGCATGTATGCAAATATGCCCTGTTCTACACTCTCGGTCGGCGGGAGTTTCGCCTTGTTTGTTTCCTTTATGAAAAGTGAATGAAGTGGAAATCAACAACTCCGGAGCGTTTTCCCAGGGAAACCCGTCGAAAATTGGATGAATTCCAAATAATAGCAATCACTCCGGCAAGTATGATAATAGGCTCTGAGAAAGTTCAAGCAAGCGAATAAAGGGCGACTCAAACGAAACCGTATGGAGAAGAGGAAAACATTTTTGAATAAAATTTTCGGATCCTTCCGTGAAAAAAGCGAGGACGGAGTTAAAGTTAAAATATTATTTATAGATCTCGTTTTAACGACTTTTATAACCGAAATAAAGTTTAAAGAGGGAAAAAAAGTTGCTGCCAAGGTATAAGAGTGGCTTAAATAAGTTCCACCTGAAATTCTAATGTCAAAAGAATAATAGAATATAAAAAGAGAAAACTCGAGGAAAAGCACTCGAGGCAAACTTTATAAGGAGCAAATTGAATTCAAAAGTCAACAAGTAAAGTTGAGAATTGGAGGAAATAGAATTTCTAGTAATGTCATATACCTACCCATTGTAGAAATAAAAGTTAGCCTGACGGAATTTTAAACGTAAAGCTCTAATCCAAAGTAAGTGCACTTACCTTTGAAAAGATTCACGTAGCCTGTTACTAACTTTAAAAAAATATGGAAGTAGAGTTAACTAAGTTCAAACTGCTATTATACCAGTAGGCTCATGAGCATCTTGGTAAAATGATCATTTGCACTATCTAACGTTTTCAACTACATTTCTACCCAAGAATCAACTTGAATAATAATGATTTTTGTTTAAAATGGTTGTTATACTTCCTTGAAAATCGTTTTATGCCACAAAGATGTAAAATCTTGGCTTTAAATAAGCTATTCTATCTTTCTCCACGTTAAATAAAAAGTGCAAAGTACAAGAACATAGACTAACTCAACAAAATAGCGTGTTTCAGTTAAACTCTATGAATAAAAAATAATGTATTCGTTTAAGATCAGCAATGCTCAGTGAATATTGAATAGCAAAGATTCAAAAGCGAATTATGGATGGATAAAATTATGACGGAATTTCAATTATAAATTAAAACATTCCCTTTTTGGACATAAATATATATAAAAATTCTTTATCAAAATAAAAATAGCTTGCTTGATTAATCTAACATTTGTGTCACTTTAAGGTCTGCTTATAAATATATATAATTTCTATTACTTTCTCATATAAAGAAAAGGTATTGTGATGGCGCGAAAATTCAATTTTGAGATTTTGATGGACTTACATGTTTTGAGGTCCCCTGAGTCCAAAAAAGTGGGTTTTAACAAATGTCTGTCTGTTGTCTGTGCAGACGCCTGGAGCCTAAACTACTGGGCCGATTTTTTACGGAATTTGGCATACATGATCAGAAAAATCGTACCCTTAGGCGAAATCGAGAAATGAATTTTAGCTCCAAATTTGGGGGTGCTAACCCCCCAAGAACTCTGAAATCGTGAAAAACAAATATTTCTCGAAAACGGTTCCGACGATTTTGATTAAAAAGTTCTAAAATGTAGTCCATTCAAATATAAATCTAACGATATATGCGGTTTTCCCGGGAAAAATCTAGTTCCTTAGAATAAAGCTTAAAACGCGGACGGAGAGAGCGCCCGTGTTCGATTCCCTGCCCAGGAGAAGTTATTTTTATAATAAATTTTGATGAAATGTTCAATAATAATTAAATGTACATACGAAAACTAGTAAATGGAAAACACTGGGCTAAGTATTTATGTACTCGTATATGATACGATTTCGCCTCCGGGTATGATTTTTCTAAACATGTATGCCAAATTTCGTAAAAATCGGCCTAGTAGTTTAGGCTCCAGGCGTCTGCACAGACAACAGACAGACATTTGTTAAAAACCACTTTTTTGGACTCAGGGGACCTCAAAGCGTGTAAGTCCAACAAAATCTCTAAATTGAATTTTTGCGCCATCACAATACTTTTTCTTTATATAAGAAAGTAATATAAATTATATATATTTATAAGCAGACCTTAAAGTGACACAAATGTTTGATTATTCAAGCAAGCTATTCTTATTTTGATAAAGAATTTTGATTATAAATTTATGTCCAATAATGGAATGTTTTAATTTATATAATTTTGACAGACTTGAAAAAGGAGGAAAATAAAATAAATTTAACAATTATAGGTTGTAGAAGTATAGAATCATTAGAGTAATCGAAATTCAAAGTGTCTGGCACACTGATTGGCAGACTATTTTTTTAATCGATTTGATTAATTTTTATTAAATTGGATTGTCTAAGAAATCTATGAATATAAGAAAATTATTTGATTCCGATTATAAATGAAATGCTATTATGGTCTCTCAATAAAAATAGTAATATTTTTGCTCGAAATTTAATTGATTTATTGATTGATTTTCTGTCCTAGGGGGTAAAATTGAATTTAGATAGTACTATATAAAATTAGTCTCAGGTATAAACACTGCGATGCGTCATCACTATATAAAATAAAAAATAATATAATGTAAACTTGAAAATAAACTCTATCTACTTAGTTTAGTATATTTCACAAAAAAAAATAAATAAAAAAATAAAATAAAATAAAAAACAAGTATTACTTTAAAGTTGTTTTATCACTAATAAATAAGTGGATATTTTATATCGATTTGAGCAAAAATTGATTTTAGGGATTTACCATCAACTCTACGATACATTGAATAAATGTAGATATTGAGAGTGTAAGTTTGACTAGATTTATTCTTTCGAGCTAAAAAGAAAGTAAAATCACTTTCTGAGTGGCAGGGTAAACAAAACTGAATGGATAGGAAAAATACCAATTTTCTCTGCAGTGATTCAAAAAAAAAAAAAAATCAGGAAAATAAAAGCTCTTCAAGTCTGAAATACCTATTATACCAATATTATCTAAAAATTATAAAAAATCTTTATGTGTTACTGAACCCATTAACATAATTCAACGCTTTCAGGTGCAGCTTTAACAAAAAATAAATTGGATTAAAATATTAGATTTTATTTTTCTTTATTTATTTTCTTTTAAATCTTATTTTTTGTGAGTTTAACCATGATTGTTTTAAATTTGAAAATATAATTGATAAGCGTGACTTTCCATCCTTCTTTTGCGCTTATGATCACGGTTTTAGCTAGAAAATGAACTACTTTTTCAATTCTATAAAATATGTACTTGTGCTTAGAGTTTTGACGAATATGTTTTAAGTAGGTGAATATAATACTATTATAAATCACAAAATTTTATTAAAATATATTATAATCATTAACTAAAGAACTCAAAAAGGTAAATTGAATTTATATTTATTAATAGTTTTACTAAGTACATGTGTAAAATATAAGTTAATTTCTTGACTAACATAATTTTTAATTCTATTACATGAACAGCAGAATGTTTAGAAAACACAAAATTCCATAAAATATTAATGTATATGATAGTAATGATCACATTGAACAAAGATATAGAAAGATAACTGAACCTCTTAAAGATATTTTTTTTTTTTGTGTGTGAATGTAATTGTTGTCGTCATAACTTCTGACGAATTTTCGTCGTTGTTTATTCTTCTAAACTCATGTCTCTGCGGAACAACAGACAAGTTAATCCGTAGGCTAGACTCAAGAGTTATAATAACATTGTAAAAGAAAAAAATAATAAATACCAGTTATATTAGTATTAATTCATTGTACTTCTTTGATCTGAAATTATTTGAATTATAACATTACACCTGGTATTTATTTGTCGTAAACCTTACTTTAAGTATAAACATTTAGTTTTGTTTTGTATACAGACATATTAATCTTTAATACATTTAATCTTAATAAATTAAACTTTATATAATGTTGAGTATTCACAAGACGTGAATCACTGTAATTTACCCTTGAAACTGTTCTTTACTTTTATCTCTACGAAGAAATAATGATGATAATAATTTTAAATGATGGTTATGTATTTTCCCTCTTTTGTTTCAAAGAGAGTTGGTAAGTGGCTCTCAATGAAACTAATCTATTTTATTTTTTAATTTTATTTTGTGTCAGCTGGTTTACAAATATTCCAGGATGGTTTT
Source organism: Gerris lacustris (assembly GCA_951217055.1). Classification (NCBI taxonomy): domain Eukaryota; kingdom Metazoa; phylum Arthropoda; class Insecta; order Hemiptera; family Gerridae; genus Gerris; species Gerris lacustris. The sequence goes on along the minus strand of OX578276.1, from coordinate 58,403,360 downwards.
CTTCACGTACATTCTATCGACCTTTAAACATGATATAAGTATTAATATTAATTATGTTATTTGTTATATATATATATATATATATATATATATATATATATATATATATATATATATATATATATATATATATATATATATATATATACATAAGAGTCCACTGTGAGTATTATTCCGTTCCTAAAATTTTAAATATTACAAGAGTAATCAAATGTTATGAATGCTTAAAAGGAAATGAGTTTTTGTGGTTTATTTTGTAATGCATGTAGGAATCGATTCGGATTGACCCCGAAATACAAGAAAAATAAACAATTCGCTCACATACAACATTGCAATTAAATAAAACTATAATATACTGCTGAAAAATATCATGCTATCAAATCTAACGAGTTTCCATAACTCTTGTTTTGATTATTGATTTTAATTTTAATCACAGTCAAATCATAAACCAAAATGTATATATTCTCTATTCTCTCTTTATTTAGTTTTTTTAACACTAGTAATGTATTGAATTTACATGAGAATACTTTCTCCCTACTACCTACTTATTATATTTGTAAGTAAAATTCAATGCTTACAAAAAAATCTTTAAAGAAATAAATAACACATTACATGTATTAAAAAGCTGTCAAAGAGAGAATTATCAACGTTTTGGTACTATAAGACTTATTTTTATAACAATCGAAGATTACAACAAGAGTTATAAAAACACGTTTGTTCTTTTGCTATTGAAAGTATTGTTAATGCACGAAAATTCATTTGTGAGTTATAAGGTTCCTGAATCTTAATATTTATATTTGACCATGATTTGACGGAGTAAAATTATGTGTATGGAAAGGTTTAAAAATATTAAAACGGAAATTGTTTTTAGTTTTAAGACGAAGTGGAATTAAGAGTTTGTGGATTTAGTCAATTTTACTTTATTTATTTTTACATTTAAAAAAAAAAAAAAAAAAAAAAAATAATAATAATAAAAGTTAGTGGATATGAATGTTGCCTTCCTTAAAAGATTCACGAAAACCATAGTGATTTGAATATTGGTAAATAATAAGTTTTTTCCGTGGTAGGCTGTGAAATAGTAACTTTAGAGCCTAACAAACATAGCTAAAATCCATTTTTTCATTACGTGGACTTAAAAAATCTTTTCATTACTCCTAGCTGTAAAAAAAAAATCTTTTACGTCCTAGGCACTAAAAGATTTTTTCTTTACGGCGGGTAGTTGTCAAAACTTCCGTTAGTAGTGCTGCAGTCTTTGTAGAAATGCTTCTAGTACGATAAAAATCCACTAGATGTCAATGCGTTTTATTTATCTTTTCTTATAGTGTAACCTCATTTTAAGGTTTCTTTTTTTAAGTCTTAAGTATGTACTAATATTTGTTATTATTATATATTGATTAGTGATTAATATTTAATGTTTTTTCATTGTCTGCTACCTCGGAAAAAATAGCATATGCTACGCGACTTTGAAGTGTTTTTTCTTTACCTTGGCAATATTTACTGTCTCGCTTCGCTCGACAGTAAATGTAATTGCCGCGGTAAAGAAAAAACTCACTTCACAGCCTTGTAACATAATATACTATTACTTGAATAAGGATTGGAATTGTTTTTTTTTATTTTTAACATTGACATGAGTATAATTTTTAATATGATAGTTAGTAGAATTCTTTTGTCAGTTGACAGCAGGATCCTTGTAAGATTTTTGGTTTACTATCCCATTATATTACTTACATACATTTTGTAATACCAATAAAAATATTAATTATCAAGAATATATATAAGATAAAAGAAGATGGAAGTTGCTCAAGTGATAACATTGCTCAAGAGTGGTTTAAGAATGTTGAATTGAATGGTGAAGTTACAGTGTCAGGTTGTTCATTAGTGTTTGAAGGGATAATAAGGGAACAAGTACAATAGATGCTTTCAAGATGTAACAAGTGTTGTAGAGAAGAGAAGAGGCTGGATGTGAGATGCCTGCGTTGTTGACTTAAGGAAATCTAATGGATTGGGGAGCCCATGTTACTTGTCTCGCTTCTGTTGACTTTGCTAGCCCTCTCCAATCACATATAGTCTAGACCTTGATGTAAGCCTCCGTCAAAAAAAACTCTTCTCAGCCTTACATCCATTGATATTTAAATGTAATTTGGCCTTCGGGGAATATATTGATCAATCTCCTCTGTCAAAACAATATGTCGCGGATGAGGAGGGAGAGAGGATTCCTTATAACTTTTCACGTTCTTTACTAAACTCTTCTTTTTATGTCTTATTGATGACCCTCGAACAATGAAGTGGTTCTTGTATTTAGTCCTCCAACTTCTTTAATAGCACTTCTTTAAATAATCCTGTTGAATATAAGTTTCGTACAGACCATATAAAATACAAAAAAACAACCTTTTAATAATCAAGCCATAAATAAATAAAATTACAGGGAAGTACTTGCGTCCAAGTACATTTTAGGGATTCGTAGATGATTAAGCATACCCGTTATGTAATTATGATTTTTCTTCTTTAACTTCAAGAGTCCCTGGTTCGATCCCCCGTGGGGCCACAATGATATTATCGGTATTAATAAGTAAATAAATTACATTTTTTTCAGAAAATTTTCATCGCTCTACCATAAGGTATAACCATGAATTATTTCGAAATTTTAGGACCAGCCGCTATTTAGTGGTTGGGGGGGGGGGGACATTTTGTTTTGGTATATTTTGACTTATAAAACCAATAAAGAATGAAAAAATTTAAAAAAGCAGATATATATATTTGTATCCTATTTATTCTTCAGGAGCTTTCATTTGATACCCCACACAAAATTTTTAAAAGATAAAATTTTGGGCGCACTTCAATTTTTCGACAACAAAATTAGTAATTTCTAAATATTGGGAATGACCTCCCGGAAATATCATCGCACCTATATTAAGGTATTTGCATGAATTATTTCAAATTTTTAGGGCCAGCCGTAATATAGTGGTTGGGGGGAGGGATTTTTTGGGGGTATATTTTTATTTATTTAACCAATAAGGAATGCAACATTTAAAAAAAGTAAATAGATTTTGCCCTACTCTTCAGCAGCTTTCATTTGAAACCCAACTCCAAATTTAAAAAAAAAAATTGTCGCACTTCACATTTTCGCGCCCAAAATTGGCAATTTTTGAAAATTTGGGATGCACTACCGGAATTTCCATCGCCCCACAATAAGGTATTAGCATGAATTATTTCGAAATGTTAGGACCAGCCGTTATTTAGTAGTTGGGGGGGATTTTTTTAAATTTTATATTTGATTTATTTTACCAATAAGGAATACAATATTCAATAAAGCATATATATATATATATATATATATATATATATATATATATATATATATATATATATATATATATATATATATATATATATATTTATATATATATATATATATATATATATATATATATATATATATATATATATATATATATATATATATATTTGTAACCTACTATTCATTAGCTTTCATTTGATACCCCACTCGAAAATTAAAAAAAAAAAATTAATAATTATTTAATAAAAGTGGTTCCAGAGATATCAGTGTTTGGAGTTTGGAGTTTAAATGTTAGTGTAAGATAATGTATTATTAGATAGAAGGATTAATGTTTTATTGTCATTTCAACAAATTAAATTGTTTATTAGGTGATGAGATACCTGAGGTCTGTAGCTGGAGAAACGATACGACAGAGTGAGAATGAGGAATCAGGTAATCAGAGATATCATTGGTAGCACATCTACAGCTCAGGTAGTCAATAAAAATAGACTACGTTGAATTGGACATGTCAAATAATGGGAGAAGAGCTTTTCCTTCAACAAGCTTTGGAGGTATGCATTGACCGTCGAAGAGAGGAAGAAGAAGAGATACTTAGAACGATAACCTCTAACTCTTCAGGAAAATGAAATTAAGCTGTGGCTGTAGCAAAGGATAGAAGTGAATGGACATCTTTGTGTGTTTCCTCTACGTGGTTGAAAAGAACGGGAATAAGTAAGTAAATAAGTTATTTACCTCGAGCTAAATTCAACATTTGCATCTTCATTTTAAAATCAATTAATTACTTATTACAAACATTTGCGAACATTGCTTCATATCATGCATGTTAATAACCTAATTTTTTAACCAACACAGTTTTAAATATATTTTATTATCTTTAAATATAAGTTCATGAAACCAAGTGAGTGTGTTTATTATTTTCCCATTGGCCAGTGGCAGACTAATTTTTATTTATTTTTTTATTTTTTTAATCTACGTCCCGATTTATCATTAGGATTTTAATTTTTTTAAAATAAATGTTGCTAAAAATTTTTTTGTAAAAATTGTTTAATAAATAATGCAGCAATGATATTAAAAATGACCAAATTATGCAAAAATTAAATATGGTGAGAGAAATTAAAACAAAGTTACCTACCTTTTTTTAAACAATTTTTTCATAAGTTGGAAAAGATGAGAGTACAAAAATTATTTAAAAATATCATAAAAAAATTTCCTCTCCAAAATGTTTCTTCGTCGAATACCCCCACAATCACTTGCAGAATTATAACTTAAGTTACTTGGAGAGCATTTCGCTAGCTAATGTTTTATTGTTCTAATCCTGAACCCGCCAAAGACAGACATGTATGTTATGAACATTATTCGTTTTACTTTGCAACTTTCGCTTGTGCTTTATTTGTTTAAACACTTTTCCCTTAAGTATTATTTTATAAGGAATAATGCATATAAAACTCAATACGTTAAAGGTAAACCTGATGTTTCCGAACTTTACATTAATTTGAAAACCAGCAATTATTCAATTAAACAAATAGCACTCAATTTTACTTTTGGTAGGTGTTAATTTTAGATGAAATTATTATACGTATTCAGTATGACTACTTTAGGTAAAGGGCCTTATGGCAATTGAATTAAATTTTCTATTATTCTATATCTTTCCTTAATTTGAGTGCGTCTGGGTTATTAATTAATAGAGAGAAGTATACTCTTCAAATAAATTCAAGTAACAATTAAATGTCATTTCACGCAAATTAAAAAGAAAAGGTGCGAAAAAGGGTAATTTATGAGCCCTTCAATTAACCTCGATATTTTCCTCAAGATTAAAAGAGTCGAAAATTTCAAAAATATTCCTCCGGCTTCACAAAGGTAAAGGCGAGCTTTGTTCGGATATAAATTAATTAAAAGTGGCGAAGCGCAGGAATACGAGGCTTTGTAATTAACTATGTAAATTACCGAGGGCTTTGGGTGCTTTGTGCGAGTGGCAAGCTAAGGGCGGGAGAGGGAGGCGATCAGGGGTGGGGTGGGTGCCCTGATTAGGCACCTAATTGAGGGGGCCCTGGACCCCTGCCGACTTTTCTCCGGTTTTCTCCTTTGAACTTCAAGCCAGGGGGCAGATTCTAGGGTACCGGACTTTGAGAACCAAGAATTACTTGACTGAGTCTTGAGTCTCCTTAAATATACTTTGATATCTTTACTCGACGAGCCAATTACACTACAAAGAAGCAAACACAAATATTGGCTGAAACAGACTTGGGATCTTAATTAAATACATGTCGGTAACTCTTAGGCCTTCTTTTTCCTTATAATTCAACGTTGCTTTCCCCAAGCCTTATCAGTAGCCACATTAAACCAATGGTGCTCTAGAGTCACTGATTTATTATAACTTACCTGAAAAAGATCTAGTTCTAAGGTTTAGGTATAACCTTATTTATATTATTATATTTTATTGTTTATCCATTGTACAAACGTTGTAATTAAATTGTGCGTACTCACCTGAATTTTCCTGAAAAATACGATCTCATAATAATGCAAAATGTTACTACATCTTATTGGTTCCTCTTATTATTTGTTTAACTCTTAGTACATCTTTATCACAATTCTTTGTAGGGACAGTAGTTGTTGAATATGTTAAAATGGACAACCTAATATCTAATAATACAAAATAGCGTACTACTAAGGTTTTACCTTAAACTGTTATTACAAATCAGTTATCTAATGAGAAATGTAATAGAATTGCTTAGGTCTTACAGCTTGGGAGAACTTAAAATAAACCGGATATTTAATACAAAAACAGACAACCATTCGGTTCTGAGAAGGAAGCTTGTTTAGTTATTTGTAATTTTCAAAAGGTTTTGAGGTTAGCAGTATTTTGACTGACTCTGACAGAAGAGCTTTGTTTTGGCTAGAATTCTTGACGAGACTGAGCTTCCTGTCAAACATTCGTGCTGGCTGGACACCAATAATCTCTCTTTTCAACCTGCAAGGTTTTTACCCCTTTTTTAAATCCTTTATATTAACTTCACTTTTGTGCCTGGGTGCCTGGGAACAGGGGGCCTGGGTGCCTGGGGCCTGGTTGCTGGGGCCTGGGTGCCTGGGTGCCTGACGTCAAAATCTTTGGAAGGCTAGTTAACCCACTTCCAGTTATCCAATCGAGCTGAAACTTGGCACATAGACTCTCTACCAAGACAAAAATATTTTAACAAATTAATTAATTAATTAAATTTAATTAATTAATTAGTAAATTAATTAAAATAATTAACTTTTTTAAAAATGAATGATTAATTAAATTTTAAAAAAATAAGTAATTCATATTTTACGATTTTGGTAGTATTCATACTACGGAACGATTAAATTTTAATTTAAATCAAATTATAATTATTATTAACTACGGGAAACAGACAGAGAAAAATAGACTCGGGATTTGAACCACCGGCCTCTTATTTAAAAATAAGTAATAAGAATAAAAAAAAAAAAAAAATTAATTCGTAGGTATATAAAATCTTTGGAGGGTGAGTTAACCCTCTTCCAGTCGTCCAATCGAGATGAAACTTGGTACATAGACGCTCTAGCAATACAAAAATATTTTAACAAATTAATTAATTAATTTTTAAATTTAATTAATTTCTTGTTGAAAATTATTGGAATAATGAAATTTAAAAAAGTAATAAAAATACAATTTAATAAATTAATGTTTGGGTATAAAAAATCTTTGGAGGACGAGTTAACCCTCTCTTCCATCGAGCATCCATCGTCATCCAAGCGAGCAGAAACTTGGCATATCGACTCTCTACCAATACAAAAACATTCTAACAAATTAAATAATTCATTAATTTTACTAATACAATTTTAATTTAATTTTAATTTTAATTTTACTATACAATACTTCCCCTCACAACAAAAATGCAAAAATATAAAGGATTTATAATAAAAACTTGGTTTATATGGGCTGGTATTATTATTCATCCCACATAAATAGTGTAATTAATTTAATCTTTATCTAATTAGAAGTGGATTTGAAGTATGCCACATCAAGTCTTATATTTAAAAACTAAAATCCTCTACTTAATAAAGTAGAGTATTTTGAAATTTCGAAAATGAATTGCAGTATTTTATGCTAGCAATAAAATGGCTAACGTTCCTTAGTCATTACTCTAAAATTTAAAATATCGTGCTAGAGTGCAGCGTAGAATAAAAGTAATTATTACTTGTTTTCAGGTATTGTCTATAAATTATTTTTATTTTAACCTATTAAGCTTCGTTGGTGATCATCGAAGGTACAGAGTATAAATTTAAAAACATTTTTATGGCCTTGTATATATTTTATTTATTCTTCGTTGAAGAACTATCATTTTTTTATTCCACATCTTTCTTTTGAGAATACTATAATTAATCCCAACAAAAACACTTGTGTAAAATAATAAGCTAAAATGTTTTACGCTCGTCTCGCGTAAAATGTTGTGAGATCATTAGTTAAGCCAAGAGCCAAGTCTCACCCCTGTCAGAGAAAGTTCTACTAGGACTAAATTATCTAGTACAAGTAAGTGATTTTGTTTGTCTGTCTCCCTTATCTATTCTCTGTCCCTCACAAACTCAAACTTTTATTTCCCAAATCACACAATTTAAAAAAAAAAAAAACCATTTTCTGACTTGGCAATTACACAGCACAAATAGATCAAACAATGTGTTGTTGTTTAATTGATTTTTTCCTTATGGTTTATATTAAGATTTTTTAAAATAAAATTTGATGCATGTGTTGTATACAACGTTGTATCCTCGTGCTGCGTGTGAGTATATACACAATTGTTCCCTAGAGTTTGTAATTTATTATTATTATTTTTTTTCTTCTTTTTTGTTAAAATGATGATGTTTTGTATCATTGTATATAATTTATTATTTACATGTTTACAAAATAAGAAGACGTCAACATTAATGGTCGTTTGGCCATAGCAAAATGTTTCATAGGATATATACTTTGTTGTTGTTATTATTGCAAATATCCAAAGTATTATAATTTGTATTTATTTTTACTTTACTCTTATCATTGATATTAACAGTACTGTTAAAATTAATATCTACTCTATGAAGTTGTCATTTATTCTGCTAGTTTAAAAGCTATTAAATTTATTGTTTTTAGTTCTAGTTCAGTGAGAAAGATTTTCCGGGGGAGAAAGGGTTTTTTGCAAAATTGTAGCATTGCCCTTCACGTGGCCTTAATAACGAGGCATTAGGATAGAAATGTAGGAATCAGGTAAGGTTCGGTTCGGTTTAGTTAAAAGGAAGAACCTGAAGGGAGGAAGCATGATTCTCAGGTAAGGTCAAGGATTCTGAGCACGTCTCCAACACTGGGGCCTGGGCTCGGATTGTCTGGGTGAGATTGGGACGGGAACCGGGGACCCTCCAGTTTCCACCTTACTCCCACGATACTTCCCATTACCGCTCCCCAATATCCATCTGTTAAGCTTTACTAGCTTTCCTTTGCAGGATCGACGCTGCTTTAACTAAAGATAAATAAAGCCGGTAATTATTTCGACTAAAGGGCCTCGGATTGAACCCTCGTTCCGCGCCCTCCGACCCGAAGGGCGGTGGGACGACGCCTCTACAAATTGGATCTTTTCGCTGACCGCTTTGATCACGAGCAGATCGAGTGTAAATTCGATCGGGGTTCGTAGAGTGGGGTGTAATGCAGGGGTGTATCAGGTTGGATTCTATCTAGGGCTTTGTTTCTTTCTACCCCAAACAACTTTACAACTGCAGTGACTCATTCCTCCAGTTTAGTATAACCTCTAGAGAATTTGCATTTTTTCGACACTTCACAAAGGAGTCTCAAACGAATTAATTAATTCAAAGCTGTTTGATTGCTCAGCCCACCCAATTTTGTAGAGCTGTTTTGAAGTCAATTGTGTAAAGCTCGTAAATAATTGAAACGAGAGAAAGGAGGATCAAAGTCGTGATCATTTGTACATGTGTTACTGCAAGCGACTATTACTCATCCTTGTAAACAAAGCCAACTACTTAAATTGTAAAATTACTTTTCAAGACAAACGATTCGAAAAATAGTCCCTCCTTAACTAAATGACTTTAAGAAAATCAATCTAATCAACTATACAAACATAATAATATTCCCTATTGTTTAAAATAAGAGTGAATAAATATTTAACAAGAGCTTCTAACAATCGATTTTCGCTTTATCATTTCTTATCTTATGATGCATTACTTAATTAAGCTAAATATTTTATCCTTTTAAAAATAACGTCATTCATTACATCACGACTCCTTTATACACGTTCTCTAACTTTGAATTAATCCTTTTTCCTGTCAACTAGATACATTTATAATAAAGAAAAATCATATACAATCTTATCTTAGTCTTTTAGCGAATTTTCGACGAAAGGTAAGCTATTGGAATGACTTCAAAATTTTCTCCATGGAAATCGGTTTTAGACAATTCTTAATCGATTCCTGAAATGTAACACTTTTTTTTATGTATATGTACGTATATAAATATGTAGGTATATATGTAAGTGACACTCCAGACGATATCTCACGCTAGGATGCATTTAAAAAATTCAAACAAATTTTAAAATGTCAATAATATCAACAGAAAGGATGAGTTCGTTGGCCAGAATTTTTAGAGTTCATTTTTGTTTTTCAAAATAGCAAAAAACGTGTTTTTTCATTTTACCCCCCCCCCCCCCCCCATCCCCTCCTCTCTTATATGAAAATATGACAAAAGTGTACATAACAACAATTACTGTACTCTTAATGAGCTTTCCAACGACATTCATCTTGAAGGGTAAATACTATTTTGACTTTTGTACCCCGTACCCCTGTACCACCAATTTTTTTCCACCCATCCAAATTCTAAACCAACATTTTCCTATATTATCATAAGCCAATAATACGCAGAGTTCTTTGAAAATTCGATCATTAAGTCATGGTGCATGACTGGACTTTTTTTAATTAATTTTCCTCGATCGGATTATACATAACATACATTTGACTAGTTAATAATGTTGTAAATTTAGTAGGAATTTCATTGACAGTGTATGACCAACACACGAATTTTTAAATGCATCCTAGCGTGAGATATCGTCTGGAGTGTCACTTACATATATATACCTACATATTTATATACGTACATATACATAAAAAAAAAGTGTTACATTTCAGGAATCGATTAAGAATTGTCTAAAACCGATTTCCATGGAAAAAATTTTGAAGTCATTCCAATAGCTTACCTTTCGTCGAAAATTCGCTAAAAGACTAAGATAAGATTGTATATGATTTTTCTTTATTATAAATGTATCTAGTTGACAGGAAAAAGGATTAATTCTAAGTTAGAGAACGTGTATAAAGGAGTCGTGATGTAATGAATGACGTGATTTTTATTGATTGCAAATTTTTGTTGAAGTAATTTCAACCCGTATGCTCAATATTGGTCCTATCAAATGGGTCCACTAATTGTAATTATAGCAATTCAAATTTATTGCCACTTAGTTTAAGGCTTATTTCATTCTTAACTCTTCATTATCTTAATTATAATATATATTTTTTTAAATATTTTAAATCATTTCTTCCTTTTTACGCGTTTATTTTAACCAATTATTATTATACATGTTTAATGTAATGCTGACCTATTAGTTACGTAATTGTTAATTAAGTTTAACATAATTTGAGATATTTTATATTTTTATGATTATATTTTCTGTTCTTCTTGCTTTTTATATTTTAATGCATGTAGTTTTTTCTTAGAATAACATTTAATAATAAACTTGTTTTGTTAAATGTTTTAAAAAGTTTGAACATTCGTTAATTATTTCGGCAACCTTAATGTTTATACATTAATATGAAAACATTTAATTAGATGTTAAAACTTGATTAAAATTTTGTATAAAACTTGCCTCTAAATATGACATTTTTCAGTTTTGTGTTTTAAACATTATTGTTTCTGTGTGGCCGGGAAAAGAAGAGAAAGAGAGCCGAATTTAATTTCCGCCCACATAAACATAACTTGACTTAGTTTTCTTGTATATTCAGGCTCCATAAAGCAAATATGGATTCGGCAACTTGATTCACTCCTCTAATATAAAGAGAGAATGAAAACGCCTTCATATTTTACCTCCAGAGTTTCTCTTAATGTATGACGCAAAAGTGCTTCTCTACCAATTAATGTTATTTGCATTTATTTCTATAAATGAGCTATTTAGTTGGTTTGAATAAAGTTATTAATATTTGTCTTTCGTCTATTCGTACTTAAACTTTCCATGTTTAATAATGTTGTCTTAATTCACTGTGACTTCAAGACATTTTAGTTCTTAGATATTCATTATTATTTTTGTATTTTATGATTATTATTATTATTATTTAAATAAATTGTTCTTAGAAATGGATTTTTACTATTGATTCACCGACAGAGAAGATTATACTTGTGTTTTCAATGGTTAATCAAATACCTCATCGCTCAGGTGGAGAACAATAATTGATTTGATAAACAGTGATTGCGTAACGCTGAGATTAAGATTTCGTAATACGGTCGTCCATAGTCCGTTCTTATTGAGTTAATACGTATGAATCAAAGCTTAAAGTTTATTTTTAGACTTTCACAAGTGTTGCAATAATTCTTATTTTAGGACAACAGAAGACTTACTGGCGCACGTAAATTACAATTTTTATGCTTACATTCAAGATTGTTTTAACAGTATCGAGCAAATCAACTAAGACGTAATATGTAATAAGTTTGCCAAAACATAACCCAAGCGATTGACCTACATCTATTGATAACAAGGGTCCAACCTAATATAAACACATAAATTTCCTCTAATCGCTCCAATTTTCAACACAATTTTAACTTGACAGATTTATGTTTTTCCTTTTCATGATTTTATGTTTGATCAAATATTTAAAATAAAAAAATGCTGGATATTGCTTTTATCATAATCTTAAAATTACTAACTAAAGCTGATGTAAGTTTGCGAATATGGCATGAAGACTTTCTAAATGCATTTGATAACGCCGTCACATTAGCATAAATATATATAAGAATAATTTCTGCTGCTGAATAGTTATTATATATTTTTTTTTAAATTTATTATTGTATCACCATTTATATCTGCGTAAAAAAAGAAAAAAAGAAGATACAAACTTATTAATTATGCAAATATTTGAACCTTTGAATAATTTCCTTCTTCGTTATTGCAAAGTTCAAGTAAGGTGTGTTGTAATTTAGGTGTTTTATTAAAAGGAAACTAAAATTAAATGTTTAGTCTCATTGTTACCGGTATTAAAAGCTCCAGGATTATTAAACACCATCCATCAGTTACAATTATAATATTCTTATTATTAGTTTTTTTTGTATATTTATGTTTCGTGGTGTATTATGTATGTTCACAGAGCATTAACTTTGCACCGATCTACTATTTTCTTTATTTAAAATTAATAATAGTTTGTTAATTAATTTAATTCAAGGAAAATTTAAATAAGAATAAATTTTTAAAATCAATTAAAATATGTATACCTACATCATCATAATTCCAATAGGCAACTGTTCAAAGAATTATTATTATTTTTTTTTTTTATTTTTTTTTTATTTTTTTTTTTTTAGCATAGTGATACTTCTATGGGGGTTTTTCATTCATATTGAACAATCATTCACATTTAATTTAAACACATCGTTCAAATTTAATAAAAATCGGTCAAGTTGTCTTTAAAATATGGGTGTCCGCAAAAATGTTAACGTCCAGAAAGACAGACATGAGACCAATAACACATTATTTTCTGATACCTGAAAGGCATTATGTTTGAGATAATTTTAAACTTAGATGTTAAAAAATAGTTTTCAGGAATATCAAAATTATTCCCCTACCATCTGTAAGTTCGGAAGTATTGATTATAAAAATTTCAAAATGCTCCTTCAGCATATTACATTTTGCTTCCGAGCTTACCGTAGGTTATGGAAGCTATGTGATTGTTCTAAAGAACCATAAAGTCTCTGATTTAAAAAATGCCAAGTCAGAAATCCGTTTCAGACATCATAGTCCAGGAGATAGCGTGCAAAAAAGTGTCTGACTAACATCAAGCTAGAATTTTGTATACAAGTCAATCTTTTAGCGCCTTTTAAGAATATGTGGTCAGCTAAGTTCGTCTGCGGGACATAGCTTTGGAATAGGCATTTGAAAAAAACAAACCGGTGAAGAGCAGCCATATCTCACCAATTATGGTGGAAAATGTGATTTTAATGATCCTGAGTACAGAATTAGTTAGTAGACCAAATATCAAGTCGATGTTATTTTCACACTTGATGGGTTAGTTATTCAAATATTACTAAAAATCAACGTGGTCACCTGTCAATGGACCAAACTATGTCCCGCAGACGAACTTTGCCGACCACATATTCTTAAAAGGCGCTAAAAGATTGGCTTCTTTCCAAAATTCTAGCTTGATGTTAGTCCCACACTTTTTTGCACGCTATCTCCTGGACTATCAGGGATCATTTTTGTGTCTGTCGTTCAATTTGTACGAACCAACGTATCTTAAAAACTACACGTCCAATTTTAATGAAATTTGAGTGGTAGGACATGACTAGCCCATTGTTGGACCCATATAAGTTTCAACTTTCTACGCTCATTTGTTTCTCTTCCACATGCGCACAAACATACATTAATTTACACCTATAGCTTCAAAAGTACTTATCTGATTTGTATGAAACTTTTATAGTTTATCGAAAGTAGCCCACAGATAGCCCACAGATTACTTTGAACCGTCTGCGCTCTTTATAACTTTTGCTTAATTGATACGTTAATTCAAGTAAAAAATCAAAACAATTTTTACAGATTGAAAAAAAAAACAATGGAAACAATTTAACAAATTAGACAATAATGGCTTGTAAAAGCATAAAATCAAAAAGTACGTGATAGCATGCGAGAAAGCTATGTGCCACACCAATTGGCAGTTTATTTTTTAAACTATTATTTTACTCAGTTGAGAAAAATTGTCATAAGGCTATAATATCCCTTTGACAGGGCACTGCGATTTACATATTTCTCAATGAATACATAAAACTGGCACATGTCTGTTGTACTCGTTTATGTGATACTGGTGTATATGTTCTTAACGTGCCCGTTTTTATTTATGGTGTCCTCTTACAAAGCACAATCAATTCGTAAATCTGTACAGTACAGTTACCAAATAACACCAATTTTTTTTTTATTAACTTAAAATAAGAAGTAGTATATCTAAATAAAAGAATGTAAGAAAGATAAATTCTTAAGTAAGGAAGATAAAAATACATTAAAACAAAAGCCTTTTATTTTAAATTTATCAGTTAGCTCTTACAGCTATATGACTGTTAGGTGTTACTGATAAAAATATACAGGTAGAAAAGATGAGAAGAAGTGACTACCTATTTAAATATAAATAAGACTATAGAACAAGAAAGAGAAAGTTTTAGAAAAACATTATAAGATCTCACAATAAATAATAAAACACAAAGGGGAGAGAATGATCTGTTACAACTAAAAAAAGTTTTTGTTTAACACTATCATAGTCGTAGCAGCAATATTTTTATTAAGAATACGTATCTCCAACACAAACCAGATACAAAGAAAGAACGAACTTTTGTTCTATACTTGTTCAAAGAGTGAATAAAAAAAACTAAAGCCCTATAAAAACAAGAGTACATAAACTTTTAACTTTCAAACTTAAAAACTACTTTCAATTCTAAAGAAATCTAAAGAAATAAGTATGTTCTTACTTTGAGAAAATCTCTGATAAAATAAGACGTAGCACAAATCAAAGCTCAATATATTCGAAACTATCTAAAAATCCAAACTCCTTGGATACATTCAAGTGTTAGCACTGAGATCTTAAGGGATATAATATTAAAAAAACTTATACATACTAAAAAGAGAATAAACATTGTCGAGTTTTCGCTAAAGGTTACTTAAAAAGTTGTATAATAATTTCCATGCCATATTTAAGAAGGTGTTAGAATGTTAGAATATAAAACATTTATTTTAAAGTTGAAGACCTCCTGAGTGGTTTTGAGCATAATGTCTGAATCTGTTTATGTGTGTTATAATTGTAGCGCCCAGGGTATTTAACCTAGAGAGTTGAAACTTGGCAGAAAAAAATCAGTCCTTCCTTCTGGTTGTGCCGCTCCAAAAATCTACATTTTCCGCCACCTTGAACCCAGTCTGCTGAGTAAGTACATATTTAAAAACAAAATCGAAAAGTGGTCTGATAGAGTTGAAAGTTGGCGCGAATGTACCTCTCTGTATAACAAACAAATACACCAAATTTAATTTTGTGCAGACGGTTCATATTAATCTGGGGCTATCTGCGGGTAACTTTCGATAAACTACAAAAGTTTCATTCAAATCGAATAAGTACTTTAGAAGCTATAGGAGTAAATAAATGTATGTTTGTGCGCATGTAGAAGAGAAACAAATAGGAGGAGAAGGTTGAAACTTATATGGGACCAACAATGGGCTAATTATGACCTACTACCTAAATTTCATTAAAACTGGACTTCTAGTTTTTAAGATATGTTGGTTCGCAAAAATTGAACGACAGTCCGAGAGACCGACAGACAGACACGGAACCGAAAATGATCCCTGATGTCTTAAACGGATTTCTGTCTTGGAATTTTTGAAATCGGAGACCTAAATTTTTTTCGTCTTCAGAACGATCACATAGCTTCCGTTACCTTCGGTAAGCTCGGAAGCAATAAGGAAGAAATATATAAAAAAAAAAGATTAAATTCCATTAATTAGTTTAAAAGCTATAAGCGAACATAATTATTCATTTGTGCGATACTTTTGTAAAACGTCAAAGTTTGTTTGCATCTGTAAAATTACCGCCAAAATTAAATAATTATGTAAATGAAATAAAATAAATAAAAAAATTTATACATTTTTAAGTGACCTCAAAAGTGAGGTAAAGTTCCGAGGTACCCCGTACTCAATTTTTTTTTTTTTTTTTTTTTTTTAAACTTAATTATTAAAATGTATAAGCTGGATTCCTGTGCTTAGCTACGGAGTGTGTATTTTTTTTAAATTTAATACCCCTTCCATCCTTGGACTGAATTGGAAATATCTATTATTAATAGGTGCTTACATTCCAAAGAAATGCTCGTTCCCAAGTAATAACTTTCTAGCTTGGGAAGATAAATCAGGGCTTTATTCCATTATTTTTTTTTTTAAGTTGCCCCTATTTTTCCCTTAGAGGTAGATTATAATATAAAAACTCCTTTTTTGCGTCAGACATCAATATTAATATAACAATTAACCAAATGTATCAAATACAATGCTTTTTTCAGCGTTCAAAGAAGTAGTGACAATAATGCTAGTGAGAGAACTTGTTATCACACAATATGACCGCCATCTTGTATTAATATGCCAGAGTGATCAATTTTTCACTAAAAAAATCTCTAAATTCCAAATTTCAAGATTATAGTGCAATTGATTTCGGAGATATCTACGAAATTAAATTTGTATATAGGCCACCATATTGAATCAAGATGGTGGATTACTTTCTTTTAGTGAGTTATTTAGGGTATTTTTAAAAATAGAGATACATATTATTATTTTGTTTCTAACTTAGATATATTCCGTCCCTCTCCGTGATAAAATCTGCCAAACATCAAAAAAACTATACTTAATAATTAACAGTTGTAAAATATGTTACATTTTGTATTTCTTACTGTAGCTTGTAAAGTTATTACATCATTAAACTATATTTAAAAGCAATATCATATCTTAAGGATTTTTATATTATTTTGTAATTTTCTCTCACTAGTTTGTTTGTTTCCTCACTTTTATTTTCATATTTTTGCTTCATTTTACAAACTTTAATTTAAATAACTTAAGTACAAATTAAATTTATTCAATAACTATGTGATAACCGGGTTGAAACCTTCTTTATTATTATTATTATTTTTTTTTTTTTTTTCCGTTTTTCCTGTTTTATTTTATTTATAATTTATTAATAACGATATTAACGATATGATAATAATGCATGTTAAATTTAAATGTTTAAAAGTGTTTATAATAGTCTGTTAATTAATTCTAAAAGTAGTAGACAATTACTGTATGTTTTTGCCATTTTAAACATAGTGAAAGATTTATGTTATATTGTAGAGCGCCATCGTAATTAAATTTTAGCTCAACCATACATTATAAAATATGCAAAAATTTACTGCATGAAATATTTTCTCTTGTTGTGTTAACTGGATACTTTATTTAATGTCAAGCATTTATCATGGAGCTCAAGGAGACTGTGTAAAAACACGCCTCTTATATCAACTTTACCCGGTAATTTGTAATATAAAACCCGTCAAGATGTTTGAGATGGCCAGACATTGGAATGCCTCGGTTATACACAGGCGAGCATAGTAAATTTAATGAAATTGCACAGATCCTTGTAAGTGTTAAGAAAACTAAAGCCTTGAAGTTTATGCGTCAATGTTAACTTAAGGCTTACTTGTGCCTAATGCTCTTAAATTTATTTAGTTAGTTTATAATGTGCCTAACAATAAACTTTCAATTTCCAAGAAAAAAAAGGAGATGACGTGTGTAAATCTAAAACGTTGGTAATTGAAATCGATCAGTATGAATTTATATTTTTTTATGCACATTAAAATTATTCATATGCGTCTACACTATAGAAATCTTTCATTAATCAATAATTATTTTTGAAGAAGTACATATAACCATTACCTGAGGGCATAATTATAAATACTTTATGACTCAACCATCCTACTTTTGATCTCAACCTTATAGTGTCAGGTACTCAATAAATTGCTGCTTCATTTTATTTTTAGTTTTTGTCGAGTTCCTCAATCTTGTTATTACTAAAATCAATTTAAAAATAAAATTAGTTATTAGTTAAAAGTAACTTAGCCAGTAAGTAAATTATTCTAATATGTTTATAACAAATTACATTGGGCTATATTTATATTATACTTTATCAATTTTATAATTTAATAAAGAATGCCCATTTACCAATTTTCTTCCTTATTTTATATATTAAGTAATTTTAAGCTTTCATACCGGAAGACCTAAAACTTTTTTCAGCAGTACAATTTGATATTGTGTTAGCTTGTATAGTTTTTTTTGTAGTATCAGAGAAAAGAAGGAGTGAATTAAACTTCTACAACCACTATTGTCGGTTAATAATAATAGCAATGGCGAAAAATTTTGGAAAATAAAAATTCTTACCATTTACAAGAGCTAAGGACTAAATATTTTGTTATTTCATCAAAATCGTACATTAAAATGTATAAATTTTATAAAGATACTTATCACGTTCCAAAGGAGTATAAAATACCATCTGTATATGTATTTTGCTTACCTTTTAATGGGTTTTTCTTAAAATATAAAAAATTAAATAAGTTTGATTTCATTTATTTTTGTGTTTCTTTTTACTTCTATTACATGAAAGATGAAAGTTCTTGATAATTATAATTTGAATATATTTTTTTTTACACACAATTGAGATCATTGTAAGATTAAATAATTCAATCTTGATAAAAAATAATAATTATTTATATAATAAAATGGAATTTTTGCATGAAATAAATATACTCCAAACTGTGATTCAGATTTTATTCTTAAAAATGGAATTATGTACAATATTATAGTCCTGATTCTATTCTCCGAAGGCTAAACGAAACTATTTAGGCATTTTATTCAATTGCCACGCCTACCAGGGCCGTTTTAGACGTTCGCTGCGCCCTGGGCACCCAGTCACGATGCGCCCCCCCTCCTCCCCCCTCCCTAAAAAGATTACTTATTTACAATATAGTTATACAAATAATATATAATTACATAATATTGCTATTAAATCTTTTATGGTTAATATTGCACTTTAAAAAAAAATAAAATGCGTAATCATTAACATTGGAGTAAAAAGATAATTTTTGAAATACTAATAAATTGACTTTAAATAATTAATGTATAATAATTTTTTATAAATTAAATTAATTATTATATTTAGTAGTACTTTTCTTGGTAACGAATATTGGGTTATTGCGGAACTCAATTTAATACACTATATTACCCAAACTAATTACTAAATAACATAAATAAATATTAATAATAATACTTCATAATAAATATCAATGATGGAGTAAATATAATAATCAGATGGAGCAAATGTTAGGTATTCAGGGAACACCGCGTGTGTGGATCCACCATTATACGATTGCCTTTTTTCTTGCATTTGCTCTGGAAAAATCGTCGATTAAATCGATATAGTTTCTTTCTAGCGTTACGTCGCATAATAACAGTAATATACTAATATACTTTGCGTCCATAATAACGGTTAACAGTAATAACAGTAATCTGTTCAGCTTATCATTACGCATTGTAGACCTATTCACTGATTTTATTCTGTTAAGAGCTGAAAAACTCCTCTTCGCCGAGCAGTTGGTTACTGGGAGAGTTAGGTATTGGTTCGGGGAAGTGCTTTCCAAGCATTTTTTTTTTCATATAAGCCTACATATAGGGCCGCTGAGAGGATTTCTGGGCCCCTGAGCAAGTTAGCATCCGGGCCCCTTTGAACAAATAACGGGGTTCCCCCCCCCCCCCGGAGAATTTGTTTAAAATTTAAGTGCAAAACGATGAGTTTTAAGGATTTCTGAGGGCAAGTTTGTCCTTACAGGAAAAGATGTTTGGAGGGGACGAATTTTGAAGTTTAACTAAGACTGGCTAAAGTACCGGTGTGGAAATCCCACACATGACTTCCATGAAATGTTGTGGTGTCAATACGTGAGCAAGAGAGAACTCAGTGTAAACTACATCGTACAAACAGCTAATATCGATTATAGTTTTGCAATAAAATCCGGGATTTCAAAAAAAGAATTTAAAATCAGCCGATAAAAATGATTGTTTACAAAGTAAATAAGACGGTATTTTTTTACTTTTAAATTTCGATTCTTCTTTATAAGTACTGCAAATAATTACAATAATAAATACTCGTTTTAAAGGGCATTAATGTGCGGTTTAAGCACCCCAATCAGAAATTAAATCGGTCAATTATTGCACACGATATTAGAGCTCAAAGTCGA
Organism: Gerris lacustris; assembly: GCA_951217055.1. Taxonomy (NCBI): domain Eukaryota; kingdom Metazoa; phylum Arthropoda; class Insecta; order Hemiptera; family Gerridae; genus Gerris; species Gerris lacustris. Next base: position 58,383,006 of record OX578276.1, on the reverse strand, counting down.
AAATTTAACAAAAAACGAAAAACATGTCTCTATTTAAGGTAGAAGGGATGGTCCTACGACAAAAAGTCATAGGACCAAAGTTGTAGATCTTTTAAAATCAGTTACCGCTGGTGTTATCCGCTTTTCGATACGACTTACAGTTTAGCCGCAATTTGGTTCCGAAATAAATCGGTCAATTATTTCGAATAATATAAGAGCTCAAAGTCGAAAATTTAACAAAAATGACTATTTAAGGTAGAAGGGATGGTCCTACGACAAAAAGTCATATGACAAAAGTTGTAGATTATTAAAAATTGGTTAAACTGGTGTTATCCGCTTTTCGATACGACTTTCAGTTTAGCCGCAATTTGGTTCCGAAAAAACCTTTAAAAAAACACTAAAATACCAATATCTCCCAAACCGCTTGTCCGATTTTGCTCAAAAAGTATAGGTACAATCTACCATATAGGGCACATATATACCCCAAAGGAAATTGAAATCAAATAAAGCCTACTAAAGTTATCGTCGACAGACCGATTTCGTGCTTAAGTGACTGTAGCTCCGAAACGTCGTAAGCTACGATGTTCGGGTTTGTGCCATCAGTTTTTCCGTCCAAAGTTCTGAAAAATGCCGAAAACCGCATCTCAATACGATGTCTTGAAGCGATGTTATAAAGGTTTTAAGTTCCGAACGAACGTACGTACGTACGTACGTACGTACGTACATACATACGTACGCACAGACATACATGTATATGAAACGGATTTCAATGATACCCCCGGGTCCGTAAGACCCCTCCTTCACAGAGATCTCGGAATCACGTTTTGGAGGGTATCACCATACTTCCATTTTCATGGAAGTAAAAAACAAATAAATAAGTTGTCTTGTAGCTGGTAAGTTTCATTAAAAAACCTTCTTTTACACTTTGTATAATACATATAAAATAAAGAATAATATAAATTATTTGCTAAAATAGCGAGATTAAGAGTAATCAAATCAAAATAGTTAAATAACACTTTTTTTTTTTTTTTACAAAAATTGCATTATAAGTGAAAATTTAAGTTATTAATATCAATTTGTTAATATGATTTGTCTGTCAGTTTCTCTCCTGAAAATTAACATTGACCATATTGAATAGGATGAAATTATCACAAAAATCTAAGTAACAAAATGAAACAGAAGAATTCAAACTTCCGTACTCATGACACATAAGGAATAATTTTAAGTTCATCACAATCAGTGGCGTAGATAGGGCATTGGGGTCCCTCGCCAAAATAAATTGATGAGCAAAAAAAAAAAAAAAAAACACATTTGCGTTCAGAACTGAATGGGGCCCCCTGACAATGGCATAGAAGTATAATTCCAAGTTAGATTTTATTATGTTCTAAAGGGGCCCCTATCGACATTGGTACAAAGATAGTATTTTCATGTTATTTGGATTTGGGGCCCCCTGGCACCGGGGCCCCACCCGTAATTCTTGCCCATAGTTACGCCTCTGATCACAATATCTTTCTTACTTCTTGGTTGTTAAAAAACCAGGGCCGCCCCCGGTGCCCGGGTTCCCTGGAGACCCTACCCCCCCTCCCTATCAGCGGTCCTCTATATATCCATTGTTCAAAGTTTAGCAGTGCCCCCCCCCCCCTCTTACCTTTTGAGTTGCGCCCCAAACCTTTTGCGCCCCTGGGCACGTGCCCATCGTGCCCCTATAGTTAAATCGGCCCTGACGCCTACATGATAGTTGGAAACCTAACAACTGATAATACTAGGCATCAGTTGTTATGTGGTACGCCGATACCTAATATCTGGGTAAGTCCTAAATGGATATTGATTATAAATGAAATAATACCTCCAGATTTTCTAAAACACCTTGAAATTAAAACTACATTTATTATAAAACATGTAATTCTGCAATGCATTTTGTACGATAGTTTTTCGGACTGTTCGCTTTATCCTGAATGATTTTTATTCTGGTAGCATGTCGTCTTATAGGGATCTTAGTTTACATCAAACCCATTCTCGTGGGTTTGTTCCTTTATAATGCGTCGCCATTTTAAAGTTCTTAAGTCGAATTAAGTCTGATTTTCACTCTACAGCGTGCCAAGCCGAGCCGAACCTCTCCTTACCGTGGTTGAGCAAAACTCCGGTCAGCCATTATAGCAACTTATTATATTTAAGAATGAATTACTATTGAAACAATAACAATTTAGCCTCGTTCACACGATGACACTAATGTCGCGACACATAATGCCGTGATACTGCTTGACACTCAGCGTCTTAGTTATAGTGCGTTTAGTGCCATGACATCTACTGTTTATATACGACGACACTCGGGGACACTAATGTCGCGACATTAGTGTGAACGAGGCTTAATACAAGATAAAAAGAACTTTTTATATACTACGTTTTTAAATTTTCCTTGTGGATTTCCTTAGCTGTATCTGGTCGTGTTTGTTTACAATTGGTTTTGAATTTGACCGCCAAAATATTTAAGAACTTTAGTGATTTATCGAATAATAGTAATAATTTGGTAAATACAATTACTGATTATTGTATTGTCATCGGAAATACATAATCTGAGCAAGTTTCAGCTTTCTACTTAGTCAGGAAGTTAGTTAAAAATCGATTGTAAGATTTGCACTGGAAAAACAAGAAAGCAAGCTAATAAAACGTAATAAAAATAATACTTGGTCCGACAAACTCGAACAAAACATGTTCATATAAGTAGTGATACGAATTTAAACCCCATAATACATCATTTAATTAAGTTATAAAGTGAAACAGGCGTTTGTATATTTTTCGGTTTCAATGTCAGCGGAGGAAAATATATTTTTACCAATATCTCGTAAACTCGAGTTTTCTCAAGGCAACATATTATATGCTTAAATTCTTCTGCAAGTGGACTCGTTGGAGAAAAATCGTTGGAACCGATTTTAAAAACAAAAATCCTTTCTTGATTTCTCATTGGGGCATGATTTTACTAAAGATTTGTGCCAAATACCATAACCTAATAATAATCAGCCAAATATAGTTTAGGCTCCACGTGTATTCACCGACAACTACACTTTTGGACTCAAGGGACCACATCGAATGTTGGCGCCATCAAAGTAGTATCTCTATTTCCTCTCTGCAATAATATATTGTATATATCGCACTTGCACAGGCTAATGTTTACATTAACTCCTACCCCACTAAAAAGTATCTCGTTCCACCACCAGTAACTATAGTATTTAAATTAATTTTTTTTTCTATTTTTTATTTTTATTTTTTTATTATTATTATTTTTTTTTTTTTTATTTAATAGAGGAGATTCCGCTGTCAAAATGCACGATGATTTCCTTGATTTATGTTTAATAACTTAGTAATTTAGTGTTATTGCTTAAACATCTATTTTTGAATTTGAAAACTAAATATCTATCTACAGCTCAATTAAAACATTTAAAGTCATCTAAAAACGCTTGATAAATCAATTCTATACATTTATAGCTTACCTTTTGTATTCCTATTTTAAATGCATATTTTATTATTTAACTCGTATTGTTCGCATAATTAAATCACGTTTCAATTTTCTTACTTTTATATTATGAATGTTAGACGAATATGCGTTCACAAAATGGTTTGGAGGTCCTTGAATCACAGTGATGAAACTCTCAAACTATTATCTCTTTGTTTAAATGTTACTATTATAAGTTCCATTAAATAGCCCTTTGTTTAGACATTGTACCAAATGCCTATTGAATTAGAAGACAGCAGACTCAACTTACGGTTCTGGCTATGATGCAATCTAAAAGTCAGATAGGAGTTAAGAGCTTATCAAATTGAATTCTTTTTTATGGTACCAAATCTTTAAATAGCACTTAATTATATTTTTGTTCGCTAAATGCTAGCTTTTAAGTCATGTCAAATATTTCAGTAACTTCATAAATAATTTATTATAAAGATTTATTAATGTAAATTTCTTGTCGTGGATTCAATGAATAGTTGGCCTCCCTCCAAAACAATTAGTATTTATATATTATATGCTTAAAATAGATTCAAACAGGTGAATGTTCATAAAATTAAACTGCTACTAAATTTGGTTACACATATGCCCCTCATTAATTAATTCACATAGACATTGATTATCACAATACTCAGAACTTCCGGAACTCATACAGACCTAAATACTAATAATATCCAACAAAGGACAGTTTATAAAATGGATTCAGTAAATCATTTTTGAAAAATGGCCACCATTTAATTCATATAGAAGGCGCCATTTCCTGTTAAGAAGATTTTATTCTAGGTTGTTTAATTATTAAGAGCCCTGAAGAGGGTTATGAAAAAAATTAGGGCTCCCATGGGCCGTTTTATTCAATATTACTTTTTTCTATATATAGGATATATAAGATAGGAGCTTTTGCCAACAACAAATATCATTCACACACTCACACAAACACACACACACACACACACACACACACACACACACACACACACACACACACACACACACACACACATATATATATATATAGATATATATATATATATATATATATATATATATATATATATATATATATATATATATATATATATATATATATATATATAAATATATCACACACACGCGGGGTGGTTCAGAAAATCACGCCATTTTTACATTGCATAAATCAGTGCGAAATGAAGGTCTACTGTGACAAAGGACTCATTCTTGTTTATTTTAAATTCCTTAAACTTTCACAGATTTTCTTAAAATTCAATAATAAAATTTCTATAAGATTCTTAAGTATGGAGGTACCCTTGATCTTGTAGCCATACCAACATATGTTTTAGTTATGTAAGGTCTTCAAAAAAGTCCCTTCAAAACAAAATTGATGTTAATTTGTCACTGATGTTGCAATTAAATTACTAATTAGTGACTTCTCAAAGTGTATATATTTTTTAAGTGTTGTGTTTTATAAGGGCAGAATGTTTTTTTTTCTTCCTTTTGTGGTGATAATAGGACCATAATCTGGGTTGCCTTGTCTAAATGAGAAATTAGTTATGAAGGGAAGTTTTTCTAAGCGCTCCTGCAAAGCTGGGGTAAGAAACTCTTGAACCCTCAGTATTTGAAGGTTTTTCAGGGGGCAAAAACTCGTCCCCTTGCCGGCATAATTGCCACCCTGAAATATATTACATTTCCATAAACTGGATTTCACGGTACCAACCACTTCATTCCGACCCCTTTCACGATAATGATTTTTCTCTCCTGCAGAATATAAATATATTTTTTCCTTCTTATTATTAAAAATTTCGCATTTTTTCCTCTAAATAGCTTGACTTTGTTGCTCAAAGAAAGGTAAGATATTATATAATTTATTTTTTAAATGAAGAGGGTAAACTTTTATTTTAAGCAATAAGGGTAGTTTCTGTTTAGAATAACTAGACATTGAAATACGTGTAATTTTTGTTACTCAATTAAAAAAAAGTTCATTTTTCAAAACGATCACATAGCTTTCTATACACATTCGGTAAGCTGTGATGCGTAAAGGTGGAGACAGTTGGGTTAAATGCACACATCTTGGTAAATGCTTAGCATAATAAAATACATGATATGATGCAAGGAAGCTGCGTCCCAACTAATTGGTAGACTATTTTCTTAAATAATATTTTTTCGAAATTCAAATGTTTATAGTTTTTTATTTTTTTATTTTTTTTAAATAATATTTAAATTCTTTTATAATTAAAATATTTTAATTATAAAAAATAACATTTACGGCCACGATGTATTTCAAACACATCTAAACATTTATTATGTTTAGTTAACAACTGGATATATATATATATATATATATATATATATATATATATATATATATATATATATATATATATATATATATATATATATATTTACTCCCCTATGTTTTTGAAGAATATAAGTGACTAACTAAATAACTATTAAGATAGAGGAATGTTTAATCCAATGTACTTTCGGACAAAGAAATATCACACTCCTGTTTTTATTAGGGGAGTAAAAGTTTAAAGAAGATCATTCCGTACACCTCATTAAGATTGTTACTCCCCTCTGATTTTTTAATAAGGGGAATAACAATCTAAAGAAGAGCTCTCTTAAAGACCTTTAAAAAGATGTATAACATGCCATACTGATTACAACCTTTATTTAGTCACCCACAGTATTGGCAGCAATCTTCAAAATATTAAGTGTGTGGTTTCAATGCGTAGATGAGCCTGTGTGCTGACTTTCGTTGAAATCAGTCAATTTTTACTCTAGTTTCCGTGAGACAAACAAACAATTTATAAAATCCCAAGGCGCACAGAAATATCGAACTCGCTATACACGTTTAATTATGAAGAATATTTGAATTTGGCCCTTATTTTCATTTTGATAGAAACCTTGGCGCCATTAGTCACCTAGAGAGTAGACGGGGAAGGGGGGGGATAGATTGTGGGACTGTTTTGAGTGAGTAACCATTTTGAAATATCTTGTTGTTTTGTGAGTGAAGTTGAGCATCCTTGTTGTTCATTGTATTTTTACCTCGGCTATCCCCACAATTATAAAATTTTAGTTCTCCTTTTGAAACATTAAAATTATTACGAAAAGCTTGAGCAAAGGAATTTTTTTTTTTTTTTTCATAATAGTTACATACTCTTTAAGACCTTTAAAATGATTTATAACATACCATACTGATTATAACCTTTTTTGTCGTCCAAGAATACAACATTGTAGGGTATAAAAGGGCATTCTGGGTCTGGGCCATCGCTCATATTTATAATAAAATTATATACAACATACAAAATAATGTTAATATAAAAATAGTTGTTTTTGCCCTCCTGGTACAAGGTTGCTCGAGGTTAGAGGAGGAATCTAATCTTATATTGGTAGATTCAAATTATAGTAGCAGTAACTTACATTTAGCGACGTTTTCAATAATATTATGTATTGTATTATTTAATATTGTCTCTTATTTATTATTGTAATTAATTATTAGTACGAGTATTAACCTGAATGCTTATTGGTAATATAAGGTTCTGTATTATAATTAATAATGTGTTTAATTATGTTATTTGTGTGATTGATTAGTTTGTTATATGTAATAAATCGTCGGGTTAGTGCAAAAAGTCACTAAATTTTTCGATTTTTAGTTGTTTTTTTTTTAGATTTTCTTAATTGAAATAATGTAAAATACAATATATTTTCTCCGATTCTATATATAAACATAATAGTAAATTCAAAATAAGTAGAAAACCGTTAAAAATGTTTAAATAAATATTTGTTTACAAAGTTGCCAGTTTAAAATTTGAATATTTCAAAACAAGCCAAATGTAACTTAGTGACTTTTTGCACTAACCCGACGAAATACTTATTAATAATTAAGTGATAAGAAGTTTTTTTAATATCCTTATTCTAATTTACATCTAAATCGAGATATTTGTAAATATGATTTATATTTTTAATCTTAAATTAACGATCGTAGTATATTTGTATATTGTTGTTAATTTTTACTGTTTTTATTAGCTTGGTTTCTTGTTTGTTTGTTTGTCCAGTACAAATCTGGCAATCAATTTCTAACTAACTTCCCGAATAGCTAGACATTTGAAACTTTTAGCATAGCTCAGAACACGATGACAATGCATTATTTTAATACTTTTAGCCATCTTTCAGCAGAATTTAATTGGTTTTCAGCAAATTTTGCTGTACGGAAAGTTAGTTCGGAAAAAATCCGCAAGTTATTTTATTTGTTGTGCCGTGTCCCATATTTACGCAATCTTCATTTTGACGGGTTTCAAATTTGTGATAGATAAACATAGAATGACAGCAAAACAGGAAATATCGATTATATTATTTATCGATTTTATTAATTATATTATTTCAAATATATCGATGGCACGCTTTATATTTGGTGTTGGGGAGATCCGTTGTACAGAGATTTGTCCTTTTATAGATTTAAGATCAGCTCTCTAGATGGTTGTCATTTATGTAAAGTAAATAAATTCGGAACTATTTTTTTCACTAACATTATATATTCTATAACAATAACAATTATATTATCAACATTACACACGATTAAACAGAAAATGTAAAAACGTAGTATATAAAAAGTTCTTTTTATCTTGAAATTATTATGTATATAAGTTGGATTGTTTGCAATATCTTGTCTTTATTGTCAGATTTATATATGTATAGTAAAACAAATATGTATAATAATGAAAACAATATATTGTAAATAAGGAAAAAGATCATTATCAGTGCGTTTTTATCTAATAAAATCAGTTAGTAGGTCTATTACCTTACTGTTATAAATATATTCAGATAGTATTACGATTCTGTTTACAAAAGAAGTTAACAAAATATCAATAAGACAAGAAAATATCTAAAACTTTGGGATAATATAATGGGGATTTGGTAGTAGTTCAATTACCATTGAAAACATTTTAACTATATAATATTTTATTCAATGTGTTATGGCATGCAAAGTTTCATGTTTTATATTTAATCGTTTAAAAGTTATGGGTGGAGTGAAAGAGTGACGTACGGAAAGAATGGGGAGTTTTTAAGGGTCTTTAGCGATGTTTACGGGCCCAAATATAAAAAAGATCTGTGTTTGAGATCTATTTATAAAATAAATAATCATCTTACCTTTTGTTTCATATTTATTGGTTCTAAGTTCGTTCTATAAAAAGGGAACGCTATAAGTCAATATTTTTAAATGTAATATCCAACCTCTTTATAATTTTACACATTTCACGCTTCCTAATGCGTTTTGAAAAATTATTCATGTTAAGGCAATAGGAAATTTAATTTGAAATCTCTCGAAAGAACAAACCATGCGAACCTTCTTTAACCCCGAAAAAAGATAATAGAATGTGATGTGCAAGTGATTTGTGAGATATCGTGGTGAAATGTAGTATAGGTCCGGTTCCATGCTCACGAATCCGTAGATAATCTGGCCGGGTATTGCCCTGGGCGGCTCGCTCAGGATCTTCTTCTGACCTCGAATACCTCGAACTGGGTTACCAACTAACCTAGAACACGACCTTTTCCCTTCTAGACTTATAAGCAACTATAAAGTGCCATTTAGTTAACAATGAAATATCTAGTTATTTAGAAACAATGACAGATGCATACGCTAAATAAAATATTGGATTTTTTAAGCCAATAATATTCCTTCAATCTGTTTTTATAGAGACGAGAACAATTCATTGCATTAAAAAAAAAAACAGATTAAAGAGATAATATCACAATTACTTGAGGATCCCAAATAAAAAAAATGAATCAAGCAAATGTTTTTTAAGTGTGGACATTGAAAGATGAATTATTCAATCATGAAAAGTCAGCGCCCTGAGCCTTAACTTAATCGAGAACTTAATATTAACAAAAAGGTTCAGATTATAGAACCAATAAGTTTCTCTCTTAAAAAATAATGACTTGATTAGATAAAGCAAATCCAAAACTATTATATTAGTATATAATATATATATATATTTTTTTTATTAAACATTTCATTTTTAAGTATAAAGTAATTTGCTTTTTAATGTAAGAGGCAAATAAGTATATATTCTGGAAACTCCAAAGAATACTTTCAAGCTAACCATATGATGTTAGCTATTGTAATGATTTATATTTTTTTTAAATATTTTAAGCAGAAAACATAGGTATTATTTGCAAAATATTGCATGTATGTTATTATATAAAGAAAGCAACTAATTTTTCCTTCAGACGAAATAAGTTATTATATATTAATGAACCAATAATATGTAGGTAAATATTGTTAAAAACTTAGCATAAGTCAATATTTATTTACCAACTTTTGTCAACCGCTATCGCATTCATTTTTAAATAAACTAGTTTTAAACAAATTTGTTGCCTTCAAGGCTTATTAATGTTTTATTAATAAATATGAAAGCTTTAAATATTTTTAGGAAAGAGATACTATTTACCATTACGTGTATTATGCATAGCGAAACATTATTACTGAATTTCCTAATAGAATAAATATTTATTAAAGAATCCCTTAAATGAAAGCAATGTCTACACGCTTTTAATTAACTTCACATGTTTGTCTGGGACAAATCTTGTCGTAATCTAAATTTGACCCACTTCTACCGACTACCTAGAAAGCTGAAACTTGCACAGATTATGAGATTCTAGTGATAATACAACAATCAGCTATTAGTTGATACTCATTACCGCCCTCGAGGCTCCGTATCTACGCAACGCATGATCTCTGGTTTTACTGAACCGATATTCCTGATTTTGCAACTTTTACTATATATTATTACGTACAGACATAATAATATATAGTATACATATATTAATATATATATATATTTATATATATATATATATATATATATATATATATATATATATATATATATATATATATATATTTATATATATATATATATATATATATATATATATATATATATATATATATATATATATATATATATATATATATATATATATATATATATGGATCGACCGGGGCTTATGCTAGGATTCAATAGAATCAGTCTAAAAAAATGTTCCAAAATTATTTAGCGTTAAAGTTTCTAAGTTCAAAAATCAATATTTTCAAAATTGCGACAGAGAGAAAACGAAATTTAGAGGTACCTTTTGTCTTATAAAGAGCAAATCTTGGTACAAATTTCAGCGCTATCGGAAAATGTTTAATTTTTTTATGTTTTTTTGAAAATTTTGCTGACTCAGCCAAATGGGTTAATACCATCTCGAATTTATCATTTTTCGGGTGGCACTACTACATGTAAGAACTGATTTTGTTTTAAGTTTAAAATATTTAGCGACCTCTTACTGTGAGTCTTATGCGTCATTTTTGTTTTGACGATAAAATCAATAACCGACATTGTTATAAAAATCGGTATTTTTATGAAATTGTTAACTTCGGTTCCACTCAATATTTTTGGATTACATATAGCCTGCTACAAGTGCAACATGTTGGCGCACACTAAAAAAAATTAATCTATTTCGTTTAGGCAGTTTTGCGCCTATTAAGTTGGACCCGTGACGACAGACACCAGACACACTTTTCTTGAATTCTACATTTTTCTAAAGATTGAGATGACCTTAGCCCTTGCAATAGGGTCTCCTGGCTGGATAGTTCTTATTGGATGGGATTATATAAATGACAAATAAGGAGAAATAGGGCGAGGATCTGTAGAAGCAGGATCGTATAACAAATGGAGGTTGTAAGAAGACGTAATAAAAGCAAGGAGGCCTTGTGAAGGCGGGATAATTGAATCTGGTCAAGTCTTGCAAGAGAGACTCGATACCGAGGGATTTGTAGGGTTCATCCTTACACAGTAGAAGCCCACGAGGAAATGTCGCACCTATATACACAGTCAGGACCACTGAGGGTTCACCCGCAGTCCAAAGCCTGACAATGTATAACAATGTATAGGATTTCCAGTCTTGTATTAAGGATTCTACTCTTACTTTTCATTCACTCTCGTCTTTTCTATTTTCCTCTGGCTCCTGATGAAAAGAAATGTCCCTCTTTTACACGAGAGACCGCGGAGAGGACGGATGAAGAAAAATAAAGATTACCTTTCCATTTCCTCTGAAGGTTTTTCGACGGAATTAAGGTTTCCTTGGAGTGACACGTATTAAATTCGGTGGAACAACTTTACTCGTGGCTTCTCAACATTCCATTTGTTTTTTCCTCTTAAGAGACTCCTCTTTCACTGGGTTTCTTGAAGAATTTAATACGTCAAGATACTAACTTTATATAGTCATAGACCATTCGACTATCATTTGTCTTAATGTAACTTTTTTATAAAAAAAAGCGCGGAGTGATTTTAGAATTTTCTTAATTCCAACGAAGTGACTGTTGTATTGCACTAAAATTTTAAATTTCGTTGTAACAACTTTTAGCAATCAATTTATTGATCCGTCTTCAATGGAAATTACAACAAATTAATACAAAAGAGAAATAATTACAAGTTATAAAAGATGAACATGAACATCTGCAACTAAAATTAAATTATACTCTGGCCCTATAATTGTTCTTGTATGTTTTCCAACAATAATAAAGTATATTGGGTTATATGTTAATTTTTAATATAATATGTTATAGAACGTATTTGTGAATAAACAAAATAATTATAATTTGAAAACAATCGCCATCTCACAGCATAACTTTTTAAAGTATTTATTTAATGTAGGCAATTTATTAAAAAATAAAATAAAAATAGAAACAAGCTTTTATTTGTATTCTTCTCACCAAACCCTTTCATTTCATACCTGTATCATGGGCGTGCTTAAAAAATAATTAGTCCACCATCTTGGTCAGATTGGTCTGTCCGCCATATTGGATTTAGAATGTTGTCACTTAGCTAACCATGCACTGTCATCCGAACTAAACGAGTATGCAAAATTTCAATTCAATCGGGTGAGGATAACTGCTTAAAAATTCAGTTCCAATATTTGACCCGAACATACCTACAAACATTACAAGTTAAATGAAAGCTTATAACAAACTAGAATAACTATATTATATTTATTAAAAAGCACATACTGTGGCTTTTATGCGTTCTATTTATTAGTCTAATTTATCATTTTGTAGCATTTACTAGTCCTGAAATCATAATGATCCTAAGGTTCTTCTAAGTAGACGTAATATTATTTTTACTGGTCTTATAATACTTTGCTTTGTATGTTTCATCGCACATTTCCGTTTCCCCAATTTTGAACCACTTCCCGTGATTCAATCTTCCTCAAATTTTGCACATAGATACAAATTAGGCGAACAATACAGAAACCAAAAATAAAAAAATAAAAAAAAAATGGCGTCAAATTTATTTGCTTTTCAAGTTTCATCGCACACCTATTACCCCAATTTTGAACCACTTACCGTCATTCAATCTTCCCCAAATTTTGCACATAGCTACAACTAAGGTGAAGAATACAGAAACCAAAAAAAAAAAAAAAAGTGAAAATAAGACCAGTTTTGAAAAATGGCATTTTTATATTAATTATTTCAATGGTAAACGGAAAAGTTTATGTTGCCGTAGTATTCTGTTGATCATTATCTAATATAAGAAAATTAGGCCTTAAGTCCAAGTTTTGATCTAGCTGGTCCGAGTTCTCTTAGAGATTGTTCTTGAAATGATAAATGGAGAAACATTCTTTTGACCTTCCTTGAAACCAATCTTAGAAAGCTTGAAAAGAAATTAGCAGAACTTTATCTACAGACAGCAAGCAGTTTAATTTCAAGTTCATCATAAAGAATTATGAAAATGTACAATTTCTTTTGAGGTAAAACTACTTCCTATATTGGGATCGTCTAATTCTACCTACATTACAAAGCTTCATTATAGGCAAACCTACATTATTTTAAAGCCTTTATTCACTAAGTATTGCTTATATTTATCGCTTTACGTAACATATCCTTGACGTTCTGCAACTTATTTGATCAGGTTTACAGAGTCATAGAGGTCCAAAGATATTTTCTTCTTTCCCAAGTATTCGGCTATTTCCTGCTGCCAGTTGAGTCTTAGAATAAAATATTTATGGGAAACTTCATATTTATTGTTTATAAAAAAATAATAGGCCATTTTTATAACCCCATTAAAAAATAGAACATCAATTTTCTTTCGACTCCTACAAAAAGTGACAACTAGGTCGTAAAACAAGGTTTAAAACGAGAACTGATCTTTTTTACCAAATTTCGATTCACTATTTACATAATACCGACTAAAAAGCTTATAGGGAAAAGATAGTTATTTAATGACATTTTTATCACCGGGGAACACATTAAAAAATATAAAATAAACCTCTCGTCCTATCTTCTCATAAGTCTGTAGTTTTCTTGGAAACTGGGTTATAAGAATTAAGTAAATTTATATTGTGACCATGTTTTAAATTTGACATGTAAAATAATACCCTAATTTCTTAGAATAGGCTTGTAACTTTTTAATGATTTTTGAAAAGAATTTCGACCTATGCCTGTAACTGATTACAATAATGTTTCATTGTTAAATATATAGTATCCGGTAAAAATTCCATTATAACATTCTATTAATTCTTATTTCACTCTTACATATAAGCAATTTTTAACAATTCTGTCAGCTTTGTAGAAATTGGTCTTTAGCTCTAAGTTAATTTTTAGCATGGCTTGCAGCTATGCTCGTTTTACTTTGCCAGTTCTTACTTTGTAAGAATGAAAATTTGTTATGTTTCCGAAAATCCAAGAACGAAGTCTGATTCAGATATTGAAGAACTTGTTTGGTACGTCTGTCTGATATTTTTGCGAACCAATATATCATAAAAACTACTCGTCTGATTTTAATGAAATTTAAATTGTACTTGAAGAGGTTTTCTTAGGTGGACTTGTAGGGTAGAAACGAAAAGACTTTTATCTACGATTGATATACGAAATATAAACATTATATCTCTGTTTAGATGCGTAGAAAGTAATTATTTACGTACTTGTATTCATTGCGCATGCGCGTCTCATAGTTCTGAAGAATTCCTCTTCTTTACCACGCTAGCGCGGTAAAGAAGAGGAATTCTTCAGCTTTACGCACGATTAGCGAGTTTGTTTACATTTAACAAAACTGATTTGCTGTTATTTTATTAAAGTTACTGTTTATATCGAGTTTTTAGTGAAAAACAATGACGAAAATGTAGAGAATAATACTCCTCCAGAAATAATTAATTCGGCAAAAAATACAACTCAAGATTAATACCATCTTTATCATAAGAAGAGATACGAACTTACATACAGCAAGTTTATTTTTTTCTGTATTTATTATTTAAATCTAACAATCGTAGATAAAGTACGGTACGCAACTCGTGTGAAAACGGCATTTTGCATTGCTCGTGTGGTTTTACTACCCTCGCTAACGCTCGGGTGCAAACTCCACACTCTCATGCAAAATGCTACTTTCCGCACTCTACGCGTAATGCACTATTATTCCAAACAACGCCATCACTCTTTTTGTAATTGTACGTAATTTTCTTCTACTTGTTTACATACACACATTTATTTCTACCTATATATCTTCAATATACTCATCTAATATTTGTGCGATTTGGATAGTTGGTTGAAAGTAGCTAGCAGATAAGCCAAATTAATTTCAACTACCTGTAAACAATAAATATTAAAAAGAAAAAAATTGACTTATTTAAAAATAGTCTGTCAATTAATGTGGCACACAGCTTCCTCGCATTTTATTAAGTACTTTATTGATGTTATGTTTTTCAACCCATTATTATCAAATTATTTAATTACGATAATCCCCCCCTCCCCGTTTGATTTCGAGCTTAACGAAGGTAACGGGAGCTCTGTGATTGTTTTGTAGAACGAAATTTTTCTCTATAATCGATAAAGCTCTACCACACTTAATCCTATTTAAAATTCTATTAAAGAGAGTAAACTAATACTTTATTTTTGATTTCCTCTACGAGGCAGCGTTGGTTATAATTTTTTTTTAAAGCATATTTTGACTATACATAATACTAAATACCTGTGTTAATCTTCGTCCGTTTTAATGTGTATACCGAGGAAAATACAGTGGCCATGCTCTCTCCAGTGCCTCGTAAAATACCGAGACGACGACCACGATGCTGAACCCATCAGCCAAAAAGAATGATATTCCCAACCTAACCATGAAAAAGTGGGCAAGGTTCAGACCCCCCACCCAAAAAATTCACGCTATCAAAGTAATGTTATCTACATTGTGGTCATGTCTGCTCTATCTTTAGTCCATAGTCTCACTTTTCTCAAACTTTCATGAGCAACACTGCATGCTCTTTAATTATTATTGCTTAACACTTGGCCAGTTTATGAATGAAGCGAAAAATATCACTACATGTGTACTCACATACACACGAAGGTGATGGGAAGGAGAGAACTGAAAAATAAAAAATATAGTTTCAGGCCCTCTCCCAAAAACTTCTGCCTATCAATGTAGTATGTATCTTCATTGCGGGCACGTTTTTTTTATGCCTCATTCAGATACTGACCTCGAGTTAAGCAATCAAAATAAAAGTACAGGGTTGCTCATGAAAGTAGGAGTGAAGTGAGGTTACGGAATAAAGAAAGTGTGGACTTGTCCGCAATGTAGATCACTACACTTATGGGGGTCTGAAACTTAGCCCTTTTTTCACGGCTAGGTTTTTGTTGGGGATATGATTTTCTGTGTTAACATATATACCACACTTCAGCATAGTTTAGGCTACACTCGTCTACATAGACTACAGACGACAGATATTGCTTTGAAATTTAAATTTTGGAGTTAGAGGAGCGTAAACCCATAATTTTTTTTGAAGATAGTTTTCTATTATAAAAGCTTATTTTTACTACGTTTTTATTAGCTTGCTTTCTTGTTTGTTTGTTTGTCCAGTACAAATCTTGCAATCGATTTTTAACTAACTTCCCGAGTAGCTAGACATTTGAAACTTCTAGAATAGCTCAGAACACGATGACAATGCATTGTTTAATACTTTTAGCCACCTTTCAGCAGAATTTAATTCGTTTTCAGCAAATTTTGCTGTATGGAAAGTTAGTTCGGAAATAATCCGCAAGTTATTTTATTTGTTTTGACATATCATATTTACAATCTTCATTTTAACGGGTTTCAAATTTATGATTTATGACAGAAAATTTAAAACGTAGTATATAACATGTTCTTTTTATCTTGTAATTATTATTATAATACTAATAATAAGTAATTTTTGCTAATCCAACAACCCCCTAACAAGGTCAACAATGGGAGTTGAGTTAATATCTTCTAACACAATTTGGGGCAGTAATACGAGTAAATTAGTTGAAAGGTAGATAGTAAAATATAATACTATATTTTAACTAACATTGTTGGACTAAATAAAAAGAACAAATAAATATCGATGCAATACCAAATGTTAAATCCAGACCTTAGTTGAGACGGCTGGTCTGAGTCGAACATTGGCAATAATAGTATCAATATTCTAAAATCAGTTCTTGGTATAATATTTCGAACATTTACTAATTTACTGGTTAATTACTGAAATACCGACGCATTGTAGCCTTAAGGGTTTAGAAATGGTTGAAACTATTTTTGAAAGTTGACTATGTATATGTAAGTATTGAATAAATGTTATAAGTACATATTCAATATTTATTTTATTGAAATTGTTTAGATATACTCGTAAGTAAGTGTATATTAATTTAATTTTTTATGTATTTACTAATATTAAACAGTCCCTCGCAGATGACTATTATAGCCATGCCTGATTGTACATTGTACATTGTAGTTACATTATGTGTATATATATATATATATATATATATATATATATATATATATATATATATATATATATATATATATATATATATATATATATATATATACATATATATATATATATATATATATATATATATATATATATATATATATATATATATATATATATATATATATATATACATATATATATATATATATATGTGTGTGTGTGTGTGTGTGTATAGATATATAAATATATATATATTATACACAAACAAATTTATTTATTATACATATATGCGGATCACGGCTCTGCTGAAAATGAACAAATATTGTAGTAAAAGTTTTACAATATTCATTGCTCTATGTTTAAAGTTGTTATAAACCTGTTGTTTTAAAATTCCTGTTAAAAGGTGAGTGAAATTAACTAATGGTTAATTTATTTATTTATTTTTAACATCAATAAAGTTATAAATGAAATCATAAAAAAAAGAAAAAAAAAAATTAAATCACTTTACAAAATAAGTCGATTTTCACTAACTGTTCAAATTAACCAATAGCTAATTTTGCTCACCTTTTATGATCCAAGTAATCCAGAATTATCAAAGGAGCAAATTAGTAAGAATTATTCTTCAACTGTAGTTTTAAATTTGCGAGAAAAAGATTAAACTATCTTCCTGAAGATAGATAAATTTTATACGTATAGAATTTTTCACTAGCGCAAAGTAAATATATATAAAATTAAAACATTAAATTATCTTAAACAACCAACATTATAAGAATAACGAATTTTTAAAATAACCTTTGTTTTTTGTTGCCATAAAATCAGTTTTTGTCCCTCTTCTTATTCATTTTTTTTTTTGTTAAAAAAAAAATAATATCTGTAATAATGAGTTCTTTCATCTTTTAGCTATTAAACAAGTTAGGAGTGTAGGTTATGCTGAGGTAAACTGAACCCAGATTATAATTTAGTATCGAAAAGGCCTGTCAAAGGCAAAAGGATTATCACTCCACTGGATGGTCTCTCTAGAAAAAGTTTCAAAGGATTTTTTTTTTAATTATTTGGTCAAAAATTAGGCTATCATTCTTACTTCCTGTCGAAAAAAATCAACTTTATTATTCCTTTGAAACACGTTAGTACCTACAAAAAAAAAATATTGTTTACTTTTTTTACTTTCGTAAGTTATTTGAACAGAAATTGTGTACAACCAATAGTGAGAAATTAACTTACTCAAATATTATTCATCAATTTAGAAAGAATGTACGAATAATGTAATGCACTGTTAACTATTGCTTCGGTTTCACTCACGCTGATTCTGCTTAACTTGACTGATTAGAAGTTAATCACTCATTCCTACGAGCTACCCAGGCACACTAAAAATCAGAAAATCATGTTAATTTTAGTTTATATTCATGTAGCACAATATTATGTCAATCAATTTTAGATTCAATAAACTGTTGTTCTTTTTTACTGAATTGCTAGATTGTTGCACGTTGTGGAAGAGGAAATAATTTCATTATTTACTAAGAAAATTACTACTAACATTCTTAAACTTCTAAAACAATTTTTAATGGCACCTTAGTTTGTATTGTTGCCGTCTTTAATTAAAGTAGAGTTTAACACATTACATCTTAAGCCTTGTCCACACTAGTAGACATGTTGCGCGATTCTGGTCTCAGAGACAATGTCTAGCGATTTGTCTATAGACATCGGCTAGACAAACGGCGTCTACGGTCTCGTTGCTAGACCAAAAATCGCATGTCTATGGTTTTCCATTCTAAATGGTAGACATGGTGCAACGTTAGGAATGTTGCGCAACGTGTCTACAAGTGTGGGCGCTAGACCTAGAGCATAGACGGTCTCAGCAGATGTCTATAGACACGTTGCGAGACATTTCTATAGACGGTCTATGAAACCGTCTATAGAAATGTCTCGCAACGTGTCTACTGGTGTGGACTAGGCTTAAGAGTGTATTATCAAGAACAATAATTGTCCAGTTAGAATAGCGTTTTTGCTATAGTATTAAGATGTTCTATTAATATTTTAAAATAATGATTCTCCATTTGCATATCCTCTTTTACCTTATTATAAGTTATTAACTCATTGTTTCTCTGCTTAATTTTCCTGAATAATTGATTTAAAAATTTATATGTAACCATTTTATAATATAACTTAAATCAAGTTTTATGAACACAAAAATAATGTTTGATATTGTGAGAAGAAATGAAAATACATTCTCTTTAGCCTTAGAGAGTAGAATCTCAAAAAGGCCAAGAGTAAAAAGGTCTGGTGATTTAATTTGGCCACGATGTGGCCTAGCCTCTAAGCATTGTCTCATCTCTTAACAAGAGCTGCCAGCTTGAAAAATGTTGTAACAATGTAGCTATTGTTTTTATCCGAGCGACCTTTCCTCGTGCAATCCTTTACCTTCTGCTCTTCCTTTTTTTTCGTAATTTCTTCTTTTGTATCTTTCGTAATGGAGTTAGCTTGATAAAAAGCTGTCATAAGAGGCGTTGGTAATCTAATTAATATTCACATTATATTTACTAAAAACAATATGAGTGCAACGCACCACTGAATACAGTATACCAAGAAAAAAAATTAAATTAAGTTTCTGGCCGCAAGGATGATACAACGAATATAAAAAAAAAAAGAATCAGAAAAAAATAGATATAAGCTATCAATTTTATATTTTCTACCTCCATCAGGGGCACGGCAGTGCCCCCGCCAAGTCGAGCACAGCCGTACCATCCTTTACTGGAACCAACTCATGGCAATTTGGACCCCCCTCTATTATCCTATTGAAGATACTCAGAAATATAAAATTAATTTTAATTTAAAGTTCATGACAAACTGAACCAGAAATAAAAATTTCACTCCTCTACCAATAGTAGTTCAGAGATATAGGAGCCTGAAGTTTTGTTATTTTGTCGCTCACTGACTCACTGACTCACTCATCATAATTCTAAGGCACTTCTAACAATTCTAGAAACTTGAAATTGTGTATATAGATAGAGTTAGATCATAGGTTTAACCAAGTCTCCCACTGTCCGAGTAAGTTCTACTAGGTCTATTTAATCCAGTGCAAGTACATGATGTTTGTCTGCCCCTCTCTCTATTCTCTTTCCCAAATCATTCTACACGTTTAAATTTAAAAACATGTTATGACTTGACAAACACTCACCCCAAAGAGGCTAAAATTAAATACAGTGCCGTATACAAATTTGTATTCTTTTGTTGCGACGCTCAAGTGAAAAAATAATATTTATTATTAATTTGATTTAAGCTTGTGGTATGTATTTGCCAAGTCAGAAAATGTTTTTAAATTTAAACTTGTAGAGTGAATTGGGAAAAAGAAAAGAGAGAGGGACAGACAAACATCATGTACTTTCACTGGATAAATTAGACCTAGTAGAACTTACTCCGACAGTAGGAAACTTGGCTAAACCTATGATTTTACAACTTTTTACGTGAGACTTGGCTTATTTTTTTACATTAGTGTTTTTGTTGGAAAAATGATACAATTATAATGGAGAATGTCGCATATTAATATGTGAAATTCTTCATTATAGTTGGATTCTCATATTCATTATATGCTATACTTGGTCATCTTTCAACTTAAAAGTGAAATAAAATTATTACCTTGATTACATAGTACTATTAATGAATAGATAGATCCATGGATTTTACAATACAGTTATGTATTGTAAAATTCATAACTCTATTTGGAGCTTTCTATTTAAATGCCCTAAAAAATCTATGATTACATAGTACTATTAATGGATAGATAGATGGATTTTACAATAAAGTTATGTATTAAAAAATGCATAACTCCATTTGGGGTTTTTTTTTTGTAACTATTTACTTTTCTTTTTAATATTGCCATTAATAAAACATTATGTATGTTAATAGTAATATTTTCCGAGCCACGTCCTTATTTTTCATTCTCTAACTTATTTATGTTTATATTTGTATTGTTATCACAAATCAAATATAAAATTATACAGTTATATTAAATAAGGTGTGTGTTTCAAATTAATTTGTTTCGTTAAGTAAGCTCGCTAACCTGCGTCGTGTAGTAATTGTTTTCTATATTTATTTTTATTTCTCAGTTTAATGTAATCAGAAAACATAAAGCCTTTCTTTTTATCCTATCATATTAAGTCCTATCCGTGAAAAACTATTGACCTCAGAGTACAGTAAGTTTACTATACTAGAGCCTCTAGCAGATAGTGTATGGTTTTTAAGTGAACAGCTAGGATTTATTGGAAATCCGTGATTTTCCTGCCAATCTATTTGATAAATGGCTACGTAAAAGTCGTGGGGGTCTCAGCTGAAAATTATTAAGTACCCTACCAGGGATTGTATTATTATTTTTACGATAAAGGCAAGGAGCATTCTTTTGTCGACCTTTCAACCTAAAAGCGTGACAACTGTAACAGGCAACTGCGCTATAGCACTGAAAGCTGTAGTTACATTGTTTAGCAATCCGTCTGTGTGCAATCCTTTTCTGAAAGATTTATAAATTTATACTACAACAACTGTAGCACTGATAACTTGGGCGAATACCATAAGAATTTTTACTTTTAGTTTTAATGTGTATAGGCATTTATTAAGAAACATAAGTTTATTTAAATTAAAAGTTTATTGGTAACAGTAGCCTTGAATTAATTTATCAGAAATATGTCTTGTGAACTCTCTAAACTTTATTTTGAATTTAGGTTTTCGATTATTTCTTTAATTTATTTTAATTCATTCATTCAATTATTTCTCTATTTCATTTAATATTTTTTATAAAAGTAGTTGAAGTTTGTTTGCATTTATTACCTTTTCAGGGCCAATTAAAAGGTAGTATAAGAATAACCGAGGATATAATAATATTCGTTTGTACGCATTAATTGACTTTATTATGCCGTCTGTCTAGATGAAGATGCTCTAATAACCGGCTGTTAAGATTTGAATGACATAAGTTGAAAGGATAATTAAAGAATGGAAATGAAGTAAGATTTGAGATTGACCAGATAAACGAAACAGAAGAGTTTATTCCTTGTGAGAAATTGTATTTTATCTTGTATTAGAGTTTTATACTTCTGAAGAACTCTTTGTTTAGGGCTGTATAAGAAAAAGGCTTAAAGAAACAAGGATATCATTCTCACGGATTTAAACATGTTATCTATTCGTTACCGTCCCGATCAAGAGTGTTAAGAATCACAGCTGTCATTATAGGCGTGGAAAAATTGAGGCCGGACACTTCTCGGGGTTCATAGAAGTGTAAAAGACTAATCTTAAGGTGATTTGAAACGACAATGATAGGACAGGATCAGATAATTAATAAAAACCTTTCTACTGGTGTGACAGGGGGACTTAAGTTTGCTAATGAGTATTCAGTATCACGGAACAGTGTTCAGGTAATAGTATCAAATGTCAGATCCGTCATAAATAAACGAAATTTAAGGGTCACACTACCTTGACCCAGTCAATAACCGTCAACTATTCAATTCGCCAATTTCTTTCTGAATTCCTCTATTGTAGTTCACAAAGAGCTCTTGTGTATCGAAGATCAAAGGCGAGAGAAGGGCTCTCTTTAGTCGGGTCGAGTTTTGCAACAAGTGTTTTAGGAGTTTAGACTGGGTTGATGCAAGCCAAGACATTTATCAACTAGATGGCTTGCCGGGCTCTGCTCTCTCACGAACTTCAGCCAGCAGCGATCTTTTCTGTTCGACCGACGCTACAAAAAATTATTCACCCCTATATTTAGTTTATTTACAGTTTTTTCTGCGATATGCCAGATCGATGAACCGTTTTACAATAGAACGGACACGTTTTAACTTCTTAACATAAGGAATAACCTTTGACAGGTATTTTTAACATTAAATTGATTTTTAGTTTTTTAAGAGTATAATGTTCTATTGTCAGAAGAGAATGTCAAACCATTAATGAATCAAATATACTGTCTCGCAGATATATCGCAGATTTTACGATCGAACTAACATTATTATCCCAAATCAAATTATTATAGATCACATTTTTTTTATAGCTATGACTCTAAAGTATAATACTAAATATATGATATATTTGGGTAAAAATATTCAATATTCAGTAATTCATACGACCTTGGTAACGTTTAGAATCGATTAATATTTGTTGAGGGAGGAATAATGAATTATTTATTTGCATTATAAGGTTAAATTTGCGGGATTTATAGGTGAAGGTAAAGCCTGATCCGGAGCGTGCTTGACATTTGCCAAGGGCCGACATAGCGGCATTCCGAGGGTATCTTCTATTGTTTTTAGCCTGTCCCCGTGGTAATGAGTGGTTTCTTTAATTATAGTCCTGATCGGCCGCCCCCAACTCACACTCCTCCAGCACAAAAGACCGAAACCGGGACAAAAGGAGGGCCTTGTCGGACAAAAGACGGGCGGTTCGACGACACATTGTGTTGTTTTAATGGGATTAGTCGTTGTCTTCTTTACGGGGCCCTCGGGCGTTCGATTAATGGAACAAACTGCGCGTTCGGCATTATTCATAGCAATTAAAGTGTGTAAATAGCCTTTCATCGTGACAGCTACGGCACAAGAAGATGAAACTATGCAGCAACACTATTACCGTAAGTTCGGTGACTAGGCTTGACAAAGACCGTGTGGGCGATACTCTTGCAACCTACACGTAACCTGTTTCCTTTACAAATTCATTCCAAATAGCCAGATTATCTTTGAGGCGTTAACGAACCGAGAAGTAAGAATATATTTCTCATTCAATTTGATCCTTAGTATGTAGCTTTTAAATTAGCTTGAAACTAATTACCACTTATTGGTAAACGAACCTATTTTTGTATGTTTTATGGAATTGATAAGTTCAACAAGGAAAACCTCTTTAAGTTACCTTTGAGATAAAGAATGCCTCGAGTATATTAAAATAAACATCTTTTGTGATGAGGATGGCATATAAGTTCTTATTGAAAAATGTAATTTTACTCTGGTAATTGTATATTTTATCGTTTTTCATTTCATATATATTAAAAAGACACAAAGCATTTAAATTTATTTATTTTATTTTTCTCGTTAAGATGGAATATTTTTCATAGCACTAAAATGGCTGGTAACTCATTTTTATATTTTTATTTGATGGTTATACTGATCTCTTAAGAATTTCACAAAACTTTAATATCGGTTTATAGTAATAAAAACGTATGAGGTGATTATTGGCGGGGTATCAGTTAGTAAGGGTGGAGGGAATGAGGTCGGTGGCCGACACGTCTATGGAAAGAGTTTTCCGGTGTAGCTCTAACATGATAACTACCGAACTTGGGTCTAGAATATTGTTACTGCTGGGGACTTTTCCAGCCTCTCTTTTGATCGCAGTCACTTAACGATTGTAAGAAGAAGCGGAACCACTTCTGTACCTTCACACTTTGATAAGGATTTCACAGTCCTTTTATGTTCGCTTTGAGAAACCTCTTATTTTTTATTTTAGCTAACTTTGTTTCTGGGATTTATTTTTTACTTCCTTATCGGCTGCATTCCAATATAATAGACAAAATATTGCAATACAACCTCCTCCTACAGTGTTTTATATTGATCTCCAATATAATGATAACAAACAGATCATAATGATCAAACAGAGGCTCAAAGATTGTTCGTGTTGTGCAGTGGCTTATAATGTTGTTGCAGTATTGATCGGAATAAATTAAATAATACTTAAAGTGGCAAATAGGATTAATACGGTATTATTGTTTGTTTCGACTAAGTCAGAAGGAATATGAATATCATCACTTTATGTATGGTACCTTAAGATCGTGAGGTAGGACCGTTGAAATGTTTTTTCAAAGGCTATACTATTGTGGAACCACCTTGTTCCTGTCAAGTAAAAATAAACGAGTTATAGAGCTCTTTACATTACCACACATCATTCTAAAGAGATTTCAATAGAAATATAATATAATATAAAGAGTAAAATATGTATATATATGCGTCTTTATTTATATATATATATATATATATTTTTTTTTTAAATAGACATTTTTTTCTTCTTCTGCATAACCTTACTTATTCTTTTTGAACGACTGTCAGGGTCGGTCGTTGTCCAAAACTAATTGCCATTCTAATGGTAAATGAAACATGAAAAGGGATAATGGCAAGTCGTGATGGCGGGTGGGAGTCCATGGCATAATTTCCGCGAGACGTTACGAAATATGGCAGAAGGACAAACTACGGGGATCTTGTAACTGAGTTCACAAAATCTGACTGAACCCTACAGCAGCAGTCACAACTTCCAGTTTAGGCTTTCACTAGAACATTTCCTTCACTTGATTAGGATAAAATATCAACAAAACTAATCTTTAATTATTAAATAATAAAATTTAACACAACTATTTCTTGTGATTTAGTATGGTTCAAGATTCTTAGCAGTAGTGTGCGATGGATTTGAAAATCAATCATGGGATAACTACCCATCTCGGCTATGTGTGCATTAGTTGTATATATTTATAAGATGAGTAGGAAATTTATAAATTTTTGTAAGTTGAGTAGAGTAATTTATTGTGTGCATCTGAATGCCTATTTGGTGATGGTACTTATTCATACTACCCTCGTTTCTTTGAGCTTTATACTTGATACCATTCATGTTTACGTGTAACGTTAGTATGCTCCAGTAATATTTGCATTCCTTACATCTATTACCAAGCAGCAGTATGTTGAAGTTTGGCAGAGGTAAACAAATTATGCAGAAACTTAGTAGGAAAAGACCTGGTATACAAATATTTTATTCATTTTGAGAAGGCAGCACATCATGCGGCAATGATTCACCAGTTCCCAAACTGTACGATTCGGTACTGCAGAGTCATCTTGTCCAGCGTTAGCTGGTTTAGGAAAATTCAGTCGATACCTTCCTTGCTTATAATAGTTTTAAAGGTGATTTCGAATTTACTCAGTGACTAAGTTTTTGATAATTAATTATATAGAAGATCAGGCGCTGTTTCCCCCACATCTTTGGGCGTCTCCACCCTTTAACGATCCTCGAACTACCAATGGCCCCAAATCTTTCCATGCTCACTTTAATGACCAATTTTATAAACAGCATCCTAACATTCATAAAGTAATTAATTATTTTTCTTAATACAAGCAGAAACTAAATTAAACATTGGTTCAATAAATAAAGGTATGTGTAACCACTTAAAAGAAAATGAACTTAAGATATAAAAACATCTGGTACAACTGTGGAAAAAAAAACTTTTTTTACATGAAATACATTTTTCCCCCTTTAATAAAAGTAGTACATATTTATTTATTTAATTTTTTTTTTTATACACTGTCCCAAAACTCCTATCATTTCAACCAGATTACCGTCCCAAACGGTTCACTGTAATCGTCCCTAACGGGAATCGCCCAAGCCTGGATTACATAAAAACTAAAGAAAATCCATTTCAGTTTATTTAACTTAAATTTACTATTTGAATTTTATTGGATACATTTATAATATCTTTATTTGACAAAACCAAAATAGACATATAACATATAGAAATATAACTGTCAGGTAAAAATTTACGGTAGTACCTAGATATTGCAACTTTTGTTCAAACTTCATATAAAAGTCAATTAACTAATTAATTACTACAGTTTGCGATCTTCCATTGCGCATATTATGTTCTTAAATAACCTTCACTCTTTGAAAAATTTATCGATATAGATATCATAACAGTATAACGCGTTAAATACAAACTAATTTCCAATACACGAGCACATATATTTTTGCTCGTGTATCCTATAACCCCATATAATTAAGTTCCACCGTGTGCACTTGTATCTCTTAGTTGTGGATTTGAAATGATAAAACTTAATTATTCTTTTAACCTCTTTAAAAGAGACTAAATTTAGGTTTAAATATGGATGATTAGCCATATTTTACCCTTATCCTAATCCCAAGTTTTTTTGAGGATTTAAAAATTGAATTTATAGTCGATAACTTTGACTTGGTCTTGATGGCTTTTATTATATTAATTTTCTAATTTGTAATACAGACTGCATGTAATAGAGAGTAATTCTTTCTATATTGCTAATTCTTTGATGGAAGGTCTACATTTATAACCTATTCTAAGATACACAATCAATAATAATACATAATACCTATTACTATTTTTAGCTCAGTTTCGGCGCCACACTTGATATCTGACTATATAATAAATATAAAGTTGAACATTAAGCTCACAACTCAATTTCAAAGTTTTGCTTAGTCGCTAATCAAGTGCTTCCTTGAGAACGTACAAAGTTACCAGTCCACATTCAACTATAATATATATTTATATATAAAAAAAGCTCAATGTTCAACGAAGATATTAAGTGTGGGTATTCATTTTATTCATAATATCAAGCACTACAACCTTTGTATGGACAATGTTTTAATTGTGGTTGTATTTAAATTGTTTAATGATAATTTAAATTAAATGTGGTTTCCGAGTATAAATAGCGCAGCGGATAAAGCTTACCTAGAAGGAACAGGAAAACTAAACCAACACTAAAAAGGATTAAAGTAATATCCAGCTTCTCCCTAATTAATTTTAAATTCAGCCCCCAACCACTGGGCAATTTCTTTTTTTTTTAGTTATTTTAATTATGAATATTTTATCATTTATAAATACTAAATTGAGCTTCATATTTCAGAATAGTGGTCTTTATTACAGATTTGCTTTTTTATTTTGTTTAATTTCTCGTTATCAATCATTATTCAGGTACCTTAATCAAAATGTTTACCTCATTGATAATTTTAATTAAAAATATATATATGTATTTCAAATACTGCATTATTATATTATCTGATTTACTTAATATGAGGTCAAATATTATGTTGAAAGAAGTCTATTATAATCCGTCAATATTGTCAGTTGAAATGTATTTAGAGACAAGCAAATGACGAAAAAACGATTAATCTTCAGCTTGACTAAATGGGCTCACGAAGGTCTGATACTTTCACGTTGTACAAGTAAGATTGGCCTTGTAGCCTTTCCAGGTTGTGGTCAACAGTCAATTCTTTTCCAACTCGAGCTTGATGTTGTCATAAGCTGTGGGAGCACTCAAGTACAGGTATATATCGACGTTAGCATTTCATTGCGAAGAGATTATCTTGTTTTAACAATCGTTATAACCTTTTAAAGCAGTAAAATGTAACTCAGTTGTAAACATGTGAATAACAATGTTGATTTTATTATCCGTATTTCTTTAAGCGTCTTAAGTAGGTATTGGAATTTAATCTTATTAAAGGAAACTATGATGAATAAATTTAAAAGCACTTGCAAGTATTATTATTATTGAAGTGATGACCTTAATATAAAGATAACTCTTTGACGACCTTCTCGAATGAATAATTCCAGACAGCGCACGGCTCCAAACGATGTAAAACAGGAAATTGATAACATTATTTATTTTTATACTCTTATAGATTAATATGAAGGAAGTGTTGCACAACAGTGCTCG
Organism: Gerris lacustris; assembly: GCA_951217055.1. Taxonomy (NCBI): domain Eukaryota; kingdom Metazoa; phylum Arthropoda; class Insecta; order Hemiptera; family Gerridae; genus Gerris; species Gerris lacustris. Next base: position 58,354,335 of record OX578276.1, on the reverse strand, counting down.
TTAATTTCGTGTATTTTCATCTTTAAAACCAGGTATAAAATCTTTTATTGAGTAAAAAAAATCTGACTTTAAAATACAAATAAATATAGATAAAAGTTATCTTATAAAATTCTATTCTGATATTTTATTATTTTGATAAAAGTTATCATATAAAAATCTATTTAGGTTCCATTATTTTAATTCTATCCACAGCATTTATTTTTATTAAGAGCCAATAGAAATTTACGGGCTTTAAAATAAGCTATACGGATAGTCTATTTCATTATATTTTACTTGTATTGGGTCATACAAGAGTGGGATTCGACTATTTGATAACACATCATAAAATAATGATTGCTTTTTATAAAGTTACCGGCTTCAGCTGTTCTAATGTAGCTTTCTTCAGATAATCAGATGATATATTAGAGTGAGTTTGTACCATTATGACGAACAGCCGAAAGCTGTCAATTGTTTAAATACAATCATTCTGGATAATGACGTTATTTTGTTATTAAACTACACCTCTTTTATAATGTGTAACTATCACATATTAGATAAATATACAGTCCAGTATCTTTAATGACAGAACATAATAGAAAATTCTTGTAAAAACCTATGTTTACATCGGGTGATTGAAGGACTAACAACGGTTTCAAGAAAATTTTGTATGGTTAAAGCCTTGTCCAGACTGGCGAACCGAACAGAGGGAACAATCCGAGCATTGGTCTCTGCGCATGCCCAGACTGAGATGCGCAGGCGCACCTTAGACTGAGCATGCGCAGAGACCGATGCTTGGCTCGTTTCCTCTGTTCGGTTCACCAGTCTGGACAAGGCTTAAGTGCTCCAAAGTATTGACAGCGGGAAAACACATAGTATGATAGGGAACTGAGTCTATTAAAAATTAAAATAGAAAAGAGATTATCCCCTGGCTCAATAGAAGGATATTGCATCTACACCATGACGAATTACAGTTAATGTATAATATAACGGAGATTAATTGAATAATAAATCGAGCTTTCTTTAATTAAAAACTAGTTACACTTAATATTATATATTTTGAGGTTCAGAGATAACCTGTGTAAAAAGTTAACTGATACAAATTCAACAAATAAATTTATTTTTTCTTGTGACAACATAATCAAATTAGTTCGCTCGTGAATTTCCGTGCAAAATTAAAAGTAGACGAATTTCGACTTGATTAAAATCTAAAATATTTTGTTTAGGTAAAATCCATGTGTAAATAACTTATTTGTTAATCCAATCATAGCAACATGAGTTTTAAATTAGTAGGATTAAAATTTCTTTAAAAGGCAAAACAGAAAAACAAAATTGTATACTGAGATCAACTGCCTTTTTCTTACTTTTTATAACATAGCAGCAATTGCAATACGCCAACAGCTTAATTGCATATGTCTTACTGTTGGATTGTGGGACGCTTTGAACGTCTAACTATCACTGCAGTCATATTTGACTGATTGAAATGAGATTAAAATATCAACTGAACCATCAAATTATAATTTCTTAGTTGTTTTAAATCAGCAGCATAACTTAAGTCCAAGCATTTCATAATTTATGGCATACATTAATATATTAACTATTATGTTAATGACCAGGACGAGCTAAATCCAAAATGAATGTTAGCTTCTGCACTATCTTAATAATGGATAATAATAGGTTTTAAAAACATAAAATCATTAAAGTTTACGAAATAGGACGCGAGGAAGCTATGTACCATACTAATTGACAGAGTATTTTAAGATTTGATGGCTTGCAAATATGTTTAACGACAAACCGACAAACCTGCTCAGACTCAGACAACCTGACAGACTAAGGCAATCAAACACAACCATGTTCCCTGATGAGTGAAACAGATTTCTTTCTATACAATTATTTTTATTCAAAGACATAAAAAATACTTTTTTCTCCTTTTGTTAGGTCATATGTGGATAAATATGAATATACATATATTAAATAAATAGATATTGAATAAGTATACATTTAATCCACAGATTGAATAAATAGGGACAACAACAAAAACTTATGAATAATAAAACATTACAATAATAAATAAAATACACGTAATATACGACAAAGATTTCATACCTGATTTAATTTTAGTAGGTTGATAAATCTCACATGCTTGGATCTTTGACTGTACTGGATAAAAATCCAAGAGGTAATAACGCTAATAACATATTAGACACATTCAATTTAGATAAAAAATTAACTATTTCATTCCTTTTTTATTTTTTTTATTTTTTTAATTTGCAAAGATTATATCATAGAATATTGTTTTCTGTTTAGTTTTCCTCATTTTTACTAAATAATACGTTACAGACTAATTATTTGGCTTGAAACATAATTTTGACAAATAATTAAAGTTTTTTATTATTAAAGAATTTTTCTCCAGTGGTCTTATAAGTATTTTATCTGTTATGACAAAAATGTATTCGAAGTACATTTTTTTGTTGTTGCAATTTTTAAACCTATTATAATTAGGGTCTTAATTATTTTAAAAATTATATACTACTGTGTGAATTATATTTTAATATTGCTAATAGGTTGAAAATTTTAATACTATTAAGGATTATAAATATAATTTTTACTTTCAGTTTAACTTATTATACTATTGTGGATTACATAATATTTATTTTTATTAAAATTTGGTATTTTTCTTAATCTTATTTATTTTTATATTAAGTCTTAAGTTACTGATTATGAAATGGGATTGTATTTTATTTACTGGTTCGGAGGATCTGGTTTTTGGGAGGATCACGTATCGAGACCTAGTTAGCTGAGAGTATTGCGCTGTCGAGTCGGATCAGATATTTATGAATGTTGTTCAAAGCAAAGATTGATCCTAGGGAAGAAGTTACGTGGTGGCCGTGCCGATTCACTTTCAAGCACGAAGCCACCCCGCATTCCGACCCTATAAATAACCGATTAGATTTTCCTCCGATCCATCTGTGACCGCTTCCCCGTATCAACCGTATTTTAAAATGATTCGACCCGCAAAAAAAAGTTGGGCAAATGTAATTAGAACAGGTGATTTCGTAATACGAGGGAGGATCCTCCAGGTGAAATAATCTCCCATATATCCCACTTTCCATCGCAGAACCCATGCCATTAAATTATATCCCGACTGCTTGCCTTTGCAAACAAGTGCTTAGTTCATTTAATCACGTTTTTTAGCAACGGACTGTCCGTACTCAAATATTTATATAACAGACATCCGACGGATTAAAGAGAAACCTTAATAATCTGATCGAGCCTCATCCTACTAAATAATAAAGTTACCAAACTTATTTGATCGTATAATTTACAAATATGTATGTAAAAAAATTTTTTCAGGAACATTGAAGGCTATCGTTGTTGTTATTTTTGTTTCAACAGGTGTAAGAAGAAACATATTCATCCTAATACATATTTAGGCAAGGAAAAAAAAATAGGTTTCAGTTGTATAGATGGCATTTATTAATTTTCTAATACCAAAGCTGCAAAATAAATTAATTTTCAAAATTAACAAAAGAAAAATGTCATGAAAAACAACTTCGTAAAAATTACGTAGCAGCATCCATAACATAATGAAATGCGGCTTTACCATTCAAGGGTTAAAGCCTCAATCAATCTCAAAGATAATAAGTGAGATATCAATATCTCATAGATTTTTAGATTCTTAAGACAATGCAGTCATTCTATAAATAATTGAATTTTATACTCATTTGACCATTCGTTCTGAGTTAGGACGGGATAAAGATACGTTCCACAATAAAATTGGTAAACATTGCGTTTATTTTATTTTTTCCTTTGTACTATCTGTCACAAGTTTGGTAAAGGTCAACGTGGCAGAAACTGAAAATTTATTTGAAAGAAATCAAAAGAAATGAAACTACAAAATTAACTATTATAATAATTAAAGGGAGTGAAATAGTTTATTTGTGCTGTTTTTAGCAAGTAACTACGATATAGTTGTTTAGTCAAGCTGCTCATTTGTGTAGAATGTTCTCCCAATTATATTATAATTATTATTTTTTAATTAATCGCTTGGCTAAATCCAGTAATTATTTTTACTTGCTTTCCCTTAGATGTATATCTATAATGTTTGATCTAAAATATACAATTGCTAATTAGTATAAGGAGTGTTTGCCCACGACAGCCATGATAAGTGTTACATAGCTAACGAAGTTAATTTTATTACAATAATAATATATTTAGATAATTAGAACACTATTACAGGGGTGCCCAGAGATGGGGGTTCTGACGCAGACTGCGTCGTTAAATTTCAATACTAGTCAATCATTTAGCGCCTTTTAAGAATATGTGGTCCGCTAAGTTCGTCTGCGGGACATAGCTTGGCAATAGGCTTTTGAAAAAAAACAAACGGGCATGTCTCACCAATTATGGTGTTTGGTGTTATGGTTAGTTAGTAGACCAAAAAATCAAGTCGATGATATTTTCACATTTGATAGGTTAGTTATTCAAATATTACTAAAAATCAAAGTGGTCACCTGTCAAGGGACAAACAAACATCAATTTGATTTTTGGGCTACTAACAAATTCTGTACTCAGGATCATGAAAATCACATTGTCCACCATAATTGGTGAGACATGGCCGCTCTCCACTGGTTTTTTTTTTTTTTTCTTTCAAACGCCTATCGCCAAACTATGTCCCGCAGACGAACTTAGCCAACCACATATTCGTAAAAGGCGCTAAAAGATTGACTTGTATACAAAATTCTAGCTTGATGTTAGTAAGACACTTTTTTGCACGCTATCTCCTGGACTATAAATGATTATTGTATTCTCATCGCAAATAAATAATCTGTGCAAGTTTGAGCTAACTAGGTAGTTGGGAATTGCGTCAAATTTATTTTGGGGTTTAATTTAGGTTATACAAGATTTGGAGATAAGTGATAGTAAATTAAAGAGTGTAAAATTTTTTATTTTTTATTTTTATTTTTTATTTTTATCGTAGTCCATTTAAATACGCATCTATTCATAAATCTATTCATATAAATCGTTTTCCCGAGAATAATCTAGTTTCCAAGAAATTGAGGAAAATAAATGTGATTTTGCCAAAAATCGAAAACGAAGAGTAAACAATCACCTGTTGAGCACTATTTAAATGGTTTTAAATATAAATTAATAGGATTAGATATTAATGGATTTAAATTCAGTCCCGCTATGCATATGAGAATGATTTCTTTGAGCTAATCTACTGACAAAATAATAATAGTTAAAGTTTTTTTTTTAAATTAAAATAATAATAGGTATAGTTAGTCTATACTGGAAAAATTAATAATTCATTATTTATTTCTTTGAATTCATTTAACTTTTAACTAATATTTGAAGGATAAGATAAGCGATATTTATACCCACATAAAAATTAGGTTTAGTTAATTGTTCGGCAGAATGCATAGCAAATAGTAGGAATCAGTTTATCGACATATTTTCAAAATTGTGCATTGTATGCTTAATTTTTAATGTAAGTTTGAGGAAATCAGCAAAGATCTTAGCAAGACTAAACATTCTTGATAAGGCTATTTTACACATGATTTCCTAAAAATATTTTAGTGGAGTGATAATTTATCTATTTGTTCTTCTTGCAACATGCATTGCATAAAATGTCTTATGTAGGTATCTATTTAAAACTCCACATGTATTTATTTTGTATAAAAATTCGGGAATAGAGTACAGTTGTGCAGAAAGGTTAAAACCAAATTTAGAAGGGAGCATTAAAATGATGATTCTTAAAGATGACTATATGGCTATGGTCTGTGAGGGAAATACTGAATATGTGGTTGCAACGGTTAGGGTACCGGCTGCGTAGATTCGATCCGCGTTGCTTAGGTCCAAAGCCTGAATAAAGGTGCTTTTGTATTATATAGTAGCTGTCCCGTTTACATGGATCATATCGAAATATATGGTGCGGAAAGGACATGTAAATCATTATAAATCAGATTATGGAAAATAGAATTCGGTTTGGTCCAGAAGCCCCGGTGTAGTGTCCTTGGAAGCCCCTGGTGTCACCTCTATGTACTATAATATTATACCTCAGCCTCCTTCTACCGCGTCCTATATAAGCTTCTTTCAACCCCTTCTATAAACTATCCCATCTTACTGAAATAAAAAGAACCATTACTTTATTTCCATATATTTATATTATCCGTACTATTTATACCCATTTGCAGAATACGTCAACAGGTATTATAAATATTATATTATTTGAAGAAGGAAGGTAGATTGCCCTTAATAGCGTCTATGAATAATAACACAACACACAAGAGAATTAATGATAGTATTATACTGGACGCTATTTATCCTTTTATTGTTTTACGATATTTTTATATATTCTAATAGAAGCATTTTATTTTAATAGTGTCCGATAAAAACACAACAGGAAAATATCCGTAACGTCAGAACAAAAAATAAAAATCATAAAGCAAACGTATAATGTATAGTCTAACGAAGGACCCGTATAAATAGCTATACTCTCTCTTAAACCTAACCTGTCCGTTTATGTGTTCTTTTTTTTAATTTTTATTGCTGATTAATCACAAAAACTATTTGAACGGTTGAACTCATTTAGGAGTGACTTAATTTGTTAAATGATAATTTATGGAAATCTTAAACACATTCAATAACATTATTATTAAAATGAAATCCAAGTTTAAACTTTTTTTATCCATCTACAGCAGTTGAAATCTTGACCATTATTCTTTTGAAACTCTATCTACAGTGAGCTATAGACATACATATTTTTTATAATCTGATTTATGGTCATTTGCACGTCCTTTCCGCACAATATATTTGGGTAATATGGCACTATGAAATGGGACAGCTTCTTTATACGAGTATAATACAAAATCACATTTAAACTTACAACTATATTATACAGACGCTGCTATTATATTCTAGTTGAGGTTTCATTAAGTAAAACAGTTTATACTATGATATGCTTGTTGCCTAACCCCAATCCTTTAAGAAATTGTGGTTGATTTAATACTTTTTTTTTTTTTCAAATAATTGCGACACTTGCCTTTGTTCTGAATGTGCATGCTTATTTGGCGGCGGTATAAAAGTTGTTTCTTCTAATTCCTACTCTCCTCGTGTGTTTCTTTTATACGTCCTTTCCTCCTGAACCAGAAATGTCGTGATGGTGACAATTACGCAAGACAAGGTGAACTAATGGGGAACTTAAAGGCGGTCAAAAGAAAATGAAGGGGACGACTGATGTCGCCCTGAAATCGTGGCCATGGAAACGAAAAAACCTCGTTTACATCCTCGTTATTTCTCTTGCAACCAAAGAGAGAATGGATCTTGAAACAATAACAAAAAACAAACCGTGTTTGTGCAATTCTTTGAAAAGCTCAGGATTTTTTTACCGCGATTTCCATCATACCAAAATTTCATCTTCGTCTTGAGTAATTCTTCTTCTCTTTTTTACTATCGCTTTCCTGAGCCGTTTCTTACAGTACTTTCGCTCTCTTAAAGCGCCTCGGAACCCGGACTCAAGCTATAATCCCGACATCCAAAGCACGAACTCGGTATTTTAACCCTGTTATCTTAAGATCTTTAAGACACTTCCTAGTTACCCAACATCTTAACTCCAGATGTAATCCCCAAGTTTACCATTTGTCTTTTTTTTTAAAATTAACTTTTTTCTTATTCCTAACATTACTGTTAATGGTTTAGTTAAAGAAGGCGCGAATAGCATCTCCTTTTTTTTCTTTAAGTTAAAAGATTTGACTGCAAATTACTACAGCGTATCTAATTTCCAAAACATGATACTGATTTTGTATATGATGATGAATATTATAAGATTATACCTGATTGATTCCTGTTTCACTTTCGTTTAACTATCTTATAACAACTAAAACTCAATATAGGAACAAATTAGATATGTTGTAACTACCTATTCCTACACAAGTACCTACCTATATATTTTTTTTAATTGCTTTTATGTATTTTATTTAAAGACGAACGTATATGTATATATTTCTTTTAAAGTTGTTAAAAAATTAAAACTTATATTTGGTTATTACTTAAATAAAATATTTTAATCTTTAATGGAATAAATAGATTATAAACAATACATTTTTTACTTATTAAAAATTCTAATACAAAAGAGATCTATGTTATAGTGTTATGAGTTGAAACTCATAGATCGAAAATTGATAGTTTAATACAACAACAATACAATTATTTATATTGCTTCGTTTTTTTAAAACTGATAATAGTAATAAATTTAATTTAATCTTAGTCGTAAAAACTAACAAGTATAGAGGTAGTTAAAAAAACAGCTTTAAAAACGTTAATGCTAAACCAATTTCAGGAATTGACCAATAAGTAAAAATATTTGTGTTATAATGTATAAAAATGTTGGCGACACAGTGCTCAATAAAAATTATCATCCGTCTGATTTTGCACTCAAAAGTTTGTGTCATTTACAACCATTTATATGCTCACAGAGTCTAAACATGCCTCTATTAATAATGCTCTTTTTCAGGGGTCTTATATTTAGTTTGCTGTATTTGACAATTGGTTTAAATTTTTCATTTCCCAGTCAATATTAAACCAAATACAACAAATTAGTTGAAGACAATTATTAATCGTTACTTTTATTTCCCTTGTATTGAAAACTGATCATGATAAATCAAGCATTCTCAACTGAGGGCAGGAGGGACACTTCACTGGGGAAAGTAGAATGCTAGGATTAATAGCGAAGAGTTTAAAGGGAAGTTGAAGCAATATAAAATTCATTATCTTGTCTGAGGACTAGGGACATTTCCGGGTACTTATTTCGCTTGCGAGTGGAGGAGTAGTTTTAATTTTTTGAATTAAAACTATACTGAATGAGCCGTTCGTTATTCTTCTTTGTCTCTAAAGCATAAATGCATTTTAACATTAATTTTGAAAATGTATTTTGCTTCGTGGAGCTTACCATGGGTAACAATACTTATAAAAAACTCCCTTTTTTAAACAGAGGGGAGTAACAATCTAAAGAAGGTGTACGGAATGTTCTTCTTCAGGCTGTTACTCCCTTATAAAAACAGAATTGGGATTTTCCTTTGTCCCAAAGTACATTGGACTAAACATACCTTTTTCTGAATAGTTATATAGTTATTCAGTCAAAGTCATTTTCATTCTAAAACAACATAGGGGAGTAGTAACAATCTAATGAAGTACCACAGAATCTATATGATCGTTGTGAAGAAAGAATTTTTTTTATGTCTCCATTTAAAAAATTCCAAGACAGAAATCCATTTCAGACATAAAGGAACATTTTTGGTTCTGTTTCTGTCGCTCAATTTTAACATATTAAACCATCAAACATTTTAATGATTAAAATCAATTATTAATAATTAAAATATTAATAATTATAAACTTTAAATCAACATATCTTAAAAACTACTCGTCCTATTTTAATGAAATTTGGACGGTAGACCATAATTAACCAAGTGTTGGTCCTATATATGTTTCAACCTTCTGTTTCCCCTTTGTTTTGTCTTCCACATGCGCACAATTATATATTAATACCTATATCTTCAAAAGTATTCATCTGATTTTTATGAAATTTGGATGGTTTGTCAAATGTAGCCCGCAGGCTACAGATTAATTTCGACCTGCGCTCTTTAAATATTGCTAGATTTAATTCAGGTAAAAAATCAAACCAATTCTGACAGATTTAAAAAACGAGGGTAAAATAAAATAAATTTGACAATATTTGGTTGTAAAAGGATAAAATCATTAAAGTATACGAAATGGGAAATAAGAAAGCTATATGCCACATTAATTGGTAGACTATTTAGGTTGAAAACTTAATATATTCCGATTGAATCTCTTATAACAATTAAATATAACTAATTAATTACGAGTAAACTTGGATATAAGGGATTGGCGTAGCCAAGTGGTTAGGGTTCTCGTAACTCACCTGAAATCTAGGTCAAAAGACTTGTTTCACACTGATGATCACATTGAGTGACGAGTAAAGCGGCCGATTCCCTTCCTATAATTATTTATGATATATTGATCAGGACAAAGCATGAAAACTTCTTGAATACATAAGAAAATAAATAGCAGTTCATCTTAATTTTGTAATAAAAGAAATTGAGCTAGTTTATTTTCTTTAAAATGTATATAACTTTTGAACTTTTACATAATCATCTATTTAATGTTTTACTGATTGATATTCGAATAAATAAAGAACATCAGTGAACATGTGAAACGTGATTTGAATTGTAAAATCCTTATAAGGTGAAATTACCATTTACAGGGATTTCATTTGATTGTTAATTAATTGTTTGCCTCAGTTCTCATTTTGTGTTTAATTATTTAATAATCTGGTTATCTTTTGTTGCCCTATTGGATTACCGTCAGACTTGCTAATCAGAAACCCAAGCCGTGACATCTCGCTAAGTAAATAAATTTAGGTTTATAGCTACTTTAGGAGGCCGAGAGTAAGAAAACGCGTAGGATTAGGGCGAAGGGAACGGGGAAGCGGTGAAACGTTCAAGTGGCCCCTCAAAGCCTTGTACTTAAAGAGAAGCAAGCATTAATCAAACGGAAAGGAAATTCTAATTCTGTGCGCTCTGTCATTATTCCCTCAAAGCCCAGGGTAAGAAACCTCCAGTCTCGTGCTCTATACCTGCACCGCTCAAACCATCAAATTATCAGCCCCCCACCTGCCTCAAGCCTCCGATCCAATTTGCCGAATTATTTTTCATCACCCTTGAGTCTCTTTTTTTTTGGTCTTTCAACCTTGCTGCTTGTGCAAAAAGTAATACCTAAAGTAAAAACTAAATACTGTGAATTTTATTTATTTCTTCTACAAAAAAAGCACATTTGTATTCCTTATTATCATTATATCGATTTCATACCTTGTATTATCATATTTATAGTTATTACTCTTCGTTCGTTAGTTGGCTAAATGAGAAGCAGCAACCGTCAACGAGTGATATAGGATGTCTTAATTGGATAATCATTATAATTAAAAGCGGGATAAGCATTAAAAAGCTATTCATAATTATAAGGGAGAAGACCTGAGACGTCCGACATCAAAAGGTTTATTTTAGACAGATATTTCCAAGGCTAAGTCAGATACATTTAAAGTAATGCGAATGCAATAAAATTAAAATTATATTAAAAAAAAGAATGTTAATTGTCTTCTTTATGACAATGTATATTAAATAATTTAGTAGAATTATAACATTTTTTAGCGCTACTCTATAATTTGCTCGGATTGAAGCCGACTTGACTTGATTAATAGCTAAGTAAACCTAAGCCATTAACATTTAGCTTTCCTTTTTCTTTAAATCGTGATTCTTCTTATGATAATTTTACTAAATTCCGAATTATGTAAACCTGTGGATTTCTTAAGATAACCTCTGGATTAGAAATAGTCTATCCTTTTGACCTGTTCAACTAGAACATTATAAACGCATATCAACAAAATGGTGCACCACCTACATATTTCTACTTGTATTTTTACATTTATATACGTGAATTTTCTTACGTAATTATATTTTTTTTAACGCACATATATGTATGTATAATATATATATATATATATATATATATATATATATATATATATATATATATATATATATATATATATATATATATATATATATATATATATATATATATATATATTAGCTTAATTTCCTTAACATTTTTAATTAATTTCAGAATAAAATAAAAATAAACTGCCAATTGTTGTGGCACATAGTCCACGTACTTTTTTGATTTTATGCTTTTACAAGCCATTATTTTCTAATTGGTTTAATTGTTCCCGGACCAGGCCCCCCGCTCAATGTCCACCCAGCATTGTTTAAACAAATGGGAAGCTCCTCGAATGAGTGGCGCCACCAGGTTTCGGCCTGGAAACCATGATGATGACACTCCTGGTTGTATTACAACCAGGAGGGGAGTCATGGTTAACGACCATATCTTCACACTAGCGTGAAGATTTCGGTTCCTAACCCGGGTTTGTTCAATGGCCCACCTAAGTGACCTGCGTCTTCGAGTGTAAAAGCCCCCCGGTATAAAAAAAAAAAAAAAAAAAAAAAAAAAAAAAAAAAAAAAAAAAAACAATTGTTGATTAATTACACGAATTAAAGTTTCAATTTAGTAAAAGTTTACGAACGATGACGGATCATTTTAATCTGGAGCTATCTGCAGGTTACGTTCGATGAACTATAAAAGTTTCATTCAAATCAGATAAGCACTTTTGAAGCTGTAGGTGTAACTAAATGTATGTTTGTGCGCATGTGGAAGAGAAACAAATAGGCGCAGAAGGTATTATCTTATATGGGACCAACAATGAGTTAATTATGACCTACCATTCATTAAAATTGGACGTGAAGTTTTTGAGATATGTTGGTTCGCAAAAATTGAACGACAGACCGACAGACAGACACGGAACCAAAAATGTTCCCTGCTGTGTGAAACGGATTTCTGTCTTGGAATTTTTGAAATCGGAGAACTAAAAATGTTTATAACTAACTAACTGTTTGACCCTAGCGGAGTTAAGACAAAATTAAAAGTAAATGATTATTTGTAACTTTAAAGCAAGCTTCTTACAATAAATATGTATTATATATAGAGAAAAAAAATAATCATGATGAGTTTATAGTTAAAGAGTATATTTGTAGTTGGTAGGAAATATGACTGTTTTCTACCTCCCCGGCCTATATATTAATTTAAATTATTATAATATATATCTCTTCCCTACTCAAAAACGTCTGCTTGTATCAGGTTGAAATTTTACATGCCTGTTTTAATTGTACTTTAGACGATGTGTATGAAGTTTTATTAAAATGGTTACGTTAGAACGTAAGATATCGGTAAAAATGTTGTTATCTTTATTTTAAACGTTTCGGTCCGCTTTAATAAATTTAGCGATCTTTATCACTTCATGGCAGTGTCGGTGTTCGTTTTACTAACAAAATGTATTAAAAAAGTTGTTTGTCTCATTAAATAGATGAAGTTAGAATTTTTTCCAGTTCTAAAATTCCAATTTTAAAGTTGAAGCTTACGTTTACGCGAGCGTTGCTTGGTGGATAACGTTTTCCTACGAACTCAGCCTGGGCATTGGTAAAATGAACAGGTGTACCAAGTATCAACTAACTCGGTCATCTTTTACTCAAGTTATTGTCATCGGTAGATTTCGTGACGGTGATTTTGTGACGATGATTATGTGACGCTGATTTTGTGACGGTCGTTTTTTTCGGATTCACTCTCGGGCTCCAGAACGTGCCATTAGGGACGAAAAATAAAAATAACCATGGATTGATTTTGAGCAGAAAAAAATTATATTTATTTTACGGGACTAAACATTTTTTATGTGTAAAACTTTTTAAAGTAAAAAGCTCTTCTAGAAATAACTTAAACAATAAAATTAAAAATAAGGCATCAAACTTTCTAAAAAATATACGTATATTTAAATAAAAATTATACATTGTAATGTTACTATTATGGATAATAAGTCGAGATCAATGATAAATGTTATTACGATTAGTAAGAAATGGTAATATTTTTTTAAGTTCAGTTGGTAATGGTAATATATTATAATATAATAGTGGCTATATGTGTCTGGGATTTTAACTCATTTCCTGAATAGTACTAAGAAATGTGATTCGATTGAATCATTAGAAACTCACTCCTTGGTTTCGGAAACGGAAATACTTTGTTTTTGAGTAATATTATATCCGCGAAATGTAAAAGAGAATTAGAACAGTCACAAGTGAAGTGTAGAAAAATTAAGTTTTAGGGAGTCTGCAGAGTGCTGGCACCTAGTAGTGAAATACTGAACAATCTCCCGCCAAATTCAAACTTTTACCTCCTTTAGCTCTAAATTATTTTTAATGAATCACCCTTTCATTTTTATTATTTACTACCAAGATTTGCTTTACTATGACCTAAGTGGATTTAACTTTATGAAATAACAATTGTCATAATTATTAATATAAGGGAGTCTAATAAGTATATAGTTAAGAAGATTCCAAATACTATTATGCCTTATATATTCTGCAAAAGACAAATTCCTTAAAGGATACCTATACCTATAAAATATATAACAGAAAGTTTTGAGTTTTAAAAATTAAAAAAAAAATAAAATTAAATCAACTATTTAAGTAATGCACATTTTTAAGATTTCAATATTGCAAACGTCGGTAAATCTTTAACTGTAATTTTTATTTTTAATCCTAACTATTCTCAATTTTTATAAATTCATAGTCGATAAGCACATGGTTATTAAATAAAACATTTTCATATTCACAAAATAATTAAATTTCTTAACTATGAATTTGTATTTTATATGAATTATTAAGTAAAATCCAGAGTTAACATTAATATGATGGAGCAGTGGTATTATATGCTTTTTACAAGCTTTTATTTAACTTGCAATGTTTGTATGGATGTATGTACGGGTCAAATCTTGCAACTGAATTTTAAAGCAGTTAACCTCAACCGATTGAATTGAAATTTTGCATACACGTTTAGTTTGGATGACAATGCATGATTAGCTAAGTGAAGTCATTCAAAATCCAATATGGTGGGCAGTTCAAGATGGCTAACTAGTTATTTTTTAAGTATCTACGCACATGATATGGGTATCAAATGAAAGGGTTTGCTGAGAAGAATGCGAATAAAAGCTTGTTTGTTTTAAAAAGATTTCTTATTATAATCAACTGATATAAAAAAAATGCATCCCCCACCTATAATACGATTCTATCAATATATATGTCTAATAAAATGATGCTAGTAAGCGTGGTGAAGTGAAAATAATGTGCTCGAATTTTATAGATATATTAGATACATTAATGCATTAGAACTAAATGGATTTGTCATTAACATAAATAATAACAAATATAAAATTTTACTCTTAAAGACTTTCATTGTTATACATTTCTGAGTAATGCTATTTACCGAGAGATTAGTGGTGTAGGTCAATGACATCAGAGCCACATCTAATAACTCACTTGGCCATAATCATCAATTATTGATCTTAGGCTAGTAGGTGCCCCTGTAGGATAACCCTTATACATACAGTATTATGCACCTATCTTAAGTATACTAATATGATTTATCATGTTCCACTTAATATTAACAAGAAAAATTTTAAGCCCTGTTCAAATAATACAGATTTATCTGTTTACCCTTGCAAAATGCAGATTGAAAGTAAATATATATAACGAAGTTATGTTATGACATTTATGAACGAATAACCTCGCCCGAAATCTGTACTTTATCACGACACCTCTTTTAAGCGCTGTATCCAATTGAAATATGCAAACCAAAAACCTTAATAACGTCTCTTAATCATGCAGCTCGGCGGTAACAAGGCTATTAATTTTTTTATGCCGCTTTTTAAAGTCCGGATTAGAGAATATATCAAATATATGGGAAATATACTGGTGTAGGAAAACGAACTAGTTAGATAGTGTTGATTGTATTCCTTTAGCAATAGCCCAGAGTCAAATGCTGTTTTGTATTTAT
Source organism: Gerris lacustris (assembly GCA_951217055.1). Lineage (NCBI taxonomy): Eukaryota > Metazoa > Arthropoda > Insecta > Hemiptera > Gerridae > Gerris > Gerris lacustris. The sequence continues at coordinate 58,338,849 of OX578276.1, read as the reverse complement.
AATATTTTTTTCTCCCATAGATTTACTACTGTTGTTAATTAAGTCTCTGTCATTCTTCCCTTCTCTTTTCCTAAATTTATAGTTCAATTAAAATATTTATTATTATTATAAAATTAACTGGAGTTGTGTAACAGTCTGTTGGACGGATCGAAATGTTAATTAACTCGAGTTGAACTGTAACAGAGCTTTGTCGAGGGTTGGCCACCACTTGGGCCTTGTTCGTCTTCTAGCCGACGTTCTGTTTGTTTAGTAGTTTGACCTCTTGGTTTTGTCTAAGTAACAAATGTATAAGGCTAAAGGAATCGTTGTCTAATGTGGATTAGGCAGTGGGCTAGATATTATAAATAATGTTTGGCAGCTACTAAAACACACAGCGAGGTTAAAATATAACCGGTTGTCGGTGGGATGACCCTCCGGCGGAGCCACAACTCAGTCCGGTCCCGGCAATCATGCCACATATTGGTATGTAAATTCTTTCTCCGTTCCCTCCCCCCTAATGCCATGGGATTATCGGAGAGGTGTAATCTGGCGATTTCAAACATATTTAGGACGTTTTATAAATACTCCTCTTTGCATAATTAGGTGGGAAAATTAATTTTATATTTCTCCTTTTAAAGTCTGTTAAAACCACTATGTATTAGCCTAATAATGGTTTGGACACTTGCCTCTAAAACCTCGGTCTGTCTACCGGAATGAGTAATTTAATGATTCATTAAAGGCAATAACTTTTCTATTAGCATCTTTGATGAACCCGATGGCTCACCTTCTTCTAAACCGACAAAACAAAAGCTTTGATTATAAACAACCGTGATGATGCTGTAATAAATTATTATTCTTTATCCAATGTAATTTATTAATTATTGTAGAGGACATATTTTACCTTCAATATATATATATATATATATATATATATATATATATATATACATATATATATATATATATATATATATATATATATATATATATATATATATATATATATATATATATATATATATATATATATATATATATATATATATATATACATAAAATACTCTAAGGAAATTTGTAGCTACAGACACGTGTGCTACTGCGGAGTATACGAAAACCAATTATTCAGTGGACCTAAATACGCTCCCTTCTCCGACCTCAAGTCCCTTAAATTTTTAATATCGTTTTCTGATTTACATTACGGTGGATGAAATAATGTTATTTTTTTTGTTTTTTTAAATATATATTTCTCACATTAATAATGTTTAAGAAGATTACAGCTCACATATCTAATTTATAAAATGTAAACCGTATTGATAAAAAAAAAAAAATCCTTTATACATATTTGTCTGGGGTAATCATAAGAACTAATATTTATTCAAGACATGTTACGGCAATATCGGCTTGAATGTCACTTTAAATAATTTTAGTATCAAATAAGAACTCAATAGAACTAAATTTATACGTGTACTCGTCAGAGCAATAAAGCATATACCTTACTATTTACCATATTACCATTTACCATAATTACCTATACTACAATTTCTTTACAGAACTGTAAGTAACCTTGCTGCAAAGTATATCCGAATAAGATGTAAACATTAAATTTTCGAAAACTTTACCTGAAAATAGCAGATTTAAGAAAGCATTAATTTAGATGTTAATTACTAATAATATTACAAATTAATGATGATATAATTAATTAATTTAATTAAAACAACAATTTTTTAATGCATTTTTCTTAATATGCATTTATTTTCAATAATTACAATATTATTGTATCGCTACATACATTAAATTTAAAATATATATACCTTACATGGTGCTCAAATTTTATTAATATAATACAGCTTTTTTTATGTTATAGGTGGTTTTAAGACCAAGGGAATGATATAATTAATGGTCTTATATGGTGTTCAGGTTTGATTAGTATAATACGTATATGACATTTTGCCGCAGAGACTCCATTTGGGACCAATGATCAGTATTTGCCAATCAATTATTCTCCCAGTAGAAGTTTAACGATCTCCGGTCTGGGATCATACAATACTTCTGATGCAAATTAACAAGCTGTCCCCTTGATAACCAATCGCTAAACTGCTGTAAAGATCTGTCTGGGTCTGCCCGAGTTTTCCTTTGGCTGTTTTAAACTTTGGATTGTGATATTATTTTATATGCCCATCAGCAAATTCACATTCGTTTAATAATATTCGCTATATTATAGCAACAAAATGGGATTTTAAGTCATCTAGAAAGTGGAGATTTGTTTGCTGCATTATTAGGAGTAACGTATAACATAACTGTTAAAGCACGAGAGCAATTTGTTAAATTGGCAGAGGCACCTATTTATTGCTTATGTTGTACAATTTCATCGATCTCAACAAAAAAAAAACAAAAAACAACAGTGATTTGTATGCTAATACATGAAAACTATTTAAATGTAAGAGTATCTTCATATTGCCTTTGGGTATCTATATAATCGTTTCAAACCATATGTCTTTTTATATATGAACTCACCGATTTAACGCTCTCAACTCGACTCTTACACGATTAACCCTGGATAAGTTATTAGACCATTTATAACTTGGAGTTGAACCTTGCGGCTTGCAATCCATAAATTATAAGCAGTAAAAGGCAGCGGAGTCTCGGAGGAGTAAAGCAGTCGAAACGATCCCTATGATTGTATGTAGATCAAATTGTTAAGTATTGTATGACTGAGAGGGAAAGTCTTTACCTCGTTCATTATCTAATGAAGTGAATGTCCCACACATGAGTTTGTATGACCAAGATTTTGTCCTGTTAGGTAACAATGATGAAATGCCGTGGACAGGTGACATACTGCCATGAAAATTGATTTTTCGCTTAAAGGAGACGAGCCCATTTTAAGATAAATGGATTTACGTAATGACACCGGATTATTATGCAACTAGATCACCACTACTATAATTGACTTCGTCAGTCGTAATGTTTCTTCTATTTATATGACGTGTCATAAATCTCAAGTGACATTCATCTAACATTCAATCCATTAACCTTATTCTTCGTTCAACAACTTTTGTATTTTGCAGGGATGTATTATTCGTTGTGCTCATAATTAAGTTAATTTTATTTTGATATCCTAATAGTATTTTAATAAATTAATTAATGCGGAACGATTGAAATTTTTCAATTATATAGGTAGTTAGTATTATTTTACTGAGCCAATATGTTTAGTTGAAAGAAACCATTAGATAATGTAGGTAACTTCTCAGTAAATAAGTGGCTATTTACCACTTTTTGGAACTGACATTCTAGATCAAGTAAAAGGGAGAATCTAATTTCTTAAAGGTCTCTCATTTTTTATAAGTCTAGATTCTAGATGAAGCACTGAAAACTATTACTGAAATTATTAATTATTTCAAACCAGTTCTTTTTAATTTAATAATTTTATATGATACCCATAATGTTTACAAACGAAGGAATTATAATATTTCATTATTCTTTGGCATTAAAGGAAGAAAGACGTAAATAATTTCAAGATAAAAAGAACTTCTTATATACTACGTTTTTAAATTTTCTGTTGAATCTTATATGTAATGTTGATAATATAATTGTTATTGTTATATAATATATAATGTTAGTGAAAAAAAAAAAAATAATAATAAAATAAAATAGTTCCGAATGTATTAACATAAATGACAACCATCTAGAGAGCTGATCTTAAACCTATAAAAGGACAAATCTTTGTACAACGGATCTCCCCAACACCAAATCTAAACCATGCCATCGATATATTTGAAAAAATATAAATAATATAATCGATAAATAATATAATCGATATTTCCTGTTTTGCTGTCATTCAATGTTTATTTATCACAAATTTGAGACCCGTCAAAATGAAGATTGCGGAAATATGGGACATGGCAAAACAAATAAAATAACTTGCGGATTTTTTCCGAACTAACTTTCCGTACAGCAAAATTTGCTGAAAACCAATTTAATTCTGCTGAAAGATGGCTAAAAGTATTAAAATAATGCATTGTCATCGTGTTCTGAGCTATGCTAGATGTTTCAAATGTCTAGCTATTCGGGAAGTTAGTTAGAAATCGATTGCCAGATTTGTACCGGACAATCAAACAAACAAACAAACAAACAAGAAAGCAAGCTTATAAAAACGTAATATAATGAAAATAGTCAAAAGTAATTTTGGAAAAATAAACATAATCAATATTATATCATTATATTTGTCCTTTGAAACCTTGAGGATTAAGTATTATTTGCTTTGCTGGGTGTTGGACAGCTGCTTAGGTCATATACACATTTTATCAACTAACTTATATTAATCAACATGACTTTCATACACTGTACGACTGTAAATTTGTTCACTAACCAGGATCCAATTAATGTTAAACAGAAATGATTTAATTGTGTTTTTTACTAATTTATACTATTTTTATTTTTTTCGGTGTTCAGTAAAACGAAATATTAAAATACGGTTTTAACCAATTTAAATTATTAGAACACCGTGCCTCTGACCTAGTAATGTCAATATTACTAAATAAATATACACCTTTAATTTATTCTCAGGTGAGTTTATTGTCGCAATTAAATACTTTTTTTCATATTTTTATACTCATACACTTATACATATATCATTTATAATAAATCTAAAAATATTGGTTAGTAGTTTTAATAACATTAGTTCTTATTGAAGAAATTGTCATTATCCCGGGTTACAATGTTTCTCAAATTTAGAAGTAGTATCAGCAAGGCAAACTGGAAGTTAAAAGGGTTATATCATCGCCTACATCATAGCATGATTAGAAGATTGGCAGAAGCGTATTCGTGCCTGATTTAGTCAGCCGGGAATATAAGGCTCTTCTAAATTACGAATAAAAACTGTAATTTCAGTATAAAAAACATATTTCCTTTTTTATCAATATATATATATATATATATATATATATATATATATATATATAATATTTTTCTTCTGAATGTTGAGAAAATGAAGTTGATTTTCTTCTAGATTTAATAACAGAGAATCATCTAGCGCTAGCGGATGGTAAGTAATGGGTACAAGGGTCTTACCATGACGGGTCAGACATACCCTTCACCCGGAGGTCCACCCGGGAGGGACGCTTTATTTTATTTTTTTTTCCCCCTCTCTATTCTTTAGTGTGGAATCTTGTGGAAGGAAGCTTACTAAGGGTTAACTTGATTTTAGAATGGAGCATCTTAATTTGATTGTAGCGTCCATTTGCATGAGTAACACTAGACAAGTATTATCACCTGCCTCTGTATTAGCATGAAGCTACCTGCGGGGGCTGTCCGTTACATGGCTACAGGTGCCCGTATCTCACTCCATGAGATATTCCCTGAGTTTTTTTCACCGTGTCCTCTTCTTTCTCCTTATAAAAACCGAAATTGATCTATAAATACCGGTGAAGCTTGTCCTCCCGTCGGGCTTCCGCCCAAGGCTCATCAACCTGGCCCCCGTTTATGATGCTTGTAATTATCCTATACCACTGAGAGCTTTATTTCTACTGAGAAATTGTTACCTGCCTCGCCCATCGGAATTTTTAACAATCTAAAAATAAGTTAAAGAAAAAAAAAAAAATAAAGAAAAATAATGAAAAAAATAATGTCTATTACTTAATAAAAATGAGCCGGTAGCCAGGCCTCATGATAATATTTTCAATAGTAGGATAATGACAGTCTTCTGTCCTGATTGAACATAGATTTTATGAACGGACTGAAATATCGATGCACCTTCCTTTCATAATAATATCCCTACCCACGCTAAGAAGATAATTTTTTTTAGTAAAATTAAAATTTACAGCGAGGTATATTACTGAAAGCTTAAAAAAAATAATAAACTAGTTAATGTAATTTACATTTTATTCTTCAAGGGAAGGTACATCGACTTATGAGCCTGCACTTTTATCCTTTGTGAACTCGTATCTCAGTGCTGTCTATATCCCTGAAGCAAATGTTTTTACTTAATTTAACATTAACTTATAGAAGAATGGACCAAGTTCCTAATAAGCTTCCTTCGGGGAATAGGGTGAGCAAAGCTAGTAAAAAACACCAAGATAACAACTTGAGGATAAGTGCTGTAGTTTTAATATTAACACCCAGATTATAAATTATCAAGTTAAATTATTAAAAATAAAAAAAGGAATATTAATTTTACTCGTGTTTTTTACTTTTTCACATCAGTATTATGTAATAGAGAGAAAGTATTTGTATGGAGAAATAATCAATCAGAAGATTTCGATGGATTCATACATTTCATGTCATCTGATGCTGGATTAAAAAATATTCTGTTCTGGGAAAGTACAACCACGTGACATCTTAAGATTACATACAAGACATTCAGAGTTTTATGGAAAATACAGTTTTATGGTCTCCCTTCCATATTTAGAATATTTAAACTGAGAGGTTACATGTATTTAGCATTTTAAGAAGTCAATTAAATGAATATTTTTTAGGTAACTGGTGATACCCAATTGATTAAGGTTTGATTTAACATTATTAAAACAATAACTGAGTATTAAATATTAGCTACTTTCGTTATTTTAGTGAGTAAACTGATCAATCTTGGCCTCTAAATTTTATTTACCATGAAAATAGCAACAACTTGACATAGTGCTTCTATTTTTTTATTAAAAATAGCAATATCTTGACATAGTGCTATCCATTCATTTGAAAATTAAATTTTTTTACCTGAAATAAAGTTCTTTGTTAAGGTAAGGTGGTATCTTGTCCATAGAAATAAATTTTCATTTACACGTTTTGCAACTGTCGATTTGATTAAGTAACTTGATCAAATAATTAGCAGAACATTTTTTCCACTTGAGCATTCCAATATAACTGCACCCTATTTCACCTTTTACTGTATTAGCACCATTCAAGACAATTTAATTAATGTCAACCCTTGAAGAAGGTCTCCTATTAATTGATAAAATATATCCGTTCAATTGAAGCCAAATGCAAGGATGATTCTACCCTTGGTTAAATTCATTTGAAAAGGGTCGTTTAAAATCTATTAATCCCGGTTAAAATGCAAATGGAAGGTCTAGCATTTCAGAAAATGCTTTTCAATTCAACAATATTCCAGTATTGAATAGCTTTAATTCATTCTCATGCAACTACACTATATTCTCAAGTATTTAAGATTACCAGACTTTGTTCCATTTGTGTCAATTAATTATAACTATATGCCTTTAAGATTTCATAATAACTACCACATAAATTAGAATCAATTGCATCAATACTTTCTTATTCGTTTTTTAGTTACGTTGGATGATTAATTTGATAATACATTATTTGAATATTTATGTAACTACTAATCAAACCTGATCAACTTGGTCATCGCTGCAATTGATTACCAAAATTTATTTTATTTTTTAAAAAATGCATATTATTGCTTCCAAGCTTACCAAAGGTAACGGAAGAATTATGATCTTTCTAAAAAAAATAAATAAAATAAAAAAGTGACTGATTTCTCATTTTTGGTCTCCTTTCAGTCGAGTTCCGTTGACATTTTTACGACCTTAAATACTACAAGTCCAATTTTATTATTAGTCTCATATTATTTTTAAGCACTATTGCTTCCTTCTACATGTGTTTATCAAACTTATTTATTAATAATTTAATTTTCAAAAGTGCTCATCATATTTTGAAGAAATTTGAATGGTTTGATAAAATTGCCCCCAGACGGTCACATATTAAATTAACCGTCTGCGCGAATTTAATATTGCTTATAAATAAGTGTTGCCCCGGCCACGACCCTGCTGGGAATCGAAACAAATCCAAATCTTATTTGACTCTTCGTCCAATAATTGGACCCTTGAAAGCTATGTGCCACACAAATTGGCTGGCTATTTTTTAAATATTTTTTATAGCTTTTGCAAAATTTCCCATTAATAAATTGACTTTTAAAAATATGTTCCCCTCAAAGATTAGTACTCTCTAATAATTATCTTTGTAAACTCCCTCTCAAATTATATTACATAAAAATTTAAAAATTGATGTTGTAAACAATATCCTAATATCCAGCGTTGACGACAGTGTAAATATTTAAATATGAAGTTAATTGTAATATATTTCTGTGTATCGAACATTGTTTATCAGACTAATCTGGATAATAAATAATTTGGTGAAGACAAATTTTATTAGAAGGTGCGATTCCAAAAGTTTTTCAGCATAGATTTGAAATAAGTTAGCTGTATGGTAAATCGCTTAATGAATAGCTAATGAGATTACGAAACTATCACTCACCTAATGCTGGCCTAAGAGTCCGTGACATTTTGAGAAAATACTTCTTTTTTTTTATGCACATTTGAGTTAATATGGTCGTGAATGTCGACGACGGGTGTTTTTACAAACATTAATTAAGTTTTTTAAGCTCATTTTTTAAGCGTTTTTTCAATAAACAATAATCGTTCAAGACATTGTGCTAATGTCGTTTTTGGTTTATCAGATAAGGCTGACATTATACTGTTAAAAGTTATGATGCCTGTTGTCAAAATCGTTCTATAATTCAAGGCAGAAGCCATGGATGTCTGCATACCAAGTGTTTCCCAACCTGTTGACCTTTCATTACCCCAGTCATTTGCAGACTTGGAGTTCATCAATGGAGTCTGCCCATACGGCTGACATTATACCACCAAGGTACAATACGAAGCTTCATTCGTGTCTAACTTACGACGACATGTTAGTATAGACAAGGAGACCAAGGTCTTACACACACTCTCCGGATCACTTTCTATTATACAATGCCACATCGTGATGTCAGAATCTCATATCGTTCCATAATAGTACAAGGGTCTCTGCTTTATGCTTGTCTTCCTCTGACAATGTGATCCCGCTTATGACAGTACTGCACGTATACATACTTGTACACTGAATTTGCCGACAACGCAGTAACCTTTAGTCCAGAATAAATTGTTTTATGCTTTGTGCTTAACTATGTCAAATTTATGTAATTAGTAGAGACATTAGGTTGAAACGAAATGTTTCCAAAACTTCAATACCAGCTATTAATTTCTTAAATACGTTTATAGTCATAAAGAGAAATTATGGTGGTATAAAATTTAAATTTTGAGATTTTGATGGGTGTATGCGTTCAAAGATCCACTAGGTCCAAAATAAATATCTGTTTTTAAATACAATGTATGTCATCTGTGCGTGTACTTGAAGTTAATCGTCATGCTCTGAAAACTTATACCCTATGGCGTAGTTAAGATATTATTTTTACCTCTAAATTTTGGGACTCTACTCCAAACCTTTAGAGAAAAATAAAATTAAAAATTAGTTTATTTCAACCCGTCTAGATGTTATTTAGAAAAATAGACTGCCAATTAGTGTGGCACATAGCTTCCTCGCATCGTATTCACGTACTTTATTGATTTTATGCTTTAACAAACCATTATTGTCTAAAAAAAAAAATAAAAAATGATACATTTTTTTAATTTTACCCGCTCAAAACTAGAAATAACACAAAATAGAACGTAACAAAATTTAATCTACTATTCAAGAGCTTTTCAACGATATACATCATATTATAAAAGATTAACTTTGACATTTGTACCCCTGTACTTTGAGGTACCAAAATTATATTTTTTAAAATCAAACAATACAAAAGGGCATTAATTAAACTAGTAAATAAATATAAATATAAAACGTAATAAAAAAATATTATTTAAACCCTTTAACCTACAACAAAATTAAAAATCGGTACAAAAGTACGTGTACAATTTTTTTTAATAATAAACCAATATAATAGCTTTAATGTACATATCAAGGCCTTTCAAATGATATACGACACAATATTAAAAACCAAAAAAAGTGGTCACGTGACATGGCACTCGGGAATAAGTTTACTCTCATGTTCTCAGCAAATAGGATGAACTAATGAAATAAAATATAATCAATTTAAAGAGCATTAGTCTAAGATTCCAGCGCCTCAATCAGAAATAAAATCGGTCAACTATTATAGAAACTATGACCATTCTAAGACAAAAAGGAAAAAAACTAATCCAAAATAAAAATAACACAAAATATAATATAACAAAAATTAATCTACTATGCAAGAGCTTTTCAACGATATACATCATATTATAAAAGATTAACTTTAACATTTGTACCCCTGTACTCTGAGGTACCAAAGTTATATTTTTAAAAAACAAACAATACAAAAGGGCATTCATTTAACTAATAAATACATATAAATAAAAAACCTAATATCAAAAAAGTATTTAAACCCTTTAACCTACAACAAAATTATAAATCGGTACAAAAGTATATGTACAAAATTTTTAAAAAATCAACAAATAAAATAGCTTTAATGTACATATCAAGGCCTTTAAAATGATATACGACACAATATTAATAACCAAAAAAAGTGGTCACGTGACACGGCGCACGGGAAAAAGTTTACTCGCATGTTCTCAGCAAGTAGGATAGTAGGTATGGGGTCACTTTAAACCAACCCCACTCCTGACCCCCTACGTCATACCCCCACTCCTCGAGGCCACGCCCACCCCCCACTCCTCCTCCCTTCCCCCACTACCCCCCACTCCTCCCCCTTCCCCCACTACCCCCCTCCATGTCTACCACCCCCCTCCAGGTCTGCCACCCCCTGCTACCCTCCAGGTGTACCACCCTCTGACGTCACGTGTCGGCCATCTTGGTTTTTGAATTTTTCAAATTTCGCGGTCCTGTTTAATTTTCAAATCTCCCGGTCCTTTTTCGAATATCCTGGTCCACCATCTTGTAGAGAAATACCTGTAAAAAAGCTGTGTCTTTGATGAGTATCGAACCCCGAGCTACTGGGTGAGAGTCCAACGCCTTAGCCACTACACCACCATACCAATTGATAATCTACAACCCAGAAGTAGTATATACGGCATATCGCTTTATACATTTCGTAAATAATCCATGTGAATTGCCAGGGATTCGAACCCGGGCCTACTGGGTGTGAAGCCAGCGCTCTACCACAGAGCTACGGAACCAGTTGATATTCTACAACCCAAAAGTAGAATATAAGGCGAGGCACGTTCTGTAGAGACACGTGGAGACTGACGCCTCTGGTTCTATGACTGACCGAGCGGTGACCTCGATTCCAGCCGGTCTATGATATTGTTGACCTCAGCGTTAAAATTTCTTTTAATGAATTAGAAAACTTAGATTTAAATATTATTATAAACTACACCTCTATATATATATAGTTTCTTTCTCACTCTCACATATTATTTAAACGGCGTTCTCTTTTTTTATTTTCTTTTTCATTTTAACACGTAGAATATTTCCTTTTTATTAATGTATATCCTATATTACCTTGTCGTATATTATTCTTTAGCTAATACAAACATCTGTTTTTTGTTTTTATTATTTGAATTAAATAATTTTACCGGTCAATGTTTTTCTTTTATATGTATTATATATATTTGTTTTGTAGTTGAATTTTAATATTTTTTAATTCAAAAACCTGTCACCGTTTTATTTATATCTAATATAAATTGTCATTTTAGAATTAATATATTTTAATAATTGTTTTTTAAAAAATAACAAGTAACATGATTATCTTTTCTAAATATATATATATATTTTATACTATTATGTAAGGTTTTCTTTTAAAAAAAACAACTTTTTTTTAAAACATATTTATTTTATTTTAGCATACATAGGTTACATTAGATTATAATTTTTATATTAATAAACATATTTATAGTTAGAGTAGAGGGCAATCTGGTGAATTCCATCGATGATGATCCCGGATGTCTGTGCAGTTGTCCCAGCCATTAATATAAGTCTTGCAGTATACACAACGTGTAACATTTTTATTCCATTGAACCATACCGTTAGCTGCAAGTGATTCTGGCTCGATCTTTAGGGTCCAATTTTTAAAAGTTTGCAATCTTGTATCGACGTTATATAAATTTAAGTCGTTTTCCAGACACCAGTAGCCCATGGCAATTACTCGCGATACTGCACATGCAGTTCTCTCTTTGTGGCCAAAACAGTGGTATTCGTTATCATCCAATTGTTTTACTCTAGGGCAGTTGAATATATCTAATAGGTATATCTGATGTTTTGTGAATAAATGTCGTAGGTATAAAAACTTTCCTTTTCCTTTCATAAAAATGAAATCATATTTACGAAAATATAAATCTAGCGTGTGGTACAGTAGATTATTCATGTGGGCAAAATTATGATCCGGATAATCTGAGAAAACTTTAGTCTCAAATTCGGGTAAGTATATAGATTCGTCCGGAGAGAAACTTAGATGAAACACAATTTTACATGGTAGTTCAAGTAAGGCAACCTCGCGAACCTTGCGTGACCCGTGGTAGAACTGAATATCGAAAATTACTGTCTTCATGTTGTATACCAGAGAGATGTTATCGTATCGAATGTTTGGTATCTACTAGATCTTTTATACTAATTTTTGAACCCTGCCATCCGCTGGGGTATATTGAATTAAACGATCATGGAGTATTAGACAGTAAGCGCTGGTATTTGGCGGGAAATTTGATCTGGCCGAAAATTCTAACCGGACATCAACAGATGAGGATTTAACCGCGTCTTTTTGTTTACTACAATCAATTACTACAATGGGGGCTACATTTTTAAATTCTTCCGGTGTCAATAATGGTTTAGGGTTTTGCTTTTGGTAATAAGCGGTTTGAAACTGACTGTACATTTCATAGAGCATAGCGTAACCGTTGGTGTTAAAATTAATATTTAAATCATCGTACGGGTAACAGTCGCTGTTTAAAAATAATTTAATGTTACGTAGGTCGCAGTGGTCAAACACACTAGAATTTTTATGGATATTATTTCTACGATCGGTTTGAAAAGCTAATAATACAAAGCGGGGTTTTTCCAAATTATTCGAGAGTTTTACGGACCATGTTTGTCTGTCGGTTACTGGTAAAGTAGGGTAGTACAAACACTCCCAGCTACGGAAAGCCATTGTTATGGGTTGATCTCTTTGTAAGATGGTGAGCATTTTAAGTCGAGCTCGATCGTCCACCTCTACAACGGGTAAAAGCCATGATACTTTGTTTAGTTTTAATGAAAATGTCTTGTCTTCTACTCCTTGGTTCCGATGTAACGCCTCGTTGTTAGACTGAGCTCGTACCAAAATAAGTTCCTGCTTCATGTTTATTACAATCCTCTTGTAGTGTTCGGCAAAACCAAGTAAATGTTTTAACGGAATTAAAAATGAATATTTTCCGTTTATACCTAATGTTTTATTAGGCTCACTTAACCAGCACGCGTTACTCAAAGCTTTAGAGTGATCGGGGTTTAACGAGACTAGACCCTTTAGAGTACTAGCAATACCTAAATTTCTAACCGAATCAACTTCGACACCGTTTAATTCGTAACGTATTTCACTAAACAGATGAGCCATAGCATTGTTTACGAGTTTTGTTTTAAGTTCAGCTCCTCCTGCGGTCTCCGTGGTAATAGACACGTCCAAAGCGATATAACTTTTCTCGGGGTGAGTCATGATGTCTTGAGATTGGGTTGCAATTCGAATTTCATCGTTGTTAGCATATTCACCACTTGTTACATACGGGTTAAACGTATGCCACTGATAACGGGTTATCTCCTCTTGAAACGCCGGAGGTTGAGCAATATCTAGGAGGTCCATCGCGTAAAGAGGTTCAGTCGAAACTGTGTACAAACTCGTTCTTGCGAGAGTATTTATATAATTTCAAAACATCCACGTAGATCGTACATTATATCCTTTACGTTGTAACAAATAAACGAACCTCGTCGGAATATATTGAATAAGACCTGAACCGTAAACGAACTTCTTTGAACCTCTTCGTATTTTATAGCTGCTAAAATCTAGAGCCATTGTTAGTCATATGTAGTACTACGGTAGCACGTTCTCCTCTAAAGTCCAATAGTCTAAAATTTTGATCTAACAAGCGAAGTTTTATGTTGTCTACTCTATGAGAGCTGACTGGGTAATAAATAGGTTTACTAGGTGTGTCCAATAATTTATACCCTGGAGCTACCTTAGGTGCAAATGAATGAATAACATGAGTTCGTACACTTGTATTATCGTTACGCAAAACATTGGTATATGCTCCGTCGGCTATATTACATTCAACTTGAACAATTTGAACAGGTGATATGTCTACAATACGATCAGCTACCAAACGTGAGTCTTTCAATTTTTTCATTACAGGGTCAAACCCTAACAGAGATCCGATAGAATGAGGTTTGGAAAAATCTATTTGTACATTGGACTTAATTTCAGTCTTTAGAGTGTTATTATTTCCGATAAATTTTATAGAGTAATGTCTTCTTTCAAGTTGTTTGCTTAAATATGAGTTGAGTCCTGTAATTTCATAGGAACCTGTTGGAAACTCTATGACATCTGTAAACCCGTTGTTATCTATAATATGCAATTTATTATTAACATTTTCTATGACGTTAGGGAACGAATTATAACCGGTAAAACTTACGACAGCAATAGAATAATTGTCACTATTTAATTCAATCGGTGGAAAAATATCTGATACAAGCTCAGAGCTCGTGTCCGTTAGAGTGAACGTATAATTCATTTCTGACTGTCAACTAACGTAAACATCACCTTATAAAGAAACGCTAGACAAAGCGAACCACATAGCTCTCCGTCAAATTGAACTTGCTCTTCGTTAAAAAATATACTGCTCCCTCGTAAATACTCTCTTACGGCAGGTGGTGGGGGTAACCCGTAACTATCAAACACTATAGATATAGTCTTGTAAACTATAACACAGGCCCAATGGGTTCCTTGGCCATTATATCTGTTATCGAGATTATATATGAAACATTCTACAGGTTTGCGATTACGAGGTAAGTCATTTTGCATAAACGTACCGCGAAAGTTAGGAATGTGTAGAATCTTAGCGTATAGGTCGAGGTCGTAATTAGACATTGCATTTACAGGGAGCAAAGATATTAGTTTTTTTGTGTTTTACGATGTTTGGTCTTGTGTACCGATGATCCAACTCTGTACGGAGCCAAGTACAGACCGCTTCCTGCTTGATGTTCTAACACTCGGTTGTGTCGGGCTACCTCTTCTAGAGTTTTTTTGGCAGTCTTAGAGTCATTGTAGGCTTTCAATGCTGCGGATGAACCTCCGACAAGACTACCTAACGCTCCAAGCCCGGCCAAAACTAGTGGTAAAAAACCACCTTTCACAGGATTTTTTAATAATCGTGGTTTACGTTTTAGAGTTTTCTTAACAGTACGTACAGCGGCCGACGCTTGTTGTTCACTCTTCTTACGATATCCTCCTGTCTTCTTTTTAGATTTACCGCCTACTTTACCTCCGACTTTCACTTTTCCTTTCATTATATTTGTGACCAGGTAAGCAGAGGTTTTTTCACCCAACGACGAATCAGCAGCTTTTGCACGGTTCCAGGCTTTTTCTATAAGAACCTTGTCAGCTTGTTGTCTGTCACTAACCTCTTTACTTTTTGAATAGGCTATATCGTGTTCTAAACAAGCACGATCTAATGCGTTTACAGGTTTGTCTCCTCTCTTTAATCGCTTGGTCAACTTAGTTCCGGGTCCACAATAGTTGTATGTAGGTAGATGTAATTCAAACGGTAGTTTATTGATAACACTGTTTATTAATCCTGAACCTCTAACTGTTCGAGTCATACTGTGGTTACAGGTGACGTGACAGCCTATTTATACCCCTGCTACACTTGACCACAACACAGTCGAGAACATGAAGCTGGAACAACAGGTCGTGTCGCTAAAGGTTGAGGATGTCTTACCTTTTAGTGAATATGAGCAATCGCTGGTCCGACATTCACCCTTACTGCCTAACAGTATTCGTTGTCTTATTAGCGGCCCCTCAGGCTGCGGCAAAACAAATATAGTTGTAGCTTTGTTAACACATCCGCAAGGACTTCGATTTGAGAATGTTTATGTTTTTTCTCATTCTCTATTCCAACCGAAGTTTAATTTATTAAAACAGATATTCGATCAGGTACCTGGAATGGGTTACTTTACTTATTCAAACGATCAAGAAGTAGTTTCTACTCAAGATGCTAAACCGAATTCTGTGTTTATATTTGACGATATAGCAAGTGCAAAACAAGAGAAAATATTGGATTACTTTTCAATGGGGAGACATCGTCATGTAGATAGTTTTTACCTTTGTCAAACATATTCTAAAATACCTAAACGTATGATAAGAGACAATGCAAACATGTGTGTTCTATTTCCTCAGGACCATCTCAATTTACGCCACGCGTTTCAAAACCATATTTTTGATATGAATTTTGACAAGTTTGTTAAAGTATGTAACTATGCATGGTCTGGAGGCAAGTATTCGTTTTTGACAATTATACCCGAATTTGAAATAAACAACGGTCGGTACCGCCGTAACTTGGATCAGTATATAATACCCGATGACGTCGATAACCAACGTTAGTCTACAATGGAATCTGAGCGTGTTATGACGGAGAAAATCGCCAAACTAGCTGAGGCAGTTCGGCAAAAAATGCAGTCGCTGAAAAATGATTTAGCTGAGCAAAAAGAAGTAATAGAAAGACAGGTTGCCCCCCTTAAAGAACCGCTGGATACACTAGTAGCTAAAATCGCACCCAAAAGGATTAAAACAGAACATGTAGAAACCCCTACCACTGGAGATACCGAAGATGATAAAGAGGAAAAACATGTGCAAGTAGAGTCGGAAAAAGAACCAGAAGAGGAACCAAAGAAAATATTAGGTGTTATGGACTTTCTCGAGTTGACCGAAGATAAGAAAAGTGATCGAATTTATGGCCCCAGATTTGACGGTAGTAAATTCTGGATCGGAGACACGCAGTTAAGTTTAGGAAAGAGACACTTCAGAATTGGTGATTCCAAATATAAGTATACAGAGGGTTTGATACAGTTGTTAACTCGAAATAAACCGAAAAACTACGATCAGGATGACTTAGACAGTTATAAAAGTATATTAGAGCAAACAAACGCGCACAAAAAAACATTTAGTGTTGATAAACCAATTAACGCAAACCGAGGTTACAAATACTCAAAGGTTATTGCACCATTGTTCGGGAGAGGTCTGGAGTTGGAAGATACTGAATCATGTTCAAATAATATTATTGACATGTTATACAGACTTGAATTATTGTGGAATTCTGAACACTCTGGTAATTCGCATGCCTATGAAATAAATGGTATTATAAACAGGCTCAGATATTTAGGTGTGATATATTAAAAGGACTGTTGTACACATATTGTAATCAGTATCACAATGCCTGTGGATAAGTACGGACGCCATTATCTCCAGAACTACCACTCTGGAGATATCGATGCAAACCATCAACGTATTGTTAATGTGAACACGCCTCAAGAAAACAGTGACGCCGTTAATCTTGAATATCTTAAAGACAGTTTGCTTAAAGAATCATTTGATTCAAAGTATATAAAGAATGATGCGGTTGACTTCAATGGAAAACGTCTGAGTCATGCGGGAGATCCGGTTGAAATGTCTGATGCTGCCACCAAGAATTATGTGGATAATAATTTTTTAAGATTACGATCTCTTGCAAAAGATAATACAGACAGAACTATGATTATTAATTTTGATGACAATCAACCTATAGTGTGGGGTGAATTTTTAAAATTTATGTCACGTATGTTTAACATAACATTCAAAACTGAGCGTATAAAAATACCCGAGTAATTAGTATAACCCTCATTCTATTTCCAGATGGACGCCATAAAAGAACAAATTGTTAATGAAATTTATCGCCCTGTTAGAAAAAAGTTTGTTAGACGTAAAGTCAAAGTAAAAGGGTTTGATGATTTATTTGAAGCTGATTTGGTCCAGATGAACGCATACGCTCGTGTTAATGATCGGTGTAATTATATACTAACAGTTATCAATGCATATTCCAAATACGCCTGGGCAGTACCTCTCAAGAATAAATCGGGTGTACTTGTAACTGCTGCGTTTAGAAAAATATGTAAAGAACAAACCCCCAAGAACCTCCATACAGACAAGGGAACTGAATTTTTTAACAAAACATTTAAAGATTTAATTACCAGCCTTGGTATCAACCACTATACCACCCACTCTGGGCTAAAAGCCACAATGGTAGAGAGATTCAACAGAACACTAAAAACTAAAATGTGGAAGAGGTTTGCTATCCAGGGAAGTTTTAGATGGTTAGATATCTTACCTGTGTTAGTTACAGAATATAATAATACTGTCCATTCTACAACAAAAATGAAACCCGTAGAAGTGGGACCTCAGACTCCAATTAACTTGTACAGAAAAGTAAAACTTGACATCAGAGCACCTAAATTCTCTGTTGGAGACTATGTGCGGATTTCAAAATTCAAGAGTGTATTCTCAAAAGGCTACCAGGCGAATTTTAGCACCGAGATATTTCAAGTTAGTGAAATTAAAAGAAACTCTATACCTGTGACCTACCTGCTTCAAGACTCCAGAGGAAACCCGATAATCGGCTCCTTTTATGAACCTGAGTTGACTTCTGTTAAATACCCCGATTCTTACCTTGTGGAAGCTATTTTAAAAAAGAAAGGTAAGGACGTATTAATAAAATGGTGGGGGTTACCTTCTAAAGACAATAGTTGGGAAAATCTTGACAAAATGAAAAAAACATATTAATTTGTGCTTTGTATATTTAATTGTATTAATATAAAAATAATGTACATTGTCAACTTATTTTCTATTTACATATATATTATTGTAGTTACATTTTTAAACAATAAAAAGTGTTGTTAATAACTGTTGTTTTTTTATTCCAATATCCCCTAGAATTAAATATTCTAAGTTTAATACATTTAAATGAGAAAATGAATGCGTCTAAAACTGCAGACACATCACATTCCACGCGCCGGCCATCACTGTGAGCCAGCCAACCAGAGACGACAACCAATATGTTTTATCTCAATCTCTCTCTGAACCAGGCTTCAGTCGAGTACCAGATTCTTATTCGTTAAGTTATTCTTTAACTCTAAAACTATTGAAAATCAAATTATACTAGTTTAAAAGTGATGTTAATGTGATTACTTTTATGGATAACATATATGGATAGTAGCAGTGTAAGGTGCTTATTATAATATACGTATTTTACTAACACAATACAAAAATTAAAAAATATATATAAAATTAAACTAATAAGCCAAACAAAAAGTTAGCAATGATATTATTATTATCCACTATTTTTAACAATAAAGATTCTACATAAAAATACAATGACGCTATACATAAAAAAGTTATTCTGGTAGACCTAATTAAATAATACTAATAAAAAAAAAGTATTTACTGTGGCTAATAATTAAAAATACTTAAAGCTATACACTAAACAATTGACCTATTTTTTACATAAATAAACAGTTATATTATCACAGAAAAATTAAAAACTAATGATAATTATATACAAGTTATTCTATCAGGCCTAGTTTTAAAAAAGAGTAATAAAACCCATATTATAATTAAATTACAAGTTTTCAAAAAATTGTGATGACTAATCTTACAAGCTAACAGGCTTTTTTTAATACAATATTATACACAGAATAGGTTTTAAAATATTTTACTATTTAACAGATCTAGATTTTTTAAAAAACTTAAAAATTACAAAAAATAAAAATGTTTAAAAAATTCATTCTTATTATTATATATATACAAGTTAGCATGAGTTATAAAAAATAACTACAGTGATTAATACTATACAAAGAGAGGTGTTTTTTTGTTTTAAAAAAAATTAGATTACTTAAAGATTAAAAACTAATTATTCCTTGCTCGCTTGAACCCCCATGGAACGGAACTATAATTATCAATCAATTTACGTTTTTTAAAACTAGGCCTGTATATTTTCTTTTCCTCTCGTGTTATCACCTGGTGATCTGTAGTTCTTCTTATTGCTTTATAACATATGTACACCGGTGGTTCATCTTTTACCATCATATCTCTTAACTTTTCAAAATTTATTATATTGGACGTTACATAATTTAAACTAATTCCCTTCACTTTACAAACCTGGTGATATTTATTGTCATCTTGATTGTAGACGATGTAGGCATAATTCTTTGGACCTCCGGATGTGAACTCAATTATCCAGGAATTTTTACCGTAAATCTCGACCTCATTTGTCATTTCACCTAGAAAAGTTCCGAGTGGTACCTCGTATTCTCCTGGTCGGGAAATATATATAACGCTATCGGTGTCATAATAGAGAACCTTTTCTTCGAGTTGTTCCAGATAACTGTATAGTTTTAATCTAGCTAACGATGTCGTGAAGCTTGCTAGGACGACGTTGGTTGTAGTTAATATTTCGTTGCAATCTTCTTTGAACTCCCAGTTCACCATTAGCGTATACTCGTTGATAGGTGTTACGGTATTAACATAAACAGCCGGGTCGGTGAGTAGTCTGTACAACTCTTTGACTTGGTTAATTATTTTGGTGCGCCCTTGGTTTTCGCGCTGGCCAAGCTTCCCCCAGAACGATGTGATTAAATTTTTTCCGATTTGCCGTTTGCCGGGATTGACAGCTATCTCGGATGGGTTTAATAACAAACCTTCCTTTTCAAAATACTCTGCGATGTATTTGTCTTTGGCTTCCTGGGTGTTGCAGTCGGAAGGCCAACCGGATGCTTGCTGTTTTGTTTTCAAAAATTTACTAATATATTCACTAAACAACCCTCCTGATTTTGTTTCCGGGTTGTATTGCACTACTTCGTACTTCCATATCTCGTAAATATATAGTATTTTGTAGCCCTTCTCAACTGCTTTCCTGACCTCGTCGATTACCCACGTCCCTGTTAACGACCTCTCTTCTTCGTCATGGTTACACGTGTAACCATTCTCCATGGCATTACAACAAGTTCGACAAAGCGAGAACATTAATCGGGCGTTCGCTTTGATAGGTAGTACCGGGTGGAACAGGTGTGGGGGTGGTAAGACTTTGCACTTAATTAAGCCTTCTGTCTGATTCAAGTCCAGCTGCATACACTCGATGTTGTCTATTATAACTTGCGGGTGGCCGATTGGGTATTTCCCATATTTATTTACCCAGGGGTACAGAGAGCAAACATCCGCATATTTAATTTTTTCTTCACCGGTTACTTTGTGATATGTCTTCACAGCTCCGGTCCTACCACCATAAAACGCATCTCTCGGGTTCAAAGGTAAATGTACTAACAGTGGGTGATGTTCTACATAGTCGGAGATTGTCTTGTCTGCTTTTAACTCTTTGCGGAAATCACACTCCCATTTTTCTATGACGTTGTACCCTCGGTCTCGTAGGCGCTGTGTTTTGGCGAGTGTGGCTTCATAACGACTTTCGGGCGTATCTGATGGATCATCGTGTAGTTTTATATTTCTGTTTTGGGTATTACATTTAGGGCAGCCGTGGTAATAACATCCGTAAAATTCAAAGATATCATTAGTGGTATTACAAAACCCGTCAACCTTTACCCCCAATACAGAAACCTCACTTGTCTTTCCTGCATGGACTATAGCAATATTTCTAACAAACTCTTCCCATAGTAGCCACTGTATTGCTATTTTTGATTGGTTATCTCTCCACCTATAACCATTTTTTGGAATAATACCTATTGTTTCAGGTTTTAAAAAATTTCTCCTATAAATTTTATTGCATGCCGACGGTAATGTGGTGGCCTCAGTAAACGGGCAAACACCCCCCTCCTGTATTAATAATTTTCTAAATTTCAAACAAGACTGTGCTAAAATTTCAACATCGGAAACGCAATAATCAACAATTTCTTGCTTCATATCAAAGTGTTTACCTTTGTTATCCTCATACCATTTAACGAATTTCTCTCTGTCTTCCGACTTCATAGTGTCCGGAGAATAAAATTCAATTGACGGGAGTGGACCTTTATAATTTTCGTTTTGTAAAGTGTTAAATAAATGTGGAAAGTAACCTTTTTTTAATTCGTTCAAATCAAAGACTTTTGGTAATTTAGATAGAGCCATGGGGAAATAATTTAAGCTATCAAGAAATTTAACGTTTTCTAGGGTCATTAATATTAATTTTGTACCGCGCGTTATTAATTCGGGGGTTAAATCGGTTTCGGTTAAAATATAATTTAAAATAAATTGGTGGTCAAACCCGCCTGCATTGTGACCTATAACTAATACGCGTTTAAACTTTTTCCTTATAGCTAAAATGTGATGTAAGAATGGTGCTATGGGGTAGCTACATACAATTTTTTGTAGTCGAATACCACATCTCTGGCATATTTCCTGATCACTTTGGATACACTCACTACAATATTGTTTGAACACACATAGATTTGGTTCGTGGAGTAGCGAGCCGTCCTGTGTTTGTTTTTCTTGCCTTGTCTCTAGATCGTAAAAGATAAAGAGCAGGTCATCTGATTTAGGTTTACCATGGTCAGGTTTTATATAACAAAGGTGTCCGGACGGTTGGTGTTTTTCGCACACTTTACAATAAACCTCCCCACACACATGTGTTCGGTTGCTTCGCACAGTTTTGCAGCATTCTTCACAGCACCTAATTTCGCTACAGACTGATTTTGTACCGAGCGAACCGGGTTTTTTATGGTTGTCAAAACAAAGTTGTCCACGGAACCATCTTTTACATGTATCACAAATTATTTTTAGGGTGTTAGGACAAGGAGGTGATTGTTGACAGGCAGGGCATGAACCTTCGCACCTATGTGCATTAATGTTGTTATAGGGTACATGACATGGTTCACAATAATAAGTACAAACAAAAGCAGCCGTCAGGGAGGTTATAACATTATAATGATTTTCGTGGTACAAGAGGTTTAGATGTTTTTGACTTTGGGAATTACCTTCGTAAATCACATCACGACCCTTATTTCCGTATCTGTAAACCACAATGTTATATTCTTTTAAATGATTTTGAAATAATTCCAGTTCAGGAATACCGGCTCCCTCTTGTGGAATATTTACACGGGAATCTATCAATAACTGGTTACATCTATTTGTTTGTAATTTCCCTATATCTCTCCTTACTTTTATATAATCGGGGTCCTTATCTACAAAACTTTGCGCAACTACTATTGCGCGGGGTAGACACAAATTATCATTATTATTTATTACTACAATACCCCTCCGCTTAGCACATTCTTCGGTAAAAGTGTTGTAGCACTTTCCTCTACCTAACCCTACAGGCATTGCTATAGTCGTAACACTGAGACAAAAGGTTTCTGTATTTAGACTTAAAGAATTGGACTGGTATATTCCGCTTATGATTTCCCAAACATTATCAAAAGTTATTTCAGAGGCTTTCCTAAACTTTAACCAACCCTCGCCGTTTTTAAAGTCTTTCGAGCAAAATGAAATTCCTACCTGGTCATCCGGCATCACATCCTCGGTAGAATATTCGACGATCTCCTTGATAGCCTCTCTAGTCCATTCCACAGCGTCGGACTCTTCGGGGACAGGGTTTATTTTAAACTCTGTTGTTCTTCCACGAAGGTTGAACCGGCGTACATTCTTCATAACTTCACTCACGATTGTAATTTTCTCCATTTTAAATATTAAATTTAATATTCACAAAGAAAAAAAGTTTATAAAAATTTAAGTTTTGGGGTTAGTAGTAGTTGACTTGTTCAGTGTCGAAATACAACTGGACAATTGAAACGGAAGTCAGTCCCCAAAAAAAAAAAAAAAAAAAAAAGAAAAAAATAATGTGGTGGGGCGGTGACCTAGTTTAAGTGTCCATTCAACGAAAATCTGCGACATCAGCAATATTTTGACAAAACAACAAGGTACAGCCACGTGTCACATTTTCAGGTCGATGACCTCCGCTGTCAATGTACAATAAAACATTTCAATTTAGTATATTTTAAAATACTTACTAGGAAAAAATATTTTTAAAATTTTGTCTTGTAAAAACATAATTTTGTTTTTTATAAGACTCAATAATCTAAGCTGTACATAATACACTAGACCTTATGTTAATGTATTTCTCTATTTATTCTAGTAGAAAACCTTTCTTTTTTTTAATATAATCTGATGTAATATTAATTTTATAAAATAAGACAATGCGAGGGGTAGTAAATAAAACAATAATCGTAAAAATATTTTATATTTATTCTCAAACTATACATTTTTAATACACTGTTGTGTGGTTAATTACAATTGTTTACCACATGAAAAACAATAACGAATTCTTTTACAAAATGTGTAAAAAATTTATTTAGTAAGGTACATTATTAAATATTGTAAGTTTGGTGCAACAAACATTATAGTACATATTTATTAACTGTTTAAAAACGTATTTATTACAGATTTAAATTTGTGAGAGCACCTGTCAATTCCTTTGTATGCTTTTTTAATTGCTCCTGACAGATATAATATAGTCTTATAATTATTTTTATCATCTTCAGTGTAATAACCAGGGTTCTTTTTAAATAATAGTGAATACAACCCATCAGTTCCTTCAAACTCGCCAATAATTTCGTTTGTTGTATATCCGTTGTTATCTTCTGTATTTCTTTTAAGAAGTATATCCCCGTCTAAACGTCCTATCTCTACAACACTTTGACCGATTTGGAGCTCGTTATTGTCATTTAAACTTATTCCATATACTTGATCTAGCGTAGGATCATCTGTCAGAACCATTTCAATAAAGGGTCTTGAATTCTCTGGTAGTTCGTCCAGCAGCTGAGATTTTTCTATGTAAGATTGTTCTGCAAAAATATCTTGAACCGATTTTTCCGGGTTGTATTCCACAATTTCATTATCCTCCAGAAATTTGGTTTGTTCAGTTTTCGGTGTCTCTGTCTGAGAACCTACACTCTCAGAAGCATGTTCTGTTATGGTACTTACATTTACAGATTTTGAAATTGAATTTTTATCTTTCAAACTCGATTCTAGTAATTGAATAAAAGGTACATAGGTTTAATAATTTTATTCTTGTAATTTCTTCTTTTCAAATTGTATTTGACAGTAATTAAATCAGATAAAACGTTGTTAGCCATTGTACATCCAATAAACAACTGATATTGATTTTCTAAAATGCAGTCATTATATATACTGTTTTTATGTATGGTGTTCCTCATTTAACTCGTAGTTAGTATCGGAGAAAATATTATACACCCCATGTATGCACATTTAAAATTTTTTACAAAACGGTAATATTAACCTAAAATTTTAATAATAATGTTTAGTATTCCATCAGGCCGGACTAGGGATATTTTTGGTAGATAATCGTAATTATTAATAAAATAATTAATGTAGTTAAAATAATTAGTTAATAAAATTAATTAATATAATTAATTAATATATAATTAATAATTGTCGAGTAATGCGGGTTTGGTATCCGATGGTCGAGGTCTAGAGTTTGCTTGCTAGTGCTACTAATTCGACTCGTTGTTAAAGTGTATTGCGGGTTTTGCATCCGTCCCAAGTGACCCAATACCTACTTAGGATGAACTAATGAAATAAAATATACTCAATTTAAAAAGTATTAGTGTGAGATTCAATCGCCGCAATCAGAAATAAAATCGGCCAACTATTAAAGAAACTATGGCCATTCAAAGACAAAAAAAAAAAAAATAAAACCAAAAAATAATAAAATTATCACCATCTAGGGTACAACCGATGATGTACGACAAAAACTCATAGGACTAAAGTCGTAGATCTTTTAAAATCAGTCACCACTTGTGCTACCCATTTTCTAATACGACTTACCGTTTAGCCGCAATAAGCCCCAAACCAGCTTAAAAATCAAGTCACCCATTTTTATTTTTTTAAGGGGGGAAGGAGGGGGAAAAGTGAACTTTGTATAATTATTTTGGTCCACAATATGGACGTTGCGCCTCGAATGGCGCAAACCACAAGTCTCTAGCTCTTCTGGAAGTGGGTAAACATTAATGTCAGTCAGTGAGTCAGTTAGCTATGCGGCTTTATAATTTAAGACATATTAATTTAGCACGATTTAAAGTGCGCAGAAGGTTGAAATTAGGCAGGTGTTATCTGCAGGCTACTTTCGACAAACCATAAAAATTTCATAAAAATCAGATAATTACTCTCAAAGATATGGCTGTAAATAAATGTATGTTTGTGGGCATGTGGATGACAAACAAATAAGCGCAGAAGGTTGAAACTTATATGGGACCAACAATGGGCTAATTATGACCTACCACCCAAATTGCATTAAAATTGGACGTGTAGTTTTGAAGATATGGTGGTTCGCAAAAATTGAACGACAGACCGACAGACCGACAGACCGACAGACCGACAGACCGACAGACCGACAGACAGACACGGAACCAAAAATGTTCCCTGATGTCTGAAACGGATTTCTGTCTTGGAATTTTTTAAATCGGACACCTAAAATTTTTTCGTTCTTCAGAACGATCACATAGCTTCCGTTACCTTCGGTAAGCTCGGAAGCAAAATTGTCCATTTAAATAATAAACAAACCATAAAAGACAACAACAATAAAACAAGCCGGGTATCATTATTTGTTTAGCGAACATTTAATAAATATTGAATAATTATTTAATTTAACCCACGAAAACCTGTAACAAAAATAAAACCTGTAACAAAGGAAAAACACAGGACGAAGTAATTATGTGTATCGGTAGCATTTCAATTCTTATGTTTTAAACTTTTTAAATCCCAAAATTTATAATTAATAAATTTGCTGTCAGACTAAAATCGATTAATACTGAGTAGTTTTGAATATTTCACCTAATCATAACACGTGATGTCAGAACCATCTGAGTCGGCTTTTTTGGACGATATCTTTGATAGATTTAACCTCTTATGTTTTATGTTGATTCGAAAGGTTCATGTTTTATAATATATATATATATATATATATATATATATATATATATATATATATATATATATATATATATATATATATATATATATATATATATATATATATATATATAAGTTAAACCAAATTATTAACATTCTTGTAGCAAAATCAATTTAGGTTCCAATCATCTCTGTTGAGACTTAGCAGAGTAAAGTTCCTTTAATATTTAACTGAAAATCATCCTGTTTCATTGAAGCAGATCTAATTCGAAACTGATAACGAATCCAAGTGAAATTCACAATCTGTTCCAGGTTAGACGTATCGTTTTTTCAATCCCAATCCTAGTGACCTTAATCGGTATCTAAGCTTACTCTTTTGCGCCAGTTTTACTGTTAAATCCCACAACGTTGGTTGTACCTCTATATTTAATCATTTATTTCAGGTGTACAAAACGTTTCAATAAAATAAAAACTTCAATGATTAAATGATGATACTGTGTCTAAGTCTAAGGACAATTCATTTTTAGAAATCTTCGTGTATGATTGATCTTTTATTATTGTCATCGCTTTTTTATTACTTCGCATTTGATGGGTGAGATCTCTAGGAATTCTTACTTGCTATTTTTGTTTCTTTAGATCCGTTACGCAGCCTCCTCGACGTTTCACTACTGCTCTAGTCTTGAAAATGCTATTTTAATAACTCTAATAAAGTGGGGACCGGCTTCAGTGAGCCAGCCTTATATAATATCTTTAAAAGTACTCATCTGATTTTTACGAAATTTAGATGGTTTGTCGAAAGCAGCCTTCAAATAGCCCCAGAGTAAATCGTAATTAATTGCCTGTGCTCAATAAAGTTTGCTAAATTGATCCTTTAATTCATGTAAAAATTCAAAACCATTTTGACGGAATGAAAACGGGGGGGGGGGGATTAAATTGATGACAATAGTATTTTATGTAAATGCATAAAATCATTAAAGTGTACGAAATAGGACGCGAGGAAGCTTTGTGCCACACTAATTGGCAGAATATTTAATAAGTTATTTTATTTAGTATATAGACTTTTGAAATTCCCCAAATAATATAGTTCAATTCATACATAGCATTAGTTTTAAAACAATAAAACAAATTGTAAAGAAGTTGAGATATTGCAGTGATCAGCTGTAAAGAAAAAAAAAAATTATAATAATAAAAATTTTCACTAAATGTTTTAATTAGTCATGAGCTTGGAACCAATATAAATGTTTGTGCAGCTTGTTTTTGTTGGGCCTGCTGGAAAGAGCTTAAATGTTTCTACTTTTATTTGTACCTTCAACATTTTTCTGCAGTTAGCATCAGGGAATAGTTTACAATTTCATTGTGTTGGATCTACATCAGAATTGCTTAACATGAGCAACTATAACTAGGGTATGTATTTCCTGATTCGACTGGGTATAGATTTCGAAATATGTGTGTTAGATTTTGCGTTTAGTTATACTTACTCTTTTTAGGCAGTACCACGTGCATTGTTATTAAATTTCCAAGAATTAAATACCTTGACAATTAAATTTTTTTATTTAATTAAATTATATTTTAAATTTATTAATGGAAGAGTTTTCATGAGTGAAAGTTTAAAATACCTATAAAATAGTACTCGTATAAAAGATAGATGGGTCTTTGTACGTGAGTTAAGTCTATATTTTATATTTATTTAATCTCAGAGATTAACCAAGGCTAGGAGAGAGATGACTGGCATGTAAGGTAAAGTTATTATGATTTGCACAGATGGCTTTGCCCTGTTCTCCGGAGCTTAAGGATCCATCTTAATTATCTCAGATATCCACTGTCAACTATGCTAATGCCAGGGTTCTCTACCTCTACTCCCTCTGAGCTAGCCAACGCAGAAACTTAGCCATCTGCACTCTATTCAAACTTAACTTTATAGCGGTACTTTAATTACACGCTGTTTGTCTTTCTCTACTAAACTATAACATTCTGAGTTATCATTCATATAATTAACTAATGTTATTCCTCAAGCTTGTCTAAACAGAGAATTACAATTATACATTGTATGTAGATAATTAAATACTTTCTATTTCTTTATTACATTTCGAATGATAATGATTGTTAACATATATATAGTTAAGTTGACAAATAGAAAAGGGTTTTCAATGAATGCTGTTCGTGTTGTCTTTAATTGGATACAGTTCACTGCTATACTTAATTTCTTCTATTCATACAAACGTTATTCCAATCACAAACTCACATTTTTCCCAGCTGACTGATTTCCAGCTGACCAATGAATGATACATTAGCTGAATAAAATCTATTTTAAAGAAAAAGCTCTATTTATTCTCTCTTGTAAAAATATTCCCTATTCTCTGTTATCTTTTATCCACAACATTTTTTTTGTAATAGTTCTCATTCCCCACCTTTGCCGCATTATAAAATGTTTCCTTGAATAGCAATTTTACGGTTTCATCGGT
Organism: Gerris lacustris; assembly: GCA_951217055.1. Taxonomy (NCBI): domain Eukaryota; kingdom Metazoa; phylum Arthropoda; class Insecta; order Hemiptera; family Gerridae; genus Gerris; species Gerris lacustris. The sequence goes on along the minus strand of OX578276.1, from coordinate 58,309,629 downwards.
AGTAGAGCTTTTATTTGTTTTTAGTGAGTAGAATATAAATTTCTTGTATAATTGATAAAATGTGACCTACAATAATTTACCTCTGAGGTACAGGCTTTTTAAAAACCACTTGGTCGGATTTAATTTTCTAATTCGTTGAAATCTTTAAACCGATTAGATACGTATAAGTACTTCACTAATGGTATACGATTTAACAAAGTACCTCAAACAATCGTTTTCTTTATTAATATGTAGAAATGTACTTTATGATTATTCAGTTATTAAATATTAATAAATTAATACAGGTATTCTGCAATATATATTTGAAGGTATGTGGATCATATCCATACTCTCGTACCTATTTCTGCTTTATGAATGCTGTTATAATAACTGATATATAATTCGTTCGATGAGGATTGAGCCGTATTAACGAAGCTAGGCCTCATGTCTCATTCATTCCTTTATCAATTAATATCTGTTTAGAGTTTTCGGTATATAGTTACTCTATTTATTCGTGTATACTCGTATGTTCCTGTGTAGCTTTGAAATATCCTCTCATTATGTTTCACGATATTGCATACCCCGCCGAAATACTTCCAAAATAAACAGACCTGGATGCCCTACAATTTAGAGCGATACATTAAGGCCTAGATGTACATTAGCTTTATACTTGACTAGCAACTCTGAATTTATATTAATCTTAATTCGAAATGGTTGATTTAGGCTCTTGGATATTATTATTAGAATTAAAGTGTCAAATTACTTTATTCTAAGTTATTTTGAGGTTTATAAATGGTATAATAAATTTAAATTCAATATATTTTATGCTTTCTCTTACATATGTAGCCTAGATAACAAGAAAATATTGACAAGAACATTCGTTTTTGTATGAGATTGTAGATTCGTATCATACGTTTCTAGTATGAATCCTACAATATTAAAGAAGGAAGATTTTATTAGTATATAATTAAAGATGTGACTCCTCTGGGATTTAAGAGGTGGTTGTTTGTTGATACTTGGACTTGATTTGATTTCCTGTGGGTCACAATATTTTAATTTAATATCTCTTATATTAAGACTTTTTTGCGGGAACTTCCTCAATCTCTGAGCATAAAATCTGAATCGATATCGAGTAAGTTGTTTAGGGTCCTCCACAGATATACCTAAAAACGAAACAAAAACACTCCAATAGATCCTGATGACCTTAAGACATGTGAATCTATCAAAGTTCTTTATTTTAATTTTTTATTTTGCCTAAAATACATTGGACTAAATGTCCCTTTGTCTTACTAGATAGTTAGAATATCGGATATTGTCACTTTTAATTACAGAAGTGTGATATTCCTTTGTCCCAAAGGAATAAGATTGTTTGAAGTTAAGATTAAAAATGTAAAGAAAAAATGTCTAACACAATATTGTAAACAAACGATGGGTAACCAAGTAAACTCTTGCCACACCCGACCATCTTGGTTACCCACCCTTATAGAAGTAAATCATACCTTAAAATTAAACATTAACATCGAAATTTATAATGATGAAGATGAAGTGGTAGTTTATGAGGTGTCGTAATGTGAAGGCTTAGTTTGGGTGGGGAAGGTCTAAATTTAGCATATAAAGTATTATTGCAGTCATGGTGTCTATGTTTATATTTATTGGACCACTACTATCAGTTTCGTTTTTATTTTATGTGTTGAAGTTTCGTATAATACTACCGTTTTACCAATACATTTTTCATTCATCTAAAATGTATAAAAAAAAAACAAAAAAAATACGGTCTAGATAGTTTCTTCGATAACTGCCCACACATTGTGACCCTAATTGGTCATAATAGTGATGAATTTAAACGACAGAAATGATATTTCAAAACAACTAAACACATTAGGGCCTAAAAACAAACTGGGACAGCGTCAAAAATTTATTTTACTATTAATCATCTGGTAAATTTAAATCAAAGTAGACAATTATTTTATGTAAATTCAAATTCCTCTATGTTTATTATTTTATATTAATTAAATTTTCAATAAAAGTTAAAAAACTATTCATACATATTATGTGTCTAAATAAAAGCAAAAACATTTTTTTTTTTATATTATAAAAAATAGAATCTGACAGTCGTACCTGTTAAAATTCTATTTGGATATATTTTATTGGTATATTTTTACATATTAAACGTGATTAAATATACATAACCCAATTTTTGGTCTTCAAATAAACATAAAATAGAATAAACAGTTAAAAAAGCACATTTTTCGATTGTGCTATACATAAATTTTATTATTAATTAAAATGTTTATGTATAAATTAATCATGAAATTATTTTTCATAATTTCAATTCCAGCAATTTCACTTTTTGGTTCTTCCTCGACAGTGGGTGCAAATTAATTGTTTTATGTGTTTGAATAATTTGTTCTTTCCAATTATCACACTCACTTAATAAGTGATTTGTTTACTTAATTCAAAACCAGTAAAGACTGAAATAATGCAGTATCCTGTACAATTTGGCATAATAAATCTCCGCATTTATTCCGATGACGCTAAATGAATTTATATAAATATGAATCAACAAGACTTCAGCGTTCTACATTCATTTTATTATTTCTCTTTTCTGCAGCCCTCATTCTTATTATTGAGTACCAATTTGTGCGTCCTGTAACCGAATTACTGAAATTCATAATTTAAATCAAATTATAATTATTATTAACTACGGGAATCAGACAGAGAAAAATAGACTCCAGCGCGGGGATTTGAACCACCGGCCTCTATATTTCCAGAATAGCGCTCTAACCAAATAAGCTACGCAGGAGAATGAATTTCTCTGACGTTAATGATACCTTGACCCGAATTTAAAGTTGGTTAGAGCGCTATACTGGAAATATAGAGGCCGGTGGTTCAAATCCTCTGGCGTCTATTTTTCTCTGTCTGTTTCCCTTAGTTAATAATAATTATAATTTGATTTAAATTAAAATTTAATCGTTCCGTAGTATGAATACTACCAAAATCGTAAAATATGAAATTCATAAATGCATCAGATTTTAACATTTAAATCAAATAACCTTGATTTGGAAAGTCTTACATCTCAACTAATTGGTGTATTAAATAGCAGGGTGACCTATGTCCTTCCTTTAAAGACTTCAGACGACAGGCAAAACATATTTTTAATAAAAACTTATCTAGACTCTGTCTCCATGCTTAGGCCGATTTAAGCAGGTTTAATTAATGTAATGTAAATAAGTGTATATGTATATATACTTTGGTAATGAATGAATCTATCTCGACTCTGGGGACCTAATATGTAAATCCATCCAAATTGAATTTATACGCCATCACAATACTTTTGATGTAATTATTTATACATACTACATGTATGAGAAAGTAAAAAAAAATCAAAATCAAAATCAAAATAGGTTTGAAACATTTACCTATACCATATTATTATTTTTTCACAAATTCCATTCATAATTGGGTTTTAATTAAGATCTAATTATGTGAATATTTTTCGTTGCAGAAACATTGTTAACAAATTAGTATTGCATTTTTTCCTTCTCTATAAAATTGAAGAGAGTTTTTTTTTATTTCCTGCAGTATTATTTTACTTTTGATTATCCCGTTATTATTAGCTAATTATCGTTCTGTTAATTATTAACTATTTGTCTTTACTTTTAACATTCTCTTGTTGTAATGTAGGAAATAATAATTGTCATAATGATCTGAGTTCTTGTTAATGTGAACAAGATGAGATCATTATTTGGATAATTTATACCTTTCCTTAACACTATCCTATTTAATCATTGTAAAACAAGACTGGAGATATCAAATAATTAACGCAAATTAAAACGCTTTAACTTAACAAAAGAATAGTCTAATTTAACAAGGTCTTGTAATTGGCTGAGGAAGGTCTCGTAATGGTTTCGAATACGACGCCCCAGAAGCATTTGATTCAAAGCTCCGTTGCTCTAAAGTTTTCTTTTCTAGTGGATATACTGCCAACTGAAGAAATAGCAACAATTAACTCGTCTAATTAATCTGCTGAGGCAAAAGAGGCCAGTCCCTTTCGAGACTCCCGGCAGTATCCTTTAATGACAGCAATTACCTCAAATCTGCAGGCTCCTTTCAACAATAAAGTCCTTACCTTTGACTACACGGACCCTCTTTTTTCTTTTAAGATCTTTTGTTATCTTTTAAATTGCTACATCGTAGGTAAATGTATTAAAACTTTTTTTTCTTAAAATAAAGTGAACGCAATTTAACTTGAAAAAAATAATCAAAGATAAAATAACTTATTTAAAATCACACACACATGCATATTTATATAAATATATATATATATATATATATATATATATATATATATATATATATATATATAAGAGGATTTTTTTTCCTAAGGCATTATTTAAATTTATCTGAAGATTAAATCAAACCCTTGACTTCTTCAATCAACAAATGTTGTGATCATATTGTTGAATTGACTTTTATATATCATCATGAATAACACCTATCCATAAACTTTTTTCATCTTTGCTAAAAGTTTTATAAAGAGAGTCAAAACATGAAAATCTAGATCGCAGCAAGGTAGAAGGTTGTCCTCTCTTTCACTGTCTCATCGGGGGTTATGAAAAGAGGGATTAATCATCATTCATCATAATATTAGGGTTTGCCTGGTTTTTCATTAGGAAGTTATTTATTAGTTCATGGACATTTCCCCCCTCAAAGTATTCTAACCAAATTTTATTTCCTAATTAAATAAAAAAAAAATGAATTAATTAATTCATTATCAACTCATTTCAAATAAACCGGTTCAAGACTATAAATTTCACAAACACTAGTATATTATTACTTGGTCCAGAGTTATCGATTTTCGCATGTACATAATTATTATAGAGCATTTTAAATCATAATAATAACTTTTTCCCGGTGGGAAATTAACCCTGTCCACTTTTTTAGCTATTTTCTCAGAAACAAGATTTTTCCCGAAAAAAAAAAACTACATACATTGTTAGATTCGAAAATAAATGAGCTAAAGTTTAGAATTTTATTATCACAATCGTCGGAATCGAATTCGATATAAATTTTTCTTATGATTTTCAGTATTGTTAAGCGGTATCGCCTAAAAATTTAGAGCTAAAATCCATTTCTAGATTTCGCCTTTCTCTTCCGTTCTCTGTTTTTTTATTATGTATGTTACACTACCGCTCCACGCTTTGGCACAGACTACATGGACTTTTTAAAAACCATATTTTTGGACTCAGGGGACCTCAAAACGTGTAAATCCATCAAAGTAGAATTTTCGAATCGTCACAATGCTTTTAATCCACATGTAGTACCTACGCATTTGAGAAAGGAACAAGTAATATTGTTTTAATTGAATTAATGGTATGGTTCCGGTTTAACATATTTGTTTCTTTTAATTAAATTTAAATTACTTTATTCTCATTATGTTTACGGTTAATAGAATTTTAACAAAGGTTTAATTTACCAAATTTTTAATCAAGGCCAGACATTCCTAAACATAAATAAGTTTTAAACTATATATTTATAATAAAAAAAAAAAAAAAAATCACATCAGTATGTTAATTTGATAATTATAGTGTCAAATCGGTGGGATGCAAAGTAAACTCAGAAACATACAATGTCAAAGGTCATAATTTGATTGCATCTGATTAGCTTCATTAAATTGAATTACAATTATTATATTTATTTAAATTATATGAAGTATGAGAGGTTATGGGTCTATGGAGGTCATCTGAAGGATGATATGTTAATTAAAAAACAACAATTTAAGTGGACAGACAATTCATGTTCTTTTCTTATTTCAATTATTATTTAATATAACAAAAAAAAAAAAAAATCGGGTACAGGGTACCTCGGAACTTTTCCTCACTTCAGAGGCCACTAAAGTGGTCGTTTATTATCAAAAATAACCATTCTTCAAAAATAACCTTATTTTTAATAGCTATAATTTATTTAATTATTTGAAGTTTGGTGGCAATTTGACAGATGTAAACAAACTTTGGCGTCATCAAAATTATCGCATTAATAAAAATAATTATATTAGCTTATAACTTTTAAACTCATAAATGAAACTTTATAGTTTTTTTTATATTGGTTCCTTAATTTTTTCCGGTTCCAACGATATGCTATACGTCAAAAACCTATTTATACTTTCGGTATTATTAACCGTCAAAGTTTAAACATTTAAAAATTTATAACTTCAAAATGGCGGCCAATATCAAAATGAAATTTGGTGGGCTTGTTTAGAGGTACATTCGTGCCAAATTTCAAATCGATCAGGACCTTAATCAATTTATTACGATTTTTTTAATTTTTTGCTGACTCAGCAAACTGGGTTCAAGATGGCGGAAAAAGTTGATTTTCCGGGCGGCACAACTACAGGTTACGACTGATTTTCCTGCCAAGTTTCAACTCTCTAGGTTAAATACATTGGGCGCTGCGATGATAACACACATACACACATACATACGTCATGCTGAAAACCCCTCAGGAGGTCTTAAAAACACCTAAAACGGATAATTCCGTTGAAATCTCGAAAACAATTTTTTTGGTGAAAACAATACTTTTCCTACTATTAGTAGTGAGGAAAAGTAAAAAATTAAATAGAATATACCTAACTGAGAAAGCAATTTTAATATAATTAAAATATTCTATACTATAATCATCTGTAAAAGAACATTTCTAATTTAAGTGTCAAATTAAAAGTACACTCATATCAAAATTAAAATTTTATTGAAATTTTCTTTAACGGTTTTGAAGAAAATACGCAAATATGATTGTCAAACATTTTCTTTCCCTACAAATGTAGACTGTCTCAACAAAAAACACATTTAGAGGTAAGTTATGTCGATCTATTAGTGCGTGGAACAGAGCTTCCTCGCGTTCTATTAAAGGACAAATGGCCACCTAAGTAAAAGAACGCGAGGAAGGTAAGTATTTAGAGGTAGGTTAAGTCGATCTATTAGTGCGTGGAACAGAGCTTCCTCGCGTTCTATTTCATGGACAAATGGCCACATAAGTAAAATAAAGTCTTAAATGAGAAGAAGAAAGATTTCTTCAGAAAAATTAATTTACATTATTTTTTTTAAATTCAATTTCATCTTTTTAGAAAAATTCAGTTTGCAGACAAAAATATGACCATGCTTTAAAATGATCATAATTCTCACGTTATCTTCGGTAAGCTCGGAAGCAAATGCGATAAATATATATTAATATTAGTCTATACTGAAATAACGGTAAATTAAAAATTACTAATTCTTAAGCAATGATTGCATAATATGTATTCTATTGAACCTACTAAAAAAAATGGCAACTCTCTGAGATAAAGGCTCATTCAAATGTTTTTATTTAATTTGAGAGGAATATATTAAAAAAAAGCGCTAGTTTAATGTTAGATAAACAAGAGTTAATGTTATGCTTTAGGTACTATGGCAAACAAAAATGCAAATACTTTGTACCCACAAAGTAATAGTAAATAAATGTCTCTAATATTTACTGAAAGATTGCACAAAGCTAATCTTTATTAAATTACTTTTATTATATATATATGTATATATATATATATATATATATATATATATATATATATATAGACAAATTCACCTCTTTAGCGAACATGCCTCCGTAGCGGCCTGATCGCTAGGGAGGTAAATATGTCTACAACCCGAAAACTGAAAAAATCTTTTTCATTTGGCCTCTAGGGAGGTGTAAGAAATATGCCTCCGTAGCGGCCAATAATATACAAATCTCTCAAAAGGCCAATTTTATACAAAAACACCTTCGTAGAGTCCATACCTCTTTTAAGGCCAAAATTATCTAAAAATACCTCCGTGGCGACCATAACTCCGTTAAAGCCAAAAAAATGTAAAAATACCTCCTAAGAGACCATTCTTATTTGGAGGCAATTGCTTGTTTCTTGATTGCTTCTTATTTAATTATTGTGACAGTTATTTCATTATGAGCTTATGTATGCACAAAAGTATACATTATGGTTGTATACATTGCACAGTAATGTATTTTATCTTCGATTGATACGAAATATAAACATTTTATCTCTGTTTAGATGCGTAGAAAGTGATATTTTTCGTAGTTATATTCATTGCGCATGCGTGTTTCACAATCGTGCGACAAGGTGAAGAATTCTTCACCTTAACGCACGATTTGCGGTGTTTGTTTACATTTAACAAAACTAATTTGCTGTTATTGTTTGATTAAAGTAACGGTTTGTATAAAGTGTTTTGTGTATATTTAATGATTTTTTTGTATATATTAATAAAATCCAACAATCGTAGATAAAGTACGGTACGCAACTCGTGGGAAAACTGCATTTTGCATTGCTCGTGTAGTTTTACTACCATCGCTGTCGCTCGGGTGTAAACTCCACACTCGCATGCAAGATGCTACTTTCCGCACTAGACGCGTAGTGTACAATTCCTTTTTTTATATTTATGATACTACTGCAAAAACATCAATGAACTAACCTAGTATAGCTTTGACCCTAAGTTATTATTTCATTTAAACAAATATAATCTGTAGCTGCTGTTAGGTGTTAAAGCATTCGAGTTTAAGAAAATTTCTGTAACATCTAATTCATTAATTTTTTTAAAATTCGGAATAAGTAAATAAATAGTTTTGAGTTAATATGACATATCACTTTTTGAAACCATTAAAGATTTATGGCTTAGCTGAAGCAGGGAAACATATCTAACTGCTTTTTTTCTGCTCCTCAAATCCAATGATCAATTTTTTATTTTTATAACAGAATCAATTTGTTCCACTTGACTTAATTATTAATTCATTAACTAAGGAAAAATATCTGCCAAATAATTAACTTGGGATAACCAAATATTATTATCAAAAGAAATTGCCCGTGTAGATTTACCATCCTTAGGGCTGGACAACCCATCTTAAAATTCTAATCATAACGGGCGCCTTCCCTATTAAACTTGGAAAGCTGAAATTTTGTACAGATACTCTATTGGACATTTCAAGGGGTTGGCTGTCTTTACTTTCTCATATAAACTACATATACTCTACATATTATATTACTAAATATACTAAAGAAAAAGTATTGTGATTGCAAAAATTCGATTTGGAGATTTTGATGGATTAACACGTTTTGAAGCCCCCTCAGTCCAAAAAAGTTGTTTTTAAAAAATGTCTGTCGTTTGGTTGTGCAGACGCTTTGAGCCTAAACCACTGGGCCGATTTTTACGAAATTTGGGATACATGCGCAGAAAAAATCATACTCTGAATTTTTACTCCAAATTTAGGGGAGCTACCCCCAAAAACGAGGAAAAAAATATTTCTCGAAAACTGTTCCGACGATTTTGATTAAAATTCTAAAACGCAGTCTATTTAAATACGAAACTAACGATATAAGCTGTTTTCTCGGGAATAATCTATTTCCTGAGAAAATAGCTTTAAAAGAGAAGTTATTTGCATGATAACTTTGATAAAATGTTTAATAATAATTAAATTTATAGACGAACACTAATCAATAAACACTGGACTAAGTAATTATGAACTCTTATATGAGAAAGTTTTCCGAGTTGTCTCGGACCGATTTCTAAACTTTTGATGTCATGCTTGGAAACCATTATTTACTCTTCGTAAAGAAATAACTAAAGGGCATCCCTTCTGCTGGTCTAATTGTACATAAAAAATGTCACCAAATTTTAAGCGATTCATAATAAAATAATTGTACGCGCTAAAGGTTTTAAGTTTTAAGATTATTTTTATTTGTTGAATAAAGGGGAGTGGTTTTGACGTCACTTACTAGTACAAGTACATAGTAGGGAAAGGGAAGAAAGCACACACACGCTAACATAGAAGGAGGGAGGTAGATAAGACTTACACCGACTAGACCTCGAGTTCAGACATACTGACTGCCAGCTCATTCTTTCATTTCTTTATTTCTTAATAGATATAATAAACACCCAGTCTACACAAATTTTGAGTTGGCTCCTTTTCTCCCCCTAGCTCTATATTTTGTTACTTGTCTAGTCTTGTCATATTTATCCTTTATGTCCTCTTAGAGATGGTTAGGGAATAAAAATTAAGGAAAAAAAACTGTATTTGAAGTCTATATAAACTTGATTTGAAATATAGGTATACAGTAACCTTTTATTATAGGGCGTTTAAAGCGCTACCTTTCTTGCTTTTCTTTCAGCAAATGAGTTTATTGCATCATCGTAATCAATAGAACTAACTACATCACTCTCAATAGATAATATTGAAAGGTTTGAGAGTCTTTCTTAACTCATCGAACTTCTTAAATAGTTTTTAATAAACTTCAATTTGCTGAAGCTTCTTTCACATTCACTTAAAAAAAGAAAAGAAAATTGGTAGAGAAAACGAAGTTAAGGGTGGCCTACATCAGATTAGACAAGATAACTGAAATTATAATATACATATTATTAAGAATTATATTTCACCTAAGTTTTTATTATTTTTCCTTTATTTATCACTTTATTTTTTCCCCTAGTTTTGCCGCCCCCCGGGCGTGCCGGCCAGGGCGCTGCAAATTACACATTGGGGTAAAAAATCTATTCATAACTAATTAAACTTAATAAACTATTAGGACATGGTTTCTGTAGTCAATTAAACGTAAGATAGGAATAATTCCTGAAATCATGTTGGTGAGCTAATATAATTATCCTTTGTCGGAAGTTAAAAGAATTGTGATTAAAGCTTCTAGGAAGTGATATTACTCCACGATGCAATTTATCTTTTCTCAATAAGGTTAAAATACCGACATTAAATACTTTGTTCGTAATTTACATTGCACTTATTTATATTTATATTTGTTCGAATAATTTAAAGATTTTTGTGACCCTATCTATATTGGGGATTGGGGCATGCCCATAGGGTTGGGAAACCTGGTCACTCTTAACTCTATACTAACTTTTCTTGATTCATGGTCGATCTGAGGTAATTAAATAATTTGAAGTTTAAAAAAACTTGTTTCTCCTAATGCAACCGACACTAGGAGAGTCAGCGCGATGCTTAGTCTTACTTTTTATACATTTGGGAATTTTTTTATTAGGTTATTTAATGTTGTAATTTTATAATTTCCTTTCGTTCCATTAAGTCTTCTTTGAAGAGAGACAATAAATCTTGATGTAACAGAATTCTGTCTTTACGATCTCTATCCACTAGACAAGTCGGAGCAAGGCTTTCTCCTTCACCCGGTGCAAGAATGGTGTTTGGTGCTAACACAGATTTATATTTAGTATTACCAAAATCGAGAACGCGACTTGCACCTATTAAAATGGATTACATATAACATTTAAGATTTTGTTACATCAAAATAGTCGGAACTGTTTTCGGATTTTTTTTTTTAGATTTGGGGAATAGCACCCTTAAATTTAATCATATACTAATTGCTCCATTTTGCTTTGGGCTATTTTGTTTCTGAAAATATATGTAAAATTTCATCGAAATCGGTCTCGTCTGCCAAATCTACGAGGTTTTGGCTTGGCTGCACAAGTCTGATCAGACTACAGCCAAACTATTTTATTACAACTTTTTTTGTAACCGTAAAACGAAACAACTAACAAATCGAAAACACTGGACCAAGAAATTATGGATATGAGAAAAAGTTAGTACTAGTTGTATAGGACAGAGAAAAAAACGTGAGCCAAATTTCGTTAATATCGATTGATCTTTACTCAAGTTATCGTCAGACATCGGACCGTCACTCACTAAAGAGTCACAGACAGACAGGAAAAGGTACATTTTCTATTTAACCGTAGAAAGCTCAAGCTTTTACTTCACTACATATTTTAAATTTAGCTGCAAAAAAATTGTGTCCTATGCTTTATTACTGTAGGAATAATACTGTTAGGCCTGAGCCTAACAGTATTATTCAAAAATGGTGTGAAAGTAGAAAATTATGGATTCTTGTTAGATCTTAACAAATTTTCGAAGTCAAGCAGATTAATATGATTTAACTTTTTAGGAGATAAAGTACCCACTTTATCTCTTAAGTAGATATTGACTCAGCGGTAAGAGTATTTACGGATTTTTTTGTTGTCTAGTTTTTTTTTTTTTTTTTTTTTTTTATTTTTTTTTATAGAGTAGTCCTAACGCTAAATTTGATGGATTTTCTCATTTTAAGGTTCCCTGAATCAAAAAAGTGTTTGTCTGTAATCTTTAGTCTGTGCAGACGCGCCTAAAATACTGGTCCGATTTCAATGAAATTTGGCATACATTTTCTTAAAAATCATACCCCCAAAATAATTATTTTTGCTCAAAATTTGGGGTGCACCTTTTCCGTTTTTTACACGGGAAAAATCTAGTTTACGAGATATTGATGAAAATAAATTTAATGAAAATGAAAATGGGAAACGCATTCTAAATAAAATGTAATGGCAACATTGGCTAAAAATTGTAAGCCGAGTTTAAATTTTTGTAGCGACACGGTAAGCGATTTTTTTACAATATGAAATACTAAGATATGTAATACAGTTTTTGTTACGAAACAGGACCAATTTTTTTTTTAACAATATAAAATCCAAAGACCTAAAAGAATTATTGTAAATATATTACTACAGATACGCTTGGCCGCTTGGCAGACACTAAAAATAAAGAGTACTCGTATAATGAGATGTTTAGATTAATTATTTAGACTATATCTGACTTAAATTTTTAAAATTATTTCGGCTAACCAGGGACAAAGATCAGCTATTCTGTACCGAATGACTAAAAATGTATCCAGATAAACAAATACATCATTTAGATTATCTATTTTGTTATTTTGTAGATTATTGTGCTACAAGTGTATGCTATTTATAGTAGGGCAATATTTTTTTAACTAGGTATGTATAACAGAACCCAAAAAAATATTCGAATATAAAAATATTTCGAATATTCATATTATAGTGTATAATTTGTATTATACTATATAATATAGGTATTAATATATTTTTAGATTAAATGATATTTCTGTGCATTTGCAGAAAAGAGCAACGTTATTAAGAAAACAATAAAGTTCTAAGAATGATGGTGTTAAAAACAGTAAGACTCAGTTTTTCTTGTTGTTGTTGTTAAATGCAAAAAAAAAGAGAGGAACCCGATCTTATCAAAGAGTTTGCCTGAATAGTTTTACTAGGACCGACGATGCGTTCCTCATTCACACAAGAGATTCCGGAATGCGATTCCCAAATCGAAGATTCTAACTTCTGCAGTTTGTCGAAAGTAACCCACAGATAGCCCCAAATTAATTTGGACCGTCTGCGCTCTTTCATTTTTGCTAAATTGATACTTAAATTCAAGTAAAATAGACTCAATTGGTGTGGCACATAGCTTTCTCGCATCCTATCACGTATTTTATTGATTTTTACTACGTTTTTATTATTAGCTTGCTTGCTTGTTTGTTTGTTTGTGTGTCCAGTACAAATCTTGCAATCGATTTTTAACTAACTGCCCGAGTAGCTAGACATTTGAAACTTTTAGAATAGCTCAGAACACGATGACAATGCATTATTTTAATAATTTTAGCCATCTTTCAGCAGAATTTAATTAGTTTTTAGCAAATTTTGCTGTATGAAAAATTAGCTGATGAATTTATCAGAAGTAAAAGAGCGCAGACGGTTCAAATTAATCTGGGGCTATCTGCGAGTTACTTCTGATAAACTATAAAAGTTTCATACAAATCAGATGATATGTACTTATGAAGCTATAAGTGTAAATATATGTAAGTTTGTACATGTATGTTGTGCATTCCCTCCTCTTTTTCTTTTTTATTGGTGGAATATTGTTTTTCTTAAGTCTCTAAAATCAAATGGCTCCAGGTAAATTTTACGAGTTTTGTTTCTGTGTATTACACTTCCTAATGATTTCTTCATTGAATCTCTGTCTTTATATTTATTTTAGAGATCGCTCAGAAAATCTTCAATAGATGGTGAAGTTTTTATCAACTGGTTAAATAAAGTTAATAAAACGATAAAGGCGGCTCAAAACTCTCAGAGAAACGTTTTGCCGTTATTCTCGGCCAATATGCTCGAGAACAAGAGAGGCAAGAATATTCTTTTGCCATTTCGCGTTTCCAATTAATAAAATAACCATGAAGATTTTATTCACCTCTAACCACCTAGAGTCCAATTTAATTATTTCTTTACGTTAACTTACAATTTTTAATTTTTCGACGCAAAAGAAGCTGATTGCTGATAAATGTGATCAACTCATTAAGTAATAGTAATAATAAATAATAGAAAAATGATAAGATGTGACAAGTAAAAGATATTACTTGCATATTATTATTTGCATATAGATATATCTTAACATGTACCTACTTGCACTTACACATACTAAAGTATACATTTTTATAGGATTTATTGAATAGCAAATTTATACTAGTAGTCAATAGACGACAAACAATTGGGTATCTCGTGTGTTATCAGCTATTTTTGGATAATAAGTTTTGTTTTCGTATAATGGAAAAAAAACTATAAAAGAAGTAGTAGGGAGATAAACAAAATCATAATAGAACGTGGTGGCGGTGTCATGAAAGATTACGAGTTAAAAGGGTAACAAACTTTCTTAGAACACAGGAATAGACTTAAGCTTTTTCGATGAGAATCAGAGTTTTGTGATTTATTATTATTAATCTTTAATTATTTTTTTTATACCATAAAGAATTTTTTTTAACTAAATTAATATATAATGATATGGGTAATTATTATGACCTACTATCCAAATTTCATTTAAGTCAGACGAGCAGTTTTTAAGATAATATGTTGCCACCAACGTTCCCTAACGTTAACAAGCAACGTTCACAAAAAGTTTTGATAGACCAACAGGGCTGATATTATTGATTTTGAAAACATTAATATTTCGGTCTTCGGAACGATCACAATGCTTTCGATACCTTTTTAAGGTCGGAAGAAAAAAAAATATACAGTATGTCCACGGATGGAGTTGCCTATAGGTGTAAATGCAAAAAAAATAAAATGTTCGATAAAAGTCATTCTTTAAAAAAGCTCCTGCATCTTTTCAAATGAAGATTTAGTATATTAAAAAATTTGTATAATGTACCCTGTGCCCAAAAACAGCAATTTTTGAAAATGGGTTACAAGAGGTAAGTAGGGTTAATATTGATTTTATAAGAAAAAAGTATTCTTTATAAAAAATTTTATTTGCCCTTCTTAAATAATTTTGTTATAAAAAAGCTAAAAAACGGATGCCCAAATTTACCCCCTCCCCTCCCTTTCAACAGTGTCCCGATATCCCCTTAAACCATAGTGTCCACACAATGTCGTTATTAATAGTTTTATAAAAATACCCTAAATACAGTTGTTATGTAGTCCAGGCAAATTAGTAAAAAAAACCAGCAAATGGAGGAAATAATTGAACGAGCGTGGTGAGTTCTTCATTTCAGAGACTTGTGCTTTGAAATGTTTGTCTAACGATAACTGGAGTAAAAATTGATCAATTTCAGCGAAATTTGGCTCATAGATGCATTTCAGCAGTTTTTGAAAATTCCTCACTAAACATTTTTAAGATGGCGGCCAATATGGGGTGGCAGGTTTTAGCCGGCTTAATGTGTTATACATCGTTTTGAAGGTCTTTTAGAGAAAGAAAAGAATATGTAACTAATCAAATTTCACACTTCATATTTTCAAGATGGCGGCCAATATGGCGGACGACTAAAACAAAGTATTAGTCAGCTTAAAGTATTATACATCGTTTTAAAGGCCTTTAAGAGGAGGAAAATAATATTTAACTGATAAAATTTCACATTTCATACTTTCAAGATGGCGGACGACTAAACAAAACGTTTTTAGTCAGTATGACATATTATACATCAATTTAAAGGTGTTGAAGTTTAGGAAAGGAATATCTAAGTATTAAAAATTTCACACATAATATTTTCAATATGGCGGACTATTAAAAAAAATTTAATCTGCTTGGCATGTAATACATTAATCTAAAGGTCTATAAAAGTAGGAAAAGAGTCAATAACTTTCAAATTTCATAATTTATATTTTCAAGATGGCGGCCAATAGGCGAATGACAAGACGTTTTTCGTCAGTATGACATGTTATACATCGTTTTAAAGGGTTTAGAAGTAAGAAAAGAGTAAATAACTATTAAAATTTCACTCTATATATTTTGAACCAATTATAGATAATTATTATTTAATATAATTATTTCATACTAAGCAGTTTAAACAGGAAATTTATTAAACGTTATTTCATAGAGGTATTGCAGGCTCGCTATAATCGCACGTTTATCCAGGAATTGTAATAATGTTATTGTTGGCTCGCTGCGCTCGCCCTGTATAGACAGCATTTAAGATTAGTTTTCATTTAACTGATTTATTGAAGGTACGCTGCGCTCACCAGTTTATTTAGCATTTCTGGATGATGTTATGCCGTATAAACTTGCGAGCTTAGCGAGCCTGCATTAATTATATTAAATAATGATAACGTACAAATACTTTATAAACAGGCGAGCGTAGCGAGCATACAATAACTTTATTTAATAAATATTTACTACAAATTCTGAATCAATCCGGCGAGCGTAGCGAGCCTTTTTTAATTTGATTAAATTAGGTCTTAAAAATTTTATAAACAACCATAAAGAAACATATAAATTATTTTACTATGCGAGAATATCTAGATTTTATCCCTCCCACTTACCCTCCTCTTTGATAAGCTAATTTTAAAATATCCTAAATCCCCCCCCCCTAAAGTAAAATATGACAAAACAATGCATAAAATTACTATTACTGTACTCTTAAAGAGCTTTTGCATCATCAGTGGTATTCATTACATTGACCCCGTATTCATTACTTGTACCATATGTGTACCAAATTTAAATTTCCAAAATTCATGTAGGCTGTCATTTTCTCCTTGCTTTGAAGTTCAAGTGGGCAAATTTTTATCGACATCGAACTAAAACTGTAGATTTGTATAAACAACATACACCCACATACGTTGATTTTTATATATATAGCTATAAATTTCCATTTTACCCCCTCCTAAATAAAATTGTACATAACAACAATTACTTTTCTCTTAAAGTGCTTTTAAACGATATGCATGATATGAAGGGAATCCATTACTTTGACATTTTTACACCGTACCCCTTTTTACCAAAATTTAAATTTCGAAAATTCATGTAGACAGTGACCTCCCCCTTGCTTTGAATAGGGAAAGTGAGTAAATATTCATCAAATTGGGATAAACTGTAGATTTATATAAAAGACATACCCTCATATAGACACACATGTTATATGATATAGCTATATTTTTCCATTTTACCCCCTCCTAAATGAAAATACATACGACAAAACTGTACATAACAACAATTAATGTAATCTTAAAGAGCTTTTCAACGATATGCATCATAAAGGGTATTCAGTCCTTTGACCCCGTATTCATTATTGTACCCTGTTCCCTGTGTACCAAAATTTAAATTTCGAAAATTCATGTAGACACTTATTTTTTCTTCCTTTGAAGGTCAAGTGTGCATTTTTTTGATCGAGATCGGACTAAAACTATGGATTTGTATAAAGAACATACACACATACGTTGAGTTTTAGATATATTTTTCCACCCCCCCCCCCCCTTAATGCACGTAAAAACAATTACTGTACTCTTATAGAGCTTTTCAACAGTATGCATCATGAAGGGTTTTCAACTTTGACATTTGTACCCCGTACCCCTGTGAACCAAAAATTTAATTTCGAACATTCATGTAGATAGAGATCTTCCCCTTGCTTTGAAGGTCAAGTGAGCAAATTTTCATCGAGAACGAATTAAAACTGTTGATTTGTATAAAGACCGTTAACACATTCACACATACGTTGACTTTTATAGATATAGATATACATTTCCATTTTACCCCCCTCCTAAATGAAAATATGACAAAAACGAACTTAACAACAATTAATGTACTCTTAAAGAGCTTTCCAACGATATGCATCATGAAGGGTATCCATTACTTTGACATTTGTACCCCGTACCTCTGAGTACCAAAATTTTAATTTCGGAAAATCATGTAGGCAGTGACCTTCACCTTGTTTGGAAGAAAAAGAGTGTAAAAATGCATCAAACTGGGATACAACTGTAGATTTGTATAAAAGACATTCTCTCATATAGAAACTCTTCTTTTTATATATAGATATAGTTATATTTTTCATTTTACCCCCCTCCTAAATGAAAATATGACAAAAGTGTACATAACAACAATTACTGTACTCTTAAAGAGCTTTTCAACGATATGCATCACAAAGGGTATTCATTACTTTGACCCCGTATTCATTACTTGTACCCTGTACCCCTGTGTACCAAAATTAAAATTTCGAAAATTCATGTAGACCTTGATTTTTTCCTTGCTTTGAAGGTCAAGTGTGCAAATTTTCATCAAAATCGGGCTAAAACTGTAGATTTGTATAAAGAACAAACATACACACACACACATATACGTTGACTTTTATATATATAGATTGGCAGCTAGGGAGGTATTAAACATTTATTTTCATTTTTCAAAAAAATCTGTTTACTAAAATTATATAATTAATAGTTTTAACTTAATAATAACTACGCAAATAAATAATTAAGCACTTGGTTATGAACTTATAAATCCATATGGTGTTGTATGTGATTTGTTCGCTAGGGAGGTAATACATTTTTTCAAAAAAATCTGTTTACTAAAATTATATAATTTATAGTTTTTAATTTAATTAAAACTACGCAAATAAATAATTAAGTACTTTGGTTATGAACTTATGAATCCAAAAGGTGTTGTATGTGATTTGTTCGCTAGGGAGGTGATTTTATATTATATTGGCCGCTAGGGAGGTATTAAAAATATTTTTTCATTTTTCAAAAAAATCTGTTTACTAAAATAATATAATTAATAGTTTTTAATTTAATTGAAACTACGTAGATTAATAATTAAGCACTTGGTTATGAACTTATAAATCCATATGGTGCTGTATGTGATTAGTTCGCTAGGGAGGTGATTTTATATTATATTGGCCGCTAGGGAGGTATTACATTTTTTTTTTTCATTTTTCAAAAAAATCTGTTTACTAAAATTATATAATTAATAGTTTTTAACTTAATAACAACTACGCAAATAAATAATTATGCACTTGGTTATGAACTTATAAATCCATATGGTGTTGTATGTGATTTGTTCGCTAGGGAGGTGATTTTCTATTATATTGGCCGCTAGGGAGGTATTAAAAATATTTTTTTATTTTAAAAAAAAATCTGTTTACTAAAATAATATAATTAATAGTTTTTAATTTAATTGAAACTACGTAGATTAATAATTAAGCACTTGGTTATGAACTTATGAATACACATGGTGTTGTATGTGATTTGTTCGCTAGGGAGGTGATTTTCTATTATATTGGCCGCTAGGGAGGTATTAAAAATATTTTTTTATTTTTCAAAAAAATCTGTTTACTAAAATAATATAATTAATAGTTTTTAATTTAATTGAAACTACGTAGATTAATAATTAAGCACTTGGTTATGAACTTATGAATCCAAAAGGTGTTGTATGTGATTTGTTCGCTAGGGAGGTGATTTTATATTATATTGGCCGCTAGGGAGGTATTAATAATTTTTTTCATTTTTCAAAAAAATCTGTTTACTAAAATTATATGATTAATAGTTTTTAACTTAATAATAACTTCCCAAATAAATAATTAAGCACTTGGTTATGAACTTATAAATCCATATGGTGCTGTATGTGATTTGTTCGCTAGGGAGGTGATTTTATATTATATTGGCCGCTAGGGAGGTATTACATTCCTTTTTTCATTTTTCAAAAAAATCTGTTTACTAAAATTATATAATTTATAGTTTTTAACTTAATAACAACTACGCAAATAAATAATTTAGCACTTGGTTATGAACTTATAAATACATATGGTGTAGTATGTGATTTGTTCGCTAGGGAGGTGATTTTATATTATATTGGCCGCTAGGGAGGTATTAAAAATATTTTTTCATTTTTCAAAAAAATCTGTTTACTAAAATAATATAATTAATAGTTTTTAATTTAATTGAAACTACGTAGATTAATAATTAAGCACTTGGTTATGAACTTATGAATACACATGGTGTTGTTTGTGATATGTTCGCTTGGGAGGTGATTTTATATTATATTGGCCGCTAGGGAGGTATTACATTTTTTTTTTCATTTTTCAAAAAAATCTGTTTACTAAAATTATATAATTAATAGTTTTTAACTTAATAACAACTACGCAAATAAATAATTAAGCACTTGGTTATGAACTTATAAATCCATATGGTGTTGTATGTGATTTGTTCGCTAGGGAGGTGATTTTATATTATATTGGCCGCTAGGGAGGTATTACAAATATTTTTTTATTATCTTTTTTTTTAGTTCATTTTATAATATAATATAATTTTTGGTTTTTAATTTACTTAAAACCTTACATGAAAGTAGTTATGTATTTAGGTTATGCACATATGCTTTATGATGGCCTAGTTAATGACATGTTCGCTAAAGAGGTGTTTATGGCATAAATTGGCCCTCTTTGTCTCCGTAGCGGACAGGCCGCTAGGGAGACTCGAGTGGTCGCTAAGGAGGTAAATTTACCTGGATTGGCCCTCTGGCCGCTAGGGAGACATGGCCGCTAGGGAGGTATTTGTGACAGAAAATGGTCGCTAGGGAGGCAAAAAGAACCCTATATATATATATATATATATATATATATATATATTTATATATATATATGTATATATATATATATATATATATATATATATATATATATATATATATATATATATATATATATATATATATATATATATATATATATATATATATTTATATATATATATGTATATATATATATATATATATATATATATATATATATATATATATATATATATATATATATATATATATATATATAACCTGTTACTTAAACTGTAATATGCACACTTTTTATTTTAATTAAATTTAAAATCTTGGTGAGGAAAAAAGATGTAAAAAAGAGCCTCCTCCAAATCTTTCCTTTTCCCAACATTTTTGATTAAAGATTTAGGTTGCCTTGGGTAAATAAAGAAGAGTAAAGAAAAGTTTTGCAAATATAGTGACCCAAATGTAACGAGCTGTTAAATTTCTCTTTCCTATGTTTGTTCAGCATTACGCTTTAAACAAACTTAAGGTAACATTTTCTGCGTAAAGTCAAAATAAAATAGAGTAAAATCAGCGTTTCGAAGTTTGGACCTTTTTTTTAATTTTTTAAATTGCTTGTTATTACTATTTATTTATTTTTTAACCGTCATTAAAAGTTGTTGTTTATAATCATTTATCACCATTTTTGTATTTATTTAATTTTATTGTAATTATAACTTTTACATGTACTTTTCCCTCAAATAATTTAATTTATATACAAGAAATAAAACTAGTGTTTCAATTCAAGTTTATTATTTAGACGAAATTTTTAATTGCTAATTATTTTTACCTTTTAATATAAATAATTTTCAATTAAAAAAATACTTTATTAATATTTACATATTTAATATGAAAAGTACATTGTACAGCTGGCTTAAGCCGTCTGCTGGAATCTGCCTATTTTTCTGATAAACAAAGAATAAAAAAATAATATTTTAATTTTTTTTTTTTCAATTATTTTTTCTCTACTTCTCTCCCTCTTATAATCCAGTCAAATGGTGCAAAAAATGGGCTCGAAGTGAAAAGTTCTGGTGTAAATGATTTTAGTGGTTTATTTTACGTTTTTGGGGGTGCTGAACACGAATATGAAGTTGTCCAACAAAATTTCCCCCCACAAATATGAGATATAGTCAAAATAATAGATTTTTTGTGGTTTTCCGCTTATAACTTGCAAAGCAATCTATTCACTACTAAAATATTAAGGAGAAAATAACCTTCAATTTATGTTTTAACATTTTTTGCATGTCGCGTCGTATGGTTTTCACGCAAATGGGAGTTGAAATATCGGGAAAATCGGTAATTTATGAAAAATGACCAGTTATGATCCATGATTTAACGAGCTAATTTTCAAAGAAATCTACGTATTATTGGATTATGATAATATACGAAAATTTTGGTTTAGAATTTGGATGGGGGAGAAAAAATGGTACACAGGGGTACGGGGTATAAAAGACAAAATAGTATGTACCCTTCAATATGCATATAATTGGAAAGCTCTACAGTAATTGTTGTTATGTACAATTTTGTCATATTTTCACATATATGTGAGGGGTATCGCCGCCGGAGCGGCGGTTTCGTGTTTTGTTAGTTTAGTCAGCATAATAAATACAAACACGTCAAACTTTCTCGGCCTCTGTATTAAAAGGAAAAACATTTGTTCTGGTAAAAAGAGCCACAAAAGCCGAACTTCTTTTTACGAGGTTTAGAATAGTTACGGAAAAGGTGTTTGTGTTTAAGAAATGTCTCGGTGCCTATTATAATATTAGTATTTGTTACAATAGTTTTTTGGATTTGTTTTGACGTATGTAGTTATATCGTATATTGTTTGTTGAATTTAAATATAACTTTTTGCGTGTACCTCAGTAAAAAATACGGTCTTTATTATTTCTTTGCGGTATCTCGTCGTACAGGCGACGAAAAAAACGCAATAATAGCATAAAAATATGTTTTTTTTCCATTTTACCCCCCTCTTATATAAAAATATGACAAAATTGTACATAACAACAATTACTGTATACTCTTAAAGAGCTTTCCAATGATATGCATCTTGAAGGGTACATACTATTTTGTCTTTTGTACCCGTACCCCTTGTACCGATTTTTTTCCCCCTATCCAAATTCTAAACCATAATTTTCGTATATTATCATAATCCAATAATACGTAGATCTCTTTGAAAATTAGCTCGTTAAATCATGGATCATAACTGGTCATTTTTCATAAATTACCGATTTTCCCGATATTCCAACTCCCATTTTCGTGAAAACCATACGACGCGACATGCAAAAAAATGTTATAAACATAAATTGAAGGTTATTTTCTCCTTTATATTTTACTAGTGGGCCACTTTATGCGTGAATAGATTCCTTTGCAAGTTATAAGCAGAAAACCACAAAAAATTTATTATTTTGACGATTTCTCATATTTGCGGGGGGAATTTTTGTTGGATAACTTCAGATTCGTGTTCAGCACCCCCAAAAACGTAAAATAAACCACTAAAATCAATTACACCAGAACTTTCCACTTCAAACTACCATTTGACTAGACTATTAATAATAATCATTATTACAATAATATTTAAAAAAAAAAATTAAAAAACAAGCGTATTCTTCTCAGCAAACAAAAGCTTAAAAAATAACTAGTTCCCCCCCGAACGGCTTGACCCGAACCTACATACATACATACATTCATACAAACATTGCAAGCTCAATAAAAGGTTGTAAAAAAGAAATTAAATAAATAAGCTTCTCTAGGTATAGATTTAAATGACCAAATAGTTAATAATAATGACAATGATGATGAAAGAAAAAAAAAAAAAATAGACTGCCAATTAGTGTGGCACATAGCTTCCTCGCATCCTATCATGTACTTTATTGTTATATTAACATTAAAATTATAGTTATATTACATTGATGTTATATTGTTTAAAATGTAAAAACTACTAATAGTTTTAGTGATCTTCAACACTTCATAGCGGTGTCGCTGTTGGTTTTATTAAAAAATTGTATTTGAAAAAAATGTTTGTCTCATTGAATAGATGAAGTTAGATTTTTTCCCGACCTAAAATTCCAATTTTAAATTTGAAGTTCACGTTAACGCTTGGACGGATAACGTTGTCATTGGTAAACTGAACATGACTACCAAATTTCATCAAAATCGGTTGACATTTACTCAAGTTATCGTCGCACGTTTCATAATTCGCGGACAAACAGACCGACAGACACACAGACACGAGACCAAAAATGTTCCCTGATGTCTGAAACGGATTTCTGTCTTGGAATTTTTAAAATTGGAGGCATAAAAGTTTTTCGTTCTCAAAAGTGAACACAATGCTTCCGTTACCTTCGGTAAGCTCGGAAGCAAAAAGAAACATTATTAAATAAATACAAATTAAATGAAGTTATTGATAATAAAAATAAAAATACTCTTGTAAAGAAAACTAGCTTGGTTTTCTTCGAAATTCGCTAAAAGAGCTTTCTTAAAAAAAACAAAAGGATCAAATGAAAAATTAATGATCTACTGTTAAAATAAATGCTTCATGTTAATTTTATTACATATATAATGACATTTTAGAAAGAAACTTATGAATAAATGTGCAGTCCGTGAAATCCTACTAAAGGGGTTATGAGACAACTTTATCGCGTTCACTGTCACATGCAGGAACGATTGTTTTACCTGAAATGTATAGTTCAGCTCAAAGATTGAAGAGTAAGGAAAGTAAAACTGTTATGCTTATGAAGCAGAAAGCTTTTGCCGGTTCGTGACAAGTATTGCCAATGAAAAACGTGGTTTGACTAAATCCTATCGAGGCGCCGTCTAAGTAAACCCTCTGGAAGATGACGTGCATGTAAATCTAAGCAATAAGTATACAAGTCGATTCACTATCCTTCAAATACTCTTCATGATTATAGGCTGAGATTACCTCTACTACCAACTGGTGTTTTGGTAGTCTTGGAAAATAAATTCTAAAACTGTGTCAATATTATAATTATATTGATGGTTACTAAACTACATTTAACTAAGACTTTTTCCATACTACATAAGCGCAAGCATAATCAGCACTGATCTGAAGTAAAGGAATTTGAAGACATTAGATTAAATGGAAGTTTAAACCACAATCGAATATAGTCACTATATTGAGACTTAAAAGTTCTATATTTTCCATTCTGTTGTAGAATATCCGATAGTGTGTCTAGCAAGCAGAATTTTTTTACTTTACGTAATTTTACCTTAGTTATTGAAATGCTTCATTTGATTAAGTTTATCTAGATGAGCAGTGGAGTTACTTGATAGGAAGATAGAAATGTCTCTTTTAGAGAAGAAATTTCATTGTACAATGCCTTTCAACCTCTAGTAGATTTATACAATAAAATTAATATTAATGGAGAAAGAGGCGTTTCTCTTTATTCCTAATCTTCCTAGAAAGGAAAATCTTTATTTATGCATCAATTATTTAGCTGGCTATAAGTAAAACTCAAGAATATTAGTTGTGGTAATTTTATTGACAAGGGTTTTATTTAATTTAAAATTATATTTTTGTTTGTTCATACATTTTTTCCTCCTCTCTTTTTTTAATGAAACTTTTCCTTTCTTTTAAGACGAAAAAAGGTTGACGGGAACCTGAAGCTCGCATAAAAGATACAATAATAAGAAATCTGGTCTGAGCTGTCGAGGAAGAACTCTCATTTACTTCCTGAGTAAAAAATATATTTCTTTTTTCCATTTTTTAAAGAAAAATTTTACGGTTCTCATTCAACTCGATATTGTTGTGGAAGGAGGGGGAGGGGTGACGTCTAAGCTTACAAAAAGTGGCAATAAAGAGGGGTAGAAAGATAAGAGGGATGAAAAAAAGGAGAAAGTATTGTGGTTTAGACGAGGGGGGTCTGTGGCTTAAGAGCCAAGTCAGCATTGTTTCGTTAGTGTAGAAGTATCAACAGGGAGGTTGGTACGACTGAGTTAAAACTGGGGTCTTATCAGGCTCAAACATGCTCGGATATTAAAGGCAAGTTTTGTTTGCTTATAGCATCCCGCTGTATATTCCGGGTAATGTCCAGGGATCCAAGTTTCCCTCGGGCTGCCAGCAAGGAAGGGGAATATATATACTGAGCCTTGTAAGGCTTTTATTAGCAGGATTATACTTGACAATCAAATATGTATTGCTACGGTTTTGCGTCATAAACTCTTGCATTCCTAATCCTTCCTAGCTCCTGATACTCGCACACTGTATTCTAAAATGTCCTCTTTTCAAACCGTATGAAGGGTAACCTAAGGAAACAAAACCAATTTGATGTGCAATATTCTGCATTTAACTTATCAAATAATCAACACATAGCGTAAAACAAACTTATATATTATAGCTTTCAAATACTGCAAATTATAATGTGATTTTCTGGTTGTAACATCTCAAGCACTGATAACGTTTTAAAAAAAACACTTTCAATGTATCACGAATTAGATAATAAACAGTTAGGAAATTTAATTAATGAATCAAGGAGGTCGAATACCTTTAAAATAACCATATGATTTTACAACGCTCATAAGATTAATAATGTTATTACATTGTACATTTTATAATATAATTAATTTTATATGTTATCTTTAATGTTTAAAGGAGGAGATAATAATTATAAAGACTTTTTGCCATATTAGAATACATGCTTGATACCATTGTTGAATGGTCTTTTAACACCACTAAGCACTTTTTTTTAAATGGTTTTATTTTATAAATTAGTGGTGGTGTCTACAGAAAAGCAGAAGTTGTCCCTTTTCTAACCTATTGGTCAGCAAGAAAGTTAAAGATGAAACAAGATGAAATCGAATAAGGATCAAATATAAAATTTTTCCCTTACATTCTCCAAGGACTTAAAATATGAAGTCCGAAACAATTTACTCACATACGGGTACAAAACCTTCCCATAGTACTCTACCCACTAAGCAGCTGACAGACCCACTAATAGTGAGTAACTTGCTTAGGCAAAGAAACCTTAGTTCTTCAGTAGGCAAATAAGCCCAAGTTAATGCAGGGCGGATGCTGCGATGTAAGTAGAGGTTTCATCCTCTTCCTCAAACAGCCTGGAAATTGAGCATCCAGCTTGACCAAGCAGTTGTAAATATCCATTTAGTCGACAGTGTGCTGTTAGAATGCTCGTAAAAAGATTAAAGGATTGTTTTTTTTTAATAAAAATGCTGAAACTGTATAAGAAAGTTTTTTTTTTTTTTTTTTTTTTTTTTTTTAAATATAAACGATAATATAAATAGGTATCAATAAAATTTAATTAAGAAATGAGACTTCGTGACATTAAAAAAACGTGTAGAAAAAAGAGTGTTAATTAGGAGCAAATCAACCACTCGTGTAAACGACCCATGACATTATGTTATTAAATATAATACGATTTTTACATTCCCTTATTCATATATTGTGTGCCGTGACACGTGAGAATAAATGCACGTGATTTTTGTTTAGTTAACTTTTATATAGCTTAACATTATGCTCCTTTAAATTGATTAATTTATGTTAATAGTTAAATAAATTATAAAACAATTTACCTCTTTGGATCCATTCGTATTTTAGTGAAAAAATATTTATGTGTAGCAATAAAAAAATTAGTCACTTGTATTTATCCTGCAGTAGGGTAGGGCGGGGCTAGTTGAGCAATTTTTTATATAATCTATAATAACTCCTAAACGGTACATCCGATTTACTTGATTCCTTCAACGTTTGATAAGTAATTTACCCTTCTTTAAATGTATTCAGAAAATAAAACTATTTAAGATTTGGTTTAGAAACTATTATCATTAATGCGAGAAACCTCCTACTTGCTCAACCTGCCCCATAGTAGGGGTAAGTTGAGCAAGGGCATGGGGCAAGTTGGGCAATGGAAAGAATAGGTTAATAGTGATGTGGAAATTGCTCAAAACTACAGTAATACTTCAGTTGATAATCAAATATATATTTTTTAAGTTCCATCTCTAATGTAGGTACAGAAACAACAACAAACAAACAACAAACAAATCTGAAGCAAATATAACACACTTTTACGACATAACTTATTATTTATCTTTGGATATTATTACACTCATAGTACTTAAAATTATGCTTTATTATTAATTTTTAAGGATAAAAAAAATGTAAATATAAAAACAATATAAAAATTCGAGGTTAGTAGGTAATTTTGAGGTTAGTAATGTAAAAATATTGATGCAGGGTTGATCATCAGTCATCTTGTGAGAGTCATTCGTTTTACGTTAAATTCTTTTGCAGCTGCGTTCATGCTCTTGTACCCGGCCACACAGATTTTGCAGCTTCACTTGACTGTTGACTCGTAGCAGAACCCCTTGACGTTTTTTCGTTTATATGTCCGCATCCTAAAATGAAATGCAAGACATTTAACTTTTTCTTTTTTTTTTATTAATTATTTCAAAATTATAAATACAATTATTATAAAAATTGTTATTACAAAGTATAAAAAGGCATACCTACTATAGCCGTCTGCCAGAGTCTGCTTAGTATTTGTAAAAATAAAAAATAAACATTTAACTTTTTGTCGTAGTATAAGAGTGGGGCAAGTTGAGCAAGCCTGCCCAACTAGCCCCGACTAGACTTATAGAAAAAAAGTTAAGTTATGAAAAAAACGGGTAGACTTAGGACTAAATAACTAAGTATAATCAAAAGTACAATAAATACATAAAATATAAACACTTACGTGATTGCAGACGGTTGTTTTAGTACGAGTCTAGGAGAAAAATGGCGGTCCTCGGTTTTTTTACTTTTTACTAAGAAAATTTAAAAAAGTGTCTGTCATCTTTCTCGATTGTCTTAGGGCAACTGAAGGTCACGCGATGCGTTCTCCTTCTTCGTCTCCATCTTTCCATCATTTGAAATATTTTTGTGACATGCGTAGTTTTAGAGATATTTAAATTGCCCAACTTGCCCCTATGCTCAACTAGCCCCGCCCTACCCTACTTTATTGCTGCAACCTCCTCATACAAATGGCTTTATAAAATACTTCGGTGTTATACCTTTTTTATAATTTTATATTAAGCGTCAACTTGAAGTAACATATAATATGATAATAACGTACCCTTGTATTTTTTTCGGCTTTACCTAAAAAATAAGCTTTACCTTTGTTTCTAATTTACGAATATTGTTTTTACCTTATATGGACTGGTGGTTTTCAAAATCAGTTAAGATAGTAAACAAATTCACAAGCTCTTCGTGACAAAAACACGTCCAGGGTTGTGTAAAGGGTCAGGGTAGTTATTCAATTAACTGGAAGAAGGGTATTATGGCAGAATAGTGCTCCCCGCGTTACAAATGAAGATAAACTGTTTTAGTTCGGCTTGAAAGCTCGCCCAATTAAGTGTAGTGATGTATGAGCAAGTGCAGAGCACTCCTAACCATAGACCCATAAGGTTTACTACGTCAGCAAGACAACAGCTCCAGCTTAGACTTCTCTACAAGCAGATACAACATGCTCTTCTCCATTCACTTAGATATACCCATACAAATGATTATCTAGCTAGGCTTGAATTATAGTTAACAACAACAGTATCAATTATCAACATGCATATTTTTCTATTAGCTTAGGAAGACTTCATAAACCGTATAAATTAAATATTATTAAAGAATAGAGAATCACAACAACAACCATCGTAAAGTAGCCGATCATCTGAACTCTGATATAAATTTATTTTTGGGTCAAATAATAATAAACCCCAGCAATTACCTAATCGTGAAAAGAGGGCCAAGTTAACCTATTAAGATAATGAAATTTACATTATGGCCAAGTCTGCTCTTTCTTTAGTCCATAATCTCACTTCACTCCTACTTTCATGAGCAACACGGCTCTTTTATTTTTATTGCTTAATACTTGGCCAGTTTCTGAATTAGGCATAAAAACGACTTGGCCGCAATGTAGATATTACTACTTTGATAGACTTCAATTAATTTTGGGAGAGGGTCTTGAACTTCTCTATTTTCTTCTGAGTTCTCTCCTTCCCCTTTCCGTACCTTTCGTAACTCCTATGTGAGTACACATGCTACTAATGATATATTCCTTAATCAGAAACTGGCCAAGTGTTAAGCAATAAACATTAAAGAGGATGCAGTGCTGCTCATGAACATGAAAGTATAGGAGAGAAGTGAGGCTATGGACTAAAGAAAGAGCAGACACATGACCACAATAAAAATGCAATGAAAGTAAGTAGGTCAGTTACACTACTCTAGCCATAAGTGTACCAAATTTCAAGTTTCTAAATATTCTGGAAGCCACATATAATTTGGATGATGAATGAGTGAGCCAGTCAGTCAGGAACAAAAGTGTCAACTTTAAAACTCTCCCCTTTTGAAAAGGCCTAAATATTAAGGACTCAATTTTTTATAGTGATGTCCTAAGCTACTTAAGCTTAATCTATGTTTGAAATTTCAGTTACTTTTTATAAATGTAATGTGAGTAGAATTTACTGATTTCCCTGAGCCGATCCCCGTGAGAGACAAGTAAACCCAACACCTGAAGTAATCTGGTGGAGGTTGTAGATCCTGTGCCTGATTGTCGATTATCCCACTTGTGGGCCGGGAACCTGCTACCGGAGGAACTCCGGAGGCTTTTAATTAGGAGTTACTGAGTGAGAAGATAAACTGTTTAATTGCGCGCGGTACCATGGGGTTGACGCAGGGAGATTAAGTGTGACGGACCGAGGATGCCCAACCACCGCCAGCTAATGAGTGGGTGGTCGTGCCGGTGAGAAAATCTGGTAATTGGCTTATCTCGAGGTGCCAAGTCTCTGCAACCTTCAGCGGATATCGCATAAAACCCCAGAGAGCTCAAGTACTACACTGTACTGGTATTTTACTTATACAGTGCTACACGCACCTCTTTAAAGAATTTTAGATCTTTGAGGATTCTTCTCGTCTTCTTCTTAAATTATTTAAAAGTTTTGTAAACAAACAAGTCCAGAGAGAAATGTAGATACTAAGCTATGAATTAAAATAGGTTAAGAATATCAGAAAATAGAGAATTGAGAGGGTGAAAACAAACATCACTTACTTATACAGGATAAATTAGACCTAGTAGAACTTACTTGAACAGGGTGAGACTTGGCTTAACCTATGATCTCATAACTTTTTACGCGAGACATGGCTTATTTCTTTGCACAAGTGTTTTGTTGGGATAGTTATAGTTATATACATTTAGAGATGGAAAGAAAAACTTTAACTGCGCATGCGCAACTTCACTGTGGTTTAATCCATCAGGTTATGTGTTTATATCTTAAATCGGAGTCAAAATCAAAACAGGGGGACTTTTAATTTTATTGGTTTTATTTTCGTTTTCACACTGAAATAACTTATGTTGGATTTATCAATTGTAAATTTTATTGGTTAATATATTTTATTTTATGTATTTCTATTTCTACTGTAATATCGTGTATATTTGTTACTTCAATTTTTATTTTTATTAATACCAATCAAATAAGTTATATAAGTTACGTTTATTAACATACATGTAATAAGTAAAGAGAATTCTAAAATTTAACGAAACAGATGCAAAGAGTTTAGCTCTTTTAACGTTATCACTATCAACAAAATCTCGGCATAATTCGGTATTTGCCATCTTCTTTCAGATTCACTATGATATAATGTACTAACATATTTGATAAACATCAAAATGAATATAAAAAAAGTTTTATATTCATACAAATTGGATGCACATAATATGTCAAAAAGGTTATAGAATCTACCCTGTGGTTACTCACATACGAGCATTTTGCTCACATGCAATTATCGTCATCTTTAGTTGTTATCTCCAATTTAAATATTCATTAGCAAATTTTAGATGGAACAAGATGGGGAAAAACTTTACAAATGTATACACACCGTATTACATATATAGAAAACCTATAGCTTTGTGAATTTTATTCTGATTCAAACTGTTTTACCGAATTTTCGAAGAAAAATAAGCTATTGCAATGGCTTCAAAAAGTTTGAAATGCGAATTTTTGAACATTTTCTCCATGGAAATCCGTTAGACCATTCTTAATCGATTCCTAAAATTAAACACTTTTTTTATGTATGTATGTATATATGAATATATGTATGTATGTGTCACTCCAGACGATATCTCCCCTTAGGATGCACTCAAAAATTTCAAACAAATTTTAAAATGTCAATAATATCAAAAGAAAGGATGAGTTCCTTGGCCAGAATTTTTGGAGTTCTTTTAGAGGGCCAATTTTTTACAATTTAGGGTCAAAAACGTGTTTTTTCCATTTTACCCCCCTCTTATATGAAAATATGACAAAAGTGTACATGACAACAATTACTGACCTCTTAAAGAGCTTTCCAACGACATGCATCTTAAAGGGTAAATACTATTTTGACTTTTGTACCCCGTACCCCTGTGTACCAATTTTTTTTTACCCCACCAAATTCTAAATCAAAATTTTCCTTTATTATTATAAGCCAATGATACGCAGATTTCTTCGAAAATTCGCTCATTAAATCATGGTACATGACTGGACTTTTTTTAATAGATACTTTTAGCCATCTTTCATGGAAAGTTAGTTCGGAAAAAATCCGCAAGTTTTTTATTTGTTTTGACATGACCCATATTTTTTATGATCTTCATTTTGTCGGGTTTCAAATTTATGATTTTTTATTTAGTTTACAGAAAATTTAAAAACGTAGTGTATAAAAAGATTTTCTTTATCTTGTAATTATTAATCTACGAAGTTTCATATTATTGGTTATTGAATTTTTTTTTTTTTTTTTTTTTGAGAATGGAGAGTAGGCATGCCATAATATATTTAAACGGTAATGTAATCCATTCCCTAACGAACTAGTAGTATATTTATTTAATTCATAAGCTCAATGAAATTCTCTACACTTTGACCTCCACATAGGCCTGCCCTTTGACACTGATGGGGAGCTGTGCCTGTGCATAGCCTTAAACAGTGAATTCACCGAGAAAGACCGCATTCAGGGGTGGACTTCAATAATAAGAGTTTATTCCATAATATGCTAATACAAAATTTCCCCTGAAGTATTTTCAATTTTGTTATTTATTTATGTGGACAGCTGATAATAATTAAAAATTTAAATTTATTTTTTCTACAGAGACTAAGAATAATATGTGGAACCAATATGAATGAATGATACAAAAATATTTCTATATACTTGATTAAAGTACCTTACATATAAATTTAGTTGAATAGAAGAATATAAATATAATTGTCTTAACATGGATTGTAATTTCCTTTGGTTCAAGTCACATCATTGGTCAAGGTGCAGAAAAGGCACGTGTTTCTCTACATGGTGTCTGTGCAGCAATAAAACAAAGCCAAAGAGATTAGAGTTATCCTGTTGGTCTATTTCCTTATTATCTCTATGTCAGCAGTGTTTGCTTCCCCTTCAGTACGTCTGATTGAAATTTATGTCCCTCATGTCCTAATTTTTACGCCGGACTGACGCGGCTCGATCTGTATATTTTCATTCCCACTGTCAACCGTTAACAACTTTTATGGAAGGGAAATGTGAAATGACCGAAAAAAAATGCGGGAGTTTTAATGGAATTACACTCTTCTTCCATTTATATAAACGAAAATTGAAGAGGAAAGAATATGCTGGTTATGTGATAAATATAAGGGAAGCACAATGCATTTACCAGGGTGTTTTACTGTGATTCTTCAATTTAATCAATTTAAGATAAACATTTCAATATATGAATTATTCCTTTCACTTGAAAGAATTCTACGACTTACGACAATATTCTTATGAATCAAATCAATTTGTTGACTTTTCCTTAACCTAACTACTAGGTATACCTGCCAGTAAGACCCTGCATCCAATATAACTTCCCTCCCAACAACCTAGAAATCTAAGAGCAGCACATTGATTTATTTTGGGAGACAATATAATTATCAATAAATTAAAAAAACAAAACTATTTAATGTAGAAAACCAATATCATTAGCTCTTTAAGTTTACTTTTATTTTTTGAAATATAGAGATGTCTTATATAAGTTAATACAATAATCTTTGATGACAAAATTATGAATGCATCCACTCTCATGGAATGATAAATTATTTTATTATTTCTTATTTATTATTTGAATAACTATTAGATAATTTAATTGATGTAATTAAGTGTAATGCAATAATTATATAAATATATATAATTATTGCAGTAGGTATATATTTTATTTTGAATCCCCCGTAATGATTAATTCAAACGATTAACTAACCTGTCAAAAAATGAACACTTTTTAA
This sequence comes from Gerris lacustris, assembly GCA_951217055.1. Taxonomy (NCBI): domain Eukaryota; kingdom Metazoa; phylum Arthropoda; class Insecta; order Hemiptera; family Gerridae; genus Gerris; species Gerris lacustris. Next base: position 58,275,696 of record OX578276.1, on the reverse strand, counting down.
TCGATGCTAAAGAAAGCAAATTAATCAACAAAATAAGAAGTGTCTGCCAATTTGTATGCCACATTGCTTCCTTGCGTACTTTGATAATGTTACGCTTTTACAACCCATAATTGTATAATTTATTTAACTCCCCACACCCTATTTTTAATCGGTCAAAATTGTTTAGGATCTTTACCTGAATATAAAGTATACATTTAGTAAAATCCTAATGAGCGCATATGGTTGAAATTAACCTTTTACCCGCCGCAACCGGAAGTAGCGATTTTGTAATTATTTTCTTTGTGATTTCTTCTTCCTAATTTTTTAGTTTAGAAGGGAAAACAAAAAAAAAATCAAATTTTAAATTTGGTCACCATTTTTTAAGATGTTCCAATATTGGAACAATGGCAGGTTCTGACTATACTTTGATAACAAATTCATTCTTATTCTTTGGTATGTATATTATACTGTAATTGTTTTATACAGCAATAATTTATTACAAGACAAATAATTAAGTAATTAATTAGGGATAAATTAATTCATTAAATAATTAATTAATGAATTCGATAACTAAATAGTTGGGAATAGATAAATAAATTTCTGTAATATAGGTGAATTGGCTTTTCTAACACGTCAAACGTGTTATAACATTGATGGTTTTAGAAGAAAGAGTGATAAGCATTATTTTGTATCAATAACGCAAGGAAGATACCAATACAGTAAAAATACAACTTCAATGAAATTAATACAAAAGAAGGTTGCATTTATTGTGTTTTCCAACTTATCATGGTTTATAAATTTGTTTCTGCGTATTATTGTAAGTTAAACTATGTATTATAATTTCCATTATTGATGTTTGAATAATTATGTAAAGTCAAATTTTTTTACAAATAACCAATACACTAAAAAGACTTTAAAATTGATTTATTTACAGCTACCAGTAATTAATTCTAAATTTATTACAACGGAGATCCATGATAAGTTGAAAAGACAATAAATGCAACCTTCTATCGCATTCATTACATTGAAGTTGATTTTTACTGCATTGGATGCATCTTCCTTACGTTATTGATAAAATATAATGCTTATCACTCTTTCTTCTAGAAAGAGGTATGGAGATTTTCGTACCAGTTTTCTCTCCTAGTTTACGTTGAAACATTTTCAAAAGAGACATGGTTACTTGACGTCTAAACGTCAATCAAATAATCAATGTTCAAATTGATATCTCTATTCAGCTTTCTGTGCAAAAGCCATGCTGCTACTACAGCCATATTTAGACCATTAGAAAATAAATTCTACCACAATTTTTTTGATCTAAGTATCTTGTAGCCGATAAGAACCGAGCATTGTCTCCAAAACGTCAACTCCTCCCATTCCTTTATTATAGTGTGCAAAGACATTGGGCAGAAGGACGTCTCCTTTCTTTTGTTTTTCTTGTGAATATATTTTTGCATATCCTATAGGAACGTAAGATAGGTGGATTGAGAACATGGTTACAACGGAATTGTCGTTCCATCTAAAACTGTGGGTGATAAAAGACAAAGTCATACTGGTCTCTTTAGTAGAGTTCACGTAAAAAGTCACAAAAACCTCTAAAACCTTAAAAATTATTATTCGATTTTTTGCGCCTCCCCCCCCCCCCCCCCTAAGGGAGGTAAACGGCTGAAATATGCATAGGACGTACCTCTCGTCGGGGTGGTAATAGCCCGCGAAATGAAAAAAATTAAAAGAAAATTAAATTACAGAGGGCGCCCAATGGATGCCCAATTTGAAAAACAAGGCTAATAAATACCCCCCCCCCCTTATTTACCCCCTCCTAACGATAAGAGTACTCAGGACAGTCAACTTGCCCATGAATTTTCTTCCTTCCAGAGTATATAAGGTGTAATTGAAAGTATAGTCAGAACCCGCCAATGTTCCAATATTGGAACAGCGAACTTTCATTGTACGTAGAAAACGGCCCATTCATTATTTTTTTAAGAAGGAGGTGTTTTTGTGTTTCACTAACATTCATTTACCTAAAAAAAAATTGGTGACTGCCTAACAATAAATATAGTGAAGATATAAGTAAGTTTCTGCCTAAAGGTCATAACACCCGAAATTTCAACTTTTCATAAAAATAAAAAAGTATGTACCAATAATTTTATGTGAACAAAAAAAATATAAAATACCAAAAAACGTGTTAAAAAAGAGGAAAAAAATAATAATCATCAAAAACTGAAGTAAAAGTTTAATATCGGACGATCAGTGGACTATATTCGGTGAGCCATCCAATTATCCTAATAATACCTATTTAGAGGAGTACTTCTGGAAATATTAGTGTAACTAAATGTATTTTTGTGTGATTGTTATGTATCATTTGGAAGAGATACAAATAGGCACAAAATTATTAAAATTTGCATCTTACCTATTAGCAATAGGGCTTAACGAATCAACTCAAATTTTATAAGAATCATTTTCTTAATGTTTAAATTCTTTTCAATAACTAACTGGATCTAAATGGCTGTTGCAAAAACTATTAAATTATATTCACTAATTATTAGAGTTATTCAGCCGAGAATCGAAGGGCAGAGAGTCTACAAAAGATTTTAACTTGTTGCCTACAGCTGAACAAGACTTTCCCATTAGATCTCAACTGACTAGCAATCCCCTTCCTGTCTTTGCCTTTTCCTCACTTTTGCAAAAGTTTGGAAAGGTGAAAATAATACACTTTAATTCATTTACCTATCCCAATAACCTTTAACAATAGTTTATGGTATCAAACTATGCTTTACTGCTTAAATTCATCATTAATGAATTTAAAACTAATCAATCTATCTATCAGATATGTAGCCTAAGAATTCATTTTACATAATATTCCAACGTAATCTTGTTTTTCTCCTTTTGATCTATGGTTTTTCTGCTATGGATCGTTCTAAAGAACGAAAAAATGTTGTGTCTTAGATTTTAAAATTTCCAGATCAGAAGCCTGTTTCAATCAGTAGGGAACACTATTGGACTCGTGGCTATCACTCGGTCTATCTGTCCGTCAGTTGTAGACACTATGCCTCTCCGAATTTTATAGAATTGAGAAGATCCGTCAAAATTAACCCAAAGATTGCCCCATATTAATTTCAACCCCATACAAACAACCTTCTGTTACCGACGGTAACAGAAGCCACGTGATCGTACTGAAAAACTAAAATTTTAATCTCTCCGATCTCAAAAATTCCAAGAGAAAAATCCATTTCTGGTCCGGTGACAATCTGTCGCTTAATTTTTGTAGCAAAACCAACAATTCCGATTTGAATGAAATTTGGATGGTAGGTCATAATTAGTCTATTGTTGGTCCCACATAAGTTTAAACCTTTTGCACCCATTTGTTTTCCTTCCACATGCCCAAAAATTTGCATTTATTTACATCAATATCTTCAAAAGTACTTATTTGAGTTATATTAAATTTCGATGGTTTGTCCAAAGTGGGGCTACTTTCGGCTACTTGAGGGCGCAGATAGCCCCAGATTAATTTCAACCGTCTGTACTCTTTAATTAATGCTAAATTAATAATTTAATTCTTGTATAAAATCAGGAAAAATGTTGATAGATTTAAAAAAATGTTGATAGAAATAAAATAAATTGACAATAATAGGTTGTAAAAATATAAAATTATTTAAGTATGTGCTAAAGGATGAATTAAAAGATTTAGATGTAAACTTATGTATGTTTGTGCGCATGTGGAAGAGAAATAAATGGGTGCAGAAGTACTTATATGGGATAAAATCATTTAAGTATGCGCAATAGGAAGCTAGCAGGACTCTATGAGCCATTGTAATTAACAGACTATTTTAATTTATTCTATGATATTTAATTTAATTAGTCAATAAAACATTAGGGGACATGTCTGTCTGTCGCTCACCAACATTATCTTTAACACTAGTCGTCCGATTTTAATGAAATTTGAATGGCTTGTCAAATGTAGCCTGCAGATAGCCCCCGAATATTTTCAGATGTCTGCGCTCTTTAACTTTCTTTATTGATAGCTTAATTCATGTCAAAAATCAAAACAGTTTTGACAAATTTATAAATAGGGGGTAAATTAAATAAATTGACAATAATAGGTTGTAAAAGCATAAAGTATGCCAAAAGGAAGCGAGGAAGCTATGTGCCACACTATATTTATTTGTGAACAGAATAATCTTAGTAGAATTAAATAACTTCTATTCAATTTAGTATTATGTCTCGGAGATATCATTCTAAGGATTTAAAGGAAAAAAACAGAAAATAATATAAACTTTGTATTTTCAACAGCTGGTAGATGAAGGCTTAGATTAATTTAGTAGCTTCTAGCAGTATAATTAATTAGTACTTTGTTTTAAAAGCAATCCTGTGTTACGGCTAGACAAAATAAATACTCTGCTAATTAGTGTGACACATAGCTCTAGTCTTATTTCATATACTTTAATGATTTTATGCTTTCACTACCAATTATTGTCAATTTTGTTCTTAATTTCCATCCATTTTTTTAAATCTTTCAAAATTGTTTTGATGTATCAAAACTTAAAGACCGCAGACGGTTTAAAATAATCTGGTTCCATCTGCAGGCGCCTTTTGACAAACCATCCAAATTTCAAAAGAAAATTAGATGTACTTGAAGTATGGGTTTAAATAAATGTACGTCTGCGTGCATGTGGAAGAGAATCGAATTGGTACAAAAGATTGAAACTTATATGAACCAGTGTTATGACTTGGCTAATTATTACCTACCATCAAAATTTCTTTAAAATCGGACGAATAGTTTTTAAGATATGTTGGTTCGCAAAAGTGGGCAGACACGGGACCCAAAATGTACCGTAATGTCTGAAACGGATTTCTGTCTGTTCTGAATTTTTTAGCTTGGAGGTCATAATTAGGGATTTGTTTGTCCCAAATAAGTTTTAAATTTCTGCGCTCATTAGTTCCACATGAGCACAATGTTTATTTTTGAACACACAGATACCCCCAGATTAATTTAACAATCACCGCTTATTGTACTGTGCTAAATTAATACTTTTATTTTTGTAAAATATCAGAAAAATATTGACAGATTTATAATAATGGGGGAAAATTAAATAAATTATATAATTTAAGTATATGCGAGGAAGCTATGAGTTACACTGATTGACAAACAATTTTTTTTTTTATATATATTTTATTGTTTAACACAATAACAAAATTTACATTGCAACAAGAGATAATGTTGTTATTGTTTACATGGTGGAAGCAACTTGAAGAAGAAGTAGTCCAGCGACTACACTTACGCGGCTTGAATATTATAAATTAATTGTAATACAAAATAACCAAATAATGATAAAGTAGATTAATATTATATTAAATAAGGGGTGAGAATAGATAGTTATAATTATAATATTTCAAAAAAGAAAAAAAAAAAATTATATGAGTTGATCTCTAGGCCACTGCCTCTTCAGACGTTTTGGAGGGTTACCTTGGATTTTATGGGAAGATAGGAGTTGTATAAGAGGATTCATGGAATTTCAAACAATTTCTCCCATTTCATTTTTAATCTGTCAAAATTGTTTTAATTTTTTACACTAACAAGAGTATCAATTTAGCAAAATTAAATAGGCGGAGAAAGTTGAAATTAATATGGAACATCTGTGAACCACATTGGACAAACAATCCAAAATTAGATCAGTATTTTGAAGATATTGTTGTTAATAAGAAGAAGATTGTGTTCGTAAGAAAGCAATAGGTGGGAAAGATTGAAATTAATATGGGACCAACGATGGACTAATTACGACTAAAATTTTATTAAGTTCGGACAAGTTGGTTACAGACATACGGAGCTACTTTACCGACTGACAGACAGACACGAGACTAATTATGTTCCCCGCGGGCTGAAACGGAATTCTGTCAAGGAATTATTGAAATCGGAGACATAAAAGAAATTCGTTCTGCAAAATGATCATAATGCATTCGTTACCTTTGGTTAGCTCGGAAGCGTAAATATATCAGGAGAATTGATCTAAATTATATGCATGTATCGTATTCCGTGATTTCTTCTAAAGGGAAATACCCAGGTTCATCTTGGATTTACCATCGGTCTGAGATGTCGTAGAAACTACATGCTACTCTTCATTCCGGAGATAAATTATGTACCAGGTTCAATAAGATGCATTGGGGTTCACTGTGAAAGGGCCAAGGCGATAGATTTGAAATGCAGAGTGCCGTTCTCAGATCAGCAATTCACGTTCTCTATCTCCAATTAGAAGGCTAGTTTGTGGAGAAACAGATACATCTATTTGAAATTCAGTTTGTAATCAGCTCTAGATAACATATATTTTTAATCACAACTATAGCAGTCCGCTTAATGTATATAACTTTAGTTGTTTTTTTTCATTTATATAAATGAAGTCAAGGTTCCTTTATTGAACAGATTTAATTTTTATGTTATAATAATTTTCTACAAAGAAATGAAATATCAAAAATACAATAACTTTCTTATTCTATAAGAAAGAAGAACTGTCACAATCGCAATATAGTCGATTAAAATGAAGTTGGTAACTAATATTATACACGGCATCATATTTTCCATTCTTTCGTGTTCTTATTTGTACACGAATCTTAAGAAATACACGAATTCCGTGAAAATCTTATTAACATACAATCTAATTTAGTTGTACAAACATGCAATAACTTATTGTAAATTCTTAGGTACAGGTTATAGTTGTAACGTTTACATAAATTATTTTTAAAAAATACACATGGCCTTACATTAATCAGTAAAAAGACAAACAAAATAGCTGATTTTTATATTTGAACAACATTAAGGTTATTAGGAATATTTTCATTGTTAAAGTTTGCATTTGGTGAATTTAAGAATTTATTGACCTTACTAATACTAAAAAGAATTCCAGTAATTATACAGGTATAGTAATTATAGAACAGAGTTAACATTATTGACTAGTTTATTATCAAACCATAATAGCCAAACCATTATAATTATGTTTGACAAAGTGAAAAAGAGTTAAGTTATCAACTTAATTCTTTTCACTCTAAATTAATTAATTATTCATTTAGCAATTGGTTAGATATAATTAAAATAATAATGAATCTTAAAATATATATTTCCCCCCACTAGTTTCATTGCTATTAAAGATACATGATTAAAATATTAACACATATATTTAAAATATCTCACATAACAATCTTCAAGGACTCACAGCAAATGCCGAGTTGCAGTTGGTTTATGTAGAAGTGAAATATTTCAAGATAAAAAGAAATTTTTATGTACTACGTTTTTGAATTTTCTATTGAATCGTATGTAATGTTGATAATATAATTGTTATTGTTATATAATTGAAGCGAGCGTAAGCGAGCTTCTTACATTCAACGAAATATGCATCTTGTCTGTCTGTCTGTCTGTTTGTCTGTCTGTGTGTAACGTTTACGTGTCCGACGATAACTTGAGTAAAAGTTGACCGATTTAGTTGAAATTTGGTATACATCTTTCTTTTACTAATAGTCAGGCTAAGTTCGTTGGACAGCCTGATCCGTCCAAGAGTTCGCGCGTAATGCTCGCGTAAACGTGAGCTTCAAATTTAAAATTAGAATTTCAGGACAGGAAAAAATTCTATCATCACCTATTCGATGAGACGAACATTTTTTTTCAAATAACATTTTTTAGTAAAACCAACAACGACACTGCTATGAATTATTAAAGAATCGCTAAAACTATTAAAGCGGACATAAACGTTTAAAATAGAGAAAACAACGTTTTTACCGATATCTTACGTTCTAACGTAACGATTTTAATAAAACTTCATATATATCGTCTAAAGTACAATTGAAACAAGTATGTAAAATTTCAACTTGATACAAGCAGTAGTATTTGAGTAATGAAGTGATACATTTATAATATTAGTTTAAAAGCTATTACGGGTGGTAAAGAGTCTTATAAGTCGTATTGTGTGTAGGTTTGTTTAGGAAGTAAAGCTTTGTACTGAGTACCCCCACTCTAATCCACACTACCCTCTTCCACTTATCTTCAACTATGACATTCATCATGATTAACAAATTTCAATATTCAGTATTTTATTGCAATACGCTCGCTTCAATGATAGAGCCACGCGATGCCTAGTATATAATGTTAGAAAAAAAAAAAGTTCCGAATTTATTTACTCCACATAAATGACAACCATCTAGAGAACTGATATTAAACCTATAAAAGGACAAATCTTTGTACAATGGATCCCCCCAACACCAAATCTAAACCGTGCCATCGATATATTTGAAATAATATAAATAATATAATCGATAAATAATATAATCGATATATTTCCTGTTTTGCTGTCATTCAATGTTTATCTCTATTTAAAAAAAATCACAAATTTAAAACCCGTCAAAATGAAGATTGCGTAAATATGGGACATGGCAAAACAAATCAAATAACTTTCGGATTTTTTCCGAACTAACTTTCCATACAGCAAAATGTGCTAAAAACCAATTAAATTCTGCTGAAAGATGGCTAAAAGTATTAAAATAATGCATTGTCATCGTGTTCTGAGCTATGCTAAAAGTTTCAAATGTCTAGCTATTCGGGAAGTTAGTTAGAAATGAATCATTGTATCGGACAAACAAACAAACAAACAAGAAAGCAAGCTTAGTAATAAATGGAATTGGATTACTTACCCTTTTAAGGGATCGTAGTCGACTGTTTTGTATCTCGCAACCTGCCTTAGATCAAGGGCCAATTACCCACATATCTGGTGAGTTCGAATCCCAGAGCGATAAGATAAATTGGACACTGGTGATCACATCTATACTAACTCTGTGAAGAGGCTAATCGCCGACTAGATAATTGACATTTTATATCAGGATATAAAAATAACAGTAATTTATAGTGGAACGTTAACTAATGAATTATAAATATGCATTTACTAATTATTAATAAATTTGGTTCATATAAATCGAGCCGTTTCAGGTAAGTAAACAGAAAAGTACAATAAATATATACCCAGGACCCCTTAGATCCTGACGTGGTAGCAACAAATTAAATCAAACAAAAACCGTATTTTCGTATTCTATTACATAGAATATGGACAGTACATATTATTTGTTTTATGAATTTTTTGTTGTCATACCTACATAAACGTTTGGCTAACCTTTGATAAAGAATCCTAGAGTCATCGGATCTATTGAATTTTGTTTTACAGTATAGGAAATTTATAATTTAAGGTTATGTCGACTGTCACTGAAGGGAAGTCAAATAAGGTACCAAGTATTATCTTATTTAACTAAATAGATTAATATATTCCCCGTCAAAAGTGATACAAGACCTATACCCATTTTTACAGAAAATGTATGTTATTATATTGTTGAAATAAGTACTTAAAAATTAAAACTAATAGTTTCATTACAAGCTTACTGAAGGTAACTGAAACTTAGTGATCGTTTTGAAGCACGATTTTTTTATATATCTCAATTCCAAATTCTTAGAAATAACCATATCTACAATTATTACTTGTTCCATTTTAATGGCATGGTCCGATTTGGCTGATAGGTCATATTATTATTTATTAATATTGGATGGTTGGTCTCATATTGATCGCAACCGTCAGTGCATATTTAATATTGCATAAAACTAAATGTGACCACTCTTGGAATTGAAACAGGACCAAAGAATTACACTTTTAATTCCGCAAGGGATCACAATATTTTTTACTCAAAGGAAATATAGAACTCGAGCAATAATGATATTTTGTATCTCTCATTCATTAATATCCAAAAAATAAATAATAGTAAATCTGGTCTCAGGAAATTTCATTTCAGCTAAATGCGTAATTAATTGTAATATATTCCATGTATTTCCACATAATAACTACAGTTTACAAATAATCGGGTTTTACTTTTTACAGTGATAGGCTTATACTAGGTAGGTCTGCAACTGGCTTAATTAAGTTGAAACATATTGGTTATTACTTATCATTTATGTTAATGTTTTCCTAGCCTTAATTAAATTGTGGTAACATTCAGTTTTATACTAATGCAAGCACAAATTACTAATGAGAATCTGAGTTGGAAAATTTCAAATTAAATATTGGTTCTATATAAGGGAAAACTAAAATGTTGATTGAACTGAATGTAGTTTGCTCCAGAAATACTTTGTTTAAAATATTTTTATTTTATTGCTTGACCAATTGCCCTAAACCTTTATAAATAACACATGAGTTTTCCGTGTTTAGATTTTTTTCCAAACCAGTCTAGATGATTTTTATGATTATGCAGACGTCATTTTAGATTATGGATTAAGGTAATTGAAAAAATAAACTCTTAGACATAACTCAAGTAGGAGTAGATTGTTAATTGAAAAGGGCATCGTAATGTAACTCAATGTAAGCTCTGGTTGCACGAGAGTTTCAACAAGGCATGATTCCAGAGGTAAAAAAATTTACATAATGCACCATTTTTCCTACTTGCGTGACCCGTCCGCCCATTAACATAAGACCTCCCTCCCTGATCCCTAAAATAATTCCCTATTTTTATTAATAATAATAAAATATAAATAAATAAGAAAAAAACACATTATGTTTGCCCGAGGCTTGATCCTTGTTTTTAATTCCTTGTTGTTTTTAATAACAAGTATTTTTAAACGTTCCACTCAGAGTTGAAAATGTCACACTTGGGGCCGTTCTCGAGTCTTTCGAGCATGGAAATTAAGTGGGAACACTTAACACCCGGCTTAAAAAGCCAGCTCTTTTCATAACCACTTGATTTATGATTGAATGAAAGAGAAAAGCATTAAAAATGACTTCCTATTCTAATTAAACGCGCATGCACAAGGACTAACTTTTAAAGGTTTGTTACTATTTATTTTGCAGTGGATTATGAGTAAACTGAATAGTTGCTCTTTTATTTAACTTTTTAAAATACATTTAATAATCTATTTGAGAAAAAAACTTACATGTAATTAAGTATTTTAATTGAAAATAAACAAATGATAAAAGAAGGGCATTTTTCGTTTGAGAGAGATAGCATTTGTATTTAAGACGTAAGTCTATAATAATAAACATTTTACCTCTCAAGTTATAATTGATTAATAAATTAACTAGTAATTGATCAAGCTAATTATAAAAAACTCCAGGATGAAGATTCTAAAAACAAATTTGCTTGGGTAATGTAATGAAAACGGCGCCAGCTATTTATATTTAAAAATATTAAATATATGTCAATTTAAATAGCAATTTAACCATAAACATTTATTCCCCAAGTTAGGGAAGTAGTTTCTGAGGGAATGTTGATCAAATAAAGTGAAAGGTCGGTGTTCGATTTCATGCCGTATCGAATTATTATCAAAGTGACTGATGAAATATTAAATATTAATTCAACTTATCCGAGAAAATCCCTAATTACAAGAAAAAATGGCAAGCATTGGCCAAGGGGATATTGTACATGGGAACGTTTAGTACAAGTGGGGTCGGGAAGTTTTTATTTTTATTTATTAATGTATTTTACAAAACAATTCTTTAAACACCACCAATAAAAGGTCAAATAATAAATTATTATTATTGTGCAATTGAATTGAATTCAAATTGTCATTAACCTATTGTGTGGATTTTAATTAGGGACTTACTTCCTGTTCATAAAGGCTAAAAACAGATCTAAATCAATTGTGCATTCGATCTTTTCATTCGTACTTTATATCCTTAATACACTGCTAACAAATAATATAGGATAAATGATGAGATTCTAGGTTAGATTTAAAATAGCCATTTACTGCATCTAACCTAACATTTTGTACGATATTCTTATCGTGTATAGTTAGTTATAGGTCCGCGACGCTGTGGTCATGCCCTTTGGGCCTTATTATTTATTATGAATAGGTGAATTATGGATAGGGTACAACTTTTTCCTAACAGTAGACACCTGAGCACACACTATATAATAGCTATTGATATATGATCTAAAATATATTGCCATAAATGTTATATTACAACTGAGCTTTCATATTTATTTGATTAGATAAACTTCTTTAAGAAAAGAATTAAATTAACGAATGTTAACATTACTATAATATATACAAACTGTGTTACTTAACTCACAATTACAATTGGAATTACTTTTATCTTTTCACTACAACCAATTTTAAAGAACTACTTACATACATTGTATTTCAATTAGATTTCCTTAATTATTTTAGTGACTTTGACACAAGCTAACTAACTATTTCGTAGTATAAATAACAAACATAGTTTCAACAAATATATATACTAATAATTACAAAGCTGTCAGGATATTTAAGAATACTAGGAACTATTTATCAATGTTTATGATTAATTATGTAAATAGTAAGAAAATTTAGTGACACATAGCATCTTGTAGTGTAAGTCATTTATGATTTGCTTGTTCTACCCATTATGGTCTAATTTATTTTACTTTGTCCCACTTTTTTCCGAGCTTATCGCATGTATAGGAATAATATTAGCAGTTTGAAGTGAATAATATTACATCTTGTACTTATTTAAACAACAACATAGGTACTTATCTCATGGTTTTTTTCTTGATTCATCCAACTGAATTTCGCCATGTTTGCACAATTATAATTTAATTAATTCTATCAATACATAGAATTATCGTTAGGCTAATCGAACAAAAGGTTGAGAAGATTTTCAAAAAGCAATTTTAATATTTCTTGGTGATATATCTAGTTCAATTGGCTAAGAATAAATCCCTTCAAAATAAAGGTTGTTTCTCAGTTGTTTTATAATTCACGTCTGTACATATACAGAGTAGATTTATCGGTTGAAAAGTTGCAGGAAGAATCAAGTGTGAGAGCCCGTGGGAATGCTGCGTGTGCGAGCCCCGTTTCTTAGTGTGAAATTTCTGTCTTGATTCATGATGCCTCATGGGCATCCTGCCGCTGCCGAGTTGACTTTTACAATTCAAATAGGACGGAATAGGAAATAGGCTTTGCAACAATCTCATGGGGTCCATATCCAATAAGCCCAGGTATTTCTTTTTAACGAGATCTCTTTAGTTTTCCGGTGACATTATCGGAAACTTGGATTCCATCTAGATCGATTTTTTTGAATAGCCTGAAGGTGTAGTATAATAATATTTTAGCCTTATGAACTTATATTGGATTGTTTCACCAGACTGCTAGCATTAAAGCACCCAAGCCATGAAAAGAAATATTTTGTTTTTGAAAGGCCATTTTCAAAACAATATGTTGTTTAGGTCAATAATGGATATTACAATATCTTCAGTTATTCCCTGAAATAATAAAAATCCGTTTCTTATTTACAATTTCTTTTTTTGTTATTGGCTTTTTGGTAAATTAATCGTTCTGACAAACTCGTAAAAACTTTCTCATAAACATGTGATCTTTTAAGTTACAAAATACCTAAATAAATTAATTTGATTAATTTTTAAATATCCCGTCAAGTACTTGCTAGTAAAGGTGTCAAGAAAGAATTACACTCGAAATAAATTACACTTGCAAAAATTACACGAAGAAAAAAATTACACATAGAATGAAATAAATGTTAATAGTAAGCGGATAATTGTTCATTCATGAGGTTCTAGTGACATCTAGCTTTGAGGGTGGGAAGTGATTAAGCCAACCACACAGACCAAGGAGCTTTTCTTTCTCTCTTAATCCCCATCTGACTCAGTGAATGAGTAAGTGGAATTTGATCTTAAAATTAGAACATAAATGTTCATATTGGAAATGATTCTCCTTTAATTTTTAAAATAATTTTCTTAGCATATATGCCAAAATTATTCAAAATCGGTATTTAGGCTCCACGCGCCTGCACATGACAGATATTAAGGAACCAATATTTTGGATCCAGGGACCTTAAATCGATAGATGTGATAATTTTTTCACTCAAATAAATAAAATAATATTATGTATATTTTAATTTTTTGTGTTGTTAATACTAACTTACATTTCAAACGAAAATCTGGGAAGACATAAAATATGTACTAAAGACTTCTTTAAAAAAAGAAAAGAAAAATGATTGCTCGTAAAACGTTGGACGGTTATCCGAAGATCGTGGTCCCCTTGGCCGATCAACTCACAGATGCATTCCATTCCCACAGAGCAGAAAACACGATCTGCAAATAATAAAAATTAATTAACGAAACCTTTAAAAGAAAAATACTCAATTTACTTCATCATTGTGACTTCTGCCAAAGATAAATTGATACAGAAACTAAGTGAGATCCATTACGAGGTCCCGTTGTTTATTCTTGATCCAGGTCATCAATTGTATTACAGAGAAAGCAATACTTTTCATTATATTTTTGTAAATGATGAAAGATATAAACTTGTTCCTAATATATTTCACTTTTAGGACAAGGCGGTACAAAGCCCAAAGCTAAATAAAATGGGATTATTTTCTTATATTAAAGTATTGTAGTACGATAATAATAAGAATTTTAACAATACCTTTTGAAGGAAACGTAACATGCCTCGTTCCTTATTGCTTTAATATATATAAAATGAAAATGTGTTTTACGTGAAGAGAGAATCTTTGAAGAGTACCTTTATAGACACATTACTTCCTGCATAAATAATATAATAATATAATAATATCCATTTATTGCTTACTTACTCAAACTATACAAAAACACCAAGAATTTACTTTGCCAAAAAAGAATATAATAATATTTTTAAGAAAAAAATAAAAATTTAAGTAGAGATGTGATAATTATCTTATTCTTTATTTATTTATTTATCATTATTAATTTTATTTTATCTTTTTTTATTTTTTTACTGTTCACAATATTTACCTACATATTATATATTTATAATAATATTTTGTATGATAAGTATGTTAGGTTCCTCTTAATATTTTAACAATTGCTATTTATAAATCGTAAATAGTCACCGATTTGTTTTTTGTATCGGTGGTGGACAGAAGTTATTTTTGAATCGTGTTCATTGTATGAAGAATATTTTACTACTGTTTTCCAGGAACGTAACATGCAAATACGAGACTTTTGTTTTCCTTGAAATGTCTGGATTTCGCGTAAGTGCTAAAAAGTTGGCAAGTACGATGAGAATGAATTCGATGTAAGTCTAAGCCGTTAAATACGAATCTGATTAGAAAAGCTACAGTAAGAAGTAGTCCAATACTGTATGTTTTATGTTAGTTTAAAGTTGTTTTCCAAACCTTATAGCAGCCCAGTAATGTCTTCTTCCCACAGTCTGTGAAGACACCTGGGTACCTTCAGCATTAAATAATCTTGATTATAGAAGGGCTATTGCAACTTGTAACACGTGTTTTCCTTTAAGTAATTTAGTCCTCTCGTTTGGTGCGTTCAAATTGCTAAGAACCTATTTTCCCTAACCTTATATTTAAGTAATTATACATATTTATTTAAATTGTATCATCTATAATATTTTTATTTCAAATAATCAAATAAATAGGTTATGCGGAAACTAGACGACCAGAATACATATATACTACCCTGGCAAGTAACAAACTCGACCATAGAAAAAGTGTTACGTTAATAGTGCAATTTCTTTAATATGTTTATTTTAAGTTTAAAGTTACTTTCTTTTAAGAATACTTAGATATCATCTCAAAACAAAAGAAGTTATGAGTTAAGGATAATGTAATTCAATTATTCTCATTTTGGAGCAGTTAAGCTTAAGTTGATTTCCACGTCCTATTATTCCTGCTTATTTCTTTCAAACAAAGAATTATCATCTCAAAACAAAAGAAGTTATGAGTTAAGGGTAATGTAATCCAATTATTCTCATTTTGGAGCAGTTAAGCTTAAGTTGATTTCCATGTCCTATTATTCCTGCTTATTTCTTTCAAACAAAGAATGAAAAATTAAGAAATAATAAGTGAATTAGAATTCTCAGTAATTATTTATTCAGAGCTGCAATGCGGGTTAACCAAATATGGCCATTCGTGGTGCTGAGTAGTTTTGCGGTCGTTCTGCGGATTCCCTTGGCAAATGTAGCTGAGTTTTCATCAGGAGATGCAGCCCCCTCCTTCACATAATACATAGTCTCGCCACAGATGAGATTATTAACTCGGGCTAACAATATAACCAGTTTTAAATAAGATATAGTTTTAAGTTACCACCCTTGTCTTAATATCACTAGGACTCACCACCCCCCATATAAAACCATATTATTACTCTCTTAGCAAATTGGTTGTATGAGAGGTTATTTTATATAACACTATAAATTAGTGGAAGTTATACGGTATGTGGGTAAGGTAATTCAGTCCTGCAACTTTTTATGACTTCAAAGCGCTTATTATACCTGACAAAGCTATAAATAAAAATAACTAGTCTTATATTCTTTATTGAAATTAATAATGGACAATAATTAAATTGTGAGTAAAACAATTATTTTAACTATAGTATTTGAAAAATAAAATATGTATATAACCTCCATTTATGATTTAATAATGGCATCTTGAAATTCTTCAATTATTATCATTATTTGATTAAATATCTTCTTGCTGGTACAGTATGATTTTATAAAGTTCTAAGAAGCAATAATTTAATAATTAAGCCTTTTATTTACACTGTCTATAATCTTAAAATTTAGTTTAAAATATTAATGCATAAGTTAAAATTATAAGTACATAATTAGATTATTAAACCGTCGTAATAACAAAAGTTATATGTTATACTATATTAAATTATACTTCCTTCCCTTTTTTACTATTCATAAATTTATTTTTACCACTATTCTAAGAGTGGTCTAATTATAATAGCACTGTTAAATAGTTCACTGTCTACAAAGTTTTATTAAATACTTAATAAAACCATTTAAGCAATTATCACTTATAAAGTGTTTTTATGCTTTAATATAAATGTATATTTCTACTAAGCGTAAACAGTTTATGATATTTATTTCAAATAATTAATATAAAAATGCCATTTTTCAAAACTAGTCTTATTTTCAACCTTTTTTTTTTTTTTTTTTTTTTTTTTTTTGGTTTCTGTATTCTTCACCTTAATTGTATCTATGTGCAAAATTTGGAGAAGATTGAATGACGGTAAGTGGTTCAAAATTGGGGTAATAGGTGTGCGATGAAACTTAAAAAGCAAATAAATTTGACGCCATTTTGTTTTTTTTTGTTTTTAGTTTCTGTATTCTTCACCTTAGTTGTATCTATGTGCAAAATTTGGGGAAGATTGAATGACTGTAAGTGGTTCTAAATTGGGGTAATAGGTGTGCGATGAAGTTTAAAAAGCAAATAAATTTGACGCCATTTTGTTTTTTGTTTTTTTGTTTTTGGTTTCTGTATTATTTACCTTAGTTGTATCTATGTGCAAAATTTGGGGAAGATTGAATCAGGGGAAGTGGTTCAAAATTGGGGAAACGGAAATGTGCGATGAAACTTACAAAGCAAAGTAATATAAGACCAGTAAAAATATATTTATTTTGATCAAAGTAAATACAACCAGAAGTTATGAATTATTTCTAATAAATAATAACCAATTATACTAATTGCATAGTACCTATTGTATATATGCATATTTTAAATGTATTCAAATGATATTGGTTATGGATTCAGTATAATGAATAAAAATCAAAATTATATAAATTATTGATTCAGTAATAAAATGTTTGACAGATTGAATTCAAAAAAGCCAAAATATTCCACATAGGTTTTTAAAGTCTACAAAAAGATAATAAACATTTTTAAAGAGAGATGAATTAAAAGATATTAGGTCTATAATTATATGAAGGTAGCGTGCAGATGACATTGTCTAATCAATGTTGGAGGCTCTCACTGTCTGTTAAGAATTGTTGGTGTGGATAGGAAAGTTGGGAGTTTACTCCTCCACATTTAGACAGTTACTCCACATCACAAGTTGCAACACAAAATTATTTGGACTGAGATAGTGAGATTATAGCTCGGAGTAAGGGGGTTTCATCAAGCAACTTATAATGAGTTAATTAAAATTATCCTTGCCTTGTACCGTCGAGTGAAGGTGGGCATCCTACCGAAATTTCCTGGTGGGTCTGCACCGAGTTCCGGACTCCCCTTCCCTTCTTTCTAGCCTTAATTTGAAACTCTATACCCCCTCGGGCTCCATGGCCACAAAGCGTGACTTCATTTGTAACACTATAGCGCTATTATTGGATCCCCGCAACCCTTCCAAACACGGGCAAGCCTAAAAGGGTTGACAAATGACGGGGGGGCTCTAGACAATGCATCTCTCCCCCAGGTTTCCATACACCAAAGTTTTGCTTTTTCCCCTCCCTCTTCCTCCTTTAACATTATAAGGACGTTACCGCAAGACTAAGCGGGGATCATAACCAGCCTGCAAACAAGTTTATACTAACCTCACTCTAAATGTCTCAAGTTTGGCTTCTCAAAGTGTTTAACATTATGTCACATTTCAAGAATGCGAGGGTGACGGTAATTATCGCTAATAACTTTTTACTAATATAAGCAATAAATTATCATACGCTTCTTCCAGAAATTTTCCACAATAGGGAGAAAAACACTTGGTATAAAAGCTTGCTTATGAGAGACTAAAGATTAGGTGGGGGGGGGGGTCTTCAATAATGTTGTTAGTTTTCTTAAAAGTGTTGCTTAAAATAACATTAAAACAAATCACAGGGAAGTTCTTGCATCTAAGTACTTTTTAGGGCTTCGCAAGCATATATGTTATTGTATTATGATATAACATTTTTTTATTTCCCCATCCTGTTCTAAATAAAAATAATAAAATATAAACATGTTTAGGCGGAAGGCTTAAAAAATAAAATAAAATTAACACAAAAAATCAATAAGGAATGCACACTTTAAACAAGAATTTGTCTGTTTATCTGTAACCTACTTTTCAAGAGCTTTCATTTGATACCTAATTAATCTAGGGCTATCTGCAGGCTACTTTCGACAAACCATACAAATTGCATATAAATCAGATAAGAACTTATGAAGCTATAGGTGTAAATAAATGTATGTTTGTGAGCATGTGGAAGAGAAACAAATGAGCGCAGAAGGTTGAAACTTATATGGGACCAACAATGGGCTACTCCATCCAAATTTCATTAAAAGTACGTAAGATATGAGAGGATGTTAGGATATGTTGGTTCGCAAAAGTAGACCGACTGACCGACATACAGACACGGAACCAAACATGTTCCCTGATGTCTGAAATTAATTTCTGTCTTGGAATTTTTGAAATGGGAGACCTTAACATTTTTCGTTCTTCGGAACGTTCACGTAGCTTCCGTTACGTTCGGTAAGCTCAGAAGCAAAACATGAGTTTACAAACTTATTGCGAATTGCGCATGCGGATATTAAATTTTTATCTTCTCTATATTTTTCCTATATGTGGGTCAAAAAGTTACGCCAGTATTTCAAATTTCAAATTTTTAGCTTGAACGGTTCGGGAAATATGAACCAAAGACCGACGTACGGACAGACACAGCATCCTCGGCATAAGGGTTTCGGGAAGGATCTACGAAACCCTAATTAAAACCAAAATTATCTTAAGCTATCATATTTTGTATAATTTATTTACTATTTTATTCTTTTACGATTTCTCTTTGATTATGCTCTCTTCCAAAGCAAACCCTGAGTGTGTCAATAAAATTTTATTTATTATAGAGACTTAAACACGCGATTTGTATTAGACTAGAATCACTAATCCTTGATTTAATCATTTTTGGCAATTGAAATAATTACTATAATATCCACTCTTCTAAAGGCACAAATGAAAATCCACAACACCAGAACATTTATTACCAAGCGACGTCTTTCTAAAACTGATAAGCATTAATTCAATCTAATGTCTATGTCACCAATGTTCTGAGAGATATAAACTCGAATAAATGTCGAACTAAAGATACAAAGATTTAGTACACTGAGCATTAAAGTTATACTATAATGACAAGTATGTTATACAATGCAATGATTCACCTTAATTTCATTTGCTTCACTTTAGTTGGATATAAATGGCTTTCTATATAAATACAAACTATTTGTACTCAGATATTTTATGAAGTATGCAGTTTATCCTTTGATTGTGCACTTGCTGCATACGCATTCTAACGGAATAACTTTAAATTCATGATTGGGACAATGAAAATGAGACAATTGTGGTTGTTTTCAAGGCCACATCCATGTAACTTATATACCTTTCAATTGCTGCGGGAACATTATTTTTATGATACATTTTTTATAATAAATGAATTAAATAATAATATATAACAGAATTGAATTCAGTATTTTTTTTATATGGTAAAGATTTGTCTATGTATTTGGATAGATTTTTTATTATTTCTAACACGGCCTTTGATTGGCTCCTCAGGTTAAGAACAATGGTTATAAACGTAACTGAATAACAAAAATTCACTATTACGAAAGCAGGTACTATAATTCTAAAGAAACATAAAAATAAACGATAATTTTTAACAGTCACCATTTATTAAACTATGCCCAACATTCGATAACATCTCCGTGGAAAAAAACAAAACAAGGGAATTTATAATATCTGAACTTGTAAAAAAAAGCAGGGTTCGACTTAACATTTTATCCCGAGACTCTTTCCTCTTTACAAGACCACTGGACACACGACAGTGCCGCTTCTTTATGAGAAACAAATACAAGGGTCATTAAATATCTTTAGACTTTAAAATATTTATTTTTTGTTTGTCTGTATGTAAAAAGAAAGAATCAAAAGGAATAATATATTGGTTACAGAAGGAAATAATGTAAAATAATATAAAAGGAAGAAAGGCCGAGTTAAGGACTCATATATGATTTAATTTAGCGTCGAACCCACGTCCTAATATACATCAACACATTACACAACAGAAACAACCTCACTTTTTATTCTTAATTATATCTTTATCGCCTTCATCAATTTCTTTAAACGACCAACTAGTTGTCGCAACATTCTTTTTTTTTATAACTAACTGAATTATCTGGACATTCAAGTTTTTATTTAATATCTAAACCACCTTTATATATACGTATATATATTTAGAAATGCCTAACCTTCCTCTGGTACAATGATAAGAAAAAGGACATTATAATAATTATGTCTACGGTTATTATAAAAAATATATATATATATTATATTAATTATTTATTGTTTTAATGTACAATTTTAAACATAACAAATTTTACCAGTAAAATACATTTATTTTTTCAAGAAATCTCAAATTTAAAATGCCCATTACCTTGTTCATTCCTTGATAAGAAAGGGAATAAAAGTTAAGTGCTATTTATTTTTAAATTAGACAGTCCGGTATGATTGCTAGCTTTACAAAACTGCCAATTAGTGTGGCACATAGTTTCTTTGCGTTCTATTATTGTAGAAATGAACACATGACTTTAAAATAATGTAATTCCACCGTTCAACCTGTTACAACATTTTTTATTTATTATTAAAAATAATATATTCAAGCCTAGTAAGTGTAATCACTGGACAACTTTTTCTTCACGTTGTGCCCTCCATGTAAACAATAACAACACTATCACTTGTAGCAATTTAAATTTTGTAGTTGTGTTAAACAATAAAATCTATCTGTATTATTAAAAAAGTTTTGTAAACAAACAAGTTCATTGAGAGTGATGTATCCTTAACTGTTTGTAAGAGTGCGATAGGAGATAAGAGGGGTTAGGGGGAGGTCCTCGGGGGGAGAAAGGGGAAGTTCTCAGAGTAAATTGACTGTGTTGAGCGGAATGACATGGGGAACTGTGAACTGTGACGTCATTCCCGAGGCAATAAACAAAACACGGGGCGGTTAGCTCAGTGTAATAAAGAAAGCGCATTGTTTGTTTACATGCCTTATTCAAAAAGTGACAGCTTTCAATACAAAACAAATCAAAAATATAATTTTTTCCGTGGTAGGCTGTGAAATAGTAACTTTAGAGCCTAAAAAACATAGCTAAAATCCATTTTTTCATTAAGTGGACTTAAAAAATCTTTTCATTACTACTAGCTGTAAAGAAAAAATCTTTTACGTCCTAGGCACTAAAAGATTTTTTCTTTACAACGGGTAGTTGTCAAAACTTCCGTTAGTAGTGCTGCAGTCTTTGTAGAAATACTTCTAGTACGATAAAAATCCGCTAGATGTCAATGCGTTTTATTTATCTTTTCTTATAGTGTAACCTCATTTTAAGGTTTCTTTTTTTAAGTCTTAAGTATGTACTAATATTTGTTATTATTATATATTGATTAGTGATTAATATTTAATGTTTTTTCATTGTCTGCTACCTCGGAAAAAATAGCATATGCTACGCGACATTGAAGTGTTTTTTCTTTACCTTTTCAATATTTACTGTCTCGCTTCGCTCGACAGTAAATGTAATTGCCGCGGTAAAGAAAAAACTCACTTCACAGCCTTGTAACATAATATACTATTAATAAAATGTCGGCTAATATTTTGATAATTTATTATATCTATTTGAAGATCAACAAATCAAAACAAGCCTATACTTTTATTGGTAGCAAATAAAAAAATGTAATCTTATTAATTATAACGTTTAGTTTTGATAAAATTATCGGTCACTATTTAGATAAGATATTATATTTTTTTCAACTCCATCAAATCAAAACAAACCATTATTTTTGTTCGTAACAAATAAAAACATTTATTCTGTTAAAATGTATGCTAAACTGTAAGTAATTTTGTTTAATAAAAAAAAAAAAAATAAATAAATAAATAAATATGTGTGAGGCTCTCGCGCATTAGAAGTGAAACTTAAGTTCTAGAATGCATTGCTCTCTTTTATTTTTTGACGAATTTGTTATTTCAGGATTAAAAAATGGTTATGGAAAATTGGGAAAAAAAATGAAAACAATGTTTATATTATATATTATTATATTATCATTTATATAATCGAGTAGTGTCCCGACGTGGCCGACCTACCTCGAAATGATTATTTGTTATTGCTACGCTAAGGCAACCACATTTATTCCAATAAAAATATTATGTTTCTTTTGATTTGCTGGTCTTTAAATAGCTATAATAACGACATTCCATTACACAAATTTAATTTCAAACCTTTGGTTTTTATATTTATATTGGATAACTAAACCCTAATCATCATACTTTTAATACTTTTAATCTACCTAAAAATGTAATTGTTCTTCATTTTTCGGGCAAATTTAAAAAAAAAAATCGCTCTTCCATTAGAGCGCCATGGGCTCACGGTCCCCGGTTTTACTAAGTAGATATTTTTGTTCCGGACAACATCTTTATTTTAATTGTGCAAAAACTATTAAAGCGGTCGCGGACTTAAACTTTTAAAACGGTCCTCGGTTCTCATAGTAAATAGACAAAATAATTCTATTACTCTATACTAGGCCGCTTTTGGGGGTTGACGAGCGAAGCGAGTAGGGGGCGGAGCCCACTAGTATTTAAAAAAAAGTAATAATAATAATATTGAATGAGGACAGACGGCTGAAATTAATATGGAACCAAAGGAAGCTAACAATGAATATGATCTATCATCGAAATTTCATGAAAATTAGATTAGTAGTTTTTAAGATATGGTATTTCGCTGAAATCTTGACGGAAAGAATTATATAGAGAGACACGTAACCAAGATTATTCCCTGATAATCTGAAATGGATATCTGTGAGCCCGTCCTTTACTGGAACCAACTCAAGGCACTTGGGCACTCTAACCACCTCTAACAACCTCAATTATCCTATTAACCATACTTAAATATACAAAAATTAATTTTAAATGATATTTTATTAGAAATAGAACCAGAAATAAAAATTTCTCACCTCTACCCATAATAGTTCACAAAATATATGAGCCTAAAGTTGTTTTGTTATTTTGGCACTCACAGAATGACTCATCAAAATTCTAATTTTCTTCTAGCAATCCTAGAAACTTGAAGTATTGTACATAGGTAGAGAGCTTAATGTACAAAAGAATAATAAATACGAAAAAATCTAGTTCTCTGCCCTTTTTAATGCTAATAAAAAACCGCTTATTCAATATAGGTATATTAAAAAAATAAAATAGCTATAGCTCTATCTTGTAGAGATCATCAAAATTGAAGTATTATTTTACTCCCATTATTAGAATTTTATTTTTGAAAAAGTATGGCTTAGCTTAGTAAAGTATTGAGCTGGAAGATTGTAACTTCCCTAGCCAGCACAAGTAAACCAGATTGATTAGTTAAATTTAAACACCCAACGCGTTTTAAATCCTTCCTTTGCGTATCAAACCCCTATTTTCACAATTTATTTCCTATGTGCTTCCATTATCTTTCTATACTATATTTTATATTCCTTATTTTTATTTTTGCTATGAAATATATATATTATTTCTTATATTATCAAACAATATGTATTTATACGTTTCTTTACTTGTTCATTTTGAACATATATAAAAAAAAATCACAGGGAAGTACTTGCGTCCAAGTACATTTTAGGGTTTTGTAGAAGATTAAGCATGCCCGTTATGTAATTATGATTTTATTCTTCGATCTCAAGGGTCCGGGTTCGATCCCCCGGGGGGGTCACAATGTTTTTCATCGGTAATAACGACTAGAAAAATTCATTTTTTCAAACCATTTCCATCGCTTCACCATAAGGTATAACCATGAATTATTTCAAAATTTTAGGACCACCCGTTATATAGTGGTTGGGGAGGGGGGAAATTTTTGGGGGTATATTTTGACTTATAAAATTAATAAAGAATGAAAAATTTAAAAAAGCAAATATATATTTGAATCCTACTCTTCATCAGCTTTCATATAATACCCAAATAAAAATTTTAAAAAAATAAAATTTTTGGCGCACTTCAAATTTTCGAGCCCAAAATTGTCAATTTATAAAATTTGGGATGAACTCCCGGAATTTTCATCGCCCCACAATAAGGCATTAGCATGAATTATTTCGAAATTTTAGGACCAGCCGAAGTATAGTGGTTGGGGGGGGGGGGGGAATTTTTTTTGGGTATATTTTGATTTTTTTAACCAGTAAGGAATGCAAAATTTAAAAAAGCATATATATATTTGTGTCCTACTCTTCAGCAGCTTTCATTTGATACTCAACTCAAAATTTTCAAAAAATAAAATTTTGGGCGCACTTAACTTTTTCGCTCCCAAAATTGGCAATTTTTGAAAATTTAGGATGAACTCCCGGAATTTTCATCGCGCCACAATAAGGTATTAGCATGAATTATTTCGAAATTTTAGCACCAGCCGATCTATAGTGGTTGGGGGGGGGGGATTTTATTTGGGTACATTTTGATTTTTTTAACCAATAAGAAATGCAAAATTTAAAAAAGCATAAATATATTTGTGTTCTACTCTTCAGCAGCTTTCATTTGATACCCCACTCAAAAATTAAAAAAAAAAAATGTTGAGTTTATCACATTTTTTCGAATTGCGCATGCGCATATCTAATTTTGAACTTCTATATAATTTTCCTGTGGTTGGGTCAAAAAGTTGCACCAGTGTTTCAAATTTCAGCACTTTCGCTTAAACGGTTCGGGCCCTATGAACCAAAGAGCGACGGACAGACGGACACATTACCCTCGGCATAAGGGTTTTGAGAAGTATCTACAAAACCCTAATAACAAGATACGAAAAATTATTAACAAAATAAAGTGAAACCCCAAATAAAAACTTAACTATGGTGATCCAAATTTTTATTTTTTGTAATTATTGAATGAGAGATCATTTTAAAGGTCTTGAAATGCAGATCACAAATATATATAGCGTGTCTAAAATGGCGCCTCCCTCCCAAAAAAATAGAAAAAAATATATAAATATTATCTCTGAGGGCTAATGATATTTCCGGGAGTTAATTTTATTTTGTTAATATATTATGGTTTCTTTTTTTAAATTTTAGGTGGTCGTAATTATGGTGACCCAAAATTTTTATTTTTTGTAATTTTAAGTGAGGTATCTATTTGAAGGTCTTGAAATGTATACATATTTAGAGGTTATACACTACTATATGAAATGTTATGCAGTGCCGTATACAACTTTTTATCCTCGTGCTGCGTAGTTACACGAGTCACGTAATGCTCTATGTCAGAAAATGTTCGAGTTTTTCAGGGATAGAGTAGAGAGGGGGGGGGGGGGCTGAAAAATAACATCATTTACTTGTACTAGATAAATTATACCTTGTAGAATTTACTTGGATAGACGGAGACTTGGGTAAACCTATGATCTCACAACGTTTTTACATAAGTGTTTTTGTTGGGATGACCTTTACTTCTTTCTAAACTATTCTCGTTCATAGGTTTTTCAATAAATAATTTGTTAATTTTTATAATAATAGCAAAATATAAATAGCTATTAATTTTATTCCAAGCAGGTAACGGACGCATTTTTAAACATTCCTGGACAGAAATCCGTTACAGATATCAGGGAATATTTTTGATTTCGTCTTTGTCTGTGGTTCAACATTTTTTCGAACTACCATATCTTAATTACTACTAGTTAGACTTTAATGATGGTAGGTCATAAGTACCCATATATTGTTGGTAACATATAAATTTTAAATTTTTGCACGGATAGTAATGCTTCAAAATAATTGCGATCCCCCTTTGGGAATTGAAATAGATCCAAATCTCATGTGGACCATTTGCTGAGTACCACTTTTTCATTATAAATACGAACCATAGTGAATAGTTGTGAATAATTCGAAGAGAACATTGCTACATTTCCACTTGTCAATACTTGCATTCATTCGAGATATTGCTTCCACAAATTCTTTATCTTAGCTCTCGAATTAAAATAGAAACAATACTTTTCCTTTAGGTAAAGAAAAGTAAAAAGGAGATTTTATTCTGATGATTACTAATTGAATTAGGCCAATAATTATAATTATATACACTCGACCTTCCTTTTATCAGATGCTGATGAAGATTCTTTTTAAACTATATAATTTATTGCGTCACATTGCAATCATACTTGAGTATATTGCCCTGGATAATTCTTCAGTGGTTATACAAATCCAGAAGAGATATTAGGTGCATATTGTATCCCTTTAGAAATATTAAGTTACTGTTGATCACAATATATGGCGTGTGTTTATGTTAAAGGTGGTTCACGATCTCTACACTAATAATCACCTGCATGGAGCGGTCTGGGATTAAAGGCCAGGTAAATACACGATCTCCGCACTCGCCTGCTACCAATCATTCATATTAATAACAATATACATTCTAAAACCCTTTTACATTTAAGTACAAGCAGTTTTCACGTTTTTATTTTAACTTCTTTATCTCATTAGATGACAAGAATTATAATAACTTGTTGAGATTTGTATAATAATTTAAATCTTTAGATGTTTTACAACAGCCACAATTATGCTTAATTTAATCTTATATAAGACTAACTGTATTTACAAAACCCGCCCGACATTACTGCTACCTAACTTTTTGTATGGATCCACTATATATGTCTAATAATTCTAGTTTTTTAGTTAATTGCTATTATTTGATTAAATTATTTATTAATTTACAGTGAATCGGAATATACTGAAGAAATTATCTTACCAGCAGGTAATAGAATCCCGACCTTCCATACTAATAATAGTTTGGAATCTGTTTGCATGTTCATAGTATTACTTGATAGGTACGTTAAATTATTTTTTTAAATAAAAAACTACTTCGGTGTATACTAATTTGTTATCATTCGTAATAAATTTGTTTAACGTTCTTGCCGAAGGTAACAAAAGCTATATGTGATCGTTCTGAAGAACGAAAAATGTCTATGTCTCCGATTTCAAAAATTCCAAGACAGAAATCCGTTTCTGACATCAGGGAACATTTTTTATTGCGAGTCTATCTGTCGCTCAATTTTTTCGAACCAACAAACCTCAACAATTATAGTCTATGTAATCAATATCAATTATAGAAAGGTTCAATACGATTGCCAAACTGTCATTAAATTTAATATAATATATATATATATTACACTAAATGTGACATTAGAAAAATTAAAATACGCTTCTAAAAATATTTTAAAACCTAAATAGTATTAAAGGTTCAACGCAATGTTGTTTTTAAACTAAATTTTTCCCCAAAATATTAATAAATTAAATAATCACTATAAAATAAATAGAATGTGACGAAGAGCCTATTGGAAAATGAAGGTATCATATTTATCTGTGTATGCTAAGGCTTTCAGGGTAGGTAAAAGCTCAGATTTATACTTGGTAACAATTTCATGGTTGGAACCTTTAATGTTCAGATATTAAGCATTCCAAAATTCCAGAAGCCCACCTGACCCAACTATAAATCCTTTAACTCCTTTCTATACACTCGTAATGAGCCCTCCTACCGATATATCATAAATCTACCGGCCCTTGGACCCTTAACGAAAATTGCCGTCATTACTTTTTCTATCCGATCATCAGGCCCAAAGTAAAGATATATTTAACCCTTGGCAAAGAATGGAAGGTAAAACTGCAAAACATTTATTTTAACCCTATTATTTTTACTTCCTTTCATATTTCAACCCAGCAATGTTCTTTTTATTTTATCTTTTCTTTTAGGGTATAAACTTTAAATATTTTGTTTCTAGAAATAAGTAACACATACTTGGGTAATTTTTTATTTTTTGCAATTTATGTGTGGTGTTGTGAACTAGATTAAAATTTAGCTATAACTAAATGGTTTTACATTATTTGAAACATTTAATTATAAGAATGAAATGCAAGAATATAAAGTTGTAAACAGTTTTTTCTATCATATCTAATAATAATTATTATGAATAAGTGAAAAACATCTCTTCATCCATAACTACGTTTATTTAAGAAATTATATATGTATATATATATATATATATATATATATATATATATATATATATATATATATATATATATATATATATATATATATATATATATATATATATATATATATATGTATATTATAAAATAATATTGTAAAATTTCATCATATTTATAAATCTTAACAAAAAGTCAGAGATAAATCTTATAGATGTGACAATCGATATTAATTGGCAGGTAGATAAAAAGATCGATGATTTCTCATATTATTTGAAGGCAAAATCCCAACTAATTCCTTCAAACAACACCTGAATCCAAGTACTGTCAATAACAAGTTAAACCAAGTGCTGGTTTGAGTCAATCAAGATGAATATTTTTAGTTAATAATAACTGGAAAATATTTTTATTTTATTTGTGAACCAGTTTAGCTGTTATAAAAAGTAATTAATCAAATCGATTTGCAAGTTAAAATTTCTTGAATTTTTCTTTAAAACTTTTTTATTCACATTCCGGAATGTTATATTAACTATGTTCTCCTAGGAATATAAAATAAAAACTTTATTTTCCTGCTTTTCTTTTATGTTTCTAATGATTGCACGTGTCCAATCTTGGTGGTAAAAATGACTCAGGCTATAAGTTAATATAGTAAAAAAGAACTGAATACATTTATACAACTTTAAAAAAATATAAATGCACTGACTTTATCTATAAAAAAATATAGGTGCATGTTTAACTTTATTTAATTAATTTTGAAATAATATTATAACACATTAACGAAAAAAGCCAAGCCAACTGTCAGTTGACAGAAGTATAGAAAAAGTAAAAGGTTGCATTTGTTTTGAATTATTTTTAAATAACCCAATTACGTTTCCCACTACATGCACAGAGAGCAATATATATTTTGAAGACTAATTGAGCAGCAATATTAAATTCCCCAAATGACGCCCAGTGTAGAGTAACATCCTTGAAATAATTCAAGAATCAGACAGTCAGCTGACATTGGTCTTTAGAGAAGCTTCAGACAATCTTACTCCTGAGGAACAATCCGTCCTTCAGCATGGGTTTTAAGCCAACTTGGTCCCACTGAGAATAAAAAGCCAACTTCTGAACCAAAACCAAAGCAACCCATCCTACAACCCCTCTTGATAATACCTATCTCCTCACTAAAAACACTAATTGAACTCTTCGTAAAGAAGTGAAAAGAGTTGTTCCTTCACCGAATCTGCCCTAGTACAAAACGCTGACGGCTGAAGCCTATCTATATTCTGATTTTCCGCACTGCCAGCAGGGAACAAAATGAACGTCCTACATCTCCTCATTTACACAAATATAGTATATATAGATATAGCCCCAAAGAAGTAAACTCATACAATCTCAGTGAAGAAGCTTCTCTCCTACTTTAGTTTTCTCTATTCTATTGGCCAGTGTGGCTCCTAATATCAGAAATGCCAAGAGTTATGAATTGTATTATAAAATGTAGAACACTGAAATGCATCACCCATATTATATTTTCAATGCTGGCAAAGGAGGCCTAAATGAATACAATTTAATTTATTTTTTGGAGTGGATAAATGAATTCAATTAATCTCTATTAAGTTATACACAATTTTTGACTGATTTACAAAAACAGTGAGAAAATTCAATACATTTGACAATAATAGGTAGTAAAAGCACAAAAATCTAATTAACGTATACGAAATAGGACGCTAGAAAGCTATGAGCTACACTAATTGGCAGACTATCTTCTGATTAGATATAAGCATTGTTGGAATGATATTTAACGAATCAATGAAGATAGAGCTGTAACATTAATGAAATAACTTTTAAATTAAAATCATTTTGGGTAAGATGTTATAATATGAGGACTAAGACTTAGGTATTATATATATGAAAATATACTACCGTATTCTCCTTTCATAGTGACTTTATTAAAACAATGTTGTCACATTATGTAACTTTTCAAACTATGAGATAACTTTTAATGCGATATGTTAATCTGGAAATACCGTAAAAAAAAGATATATTTTAAATACTGCAATAAAGTTCTCATGCTATAAGTTATCACATATATTTAAATTAATTCATTCACTCCTTCCAAATATACCAAAGGTAACTGAAGGTACGTGATTGTACGTGGAATAAACATTTTTAATGTCTCTGAATTCAAAAATTCCAAGCCTGAAATCCGTTTCAGTAATATGGCAACATTTTTGATTCCTTGTCTGCTTGTCGCTCAATTTTGGCGAACTAAAATATATTAAAAACTCCTCGTTTAATTATAATGAAATTTAGATGGTATGTCATAATTATAGCTCATTGTTGGTCCCATATAAGTTTCAACCTTCTGCGCTCATTTGTTTCTCCTCCACATGCGTACAAACTTACATTAATTTACAACTTTAGCTTCAAAAGTACTTATCTGATTGTTTGAAACTTTTATAGTTTATCAAAAGTATCCCCCAGATATCTCCAGCTACATTTGAATCGCGTCTGCGTTCCTTAACTTTTGCTAAATTGATACTTTAATACATGTAAAAAATCAAAAAAAAATTGACTAGATTAAAAAACGGGGGAAACAATTAAACAATTTAGACACTAATGGCTTGTAAAAGCATAAAACGAATAAAGTACGTGATAAAATGCGAGGAAGATATGTGCCACACCAAGTGGCAGTCTATTCGACAAAAGACGAGGAAAATTGAACTATTTCCACACGTTATTAAAGGTATTAAAGAGTAGACTACAAAAATATATCAATATTTTTGTAACCTACTCATTAATACCTTTCATTTGATACCCCTCTCAAAATTTAAAGAAAAATCGTGATACATGAATTATCTGCAAATTTGGATTTGAACGGCTAATAATTTTGAGTTCAGTATATTTTTCCTTAATGCGCGTCAAAAAAATATTTAATACTGCAAAGTTTCATGTTTTTATCTCTTTTGATACAAAAGTTATTGGAACTACAGAGCGACAGATAGACCAACGAAACATGTTTTTACCAACGAAACCCTAAAAAGGGTCTAAGTCAACATTAAGAGCTAATTATAATTTCCAGTAAGTAAAACCGGTACTTTTTTACTTTAGCACCCCCCCTATATCCCTTTGTGTTATAGTTATTTAGAAAAAGGAACATATTTATACAGAGTAGCATATATTCCTTAGTCTAAATTCTAAATTACTATCAAGACGAAGGGATATTTATTCCAATGTACCTTGGGACAAAGGCATATCACACTTGTGTATATAATTGTGATCATATCCCTTAATCTAATCAACTATTAAGATAAAGGAATTTGGACTATAAATCTGCCCCAGGAGTCTCAATGTCATGGGGAGACAAACATACCAACCTTTGTGATTTTTGTTGGCCAGTCTATTGTTTAGAACCAAGGGGGGGTGCTAAAATAAAAAAGGGCCGTAAAACCAAACTTATTTATTTTTCACACGTATTGTGTAACTAATTAAATTGTATGTGCTTTAACATTTTAAAATATAAATGTACACGTTTCCAAATAATTGAAACAAATAAATTAATTGAGCCATTATATTTGAAGACTAGTATTTCCTTTCGGCTTATTTTTTTTTAAGTCCTGCGTGATAAAACTTGCTTAAAGGTTTCACTGTTTACCTTTTTTTAATTCTCTAGGTCTGCACGCGAATAAAAAAATCTATGGTTTGCGAGGTAGAGACTTTTCTTTTTTCGGGTGGCTGACACAGTAGAATCGGAATGACGGGAGAGATAGAGGGAAAGGAAACAGGGAGCTAATGTTATCGCCTTGAATTATATAAATGAGCTCATTTTCACTTGGGTGAAAATGAAAAGAAAAATACGACCAGAGGGGGTGTAGATCAGATCGCGTGACACATTACCTCCCTTCACTGACCATATTCTACACAACTTCAACCCTTCTCACTCAAGAAATAATATTCTGTGTGTGTGTTTTTTTTTAAATAATCAGATAAATTACTATCATTAGCATTATAAAAAAAGTAAACGCAATTTTTTTTTGTTACTTCGCACTATATTTTTTCGTCACTATATATATTCTATTATACATGATGGGTAAAAAAAACGCACTTTTTTGAACACTCATAAAGCTCAGCTTCTGTAATAAATAGAAATATAGGTTTGCGGGGTCAGAAAAATACATTCGCATCTACTTTAAATTTCATAATAACTAAAATCTATTGGGTGAAAGCTATGCATTGACGGTTTAAATTTGGGTCTTAAAAAAAGTCGGTTTCCGGGTAGTTTTGAAAACTTGAAGTATTTAATATATTCTACCAATTAATGTGGCACATATAGCTTCCTTGCGCTCTAGTACGCAAAGAAAAGATCAGTTTAAGAAATAAAAATACGTGTATATAAATATTTAATAACTTTGGTTCTAACCAACATTTTTTGGATAAGCAAAGCCTCCAACATGCGCCAAAAGTTAGTGCACATATAATAAATTTAATAAATAAATAACACAGCAACAAAATCGTAGAAACCGCTATATAAACATTTTTTTCAATTTTACCCCACTCACAACTAAAAATAACATAAAATAGAACGTAACAAAAATTAATCTACTATTCAAGAGCTTTTAAACGATATACATCATATTATAAAAGATTAACTTTGACATTTGAACCCCTGTGAGTCAGTTAGCCATGTGGCTTTATGTTATATTTATCTAATATTTGTGTCAAGGAATCCTTATACATATTCAGAGATAAATAATTTTTAGTTACAAGCACAATGCTTATACTCTACCTTTAGAAAGGTTGGAAGATAGAATTAATATCAGGCAGCAAATAAACGGATTGTTAAATTTTATTAAATTATCGTTAACATTTATACTTCTTTGTCAAAGTGTTTTCATTGTTAACACTTGACGAAATATTTTTGAAACGAAGTTCCTTATGGCTCGTTCTGGAGCCCGGGAGTGAATCCGAAAAAACGACCAAAATCACCGTCACACAAAAACCGTCACGAAATCTACAGATGACGATAACTTGAGTAAAAGCTCACCGAGTTAGATGAAATTTAGTACACATGTTCATTTTACCAATGCCCAGGCTGAGTTCGTCGGATAACGTTATCCGCCCAAGCGTTCACTCGCAGTGCTCGCGTAAACGAAAGCTTTAATGGATGGAAAAATGTGTTATTAAAGGAAGCCTGTTACTTGACATGTTTTGATTATTTTTGTTATATATGTCAAAAATGTCACTTTGTTTTGTAAATAAATAAAATATAATCATGTAAAATTTCACCCTGATACAAGCAGAAGCTGTAGATTAGGGAAGAGATATATTTTATAATATTTTAAATTAATTGGCCGGGTAGGTAGAAAACAGTCCTATTTCAATCCAAACATACTCTTTCACTATAAACTCATCATGATCAACTTTTTTCTTATATTTAATATATATTTATAGTAAGACGCTTACTATAATTATACAAATAATGATTTTCTTTTAATTTTGCCTTAACTCTGCCAGGTACAAACAGTTCGTTAATTTTTATTTTGTCTCTTTTCTAACTCCGCCATGTATAAGTAGTTAGCAATGTATACGCACTTAGCAGTGTGAGTTTATAATTTATAATTAATGAAAAATGTAAGGAACTTCGTTCCTACCGGGTATCCCGCGACACCACACGTATTTTTTTCTTTTCTTTTGGAGAAAACTAAATGTAACTAATTATGAACATGAAAATAATAAATGGGTTAATGACTAATGATAAAGAGATCTTGTTGTTAGAGAGAGAAACATTTTAATAACAGTTTCATATAATTTTATCAAATAAATTCCATGTAGATGTAGAGTAATAAAGGTATGTAATATTGTTTTGTTTAATTCCATTTAGAGTAATAAAGGTATGTTACACTGTTATGTATTTGTGCGAACTATATTTTGTGCGAGTAAAAGAATATGTGCCAAGTTTCTAAATATTGTACGTAATATTACTAAATTAGCATTGTCTTGAAAAATAATAGAGAAAAAAGATGTACAATTCGAATTTTATCTTCCAAAAAATTGAGCGTCTGTGTTTTTCCTCGTTTAATAAAATTGCATTTCTAAAAAATGTATATAGTAAATTTCTTATAAAATTTCTCTCATGTTACAGATAAAATCAATTAAATTCCTATTAATTTACGAAGGTCGTTGTTTAGACGGAAAAATATAAATTTGGAACTGTTATCATTTTCGGCCATGTCATATAAACTAATTCGAACTCTTTACTTAAGCAAGGATATCTAAAATGTATGTCTTTACATTTATTTATATGTGATCCCAATATGACTTGTATCTTTTAAATGAATAGTAAATAATAAAAATTAAATCAAGATCATTTAAAACTTAACAATTCGAGTGTCAAAATAATAAAAATTTCGTTCGAGGTTTTTTGGAATTGTTATTAAGTATAATATTCTGAAGGTTAGTTGTTAAGAAATAGAAGAATGAATTGTAGAAATAAAAATGTTTAATATTAAAAATTATTGTCTATGATCCTGAGAACCATCTTTCACCAGTTAAGTTGTATTTATGCAAAAAGATAAACAGAATTATGTTGGAAGCTGGCATAAATTTAGCATTTTTGAACAACACAAATACATAATGCAATATAGAAATATTGTTATGTGATATGAGTGCAAATGTCAAGTTATAGATCTACTTTTTTTTAGTATTAGTTATACTATATTATTTAATAAAATATAATGTCCTCCCAGTGCCACTTTGTGCTCAGCAATCTGTCAGTTGCATTTCAACTCGGACAAACTACAGACGCTCTGATCCTTCTGTACAATTCAGATATCTTATTTGGCAAATCGGTATTCAGACAGCGATAGAGACAGCCTTATCTCTTGGCCAGGAATTGTATACTCGCATCTTAGACTTAGAATATACCTTTACTAAGAAGATATTCACCCAGCACCGCTATATAATAAATGGCTAGCTACATAAGTAAAGTGGCGTCCATCCAGTTACGGACGCCAATACTAAGATGGACGCCAATACTTAGATTGATATAACTGATGGAGCGACACACTGACCCCATCATTCATTACATATTATATAGTTGTACAAGCCCTTTCGTAGGCCCAAGCCCATCACGAGCTGTTATGCCAAAATATATTATTACTATTAATGCTTATTCCAGACAATTTACTATTTCCTTTATTTATTTAAAATACTCTTTTACTTTTAGATATTACTTTTATTTTGTTTTTTTGTACATAATATATACATAACCAAATTATCAACGCTAAAGGGTGTAAATTTTTGGCTCTCCGCTTGATCAAGCTTTATTTCTTAATAGTGCCTCACAATTTAAGGGGTATATAATATATACCCAAGGTTTAATGCCTTTCGGAGTATGAAAAATCGACTACTAGGCATTCTTTTGTTGAGAGCAACTTTGCGGGGATTCCATTTGCGACTTCTGACCGTTCAATTATAGATACATTCATCGAAAAATCTATGAGTGCTGGTCTCTAATGAAATATGTGACCCAATGAAATTAGAAAAACTATTTTCGTACGGAATATTACTGAAAGTAACAAAAATAAAATTAATGAGGGTAGAAGAAGCAAAAACGGTGTTATAATATGATGTTTAACATATAGCACGGGTTTTTTAAACTAATTCATTTTAAGATCCGTATAGGCAAAACCAAGGACCCTCATATTTTCCTGCGTGTGTCCGTCTGTCCTTCCGTCTGTCACCTGCTGTCACGGCTACACCTTTCGTCGAATCAATAATATGTTTATAATCCGGTTCACTGGCAAAATACTTTATCAGAGTTTGTTTATGTTATGTTTGTGTCTGAGAATATCAGACCCATAGGATAGTTCAAAGTAGGCTTTTTACCATTTCCAAAAGCACCATCAATAGGTACTACTTAAACAATACTGTGTTGCCTACGGACCCTCGCTTTGTGCTGACTATCACACTCAGCACACACCTGACCTGTTCATTTCTTATTACATTCCTGTTATTCTCTTTTTTATACTTGTGATTTTAAAACCAAAATGATTTTATTATTACAAAATACAATTATGACGATTATTCCCAATTTGACAAATCGTGTAATCTAAATAGTTATATCAAGTTATAATATCGACCAGTCTTTATCAACCATAGTGCTTGTACAAAAAAGTTTAAAAGAAAAGCGTACCTAGAAAAATTTCAACAGGGTTGATTCTCAATATATATTTTATTTAACAATCTTCTCTTTATATTTTTTTTTTGGTCTTTAGGGATTTTAATTATTAAAAAACAAAAATTTTTTAATTATAATATTATTTAAAAGCTATATTTCGCCTAGGCATCTACAAGCTTAACAGCTTGACTAACTAACACACTCATTGTTCATCAGTTACTCTTTTTTATTTTTAAAAAATTTCAACTCTTAAATTTTATTTAAATTTAAAAACAGTAGGTAGTAATTAAATTATTATAAGATGCAACATATTATTATCCGGGCCGTAGCTAGGGGGTGGCGAGGAAGGCCCCCACCAGGGGCGCCAACCTGAAGGGGGCGCCAAACTAACGATTTCATTTTTGTAATTGCTATTTAATTACAGTAAAAGGAAAAAAGTAAAAAAAATAAAAAAAGTAGGAGCAAAATATCATCTAGGAAGAGGGCAGCCTACCCTGGGCGCCGTATTTGAGGAGCTCCAAAATTGGGCAAATGGATTTTATTATTTCATCTTTTATATTATTATTTTTACATATTTTCTCACTAGTATCAGAATATGCAAAAGCTGATTAACTCAAAGCACTTAAGCGTTCTTGTAAAGCACCAAAGTGAGCGTCACGAGGCTCTGGGGAGCCACGACATCCTAACAGGGGCGCCGCAAAAATTACACAATGTTTGTGATATTATTTCCACTTTTAGTTCATTGTGGGAGGTTTCATTTGAAAGATGAATACTCTATGAATTTCTCCCTTCTGAAACAATTCTGAAAAAATAACTGTCGTATGGTCTTTAAGACATAGCATCAATGCTTTAGCCTTAAGAAATGAAGTAGGGGTCAAAATTGATCAAAATGTGAGAAAATCTTGACTCGTGTTTTTTTCGCTTATAAAACTTCCAAAATTTGAGAGAGGTTTGTTATTAGGACTTTTCCAACTTTTTGGTCAACTTTCACCCAATTTTATCTCCAAATATGTATAAGGCTAAGGTATTTTCCCTACAGTACCTAATCATGCACAGGTGGAACCTTTCTTGCTGTAACCTTTGTTGGCGTACTTAATTGTTTTGTTAATTCAGTCAAATATTTTTAAAGTGTACCAATTTATTTTACTGGGTACTAAAATAAATCATTGATCTTTTATATAATGTACTACTTTTACTAGTAAAATATTATTCAAATCTAATTTTGTTTAAATAAAATACCCAAGTCTTCATGTCGCACGTTCATCTTTTACCGGTAATCCGTCATGTCCATGGTGTCTTTAAAAGAGGAGAACGCCATGAGTACAAGTATCAACCTTATAATTTTTGAGAGTTTTAACCTAATAGCTTTCGAGGGGGGGGGGGCGCATTTAAGAGGTTTCGCCAGGGGCGCAAAAGTTCTAGTTACGGCCCTGATTATTATAATCCTGCTTTCTCAACTTTCAACATGTTCCCCTCTTAGCACTCGCAACCTCGCTTTGTACCAAAAATCACCCCGAACCAAAACTTTCTCATATACATGATGATAGTGAATTTATATTCTATAATCATCTAATATATTTTTTAATCATACTGAATTATAAATTTTTTAACAGGTAATTTGTTAAAATTTCGGTTTTAATTTTAGGGGGGTATTTGTTGTATCACTGTAAGAAAAAAAATGTGGTCTCAGCATTTATATCTTCCCCTGTATGACTTATATAGTTAAATTCGTATTTAGATGGACTATATTTCAGATTGTTTTTCTGAAATTTTCCGAATTTTATTTTTTTACCCTTATTGAGAGGAAGCACCCAAATAATGTCGAACTGTAATTAATTTGATCGATTTCGCTTCGGGGTATAATTTTTCTAAAGATATAATGCTAAACTTTATCGGAATCGGCCAAGTAGCTCCACTCGTTTATAAATTTTAGACTTATAGGAAATTTATACGTGTAAATTCATTAAAATCGAAAATTTGTAGTGTCAACGTACTTACTCTTCAGATATAGATTGATACTACATAGAAAGTGAAATACATAATAGGTTCTCCTTATATTGTTTACTAAATTTTAAGTTTTCTAACCGGTTATTTTCTATAGAGTAATTGTAAATAATTTTATATAAATTATTGTAAAATTTAGTTTATTAACTGATATTTCAGTATTTGTTCAGTTAAATTTCTGGAATAAATTTGCATATTATCTTTACTTCTATGTAATAAACTATGTAAAGTAACTCTTGATGTAATAATATCATTACATCAAGAGTTGGAGACATATCTGTAATGTCTCGAACTAGATATCTCATCTAGTGGTAGACATTATGTTTATTACAACATGAATAATTTTATTAACATTATTTATTAAAGCTATTGAAGACTTATTCTTCATCCCTATAAACTTAAAAAAAATATACAGAATAAAATTAGTTTTTACTTTTTTTTTTTTTTTAAATTATCCAATATTATTATTAAATTTAAATAGAGAATAAAAGAATGTTTGACTTGGAAGTAACATGATGTCAGGTAACAAGTGATTTTATCAGTTCTTTTCAATTATTGGAAAAAGCTTCTTTTTAATGGAATCAAACGTAAAATCCACAAAAAATAGAATTTTAAAAAGTTAAAATACGAAGAAATAAGTATTAGTTTCTTATTTCTTTTTTATACTACAAATGAATATAATTTGTAAATAATTATAATTTACTATCAGTATCTATTATATATCTAATATTACTTATCACGATATCACAGAAACAACTGGACCAATAAAATGTTGTAGATAGGTTCCTAATTGTCCCACAAATACGGGGAGGGAGAATTTTAGAAATAATCTGTGGCATCTAAATATTAAAGCATAGTATAATAATTATAATGTAAATTAACGGTAGTTTATGAAACCAACAAACTAAAATAAAAAAAAATGCATTAAAAATAACACACTCCATAGTGAAGCATGGGAATTTAGCTAGCTCTGAATAAACTGTAAAATAAATGCAAATCAAATATGTACGCGTTTTATAAAAAAATTAACACGTAAAATACTTCTAATATCCAACTGTTAGTTTTTTCCTGCTTTTTTTTTTTTTTTTTTTTTTTTTTTTCTAAAAAGATAAGAGTGAGAAGTGAAAAATGATTGAGTGCCCTAAGGTATAATGGGAATAAATAATACATGTGGAGCGCTTTAACATCGCGTGACAGTTGCCCTGCTCCCAAAACATAAGTTATAAGTCTTTAATTAATTCTACTTTATTTTGTATTATTTTTTAACAATCAAAACAATTCTGCTCTTATAAAAATTAAGATGAGAAGTTTTTTAAAAATATATTATATGTGTATAGTGTAGATATTGTCAATTATATTGTCAATCTGCTCCGAAAATGAAATAACTTTAAAATATATATCAGAGTTATTGCAATTAATAAACGTACTTCATTATATAAAGAACTGGAACAGTACTTTATTATATCATAATGATGTAGGCCTATTCACCAAAAGTAAATTTAATATTAATTTTTTCTTGCTTTTATTAAACCCCTATTTTTTTTATCGAACAGATAGTTTTTTAAAGCTACGATTTGTGAAGTGTCGTTGCATTACTATTAATTAAATTATAACTATAACTATAAGAAGAGACAATTACTAATAATAGAATCAGTTTTCACTAATGTAGTTATTGGCATAGAATAACATTTTATTTTTGCTGCCAATCTTACCCAAGTTAACGAAAGCTTTGGGATCATTCGAAAGAAAGAATCATTTTTACGAAATATTTATAATATTTGACGGGTTGTTTATATATGAATATAAATATTTATTTATAATTTGTAACAAACTAATATCGAGTTTTTCCTCTAAATACCTTTGCATAGTAACTTACTGTAACTACTATACTCACTGTTTTTTTAAATACTATTTCAACTTTACTTACTTAGATGTATTTACTTTTCGTCTGATAACGGTATTCAGCTGAAAACGGTATTACATCTAACTCCATTTTGTGTAGATCAAGAAAGTATTGTTGTATAAGTCCTTCCAATAATATCAATAGTTAACATATTAGCAACTTTAACATAGCAACTTAAGTGGTGGGAAAATAAACAATGCAATATCCCGCATTAATTAATATAATTTCATTGTTTTTAAAAACATTTTTATTTTTAACAAATAAATATTAACAGGCTTTAAAAAATAAACATGAATGGGGAATATCTATAATTTTGAAAACGGAAAAGACAACATTGTTTTGAACAAAAAAGAAAAGAAAATGAATATTAAGAAGGGAAATTAATAACAAAATAACCAAGACATTTTTAGAGGTTGACCTTTAGGGTTTGAAATTAATAAAATGTTTATTTACGTTCTAAAAAAGTAATTTGAATAAAAAAAATGTCACAATTCTGCGGAAATAATAAAGAAAAAAATGAATATACATGGCACATATCCACGTTACATGGAAACAAGCTACTTGTCTGATTTATTGAAACAAACAATGAGAACAAAGAATAATTCAGGGGAGAAAAAATACAAATACATTTTCAAGACCCTCTTAATTATGATTTTTTTGCAATAATAAAATATTCCCAAGTAAAGAAAAGAAAAAAAAATAAATAAAAAAAATAGGACTGTATTTATTTATTCGTGAATTGAACTGTTATTAATGAAGGCTTTCAGTTTGATTAAACGGCGAAGAAAATGTTTTGACTCGTGGTGTATGTGAAAGAGTACATTAATACAAAGATGGGGACAATGTAGTGGCACATAAA
The DNA here is from genome assembly GCA_951217055.1 of Gerris lacustris. NCBI lineage: Eukaryota > Metazoa > Arthropoda > Insecta > Hemiptera > Gerridae > Gerris > Gerris lacustris. The sequence goes on along the minus strand of OX578276.1, from coordinate 58,234,092 downwards.
ACTAGAAGGAATAATGGTTTTCCTTTTTCTAAGGCATTGACAAATGGACCGACCCGACACATTTAAACTTACTTCATTGCACTGCCCTTCCAAACTACCGCTTTAAACATTTCCCTTTTTTCTTTTTGGCTTTTCCGTTGTTTTAAAACAAAAAAAGGTTCTAGCATTAACTGAAATCGACGTTATAGACTGAATATATTTACTTGCTTATTTGCTTAGCATTTTACCATCCTTGCGGTCATAACAAAATGTTGGTTATTGACAATACCATACCAGATCGTACAACTTTCCCTTAGTTATTGTAAAACGTAACGTGGTTATGACCACTGATAATAATTTGATATGGCTTTTGTTGGAGACCAACAGTTGTTCTTTATTTTACTTTATTATTTATGTTTTTTATTATTTTGTAAAAAATGGCAATTTTAGCAACAAACGGACATATCACTTCTACATTTTAAACTCATTTCTTCGTTAACGTAAATAACGTAAGATTCGCAGGAAACCACGATGCAACCTCCTCCTTTTCTTCGAACGTGTTCGGAAAAGGCATCACTTTTACTGGAATTCGAACACATATGATCCTACGCAAGATTTTCCTTACGTAATTACGTAGCAAGATAAGGAATCCGTATCCTGCGATATACGCATTCGCCCTCCAAAATCTGCAGAAGACGGTTCTCATCGCTTTGTAAAAAGCGACCGACACGTGCACTTGTCACCATTCATTTCATTAATGTTTAAATAATTTAACTTAAGCATCAGGGCCCTCAGCATCACTTAATTTTACTTCGCATCTTCTTATCTCTTCGAGTCGGACAGTAGAAGACGTGGGACTAGCAGCTTGCAGCCTAGGTCGCAGCGTCAGCGTAGACAAGTCACCACGGCTAAGTCCATTTTATATATATAAAATTTCATGTATTTAATTTAACTTCAGTGTGAATATGTGTGTGAATGATTGTTTTGGTGTGAAACAATTTTTGTGTATAAATTTAACTTTTAACTTAACTGGTGTGAAAGAAGCTTCACTTACCTTAAATTCCTTTTTTCCGACCTATTGTCTGTATTCGGTTTCGGAACGAATGCAGACAATATATCTGGTTTAACTTCATTTTTCATTTTTTAAATTTTCTCATTTGTAAAACAACTGCTGGTAACTTATACCGCGTGGCGTGTGCCACACGTAAATTATTTTATCTCAATTATATGCTTGTTCGTTACGCTATCAATTCTTGTTCGTAGTATTTATTTTCCTTTTTTAAAGGTGGTCCTTGGGTTATTTTTTGTAATTTTGGAAACCAGAAAAATTAGAAAATCATATAAGGTTTGTACCCTATGAGTCTAACAGCTTTCTTATTTTGTCTGGTGGCAGATTTCAATTGGGAGTTGCTGCTGAGGGACACACTAACTCCGTGGCACCTATTGCAGGTAAATAGTTATTGTATATTTATGCTTTTTGACATTCTCAAGCCCTCCAAAGGCTGTTGTACCGCAAAGTTTTTAATAATTTTTAATAACTATTCTATGGTTTTTTTTTTTTTTTTTTTTTTTTTTTTTTTTTTTTTTTTTTTTTTATAGAAAGTTCAAACTCATTTTCTATAACCGGGAAATATGTTTATCTACGATTGATACGAAATATAAACATTATATCTCTGTTTAGATGCGTAGAAAGTGATTATTTACGTACTTGTATTCATTGCGCATGCGCGTCTCATAGTTCTGAAGAATTCCTCTTCTTTACCACACTAGCGCGGTAAAGAAGAGGAATTCTTCAGCTTTACGCACGATTAGCAAGTTTGTTTACATTTAACAAGACTAATTTGCTGTTTGTTTAATAAAAGTAACTTTTATATCGAGTTTTTAGTGAAAAACAATGAGTGAATCAAGTGACTTTGACGAAAATGTGGAGAATAATACTCCTCCAGAAATAATTAATTCGGTAAAAATACAACTCAAGAATTAATGCCATCTTTATCAAGAGAGAGATACAAACTTACATACAGCAAGTTTATTTTTTTCTGTATTTATTATTTAAATCTAACAATCGTAGATAAAGTTCGGTACGCAACTCGTGCGATAACGGCATTTTGCATTGCTCGTGTGTTTTTACTACCCTCGCTGTCGCTCGGGTGCAAACTCCACACTCGCATGCAAAATGCTATTTTCCGCACTCGACGCGTAATGTACTATTATTTCGTTTATCAAAAAACGCATTTTGTATTATGTAGTAATATTTTATAGGGATTGTAGAAATTTTATCGAGGACGCTTACATTGACTTAAGCTTTCAACAATTCACTACCTGATTTATTGGTTATTTGAGAATCAGCGTTAAGAATTTGAGTGATATAAGTATTAAGAGCATCTCGTAAAATTAGCTGTCATGCAACACTGATATTTCTGCAATAAATATTGCTACAATCCTAGACAATGGTCCGAACCCAAATATAAAGTGATCATTAAACTTATAAATTGGAATAAACAATAAGTATATATATATATACACATATATATGGTATAGACATAATGTAAATCACATTTTTTTAAAACTTTAAAGAACACCCATTCTTGCAGCAGACTAAACACCAAAGGTTATAATAATGTAGTTTGTAAAACATTTTTTAAACACATAGGTATTGACATTATTTTTCTTTAGAAATTATAGGTTAAGGGTAAATGCAGACTAATGTCAAGATTTGAACCTTACACTTAATTTACACCTATTTGAGCAATTTACAAACAAAGTCATAGTGAAAGGAAATTAAACTTATTTTTAATTGTTTGTTTTATTATATAACTTCTATTTGGTTTCTTTTTGATAAAATATAACATTTTGGAAACTAATTGTTCCCGCTTTCTGGTTAATAGCTTAGTTGATAGGACGAAGGATTCTGATACTTAGGTTAATTTAATTTAATGCTCGTATATATCTTGAAGGATTCTGCTTATCACTCTTTACATTGGGTTTCTCAGAGTGTAGGTTCATCTCAATAATCGATTTCTTTTAAAAATCGATATCGAGATTTATAAGGTAATGGAACCTTGAGTCAGGGCAAATTCCTTAAGCTACCTAAATCTTTTTACATACCGTAGTTAGTAGATAAAAGGAAAGTAAAGTTATTTTGTGATGTGCGGGTGCATCACGGTCTTTATATTATATACCAGTTAAAAAGAATTACCGAAACGAATGTAACCCGCTTTAGAAATTGGTGATTCAATAACCAATATTTTAAACTAAAATAAATATAGCTTTTCCAGATTATCAATGGCTTATTAGAGAGATAAAAATGCTAAAGAGTTAAAAGTTTTGTTATTATTATTCTCCCTCTTTATAACATTATTGCTCTTTCATTACCTTCTTAGATATTGTACTTCAATTTTTAAATGAAAACATTTAAGAACTAGACTTATTGTTTTTTAAGGGTCCTTTTTATTTTTGTGTAGGTATTACGTGTAAGTCGTGCGGGTTTACTATACAGAGAGAGACAGATGTGAATTACTATGACAATTCTTTATGAAAGAAAGGCGGTGTGGTTGTAGAAACAGTTTATATTGGATGGCATAATTACTTCGAGTATACTAAGCGTGAGGTTGATCTCGAGCTTGTACCTCTATGGATATGAGGGGCTCTTGCCCTCTGTGCACGGATTACGAATCCGTACCGGATCATTAGCTCCACCATGAAAAGGTACCGCTTTAGGTAATGATTTCGGAATAAATGCACTTGACTCATCTTCCCTTTCATCTTCATGTATGATTCCGGAAACTTTCAAAAAGTCGGATAATTTGTGCTTCGTGGGACTTCGTTCGGTTAGGCGAAAATCTTTTAATAAAATTGGAAAGAGTGAAAGTTGAAGTCGTTATGATACGCGTGATACTATGCCAGAAAAATAAACAATTATTATTTTTCAATAAAAGGATCCCATGGCAATGTTCCGTTCTATTTATTTTAAAATGCTCTTCGTTTCAATCTCGTATAATATGTGTCTAAGAAATTCTAAATTATATACCTATGAATTTTATCATGAATTATTTTCCTTTTAAAATATTTCGAATATTGAAAATTACCGAATGCTCAGAACTTATGGTGCTAAAATTCAGGATTATTTGTACAACTATTTTGCACTTTAATTCACCCGACGGGGTGAATTTTATACGTTAACTAACAGTAAACATCGTACATTATTTATAAATACAATAATATAATTGACCTAACTGATACGTTACAAATTACATTTTCTTTTCGCACAAAAATTCTGATACTTATGTTAATTTAATGCTCGTAAATATCTTGAAACACCGAAGTCTTTTACGAGTCCGAATACCTTGTTCAAGGATGTGAGATTAAGAATTCTTATCAGACATTCAAAGCACAGACACTTGCTTATAATTAGGTTTTTGATGTCTTTATTGAAGTATTTCATCTTCATATTATATTGAAGGACATAAATATTTTATGTTTCCTGTACATTAGATTCTAAATACCTTTCAATGTGGTTTGAGATGTTTATTGTTCAAGCAAGGACGTTAAAGTTTATTGTCATTTGCAAATTAATAATTGAGGTTTGAAAACTTTCTAAGAATATCCTTGAGCATTGATTAATTACTGAAATGTTTGTAACAATATAAAATGAAGTTACTAGCATTTGACTTGATCAGATTACTACTATTATTATTACATCGTGTACAAATTGTAATAATGATTTTAGATAGTCTAAAATTTAGTTTTTAAATAAAATAAGAAATAAATAATTTGTCAGAAAGATAGTTGACTTCGTGAAAACTATAATTTCCTTCTTTTTTAGTAGAAAGTAAGGTATTTCCAATAAATGCCTATTATCTTCTTTATTATCGACGGAAAAATAAAATAAAAATGTCTAGAAAGAGAACTAGTCGGAGAGAGTAGTGAAGTAGAGAGTTGTGAAGGTATCCAAGCTGAATTGCAACTTGGTCGATCGCCCGAAACAGATAAAGAAAAGAAAGAATTGTTCTACCGACTGTCTCACCACAATCTCAACAAGATATTTTCGAGAATTTACGGGACCTCCGAACTCACTCGATACCGTTTTCTTTCTAAATCAAAAACCTGAAATCCAACTCAGCTAAGAGGGGAAAAACCTGAAACTGATCAATTGCCAACATTCTCTACTCATTCACAAAATCCATTTGCTGATGCATTCAAACTTATATTGACATTGATACTACAAGAACGACGAATAGGTCGAAAAATAGTTTCATATCACACACACACACACATATATATATATATATATATATATATATATATATATATATATATATATATATATATAGATATAATAATCTTCAAACCATCCTAAATATCTGTGAACAAATAAATCGCCAAAAATAGTACGTATAGAACGTGAGTAATCTATATGCTACACTAATTGGCAGACTATTCGAATATGCGTTTATTCACAGAGATTTACAATGTTACGTAGAAAGTGGATTGTATAGAATATTTAGAATACCTTTCTAGAATATTAGAAATGACAAAATTGTAATTTCTATGTTTTAGGTTATCTTAACAGGTCTCAAGAGCAGAATGTAAACCCTTAAGATCTCAAAAAGTTATTTATTTTAAATTTAGAAAGGTTATCAACTATAATATCATAGGTAGAAAGGTTATCAACTATAGTATCATAGTCATATTTAGATGCACAGACTCATGTTATTTCAAATTCAATATAATAATATTTTTAATAAATCTATTCTATATACAGAAAAAGTTATACCTTTCGATCATTATTATAATTTTTACAGTTATAATAATTATTGGGAGTGAAATTTGTTAAAATTTAAAATTAAATTTAAAATTTGACTTGTTAGAAATGTTAGTAGTACATATGTTTTTTTTTTTAATCTTAAAAATTTCCAATCGCAATGGTTATATAACTGTTATTTTAATTTATTTGTACAAACTCATTGCTGTGTTTTTTTTTAGAGTTGTCAAATAATTATCTTCATAATCCGCAGAAAATTATTTTAATGCTTTAAGATTGAGAGAAATCAATTTTGTAACTTTTGAAATATCGTATTATAATCCAGAGGGAACTTGTATAACTGATATTAATAAATGACTAAGCATTCACAATGACAAGTTAGCCTCCATTGATGCCTTAATAAAAACTTCAAAAATCAAAAATATTAATCACGCTTAAGCTGAAAGCAAAATATCAATTGTTACAAGAGGAAGTTTGGCTCTTTAATAAAGTATATATAAACAGGTAACTGGCAAAGAATGTATAATGTACACCATTATGAATAATAACAAAGGGTGAATATATAACATTATTACAGGATTTTTGGAATTATGCGGAATTTTGATTCGTTGCCTAGAAATTATTGATTTTTATGTACCTCGTTTTTTTTATTACGTTAAAGAGTTGGTATTTTATAAACAAACTGCACCAGTGTATGTAAAAACAAACAATATATTTTAAATAATAGTAAAAAAAAAAAATCGGGTAGGTGTTACGCGGTACCTCGGAACTTTTCCTCACTTCGGAGGCCACTATAGTGGCCTATCCTGCTGCTCCGCAGCATTAGGACGCAGCATTGGGCTTGGCCAGTACTTGGATGGAACCCTTTTGAACTAACTATTTTTAGGGTTTTGTAGATTCTTCTCAAAACCCTTATGCCGAGGGTGATGTGTCCGTCTGTCCGTCGCTCTTTGGTTCATAGGGCCCGAACCGTTTAAGCTAAAGAGCTGAAATTTGAAATACTGGTGTAACTTTTTGACCAACCACAGGAAAAATATACAGAAGTTCAAAATTAAATATGCGCATGCGCAATTCGCAAAAATGTTGAAAACTCAAAAATTTATATTTTTTTTTAATTTTCGAGTGGGATATCAAATGAAAGCTGATGAAGAGTAGGACGCAAATATATATATAAGCTTTTGTAAATTTTGCATTCCTAATTGGGTAAAAAAATCAAAATATACCCAAAAAAAATCCCCCCCCCCCAACCACTATACTTCGGCTGGTCCTAAAATTTCGAAATGATTCTTGCTAATGCCTTATTGTGGGGCGATGAAAATTCCGGGAGTTCATCCCAAATTTTAAAAAATTCCCAATTTTGGGCGCGAAAATTTGAAGTGCGCCAAAAATTTTATTTTTTTAAAATTTTGAGTTGGGTATCAAATGAAAGCTGGTGAAGAGTAGGACGCAAAGATATATATACATTTTCAAATTTTGCATTCCTTATTGGGTAAAAAAATCAAAATATACCCAAAAAAATCTCCCCCCCCCAACCACTATACTTCGGCTGGTCCTAAAATTTCGAATAATTCATGCTAATGCATTATTGTGGGGCGATGAAAATTCCGGGAGTTCATCCCAAATTTTAAAAAATTGACAATTTTGGGCCCGAAAATTTGAAGTGCACCAAAAATTGAGTTGGGTATCATATGAAAGCTGGTGAAGAGTAGGATTCAAATATATATTTGCTTTTTTAAATTTTTCATTCTTTATTTATTTTATAAGTCAAAATATACCCCCACAAATGTCCCCCCTCCCCAACCATTATATAACGGGTGGTCCTAAAATTTCGAAATAATTCATGGTTATACCTTAAGGTGAAGCGATGGAAATGGTTTGAAAACATGAATTTTTCTAGTCGTTATTACCGATGAAAAACATTGTGACCCCCCGGGGGATCGAACCCGGACCCTTGAGATCGAAGAATAAAATCATAATTACATAACGGGCATACTTAATCTTCTACAAAACCCTAAAAATACTTGGACGCAAGTACTTCCCTGTGATTTTTTATTATAAGTTTTCAAATATATAAAAAAAAAATATACATACATTATTTTTATTTATTTTATTTAATTTATTTAATTATTTGAATTTTTACAGATGGAGACAAAGTTTGGCGTTCAACAAACGTATCGCACTAATTAATAATTTTGTTGCTCTTAACTTTTAAACTAATTAATGGAATTTTGCTTCCTTATTTTTTTTCCTGTTCAAATGATATGATATATGTCAAAAACGTATTTATACTTTTTTTTTTTTTATTATTCCCCTAAAGTTTCGAAATTCAAAAATCGATAACTTCAAAATGGCGGTCGATATCAAAATTAAATTTGGAGTATCTTTTGTCATACAGAGACGTACATTCGTGCCAAATTTCAACTCGAGCAGACTTGCTTTTTTATTATTTTAACTTTTATTTATTTATTTTTTTATTTTTTCTGACTCAGCAAACTGGGTTCAAGATGGCGTAAAATGTTGATTTTCCGGGCGGCACAACTAGAAGTAAAGACTGAGTTTTCTGTCAAGTTTCAACTCTCTAGGTTAAATACCCTGGGCGCTACGATGATAGCACACATACAGACGTCATGCTGAAAACCACTCAAGAGCTCTTAAAAACACCCAAAATGGATAATTCAGTTGAAATGTCGAAAAACAAATTTGGGTGAAAACAATACTTTTTTTACCATAGGTGAGGGAATGTAAAAACTCATAAATTGATCAATATATTTCAGAGAACACAAAATCCGATTTTTTTTTTAAATTAAAACATGTGTTTGTAGGAGTAAGAGGAATCAATAAATTAAACAGAATTTTTCTACAACTTAGAAATAATCTAGTTTTCGAGAAAATAATTACAATAGATATGAAAGAACAACTCCTCATAATTTGCTAAAATATTTTTTGTCCTTGCATATTTTATTTAATTGATTTTAGCTTTAACATTGAAAGGTACACGAGAATGTTAGTCTGAGATGTGTAAGGGATATCTTTTTTTTATGTTATATATTATATATATATATTTTTAAGTATTTCTTCATCTTCTTTTTCACATTGGTAAAAACTAAAGATAATTTAAGTCCCAACAACGAGAGGTACTATAAATTTGGCATAACTTTGTCCGTTTTGAAATGACGTGCCATTATTTAATTCCTTCTCTTTTAATTTTTTTTCTTTTTTGTGGAAAGGAGGAGGTGATTTTTTTGGTCGGTTGTTTGATACTGTTGTTCCGCGTGGAAGTGTGGGACAAGTCTAACGAGAAAGGTCGGTTCGTAAAGGATAACACGAAGCTACGAGTGGAATTCGTAAAGTTAATATATGGTTGGATATTGTTTGATATACAGTGTACAAGTGGCCAGATGATGTTTCGCCCTGTAGAATTTTTGGCCTCCCCTCTTGCCTGCATATATATTTTTTTCCGGAGTGCCCAGCTCTTTATTTTAGGGAGGTCTCTCATCTTTTAAATACTCGACCCACCAGTCCTGTCACAGTTCCCCGTGTCTGAAATTGATTTAAATTTTCATGCCATTAATAATAAATAATATTAAGTTTACTTAATATGGCATTCATAAAAAATAATACATTATATATAGTATATATATATATGAACAACAGAATGGTTTCTCTGGTTTTTATCAAAACTAAAAATTTGTGTATAAACAATATCTGTACGCACATACAAATTTTATATATATATATATATATATATATATATATATAAGCCAAAAGCTAGAGAGCTGAAATTTTGAATTGAGGTAACCCTTACCCTCCAGATGCTTTCTAAGAAATCGCTTTATGATCTGCCATCTTGATTCTAGATGGCGGTCATTTATATTTATAGAAGTAGTTCTATGTCTAAAGCGGCAATAGCAGGAGAGCTAAAATTTGTATGTAGGTTGGAGGTTGCAAAAAATGTTTATAGTTCAGCTATCTTGATTCAACATGGCGGTCATTTATGTGTGTGAAATTCGATATGACGATTCCTCCAAAACTAATTGCACTAGAACCTTGAAATTTAGAAGTTAGTTTCCTTTTTTTATAATATAAACAACAACTTTTAAATAAAGATTTTCACATGGCCATTTGATTTAAGACAGTGGCCATATAAGTCCCACTCACTATATTTCTCATAATTTCTTTTAAACGATTGTTTTGGAATTATAATTTCTAAAATACGAATGATGTTTTGTTTTTTTAAATGTGAGTGATCCATAAGGGTGGAAATAAAGAAGGGGAATTAAGCCCAGACTATTTTTTTTTTTTAAATTAGGAACTTAGTACTTAGTAAAGGGCGTCAGGATTAAAGCATATTAGTACAAGATCATTTAAATTTCAACCCAGAGAAGTGATAAGACAACGGAAAAGGTATACAGAAGACAAATAAATACCTTTTCTTTTGCTAAAAGTTCACTTTTAAATGGTTCTCAAGTTGGCCGAATCATTAAATTAGATGTAATCCACAGGGGAGGTGTCCAGGGATAAATTGATAAAAAAAATACTTAAAAAATAGTATAAATAACTAAAAAGTTACAATTGATTCCTCTATGGTCTGAATATTTAGAATATTATTAATATTTTTAAAAAATACGATGATTTGTAAAACAATTTGTTAGCTTTGTCCATTATCTTATTACCGTTTTAGTTTAGTGCATAATTCTTGAATTGTATTGTCAAAATGACACCCGCTATTAAAAGGTAACTTAATTTTTGTAAATACATTTGCTACAACGCTGAGATACTCATTTTATGGAAATTAGACCACCAAATTTTAATAAATAAATAATTAAATTCCAAATTTTATGAAATTAGGGTTTTTGTGGTATCTAGTGGTAAGACCCAAAACACACAATACTCGATCACCCCCATAACAAAATCTTTACTACTTTTTATCAAAACAAAAAAAGAAGATTCTCGTATCTCCATTGAAATAAAACTGATTTGGCAATCCTCGTAACTCCGAGTTTAGGAAAACCTCGTAAATGCTTTGTGGCTGCAGGCAGTGACAGAAAGCCTCGTAAGTCCAAATTTAACCTAGTGTAATGAAACCTTTTTTTGGTCATTCAGCGAATTAAAGGTGCTTTTTACTTTACAGTAAAAAGAAGAGTTGAAGTTGTTTGTTTTTTTAAAAAAAGATAGATTTTCAGATTTTCATGATTTTTTAAAATTATGTCCAGAGGAAGGACGAAACTAATTTTTTTAGTTCCTTAGTAGATTTTATTTTTAGATTCCTTAGTAAAAATTCTTAGTGCACTTACAATTACTTAGTAAAAAGAGTCCCTCTATTGTAGACAAAATACAAATAAACTTTATTTAGAACCTGGTTGGCTGTCAAACTCTACTACACTGCTTAAGATGAGTGGTGCAAGGAGAAAAATATAATTCCTTTATTAATTGCCTTCTTTTCTAATTCATTTCAAGACCAAAATTTAAGTCTGTTTCACCAAAAAGGATAGATGCGAAATTTGCGTGATGTACGAATCCAAGAATCTAACCCATGAAAAGTATGAAGCTCACAGAGTCAAGGTTCACAAAGCAAGACAAGAAAAGCAAGAGGATAAAGCATAAGTAGCACACAAAGTATTCTCATTGGACTTGCAGTGCAGAGTGTACTTCTGAGTCCTAAATCTAATGTGTCAACAATGTACAACAAGACCAAACTAATTTCCCAAAATTTTACGATCCTTGATTTGCACACTAAAGAAGGCCTTTGAGTGGAATGAGTGAGATGGTAAACTGACGGCCAAAGAATTTTCAACAGTCCTTGGAAATTTTGTTTTTTCTTGTGTTAAAGATGGATACAAATAATTTGTTTTTGCAGTGACGGCTGTGGTTATTAGATCCGAAATTCAACTTTTTCAAACATGTTCATAAATCTTTCATTGTTATATGACATAGCAATAAGTCACAAATATCTGACGTAGGGTCATACCCAAATGGAGGAGGACTCTATACACACTTGCATCGAGAGGGCTGTAAAAAACCGAACTATAAATGAACCTGGAGATTACATTGATATTATTAAATTAGTAAGAAAAAACCCGATATCTGTAGAGCATTTGGCTCATTCTTACTTCAAAGACTGAATTACATTATCCTTTGAAAATCTATCAGACCTGGCCGTGGTGTTGGAGAAGCCACTGTAAACAATATTTGCGCACAAAAAAGGCTTACATTGCTACAAATTAGATTTCGATGATGAGTGGGAGGAACTATCATCAAAGATAAACACCAGGGTTAAGACTAAAGTCTCACTAGTGCCCATTAAGAAGTTACCGCCATTTTATCTTGGTAGATTAAATATAAATCAATATAAATAATTCAATTATCTACAGAGTCTAGAAACGTTCACAGAGATTACTATTATTTTTAAAGTTTCTAAAGGTTCCCATGTATTTAATATTATTATTTATCAAAGATTTTATTTTATATATACTTATAGTTGTTAAGAACCCGAAAAGATTTTTTAATTTTTAAAAGCTGTAAAAGTGCCATTTTTTCTTGCACCGAGTAAGAATGTTCGTTTTTTGTTAAATTAAAATGCAAGGTGTGAATTTTAATTTGATATGTTTGAGTTTTAGTTCTTATAGCTTCATAATTTTGTTTCGTTATATACTTAGTGAAAACTTGTTTTGGGATTTTAAATATAGATCATTTTATGTAATATCAAATATTTATTTATCTACCAAAAATATACCTAATGTAACACATTAATGACAATTTTTCTAGTATAAAACATTTTTATTACCATTAAATATGGTCATGTGTATAATTTAACTTCTTACACCTTACTTGATTGTTCCTATTGCTATTATTTGCTATAAACATTTTGAATTTTAACAAAGGGAGTGTTCAAGAAGACCTCGTAACTCCAGAGCAATTAATGGAAAAACCTCGTAACTCCACTAAAAATTTAGCTGACATCAAATTTTTGAATATATTATTGTACAAACCATTTAAAATAATATTGATAAAATGTAGTAAAATTTTAGATCAATAACACGATTTGGAAAGGAAATAGACGGTTTTTTTCACTTTTCTCAAAAACACCAAAAATAGAGTTACAAGGTTTTCTTATTAGGGTGACGATATGTATCTATTACAGAAGTAGAGCTGTAAGTGTTCAAAAAAGTACGTTTTTTTGCCCACCCTTTTTTGCCACCTTCTACATTTTACATCATAGTTCCATGATTTTTCAACCCAAAAATGCATTTTTTGACTTTTGCAAAATATAAATACTTTATTTATCCTCATATAAATTTAAGTTCAACATAGCTATAATATTTCATTGGTTTAAAATATGTTACCATCATAAAATTATGTTGCTATGATAAGTTCGCATTATATAATTTGTATATAACTCTTTTTGTAATAATTGTTGTCCATTAGCGGGGGTATAAATTATTTCATTTTCCAACAATATTTTTCTGTCTAAAGCGTATTCTTTGCTATTTATTCCATGATATTATATCGTCCATGATATTCCATGCCTTAAATCCAACGTAGACTGACAAAATGATAGTTTTAAATAAGTATAAATAGTGAAGTAATAAATAGGTGCATTTATTAACAAATCATTCTCACAGGTACAAATATTTACATATATAATTATATATAGTAACCTGCTAGTAAATCGGTCTAACCGTGAAGAAACTAAATTATTAATAAATTCATGTTATCACCCCTTTAGAATAATAATATTAAAGGTTAATATTATAATAATAGGATAACCAAAAGAAAGTTGTATTGGAATAAAGAACAACCATATTGCTAGCGAAATTCGTTTTATTTACACATTATTGTACATTTTTTATTTACAGTAATATACAATTAAATAATTTACATTTGTGGTACTGTTTTTTTTTAAATTAAAATATAATCAATCATTGCTGAAACTAAATTATAAAGTAGTAATGAAGTTTTTAGAAAATGAAAATCTAAATTGAAAGGATATTTGAAGAGTTAAAGTAAGGCTCCAGGTACTCTAAAAATTGTCGAATTATATTTACTTACGTCCCCAGGTACGCTCAACTCTTCCTCCCCATTCGTAGTTTTTCGAGTTAGGTCCATGCGAATTCCACTGTTGTCCCGCTGACCCAAAAACACTACCAGTGGTTTTCCCGTCGTCGCTTCTATAGACGTCGTAGCTGCCGCCGATGTTAGCATTTGTCTGATGTCTACCTAACCCTCCCATTTCTCTTTCATGATTGCCTGAGATTCCGAATTTTCCTCTGTCACCTTCCCAATCGTGGTTACCGTAGATATTCAAGTTGGGTTTCTGACCGTAGCTCTTGCTAAATTCTGCTCCAAATTTTCCATCCTGAGGCTGTAAAAAACAAAAAGGAATCAATATATCAATTGTAATTGATTTCATTAAGCCCCTATCAACGCAACATCATCTTATTGCAGAGTAGGGGACTTAAAACTTAACGCAGCTATTCGATGTGATCATCAGTATGATGCATGTCTCACCTCATTAGAACTGTCAGCTTTAGAAGAAATCCCTGTAGATATCGTTTTGTTTCCAGACGAGTTAAGAATACGCTAACCACTAGGCTACGCCTGGCGCACTATTATAATGTAATAAGACCTAGCAATAATTCCTCACATTATTTGCTGAATGTAATAATTATGTTTACTCTTAATAAAAAAACTATTTCTAGTTAAATGACTATCTAACTCACCATAGGATTAGCGTTACATGCCACAACGACGACAACCAAAACAGTGGCGAGTCCTGTCATCATCATATCTAATAACAAATAATAATTATTAATAATTAAACGAATTATTAAATTACATAATATAATGTAAAAATGTAATAAGTTACTAATCTATTATATATTTGCCTTCTTCTGAAAGACTATACTCGATTAAACTATTATTCCTTAATTACAGAAGAACCGGGGACCGGAAAAAATTTTCGGGAGCTCGAAAGAGGGACTCGAGGGGGACAATTTTCGGGCGCTGTGCGATGTGCAAAAACCTTGACCTCCCTTAATCTAGGACACATTTTTTTTTTTCACCGTCCCCTAAACGGTGGCATATCAATGGCACGATTTAGTTTTGGCAAGATCCTTTGTACAGAGATTGGTCCTTTTCTATATGTATTAAAGATTTGTCTAATAAACAATCTAATGATTTTAATGGCATTACATTTTTAATTTAATCTCTTGACTAAATAATTATAAGTACTTCTTTGGTCAATGGGAGAAAGTAATTAAGGTTTATTTGGCCAAATCTAAACAATTTATTCGGAGTAAAATATGTTTGTCTTATTCATCGGGATGTGAACAAGTCTTATACATTAAGACAGTATTACAATAAAAGTTTTCACAATTTTTTATATTACACAAAAAGCGTATGAATACCGATGTAAATAATAATATTAATATTAGTCCCTCAGAGACAAAAAAATATAAGATGATCTAATAACAGTAACAATAAAAATACATTTCTAAAAAAAGAAAATCTTAATTTCTTTATGATACATTTATTATTTAATAGTTTGTTTGATTATTTATATATAATATTGAAAAATATAATTTACCTTTTTGAAGACAATAAATTAAGAGGAGTCTAAAAAACTTATGTGAATAGTTTGCAGTTGACTGATGAATTTCTTTAGATTTAACAGCTTATATATGCTGTTAATCTCCCAATAAAACCATACTATAAAAGATATATTTTACCATTTGTAAATCCCCCATTGTAGTTGGAACAAAAAATAAATAGATTTCTCTGAATGAATGATGCTAATTCCTTGACCTTCCCAAGATAAATAGAGTTGGGTTATCTAGAAATGATCAATACTATTAACAAATTGCACTACTGTCTTTAAATATAACTATTTATAAATCTTAACAAACTAATTGAGTGTAATATTAGAAGAAGAAAAAAATAGGAAAAATTTGTAATTAATAACGTTCAATTTAAAATTAAAACCTGTAATTTTATTTTTTTAAAAAAACCTTTTTGTATTTCACAGCTAGAATAATAAGAGTATATCATTTTCATATCTATGTTTTTTTTTTTTTTTAGATGTTGGATTTGAGGAATTGGTCTTTCAACTGTGTTCAGACAATGAAAGTTATAAAAGCTTACGGAAAAATTCTGATAATTCTCACAAACAACATTTTTTATGTTGAATGTGTTGCCAACACATTCAACATATAAGTTCTTACAGGGGACTACTACCTAATAATTTTAAATATGAAACATATTTTATGTCTGCAATTTAAAATTTCTTTGACAGAAATTATTTCAGGTATCAGCAAACTTTATTATCTCTTTTTTGTCTGTATATTTTAATAAGTAATTTCATATTGTTTGGTAACAATCGGCCTATTGTTTGTCCAATTTTAATTTTAACTTTCTGCGCCCATTCCTTTCTTTTCCACATGGGCTCTAACACTTTTTATAATCACCTTCAATGGTAATCATCTAATTTAAAAGAAATTTAAATGTTTTTTTTTTCAAAAGTAGAACGCAGACGGTCTCGTTTTAATTTGTAATGTTTGCACGCATATATAATATTTTATCAAAAATAAATTTGACCCTACTAGGACTGGAAACAATGTGACCATTCACCCAATAACTGAATACAAGGATGCCATGTGACACAGTAATTGGTAGACGGTTTTATCCCTTTTTATTTATTTATTTTTTATTGTTACTTTTCTTCAATGTTACATCTGAAACATTGCTGTTAATTTTGTTCTAGTAAAAATTCCGGCTCAATAAAAATAGAAGGAGAAAAAAGAAGCAGTAGAGGTTAAAAATAACTACGTTATACATTTTAATTTAATTTATTCTCCAGTTTATTTTTTTTTTTTAACACTTTCTATCTCCCATACTTTTTTAGAATATAGCAAAAGGTTATCAAAGAGGGAGAAAAAGAAAGTAGAATAGAAAATACCAAGATAAAAAAAAAGGTGCTGGTGGTGTTTTCATTAGGTAATTGGGTGAAGGGCGGGTACTCCGGGGTTGCGGGATGGGAAAACTTGTTGAGTGCAAAAAGTGATAAAACGTGAGATGGGTTGAAAAGTTCTACACGGAGAGGGGGTGTAGCATTGTAGAAAATTTTTACTAGATAAAAGAAAAAAAAAAGAACTTAAGCGAAATATTTTGTTATAGAGCTGATAGAGTAATGACGTTGATTAGGAAGGTGACAAATGGCAAGAAGAAATTATGGAGCTCAGACTTCATTTAAATCCTGAAAATTCTGTCGCCGAAATTGGAAAGTCCTTAATGATTGAAACATGATAGCCATGATTCTCTGACCCCTGAATTTCTTATCAACTACCAATAGAACCCCTTTCTCTGAAAAAAGGAAAGAAAAAACGTTCTTTAAAATAAATATTTTTACATCACAGGATTTGCAAAAAAAATAAATTAAAAAAATGAATATCGAATTATTTTTTTCTTTTTTCACCCAAAATTGCTTTCAATCTTTTAAATTATTTTAAAATAAAGAAAAATCATTTAAAAAAAAGCAACAAAATAATTTAAAATAATAAAAGTGTAGAATGATTCAACATTAATAAAACATAAATAAATCATTCCTTTTATTAGTTAAATAAATAAAAATATGGACTGAAAAAATTGTTAATGTATAATGTATTACACATTTTTTTTTTTTTTTAATGGTCAGGTTGTGATGGGAGTGCTTTAATAATATATTATTGCTGAGACAAGAGAAATTAAATGCTCACTTAAGTTAATTGTATGAAATATATAAATTTTTTTTTTTCATTTTATTCATAATATTGTTTTAAATTATAATGTACTTGTAAATTATACATTTTTTCATAAAATTAGGTATTTTAAATTATATTGGCTAATATACTTTATTAATTAATTATAATGATTTACGATCTACGAAAAATCTGTTTAGTCGTCCAAAGATGTCCTATACAGAATTAATTCGTCCTCGTGGTTAAATTTAATTATTATTTTTCATTTGATCAAAGTTCAGATGAGAAATTTAGCCTTTCCTTCAGCAGTCTTTATCAATGTTTCATTGTATCATGAAACTAGATTTATCCAGGGAAAGATACAAGTGGTCAATTGGACTAAAATTTGTAATTTTGAAGGGACTGCACAACTAAATTTATAATGACAAATAACTTCTTGATTATTCCTTGAGGAGTTATCTTTGAGAACATGAATGTCAAATTTGACCGAAATTAATGTAGTACTTAATGTTTCACATTTAAAACTCCACTATGAGTATTTAGGGGACCTCAACTCTTGGACACATAAATTAAATTTTTGCCTCATAATTTTCTACGATAATATATGCATTAATATATATACATACATACATACATATATATATATATATATATATATATATATATATATATATATATATATATATATATATATATATATATATATATATATATATATATATATATATATAGCGTGCATAAAAAAGTAAAATGACGATACAAAAACAGCCAAATAACATAAAAAAAAAATCGAGGAAGATCGTGGTTTTCATATTTTCTTTATTTGGTGCCAACATTAGTGCATATAGCGGACCTCACACGGTCAATATAAGTTCCTTCAATATATTGAAGGAAATTATATTGACCGTGTGAGGTCCGCTTAAAGGTTTGTTTTGGAAAAAGTTTTCACGAGTTGCCACTGAAAATCAAATAAGTTTGATTTTTATTGAAGATCCGTCAATATATTGACAACGACAAATATTTCTTCAATAAACCTCTCACACGGTCAATATATTGACAGAAATCAAATATTGAGTCAATATATTGACCGTGTGAGGTCCGCTTAAACTAAAACTAAGAGTTAGTGAATTTATCTTAGTGATGAATGAAATATCATTTGTTAAACAAGTACTCATATTTGACATCTGTCAAATAAGTGAGAACAAAATAAAATACAACTATAAAAAATCCCTTTCTTTCTTATAAATGTTTCTTGGTCGGGATAGAAGACTACCCATTTCTCTTGAGACCCCTTTCAGTGACACTTCAAACCATGAAGGATCTGGACTACTCAGCTCCTCCTTCGCCTCTTCCTTACTGCCTCATATTCTTTATCCAAACGTCCAATTTTTCCAAAATTTTCTCATCTCCTTCGCTTCATGCAATCTGTCATAGTTTTCTGTTGCCATTTTATTTCTCCATTCTTCTCCGTACCTCTTCAACCTTAGGTCACGTCGGTTTTATCTTGTCTGAAAGAATGGTAATTTTTTCTTTAGGTTTTCTCTCCTCCAAATAGCACCACGCCATAAACTGATTTTAATGGAGTACCAAAAAGACTTCCTGTGATTTTTATTTTGCGTGTTTACTACCTTTTTGACTTATTTAACTTGTGCGAACACGTTGCTCCTTGGATACCTCTGCCCTCAGACCTCTGGATATGACTCACGGTCAAAAATAGGGTTCTTTCAACACACCTAAATATCATCAGAATTCAAAATATCACAGGAATCCATTTCATCTTACTTACAATTATGACATTCCATATTATCAAATAAGGTCCGTAAATCTGTGTTCTATATTTTATTTTGTTCTCACTTATTTAGCATCTGCCGAAGGGTGAGATACTTCAGGTTTTAAGTGACACTGAAAGAGAAATTGGTGGGTCTCAAGAGACATTGATAGCCTTCTATCCCGATCAAGTAACATTTATAAGAAAGAAATGGATTTTTAATTGTAATATTTTATTTTGTTTTCACATATTTGACAGGTGTTAAATATGAGTCCTTGTTTAATGAATAATACATCAATAATCACAATGATAAATTCACTAATTCTTAATTCAGTTATGTAGCAGTGTTGGTACAAAAAAAAAAAAAAAAAAAAAAAAAAAAAAAAAAAAAAAAAAAAAAAAAAAAAAAAAAAAAAAAAAAAAAAAAATATGAACACTACAACCTTCATGTATCTTTTTAGGGCCCATAGGCAAAACCAAGGACCCTTATATTTTCCTGCGTGTGTCTGTCTGTCCGTCCGTCCGTCAGTCGCCTGCTCTCACGGTGACACCTTTCGTCCCATCACTTTGAAATTTGGCATATACGTGTATAGTACCCACCCACACAATTTAAAAATATAGCGACTTAAAAAAATTAAGATAAAAACTTAAGAGTTAAAAAAAAAGATTTTTCTGGAGACCGTGAGGGGTATTATTATATGAAAGGGTACGTCGATCTGATTACAAAAATGTATAATTTTTTTGGTTATAACATTGATAGGGCGAGCGTAGGCGAGTGAAAATTGCCCCCCCCCCCCTTCTATCTCACTTATGTAATGTGCAAAAATTCCTGAACATTCTTCGACCAAAAGTTAAGATACCACTTTTTGAAAATTTCTAAAAAAATTATTTCTCTTTTTATTGGCAACATAGTTCTTTCTATATATATGCTCATTTTGATGTATTTATACGTTTATAGTCCGGTTCACTGACAAAGTATACTTTATCAGAAGTTTGTTTATGTGTTTTGAGAATATCAGACCCATATGATGGTTCAAAGTTGGCATTTTAGCATTTTAAATAGCACAATCAATAGGTACTACTTAAACAATACTGTGTTGCCTACGGACCCTCGCTGTGTGCTGACGAGCATACGCTTGACCTGTTTATTTATCGTAATTTTACTTTATTATATACAATTATAATCCTAGACACAAAGATAACTCCGCCAGTCCAAGTTGAGTATATCTGTGGTAACCGGTCTACGGTCTTCAGTCCTGTTTTTGGTTTCAGTAATGAAGGTAACAAGGGTTTGGTGATCATTAACTGAATTACGTCATTTTTTTAAGTCTCCGAACTCGAAACGTTTTTGGCAGAAATCAGTTTTGGACATCAGGGAACATTTGCAGTCTAGTGTCAATCTGTCGCCCTATCCGTCATCATTATATTATTGCGATCCATTAAAAAAAACTCGCCCGCTTTTAATGAAATTAGAATGGTAGGTCATAATTAGCCCATTGTCGGTCCCATAAAACTATAACCTTATTATGTGCTTATTATATTAAGGCAAGCACACAAACTTTTTGTATTAACACCTATATTTTTAAATGTACTCATCAAGTTTAAAAGAATGCGAGGAAGCTTTGTGCCATACAAATTGGCAGTCTATTTCCTTCTAATTAATTTCTTAAAATTCTTCTTTATTAGTTTTGCCTTATCTTATATATTTGTTCAAAAACTATATCACATAATCGTTTCTCTCTTGACTCTTTTGTCTGGAATGAAGTTCTCAGGGTAAAAGGCAGATAAATGGCGAGGGTCAATCCTCCCTTCGTGACCGGCCATCCTTAGAACCGTAAGCAGGTCATCTCATAAGTAATGTCATATCTCACTTGACATAACTTATCAAAGACAAAGCGTCTTAATCTGAGTTTGCTCCTCATGCTTACAATATTAACCCAACCTCCGCTCTCATTTATTGAGCGGATTTATTGACAATATAAATGGTTTGATTAACCGCACAAGGTTCTTCAGCATAGCAAAAGTAATATTAAAAGTTATATATTACTTTTACTTTTTATATTATTTTTCTATTACTTCCTTTAATGTGTTATGGCAATGGCAACAGCTACTTTACACATGGATTCATTAATGTGGTCTTAACTCTCATTAAAAGCTTACCAAGATCCCTAGTATTAATTAATGGGAACTTTAGTTCAGAGAGGGTATTATGTAAAGAAGCAAGAGAATGAAATAGGCACAAATTATATAGTCTATTTTTGCTATCTGCTATCCTTTTACGTTCATGTAGATTATTGTGATTGAACAAAAATTTTCTTTTTTATGTTTAGGGATTTACATGTCTTAAGATAGTCTGAAAACGGTTCCTACGATTTTGATTAAAAAATTCTAAAATGTAGTCAATTTGAATACGAATCCAACGATATAAGCAGTTTTCTCGGGAAAAATCTAGTTCTTGAGAAATTAGCTTAAAACGCGGACGGAGTGAGCCCGGGTTCGATTCCCTGCCCAAGTGAAGTTATTTTTATGATAAATTTTGATGAAATGTTCAATAATATTTAAATGTACATTTGAAAACTAATAAATGGAAACACTGGGCTAAGTAATTATAAACTCGTATATGAGAAAGTTTGTCTGAGTTGTCTCGGACTGATTTTTTATGTTTAGGGATTTACATGTCTTAAGATAGTCTGAAAAAGTTATATATTTTTAAAAAATGTATATGTCAGTAATCTGGTGCGGACTCGTGGATCTAAAACTACTAAACCTTTAATTCGTAACGAATCCGGGGAAGTTAATACAAAAATAAAGAAGTTAAATACCATTTAAAACTTAAGTTTATCCAGATACATAGTTTAGAAAATGAATCACTATCTCAACAAATATCAAAATCCAATCAGTTAACGTGGAAATGATGTAATTATACGCACTTAACTAAATTAATGCATTTAATTATAGTGTTATTCATAAATTATTTACAGGCAACAGCAGAACTTGGTTTTAGAATTCTAGAAGCAACTTTTCCTTCTGGAATGCTGTATATACACTTTGGTTTCAAAACTAGCTGAAGGGTAATCTTGTTTACGGAAGTGTAGGCGCAGCTTACAGCAGCAAATCTGCTTAGATTCCCTTTTAATATTGTTAGACTCATAGGGTACAAACCTTATATGATTTTCTAAAATATTCTGGTTTTCAAAATTACCAAAATTAACCCAAGGACCACCTTTAAAAAAGGAAAAATAAAATACTACGAACAAGAATTGATAGCGTAACGAACAAGCATATAATTGCAATCAAAAAATAAATTTACGTGTGGCACACGCCACGCGGTATAAGTTACCAGCAGTTGTTTTACAAATGAAATTTAAAAATGAAAAATGAAGTTAAACCAGATATATTGTCTGCATTCGTTCCGAAACCGAATACAGACAATAGATCGGAAAAAAGGAATTTAAGATAAGTGAAGCTTCTTTCACACACGCATTCACACCAGTTAAGTTAAAGTTAAATTTACACACAAAATTGTTTCACACCAAAACAATCATTCACACACACATTCACACTGAAGTTAAATTAAATACATGAAATGTTATACATATAAAATGGACTTAGCCGTGGTGACTTGTCCACGCTGACGCTGCGACCTAGGCTGCAAGCTGCTAGTCCCACGTCTTCTACTGTTCGACTCGAAGAGATGAGAAGATGTGAAGTAAAATTATGTGATGCTGAGGGCCCTGATGCTAAACCAATGAAGTTAAATTATTTAAACATTAATACTTGAGTGGTGACACGTGCACGTGTCGGTCGCTTTTACAAAGCGATGAGAACCGTCTTCTGCAGATTTCGGAGGGCGAATGCGTATATCGCAGGATACGGATTCCTTATCTACTCCGTAATTACGTAAGGAAAATCTTGCGTAGGATCATATGTGTTCGAATTCCAGTGAAAGTGATGCCTTCTCCGAACACGTTCGAAGAAAAAAGGAGGAGGTTGCATCGTGGTTTCCTGCGAATCTTACGTTATTTACGTTAACGAAGAAGTGAGTTTAAAATGTAGAGGTGATATGTCCGTTTGTTGCTAAAATTGCCATTTTTTACAAAATAATAAAGAACATAAATAATAAAGTAAAATAAAGAACAACTGTTGGTCTCCAACATACCGCCTACCAAAATTTACAAAGAAAATTTTAAATTCTTTAGGAATTCAAAAAAAAATTAGATTAAAATTAAATTTTAAGTTGCTCTAAACCAGATTTTCTAACCGGAGGAGAATCCTCATCTAGCATAAAAAGAGGAATGAGTTTATTGACTGGACGTTTCAGCGTGGAACTACAAGATTTAACTAACGCAACCCTTACAACACCATCATGCCCTGGGAAAACTTCTAAAATTCTGCCAATTGGCCAACGCAAACGAGGTGCAGTGCTCTCCTTGATCAAGACGAGATCTCCTTGTTTGTAATTATATGCAGGTTTGCGCCATTTTACCCTCTCTTGTAGAGACGTGAGATATTCAGTTCTCCAACGCTGCCAGAAATGTTCTGATTTTTGAAATACCAGTTTCCATCTGGTGAGACGATTTTCAGGTACCTTCAACAGAGACTTCTCGGGTACGGAAATCAATGGACAACCTATAAGAAAGTGTCCAGGGGACAAAAAGTCAAGATCAGAAATGTCATTGGACAGAGGACAAAGGGGACGAGAATTAAGGATGGCTTCGATGCGAATTAGCCAAGTCGCCAGCTCCTCAAAAGTCAAAGCATTGTCGCCATACACCGAACGAAGTAATCTCTTGACAGACTTGACACCGGCCTCCCAAACTCCGCCGAAAAACGGGGCGTACGGAGGAGTGAAGCTCAACTTTAACTCCTTTTGAGCACCATACAACCTTAAGGAATCTTGATTTTCTGGCGAAAAATACCAATGGTATAATTCTTTCAATTCGTTAGCTGCGCCGACAAAGTTGGTTCCATTATCGGAAAGAATCCGCTCTGGCAAGCCTCGCCTTCCAATGAATCTGTCCAATGAAGCGCAAAAGGCTTCTGTACTAAGTGCAGATACAAGTTCCAGATGAAGGGCTTTAGTACTTAAACACACAAAAATACACAAATATGCCTTATATGTATGAGCCTTTCTACGTAACGACTCCCTAACAAAGAAAGGACCAGCAAAATCAATACCAACATGAAGAAATGCCCTCCCTTCGCGGAACCTAACAGCAGGTAGATCACCCATAACCGGTTGAATAGAAGATGCGTCAAATTTTCGGCAGCTCACACACTGACGAGTGACTTGCCGTACCAAATTTCTGGCTCCAGTAATCCAAAATATTCCTCGAAGAGTAGCCAACAATAGTGAAGGTCCACAATGACATAAGGTGCGGTGATAGTGTTCTACTATTAAACGAGATAAGTGCGCCTTGCCCGGTAAAATATAAGGATGTTTAGATTCCCTTGACATGCTAGAAAATTTAAGGCGACCGCCTACCAACAGAACACCCGCTTCATCAAGAAAAGGACTCAAACTAATCAACTCCTTAGGCATTGAAGTTTCAGAAGAAGGAATTTTGCCACCAAAATAGAAATGTCTCTGAACTAGCTTTACGGCTATTCGCTTTGAACTGACTACCTCTTCCTCACTCAATTCGGCAGAATCCGAACATAACTTCCGACATTTATTTACAAAACGTAAAACATAAGCTAAAGTACGGACGATTCTATTAAAGGTAGAAAAACGATCAAACCAATTTACTAAAGAATATTCCGGAACAGAAGTAATTAATGTAGAGCAGGGAACATCCTTTAATTCGGGAACATCAACTTTAAAAGGTGAACTTATCACCGGCCATTCAGAAGGATCAAGGATTGCCCATTCAGGACCGTTAAACCAGAGTGTATTACCTAACATCAATTCTGGGGTGACGCCTCGGGAACCTAGATCACTAGGGTTATCACAAGAAGCCACATGTTGCCACTCACCTGCCGACGTTAATTCATTAATTTTTTCCACACGATTAGCAACAAAAGTTTTTAAACGATGAGTTGGTGTTTGCAACCATGAAAGGACAATCATACTGTCAGAGAAAAAGAAAACTTTGGGATTAGAAGGAAGTCTGTTACAAAAATTGCTTAGATTCTGCCATACGCGACCAGCAAGCAAAGCAGCACAGAGTTCCAGACGAGGAATAGTCAACCTTTTGACTGGCGCAAGTTTGGTTTTAGCAAACAAAAGATGTACCTGAACACACTTTTCAGATACGGATCTTAAGTAAGCCGCAGCACAGTAAGCAGTCTCCGAGGCATCGGCAAAAATTAAAATTTCAACAGAACCAACGTTCGGAACAATCCAACGGGGAATACGAAGTTTGCCTAACAAAGGCATAGTATTAACAAACTCTAACCAACGTTCCTTTAAGTGTTGGGGAAAGTCTTGATCCCAAGTCAATTGAAGTTTCCAGGATTCCTGGATTAAAATCTTGGCCAAGACCACCGAGGGACCGATGTAACCAAGAGGATCATATATCTTTGTCATAGCCGATAATACTGCACGTTTAGTACATGTTTCCAGTGGTAAATTTATTTTATACGAAAATGAATCTAAAGTGGGGTCCCACTGAAGACCTAAAATTTTAATAGAGGTGTCGTCACTAGCACTCAATGAAACAGGTTCCAAACCTGAGGTTTCCTGTGAGTTACATACTTCTAATAATTGAGGATGGTTGGCCGCCCACTTTCCTAAAGTAAATTCGCCTTTACCTAGTAAGGCAACGACTTGACGTTGAAGCTCTAAGGCTTCAGGCAATGAATTTGCACCTGTAACTAAATCATCAACATACATATCGCTAAGCACGGCAGCAGCAGCTAAAGGAAAGGCAGAACCTTCATCTTTCGCAACTTGTCTCAACGCACGAATAGCTAAGTAAGGGGCTGGTGCTGTTCCATAAGTTACAGTTTGCAGCTCATACTCCTCAACGGCCTCTTCGGGAGAAAAGCGCCATAGAATATGTAAATAAAGCCTATCCTGAACATCTATTAAAATCTGTCGGAACATCTTTACAACGTCCGTAGTAAAAACATATTTATGAAGACGAAAATTCAAAGAAATGTCAACCATGTTTGTTTGCAATTTGGGACCAACTAATAAGTGATCATTTAAGGAACCACTCGAAGTTCGAGCAGCTGCGTCAAACACTACTCTTATCTTAATATTGTCCTTATCTCCCTTAAACACACAATGATGAGGAATAAACACCTTGCCTGGTTGTTTGGCGAGTTGCATGTGCCCCAGATCTAAGTACTCGCGCATGAACGCATTATAAGATAAACGAAGTTCAGGTTTCCGTTGCAACTTGGACTCAAGATGTTCCAGCCGACGAAGGGCTAAGTTTCGAGTACCGAAAAGCTGAGGATTTTCACATTTAAATGGCATTCTCACAACATAACGACCTGTGGGTAAACGATAATGTGTAGTACGGAAAAGATCCTCACACCGCTCATCATCAGGATTAAGAGAGTTATTAACTGCGGGTTCTTCCAATTCCCAGAACCGACATAATTGATCATTTAATGAATCTGAAGATATTTCAGCATTAGCGATAAGAGCAGGATAAGAAAAAACTTCAGAAATGTCTCTGACACGCCCCAAAACAGTAAAACCAAAAATAGTACCAAGAAGTTTTGGCATATCAGGCAACACCGATATCAATTGACCTGTTAAAATATCAGGAAATAAATCACAACCAATTAAGAAGTCAATAGGTCGTGACTCCCAAAACTTGGGATCAGCCAACTCATACTCAAGATAAGGTTGCCAGAAACCTTCATCAGAATGAAATCCAGGTAATGCTGAAGTAATAGTGTCAACAACCAAAGCAGTGGTTGACAATTGAGGATAAATAGAATGACTAGGAGAAAGTGAACAACGAGTTCGACCTTTAAAGCCAGGTAGCGGAGTTTCTCCAATACCCCAAACACCTGCAGAATAAATATCGATATCCAAACCTAAACGGTCAGCGAAAGAACGAGTGATAAAAGAAAAGTGACTACCAGAGTCAACAGCAAGTCTGATAGAATGTAATTTACCCTTAGGATCCAATATGTTACACACGACCGTTCCCAACATAACTTCTAACTGACCCGAACCAACAGTGTTCAATGAAGCAGGTTTACGCGTGTCGGGAGGTGACATGTTTTGTTCGTGTGATGAAGTTACATTGTCTGACGGGGACGAAGAATTGGAAGATCCAACCTTTAAAGAATTTTGAGGAGTAGTAAAGCCGTGAAGTAAAGAGTGATGTTTGCGTTTACAAAACTTACAAAAGTATTTGGAGGTACATTGAGACGTATCATGACCAAAATGAAGACAATTCCTACAACCTTTCCATGATCGTAATAAGCGGTGGCGTTCTGCCACAGAGACACTACTGAATTTAACGCAATTCATCAAGAGATGAGGTCCTTTGCAGATGCAACAACAACTCTGCGTTCTTCGATAAGGGCTAGAAGAGGCTCGTGATGATGGAGAAGTTACCTTAACTGGAGATCTATTGCCAGAACTAGTCATTAAGGCTGACTTGCCAGATGACATAGATCTGGGTTGCCAAGGTTTACGCAACACTTTCTCCTCCCTGACATCCTTTACAAGAGTAACTGAAGACAATCCACTCGCCAACTCAGCGGCTGTACAACGGGACCTAAGATACTTGACAAATTGGTCAAGAGTAGGAAATGTTGCTGTGTTTTGCAACTCAAATTGTTCCCGGGTGTAGGGATCCAAACAACGACTGGCTAGATAGAAATACATGAAGTCTAACCTTTCCGGAATGTCCAATAATTTAAAAGCAGCAATATTTTCAGAGATGTCGGACACCAGCTTGGTGAGCACGACAGCATTAGGTTTAGATGTCAGTTTTTTAATGTCCAACAGTTGGTCAAGATAAGCTGTGGCAAGGAGACGCTTGTTGTCGAAAACTTCCTCCAACATGGACCAGGCCACAGAAAAGTTTGTTTCATTTACAGGAATTTGAGCGATCACTGTTAAAGCCGAGGCTTCAAGGGAACGAATTAAATAGTGAAACTTGTCAATGTCCCTTAATTGAGGATCATCCTTTACTAAGCTTGTAAAGGTGTCCTTGAAACGCGGCCAATGCTTCCTATCACCTTTAAACTTGGGCAACTCTAAAACAGGAAGTTTAGTTTTATGGTATGGAGCTGTTGTGTTGTTAAGGACACTAGTGAGATTACCTGCGGAGGATGTAGACGGCCGTGCCTTCGACTCATTTACATTAGCTAAATAGCCATTACTTTCATGGAAGTAACGTTTGGCGTTTGATCTCATCGCATGATCGGCAGCAGTCGCCGCGGACTCGCCAGACTCACTAACACTGTCACAGAGTTCCTGATACAATGTATCAAATTGCTGATATAAGCCCTGGATAGAGCTCATCATACCAATAAATAGCCAAACTTGTGTGGGATCCATAAGACATTTTTTGCCTTGATCTCTGATCTCTCTTAAATCTTCTATTAAAAGAGTCAGCTTCCTACGAACCGACTCAGCGTCAAATTCCAATTCACCTAACATGGTGATAGAGATCAGACAAAAAATATAAAATATAAGGAAGGAAAAAAAAATTAAATAAAGTAATATTAAAGGGTAAACCAAAATAGAGTTCAAACTAAGTACTACACTCAACGTACTGAAGAATGACACCAAGAAAGTTGAAAATTGAAAAACTAAGATTTTCAAAAATAAAGAAAATAAAATAAATGTTGACTCAGGAATCACCAAGACCAAATAAATGGCCAAATCAGATTAAATGATAAATTGAGAAACAAAAAAAAAAAATATCTTTGTACAATCAAATAAGTTTAATGCTTAAACTAGAAATGAGTACAAGTTGATTGTACGATAAATGAAAACCAAAAAAGCAAGTTGATGTTTATAATAAATCCAAAAAAAATAATTTTAAATTAAATCATAAAGTAAAGTTGGTTATACGATGAATAAACCCCAAAAAAACAAGTTGACGCTTGTAAGAAATCCAAAAAATAAATTTAAATTAAAATCATACAGTAAAGGTAACTACACTAATGTGAACACCCAAGACACAGGTCAAAGCTTGTGAGAGAACCAATAAAATTTAAATAATAAATACAAGTAATTGTAAAATTAATGTATACCAACACCAAAGCAAGTCAAGCTTGAATGAAATCCCAAACAAAAAATAATTAATTAAATTATAAGTACAAATGATAATTGTACAGTGAGTGTAAAACACTAGAAACAAGTCTAAGCTTGCAAGAGAACCAAAATAAATTTTAACTTAAGTATAAGTACAAGCAAGTGTACGAAAAGTGTAAAAACACTAAGGACAAGTTGTAGCTTGCCTAGAAAACCAAAAAATAAATTTAAATTTAATTAAACGTACAAACAATTGTACAAAGAGTGCGAGGCACCAAAGAAACAAGTCTAAGCTTGTAAGAGAACCAAAATAAATTTTAACCAAAAAAGTACAAACAGGTGTACAAAAAAGTGTAAGGACAAGTTGTAGCTTGCCTAGAAAACCAAAAAATAAATTTAAATTTAATTAAACGTACAAACAATTGTACAAAGAGTGCGAGGCACCAAAGAAACAAGTCTAAGCTTGTAAGAGAACCAAAATAAATTTTAACCAAAAAAGTACAAACAGGTGTACAAAAAAGTGTAAGGACAAGTTGTAGCTTGCCTAGAAAACCAAAAAATAAATTTAAATTTAATTATAAGTACACCAAGTGTACAAAAGTGTGAAACACTAAAGGGACAAGTTGTAGCTTGTCAGAAATCCAAGAAATAAATTTAAATTTTATTACACGTACAAGTAAATGTACAAAGAGTGCGAGGCACTAAAGGAACAAGTCAATGCTTGCAGGAGAACCAGAAAATAAATTAATATTTTATAATTGAGGATATCCTAAAAATAACCTCAAGCCTAGGCAGATGATTAAAGATGAAAATCAGTATGCAGAAAACCAAAAGACACTTGATATATAAAAAAAACATTAATCAAATGTAGCTTAAATTGTAGCTTGAATAAGCTTAAAGTCCCCAACAAAAAAGGTAAAAATTAATCAAGTGCCTAAATGACCAGAATGAAAAAATAACTAATTGTTAATTAATTAAACGCACGTGTCCAACCAAAGTTCAATTATGAAATGGCAAAATTACAAACAAAATCTGATTCTAAACAATTTAACTGCTGGTAGAAATTTCGAAAAAAAAGTAAATTAGATAAAGAAAGAATAACGAGTAAATTAAATGTCCAGGTGAATTTAATAAGAAAATAATTCCATTGAAATGAATTATAGAGAAATTAGGTAAAATAAATCCTAATAAATGAGATACAACTACAGGTCACCTTAACAAGGAACAAAGTTCAAAAACCGACCTATAGCATAGGATACTTAAATTCACTGGAAAAAATGCTACCAAAAGTTCGTAATGAAAGGAAATGAAATAACGAGAAAGAATAAATTGAATTTTAGATTGAAATTGACAGATGTGAAAAATAGCAAAGAAGGGTAATTAAATTGAGAGAGCTGAAATCCGGCCCAAAGGACCATTTTGTTAGACTCATAGGGTACAAACCTTATATGATTTTCTAAAATATTCTGGTTTTCAAAATTACCAAAATTAACCCAAGGACCACCTTTAAAAAAGGAAAAATAAAATACTACGAACAAGAATTGATAGCGTAACGAACAAGCATATAATTGCAATCAAAAAATAAATTTACGTGTGGCACACGCCACGCGGTATAAGTTACCAGCAGTTGTTTTACAAATGAAATTTAAAAATGAAAAATGAAGTTAAACCAGATATATTGTCTGCATTCGTTCCGAAACCGAATACAGACAATAGATCGGAAAAAAGGAATTTAAGATAAGTGAAGCTTCTTTCACACACGCATTCACACCAGTTAAGTTAAAGTTAAATTTACACACAAAATTGTTTCACACCAAAACAATCATTCACACACACATTCACACTGAAGTTAAATTAAATACATGAAATGTTATACATATAAAATGGACTTAGCCGTGGTGACTTGTCCACGCTGACGCTGCGACCTAGGCTGCAAGCTGCTAGTCCCACGTCTTCTACTGTTCGACTCGAAGAGATGAGAAGATGTGAAGTAAAATTATGTGATGCTGAGGGCCCTGATGCTAAACCAATGAAGTTAAATTATTTAAACATTAATACTTGAGTGGTGACACGTGCACGTGTCGGTCGCTTTTACAAAGCGATGAGAACCGTCTTCTGCAGATTTCGGAGGGCGAATGCGTATATCGCAGGATACGGATTCCTTATCTACTCCGTAATTACGTAAGGAAAATCTTGCGTAGGATCATATGTGTTCGAATTCCAGTGAAAGTGATGCCTTCTCCGAACACGTTCGAAGAAAAAAGGAGGAGGTTGCATCGTGGTTTCCTGCGAATCTTACGTTATTTACGTTAACGAAGAAGTGAGTTTAAAATGTAGAGGTGATATGTCCGTTTGTTGCTAAAATTGCCATTTTTTACAAAATAATAAAGAACATAAATAATAAAGTAAAATAAAGAACAACTGTTGGTCTCCAACAAATATTAATAAGGAGTTACTTCCCTTTTGTGTTGACCGATAATTACAAGCAAATAAAGAAGAGAAAAATAAATAAAATGCGTACAATAAATCCATTTATTTGCTTGTATTTGTTACATTTATAAATTGTAGTAAAACCCAAGTATTAACAATACCTTTATAGCTTCCAAAGGAAGAGAAAAATATAATTAATTATATTAATTTAATATAATACCAATTTAATTATTTTTAACTAATTATGCTATATGATTAATTTTCTTTTGCTAATGTATATGTTCAGAAAAATCGTACCCTGAGGTAAAATCAAGAAAAGAGCTCTAAATTTAGAGGCACCAAATACCCTGAAAAATTGTGGATGGGTGACCGTTTTGAACTAACTAATTCTTTTATTATAATTTAAAAAAAAAATATTTTATTCATTTTATTTCATTTATAATTATTTGAATTTTGACAGACGTAAACAAACTTTGAAGTTTAACAAAAGTATAGCGGTAATTAATAATTATGTTCGCTTATAACTTTTAAACTAATTAATGGAATTACATCGTTTTTTTATATTTGGTCCTTATTTTTTACCGGTTTCAACAACATGCTATATGTCAAAAACGTATTTTTACTTTTGTTATTATTAACCGTCAAAGTTTCAAAATTCAAAAAATCGATAACTTCAAAATGGCGACCAATACCAAAATTAAATTTGTTAGATTTGTTTGTCATAAAAAGAGGCACATTCGTGCCAAATTCATCTCGAACGGACCGATTTTCGACTATTTTTTAAAGTTTTACTGCCTCAAGAAACTGGGTCCAAGTTAGCAGAAAATGTTGATTTTCCGGGCGGCACAACTAGAAGTAAGGACTGATTTTCTACCAAGTTTCAATGCTCTAAATTAAATACTCTGGGTGCTACGATGATAACACACATACAGACGTCATGTAGAAAACCTCTCAGGAGGTCTTAAAAACACCCAAAACGGATAATTCAGTTGAAATCTCAAAAAAAAGTTTTTGGGTGAAAATATTTTATACCAGAGGTGAGGAAAAATAAATATATAAACAGTTTCAACGATTTTGATTAAACATTTTTAAAAAGTGGTCTACTTAAATACAAATCTAACCATATAAAATTTTGTCCCCCAGGATCAAATAAAAAATAACAATAAGAACAAATAATTTAAAAACGAAAAGTAAACAATCATCTGTTGCACACTAATCACACTATGTATACGCTTATAATTAACTTCACATGTTTGTCCCGGACAAATCTTGTAACTTAAATTTTAACACTTTCCGACTCCCTAGGAAGCTGAAACCGGAAACATCGACGACCACTGACAGGTAAGTGAGGTTAGAATAGATTACATGATTTAATATGAAGAAAACTTTAAAAAAAAATATATATATATTTATTTTTGAAGAAACAAGAACACGGTCTAACAATACATGCACTAAAAAGAAAGAAAAAATGTTTACCAATCACAGTACTACGAGCAATCACGGTTTATCCATAAGTCACTACAGATAAAAGCGTTTGAGCTATCAACAGTTTTTGTAATTTGTTGATAACTCCCCACGCTATTACCTTAACTGACAAATACATATACTTTGAACGCTTGTAGTACTGACAGTACTGTTGATGGTAAACAGTTATTTTCTCCTCTTTAGTGCAAGTTTTGTAAAATCGTGTTCTTATTTATTTATTTTTTTTTTTTAAATATATTACCTATTTTAAATTGGTAGTTATCAATTTATTAATAATAGATATGGGATTTAAATTCAGTATCATTATGTATTTAAGAAAGCTTTGTTCGAGTTTGTCTGAACAATTGTTTTCCAGTAAAAACAGTTTTACAAATGTATATACCCCTATTAAAATAATAAATAAGAATAAATCAAAATGATATGATTGGACTTTTCACCACCACACCATATTTTCTATTAAGTAAGCAATCTAATATGTATTCTTTCAAATTTATCATGTATGTTGGGAACTATTTTTAAAGCAGTGTAATAACAATGGATAAATATTTTATTTTATTGTAAGAAGTAATGAAAATGGTCTGTCCACCACCTGCAAAATTAACATTACTTTAATGCTCCTTATAGAGAAAGGTGGGATTAACATAAACTTTGAGTTTGCGAATCATTAGACATTTTTGAAACGGCCTGAGACTAATCAAACTTACATTCTACATTCAATTTTTTCATTAGACACACTCTATACGAAGAATGTCTACAGCTTAACCACTCAACTCGTCTTATTAATAATTCAATGTTATTCTCTTCTGGAAAAGTTCGTGCAATAAGTCTCATATGCAAATTAACCATTATAATAATGGTCAAATCCATCTTTCACATATTAGTTGTTTCGAATAATAATTTGCACCTTTCTTTCTAGTTTTAATTTGTAATATTATTTTGTGAATTTCATTTTTTTTAAACGTAAAAGGAGTTGAACGAAATCTTTTTATATTATAATAGTAAAAATTAATTTATTGTGAATAAAATACAAGGGATGGGGGGGACGAAAGTTTTATAAAGTACAATGGAATAAAGTTGAAGAGTTATATTTGTAGGACTTGTTGTATTTATGATTGTCATAAAAGAGGGACTCTTACTAACGTGAATCTAGATGAGAGGGAAAGAGAGAGTAAAAGATGTCTTTCGTTAAGAGGGAAGGGAATAAAAATTCAATAACTCTTTTTATACATATAAATACTAAGTTGTATAATAAAATTTATTTTTATTTTTTTAAGCATCAAATAAAGCCCTCTTTCCTGAGAAAGGAGATAAGACGGTTCTTTATTTATGCATGGTCGTATAAATTACTGAAATTAGTTTATGTTCTTATATTTTACACGATATTATGGAAATATTAAATTTCAGAATGAATGTAAATAACATCCATATGTTACTTAGAAAGTTATGGCATTTCAGTTTCTTAATAGATTACATTATCCATTATGTAGTCAAGGACTATATTCATGTTTTTGTCATAGATGTTATACTATTCTTTAAAATACTGCCTCCTTAAAAAAGACTTGAATAGACAAAATGAATTAGAACAATTTTTAAATTTTATTTAGAAAATATCGGGAAAAAATTAACATTATTTAATAATAGTGTAACTGACTATCATTGCAGTTTACACATTTCATGTAAACTACATACTTATATATAGGATATAGAAATAGTGTTCCGAAAAACGCCTTTTTCTCGAAATAATAAATTAATATAAAATACTCTGCCAATTAATGTGGCACATAGCTTCCTCGCAAAGAAAAGACCAAATTAAGAAAAATACCTCGATAAACATAATCAAAAAGTTGGAACGGCGCGGCACTGTTCCAGTAAATATTTAATAAAGTTGAAGAAACTTAAACATTTGTTGGAGAAACAAAGCCTCCAACAAGCACCAAAAGTTAGCGCACATATAATTAATTTAATAAGCAAATATAAAACTGCAACCAAATCGTAGAAACCGCTGTATAAACAGTTTTTTTTATTTTACCCTCAAAACTAAAAATAACACAAAATAGAATATAACAAAAATTAATCTACTATGCAAGAGCTTTTCAACGATATACATCATATTATAAAAGATTAACTTTAACATTTGTACCCCCTGTACTCTGAGGTACCAAAGTTATATTTTTAAAAAACAAATAATACAAAAGGGCATTCATTTAACTAATAAATACATATAAATAAAAAACCTTATATCAAAAAAGTATTTAAACCAACAACAAAATTATAAATCGGTACAAAAGTACATGTTCAAAATTTTTAAAAAATCAACAAATAAAATAGCTTTAATCTACATATCAAGGCCTTTAAAATGATATATGACACAATATTAAAAACAAACAAAAGTGGTCACGTGACGCGGCGCACGGGAAAAAGTTTACTCTCATGTTCTCAGCAAGTAGGATGAACTAATGAAATAAAATACACTCAATTTAAAGAGCATTAGTGTGAGATTCAATCGCCACAATCAGAAATAAAATTGGCCAACTATTATACAAACTATGGCCATTCAAAGACAAAAATGGAAAAAAATAAAACCAAATAATAACAAAATTATCACCATCTAGGGTACAACCGATGATGATACGACAAAAACTCATAGGACTAAAGTTGTAGATCTTTTAAAATCAGTCACCACTTGTGCTATCCATTTTCTAATACGACTTACCGTTTAGCCGCAATAAGCCCCCAAACCAGCTTAAAAATCAAGTCACCCATTTTTATTTTTTTAAGGGGGGAAGGAGGGGGAAAAGTGAACTTATTATAATTATTTTGGTTCACAATATGGACGTTGCGCGTCGAATGGCGCAAACCACAAGTCTCTAGCTCTTCTGGAAGTGGGTAAACATTAATGTCAGTCAGTAAGTCAGTTTGCCATGCGGCTTTATAATATAAGACATATTAATTTAGCACGATTTAAAGTGCGCAGAAGGTTGAAATTAAGCAGGTGTTATCTGCAGGCTACTTTCGACAAACCATAAAAATTTCATAAAAAACAGATGATTACTCTTAAAGATATGGCTGTAAATAAATGTATGTTTGTGAGCATGTGGATGACAAACAAATAAACGCAGAAGGTTGAAACTTATATGGGACCTACAATGGGCTAATTATGACCTACCATCTAAATTTCATTAAAATTGGACGTGTAGTTTTTAAGATATGGTGGTTCGCAAAAATTGAACGTCAGACCGACAGACCGACAGACCGACAGACCGACAGACCGACAGACCGACAGACAGACACGGAACCAAAATTGTTCCCTGATGTCTGAAACGGATTTCTGTCTTGGAATTTTTGAAATCGGAGACCTAATATTTTTTCGTTCTTCAGAACGATCACATAGCTTCCGTTACCTTCGGTGGGCTCGGATGCAAAATCCATTTTTAAAACCTGGTCTTATTTTCATAATTTTTTTTTTTTTTTTCGGTATTCTTCACCTTAAATTGTTTCCATGTGCAAAATTTTGGGAAGATTAAAAGACGGGAAGTGGTTCAAAATTGGGTTAATAGGTGTGCGATGAAACTTACAAAGCAAAGTAAAAAGTAATATAAGACCAGTAAAAATAGACTGCCAATTGATGTGGCACTTAGCTTCCTCGCATCCTATCCACGAACTTTATTGATTTTATGCTTTTAGAAGTCATTATTGTCAAATTGGTTTACTTGTTTCCCCCGTTTTTTTTAATCTGTCAAAATTGTTTAGATTTTTTACACGAATTAAAGTATCAATTTAGCAAAAGTTAAAGAGCGTAGACGGTTCAAATTAATCTGTGGCCATCTGCGGGTTACTTTCGATAAACTATAAAAGTTTCATTCAAATCAGATAAGTACTTTTGATGCTATAGGTGTAAATAAATGTATGTTTGTGCGCATGTGGAAGAAAAACAAATTGGCGCAGAAGGTTGAAACTTATATGGGACCAACAATGGGCTAATTATGACCAACCACCCAAATTTCATAAAAATTGAACCTGTAGTTTTTAAGATATGTTGGTTCGCAAAAATTGAACGACAGACCGACAGACCGACAGACCGACAGACAGACCGACAGACAGACCGACAGACAGACACGGAACCAAAAATGTTCCCTGATGTCTGAAACGGATTTCTGTCTTGGAATTTTTAAAATCGGAGACCTACAAATTTTTCGTTCTTCGAAACGATCACATAGCGTCCGTTACCTTCGGTAAGCTCGGAAGCAATTGACAATGATTAGAAATACCACAATAATTTTTATTCTAAAAAAGTTAACATAAAAAAATGTTAAGGTGATTGTTGAATATGAGCTGTATTAGATATTTGGTTTAAATATTTAAAGAACATTTACAGAATCGCGCTAAATATTTATTTGTAAAGATTACTTCGACCAACATTTTTCATGAGATAGTTGATTTGTGTTTCTTCAGTCAAATTATTATACATTTGAGCATACAAATGATACTATCCGGCTGGGACTCGAACCCTTACGACCTCTTACAAATGCATTTAGCAAGATGTATTCAATTTGGTAATAATAATTGAATACAATTTGATTACTTTTTGAACACTATTGTTATTCCTCTTCAGAAACGGTTTAAAATTATTAGATACATTTTGTGGTGTTTTCCCTTGATTCCTGTTTTCTACAAATAAACAGTTTTTAAAACCCTTCAGTCAAAAAATTATTGAATGTTCTGAATAAATTACTCACCCGATTTTGTTTAAATTTGGTATACATTTTCGAAAGAATGGGTCACCGCTATCAAATGGTGATGGCCTTATAAGACTAATTAGCAGTTTTGTTTTATAAACAAGTATCAATTTACGTCGAGAGACAATTTTTAATACTTAATTAAAAAATAGTCATATTTTTATAATAAGTTTGATATTTAAATTATATGACATCTAAATGGTATATCATGTTCGTTTGAAGCCTATATTTTTGAATCTACAGTCATTATTTTATATATTAATATACATAATTAACATTTAATTAAGACATATTAATTAATACTGACTTTAATTTAGGCACTATGTATATTTTTTATAGTCAATAGAGTTTTTTTTTTTAAAAGGAACCACTTCAATACGCTTTGCTTTTACTTACATATATATTTAATTAACGTTATATTTATCAATGAAATATTCATTTCTTTATGTAACACTTTTTTCTAACTCTTCTTCTCTTTGAAAAAAATGTTAGTCAATTTTTTACGTTTTGCCTTTCCAGCTTAAAAATGAATATACTCTTTTATATTTAGGTTTGTTTTTTTTTATATTCAGACTGGAAATATACATTTTTTAATTACTTACGATTATAAATACCACAGTAACAAATATAAAAAATATTTTAATAAACTTAAAACCTTATTATTTAGTTATATATATTTTTAAATCTATCTCATTATACTCATCTGACCATCCGTGACGCGAGAAAGATATATGCTCCACTTGTGAAAATTGTTTTTGTTTGTAAAAAGATAAGCTAATAAAAAATATAATTTCTATTC
Source organism: Gerris lacustris (assembly GCA_951217055.1). Taxonomy (NCBI): domain Eukaryota; kingdom Metazoa; phylum Arthropoda; class Insecta; order Hemiptera; family Gerridae; genus Gerris; species Gerris lacustris. The sequence continues at coordinate 58,195,219 of OX578276.1, read as the reverse complement.
AATTTACAATTGATTTTTACATTTTTCTACACCCTCTTTCTTTTTTTTAACAATTTTCTATGAAAATATTTGTGTGGGGTCAATTTTTGTTGTTTACAATAAAGTACATGGGTAATAATCCTATCCAATGTTGTGGGGGTTACCTATTCATTATTATTAAAAAGAAACGCTGTTGACAATAACAGGATAAAAGAATTTTAGGGCAGATGCTATGGAACGGGGTCTCAATGGCAGATGACGTCGGGATAAGGGGAGCCAGAAGGAGGGCGGGATAAGCTCTGTTACGAATAAACTTACTAAGATGGTTATCTTGTATTCCCTATAGGGCTAATAAGGGGAACCTCAATCTCTAGGATTGATTGGCAGTCTGTGGTTAGACATTGAGGGATCGGCACCGCAGTTTTCTCTTGTCTCATCTGCGACAACACTCTGGTCTCATCCCGTTCTATCATCTTTATAATACACGACTCGACCACGGCCATAAATTACACACAAGCATCCAGATTCATTTAGCTCCCGAGTAATTTTGAAAGGTTTGTTTGAACGGATCGGGCCTAGAATTCGCTTTATCATAATAAATACTTCTCTAACTATAACAAATGTTTTTGGGATCCAGTGAGAGGAACCCGGCCGCAATTAGGATCGATTTCTGTTGGTATTTGAATGAGACCCGGAGACTGTCTGAGGCTATCTCTCGACCTTATTGGGGTTTCAAGTAGTTGTTTTCTGTCAGTAGCAACAAGATGGCGATTAATGAATATTTGGCGGGGCCTTTTAAAGAACTACTGTCACCCTTCGGAGAAATGTTGATTACTTCTTTTCTATACTCGTGTATCTAATGGATATTCACTTCATAAACCAGATTCTTATAAATAGATGTCAGTGATGATGTTATTCATCGATTCGCTCGTAGATCCCAACTCATTCATTGTAGTAAACTTGTTTTCGACTTAATAAATGTGTAATTAGGTTGCATACTTTGTTAAAAGAACCTAAATACAATGAAGAATTTGAAGAGTTCGTACTGATTAGTATATTTTACAATGAACAAATGAATTGCATTCAGTATGTATTGGATAAATACAATGTCGCAAAGGGAAATTTCCTTTAACAAACCCCAATATGAATTAAAAGCCTCTTGAAACAGTATTGATTATTAAATATTAGCCATCGATTGATCTACACCTCCTTAATGTCCTCATTATCAATAATTTTCTTATTATTATTTAAATTTTTGTTAATACGTCGATTAATCTACTTTTATAGTATCAGGTTGTATAAGAACCAAGAATCGACTGTCTTACACATCTACTCGATGTGGTTATTAGAATGAGATATAACCTCTCTGACATTCGAACAATATAATACCTATATACTAAACCAACCTATTATTTTTTATTTCAGGCGAGTTCAAGAACTTTTACTACATATTCAGCACCACATTCCCCATGTAAAGAATATTTTTATACTTTCAAAAATAAGAGAACAATAATGATTCACAAACCACTAACCCACTTAAAATATTAATTAATTAATGACATTATTACACACTTGTCTATTTTTACAGAAAAATATTATTATATGATATTTATATTCAAATTGAAATGAAATAGTAACATATTATGCGTGAACGTTCAAATGCAGCTGTTCATTTATTTTGAAACATTCAACCGAATCTATTCTCTTTTGATCTGACATTGACTACAACAAAGGATGATAATTTATAGCTCCATCGTTTACCATGTGAGGTTGATAAAAGAACCTTAAGAAACATAAGATAGTAACTTGGTGGTATATCACTTCAAGGTGGCCAATATTTGGGAGGTCAAACAATATAATAGGGCTCCAAATATAAAATAAAGACCTCCCCTTAAGTTTTGCCACAAGATGACAATAACTGCCCCACAATAGTCAGACCTCAGATCCAGGGTTTCTTGACAATTAACCGTTTACTCCAGTCAAAACAGATAAATAGTTTAAGAAATTTCTTTACCTGAATGTTAAGAGTTTTTGGAAGATGACCACAATAAAAGGAGCCTGGCCCGTGCCATCTGGATCTATTGTCAGATTGTTTCCTGAGTCCTCATGAGGGAGGTCTTCCTGCTTGTGTGACCCTCTTGCTTTATCCTCTGAACCCGCATTATTTCTTATTTATTTCAATTAAATTTCATCTTGTACAGTACCCGCAGAAAAATATTTATAGTGTGTTTCATAGGCCGCAGGAAAACTTCCGGTACATAAGATGAAGTAGATGACTAAAAGAGCCCTGTAACATTTTATATTATAGAAGTCAAAATAAACATTTTAGAAAGTGTGAGAAGATTTAGTTTATTTTTTTTTAATGTAGTCCTCTTTTATTAGAAGTTATTTCTATTAAGGCTTACTGTACAAAACGCCAAAAAGTAATTTAAATAAGTAAAATTTTTATAATTATAAAACAATATAAATACATAGTAAACATATCAACATTGACAGTAATCGTGTTACCAATTGTTTAAATAGGTATTAAAGACATAAACATGATTTAAAATAACATTAAAAAATAAATAAATAAATAAAAAAGCGATATACTTACAATCTTAAAATCCTCCTCTTAGAGCCCAGTTTCTGCTGAAAAAAGTCAAGGATACTTTTACTATAACGTTAAATATGTGTGGGAAAAATGTAATGATTTAATTTAATTTATAGGCGAGGAAGTATCAATTTGTTTATTCTTTGTAAGTTCAATTGTACAAGGTAAATAATAATTACTAAACAGAAATGTGAACTTATTTGGTCAATATTAAATCTATTTAATTTTCTTTTTGAATATTGCAAGTACATATGTAAATTTAATGTGTTCATAATGTTTTACAATAACTTTTAGATGATAAATTATCCATAGGCAACTCATAATGTTCAAAACAAAGATTTCAAAATATGCTCAGTTAATTTATTGAAGTATAACTACGAAGATAGGAACGATAATTATTTTCATTGTTAATCAAAGATAAAAGAAAAAATAGTTCGTCTTACTAAATGTAAAACATGGTTAGAATATTAAACAAATTCTAGAGGTAGTGAAATTATGATTTTAATTCTCTTAATAAGGCCCTGTTTAAAGAATCACGGCCTACAGGGCCAAGAATAACCAAATGAATTCTGTAGTGTCCCCGACACAATGCGCTACGGTTTTATTAGATTTAATTATTTATTCACTGGTTAAGGTTTTCAGGTGGGTGAGGCTGAAGGCTATTTCTGTTGGTTTCATTGTCTGACGCCCACAAGCCCTTACCAACAAAACCTCTGTCAACAATGTTTAATTGCCCACTCCGGAATAGCAATTAGTCTATAAGTGTCTGTTGTGTGTTTCTGTTTTCCTTTTTTTGTTCAAATATACGATTCCATTGATAAATTGTCTAGGACCTCCCCACGTTCTCACAGAGAGAAGGAGTCAACGAAAATAAAATGATCGGTTATCTTGACTAGATGACTGAAGATGTGAGAACTTCTTTGGTGGTCACGTGCATTTGCAGTCCATTATCGCTTCCTATCGACATATTTAATAGCTAGAGTGTAGTAAGAGGATGTACGCTTGTATAATAACTACAAGCTCATAGCTCGGAAACAGCAATAAAACAAACTTCCTTTTCCTTGTAACCATTATTGTTTGAAGCTATACGTTTCATTAATGAAACTATGACTATTTATAACAATTATGTATAATTATTTTATCTTAGAATTGAAAGTCTTTATTTTTACGATTTTGGTTATATATTCATTAAACAATTGTCTCTCTCTTTTACTATTTATTATTATTTTATTTTATTCGGTAAAAATTACTCAAAAGAAATTGTCCAGAGATAGCGTGCAAAAAAAAGTCTGACACATCAAGCAAGAATTTTGTGTAAAAGTAAATGTTTTGGTGCCTTTTAGAATATATTAAGTTCGTCTGCTGGAAATAGTTTGGCAATAGGCATTTGAAAAAACAAACCGTCCTGCCCTTTTTGGTGGACAATGTGATTTTCATGATCCTGAGTACGAACTTATGTATCAAGTGGATGGTAATTTGTCACTTTATAGGTTAGTTAGTAAAATATTATTACTCCAAATCAAAGTGTTCCCCAACAAAGGGGACAAACTACCATCAACTTGATTTTTGGTCTACTAACTATGATTGTACTCAGGATGTGAAATCCCATTGTCTTTCAAAAAGGGTTGGACATGGCCACGGCCACTCTCCACAGGATTGTTTTTTTAAATGCCGATTTCCAAGCTTTGTCCCGCAGACGAACTTAGCCGACCATATATTCTTAAAAGTCACCAAAATATTTAAATTTACACAAAATTCTAGATTGATGTTAGTCAGACACCTTTTTGCACGCTATCTCCTGGACTAAAAATCACAGCTAATGTTTATTTATTGCAGGGGTTTTAGTTTTTGAGCCTCGCATTAGGAAACAGTATTCAATTAATCAAATTAAAACTTTAATATTTTTATTTTTTCTGGTTCAACAAGGATATCTCTCGATAGACGAAACATGTAAAAAAAAAGGTATAAGTTTTACAAATTCTTTTCACTGAAAGAATTCATCATTGATCAGTTGAATTTGCTATCCCAGCTTTAAAACAAATATAGTAAAGAAAACCAAATACGTATAGATAAAGTATATAAAGAGTCAGATATAAGTTAAATTACTTCAATAAGACAAGTCAAAACTTGTAATTACGGGGCGAGACACTTTAAATTACACTATGTTACAGTAAAATAACAAAAACAAACAAGTTTTAAAGTGTGAGTGTGTTCTATGAACATAATTATTTTCTAGTATGGTATCATGTTTGACAGAATAAATCTGAAATTATAAAAAAATAATCTATTGTTATATTTAAAAAAAAGCTTTAGTTTTCTATTGAAAAATACAATAAAATGTCTAAAAAGACAAAAAGAAAAAAAACCGTATAGAATTCCAAATCAATAAAAAACAGAAAATATGAATTAAAAAGATTATACCGATTTTTACTTAGATAGAGATCCAATTTATAAAATATTTTTCTAGTGGAAATATGAAATTTTGCCAAGTTAAAGCTGCGTGAACTCAAGAAATAAAAAGTCTCGCTACGTATACATTCTCTTATGTCATATGCAGAGCACCTCTATTCAAAATGTTTAACGAGATGTGTTAAACTATATTAATGTTGGGATGGAATCTAGAAAGATCAGTGGGATAAAGCTTTTAACTTTATTATAACATTGCTGTGAAGTAAATTCGCAGGTGGCATTTGCATTATGACTTCAAGCATTTACTACCTTTGTCTAAGGCAAATATAATAGAAAAATAGCGGAGGATATTATGTTCTATTGCTGAAGAAGTTTTTCTTAACTTTTGAAGATACTATTTATTATAATATATTGGTTATTATATAATGCCAAAGGTTTAATTCTAATAACCGTAAAGGTGACTTACAGATGTGAAAAATGGATGCAATATTTTGTTAGCGAGTATACATTAATATGATAACATTTAATACTAAAACAAATTCACTCTATTATTTAAAAAATATATTAAAGAACTTCATCAAAATCCAGTTAAACATAAACTTTTTTATTCACGCACCTTCCTCCTCTCAGTCAGCATTGGTTAGTATATTATTAAAAATAAATATAAGTAAATGGAAATGAGCTAACATTTCACTGTAAATTTATCATTTTGGCAAAAAGCACTCGACATTTGAAATTTACAGTTTTAATAATTAACTCGTGGAAAATTGAAGGTTTTGCTCAATCGATGTAGTTCATGTTAACCTCTATTTGCAAAAGCATTTTCCTATAAAGACAATAGATAAATTTATATTCAACTCACGAATGTTGGATATATAATATAATTTCACTCTGTAACAATTTCTCTACTAAAGTAGAGAAATTGTTTGTGTTTATGTATAAAAAATAGACTGCCAATTGGTGTGGCACTTAGCTTCCTCGCATCCTATCCACGTACTTTATTGATTTTATGCTTTTACAAGTCATTATTGTCAAATTGGTTTAATTATTTCCCCCGTTTTTTTAATCTGTCAAAATTGATTAGATTTTTTACACGAATTAAAGTATAAATTTAGCAATAGTTAAAGAGCGTAGACGGTTCAAATTAATCTGGGGATATCTGCGGGTTACTTTCGATAAACTATAAAATTTTCATTCAAATCAGATAAGTACTTTTGAAGCTATTGGTGTAAATAAATGTATGTTTGTGCGCATGTGGGAGAGAAACAAATAGGCGCAGATGGTTGAAACTTATATGGGGCCAACAATGGGCTAATTATGATCTACCATCTAAATTTCATTAAAATCGGACATGTAGTTTTTTTAAGATATGTTGGCTCGCAAAAATCGAACGACAGACCGACAGACAGACACGGAACCAAAAATGTTCCCTGATGTCTGAAACGGATTTCTGTCTTGGGATTTTTGAAATCGGAGACCTAAAAATGTTTCGTTCTTCAGAACGATCACATAGCTTCCGTTACCTTCGGTAAGCTCGGAAGCAAAAATAATAATAAATTTCTAATTAATAGTCTTCGAAACTGCTCCAAGTAATATAATTTTATTAAATAATGAATTTTTTAGTTAAATTACCTGCAAAGGTTTAAACAAGTAATTTTCCAGTTAACTGATCCTGGTCCCAGGTTCACTTATATTCTAATTTTCCTTTGAAAAGCTGTTTTTATAGTACATTATTATAATGGTATTTGGTTTCTCTCTATCTAAATAAATCAATTAGAAGGAAGGAATAATTGTTCTTCTTTTTAGGGTTTCGAGGCCATTTTTGAAACCCTCATACTTTTGGTAATTCATCCGTCAATCCTTCGCATCTTAGTTCATATCTCCTGACTTATTGTATCTAGATATTTGAAATTTTGTATAGAAGTACAACTATTTCGCCCAAAAACAGAAAAAAAAATTATGAACTTCAAAACTCAACTTCTGTGTGATCAGCGAGCAATGGTGCACTGATAAAAAAAAATATTTTTTGTAATTTTTGAGTGGGGTATAATTTTCAAATGTAAATCTATATATTTGTATTTTTTGAAAATAGCGGCAATTATACCTCCAATAAGGACTGGTCCTAAAAATGTGAAAAAAAAAAAAAAAAAAAAAAAAAAAATACGAAATATATATTTCTGTGAGATAATGATATTTCCGGAAGTTCATTCAAAAAGTCGCACTTTGCTCTTCCAAAGCGCACTTTTTATAATTTTTTGAACAAGAAAAAAATCCAATGTAGAAAATATGAATTTTTATGACCTAAGAAACCCTTTTAGTAGCTTGCTAGCAAGTGCTTGACGGGATTTAAAGTTTAACTGTTCGCGTATTTACTACAGTGCTAATCTTATTTATTCGTCAATTTAATAAAGATTTAAGTATAAATAATTTTCATTTTCTACGTGCGCTCTTGATAATAGTAAAAATTGAGAAAAATCCAAATACAACAAGGAGTTAACATAAAACGAGTGTAAATTCAAAAGAAAATGCAGGTTAAAGTACAATGCGCACAAGGAGAATGTACTTGAGAGGAGGCATTATCGTAGTATTATAAGATGACACTCACAATTTCATACGATTTTTTATTCTTTTTTTATTCATGAAAGCTTCCATTTTCAGCTCAAACACAAGTTTTTGGTCTCAAAATAAGTGTCTAGAATTTTAACTGTGATGGTAAAAGAAGAAAAGAACTAGAGCTCTTCCACTGAGAAGGACAACAAATGCCTTTTCTACTGTAGAATATTCTCTAGCCACAGGAAACGGGTGTATAGTGTCTTCTGAAAACATTCTTCCTTTTGCTTTGGCTCCTAGAAGAGGGCTTTGACTCAAAATCTAACCCTTGAGCAGACGGTTGAAAAATAAGATTTATTTTAGAAAATTTACCTCAACAATAATATGGTACCTGACTTTCACTTGTGTTCTACTCGTATTAAGTATTTTAATACAGAATCTTGACGGAAAAAACTGAAATAGGTTTAACATTGGTTAATATATTGATGAATCAAAATATTTAATTAAATAATATAATAAAATAGCAACGTGACTACGATTCATCAGAATTATTTATTCATAATTTAAAGGAAATTATATGCAATAGAGAAGTTTCACATGTATGGGAAACAATGTTCGAATATACATAGGTCTTTATTTATCGTGGAAGTACAAATATTATCTCGCGGTAGGTTTAAAAATTGAAGCAGATGATCACCCTACGAAGGTAAACTCCTAAACTTCTAAGAAGGAATTACTGTCTTTTGATTTTTTTGTTCTTTGTTAACTGAATAAACAATGTGAACTATCTAGAAACAGCGTTTCCTAACCTTTTTGATGCTGCGACCCTAAAAATGTATCCAATATATTTTCGCGACCCTACCTGGAATATGGTGTATTGCATATTATTGCATGCCCTAAAGATTGCAGGGATATACATGGCGCCTAAAACCTGAATGCTACTAAAATCATTATTGCATTAGGGAAGAGGGACTGTAGACTGATTTTAAAACAAACGCGCAAACTCATCACCTTAATTCGGTTAAAGGCATTGCTTGATTTGTTTATTTTTTATAACAGTTTTTTATTTATTTATTTATTATATTATAAAGTGCCTTCCTTAACTTATGTTGGTGAGCTGATGACTCTTTGTAGGAAGATTAATGAAAGGAATTAAAGCTTTTAGGAAATACTTTTTATAACATTTTGTTATTTTTTATATTATTTAATATTTTGTTGAATTATTTTTATTAACGCTTCAAGTATTTGTTTTTGTCTTTTCCCATTAACATTCTTTTATCCTTATGAACTTATCTATATCATTTTATTATGTTTACTTTGTTAAATTAAATTTACATATTTTAATTCTATTGAACTTATTTATATTTTATGTATTTTTAAGGATTTTTTATTTTTGTCTATAATAACATAACATTTTGGCGACCCTAAAATATTTGTCCACTACCCTATTTTGGGTCGCGACCATAGGGTTGGGAAACGCTGATCTAGAAGTAAACAGTTATCCGGGAAACCTCAAACATGCAATTTTATATACTATAAAATTATATAAATTTGAAATGTGATAGCCAAAACTATTTACGTATATTTAGTATTTTATTTATATCTTTAATTTATAAAACAATCAATAATTAAACTCAAATCACTATAGGAAAAATGGATCTAATTGTAATTTGTGCTTTTTTTTATAATAATGCTATTTTAGTCAAAAAATTAAATAAGAATTTTAAATATACGCTAAAGTTATAATTGCTTATCTTTAAGATTTCATCGTTTAAAATAACAGCTAACGTCTATATACTTTTGTTTATTTTATACAAAAAGAAAAAACCTTTCAATGATCGATATTTGATAATGAGTTAAATAATGAGGGTGGGAGTATAAAAAGAAGCCAAATTCGGGGGCCAGAAGAGTTGAGAATGGTGGGGGCGGTTTGTTTGAAACTTGGTAAAGTGTTTTTCGGCTCGGTGGTTCCTGTCTTGTCAATCTTTATATGCATTATTAAAAGTTTCAACCTCATTAACGAGCCAGGTTTTTACTTTTCCTTAACAATTATAGTATGCGCCTATACTTCTGCCCACCTAATTCTTTTTTCTTAAACTTAGCCAATTTTATGAAACGTTAGGCTTTAAAACCTTTTAAGTTGTTTCTAAAATTATAGGCAATAGGAAAGAAAAGAAATTAGATTACTTAAAAAAAAATCGACCCAACTAACTTCTCATATATATATATAACAAAATACAGTAAGGTATGTGGTGTCGCGGGACACCCGGTAGGAACGAAATTCCTTACATTTTTCATTAAATATAAATTATAAAATCATACTGCTAAGTACTTTATACATGGCGGAGCTAGAAAAGAGACAAAATTAAAAGTAACTATAACTGTTTGTACCTAGCGGAGTTAAGGCAAAATTAAAAGAAAAGCATTATTTGTATCATTAAAGCAAGCGTCTTACAACAAATATGAATTGAATATTGAGAAAAAAGTTAATCATGATGAGTTTATAGTTAAAGAGTATGTTTTTAGTTGGTAATATTATACCACAAAAAAGTTCCCTGATTTCTGAAACGGATTTCAATCAAGGGGTTATTAATTAGGTGGCATAAAAATAATCGTTCTTCAAATTGATTCGGTAAGCTCGGAAGCAATACTTTGTTTTATGTTTTATTAAATTTTGGTTAAAGAAATGTTATCAGGGTAAAAATAATAAAATTTTGTTATCACTGCGGCGAAGGACAAAATGATTTATTAGTTTTTTGATTTTGCTTCCGAGCTTACCGAAGGTAACGGAAGCTAATGTAATCGTTCTGAAGTACGAAAAAATTTTAGGCCTCCGATTTCAAAAATTCCAAGACAGAAATCCGTTTCAGACATCAGGGAACATTTTTGGTTCCGTGTCTGTCGTCTGTTTGTCGGTCTGTCGTTCAGTTTTTGCAAACCAACATATCTTAAAAACTACAAGTCCCATTTTAATGAAATTTGGGTGGTAGGTCAAAATTAGCTCATTGTTGGTCCCATATAAGTTGCAACCTTCTGCGCTAATTTGTTTCTTTTCCACATGCGCACAAACATACATTTATTTACACCTATAGCTTCAAAAGTACTTATCTGGTTTGTATGAAACTTTTATAGTTCATTGAAAGTAGTCCGCAGATAGCCCTAGATTAATTTGAACCGTCTTCGCTCATTAACTTTTGCTAAATTTATCAATTTAGTAAAATATCCAAACAATTTTGACAGATTAAAAAAACGGGGGAAACAATTAGATAAATTAGACAATAATGGCTTGTAAAAGTATAAAATCAATAAAATACGTGATAGGATGCGAGGAAGCTATGTGCCACACCAATTGGCAGTATATTTTCATAAAGCTTATGTTCATACCTCAATAATGCGTGAAAAATAGGGTTCTAATTTTAATTCACCTTATAGTTTGGTATGTCAAGGTCCAATTTATGTTTTTTATACAATATACTTCCGCTTCACTATTTCTATACTAAATCCATTAAATGTTCTATTCTAAGGAAGGATATACAAGGTATTATGAAAGAACCTAAAATTTTATTTGATAAAGCTGGGGATAACAAATTGTCACTGTTTACTTTTGACTCACCTTTCTCCGTTTCTAAGGATTAAACATCTTTTCACATTTATATTCTGTTGTACAAACATAACTTTTTTATTTTTAGAATAAAAGCCTAAGCTATTTTCTATTTTTTATTGTTTCGTTCCGGATGGATTAAGGCGGATTTGTCTAAGACTGAAGCGGAAGGGAAGCATAAGCCAGTATAAAAGAAGTGAAATATTAGTATTGGCTGTGTATGTTTGGGAGGCGGGTAGTAAGTGGTTTGGATGTCAGCCTGGAGTGGAATGTTTACAGGAGGACTCCTAAGCCCTTGCGGTAAAGGTATCTGTATAGGCAATGTTGACTCGGCAAGTGGCTGGTTTGTTTGTACAAGGTAAGGTTCCTGTGGGATAATGGCTGGTATACATCCCCAACAAAACTCGCCCTCATAAACTCTCTTTTTTACTTGTTTTTATTGTAATTGCAATAAAAAAGTGCTTTGTTGATAAATCATATAAGCTTTGGCCAGATGGACCCTTGTATATTACTATTGAATAATAAAGTTATGATCATAAAATTAATATTCATCCCCTTAGATGTCGTAGTAGGTATTATTATTCAGACCAAGTGGAGAATACAAAGTTAAAGCATAGTTCATTCAGGTAATTTGATTATATATACACGAATCAACGCAGTAAATTTTTTCGAGTTTGAAATATAATTTTATCAACTAGAGCATGATATGAATACCTGTTTCTAAAACTCAACATTGATAATTTAACTTTACAATTAGGGTAGTTAATTATATAACATTATTCATTTTCTAAGCTTATAAATACAGAAAACTATTGGTTTTAATATGGTAGTCACGTGTTACTGTGACTGTGTTAATTAACTGAATTGCTATTCTAGGAACAAAGAATAATTTGGAGATTTGAAATTCAAATTTTAATATGGGATTGTTATTTGGTATTCGTCCCTGGTTGTTCCTGTTATTGAGTCCCTAATGTGCAACATAAATTAACGACACCGTGAATCAAACAAAGAAACTTGATTATTTGCATCAAAGTTATTAGATTGATATTAATGATGCTATTAGGCTTAATCTTTTTTTTTTTTTTTAAATTTATAAAAGAGTATTGGAATTTGACGTTTACTTATTTATTACATTTTGGTGAACAAGCCACCGTTTTAACATTATTTTGATCTAAATATAACTAAAGGCTGCTACTTTCGGGTATATACATATACGTTATTTTCTTTAAAGTTGTTGACTATTAACTGGAATATTGTGTAAATTTTTCATACATAATTTTTTTTTTTTTTTTTTTATTAGGTTACATAAACTTAAATTATAAAGGTATGACGTATTATATTTACACCAAGAAGTTATTGGTCGTAATAATTTCTCTAATTGTCTTTCTTTTTTATATAAATTAATTGTTTTTTGTGCTTCACTCAAACAGTAATAACTAGTAAATGCTAATGGATTTTAAAAAATTAATCATGCCTACATGTTGCTTCAAAAATTCTATACCTACTATAAAAATATAGAAATGTATTCTAGTATTTCTTATTGAGTAAACATAATTTGTTTATGCACATTAGTTAACTCTTTTAAAGTATTTTAGTACTTTAAAGGTAAACTTAAGTAACCTAACTTGTTCGTACTAGTCTATACAACTATACAACTCCATCATGTAAAGTGCTATAAAGGAGTACATTTTCTACGAAATAAAAGTGCCAGTCTCTTTCAAAGTTATTCATTCAGGATAAGTTATTTGGTAATTGAACCATTGAATGTTTTAAAAAAATATATTTTAAATCATTCTATTGTACCTTTGATGTATCTAATATGTACCATATACCTCTTAGGGCACATTTATTTACATTTTTCTCATTGTATTTTTTTTATATACGATTGATTATTATATAATTTAATTACTTATAAATTATTTTATTTAAATAATACTATTTAATTATAAATTAAATAGTTTACAAAAATAAAATTAATATCACAATATATATTAATTTAATTTGATCCCTGGATATATTATTGTAATAATAATACACTGTCTTGCATGCAATATTTTTAATATAGATCTTCAATAAATAATGTTTTAGCGCCAGCTACGAAGTTCATTCGGAGTATTAAAAAATCACAAAAGGTAAATACTCTTTAAACATTCCAGACATTCATTTCACCACAATGAATATCACCAACAAAAGATAAAAATAACGAGCGCATCTTTTTGTAATTAAACTGCATTAAGCTTAATGGATCAATTAAAAACTCTAAAGATAGTTTCATCATAGAGGAGTTACGAAGGCATTAAGACGTCTGTAAAACTGACACGAACAGGCGTAGACAGCTCTAGCGTAATGCCAAAGCTTCATTAGCACTAATAAGGGGAATAACCGATGCCATTGAATCCAGTCATCTTCCAACGGATTAATAGACCCTTTACAATGAGCTATGAATTTAACTCGCCTCTCTTATTATTATTTTTTTCTTTTTATTTAAAAGTTCATGAACTTTCAGTTGAGAAAACAATTACATTTATTGTTTAACTGTCTGTTACGACAGGGCGAGGGTTAAAGGGCGCTGCCTCTCAGTGACTTGCGACATGACTGACAGTCACGCTCGTGATAAAGATCGATTATAGTTTCCTTCTGTAAAATAACATTTAATAATAATTATAAATAATGAGCCAGTTTAGAGCCCTGATCTGTTGGTAATAAAACATATTGAAAGACAAGCAATAGCGACTACAATCACGTTTGCATCTTGCATGCAATAATCGGGGTAGAGAAATAGAGATAACATCAACCTTCCATATTGACTATTATTATTTAAAAAAATTATATTTGTTTGTAATTCTATAAACACTAAACACTGCCATCTTGGACGCCTCACTTTGATAACTTAGCAACTGCTTATAAAGTATTATATGTGTAATGTAGTTTAAATGTTTTTCAAATGAGTCCCATAAGACACAATTAAATAAAGGGCTACTAAAGTATTTTATGTGAAGAAGGGTGAAGGAGCAACAAGTTTAAATAACTGTCTTTCCGCTGCAACAATTTTATAGGAATAAGAAGGCGAGTTAAACAAATGGATAAGTTTAACTAGCGTAACGTTGAAAAAGAAATACAGACGAGAAGGGTTAGGGTTAAACACCCTGGGGGTTACTCAGCTAGGTAATACCCTCGCTCTGGTTTACCCCTTCCTAGTAATGGCTCCCTAATTTAAAGCGGAACCTTGGTAGCTGAGCAAGTTAAAACTAACTTCAACTTATCTACGAAGCTTATACTCGTAAAATAACTCGGCTCTGAGAATAATGACGATTCGCTCATTATCCCATCCAGAATATCACATTTGCGAGAAAAATCCTAGATGTTAAGTGTGAGAGTATTAGGTTTTATCAAGTAAAAATGTTAAAGTTCGTCCATTAAACAACTTTTAGAAACTTAATTAACTAGATATCACTTCTCTAAATTTTGAAGATAGTATCTAAACTTTAGGTAACATTAACAATGAATAATGCAGTACTTTAAGATTTAGATCTTAATTGCATATATACTACTAATAAATGGTTTTTAGTTATTAATATCTATATACAGTGAGCAATTTAGAAGGATGCTACTAGCTTGTTAAGGCCTCTTTTGGCTACATCTGTTCTATTGTAAACAAAAGTTTTTAAGTTAATGTATTGTGAAATGTTAAATGTTCAATATACGCTTAAGTATTCTAAATAGCTTATTCTATAAGATATCTATGTATAGCTTATAAGAATTAATTAAAAATATCTTATGATGCTATCAAGTGTTAATTCGTAAATGATTTAGTAGATCAAAATAGGGGCCTTTAAATTAATCATAATATTATCATTACCTATCAGTGGAATATTGCATGTGATTTGTGAGATAAAACTTAGAACAATTATAACATGATGACTCCAAATATAACATGTTGATGAATTAGTTTAATTTTTGTGAAAATACAACACAGCAATTTAAAATAGCGGAAATAAAGTCTGGCGTACATAAAATCGTTGGAGCGAGTACTTTTCTGTCACTCAATTCTTCAATTATTGACCCAATTTCTTGAATTATTTAACGGGTGGAGCTGGCCAGATCACCTTGTAACCACTACAGACAAAGCTAATTAACACTAATAAAATTTGAATCAATAAATTTATATATCTTTTACTAGAAGAGCTCTTCTCAATAGCAACTGGAAGTCACACAACATAGTGGTCATCTACAAAAGTGTTTTTGCTTGGATGACAAGTTGGACCATTTTTAATTCCCTTATCAATAATATGCTGGAGAAAGACGCACACATTTATGGAGGCAACAACAACAAAAAGCACGGAGGTTTTTCTGTGTAAAAGCTGAATCCCCAATAAGTGTAAAGAAATAGTACATTACGCGTCGAGTGCGAAAAGTAGCATTTTGCATGCGAGTGTGGAGTTTGCACCCGAGCGACAGCGAGGGTGGTAAAACCACACGAGCAATGCAAAATGTCGTTTTCGCACGAGTTGCGTACCGTACTTTATCTAAGATTGTTAGATTTAAATAATAAATACAGAAATAAATAAACTTCCAGTATACAAGTTCGTATTTCTTTTTTGATAAAGATAACATTAATTCATTAGTTGTATTTTGTGCCGACTTATTTCGGGAGGCGTATTATTCTCCTCATATTCGTCATAATCATTTAAATCACTCATTGATTTTCACAAAAAAATCGATATAAAAGTTACTTTTATTAAACAAACAGCAAATTAGTCTTGTTAAATGTAAACAAACTCTCTAATCGTGCGTAAAGGTGAAGAATTCCTCTTCTTTACCGCACTAGTGTGGTAAAGAAGAGGAATTCTTCAGAACTATGAGACGCGCATGCGCAATGTATACAAGTACGTAAAGAATCACTTTCTACGCATCTAAACAGAGATATAATGTTTATATTTCGTATCAATCGTAGATAAATTAACTTTTCCTGTGGTCTCTAATTGTATTCTTAATAATTCACTTAAATTATTGTCCATTAAGCTGAATACCATAAAGAGCTGTATACGAGCTTAATTAAGCTGGGTAATTTTTACGAAATAAATATTATACATTGTACTTAATATGTATAAAATAATCAGTAAGATGCACATTACTGTCCAAATTTCATGAACAGAAGTGCTTTTTTCTGTGAGCACTTTGTTTCAACAAAAAGATGTTTCTAGTTATTATTAATTTTATCAACAATAATAGTACAAAAAAAAAAAAATAATAAAATAAAAAATAAAAAATAAATATATATATATATATATATATATATATATATATATATATATATATATATATATATATATATATATATATATATAAGTATAAATACCTTGGAATCACTCTATCCTCCACGCTTAGCATTAAAACGCATTTAAAAGATAAACTGAATGCTGGAAAACTCGCGCTCAATAATACTGGTGATGTTTTGTGGTCCACTAAAGATTTCACCTTCAAGACGAGGTTACAATTATTTCACTCGATCTCCAGATCGATTATGTGTTATGGAGCCCAGGTATGGGGATGGAATCGATTTGAAGAGACCGAAAAGCTTCAAAGATACTTCCTTAAAAGAGTTTTTGGTTTACCTCTTAATACTGCTAGCTACTTTCTCCAGTTGGAATGTGGAGTAAACAGTATGTACATCTACACCTACAGGCTACATGTGAAGTATATTGAAAAAGTACTGTGTAATATGAGTAATGCGAGGTGGCCGAATATAATA
This sequence comes from Gerris lacustris, assembly GCA_951217055.1. Taxonomy (NCBI): domain Eukaryota; kingdom Metazoa; phylum Arthropoda; class Insecta; order Hemiptera; family Gerridae; genus Gerris; species Gerris lacustris. Next base: position 58,178,335 of record OX578276.1, on the reverse strand, counting down.
GCAAAACTTGTGATAAATGATAGGATATTATGGTATAAGGAGTGGAGTGATCTTATGACAAAATATGGTATTGTGCCTGATCAAAGTTTGAGTGTGGCAGATCAGTGGTCTATATACTCCCCTCAGTTGTTAGATGCTATGACAGCGATGGACGCCAAACACAGCTTAGAGAACGCGCGCTCTAGTGAAAACCACCCCCTTTATTGTCACCTATCATTTGATCTCAAAGACCATTATTTCCACACACTTTCATTTTCAATGAGTAAGCAAATCATAAAATTGCGATCTGATATGGTGGGTTTAAGTTATAATCCATGGGTAGAAGAAGATTTTCCAGAATGTCCTCTTTGTCACTTACAGACCAGAGAAGATCTCCACCATTTCCTCACCCAGTGCTCTGCTCTATCGCACATTCGACAAAGCTACCTCGGGAAAACTCATTTAACTTCGTTGGAAATCCTACAACTGTTAAATGGGAAAGACTGGAAAGCACTCTGTAATTATTTTGTAGCTGCTTCTAAATACAGAAAAAGCGAGTTAGTGAATAGTTAAATCAGATACAATTTTAATATAGCCCATAATTTATATTATTTGTTAATAAATTTTATTTGTTTTAATTTGCATGTATAGAAATTTAGTGTTTAGTTAGTTATTGTATGTGTGGGCTATTTACCCTAAGTTAATGTTTACGTACAAAAACCTCGTAGTAAGATAAGCATTTGTATTTCCAGAGATAGTCTGTAACGCTTAAGGAATTTTATCATTTGCATTTTTATTCTCTTATCTTTATGTTGTTTTTATTTATATATCTATTTATTTTTGTTGTTGGTTATGTTTCTAATTATTTAAAGTCTAATTAGTTAAATATTTATATTGTTGTAACGTGTTGGTTGTTTTTGCTCTATTTATATTTATGGATGCTCTCCTTACATTGTCTAAGATCATTGTTATTATTTATTATGTCAATATGTTAACATTTTGTGCTGGGATCTCGCCTGACGGTCCAGTGACCAAGGCTATGTCGTTTGTTAATTACTATTATTCATGTACCAACTTGTTAAATAAATAAACGATTATTATATATATATATATATATATATATATATATATATATATATATATATATATATATATATATATATATATATATATTGTTAGTAACAAATGGACGATTTTATTAATAATACTATTTCTTATTGTATTTTTATGAGGATATAACATTATAACGCGAGTAAAAAAAAAATATATATTACACCTTGGCGTTAGTTCTTCTTTTCTATCGATATTTATAATTTATCACTTATGTTAGATTGTTTCATTTTATTAAAGTTGAAAAATTATAAATTTGCTACTTCCTTTCTTTTTACTAAAGTATATTAAAGAAAAATTGCTGTTGGTTTTTAAAGACGTATGAAAAAATAAATAATCTATAGCTTTTGACAGTGTTTACATCATTGGTCCTATAATTATAAAGCTTATAAATTGTAGCTTTAATATTTACTTTTTTTTACAAGTAGGTAGATGATCTATGAGTTGAATGGTTATTAATATTGAGATACTACCTTTTTCCCAGTCTACCTTTTCTTTAAGTCTAAGATGGTTGCCTCAAGGTTTGAAATAGTTGATAAAAATATTTCTACTCTTAATTTTTTGTTCTTCTCTATGAAGAGGATATTAGAAAAAGTCGAAAGTTTATTGTGGACGGAGGCCGAAGGTATATTAATGGAGAGACTAAGCCTGAGGGGCCCAGTACAAACTAACTGGACATAATTACCTTTGTATATTAATGCACTGGAGTCTACAACACTAGGGCATCAGCTCCTACATTCGACTTACCAAACCTATATGTATACCGTGGCTACCTTTGTAGAAAAACTTACCACCTTTATCTGGTCTAGCACTTCCTCCTTTTAATAGAAGATTGATAATATTCTCATCTACTGACCAACTAAAAAAATACAATCTAATAATCTGAATCTCTTATTACGTATTCATAACTCTGCCATTTTCTATATCTAGTCAAGCTGGTTTTTATCTTATTGGGATATATTTTCCATCCCTTTTATGTATCAGATCCAAGACCCTCGAGGAGAAAAAAATCCAATATAAATTTATATATATATATATATATATATATATATATATATATATATATATATATATATATATATATATACTATATATATATATATATATATATATATATATATATATATATATATATATATATATATATATATATATATATATATATATATATAATAAAAATTAACAAATACAGGCCCTTCACTTTTGCTTCCTAGTTTACCGAAGGTATAACGGAAGCATTATATGTTATTAGGTAAAGAGGAGACTAAATTAAAACAAGCCTTGGACATAGTATCGTATAATTTAACAAAATATAATTATAATAGTTAATATTAATATTTATTATTACTTATATTTAACTAAGTAAATATTTCTTTAAACAGCTTAGTTATATTGATGCCGAATTACGCAAGTTCCATTTCACTAAATCCAATCCAACTTCAAATGAAATACTAAATGCCTCTCAAACAAAAAATTGGGGGCGACATCTTGTTTATCAATGTGCATGTGCTTATAGGAATCATCTGCTCAAAGAGCATTCACAGCTTTAAAATCGTTTAATAATGATAGCTTGATTTACATAATTTGGCATACCTTAGTTCAAAGTTATTCAAAACAAAATGAAGGAGAGTTGACGCCTTATATACACTTTCTTTTGTACTTGAGCCTACGGATTCACCATGAGAAAAAAATAATAAAATATCCTTTTTCTGGAATATATATCTTAGGTAGTGGTGAAAAATACTTTTTTTTTTATATTTTAGTTTAGTTATTTCACCTTGCCGTTCAAAAAGTTGAGTGAATAATTTGTTGAATAAATAATATATTATCAGCTATAATATATTTAATACCAGGTGATTTACCAAAATAAATCGAATTTTATTTTTAACAATTATTGGATTAAGAATATTGGTTAATAATAGCTTTTGAACCAGTAACAGGTAAACATCTTGTAAAGTTAAGATTTCTCCTCCTAATCTCAATTTTAAACACTTATAGATAGAACTTCTAGAAGAAAACCTAGGTACAAGAAGTGGTACTTATTATAACTAGATCAATTTCAACTTTTTATAATATTAACGTAATATTACAAGAAAAAGGTTTTGAAACTTGGATCCCGGCCCTAAAAGCAGGTAAAATTCTTAATGCAGGACTTGCGCTTTTTGTAGTTGCATTCCAGTTGATCGTGATGGGGTTGGCAGTGTTTGAAGAAGAATCCAGAGCTATATCTAGATGGTGAGGGAGATGGGTGTTCAGACTCGTGACAGAGGGTTTCTACGCTTGACCTTTGACTGGGATCAGTTTAGTTTGCTCGAGGAGACCGACCCGCCGAGCGTAACCACCCGGGTACCGTCACGGACACATCCATTCAGCCCAGTTTCTCTTCTGTTTCTTCAGCTCGCCTCTTACTTAGAGACACTTTTCTACTTTGAAATAGATATGTCAATTCAAATGAATATTCTATTACCTTTCAAAAGATAATAAGAGTATGCTTGACACTCAAATCTAGTCTCCATGCTTTCGACAGGAATTTTTGTACAGATACTCTTAAAAATATTCTCCTGTGGCCTTAGTTTTCAATATAATTTCAAATTAGGTAAAATAAGAACATGAAAATTAGTTCTAATATTCATCTAAATTTTTTTTAGCTGATTTCGTCCGAATCTGTTGTTTTTTTTTTGTTTTTTTTTTTATAGCTATCATATTTACATGTTCTTGACATTTTACGTATTCTTGACCTTAACCCTGGAAGACTAAATCTTAACAGAAATCTGTGGGGCAATGAGTTCTACAGTCTTCTTAGCGTATATTTAATACTCTTTAGTCTTAATAGCTCATTAGACTCAGGTATTTTATCACATTTACATACATAAGTGTGACATTCCTTGGTTCCAAGGTTCATTGGACTAAATATCCCTTTGCCTTAATATTAATTTATAATAAGGAATATATTATACTACTCTGAATAAAATGTTGCTTTGTCTGAATAACTATGAAGACAAAGGGATATAGGAGATGCTAAAGTAAAGAAGAACCACCTTGTGTACTTTGTGAACGTTTGTGCATCTGATCTATGGTTGGTGGAAGACTGAGAGCAAGAGCGGTGTGTCCCAGTGTTCAGTGTAAAAGCTACGTCTCGGGAGCCTTTTACGGCTTCATCTCCGAAGCGAGAGCCGTGAGGCTACTAGTGTAAAACAGCCCTTACATCCTGACCAACACATCATTAGGTTTTTACTCATCTATGTGATCATCAGTGTAAAACTTCTCTGGAGATTGAACTCATCAGAAAAGTCAGTGTATTGTTGACCTTGGCTCCAGGAGGAGTTTCGAGTGCGCTAACCACTAGGCTGCGCAGTTCCCTTATTATTATTACCATTACTATTTATATTTTCAACTATTTACAGTGACTGATACAAAAATATACCCTTTTAACAGTCAGAATTGAAACCGTGACCTTCACTCCACTTTATCTCAGACCATTCATGAATAGATAATATATGCATATGCATTGGGAACAGTGCCACGTTCAATTTACGCTAGAATGTCTGGCACTTCTTTAGATTGTTACTCCCCTTACAAAAATGTTTAGAACATTTCTTTTATACGGGTCTGCAAGACATGAGGCATTTTCATGTCTTAGCTCCGCGTAAGCTACCGACGTGAAATGTCGCCAGGTTCGCTTCGCGGTGTGCGTTAGGCGTGCGCTGACGATCATTATCATTACGAGCCTTGATTCGTGTGAAATGATTCGTACGACTTCTTTCGAACGTAAATGTATTCACCCCCACATATACACTTATACATAAAACATTATTATTGTAAAATATATTTATTTTATTTTTTTATTTTTTTGTTTATTTCTATTTTTTTATTTTATTTTATTTTTACCGTTTAACGCGTTTTGGTGTCGTTTTTTGGTAACACTTTTCGAGTTTATGTGGCAAAGTAAAGATATGAAAATGTCAAAAACCAGAGGGGAATAACAATCTAAAGAAGGTGTGTGGAATTTTCTTCTTTAGACTGTTACTCCCCTTAAAAACAGAAGTGTGAAATTCCTTTGTCTCAAAATATATTGGAATAATACCCTTTGTCTAATTTATATAGTCAAATTTTTTTGTCTTTTATTTATTTAGTCAAAGTCATTTATAATTTTAAAAAAAATCATAGGGGAGAAACAATCTAAAGAAGTAACGAATGTCTTTTAAGCACAGATATTGACGACAAAAATCCTAAAAAATTGAATTTTACTTTTTAGTGACCCTTTTTCTAACTCTCTATGGTTGTTAACTTATACCTTCATGAATGTTTTAGAGTTCTAAGGTTTGTTATTGATCTAATTATTCCACTTTTGATTAAGCATCACTAGTTTATGGTCATTAAGGTGTATTATATACATTCAAAGGATTCCATATTATATTAACCGAGAAATACAATCTATTATAGAGAACAATAAATGACAGAAATCGAATCTAATTTATTGTTTCAGAGTAAGAATACATTATTCAAATATTTCCGATTACGACTTTATGACAAACGGTATCCAATCCAGTTAAATGCCAAGATTAAAAGTCCGTAAATGTCACAATATACTCGTACTTTATCCAGTCTTTAGATAACCATCTTTATGAAATATTAAGTTAATAGACGTTCATTTACGTTCTACGGTAAGCTATTATTCCGCTCCGGGTAGATTAGAGTTTCATTGTACAGTGGTTTATTCAGTACGTTGATCAGTGGTATAATTTAGAGTTTTCTTAAATTCCAATTGACTTACAAGCAAAAGGTATAGAAATTTAACCTTGCATTAAATTAAAATATCGAGCTACTCTTCCGTAAATAATTTCAGAGTAATTCCAGAAACTGGGTCAAGGAATGAAACATAGAATTTCAAAACGAAAATTTAGTGTGAGTTTAATGATTTTTGACGCAGAGTAAAGTATTAGATTGTGTCGTGTGAGTAGTTAAAGTTAGTGTGCTGTAAATAGAGCTCATGTTATATTCTCGCTTCTAGTTTTAGTCTTAAGACGAAGCTATCTGATTCACTGAAAATATCTTCGTTGTAGCTTAATTCATTGTTTTATGAGTCTTCGTTTTTACTTCTTTTTTATCCTTCTTGTACCCGCGCATATAGTTGCTGTGCTTAAGCTCGACAAAATAAAAACATTATAATGTTTTTTATGCCTGGTACTTTCCTGTTATATACGTATAGACAAGAATAGAAACATTTTCTTATTTTATTTATTTTTGTTTTAATAATTACGTCAAAATATTAAAAATTGTGTGTGTTTTACACAATTTTACCCTCCTCTTATATGAGTGTACATAACAACAATTGCTGTACACTCAAAGAGCTTTCCAACGACATGCACCTTAAAGAATATATACTATTTTGACATTTGTACCCCGTACCCTTGTGTAGTAGGGGAGATCGGGGACGGTTGAAACATTTTACAAAACTCGCTTCCTGCAAAAATATTTTAACTTCAATTTATTTTAGTCCCCAGGCCACCATAAGAAGTGAGTCGCTGATTGATGAAGTTTTCTTACCTTATGGAATCGCTTATTTATGCCGTGTCCACCGATGAATTGGGTATATGGCAACTGGGCGCTGGGCCATTTCTTTTTTATTGATATGCCAAACTTGCCCTTCTGCGGAAACATTGAAAAGAGATAGATAAAGTTTTGATTTTCACAGGATCGTTTAATTAAATTATTTCAAAAACAGTGGTACACGTGGCCACCGATAAGAGTGGGCCGTTTTCTTTTCAACGTCCCCGCAGAGCGATATGTTTGGGGCGGTGGACACCCCCACGATATGTTTGGGGTTACAAGAAATGATGATTACAATGATTACAAGAATATTTATAGGCATTTTAAAAATTCAGGAAAAATGTTTCAACCGACCACATACCAGGGACGGTTATTGGGGTTAGTTGTAACACTAACAGGATAAAGAGAATTATGTTAGAAATACTTATTTATCGAGTCAAAATCACAGAACATGAAGCAAAATAATTAAATAATTGGTCATACGCAGAATAATAGGTGTTTATGATAATGACACAATAATAAATATTCTAAATGTAATTTGTATAATATATTTTGTAGTTCAAGGTTAATTAACATTTAAACTAATAAAATTTGACGAAAGTAAAAAAAAAAAAGATTTAATTTAAATAATTTAAATGAAGCTTAAAGTGTATTTAAAAATTTCATACTTTATAGCCAGCTGGTAACTTAATTGTGATCATTGTTACAACCGTACCCAGAACATGTTTTAAAAAAGTTGTCGTCATAACCTTCAAAATATACAATTTAAATAAAAAAGAATTACACCTGTTGAACTTCCACAACCAAAGTTCTTACGTTAAGAACTATTATAACCACAACTATTTTAGTTTTGGATAAAAAGGCAAAAGGGTAGCAACAAAAATACTTACTTTTGGACGCGAAAACACATTACCCTCTCTCAGAAACTTATGATAAAATCGAAACGACACCAAACCAAAATTTCAGATTCCGCCACGGAAGCCGCGTCCCTTTTCCTTGGTTGTTCCCAAATATCGCTAATTTGTCCACCCATTAATTGGGTTGTTTCAACCGTACCCTGTTTCAACCGTCCCCGGTCTCCCCTACCATTGTATTTTTCACCTATCCAAATTCTAAACCAAAATTTTCCTGTATTATCGTAAGCCACTAATACGCAGATTTCTTTGAAAATTCGCTCATTAAGTAATGGTGCATGACAGGTCTTTCTAATAAAAAATTAGAAATATTATTATTTTTGATCCTTTGAAAGATTGCTATTTATAAATAAAAAATTTTATTGTTAACTATCAGCGGTTTAATGACTGTCCTGATGTACATTGACTGTCAATTATGCACGCTCAGCTGATATTGCAAGCAGACAACTGCATTTCACACCTTATTTATATTTGTTCCTTATTTTTTACCGGTTCCAACGATATGCTATAATGTCAAAAACGTATTTATACTTTTGGTATTATTAACGGTCAAAGTTTCTAAATTCAAAAATAGAGAACTTCAAAATGGCGGCCAATATCAAAATGATTTGGATGGTTTGTTTTTCATACAGAGAGGTACATTCGTGCCAAATTTCAACTCGATCGCACCACTTTTCGATTTAAATTTTTGCTGACCCAGCAAACTGGGTTAAAGATAGCGGAAAATGTTGATTTCCTGGCAGCACAACTACTTGTACGGACTGATTTTTGTACTAAGTTTCAACTCTCTAGCTTAAAAACTATTTGAGTTATGCGTGACACAGACAGACGCACACACAGACAGTCACACAAACAGGCCGACTGACATCCAGCTAAAAACCACTCAAATCGTTTTAAAAACACCAAAAACGGATAATTCCGATGAAATCTCGGTTTCGGATGTTTTAGGTGAAAACAATACCTCTTTTTCCTATATACCTTCGGAGAAGGTGAGGAAAAGGAAAAAAAACAGCAGTAAATGAAATAATGCTTGAATGTTAATAAATAGCTTAACTCTTCATGGAATTGTAAAAAAATAAATAACTACTTGTTATATGAGGTCATGCGATATTTTACAAACGATTACTTGTAGTCAAAGATATTATATTAAAAATAAATATTTTATCTTAGGCACTTTTTATATAAATCTTGATAGACTATTTAAAAATTAGGTCTCATTACATGAGGAAATCTTCAGCTACTTTTCATATTTGTTAATTTGACCTGTCTCTTTTAGAATCGTCCCATAGCTCTGAGTGAGCACCCATAGCCTTAATTTATTGTAACCTTTTGATATGTAGAGGCTGGTTAATTTGTTTTTATTTAGGAAATGCCTGTATAATAACTGTTTACTGTAATACTATATACGCGTATAGTTCTTATTTAACCTAGCAAGCTAATGTTCAAATTGGTCTACTGTCTGTAAACTTTTGCTGTTTAACCCTAGAAAGTTAAATGTACGTAAAAATTACGTACAGTTTTAGTTAAATGTGATTCACAGATAAACTGTAAACCACACAATCTCCACTGTCTAGCAGTGCTTCGTCTAGACCTTCCCGTGGCAGTACATACTCACTTTAGTCTTACCCGATGCGTTAGTGAGGATTAACAATTATTTTTTATGAAGTCACCACGTAAATATTACGTATGGTTAGTCTTAACGTAGTATAAATTTCTATATTAATAATCATAATAAACAAACACAAAAAATAATAAATAAACACAAAAAATAATAATTAAACACAAAAACAAAGAAATAAAAAAATAATAATGGCAAAATCAAAATAAAAAAATAATATTAAAAATAATAAAAATTCTATTAATACATAAGAGTTTGGGCTTGTTACATTTCAATAAAAATTTAATTTTAATTAATAAATGAACACTATAAACACATAAGTAATAAATAAACACCTAACAAATATAAATAGTAAATAAAAATATAAATTTTTGCAAAATTGTAACTTAGATTCGTGATTAGTACTGCGTGTACGTAAAAAATACGTAGATTAGCGTTAAGCGCCGAAAAAATAAGGTTAGCTTTGCAGGGTTAACCCCCTTAACAATTTTTTTATTGTTCATCTCTTCACAGTGCATCCTACAAATGACGGTCCATCATTTGTCGTCTGTAATCTGTGCAGACGCATCCTAAGACTAAAAAAAAAACACTGTGCCTATTTCTATTAAATTTAAAAATTACATGTTCAGAAATATTACACATTTTATAATAGAATTAAACCAAATAAGTATCATTTAAATAATCGAGTATTGTCCCGTCGATGACGTCGACTCACCACGAAATTATTTGTTATTACTAAGGTAAGGCAACCACATTTATTCCAATAAAAATAAATGTTTGATTTGATTTGTCGGTCTTCAAAAAGATATAATAACTTATCTTTATCTAAAGAGATATCTTAATTAATGTACTTAATGTTTCTTTTTTCAAATATAAAATTAAGCCCGTATAATATAATTCGAGATATTGATGAAACAAAATAATCTAATTTTGCTTAAAATCGAAAACGGAATGTAAAAAACCTGATGAACTCTTTATAAATATTTGTTGATACTTGTATAGATATTTTAAATGAATTAAATTAGATAACACGGGTTTAAACTTATAGAATGCGTTAGTGTATCTTTCATTTAAGTTTGTAGGATGAGCTATACCTATATCAATAATATCATTAAAATTATTAATAACGAGTAATAAAATAGGAACATTTGTTTACTTTTGGAGTTCTATTTTTAACGACAGCATAAATGAGTTTATTTTAATTTAAATATTAAAATAGTTTCTTTTGATCCTCTTGATGTTAAATCATTGATTGGACACAAAATAAATTATAATTTTAATCAAATCAATCATATACTTGATAAAGCTAAAAGAATAAACAAATAAATTGTTCTGGTAAGCATCGAACTATCATAACAAAAATGTATCCATTTTCATTGATTGTGTAATTAAAATAGTCATCAATCTATTGCTGCATGTGATCAATTGATTGCTTAGTTTAAGAACAGTTGGTTTTACCGAAAAAGTAAAACCAGCATTACATTATACATAATAACGCTCTTTAAACATAAATGCATCAGGTTTCTCAGCTAAACATTCAATAAATGAATGAAGTCGAAGTTCAATTCAGATTCTTTGGAGGTTATTTATGAGTTCTATTTCTAAATTCCATTATAAGATAAACTTGGCTTAATATATTATTCAATTCAATGTTACACTAGAACTCAACTCTATTTTAAATATTTTCCTAGATCAGAATACAGTATATCTTCTTATTTAATTTTACCTACTTTAAACTTAAACCCCATTCAAACATAAAGTAATAGCACTCAAAGATGACTCAGTTTTCACCTTAATGATACTATTCTTTTCACCTAGTATGAATGAAGCGTATTTTATCATTAAATCTGTTATCTATAACTACTTTTCTCACGCATCAACATTCAAATTAAAGAAATGAACTACACGAAGTTGGAATATTAATAATTTATAGCATATCTCTATATTTACAAAAGTAATGTAATATCCATAATACAATGTATTTATAATTGCTTTTGAATGGGATTAAAAATAATAATAATAATAATAGTAATGAAAATATGTAGCATTCTAAGCTGAGTTTTCTAAGCAATAAGTAAATTATTTTATCTACGATTGATACGAAATATAAACATTATATCTTTGTTTAGATGCGTAGAAAGTGATTATTTACGTACTTGTATTCATTGAGCATGCGCGTCCCATAGTTCTGAATAATTCCTCTTATTTACCACTCTAGCGCGGTAAAGAAGAGGAATTCTTCAGCTTTACGCACGATTAGCGAGTTTGTTTACATTTAACAAAACTAATTTGCTGTTCTTTTATTAAAGTAACTGTTTATATCGAGTTTTTAGTGAAAAACATTGAATGAATCAAGTGACTTTGACGAAAATGTGGAGAATAATACTCCTCCAGAAATAATTAATTCGGCAAAAAAAAAAAATACAACTCAAGAATTAATGCCATCTTTATCAAATACGAACTTACATACAGCAAGTTTATTTTTTTCTGTATTTATTATTTAAATCTAACAATCGTAGATAAAGTACGGTAAGCAACTCGTGCGAAAACGGCATTTTGCATTGCTCGTGTGGTTTTACTACCCTCGCTGTCGCTCGGGTGCAAACTCCACACTCGCATGCAAAATGCTACTTTCCGCACTCGACGCGTAATGTACTATTAATGAATGTTACATATTTTTTAACGTGTTTGCAATCATTTTATGATCCAATTTTAAATTACCATTTTTAAAACTCATTTTTTTGTTTAATTGAATTTTTATTTAAATATTAAATCCTGGCTCCATTAGTGCAGTATGATGAAAATTCTTTAATAGTTACCAATAATTGAACAATGTCCGAATATAAGGTTAATATAAATAGAGAAATCTATCGATAGGAGATTATGCACTGACCTTTTCGATTATTTAGAAGAATAAAATTTCTTCGGGTTTCCAAATTTATAATTTCCTTAATTTGCGTTTGAGATGTCACGCAATATTTTTGGTCATTGTGTCTGTCTATCGGTCAGTAGTTCCGTCTTATAAGATTTATACCACCACTCATATCTTAAAAACTACTTCAAATGAAATTTGGAGGTTACGCTAAAAAATTAGTCTTCAGGTAGTGCCATATTGATTAGAGCAGTTTGCGAACCTTTAGTATAGAGTACAAATACATGAAAAATTGAAGCTGGTTTACATGGCCATTTATTAATTTCTAGAAAAATCAAATGCTTTATGGGATTATTAATGCTCAAATCCTCCTCAAAGTTTATAGTAACACTCATATTTCAAAATATATCTCGCTATACTTTATTTAAACTCAAGCATAAATTAGTTCCGAGAACGCGAGGACGAATCCCCCACTAATTGGCAGACGGTCTAAAATATTATAATTTCATCAGGAATTCCACTTACGTATGCAAATAATGATTTGCAAGTTGCGTATCGGTGTTTATAAAATGTGTAAAAATTTTCCTTTTGTGGAGTTTATTTCATAAAATTACTCGTAAAATCTCACTTATGACAACTACAGAACTTCATCATGATCAGATTATATTAAAATAGAGGCTAGGTTATTAATCATTGATATTTTACGATTTGTAATCCTAAACTATTATAGCACTTTCCATTGTTCTAATAAATAATATTATCATAATCATACAACAATATAATAATAAATTTAATATAATTTGTTTAAATCTATTAAAATTACAATCCTAGTGTTATGAAATCCACAATTGACTGAGCCTACAATGTAGAACAATTGAAACACACAGCAAGTATTGATTTCCACAATATTCTCTTACTAGATTAAGCTTAGAAATGTATTAATAATTAATAATAATCAATTTACCATGGTATTTATTGATTGAGGTTAATTTATCGAATAGAAACTGAAGCTGATAGATGAACACGATGTCAGTGTAGAGTTTCTGATCAGTTGACTGTTTCAAACTATACCTGTCCATTAGGCAGACTCCTGTGATAGATTCTAAGTGATTGATCAGAACTTCGGGGAATAATACAACTAGATCTGTCATTCGGGGACAAAGGATTTCATGATATTATTATGTACCTATAATGTATCAATCTAAATGATCATACCAGCTCCATTATAGCATTGTCTCAATGGAATTTATCCGCCTTTTTTCATTAGATACAAGAGATTTAAAATGTTTAAGGCAAATATTTGAAGACAAAAAAAGAAGAATAATCATCATGATTCTATTTTGAATAAAATTCTCATTATATTCATAAATCTAATTTAAAGCACGGGATTCGTGAAATGAATAATAAATAAACCATTTCTACGAAAAGCAATGGTAAATATGAATTTTGAATTATGCGTTTAACATGCCTACATAGGTATTTACGTATACAAGTTAATTACAATTATTGCTTTATTAAAAGCATTTCATTGGTTAATAATTTTAATTCAAAGCAGATTATATACTTTTGATATCAGCAGTATGGATTTTATTAAGCAAGCATTTCTACCTAAAGTTTCCAACCACAATTAATTGAAAAGGGATGGTAAAATCAAGCACCTCTAAATCAGACTTATTAATTCATGAATGATTCTCTGAACACTATAACTTATAAATTTGAAAATATCCTTTGCATTTATAAATACCGCTCAATTTATCGCTCATTCAAGTTTAGCATTTGATCTTTAACACAAGCCAAATGTTAATCCAAGTATCATTGGTAATTTCTTTATTTCAGTATTGACCTTATTATGTTATATAATCATATAATTAGGTTTAATTCAGCAAACATTATTATTATTATTATTTTATATATATTTTCTTAATAATAGAGAATTGATTGTTGGATAAAAATAAGTTATAAAAATAAAGGACAATGCATAATCTTATAAATTAATTTTAAGTTTAAAGTACTGATATTTTTTGGGGTATCATAATATTGCAAGTAGATTTGAAAATACTTCTCTCTTTTAAGAGAGAAGGGGGAGCGACCACAATGTAATTTATTAGTTTTCCTCCAATAGCTGTTATAAAGAGGAGAGAGTAATATCGATGTAGATAGTCTCTTAATTGCAAAGTATCGAATAACTCTTAAATTTAAATAAATCAGTTATTTTTTACTTAATCGTTAGCTAATGATTTAAAATTTGTTTTCAATAAATTTAAATTTATTAAATAATTATTTGAAAATAACATCCGAAATATTGTATTCTTTATCGATTTTACAACTTGTTAATTTCAAATTATATATTGTTTATTGTTGCAAGATTGTTTGCTCAACATTATTTCTTATAAATAAATAGTTATTTTAACGTAGCTATTGTTCGTTAATAAAACAATAGATCGTATATTGCAGTCTTTGGTAAATATCTTGGAACCTTCTTAGATTGTAACCTCCCCCAAACTTTCATAACCCTGCAAAATAACTGTTATATGACACTATAGTATTATATATGTAGACAGTTATGTCCTATATATATACTGACTCGCTAAAATCGTTGGTGGTCTATAAACTATTTGTAATTTGCAATAGACACAATTTTATAATGATTCGAAGTAATGTCTTTATCCTGTTAAAAATAAATAAATGAGTACTAATAGATAAATTTGTGTTAGGTTGTAAATAATAAAGATTCTCATGTGTAAAATGACTTCCTCCTATGTTATTTGTTTGTTTTTTCGAGTCTTTGTTATAATTTTGTTTCACTTATTCGTATTTAAAATTCAATGGCAATATTTATAGCATAATAAAAGAAATTTCAAAGGGTGGGAAAATATGTGTAAATCTTCGTAACTCACATAAACCCAAATATATATGTAAATATGTATTATCATAAATTAATCATCAAACTTTATAATATTTTTTTTTTTTTAAAAAAACCATATTTAATTCATAAAATGTTTATTCATAAAGTATTAAGCAATCAAAATAAAAGAGCAGTCTTGCTCATGAAATTTGGATAAAAGTAAAATTATGAACCAACAAAAAAGCAGATTTAGCAACAATATAGATATCCCTACTCTGATATGGTGACTTTTTTTTGGGAGGGGGTTAAATCTGATGATTACTTTTAAAGATATAGCTGTAAATAAATATATGTTTGTGAGCATGTGGAAGATAAACAAGTAAGCGCAGAAGGTTAAAATTTATATGGGACTAACAATGGGCCAATTATTACCTAGTAACTAAATTTCATTTAAATCGGACAAGTAGTTTTTAAGATACGGGTGTTCGCAAATATTGAGCGACAGACCGACCGCGCAGACCGACAGACAGACTTGGGACCAAAAATTTTCCCTGATGTCTGAAACGGATTTCTGTCTTGGAATTTTTGAAATCGGAGACATAAAATATGTTCGTTCTTCAGAACGATCACATAGCTTCCGCTACCTTCGGGATGCTCGGAAGCAACATATAAATAGACTGCCAACTGGTATGGCACATAGCTTCCTCGCATCCTATCACGTACATTATTAAATTTATATTTTATGGTTATACAAGCCATTATTGATTAATTTGTTTAATTGTTTCCTCCGTTTTTTAAATCTGTCAAAATTGTTTTGAGTTTATACTTGAATTAAAGTATCAATTAAGCAAAAGTTAAAGAGCGCAGACGGTTCAAAGTAATCTGGGGCTATCTGCGGGCTACTTTCGATAAACTATAAAAGTTTCATAAAAATCAGATAAGTACTTTTGAAGCTATAGGTGTAAATTAATGTATGTTTGTGCGCATGTGGAAGCAGACATGAACCGACAGATTGACAGACCGACAGACCGACATACAGACACGGAAGAAAAAATTATCCCTGATGTCAGAAACGGATTTCTGTCTTGGAATTTTTGAAATCGGAGACCTAAAAAAGTCAGTAATTCGACACGATTTACCGTTCATAAAAAAAAAACCCTAACGTTATCAATCTCCTTTAATTTTAATTTTTTGGGGTTTTAAAAAATGAACAATTGTAACATTTTGGAATTTTCCCGTCAGTTGCAGGGCTATTTTGAAATGTGTGCCAAATTTCAACAAGTGAGGCAATTCACTAGCTATTCTGGAAATCACTTATATTTTGGACGATGATTGAGTCAGTAACAAAAATGTAAACTTTGGGAGGCTCTCCTTTTGAAAATGTTTAATGTTAAGGGCCCAAATGTTTACAGTGTCCGAAGCAACTTAAACTTGATCTACGATATACATTTTAAAAACCTATCTTAAGAGAAAGCATTGATATGAGGGTGAGAAAAACCGGGTGAATTGGTTCAAGTAAAGGTACACTGCATGCTTGCTGGGACTTTGCCTTCCACACTGCCGTGCGCTCAACTAAAAGGTTGAAATGAGGGAAGTATAAAAATTAAAATATGTACGTCAATGTCAACTTATAATACATAAAAGTTCCTTATAACATACAAAGCTTTTGGAATATTACAATAAACTGAGGTTCAATAACAGTCATAAACATTGTTAAATTAAATAAGTGAGCTTCAGTTAAAATGCTTAGCATAGAAACAATAGAAGAGGTCCAGAGTTTCCGATTGTGGTACGTCGAGGCACGAACCTTGAAACATCTCTCCCAATATCAAATTGGTCAAATTATTGAGAAGACATAAATCTGTCTCAAACTTGGATCATAACTCGCATCATTAGTGAAATTCACTGGCATACACTGTGAGTGGCATCGTTGTTTATTTCTCAATTCGGGATCAAGAATACGAAACTCGTTTCGGGAGATTGAAGATGTTAAGACGTGCTCCATTATGTGGAGAAATCACGTAAAAAGGGGCATTTTGTAAAATTGAAACATATCTTTGTACGATTAAAAAAAACCAACAAATAAAAAAATAATAAAAAAAATAAATAAATAAATAAATAAATAAAATATAATAAATGAGTACACTTAATAATTATTTTTATCAATTTTCAAACATATTTTTCAGAGATTATACTTCAATAATATTGGGGGGAGGGGGCAATATCATTTTATATTTCTTTTTTTTGGGAGCAATATTATTTTATATGTGAAGCCACCAAATGATTCTTCAATTGTCAATAATTACAAATTTAAGTTAACGAAATAATGTAGTTAAACAATCGTTTGCATAATGAACATAATTATTTTAATTTTTATTTAGTTTAAATATCTTATCTTTTAATTATATTACAAATTTATAAAATAAAACATGAATTCTCATACATTTTTCCGATAGTAACGATTTCTAAGTATACTCATAATAAAACAAAAAAATGTTCTACTAATTAATGCAATCAAATTGCACAACGAGTTGATAGATTCAAAATAACGTATAGATATGATGATAGTTATGAAGTGACCGCTATTATAATATTACATAATATTAAGGACAGAGAGCAGGTGGTTCCAATTAGATTAAAGATTCTAAGTACGACAGACAAGATAACATTTTTTTACATCCTATAATTTAATAGTTTTTTGTTACCGTACAATAAGTCTTACTTTTTTTTTTTAATAAAGTCAACTGCGAAGAAAGATTAAAGAAATATATTTATATTATACAAAGTACTAATATTATCAAGTTAATAATATTATTCTTAGAGTCTTTTCGAAAGGAAATAACAAATGTTCGTAATAATTATTATTCAACATACTATTAAATATATGTCTCTTTTACTTACATTTAACAGCTGGTGAAGGAAATAAAATAACATTTGGGGACCTCATCAGGTAAATGAATTATTCTTCGTGGATCTTTCAAGTGGCTATTTACAATTGTTATGTGGTTTAAAAGTTTTTAGGACGTTGATATTTAGTTCAAGTCTGAGTTATTATCGATATTATAAGTTTATGTCATCACTAAAATTAATAACATATATCAAATTAATTAAGCATATTTTTAAAGTGTCCTAAGGATCCTCTTTGTTTCCCTTCTTTGCCAGCCTTATAGGAGTGCCTCAGGGAAGTATTTTTAGTCCTATCCTTTATAAGCATTTAACGGCTGATATTACTCACGTACTAAGCGCTTATATTAAACACCGTGCTGGAGTCCTTCACCGATGATAACTATTTTGCCCATTGACTATTGAAGTATCAAGGAAGTATTTCATGACTTAAAATTGTGTGAAAAAGGTCGGGATATTACTAAAGTTAGGCGCTGCCCTAAAGCTGGTCAAAAGGAATTAGCTTCTACCCATAATAATAACTACGTACAATAAGTTACTCCAGATTTATAAATTGTATTAATTTACTATATTATAATAGCTAAATTAATACAATATGTTAATAATTTTAAGTCTACGATATTATAATTAATATTTACGTTCAAGCGTTGACTCTGGGTAACTATTTGAACTGCTCTTTAGTGGTTTCAATACATTAATTCCCAAATCATCAAAAAATAACTCACAAATACTTTTGAACATCATATTATATCTTGAATGCGATCTGAATTTTAGATATCTAGCTTTTCAAAATGTTTCTTCAATTGTATATGTTTAATAAAAAATAATTAAAAAATATATTTACATATTATGTATACATTTCCAGGTAAATTTTGAGCGTGGTTTTACACGACTGGAGTTATTAAAATTATATTTAATAGAAAATTGAATAAAATTACTTAGAATTTGAATAATAACATCTATTGAAAATTTAAACAGTTTGACAGATATTATATTGATCAATAAAGTATGTAGTTATAAAAAAGGATTTGTTATACAATTGAATAAATATTTATATATTTTTTTTATTTATTAAAGGACTACACCTACTATTTGCATCATGAGGTGACATCATTAGCCAGTAATATTTACTTTTTTGTTTTTGAAGAGTGTCAGACGTTTACTTATTTTTATATGCAGTTATTTAAACTTTATAAATGTTGCTAACTCCTGAACATTTTGATTGTTTTTATTATATAAAAACTTTATAAATCTTTATAACTTATTCAATTGTTTATTGCGAAAAATACAAAAGAAGAATATCTGGGTAAAAAGTTTTGCACAGGTTTCTGGTTGGGAATAAAAACAGTACACCTGAGTCAAAAATTTATTAACATAGGAGGAAAAGTTGCCTCTTTTTTTATTCCCCTTCTTCTGTCTTTTCTTTATAAGTTGCATCCGTTTATTTTAGCTTAGCTACATAAGGAAGCGATTTTAAGAAAGTTAGTTTTTATTCATTTAAATTATTCTTTGAAAATATAATGTGATTAGCTGATAATAGTAAAAGCTATATTGGAATATGTATTGAATAGAGTGAATTTTATCTTTAGAAAACATCAATGTTATGTGTTATAAATTGTTTATAAGTTAAATTACGATTAGGTAGAGCCTAATTTTATTATTTAATGTATAATTTCCATATGTTATTTTAAAATCATTAATTTATAAGTGACATTTTTTTAAAAACTTAAATAAAAGATCGAAAAAGCTTACTCTTATATTAGTAATATTTACGTAAATGTGGCCATATGAATTTCTTCAAAAAAAGCTCTCTTTGAAGTTTTAGTCTTACTTTGATTAATATTATGAGGTTATGGTTTCAAACTATATAATGTTATAATCTCCTCCTGTCTCCCAGTCAACAAATTGTGTCTCCTTGCATACAGTTTAGCCTGCTAAATCTTTCTTGCCGCTTAATACCATTTAAATTGATATTCTCCATCAATCATTGCATACGTCATATTCGAGTTATCTTAAGTCAGCTAATTTTTGTCACTACTGTCTATTCATTTCTTAAGGTACGTTTACACCTAACACTTCTCTCCGGCAATAAATGTCAAGTGTCAGACAGAAATCGCTATGAGTGTTTACATCTGAGAGAAATTGCTTGAGATTTATGTCGTGGATATATGTCTGACACTTATCGCAATGCTTAAATTTGCAATAAATGGAGGTCAACTTCCGCGATATCTCTCAAAGGAGTTTGAATTTCCAAATAATCGGTGTTTACATCTGTTGGTATAGAAGTCTTGACACTTATAGCTGAGAGTAGAAACATAAATCTCTGACTTAAATTTTTCGGTGTTTACACTACGGAGATTTCTGTCTGACATAAATGTCGTGCGATAAATGTCAGGTGTAAACGCACCTTTAGTAGTCAAATTTGTCTTCCAAAGTTGTAGCTACAACATTTGAAAGGTTATATCAGAGAATTGAATTGGTCAACAAAGAAATATGATTGACTGTGAATCTATCATATTTATATTATTATTTTGACCATTCTGTTTTTTCTTTTTAATTTATAATGTTTCATGCATGAATAAGTTGAATTATTGCTCTTAATTATTAGTTAAGACTATCGCCTAAAATGATAATATACACGATACTTTTTTTTGTTCTTATGTTATTGTCTGCGTGACATTTGTTTGTTCTCTGTGTCGTCATAGTTCTGACTGACATTAAGCAGCGAGAAACGAAAGGGTAACGGCTTTGAAAAAAGTAAAGGGAGAGACGGAATTTGAAAAAAACATTTTTTTAGATTGGGCACGAAGCCTGAGGGCATGGGCAGAGTAGGAGAATATTTAGACGGCTTATTCTGACATTTAGAAAAAACCGCGGACATTCCAGATCACTGCTTTTAGCTTTATTTCTCATACAATTGTGCTTTGGACTAATTGTACTTTGCTTAAAATAACAATGAGCTGGCAACCACTCTTTTGTTTGACTTTATATATTGTTATGAAGCAGATTCACAACAGCTCCTCCTACTTTATAAGAAACATGCTTTAGTTTCACCAAATTTTACTAAAGTCAGATGGAGTTGAATAATTACGACAACGTTCAAAGGCCACATTATTTGTTATTACGTTAGGTTTTCGTTACCTTACTTCCACTGTAATCTCCTGAGCGTAGTCAAGCACTCTGGAGAATTTATATCCACACCTACTCAATTAAATTAGACTCAATCTGTCATGTTAAAACCTATCCTTAGCCTAGGGTGATAACTAGGTGGTAAGTAATTGACATAACATATACTATTATAATTGGACCCACAATATAAAAATTGAAGTAACAAGGCCCTCATGCTCCGAACTATAGAACCCTATGTCATCTAGGATCAACGGAGTGGATTCAAAATATGTAATTGTCAAATTATCTAATTTGTACAGTAATCATTGTGAATTGCTGGAATGTTTAATTTAACTATTAATTTCGGGGATCAAAATTAAATTTTAGGAATGATAAATAAGTAGTGTTAGATTAGAAATATTAGTTGGGGATATAATTATTATTTATGCAGGTGTATTTATAGGCTCGAAAAGACCTTTAAAAGGTGCCTATCCTATTTTTGCTAATGTTCCACAAAATTGTTTATTTTTTCTCATAAATGTAGTATATAATAGTTAAAAATTATTCACTTCAGCCCGAAATGTCTGTATTTAATCAGTTCAGTAGAATTTACAGACGCTTAGAGCCAAACTAATGGGCCGATTTCGATTAAATTTTATAAACATGATAAGAAAATTCTGTCCTCCACATTATGGGACGGAACTCCCAAAGTCAAAAAATAAAAACATGAAAAAAATCATTTATCAAAACAGGTTCCAACATTTTATTTATTTAAAATATAAATACATATACTTATATCCCAAGATATTGATCGAAAACGAAAGGTAAACAATCACCTGTTGAACATTATTTGAGTAAAAAATAGTTTTGTTATTTTTCGTTCTTACAAGAAATTATATAGTTTTAATTAACTAAGTAGTGTTCTATCATTTTCTATGCTTGTATAAATATAATATTTAATGAAGAATAAGAGTACAAGTGGAGTTGATGTCAGTAGAATAATAATATACGAGAAGCCGACTATTTTTTAACTTTTCCTCACTACCTACACTAGGAAAAGTATTGTCTTCACCAAACATTTTTTTTCCGAGATTTCAACAGAATTATCCGTTTTAGGTGTTTTTAAGACCTCCTGAGTGGTTTTCAGCATGAGGTCTCTATGTGTGTGTTATCATCGTAGCGCCTAAGGTATTTAACCTAGAGAGTTGAAACTTGGCAGAAAAATCAGTCATTACCTGTAGTGGTGCCGCCCAGAAAATTAACTTCTTCGGCCATCTTGAACCCAGTTTGCTGAGTCAGCAAAAATTAAAAAAAATCGTAATAAATCGAAAATGGTCCTGATCGAGTTGAAATTTAACACGAGTGTACCTCTCTGTATGAAAAACAAGCCCACCAAGTTTCATTTTAATATTCACCGCCATTTTGAAGTTATCAATTTTTGAATTTTTAAACTTTGACGGTTAATAATACCGAAAGTATAAATAGGTTTTTGACATTATAGCATATCGTTGGAACAGGAAAAAATTAAGGAACAAATATAAAAAAAAAAAACGATGAAATTCCATTAATTAGTTTAAAAGTTATAAGCGAATATAATTATTTATTATTGCGATAATTTTGATGACGTCAAAGTTTGTTTACATCTTTCAAAATACCGCCAAACTTCAAATAATTAAATAAAATATAAAGTATTAAAAATAAGGTTTTTTTTAGAATGATAATAAATCAGTCAGTTCAGAACGGTCACCCATCTAAGTACTGACCACGTCCAATGCTGTTTCCTCCTGCTGTGAAGCAGCAGGAGAGGCCACTTTAGTGGCCTCTGAAGTGAGGAAAAGTTCCGAGGTACCCCGTACCCGATTTTTTTATATTGTTATTGTAGGCACTGATGATGGCCGAGAGGCCGACAGCTATAGTTTTAATAATTTAATCATTTCTCATTTTCAAATGCATGTTTTACATAATTTAAAAAGCAACTATTATTACCATCTAGCAAATTAGTTAGTGCAGCTTTTTAATTAATACTTCACTTAATGAAGAAAGTGTAAACGTTTAGATAATCAAAACTTTGTGTTGTTAAGTTAATTAGTTTAAAAAAAGAAAAAAAATGTCAAATATAATTAAAATACGGTGTTTTAATTGTGACGTGATAAAATTAATTAGATAATTGTATGAAAATATGATTTTAGAAGGATTAAAGAACTATTTATAGGTGTCATAATAACAACCTATAACATATTACATTTATTCGACAAGACAGAAATACCTTATAATTAGGATAACTCTATTAATTCTGTATCATGAATTAATAATATTAAAGCCTTCAACTTACATGTTTCCTTAAAGCTTTGATCTCAAAACCGCTGTTTTAATAATAGATAGTATTGTATTTCAATTAATTTGGGAGAATTTTGGAGTTAATATTGCTGGTTTATTATGGAACATGTCTCCCATATCTGGTATTAATTTTGTTCGTAGTTGGGTTCCAAAGAGAGCGTCTCAAACAAGCTGCTTTGAGTTAAGGATAGATTAGAAGTCAGAAAACAAATATGTAATGTATCATCATAATCTATTGAATGAATAATTTTACATTTTATTAAATTTGGATGGTATTCAAATGTCAATTAGCCACTAATGAATAGTCCCATATTATTTCCAACCTTCTACGCTCATAATTCATCTATCATTTTCACACAATCATTTATTTAACTTATACCTACTTAATTAAAATTTATTTTAACATACATTTTTAGAAGAAATGAATTGCTCACCTTAGCCTCAGATCACAAAATCTGAAGGCCATTCACTAACAGAAACCCACAAACGAACACCATATATTAACAGGGTGGGCCAAAAAAACTGCACTTTTTTGAATACTTATAGCTCAGCTTTTGTAGTAGATAGAGATATGGGGTTTGCGGGGTCTGAAAACTACATTCTTCTACTTTAAAGTTATATCTATAACTTTAAAAACGATTGGATGAAAGCCACGCAATTCCGGTTTGAAATAGGGCCTTAAAAAAAGTCGTTGTCCAGTGATCTTGTCTGGTATTATGGTTTTGATAACATAAATTACTTTATTTTAAGACCTCATTACAAACCGTTATTTCATGGCTTTTACCCAATAGTTTTTAAAGTTATAGATATGAAATTTAATGTAGAAGAATGTAGTTTTCAGACCCCGCAAACCCTTTATCTCTATCTACTACAGAAGCTGAGCTATAAGTTTTCAAAAAAGTGCTTTTTGGCCCACCCTGTATTTATACATATATACACACATTTCTTAAGAGCCATCTACAGCTTTAGCCACAAGAAAGGCGCTCATAAGCTAATTAAAACAAATAATATTTAATAAAAATTAAGTAATAGTAAGATGTAGATATAACAGAACATTAAAAAAAATAAAAAAATAAACACAGGAAAGTACTTGCATCCAAGCACTTTTTAGGGTATCCTAGATTATTAGGCTATATGCTGATATAATATTTTAGTATATAAAAATTAAATAATAATATACCGCCAATTAGTGTGGCACATAGCTTCCTCACATCCTATCACGTACTTTATTGATTTCGTACCTTTACAAGCCATTATTTTCTAATTTGGTTAATTGTTTCCCCCGTTTTTTTAATCAGTAAAAATTGATTTGATCAAGTATCAATTTAGCATAAAAGAGCTCAGACGGTCCAGATAGGATTTCTGTCTTGGAATTTTTTAGATTGTAGACATAAAATAGTTTCGTTCTTCAGAACGATCACATAGATTCCGTTACCTTCGGTGAGCTCGGCAGCAATCTAAACAAATTTAAATGGATAACCCTAAAAACAAACAAAAAACAAAAAAATAGTGTAGAGTATGGAGACTAGAGTACCGATAAAACGTTAAATTAATTTTTTCTCGCAATTTTCTTCGCTCTAGCATAAGTTTAAATAATTAAGTTGAGTAATTAGCATGAATTATTTCAAAATATTAGGACTAGCCGTTAAATAGGGTGGTTGGGGGTTAGACATTTTTTTTGTCAAACATTTTGGCACTAAAAACGAAATATTGGCTGTAAAAAGCACATTAGTCATAAAAAATCATATTTATATATTTCTAATATACTCTTCAGTAACTTTATTTTGATACCCCACTCCAAATTTAAATAAAATAAACATTTTGTATCATTGCACTTGTGAGCACACAAAATTTGGAATTTTTAAAAATTGGAAATCTTGCTTGTAATGTTGTAATTGGAAAATCGGGCTTGTAGGTATTTCTTAAGATATGTTGGTTTACAAAAATTTGGCGATAGACCGACAGACAGACAGACACGGAACCAAAAATATCCGCTAATATCTGAAACGAATTTCTGTCTTGGAAGTTTTAAAAAAATAGACAAAAAAAAATGTCGTTCTTCTGAACGATCTGATATCTTCCGTTACCTTTGGTAAGCTCGGGAGCAAAACATAAAGAAAGACAGAGCTAGAAAACAACTTATACGTATGAGTATAAAGTAGAGTAAAGACAGAATTTATATGAAAAAAGAGCATAAAAGAGAACATATTTATGTAATTTAATTGAGAAATAGGTTAAAAACTTCTACCGACTCAAATATGTAAACATGAGTACGAAGTGACAGCTGCGTACAGCGCCCGAGTAGTGGCGGAAAGATGAACTAGAATTGACATCTAGGTTCCAACTATTGGTCCCCCAGCTAGCGCAACCTAGCAGCCAAGGTAGGTACTAGAAAGTCTGAATTCAAAGGGAATCAAGAAGTACCAGGACAGGAACCAACAGGGGATGAAACAGAAGAAGGAAAGAAGGGAAATTTGAATTCAGACTTACTAGTACCTACGTTGGCAGCTAGGTTGCGCTAGCGGCCAAAAGTTATTATAAAAACAGCAAGAAAAATAAATAAATAAAAGAATATCCGAAGCGAAAGATGTCACGGTTTCTCAGATTTTGATGTTTAAGTTATGCTGCCTTGTTACTTCACTAAAGTAAAGGGATGACAGCGTCGTTCACTCTAATGACACGCACACTTAGCATAACATTTCTGTCTGTTTCTTTATATTTTTAACTGAAGAAGAAACTTTGGACGTCACTGAGCTTTATTATTCTATACCCGTAATAACTAGAGTGAATTTCTTCTTATGATTTTTCCATTTATTCGTTTTAAAGTAAAGCTTTTTGCTCTTCCAATTTTTTCTCCTTCAAACTTTTTAAAAGCTCAACGCTCAGATAGGAACAAATCCTTTATTTTCAATTCAACCAGCTAATGCTAGGATATAACTTTTGCCTCTTTAAAAATATACTTTTATAGAGTATAACATAACTCCAATGAAAATTATTTGCGTACATGCAAGTTGAACATACTAATATTTTAAAAATAAAAAATAATTCCGAGAATAGTTCATTTGAATCACATTATTTAATGTTACAGTCCGCTAACTTGCTAGTTTGATTAATTATGTAAAAAAATTGTATGCTAATATACTGAAGTAATATGCAGTGTTCTAATAGAATGAACAAAACAAGTTTCTTTTCTTAACATTTGTCACTTTTGAAAACTACATTTGTAATTTTTGAAAACTCAGAACGAAAACTATTTCAGGAAACATTATTAAACTAATTTTTATAATATATCACTATAGTATATACATTATCAGAACTTTAACCATTCCAGAAATAATAACATATCCATTTAAGTACACTTCAATTGTAAAATTATAAATAAATTTGGACCAGCTTAATTTTCCCCTTAGTCTCTAAAGTAAAGTGGTAGATTATAATAAACTAACATATCTTTGATCAAATTAATCATGATTCCTTTTCGAGAGCCTTGCTAAGGATTATTTGACTTTATCAGATGCTAATATAAGTCCAAGCTAAGTAGAACTGAAGTTCGCGTTAGTCTATTTCAAAGTAGTTGAAAAAAATAATCATAAATTTAATTTTTAAGTTTTTGGTAGTATTCATTCTACGGTAAGTTTAAATTTTAATTTAAATCAAATTATAATTATTATTAACAACGGGAGACAGACAGAGAAAAAAAAATTACTCCAGCGCCGGGATTCGAACCATCTTCAGTGTAGCTTAGTTGGTTAGAGCGTCTATACTGGAAATATAGGATTCCCGTGGTTCGAATCCCGGCACTGGAGTCTATTTTTCTCTGTCTGTCTCCCGTTGTTAATAATAATTATAATTTGATTTAAATTAAAAAAAAAAAAAAAATTATTCACGTAATCTATTTTAAAATTAGCTTTGCGCTTTTAACACATTACACTCTCTCACATTCAAAGATCACCTACACTTATTACATTACTTATAGGTTAAATTACTGTACTCTAAACCCATTCATCATAACCATTCGAATGGTCACCATGTAATACTCCTTAGACTATATTTCTTTACATATACATGAGTCTGTTAAAATTCCAAGCTTTCAGATAACTTACGAGAATAAGATGGAATCCTTATCTCGTGGCAGAAATTAAATCATTCATACATTGTTTATTTATTTTGAAAACATACGTCGCGTCATATAAATACATTTAAATTATATTTTGCATTTAATTAAGTTTAATATATTTATGTCCCTAGATAATTATTTATTCAACCTTCTACAGCCAGTGTCTCAAGAATTTACTTTTTTATTTATAGAGAAGTAAAACAATTTATTTTTGGATCTTTCTTATGAACAAATACCTTTATTACTTTATTTTTTATTAGCAATCAGGAATTTCTTTGTGGTATTCATGCTGTTTTACTGACGGAGATGAAAATTTACTATGGAAAAATTAATTATGTTGCACACATATTTTTAACAAGTTTATATATTTCTGCATAATTAATAAGTATTTATAGGTTAGTATGTGTTATGGAATGCGGTATAGGTAGAACTACGAATATATATCATCACATCTATACTTATTATAATTAATTTAAATCATTGCTTTAGATTTATACTGGTAAACTCGACTTAATAAGTTTAAAAACCATTTTTAATTATCGTTTTTTTTTTATTTAGGGTACTATTTAAACCATCTAAATAATTTTTTTATTTTTATTTTTTTTGGTCAAATATTTAAGATAATTTATAGAATATCACCGTGAAAAGTTGTCATACTTAGGTCGTTTTCATTGGTAGGGTACATTTGGTGGTCTCTAAAAGTGCCTCAACACAAAATTTCAACTTAAAGAAAACAAACCATTGATCAATCCTAGATGTTGTATAAACATTTTAGTTCATGAATCAGCCTATCACTTGCGAATGGGTTTGCTTGCTAATTTTTTAGCAATTTTTTTAGTACAAAAAAGAGCAATGTCCACCTATGAATGTCACGATAATTTGTCCCGACCACAATTTATTTTTAAAGGTAATTTTACTGCTGAAGCTCTCCAAACGCGTCCAAATATATGTTTTAATTGCTTCTAAGAAGATGATTTATCTTCATATAGTTTTTCAGGTACTTTTTTAAAAAAAACTCACGAATGTCACAAAAAAGTTGCTAATATTTTGACTTTTATATGGAATGAAGGTTCGTATTGATAAGGAAGTTGGCTTTTTACTGGTCTTATATTACTTTGCTTTGTAAGTTTCATCGCACATTTCCGTTTCCACAATTTTGAACCACTTCCCGTGATTCAATCTTCCCCAAATTTTGCACATAGATACAACTAAGGCGAAGAATACAAAAACCAAAAAAAAAAAAAAAAAAAAAAAAATGGCGTCAAATTTATTTGCTTTGTTAGTTTCATCGCACACCTATTACCCCAATTTTGAACCGCTTACTGTGATTCAATCTTCCCCAAATTTTGCACATAGATACAACTAAGGTGAAGAATACAGAAACAAAAAAACAAAAAAAAATGGCGTCAAATTTATTTGCTTTGTTAGTTTCATCGCACACCAATTACCCCAATTTTGAACCACTTCCTGTGATTCAATCTTCCCCAAATTTTGCACATAGATACAACTAAGGTGAAGAATACAGAAACAAAAAAGAAAAAAAAAAAAAAAAATTGCGTCAAATTTATTTGCTTTTTAAGTTTCATCGCACACCTATTACCCCAATTTTGAACCACTTCCTGTGATTCAATCTTCCCCAAATTTTGCACATAGATACAACTAAGGTGAAGAATACAGAAAAAAAAGGTTGAAAATAAGACCAGTTTGGAAAAATGGCATTTTTATATTAATTATTAAGTGTAATTATGCTACAGGTTGACATTTATATTTTAATTGTAAAAAATTGTAGAGATAAAAATATTTTAAGGACTTTTAAATTAATTAATGAAAAAGTGACATTCATGAGTTTTAAATAAGAAAGACAAAACATGTTATCGATTGAGTTATATTTTTATTATAAACTTTATAAACAATAGTTTTCACCTCATATATTTTTATTATAAACTTTACAAATAATAGCTAAAATAACTTTATAAAATCTTGCCCAAGCTATTAGGTGGTTACGCCTTAATGTTTGTGTAACTGTCAAATCACTTAAAAGCCTTCTCTCCTTCATAGAGCTGTTTCTTTGTGTTAGGGTATCAATCAAATTGTCATAAAACGCCAATTTTCTAGCAGCATCACTTTTTAAAAAAAAAAAAAAATTGTTTGGGAGTACACAATATGTGAGAAATACTGGCATCAACAAGTTGCTTTGCTAAGGGGAGAAAGTAAATTTGGCTGATGAATTTTCTGATGCTGTTATCCCTCCAAATTTTCCTTCTTAATGATTTATTATTTTCTTCTAGCTCTTTTATTCTATTTAGTAGTTTTTCATTCCTTCTGTTAGTGCGAGATCGATTAGGAGCCTGTACTCGCCTTCCCCGACGCTATCCTGATGACATGCTAGAAAGTTCTGGTGGTGCCGGAATCGGAATGGTGGATTTTGCTGCCATACGTACTTTTATCCTGTCTCTTCGTTCAACATCTATGTTTCTCCAGTATTTCTTTATTCTCCTATGCTCTCTGGGCGTCATGTCTTATACTGTTTTCCTTTTTGAATTTCTGTAAAATAAGAAAACAATATACATCACTTAGTCTGTCCACACATTGAAATAATTCACACTAGTTTGTTGATTTCATTATTATACTGAAATACTTTATTCAGGCTACGTTTTGCTACCACAATAAATTATTTATTTATATTATTAATTTTTTTTCTTTTCTTTTTTTTATCTTTAGATTCTTACCATTATTATTTCCTGGAAACAAAAAAGCATTTACCTCACTCGTTCTCGTTTTTCTTGGTAAATAGCATCTGCCTTTCTTCTTCCTCTATAAAGCTTGGCTCATGTTAAGCCTATAAAAAGAATTAGTCATACCTCTAAGTTAATGGACAATTAAAACTGGCATAACAGGATACCAAACTATAAGATTTCTCATGACTGTCACATAACACTCTTGAATATCACGGACCATACAGTGACATTCATGAGTTGCGACGGTCATGAGATTTACAATAAAAATGAAATTTTTATTAAAGCTATAAAATTAAACTTGGGCTATAATTAAACTGTAAAGTAAGCACTATACTTCATCAATAATTACAACAATATAATAAAGCTTAATAATTAAGAAATCAATGTGACATTCATGAGGATGATTAAAAATACTTACCATTTATTTTTAGAAAGTTGACTCTGGCAGAGGATCCAGAGTGAATGAAGGCACAGCGACAACTCAACGATGTTGTTGGACTCTCGGGGAGGTATACCTTGGTGTATGCCCAATTGCCCAATCCTACTAAAAATCTTTGACACTGATAAAAAAAATTCATGAAATCGAATTTGGCACTAACCTTATGGACATTATTATTTTTATTTTTACCAAAAAAACTGAAAAGAATTAAATTTATTACCTCTTCGTTAGGTGTAAATAGGGAACCTTATAAGACCACTGATTAAGGTTTCGTTTCTGTAACTATAAGGGCCTTAAAACGGGGGCTCTTCAACATTAGATAAAATGTTTTAATATATAAAGCACAACGTTTTTTCTAAAAAAAATTAGACATTTCCTAATTCCTTGCATTGAGAAGAATAAAATTGTGAAGAGAGAACTTAGAAATTCCTTGTACATCCTAAGAAATTTGAACGCAAAGTAGGAAGACAGCAAATGTACCCTAAGAATGAAAACGACCCACTTAATAAATTCCATTGCTTCACGAACATGTTATAATATTATTAAAAGATTTGACTAAACTAATTGCTTTTAAATTAAAGATAATTTTACAGTACTAGCGTTTATTGAAGATATGTACTTTATAATTATTAAGATATTATCTGTAAAAACTTATGTGAAACAATGAGTACGATCCTGGCGTCATAGCGATGCTCATTTATTATAGTTCCTACGGATGTTTTAAACTCAACTCTCATGCGTGATGAAAACGGCTTCATTAAACAAAATCATAATTAAATGTATAATTCAAGGTTCCTTTATTTACAGGTTGTACCTATAATAAGTGAAGAAAGGGCTTAATTGAACATGTTTATAATTGGATATTATGTTAGATTATAAGTTAATTAGTAAGAGTATTCCAGTGGAGATTTCCTTAGGGAAAAATAAAAAGGAATGCGACATAAATGAATAAGAATTATTTTGTTCCTAAGACAGGTCTACACCAAGTATTATATTCTGTTGTAGGAGAAGACGAGGAAAATGGAGAGCCGTAGTGTCTTGATTGCTTGTGATTACCATTGGACTACAAGGCGTGTAACAGCGGCTATCTCCTTCGACTATCTGGCTTCTTATCCCGGAACATCTACTCCGTTCTTTATCGTGTCTTCTAAATGATCGGCCTTCTTTTTCTTTTAACGGCGAGGGAAAGAAAGAGAAGATTTTTAGCTCGACAGCGGATTTGTCAACCGGAGGAAGTCGCTCGACTAGTTCTGGGTCTGGAGTCGGTCTCTGAAAAAAGATCAAAACTCTGTCAGACACGGAATTTTTCAGTAGTTTGCCACACTTCGCTACAAAAAAAGGAACAGGTCCTAAAAAACAAGTGGATCGGGAAGATCGATCCGAAACCGATGATGAGTTATCCGGAATCTCATCTTAAACCCAATCTTGGCTCCGCCCACGGATTCCGAGCCCATTAATTACCAGTCACGTTGCAGCCTCATCTGCATACTCACCGAGCCTGTGACTAAACAACAAAAAAACTCCGTAAATACCCAATTACCTTCTCTTACACCCCCTGACGAAAAGTGAATCCCGCCTTGACCGCTGATTTATAGCTATTGGGCTTCTGGTATATATAGTTTCCAAAAGAGGACGCACTGAATTCATGAATATCAGTAACACACTGTTCGGTGATAATGGTTTTTGACACACCTCTCAGGAAGATACCTACGGAAATCAATTAGTTCGAGAATCGATTCATTTTCACCTCGCTCTCAGCATTTAAAAAAGTAATTAAACAATTTTAGCATCGTGAGGAGGACGAAATCATATAAATTTAAAAGTCTAATTTGTACTCACTATTTTTGTCAAATAGAACTATGAACGAAGGAACTATATTCATCAATGTAGGTAAGAAAATAAACCTTATTGTAACGGCTCTGTCACTCTGTCCGTTGGCATGTTTCAATAATTCATAAACTACTGTAGTAGCTAGGAACATGAAATTTGGCACACTGGTGCATCTCAGCATTTGTGACAACTGTGCACGTTTTAGAGTTTTCACACTAAATATTCCCAAGATGACGGCCAATATGGCGGGCGAGTAAAAATTTTAGTCGCCATGACATGTTATACATCAATTTAAAGGTCTTGAAGTGTAGAAAAAGAATATGCAACTATTAAAATTTTACACTTAATCGTACAGAAACCGGCGATTATCGCCTCTCGTACTTACGTGAAGCGTGCCTTACTTTTTTTCTTCTTTTTTTTTAATATTCACAATATATAGTGTTATTGTGAAGCAAGTAAAAACGCCAACAAATGCAATAATTCAAATTTTAAAAAGTTAACTTGTTCTTGTAAAATTATTAGATTAAACTAACTTCCTTTTTCCAACTTGGTGAAAAAAATAAAATAAATTAAATAAATAAGATGCAAATATTTGACATATTTCCTTTTATTACGTTTTACTTAGGACTTGAGCAGATTAAATTTAAATCCGAGCCGAAGGTGTGGCAAAAGTTTCAATTTTCAATCTGGTGGATTAATTTGAAGAGAATTAGATTCAACTTAATAATAACATTTGTAAGTTTGGAGTGGACCCCCCCCCCCCCCCCCCCTCTTCATCTTCCAGTGGCTCCTGGTTTGACTCTGAATTAATTCGGGGAGGTCCCTACCATCAAGGAGGGTTGGCAGACTTTAGGAAATTAGTTTTCTTTTTTCGTCATTTTTTTCTGATAAAAAAGTGGTGAAGTTTTTTTTTTATAAGTGGAAGCCGTCTATAAGAAGTATTATTATGAAGAAGCTTGGTGGAATATAAACAGTGTCGTTTATACAGAGACGGCCGGTGTAGGAGACGGAGAGGCAACAGATGGGATTAAACGGTTCAAACCGTCCTCACCGAATTGTTTAAAAGGGAGTTTTTAACGCAATGTTGATTCTGCGGGGCCAGGCCCAGGCCATCGCCACGGCTTTTTAATTGCTGCTCGTTTTCAATAAAAACCTCGTGGCGGGGGTGCCTTGGGCTTCCGATACCGGAGCCCCGGCTATTTACTCTAAAACTCGGCTCTTGACAACACCGGATAAATATTCTCTTACCAAGGAAAAATATCAACTTGACTCGCCTCCAGCGTTCCTGCCCCCAAGAAAATAACTTTTTTTCTCCAAACAAACAAACAAAAAAAAGAATTGTATTTATTAAATTAAGGCAAAAAAAGAAAAAATAAATAAACACTTTTTCCAGGTTAACGTTTAACAGAAATAAAAAACTTTAATTGACTTTTTAATAATTTATGTTTACAATTTAAAATATATACATATACCTATATAACACATATTATTCCGTGTTTGAATCAACGTCAATTGTATCCATTAGGGTTTTAAACACTCCAGTGAAGAAAAAATAATTTTCAACAAACGCAATTAACCTACACTAGAGTGGGTGTGTGTTTAGGCAACAACGAGCCTCCCACTCACAAAGCTCCTCTCGCTAATTTCCATTCCTTATTACAATTCCCTATCAGTTTAATCAATAATTAAATATTGAAAACATCAGCATGATTTAAATCCCCTGTGAGAAAACCAAAAGATAGTATTGAAAAAGAGATATATTTGCAGTTTTATTTTATTTTTTATTTTAATCGTTACAATCAAAAAAGGTCGCGTGGGATTCAAAAGACGCTCGCTAATATCATAATGAGTTTATTATTTATGGTCCAACCATAAAAAAACATGATGATCCCACCTCTATTAATCATAACTATAACTCATTTATTTAAATGTTTACCTGCCATCACATAGTAAAGGCATAATTTACTTCAAAGATTATATTTGATTAAATTAAATTATAGCCCTACTGTCTTGGCAATTGAGGATAGAATAAAGAATAAAAAATCGGTCCGAAACAACTCAGACAAACTTTCTCATATACGAGTTCATAATTACTTAGCCCAGTGTTTTCCATTTATTAGTTTTCGAGTTTTCGTAGGTTCATTCAATTATTATTAAGCATTTTATCAAAATGTATAATAGAAATAACATATCCTCGGTGGGGAATCGAATCCTGCCTCTCTCTGTCCGCGTTTAAATCTAGGAAAACGGTTTATATCGTTAGATTCGTATTCACTTACTACATTTTAGATTTTTTAAAATCAAAATAGTCGAAACCTTTTTCTTAATTTTAACTCATTATTTATAATAGTTTTATTTTAGTTATGTGTCAAAATGTTTGACTTTTAACATAATATTATGATTTCCGTTTACATAATTCTTATATAAGGATATAATTTGCAGGATTGTATAATAAAGTTTAAAAGTGGTTGAGTGTTACTCATGATAAGAGGTAGGAGCTTAGTATGTTGTTAGAGCCTGGTTGGTGCTGCTACCTGGTGGCCTATTACCCAAATGACTATACTCAACTTTTGATCTAACAGACTCTTTAGACTTGGTTTCTCTTTTAACACTTAATTTTTCCAGACCTCTTTTAACCAAGTGGTCTTATTTTATTGTCGAAATTGCACCTCTTGCCTCGTTAAAAACAATATCATTATACGAACTACTGTATTATTATGTAAGACAAATCCCAACAAAAACACTTATGTAAAAATAATAAGTTAAGTCTCGCATAAAATGTTGTGAGGTCATAGGTTTATACTCTCTTTACATTTAGTATTAACTTTTGACAACCAGATTAGCCAACCTATATGAGGATAAGAATAAAGCCACTAGGCTGTGGGAGAGGTGGGGTCAGTGACATTTTTATTTGCCCTTTATTCGATTTTCCCGCGCTGTCAAAAGTTAATACTAATTGTAAAAAGAGTCCACATTAGGGTGGGCCTTCATCATAGGGGTGAAAAAAAAAGTATTGAAATTTTGTCCTCCCAACCCCTAACTTTGTGCGAATACATGAGAAAATGATTTTTGAAAAGTTTCAGGTCAATCGGAAAATTTTAAATGGTGCCGCTTTTTATTTGAAAATTGGTATATAAAAAAATCAATAAAATAGCGATTATTTCTAGAAAATTTCAAAATATCCCGTTTATAATGCAATATTATCCGTGATGTTTTATTATTTACATAAATGATATACTTTTATTAACTAATATAACTCAAAAGTAAGGCAATAAGTAAAGAGATAATTTTTTTAGAGATATACATACATAGCAAAATAGTGAAAATTGGGAAAAAATTTTGTTTTTCGTATGAATTTCGTAATTATTTTAATCATATGAACAACATTTAATGGTTTAACATACATTAAATGGTACTACAGGTTATGTGCTTCATATTAATACGTATTAACAATGCATACATATCATAGTTCGTTTTAAAACTAGTAACATACATACTAGTGGAGTCAATGAAGCTATAACATAAGCCACATTTTGAACGAAAAAGACCGTCTTTTGAGTTTGAATATCTTTTATGCATTATTTTTTTATTTTGGATTGCAAACAAGGAATAAGGGTTTCGAGGGTCGCTGATTACGAATTTGAAGTCAAAAATAAAAAATTAAAAAAAAATGGCGGCCCTAGGATGGCGGGAAAAATCTTCTGTTTTAAACGAAATTCTTGATAATTATACATAAATTAAGAACTAAACATCTAACCAAAGTTTTTTTGTTGGTCGCTGATTATGAATTTAAGGTAACAGTACAAAATAGTAGAAAAAATGTTTGATTTTATTAAAATATTCATAAAGCAATAACGTGCATTGTATAACATACATAATAAAATAGCAAAAATAGTGGATATAAAAAAATTGTAATTATTCCGTTTAAATTTTGATGTTACACATTCAAATATTTAAATTGTTTCTAGTTTACGATGTTAGTTATAGTTTGTTTCAGTATATTCTTTATTGAACCCTTCTTTTAGGTACTCTCATCTACCTAACCCCTAATCTGCATTCCTGAGCCCTCGGCCCTGAGGCTCAGGAATGCACACTAATCCTAGTTATCCTTTACAATAAAAATACAAAGTAGTGAAAAAAAATCTTTTATTTTATTAAAATATTAATGAAGCAATACCGTAGTGCAGAAATAGCAAATGCAATGAAAAAAAAAAAAAAAAAAAAAAAAAAAATGTAACACTATGTACAAAAATATTACATTATTAAATATTACAAACGAAAGACTTTATATAAAATCATTTTGCAACTTATTTTTACTTTCAAATATCCATTTTTCAAGTTCCTTGTTTCATGTATCCGGAAGTTTGAATTATAATTTTATCATAATATATATATTTTATTTCACTGCTTTTGCTATTTTTGTATTATGTTATTAAAGGATTACTAGGATTAGTGTGCATTCTTGAGCCTCAGGGCAGAGGGCTCAGGAATGCAGATTAGGGGTCAGGTAGATTAGAGTACCTAAAAGAAGGGTTCAATAAAGAATATACTGAAACAAACTATAACATCGTAAACTAGAAACAATTTAAATATTTGAATGTATAACATCAAAATTTAAACGGAATAATTACAATTTTTTTATATCCACTATTTTTGCTATTTTATTATGTATGTTATACAATGCACGTTATTGCTTTATGAATACTTTAATAAAATCAAACATTTTTTCTACTATTTTGTACTGTTACCTTAAATTCATAATCAGCGACCAACAAAAAAACTTTGGTTAGATGTTTAGTTCTTAATTTATGTATAATTATCACGAATTTCGTATAAAACGGAATATTTTTCCCGCCATCCTAGGGCCGCCATTTTTTTTAATTTTTTATTTTTGACTTCAAATTCGTAATCAGCGACCCCCGAAACCCTTATTCCTTGTTTGCAATCCAAAATAAAAAAAATAATGCATAAAAGATTTTCAAACTCAAAAGACGGTCTTTTTCGTTCAAAATGTGGCTTATGTTATAGCTTCATTGACTCCACTAGTATGTATGTTACTAGTTTTAAAAAGAACTATGATAGGTATGCATTGTTAATACGTATTAATATGAAGCACATAACCTGTAGTACCATTTAATGTATGTTAAACCATTAAATGTTGTTCATATGATTAAAATAATTACGAATTTCATACGAAAAACAAAATTTTTTCCCAATTTTCACTATTTTGCTATGTATGTATATCTCTAAAAAATTTATCTCTTTACTTATTGCCTTACTTTTGAGTTATATTAGTTAATAAAAGTATATCATTTATGTAAATAATAAAACATCACGGATAATATTGCATTATAAACGTGATATTTTGAAATTTTCTAGAAATAATCGCTATTTTATTGATTTTTTTATATACCAATTTTCAAATAAAAAGCGGCACCATTTAAAATTTTCCGATTGACCTGAAACTTTTCAAAAATCATTTTCTCATGTATTCGCACAAAGTTAGGGGTTGGGAGCTAAAATTAAAAAATGTTCATTATTAAGGCCCACCCTAGTCCACATATTAGTAGAATAAGTAAATTTAAGTGTACGTGTCCCCCTGTTCGAGTAAGTTAATCTAGATCTAATCCATCCAGTGCAATTATGATGTTTTTTGCCTCCCCCCCCCCCCCCCCCCCCCTATATTCTCTGTCCCTTACAAACTCTGTTTTATTTCCCAAATCACTGCACTTCTGACTTGGCAATTTCGCAGCACAATGAGGTTAAACAGTTTGCTGTTTTAGTATTAGTACTTTATTGTTATTAGTTATTTAGTACCTACTTTCCCTATTGTTTATTTTAAGATTTTATCTTAAACAACAATCTTATAAAATTATGTACCCTTGTGTGCGTAATTGTTTTTGTTTTTTTTAATTTGCCTTGAATCAGATTTATTTGAATTTTCCCATTTTTCCTTTTTTGTACATTAAACTCTAGCTGTACAGGGTGACCCGCGATAATACGCGACCGCAATGAAACTGATGGATTATAAGGGTAAAATACAACAAAAAATTACGATTAAGCATATAGGTACCCATTGGTTGTTTTGACGGAGATTTTGTGGTACTTAGAAAAAATCATATTGTAAATGAAACACAATAATTTTTAAAAATCAGTTTATTGTCTACCACAAGAATTTAAAAAATATACAAATATATAGACCGGTTTCGACTGGTTTAGATAATATAAAAATTAAAACAAAAAGTTATACATTCTAAAACACTGTCATCTTCAGTTGACTGATTTATAAAGACTGCGTTGATTTTCTAATTTTAAGAAAAAATATTTAAATCCAATAACAAATTATTGACACACATTTCATATTGGTATCGATATGTAGATGACGTTCTGTGCCTCTGGCTTGGAACCAACCGGCAGTTAGACACTTTTCTTAATTTCCTTAATTCATTACACCCCAAGATTAAATTCACCGTCGAAATCGAACAAAATAATTCTATAAACTACCTTGATTTAACCATTTATAAAAATAACAGTAAACACAATTTCAAAGTCTACCGTAAACCTACTTATTCCGATATCATAATCAATAATAATTCCAACTCTTATAAAAAACATAAACTAGCAGCGTTCCATAGTATGATACACCGTGCCCTTACAATCCCCATGAATGAAACCGACTGCAATAACGAGATCAACATAATAAAAATAATAGCAAAAAATAACGGTTATCCAAGTCATATAATCAATAAACTCATGAACAAAAAACTAACACACCATGCTATCAACTTAGGAACCAAATTAAACAGGATTTCAGAAAATAATTTTTGCTGGATTAGTCTACCCTACCTAGGCAAAATCTCGGAAACAATAGCTCAAATAATAGAAAACGACGACACCAAAGTTAGCTTCAAACCTTACAAAATATTAGGAAAAATATTAGGCTCAGTCAAACAAAAAATCCCCATAGGAGACATAAGCGGCGTCTACAAAAACACTTGCAACACCTGTCAAGGAGTCTACATCGGACAATCCGAAAGGAAAATATCCAAAAGGATATCAGAACATGAAAAAGCGATAAAAAATCCGGATCACATTTCAAGTTTTGCCACACATCTAAAAGAAAATCACCACACATTCGATAAAACTCAATTTGAACTCCTCCATAACTGCTCCAAAGGAAAAAAGTTAGACTTGCTTGAAAACCTAGAAATACACCGTACTCTTCAAACCCATACTATACAATGTTTTAATGAAATAATCAATATTAATAATTCAGTTTTAGTTAAACCTATTAAAAATATTAATGTACAAAAGTTGTAAATAGTTATATTTTAGTTTCATATTTTTATCTGTACTTGAATTTTATTATTTTATGTTAAACCATAGTTTAAGCTAACCCTCCTATACCTGAATCCAACCCGAAGACCCTTACACTCTTCCCTATCCGTTTAAACCCTATACCGTTATATCCCCACCCACACATTACCCTAAGTTCCTAGTTTAAATTAGAAAATCAACACAGTCTTTATAAATCAGTCAACTGAAGATGACAGTGTTTTAGAATGTATAACTTTTTGTTTTAATTTTTATATTATCTAAACCAGTCGAAACCGGTCTATATATTTGTATATTTTTTAAATTCTTGTGGTAGACAATAAACTGATTTTTAAAAATTATTGTGTTTCATTTACAATATGATATAGGTACCCATTTCACAATAGTACTCGAGATATCGATTTATTTATTTTTTTAGGCGAAAATTTCCAAAAAATGCATAATATCTCAAAAACTAAATTAGATAAAGTAAATGGGCTAAAGGAATAATTTTAAAGAGCATAAAAAAAACTTATTACGATAACTCAATGATTTTCCACTTGTCAGCAGCTAGGCATTTTTTAAGTCCTGTTACATTTAAAATGTTTGATTTTTTAAAATTCGGCCTCGAAATTCCAGATTCTACTCTCAATTGAAGGATGTTAGAAGTGTGGAGAATTCAGGAATAACATGTTTTTTTGTTTTTTTTTTTCTCTTTAAAATTATTCCATAAGCTCAATTTTCTTTATTCCATTTAGTTTTTGAGATATTATAAATTTGCTGGAAATTTTCGTGAAACGCTCTGGAAAAATAAATAAATCGATATTTCGAAAACCATTGAGAAATGGGCATATGCTTACTTGACATTTTTTGTTGAATTTGACCCATAAAATCCCCCAGTTTCATTATGACATTTATTGCGGGTCACCCATACAAATTTATAGGATTGCTTGAAGTACCTACCTTAAAATTTTTATATGGATTCAGTCAGTGTCAAAATAACAAAACTTTAGGCTCATATATCTCATGTAACTAATATGGGTAGAAGAGAAAATGTTTATTTCTGGATCAGTTTGTAATGAACTTTAATTTAGAATTCATTTTATATATATGTGTCTTTAATAAGATAATAGAGGGAGGGTTCATTGTGGCTTCAGTTGGTTCCAGTAAATATTGTACGGATGTGCTCTACTTGGCGGGGGCCCTGCCGAGCCCCCCGATTTTAAATAGGTATTATTAATATATTTTGCATAAATATGTATGCAAATAATATTCAATTGCATTTTGTGGGTTCTTGTCTTTGCTTTTTGTTCGATTTAGTAAAATATATGTACTTATATAGTACATCGATAAAAGCATATTATATACTCGCAGTATAAATACTTCTACAGTAGTAAATGTATTGTATCCTTTGACATCCATTGACCTCAGCAGTTTCAATAATTTAAATAAATATAGGAAACAATGATATATTTTATTAAATTATTTCTAGGCAAAAATTTGGATAGATAAGAATTAGTCAAATATGTTTATTTAAGCAAGAAATAAATTTATAATAAAGTTTCCTAAGTTATATCAAGTTGATCATGAACACTTTTTTTGTTGCAAAATGTCATCATAAATCCTGGTTATTATAAAAAAAAAATGTCCTCACTTATAATATTTTTGAAAACTTCTCATAGTTATGCAAACACCGCAATCACTTATTAATTAGTTAGTAGTTAAGATTTTTATCTAGTTTTAGCACTTCAAGCATCAGATGATAAAGAGTCTCTATATATTTTAAAAGTATTTAAATGTATAGTAATTCAATTCTTAATTGAGCTTAATATAATGGGCTACTCATGTTTAACGTGTGACTTTAAAGCCAAGTGTACCAAGAAATTATTTTTGTTTATCAATGGTGTATATACAACAGAAAATGTAAAAAAAGGGGACTTGGTGATGCAGATATAAAACTACCTACGGGAAATAAATATAACAACAAGGAGATGAGGAAGTTGTACTTATAAAAAATTAATGACCACGAGGGATCCAGCCTTATCAAATTTCTGTTGCATAAAAATATTTTCTCAATATATACATACGTATATGAGAAAATAAAAAGTTGTATATTTAAAAAAAAAAAAAAAAAAAAAAATGTCGCAATTAATAACTAAAATAGACTCCTTGCATTTGTTTAAAAATATAAGAGAGTGACAAAAGCATGAGTGTAGATTTCTTTTGATTATTTAAGCGTTCAAAACTGATGATAAATTGCTTTCTTCAAATCTTTTTTGTTACCGTACAGTAATGAAAAGCTTACATTTTGGAAAAGATCCAAGTGAGGAAGTCAAATGTAGTGGCATTTTTAAATTTTCTTTTCAAAGGAACCTGAATATATGAATTGATGTTATATATGAATGCGGGAAATGAAGCATGTAAGGGTTAACTGAGTCGAATGCTATTTTTTATTATCAAATACTATTTTTTTTTTATTTAAAAAAAACGTTATTTTAAAATATAAGAGGTTTCTTATATAACAACGAACTCCATATATTTGCCTAGTTCTTCTTAAGTTGTTCTTCCTGAAAGAATACTAGTGAGTGATAGCTACTTCAACAGTTACGTGAGTGGTCGCGTCTGAGAGTTCTTCTCGCACTCAGGTTTCTCTAAATTTGTACAAAAAAAATTAAATAAAAAAAATTAAATGTCCCCTCTCCCCTTATTACACGACTATCATAACCAGTTTCATGGTAAACAGATCAGATATTTAAAAGAATAATTTAAATAAATAATAAATTAAAATTTATAAATAAATAACTTTAAATCATTTATACTTAGCATTTTCATTAAAACAAAAATTATTGCAAAAGATCACAGCAACAAATAAACAGAAAATTAATTCAAATATCTCAATGACATTAAAAAATGAAAAAAAACTCAGTGGTCACTTAGTGAGAGAAACTGTCACACAAAGGAGGGAGGTTAAAACAACAGGTTGTCAAGGGAACAAAACATCAACTAATCATAATAAACAGACTCTATGCTATCTTCAGATTATCCTTGGAGAGTACCCTGGACCCATGCTGCAATCTGTTAGAAAATGAATTAACTGCAAATAAATATGATAAAGTGTGAGAATTTTGTAAATTCATCAAGAAAATTCATATGTTAAATGCTAAATAAACTATATGATATGTAATAATATATAGCATAAATTTAAGTTCTTTATATTTTTTAAGACATTTCTCGGGCTTAAATTAATATTTATAGAATATACCTATACTTGCTATATCCAGTATTATGTACCTTAATAAGAATATAAACGACTATATTCCACGTAAGAAATGGTATTGCTTTATTTATGTAACCGTGACAGTAACACCATGGGCCTCCCGAACCCGCGATCTGCTT
This sequence comes from Gerris lacustris, assembly GCA_951217055.1. Lineage (NCBI taxonomy): Eukaryota > Metazoa > Arthropoda > Insecta > Hemiptera > Gerridae > Gerris > Gerris lacustris. The sequence continues at coordinate 58,135,264 of OX578276.1, read as the reverse complement.
AAATCCCCTCTCCTATTCGTCGATTTTAATTTTTCAAGGTCAACAACTGTGGTATTCCTCAAAAATTTTGCCCTGAAAACAATGTCACTCAAATCTACACGCCTTTTGCAATGTCAGCATTTTACAAAAAACCAAAAAAAAAAAAAATTGGTAAGGCGTGAAGTCTCACGTAAAAAGGGTTTCGTTGGTATTGTGAACCCAAAATTAGGGGGGGGGGGGGGAGTATAGTTTTTTTGACAAAATGGCTCGTAAAATTAAACGTTAACCACAAGTGTTATACATTTTTGTAATCTACTCTTCAATACCTTACATTTGATACCCCCATTCAAAATTTTAAAAAAAATACTTATTTTCGAGTGACATGAATTATCCGCCATCTTGGATTTCCAGTAAATCAGATCAAATTGATAATCTTTTTTATTCTATGGATCTGCTGGGCCATACATTTTGCATATTTTTCTATATTTTTAAAAACAGCGGAAATACGATTTTAGGGGGGGGGGGACACTCAAAATGTCGATGTTTTTTGACAAAATGGCGCCGAAAATTAAACACTATCCCTAAGTGGTATATATATTTGTAATCTACTCTTCAATATCTTTCATTTGATACCCCACTCAAAATTAAAAAAAAAAAAAATTCTCGAGTGACATGAATTATCCGCCATCTTGGATTTCCAGTAAATCAGATCAAATAGCTAATCTTATTTTCTCTATGGCCCAGCACACCACACATTTTGCATATTTTTCTATATTTTCAGTAACAGCGGAAATACGATTTTAGGGGGGGGGGACACGCAAAATTTCGATTTTTTTTTGACAAAATGGCGCCGAAAATTTAAAACTATCCCTAAGAGGTATATATATTTGTAATCTACTCTTCAATACCTTTCATATGATACCCCACTCAAAATTTAATTTTTTTTTTTTTTTACGCGAAGTGAATTATCTGCCATTTTGAATTGGAAGAGCTGATAATTTTGAGTTCGCTATATTTTTCCTGTGTGCGCGTCAAAAAGATCTTTTATACTGGAAAGTATCACGTTTATATCTCTTTTGGTTCAAAAGTTATTGGAACCGTACAGAGTGACAGACAGACACAGGATCGAAACTATAAGGGTTTCTTTTTTTTGGTTTTACCAACGAAACCCTAAAAAAGGCTTAAATATAAGGTTTTGTTGGCCTCTTGAGCCGAATGTTACTCACCTGTAAAATTTCTGTATGTATATTTTTTAAAAATTTAAATTATTTCTGTAAAATATATTTTTTTATTTTTTTAATATTATTATTTTTCCCTAACATTGTGTTTTTTCATAATATACTTGTATATTAAGAGAAGAAACCTATCCCCTGTCTCATCTATTTTATAGGTCTTGGAAGCCTAGGGTGTTTGAAAGGCGCTAAAAAACAACGTGTTACTGTCAGGGTTAAGCAAAATAAAGTCAATTATGGCCCCTAATACGATCTTAATGAATAAACATTATATATATATATATATGTAAGAATGGACGAACTAAATTGATTAGTATGTTACTCAAAGCCAAGGCTTTTTACTAAGAAATATCTGAGCAGGACATTGGGCTTAATTTATTGTTGCCTCGTAACGTAATACGTAAAATTAATTTTCCTCTTTTAAAAGCCACTTAAAAATCTGTCGGTCCCAAACCATGGGTGCAGTAAAACTATTATTCTTAAAAGATGCATTATAAATGTAACAATCAAATATTCAAAGAATATATATAAAATATATCAAATGATAAAGTAATAAATTATTATTGTTCCTTCTAAACATTCGTAGAATACAAAATGTTTTTCTTAAATTGAGCCATATAAAATACTATTTTTGTAAAAATGTTCTACCTATATCAAGTGCTTACTTCATCGAAATCTTCTTTCGAAATTATCTGGTTTTCTGAGCTTAAATATATATTTACAATTTCCAACAAAGGATGAAAGAAAGCCCTGAGGATAACCTCAGGCTTAATAAAAAAAAATTGCTGGAACATAGCTCAGCTCTAAAGGAAATTCTTTCCATTCTTCTTGGGGGATTGAAAGTAAACAATGAACAGCTTCACTCTGCATTCTGATCAAACAAACTGCTCCATTATTCTTAATGCATTAGTATTTATTATGTACAAGCTTTAAAAAATAAATCTTTTCTTCATAAGAATAAAGGTTTGTTTAGTGAAAAATTACATTACTGTAACCAAAGAAGCATAATGAAAAACATTTTGTATGATGCTTTAAAACCGTTTAAATATCCTCTATTCATAGGGGTGGCAAAAACTATGGTGCACGTGCCAGAGGTAGCCAGAGGTTCTGGCACGTGAACTGGACTTTTAGTTTATATAACTTTATATTCTTAATATTAAGAATTCAATCTTCGAATAAATCCCTCTCCCTCTCCAGCAGTTTTTTTAATTTATTTATTTGTCTAAACTGGTCACACGAGCCGTAAAGAAAAGGTGAGCATAAAATAGTACATTCATTTTCTAGTGCGGAAAGTAGCATTTTGCAAGCGAGTGTGGAGTTTGCACCCGAACGACCTCGGTGTCGTAAAACCACACGAGCAAAGCAAAATGCAGTTTTCACACGAGTTGTGTACCGTACTTTATCTACGATTGTGGATTTTAATAATAAATACAGAAAAAAATAGACTGCCAATTGGTGTGGCACATAACTTCCTCGCATCCTATCATGTACTTTATTGTTATATTAACATTATCGTTATATTAATTTATTGTTATATTGTTTATTATTAATAGTTTTTTGTGATCTTTAACACTTCATAGCTGTGTCGCTGTTGGTTTTACTAAAAAATTGTACTTGAAAAAAATGTTTGTCTCATTGAATAGATGAAGTTTGGTTTTTTCCCCGACCAAAAATTCCAATTTTAAATTTGAAGCTCACGTTTACGCGAGCGTTGCGCGTGAACGCTTGAACGGATAACGTTGTCCAACGAACTCGTCCTGGGCATTGGTAAAATGAACATGTATACCAAATTTCATCAAAATCGGACGACATTTACTCAAGTTATCGTCGCACGTTTCAGGATTCGCGGACACACAGACCGACAGACAGACAGACAGACAGACAGACAGACAGACAGACAGACAGACAGACAAGGAACCAAAAATGTTCCCTGATGTCTGAAACGGATTTCTGTCTTGGAATTTTTAAAATCGGAGGCATAAAACTTTTTTGTTCTCAAAAGTGAACACAATACTTCCGTTACCTTCGGTAAGCTCGGAAGTAATATGTAATAAACTTCCTGTATGTAAGTACACATTTCTCTTTTGATTAAGATGATATTAATTCATTGGTTGTATTTTGTGCCGAATTAATAATTTCGGAAGGCGTATAATTCTCCTCACTTTCTTCATAATCACTTAAATCTCTCTTTGTTTCTCTGAAAACTCGATATAAACAGTTACTTTAATTAAACAAACATCAAATTAGAATGAAAACAAACTCGCTAATCGTGCGTTAAGGTGAAGAATTGCTCTTTTTTTCCGACCTAGGGTGAAAAAAAAGGAGTTCTTCACCTCATTATGAACGCGCATGCGCAATGAATACAGCTATGAAAAGAATCACTTTCTATGCATCTAAACAGAGATATAATGTTTATATTTCGTATCAATCGTACATAAACTACTTTTCACGGCAGTTGTTGAGGAATAATATTAGTGATGTTTCCGTACGTGCACGTAAAGAGGTCAATCATGAAGGGTAAAGAGGTCAAACATGCAAGGGTAAAGAGGTCGGTGTCGATTTATTATTACTTGCATTAGCGTCAAATAAATAGTAAAAAAGTATACTAATCTTGTTAGCATTTACAATAAAATTTATGAGTAATAATAATAATAATAATAATATGTAAAAATATATTTATTTTGTTTATATTGTTTGAAATGCTTCAGGAGTTTAATATTATAAGTGGCAAACCAATGAAGAAAAATAAAACGATCCGGAATTAAACTGTTCTTTAATGTTATGCATTGCATTGACAATTCCACTCTGAGTCATGTGTCTTGTATAACTAGAAGTATGTTTATTACCCCTTATATATATATATATATATATATATATATATATATATATATATATATATATATATATATATATATATATATATATATATATATATATATATATATATATATATATATATATATATATATATATATATATATATATATATATATATATACTTAGCCTTTAATTTAGTTACTCCTTCATTTACTCTACATTATGATAATAAAAAGAAACATGTACTCTTATTTATTTTGTACCACAGGTGTATATATACTGTATAATTACAGCAAATATATAATATATTAATATCGTATAATGTAATTTACTAAAATTTTACCGAAGTAAAGGAATCATTTATATCATCCTATTTTTTATTAAATTTATAAATCCTTTTTGAATTTAAATTAACCATTTCCCAGACAGAAACGTGTTTCAGACATCAGGAAACATTTTTGGTCCCCTGCATCCCTGTCGGTCTGCCCGTCAACATTTATCATAACCAAAATATCTTAAAACCTACCATATCTTAAAGCTGCCTTAAGGCCCCCACACACGATCACACATTTTGCGCAAAGATGAGTTTTGCGCAAACCTGATGTCGGACAAATTTTGGCCATACACGTCAAACATCATGTTTGAGCAAACATTCTGCTGGGGCCTTTAAACGTGTTCCAATTAGAACGAAATTTCGATGCTTGGAGTTCACTCGTTGCTTCTTCTCAAGTGCTTCCTCATGCGTACAGACGTTTTTTATAAAACTCTATTCTAATGTTAGTTTATTGAATAGAATAAGAGTTTTGAAAGTTAGAGCGATCATTCGTAATTATAAAAACATTAAGTTAGCTGTTAGCTTCCAATGCAATACATAATATAATCTGTCCTCCGATTTGTACAGTACTAATAATGTAATGTATATATCTATTATTATATTCTCAAATTCTAGCCTTATTGATTTGTCAAAATTAGAATAAAACATATTGTTAAACTATGATAGTTAAAGTGAAACTAGTTTTAAGTTTTTAACTTTTTTTTAGTTAGTAAGAAAATGTTGAATAAAAAAAGTTTTAATTTACGTAAAGAGACGATTTATTTTAATTCTTAAATTCACTATAGTCAATATTATTTAATTTTCTTTTTTTAATGATTTATTGAGAATCCCGTTAAATAAAGATTAAGGTTGAATGAAGTATTTTATATTTTATTTCATTATAAAAGTCGCATATCTGTCTAAATGTGTTATGGCTGCCAGTATAGGTGCCACACACCTAATGGAAGCTTCCTATTCGACTGTCAGCGAGGCTTTTTCCCTATAGACCAGTCTTATCCGTTATCCATCAAAATCATTAAGGTTTCTCGCTCCAAATATTTTCCTCTCTTTAACCCCTTAATGCCTCCGGTTTTAGACCTGTAATTAAGTACTAATTAACAAACATTTCAAATTTAATGCGACGAAGGGAAAAGCCTATCAATCATAAAAAAACGAAATCATTATCTCAATGCATATTTTAAGTTAAACATTTCTCAGTATAATGTGACAGCTCTAGTTTATGTTGACATGCCTATCTGCCAATGAAGCTCCTCTATTCTAAACCATTCCCAGATAGGGAATCCTTAATTTGATTACTACAACACTAATTTGTTTTCATAGAAAATTATATACATCATTCTAAATGTCATAATTATTATTTTCATGGTTTGTTTCATGGGGATTGAACAAAGAAAAAATTCTTCCATTCATGAAACATGGTGGTTTATGACTTCTTCTTGGCAGTCATATTATATAGTTTCTATAAGCTTTCATATCTATCACTAAGGCCGTCCGCACACGGGGCGATAGGCAAGCGATACAACAGCAATACGATATTGCCGATATCGGCGATCTAAAATCAGGGCATCCGCACACGGGGCGATATTTTGTTGTCAACTCATACCTGAAACTCTGTTAATTTTATTCATTTTCAATCTGTTATTATATAATTATTAGTTATAAGTTTAAAAAGATTATAAAAAATACGAAATCTAATGATTGCAGTAATCTTTGAGGAGAATATTAATAATTTTGTCGAAAAAATGAATGTTTAGTTCTATCACAATTTTGTTTGTATAAGGGAAATAACAGTCTATAGAAGAACATTCCGTCACCTTCTTTAGATTGTTACTCCCTTCAATTTTCATATAATGGTAGTAACATTTTAAAGAAGTGCCCATTTTTATTTATTTAATAGGAAAAATACATAATGGAAAAAAAAATAAAAAATAAATAAATAAATAAAAATTCAAATAAATAAAGGAAAAAGTAGTCATCTATATTCGTATAATATGTATATTATATTAATGATAAAAATAAATGTATTTGTTTGTTTTTATATTAGTTTTATTTAATTATAAGCTAAACACATATTTCTTTAACTTTATTTTCCCTCTTTAGTTATTTTTTCAATTAAATACTTATCAGCATTATTAAAGTTAATTTATTTAAATTTTAGTCGTAAAATTAAATATAATGATGCTTCTATTCATTTATGTATTTGTTTTATAAAATAATACAAAAAAAAAACCAGACAAGGATTATCGCAGTCACATTACTTCTAGAGGCGGAGAACTATCGATGGTACTATCGGACTATCGATGGTTTTTGACTATCGGTGACTATCGATGGTTTATTTTCAACTATCGATAGTCAACCGATAGTTTTTTACTTACTGTTAAATTTAAAAAATTAACCATTTCGTAATATTTTGCTTGTCTATCCCTTTTATTTCTTATCATTTATAGTAAGAGTTTAAAAAATCTTCGATAGTTTTCGATAAATTATTCATTTTGTAAGTAAATGATACTGATTTTCCTAAGTGGGAGGGAGGGGGGGGGGGGGGGGATTTATGAAAAAACTATCGATGGTTTTTGATAAATTATCATTTTGTAAGTAAATGATACTGATTTTCCTAAGTGGGAGTGAGGGGGGGGGGTTAAGTTAAAAAAAACTATCGATAGTTTTTGATAAATTATAATTTTGTAAGTAAATTATACTGATTTTCCTAAGTGGAGGGGGGGGGGGGGGGTGAGTTTAAAAAACTATCGAAAACTATCGATAGTTATCGATGGTCGGTGGCCGAACTATCGAAAACTATCGATGGTCGGAACTATCGATAGTTCTCCGCCTCTAATTACTTCTGGAATACTCCATGAGGGTAAAATCATATAACAAATGCAACACTTGCAATATCGCTTCAAAGTTGCTTCTTTGCAGGTCGCCCGTATTGCATGTATCGCACCCGCCGAGTGTATCGCCGATAGATTGCCTCCTTTACCTAGGAAGCAACAGGGTGGCGATATCGTATCGCTGTTGTATTGCTGTTGTATCGCTTGCCTATCGCCCCGTGTGCGGACGGCCTAACTGATTCTAAAAATGTGAAAGTTTACATTTATACAAGCTTAAAAATTAAATCAATTTAGAATGTGTAGTTTTTTCAGTTCTTTCGACTGTAGTTATTCATTATATTGAAGACTATAAACTCTCAATAACTCTTGTCAAGAATGAATTAAATGTAGTTGGTTTTCCGGGTAAAATCCACGTCACGAAGGGGTTGAAGTCCGACGTTTCGCTTCCATTACTGGAAGCATCTTCAGGGGTGTGGAGCATCGTGATGTTGACTTGAAGCAAACGAGTATCGAGTTTATCTTGTGTTTGCTTCGAAACAACATCACGATGTACCACACCCCTGAAGATGCTTCCAGTAGTGGAAGCATCTTCCGCCAGTAGTGGATTTTACCGGAAAACCAAGTTTTTGATTACGAGTCAACCCGCAGAAGCCTACGCACTAAGTGGTACTCTTATAGAAATGGGCCCCCCTTTTTGTTTTTTATACAGAAGAGTTTATATCCCTTAGTCTAACTAGCTATTAAGACAAAGGGATATTCAGTCCAATATGCTTTGGGACAAAGGAATATCACACACTTTTGCATAAAAAAAATTGTGTATTAGGTTGTCAGAAGGTATATTAGATTAAAAAAAAGTGGGGGCCCTTTTCTATAAAAGTGCCGCACTAAGTTAAGGATTAAAATAAATGAATAAAATTATAAAGCTTGTTCATCGAGTTATATTAATTACGGAATTATTTTGCAGGTTCAGAGGCACACGTACATAATATAATTAGTAATTAGAATCCTAGTTTCTAGTCAGAGTAACTTATTCTATACAACTACTGCTATAAATGTGTACCGTCATTGCCAAAGAAGGGAAGAAGTGTTTTCAGTGCTTGTTTGAATGTGACATTCAAACTGCTGCCTCATGAAGTATCTTCTAAAGAAAGTGACCATCAACAAACGCTTCACTTGGTTTTGACAGGAAAAACTCCCCCAACCCAGTGTTTCGAAGTGAGTAGTGAGTATTGTGGCATTTCAACCAGTCTCTTTTCTTTTTTTTACGATTGTCTTCAATGATTCTCCGTTTACCTTTGAACAAAAGGCAGTTGTTCAAAATGGCGTCGAGTGGTTGCCATTTCCTCAATAAGAGGAAGTAGGAGGTGCTGGTATGATGTGTATCCCGGTCTGTTATAATGGAAGAAGGGAAACTCCAAGGCTCCCCTCCTACCACTTTCCATCAGATCTCCCTTCCCTCTCGCCCAAGCGGAACTGACACGGAGGATATACGCACTGAAACAGGAGGGACCGGCAAATAATGAAGAAATAGGTGTGAAAGAGAGAGCATACAAGTCTAAACCTGGGCGAGGAAAAAAGGAAAATAAATAGGGTGTAAGGAGAAGGAAGGATCGGATAATAGGCCCTCTTCTCACCTGCTGACCCGGGAAAATTGCAAATAGCTCTCCCCCGACTTCTTCCTGTTCATATATTTATCGGCCTGTTGTACTGCTTAACAACCCGCATCATTAACGCCTTTACGAACCTAAACATACCTTTTATTTAACAGTGTTTGACTGTAATAACTATATTATGCTAATGAGTATTTGATTAAAAATAAGAGAAATAGTTTCATCTTGTTGTTCATATAATAAAAAGATCAAAAACTGTTTTGAATCCCATTTTTTCCATTTATTTAAATTTAATTCTAAGCATTAAAATAGAATTTAATATAGTACATGAGGTCCTCCAACCTAAAGTTCAAAAGTTAAGAGGGAAATTATCGCACAATGTTTTTCTTTGATAGCTACCCTAAAAAGAAAAAGCTTTTGGATTTGAGACAAAACAATTCTTATTTATTAGTAGAGCATAATTCCCTCTGAAAATAAACCAGTTACATTATTGTATATCAAAGTAAACTATTAATTTAGTATTTGAACATGTTAGTTTCTTCAAAAGAAAATCTTATTTAATCAATTTTTACTTAGGGATTTTGCTAGAATAAATATAAAGATCTGTTATACTTTCATTTCATAACTGCAGAAATATAAAAAAAATAAAAATATTTTATGATAATAGAACAAGCTAAATTATATATTATGTATATATTTTTATTTTACAATATGTAATAAGAATTTAATATAGAACAACACGTATACTCCATGTACTTAATTTATACATATATACTCGTAATACACTTATATATCTGCTATAGTATATAATACACTTACTCAAAATATTCTCATATACATCATAGTGACATAGAATCTAAATACCTACCAAAATTGGGTGGGGGTATTAATTAATTAATTTCAATCAGGTGTGAATTTCCATTCAATAATCATTTCATTATCACTTTCACTATGCGGTTTCACCATACGGCTAAACATATTCACGGTCCTGCATAAGTTAAATACTGACAATTAATTCATGTATTACAAATTAATCTATATCTAGGATTAATTGATTATAAAATTTATCAGCAATGTAATACCGTGTTTTTGAACACTGCAATAAGGTATACAATCTGTGTTAATGAGAGACACCAAGGGATTACGCCATGTCCTGCATCGGTTCGTCACGTCCGACTCATCAGAGCGTGGCGCATCCCTTGGTGTCTCTCATTAACACAGATTGTATACCTTATTGCTGTGTGCAAAAACACATTATTACACATTGTGTTTTGCCAGCCAAACAAGAATGGTGGCATGAGAGCACGCTCGTCTCTGATAAGCCCTACATCTGATCTTCTTGATCTGGTGTAGGTCCGGAGTTGGGTGGGCATCGTCGGGGCCCTGATGAGTCGGACGCGACGAAACGATGCAGGACATGGCGTAATGCCGAGCCAACATTTTTTTACGTAATGTTTGACGTTGGATCAGTTCCTATATGCCGCGTTTGCGTGGCGCATCCCTTGGTGTCTCTCATTAACACATACTGTATAGATTATAAAATTACCAATTGTTTCACAAACATTTGGTAATCTTTCTAAAATTTTAAAAAATCATTCGAAATTTTAATAGGAAATAATTATTACTTTATAATTTTATTACAATTGCCCAAAAAATCCAAACAATATGGATATAATATAATAGTTATCCAATCAAATTAAAACAAATAATTATAGTCAATGGTAAACTCAAATTGAAGTATCTAATAAATTAATTACAATTTAAGATTAAACTGACAGTTATAGATAGACAATTGAAATCTACATAAAAAAATTATTACAAAAAAAAGCAGTGGCCCTAATACTTGTTAGAGATTGTAAAAGTTAGCTGAAAAAAGCATGATTTATCTTGTTTCTGTGTAAGAAAAGTGAAATAATAAATATAGGTGCATGTATTTATATCATGCGACATTTATATCATTATAAATAAGTTTTTTATAAGAGCAAGCCTACATTAATTGATTTGCTTTGGGTCATAGCTTAGCAATAATTGCACTAACTGTAATCTGACATTTAGAAAGTGTGAATATTAATGGTTGCCGGGCTTTATCAACGGCGCTGGCGTGTGAATATTTAATTATTTTTATATTCTAAGACATATAGTGTTCGAGATAAGATGGAAGCCTTATGAATATAAAGCACGCTAACACTACACTTTAGTGCAACATATTATAGCTGACTAACGTTGTAATAAATATTAGGAAATAACATAAATTTAATGAAATTTAAATAAGTTATGTGGAGATAATAGTTAAGGCTCTTTTATTAAACTCAAACAAAACGATTTGCTTTGTAAAGGGTACCCAGATATTAATAAGTATCAACTTTGTTTCTGTATAATATTTAAAAGGATTAATAACTTTAGATTGCTCACTTGTAACTTGTTTAAAATAAGAATTCATGCAATAAGGATATTTTTTATTAAGATCTCTGTACATAATACTGAGATGGTTTGAAATTTAGAGGTAAATATATTATAAAAATTCCCAACCAAATTATTAAACATGGTGATCCTATTTGTTGATACAAGATAATAAAGAGGAGCATTAAAAAAAAATTGACCTTATATTTTATTATTTATATGTTTAATAAAAAGTGCATGTAATGCATGTAATAAATCGGGAACCAAAAGTTCAAGCGGCAACAATATAATTCGATATATAGTAGAACCTCGCTTACACGACCCTCAATAACATGACAACCTCAATTACAAGTGCAATTTTCAAATCCCCTTGAGATTGCTATAACACATAATGTTAAATTAACCTCGATAACACGACTGATAACCAAAATTACCTCGATAACACGACCCTCAACAAAAAGAGCACCTCGATAACAAGATTGTTTCCCTAATAATCTTGAGACACTTCATATCGAGGTTCTACATAGTTTGTGTACTAAATCTGTTTTTGAGGGGATGAATGGGCAGATCTATTAGTCCGGCAGACATCAAACACGGTCTAAAGACAAGGCTTAACTATTAACCACTACTAAATATGTTGTATACATGCAAAATTATTGAAACTTTTTTAGGTTGTTACTCCCCTCATAAAACAGAAGTGTCATATTCCTTTGTCCTAAAGTACATTAGGCTAAACATAAACATCCCTTTGTCCTAATAGTTATTTAGTCGTCATTTATATCCTAAAAAAAAGAGAGGGGAGTAACAATCTAAAGCAGAACCAAACTTTTATGGCGGCTAAATAAACTTTTACTCAAAGTAGAAAGTTAATAGTGAAAATGCATTTGTTTATATGTATGTCCTATATAATTGAACAAAGCCTAATTTGCTATGAAGCTCTATTCTAGGGGGTTGTTATGGCCATATGTATGTTTATTAGAGAGTAGTAATGTAAGTCTTGTAGAAATAATGTAGTTAAGAGTGAGATTATCCCTTGTGTAAAGATGAACATGTGTTAAACAGAATGAGGAGGGGACACTAAAACAAGTCAAGGCTTAGTGAGCCCATGTATCATCCTTCCGTCCTTCCACAACTTCTTATTGACCTGTTTCTCTTATACCTAGCAACACTCCCTCACACACAATCATCCATATTTCTATGCGCATATCGTCAAAAATGTACTTCCCTTCTTACACTCTTTCTTATCTTCTTCAACTAATAAATCCTAGTTTTTGTCTCGTATTATAAATTATCGAGAAGTGCTCGGTGAAGCTATCTGACGACTAACGAGCTCTCTGTACGTAGTCATTTATTAGGATCAAGTGTCGTCATAAATCAGCCCAACCCATCCCGCTTTCTTCCTGGGTATCGGGTTAAACCATCTGAGATTATCAACTTAATATCTTCTCAAAGAGTCCCTCGAGAAATGGAACAAATATTTCATCCATTGAGACATGGACTTATTTTCCTTACTTTAATAAAAAAAAAAATAAATACATACAAATAGATACAAAACATTTATAATATCTCTTTTATTCGTTTAGTAAAGGGTTAATATTGAGTAAACTTTGATTTGTCTTACTTTTTTAAAACGTTTTTTCTCCACGACACTAATAATAAGTGCATAGTGTATGAAATTGTTTAGGGCGGGTTAGAGGAAAATGAGCAGACACCCCGACCTAGTATATTTCCTCTCGACCTAAATGGGGCAAACTGGCATTGGCACTGAGCCAGTAGTTGGGACCTTCCTGCATTTCCCTTAATCGGTACGTCAAACTTGAACAAAACTTTCTCAATTAACATACATAATAACAATTATTTAAATTAAATAATATATGATTTAATCAATTTATTTGTTAACACCTTAAAAATAGGAGATTGATTACTTTTCGATTTTCAGAAAAATCAGTATAATTTCATCAATATCTTGGAAACTAGATTTTTTTCCCGTAATAACGATATATTCCGGTTAGATTTATTAAAATTTCAGACTATTTTAATAAAATTTTAGGGAACATTTGAAAGGAAAATTTGTCAGTATTTAATGGAGGCAGCGCCCCCAAATTTGGAGCTCAAATTTATTTCTCAATTTCACCTAGGGGTATGATTTTTCTGAACATGTATGGAAATTTAAAATTTAATTAATTATTTAATTTAATTTTTTTAGGTTACCTATTAAAAATAGGTAAACTAGTTTAAGCTAAACAAATGGGACTTAGAAACGTGTAAATCCATCCAATTCTTAATATTATATATATATATATATATATATATATATATATATATATATATATATATATATATATATATATATATATATATATATATATATATATATAACTTTCTTTTACCATATAAAGTGAAGATGTATATTAAATAACTACAAAATTATAATATATATTTAAGCTAACATCAACCATCATTAAAATGTTCTAAACATTTATAATGGAGTTAATAAATAAATGAAGCAGCTGCAAATTAAATTTTCTCGAGAATTAAAATACCGTATTGCCTCGAATAATAAGACGTATCCTAATTTTCGAACCAAAAATTTGGAAAAAAACATTAGCATCGAATGTTATAAGACGTTCAAAGAAGACCGTTTCAAAGAATAAATCTTCCGTTCTCTTATTAGCTTGGTTAGATTTTGAAAATAAAATTTTAATGCTAACAAGAAATAATAGGAACCCTTTCTTTGAAAGGGGTTCTTCCCCTGAATTTGAACACTTCAAAATTCCCGAAGATTGATGAAATAAGATGGCCCAACATTGTAAATCCCGCCGAAATTCAGAAAAATTGGATATAAAAATTAAAAAATAATCTCAGCAGTACTCTTGTGAGAGAAGTTTGTAGAAAAAGGTGTTTAGGTATGTTACACTGGAATACATTGATTATAAGACGCACCTCGAATATGAGACGCATCCCGTTTTTCGCGATGCAAAAGTGGAAAAAAAGTGTGTCTTATGTTCGATGCAATACGGTTATAAATAATAATAATTGCTATTATTAATGAAGTGATAACAATATAGAAGTTATACGTACCTAAATATATTAGATGTTTTAATTATAGGGTTTTCCTCTTAGTGATAAATTATCAGCAGTGGTTACATCGCAAAGAAATTCGTGCAAGCTTTCTAAAAATAATTATTATTGTTGTTTCTAGTAATGACTAGTTGTAATTTGTGATGAGCACAAAACGATTTATTTATAGTGAGATGCTTATGTTAAGCGTACCTAGCTCCCAATGAGAGTAGTTTGATCGTGACAAACGTTGGATATGGTCTACTGACTGGAAGGCACGCAGGCCTCAGTGTAATTGGACGTCAGTTTAAATAAATTTCCCAGTTTGGAGAAGTGCTCCCGCAACATAAATCAAATCGGAACGTTTCTCGGGAAATAATCAGTCTCAATTAGGAGTAACACATCAGGAAACATTATCTCCACTTTGGCCTGACAAAAAGTGGGTGGTTTGACTGTTGCTTTAGTAGAACCATAGATAGATTTCCTTACACGCCTTATTAACTCTATTATATGACAACTCCCTTCTTTCTTTTTCATTCTTTATTTTACTGACTTATCTCGCCGTTGTTCCCACACACAGTGATGCACTCCCTTAAGACTCGTAACCCCCTCTAATCTTAACAAAAGTTGGAAGAAAGGGAAATTTTAAGTAGACATTCTAAAAATATCTATTTGAGAGGTCTTAGAAGGTAACTTGGTAGAGGCGAGCCTGGCAACTGATGTTATGCTAGTGTGGGTTTTATCTTTCTTCTTTTTCTTCTCTATGTCGGGAAAGATATGAATGTTTATAAAGGAGTCGGCAGTGGTTTTTTTTAATGGTAGGATTTGGGTCCAAGGGTCTTCTCCTCGGTAGCTCAGGATTTGCATAATATTTCCACTGTTGTCGTGCCTCAGCCCCAAACATCCCGGAAAAATTACCTCTCCAGTCCTCCTGGTACCGATCTCACCTAGATTAGAGACCACATTCCTCCTTCCTCAGACCCTCCCTACCTTTCTCACACCTTCTCTGCCCTTCCTAACTTTCTCCCTCTAGCAGCTCTCCCTATCCCTAACTACCTATCTCTTGTCCCTTCTAACACATTTTTGTTACCCCTTGGTTTTTTTTTGTGCCCTGTGGTCAACCCCGAAGGGACGCCAACCCTAATTATTAGCTACTTCAGTAAAATAATAATTATCTAATAACAATTTTTTGTTCTCCTGTTAACCCTGGTCCGTTGTCTCTGGCCCAATAACATTTGCATACTGGAGGGCGGTCCCTATATGCGTCGGCCCCAGCTACGGTCGTTATTACGACTAGATACACAGAAAACATATGCCCTTGTTATCTTAACAACCCTTGCTGCTGAAAAAAGTAAATTAATTTTTTAAAATATGACATTTAATTTTCTTTATGTTCTTATACAACGTGGTCCATCTCAGACAGGGAGCAGCTTTACTTTTACTCCAATACAAAACATAAGCACACCCAGAATGATTATACTTATATATAGTCATATTTTTAATAATAAAAAGAGCAGTAAAATAAGGTACCAAACTTTTAAAAATAATAAAATGAAACCATTTATTTCTTTTTTAACTGATAATTAATTTGTGTGTTATTTTCATTGTTATCAAAACCAAAAGAAATTAATATTTAGATCTTAAAGTTTCCCGTATTGCCACTTTAATAAAAATAATGTTTGAGTTAAATAACTTGCATAAAAGTAATCAATAAACATATGTATTTAAGTATAAAATGTAATTTAAATAAAATCTAGAATGATTTCAAAAATGTTTAATGCCAATGCAAATTAAAAATGTTTTATAGGTGAAAATGTTCTTCTAAATTTTCAATAACCAATTAAGGTTATGAGTAACTTAAAATAACGAAAGCTCGGCGATAATTTTTCTGTATAAATGTGACTGAGAGAATGAAATAAAAAGAGAATGATATAAAGAGTGGAAGAGATTTTATTAAAATGGCGAGAGAGCGTTGATAAGATTTGAAAAATGTGAGCATTAATAATGGGTGTATTTTTCAAACATATTAAATTTTCCACAGTTCATTCCACTGTGAGCAGTGGTAGGGGATTATTTTATTTTTAAAAGGGGACCCTAAACTGCTTTTTTTAACTGGACGAAAAAAGGGGACTGGGAGGACAAATGGGTCTTTTTGTTAGACAACTGTCCCCTCCATCGAAATCTACTCCCCCCCTAAAAAATCATTGTTGAGAAAGCATAAAACATAGATAACACTGAAGTTTAAACCTAACTTGCCAACACTACCTTTATTTAACTATCGATAAAGTTGGCAGGAAAATTACAATTTATGAGACTATGTATCAGAATTAATACCTATAAGAATTAATTTACGAAAGTGCAAATAAAATGCAACTTTGCACAAATGGATGAGAAACAAAAGAAAATGAATCCATCAAATCTTAAAAATTAAATTTTTCATAATACTTTTATATATGATGTCAACAAGAAAAATGAAAATACTGCATTATCGGTTCATGTTAGAAATACTGACCACTCTATTAATTTTGCAAATGCCAAAATTATAGACAGAGAAATTAATAATGTAAAAAGAAAGTAGGTACCTAGAAGCTTACCATATAACTAAAGAAAAAGATACCATGAATTTTAAGACTGATAAAAAACTTATTAACAAATTTTATCAAAGCATAATTAATAAATTATACTGTTTTTTTTGTTTTCTTTGTTTTACTACAATTATTGTTACTGTGTGTTTTTTGTTTGTGATTCTGTCAAAAGTTATCTTTGCTATGCTAAACATTTTTTAGGTGTTTAAATTTTTTTTTTTTTTTAATGGATATTGTTATTTCAAAATTATTGTTACATGTACTATGTTTTTTTTTTTAATTGTTCAATAGTTATCTCTAAATGTAATTTAGTTCAATTTTTAGGTATTGTAAATTTTTTTTAATGGATATTGTTAATCTTGTCAAACAAATATTATGTAATTAGTTTTTTTTGTTTTTTGTTACAACCCTGTTTAGGGATTTTTTTTTTTTTTTTTTTTTAGGTAAATTTATATGTATTCTAAATGTGGTAGATGTAGTGTGACTCATATGATCAGATGATCATGTGTTTTTTTTTTAACTTTTTTATTATAAATATTTCAAAATGTATAAGAATAAATATGTAATATTTTATACACTATCATAGTCAAGTTAGTACAAATCTTATCAATATTTTGTGTAAAGTGATTTGATTTTTTAGATTTATTAGTTATAACTTTATTAATTTTTTTTTTTTAATAATTTTTATTTTAGGTCTGATGATGCCCGTAATGGGTGAAATATAACCTACATTTCAAAGTAACTACTTATTATGTTTACTCACCTTCAAAGATCCAATTACATATTATCCATAAGTATCAAAGGTGCAAACTAGGAAGAATTATCTTTAACAATCATATTTTTTGTTGTTGAAAATACTCTTTTCTTTAATGTACTACTAGAATTGCAAAACAACTGTTTGTAGGACCAAATATTAAATTGTACTTATTGAGTTGAGAAATTAAGAGTCATTGATATAATTATGAGTTAATTACGTTTAAAGAATTAGGTATATATATATAGCAAACTAATATAGAAAAGCTATCAAATGTAATTTACTTCTCCTCTAATATTTTCCATAATATAAAACTCTTAAAGAATATTTAATTTGATAAGATTATTAAAGTTATAAATTTTTCAAGGAGATGAGAAAGTAAAGTAAAAATTTCCCCCGAGTTACTTTATGAAGGATGCTTGATTGCCCAAGAAGGGTTAATTAACCGATATTGAAGGAAATGTTTGCCTTATTCACGGAAAAGTTTGGAGTCTCGAGAGAAGAGAAGTCTTAAGTAAGATAACTTAGTCAAGTTGCAGAGAGAAGGAAGCAATACTCTGTTAGAGAACCTTTAACTCGGCAAATAGTATCCGTTTCTTGCTATATACTCGGTCAATTTACAAAGGTTTTTCTGCCGGAGTTTACTCCGGGTTTGCCGAGTGAATTAGGCGTCAAAACCTGCTAAAAGATTCCGTGCGCATTTGTTCCTGAGTCCGCCTCCAGCCACGGACAGAAAAAAAATACATAGAGAACCAAAAGGAACGTGTCGAGAGGCGGAAATGTAATTTAGCAAACTTACAAATACCTCTGATGTTTGTTAGACGATCGATGTACATTTCATTTGGAAATGGGGCTTAATTAATAAAAAGAAGTTTTTCGTATACAGAGCCTACTGCTTGTCAACTTCAGCTATTCCACGTTCTGTTCTAAAGAATCCCATTAATTAGCTTTTCCTCTTTTTCTTTTTTTTAAGAAAAAAGAAATAATAAAATAAAAATCATCTAGAGTTAAAATATGTCTTCTTTACATGTTTTGCTTTCTTTTACCTGGCGCTGTATTCGTTAAGCACGTCGAGTCCAACACATTCATTCACAAGACTTTTTGTTCCCCCATTTACAACGTTGTCACATTTCGCTAATTAAGCTTCTGAGTGTTAAAAGCCTGTCCTCTGAAAAACCGCCGCAACTTAGTTAATTTAATTTTATCCAGACACAGGTCGCATTTTGTCAAGGCTTCTTCAGCCGAACTATTTTAATTAAATTTACATTTGGATAGACTTTACAATTCCAATTGGAGGGGTCTGTTCCTAGGATTAATTCTTTTCTGAAGTTTGGATTAAAATTCTCAACATTCCCTGTAAGTAGGATTCTTTTTAAGGCAGACTAAATGCTCTAATATTGTATTCATTTAACTATAATTTTAAAGCATGATGTGGATTTTAAAACATAAACATGAATCAAAAGGATGTAATAAAATTTTACAAGTACAACATAATGTAAGATTGCATTATGGAAAGCTTGTGGCTACAAAAAATAAATTGTATAAGGAACAAAATATCATAATAACACGGCTTCAAATTCATTTGACTATCATTTATTGATTCCGAGCTTACCTAAGGTAAAGGAAGCTTATTGATCGTTCTAATGAACGAAAATGTTTATGTCTCCGATTTGAAAAATTTCAAGACATAAATCCGTTCCAGACATCAGGGAACATTTTTGGTTCCGAGTCTGTCTGTCGCTCAATTTTTCTAAACCAACATATCTTAAAAACTACTTGTCCCATTTTAATTAAATTTGGATGGTAGGTAAAAATTAGCCAAATGTTGGTTCCATATAAGTTTCAACCTTCTTTGCCTATTTGATGCATTTCCACATGCGCAAAATCATACATTTAAATACACCTATATCTTCATCAAGTACTCATCTAATTTGTAATAAAATTTAAATGAATGGTCAAAAGTAGCCCGTAGTTAGCCCTAGATTAATTTCAACCGTCTTCGCTCTATGATGTATTTACTAAAATTATATTTTATTTCATGTAAAAATTCCAATAAATATTGAGATTTGGGGAGAAATTGAAATAAATTTGAAAGTAGATTGTAAAATAAAAATGTGTTAGCGACTACAAGCTGGATTTGTAAGTAAATCATCATTGTTAATTATTATCTAATTATTTTTTAAAGAATTAGATTCAAAACTTGTTTTTTGAATTAATTTATGTTTACCCCAGATTTAAATTTATAATAAAATAAAAAAAAAACTGATTTTAGAAATAGAAGTAATATTACTGGAATTCCTTAGCTAATTGTATTTTAATTATTATTTTGTAGCATTTGGAAAAAAGTTTGTAACGACTAAAGATGACTTTATAATAAAGTTGAAACGTCTCATAAATTTTACTTTCTCATATAAAGAGAAAATATTGTGATGGCGCGAAAATTCGATTTTGAGATTTTGATGGATTTACACGTTTTGAGGTCCCCTGAGTCCAAAAAAGTGGTTTTTAAAAAATGTCTGTCTGTCGTCTGTCGTCTGTCTGTCGTCTGTGCAGACGCCTGGAGCCCAAACTACTGGGCCGATTTTGACGAAATTTGGCATACATGTTCAGAAAAATCATACCCCGAGGCGAAATCGAGAAATGAATTTTAGCTCTAAATTTGGGGGCGCTAACCCCAAAACACTCTGAAAAACCATGAAAAAAAATTATTTCTCGAAAACGGTTCCGACGATTTTGATTAAAATTCTAAAATGTAGTCCATTTGAATACGAATCCAACGATATAAGCCGTTTTCCCGGGAAAAATCTAGTTCCTGAGATATTAGCTTAAAACGCGGACGGAGAGAGCCCGGGTTCGATTCCCCGAACGGAGAAGTTATTTTTATGATAAATTTTGATGAAATGTTCAATAATATTTAAATGTACATTTGAAAACTAATAAATGGAAACACTGGGCTAAGTAATTATAAACTCATATATGAGAAAGTTTGTCTGAGTTGTCTCGGACCGATTTTTTTTTTTTGTGATCTACGCATTTTTTCTACACCTCTACTCTCTACAGCCATCAAATTATTATCTTCAAAATAAAATCATTTACATACAATTATATTAGTGCCAATATGAAATAGGACTGAGCCACACTGATTGGCAGAATATTTTTATAGGCTTTCATACCTAATTTTATATTTTTGAAGTACTGGATGATATATAATCATAATTTCCAATTATTGATGTGCAGTGCAATCATAGAATTATGATTTCTCTTAATTATTTTAAAAAATTGTGGATCTTACTTTTTGTCCAGTTATGGCCTAGAGATGGGTGTAGAACCATCACTTAATGTATTTTCATCTTCATGCAGTACACCTTATGTCGTTTCAATTATTTTTGTTTTCATAGTATGCCTATATAAGAAGAAAATATAGTAAGAACTGTAGTTTGTCCCTTGTATTATTAGTAATATTGATGATTGTGTGCCAAATAAAATATAAAATATAATGCTTACTTTTGAGATATTTTCCCTCCTCTTTGGGTCATCTTTAAGCTGACTAGAAGATTACTAAATTATTTCGTTTTAATTATAAGTTCATTTTTCATTAACCTACTTGGTGTTATTGTCAGCTATATGGCACATTTTTTTTTTTTTATCTTCCAAGGTTAATCATATTTGTTACAATTTTATATTTAGAATTTGGAAACTTCGACGTGTAACTTAAACTATATATATTATATATATATATATATATATATATATATATATATATATATATATATATATATATATATATATATATATATACCTACATTTTATATATATTTTTTCTAAAATTAAATTAATTTTATAGGTAATTTAAGTTTATTTATTCAAGCACGCTAGAAAACTCCTTGTCATAAGTGTCAGGTTAGAATTATTAATTTATATATTTTTTGTGTACGTAAAAATACAGATCTTCAAAGTTTAAAATTACTTTCAAGAAAAAATTGTTTAATTTCATTTGAAGTGTAAGAAAGTTGTGCGATGGTCTCACATGCATTTTTCATATCACTCACTGTTTTAATTTGATTTTTCAAAACGCATTTTAAGGATGTTTTTTGTTTCATTATATTCAAAGGCGGCAACTCCTGGCTCGGGGCCATTCTAATTATATCTGTGGTAAGGGTTTCTATTCTGCCGGGTAAAAAAACTCAGAGGGCTGCGTTATATTATTTTGCTAATATATATGCTAATAACCTTTCTCGTACGGAGCGGCTTCAGACTCGATAAGTTTTTACATATGTTCTTGTAAAGATGAATATTTGTCCGAGAGATGTTTTCGATGTCGTTCTTCCTATGTCGATAAAGGATCTCACTTTGTCGAGCCAAGGAGTCGAGTGGTCAAAATAATGGTGGGTAATTGACTGTAATGAAGGGCAATTTCCAAAAATTAGTCACTACGGCTTGCTTCCTAAAAACATTAATTCACTCACTAACAAAGTAACATGTAATTTCTTAAAATTTGTATTTTATTTTAGATGAGAGTCATCTTTCGAAAATTTGTTTCATCCTATAAGTAGAATATAAAAATAGTCTTCAAATTTTAAACTAATTATTATTTATTGCTGAAATTTAATTTTGAGAAACGCACTCATAAAAATGTATTAAAATCTTTCCCAATTTATTTTAAATGTTAATTTAAGGCATCAAAAAACGAATGTAGACAAGCTTGGACCAATATAATCAATAATAAAAATTAGTTAGCAGCTACAGATGAGAGCTTTTTAAAATATTAAAAATGTTACTCTTAATTATAACCATATTAATTAATTAGAACTTAAATGGAACACATTATCCTACATAGTCCGAAATTCTGGTAAAAATATACTTGTACCTTCCCTCTACCTCTCTATCTAGCTGCTACCGCAAACAAATTTTGTTCAAGCCCTCCCAGACCCACTCTCTCCAAGCTATACCAATGGAAGGAACTTTCAGTTGCTAAGGATGGATCTTAATGTCTTAATGTCTGCATTTAAGGAACAAAGTGATAAAAATATATTTAAATATGAGTTAATTATTAACAGTTTAGATGCTTAAATTATGCCTTGTAATATATTACTAAAGTTTCTTAATGATTCAATTTTGTTAGGTAAAGTAGCAGTAGATTTTCATATGCAGAGTTATTAATTAATTTCATTTTATAAACTTTGGAATCTCTTGTAATAATAATGTTTATCAAGTAAGTAAAGTCACCAATGTATTAATTATTATTTTATTAAATTTGACGTCACGATTTTTTTTTTTTTTTTAAGAAACTAAACATTAATATTTTGTAGTTATATAAGTAAAACTAAGAAATATGTATTAGTTTTGGAAATTTTTAAACTTTGGGCTTATTAAAACATAAAAGTTTTTTAATTAGCTAAATGAACTTGGATAAGAGCGTAAAAGTGGTCCATGAGGAGGAAAGCAAGGTTGAGTCTGTTTATGTTTTGATATAGATCGGAAAGTAAAGCGGTGTTGCGGGATTTTGGGGGCGGGCCAGTTGCGGCTTTCAGATACCTTGTAGTTTGTCTTTACAAAGTCTGCAATCAAAGCAGCTTTGATCTGGCACGCTATCTTACCCCGATTCCTTGCCCTTACTTTACTACAGGTAAATATAGATTTAGTTACAGCCTCCAAGCTAAAAGAGTACCAGCGTTCTTTTTTTTATCAGATTGTCGATAAACCTAACGCTCCAACACTTTCCCTGCTATTTGGTTGAATTTACTCAAATAATACACTTCAAATAACATTTATTCTCCTTTTATGTCAAAATTTTCTTGTTCTTAAAGACATAAGTCTTTTGAGTGACTTGATTTTGAACACATAAACTTTTTCAGGATTATTCTCAATATTATAGTTACCTGTTCACTGTCTGTACTCGTATATGAATATATATTTTTTTAATATGTAAACTTTTCTCTCTGATGTGTACTTCAATGCTTAATGTACTTTCTAGAATTGATTAAACTCTAAACTAGTCAATACATTTTTTATTTAAATTGTCAAATCCTCCTACAATCCGAATTAAATAAACTTTATATACATAGTTTCTATAGCGGTTGAGTCTAATAATACATCAGAATTATGGTGGATAGTCAATAAACCGAGCGCACTGCCTCAGACTATAGTAAAGAGATTGTTTAAATAAATCAAGAAGATGTACATCCTTAGCTATATGTACATAGCTTAAGTTTTTTCTCCCTATATTTTTCAAGAACTAAAAAATACTAACGTCTCAGGGATTTTCATTAAAAATTGTGTTTATGGGGCAGCTATCGTAGCAAGAATCTGACCTAGAAACATGATCTACGTCTCTTCTAAAAGTAAGAAATATGTTCATCCCACTCATTGATTCCTTAACCCTCTGAGAGATTTGTTAAAAAATAAATAAATAAATGGATGAGTGAAATTTGAAGAAAAAAAATCGAAATTTCCAAAATGTGGTGCCTTCACTTTTGGTCGATGAATGTTCAAGAATTGTTTTCAGATTTTTTGCACTCTACATAAGCGAGATGGGGGGGGGGGGGGGGGGGGGGGCACTTTTCACACCCACTTCAAACTCGGCTTCACTCACACGGAGAAAAAAGTAGAGTATTGATAATTCTAAAATGGCATCCCCCAACCCGCAATAAGTGTTGGCTCAGGAACAAACCTAATAGAATAGCTGTAACGCTTACCCAGTGTTAAAATTTTGGAGTGTAGACACAATGATATAAGAGTTAAGTCGACATTACCATTTTGAACACTAATGGCAACACTAGCGATTTTAGGGTAAATGTAACACTATAAGGGTTGCGAAATCAGCGTTAAAGTAAAATTTACTCTAAATCGGGAACACTAATAGTGTTAACGTAACTCACTAATGTTCTTCCAACTCTGGCATTGCTAGTGTTGGGGCTATATGGAAGGCCTCAGATAGAGTTGAATTAACCGCTTAGTGTAACTTTAACACTAGTAGGGTTGTCTTAAATGCACTGTTTAGTGCTAATTCAATGACAGTAGCATTATCGTGACACCTTTAAAATAAGCGAGGAAGGTCGCTCCAACACTATTAGTGTTAAATTGAACCGTGAACTGGTGTTGTTTCACATTTTACTATGCTTGTGACCAAACTATACTAGTGTTAATTATACTCTAATTGGTGTTGTACCTATTCTACGTAATGGTCATGTTAACCCTTGCTCTGGTGTTGCCACCACCCCAATAGCGTTGCCCGTACTCTGTACTTAAGAGTTGTCGCTACTCTATGTAGTGTTGTTCTTACTCTAAACTTTAGAGTTGTTGTAACTCTATGTAGTGTTGCTTGTACCCTGTACTTAAGAGTTGCTACTACTCCAAAAGGAATTTTCCTGTACCCTCGCGGAAAACCTGCTGGTAGGAGGTTTCCGCTCTGATGTGAAGGCACAAAAGTCTCACAAGACATTTAAGCCTTCCCATCAGAGCGGAAACCTCCTACCAGCAGGTTTTCCGCGAGGGTACAGGAAAATTCCTTTTGGAGTAGAAGCAACTCTTAAGCACAGGGAATTTCCTTTTGAAATCCCCAAAAGAAAATCCTTCTGCTTGCAAATGTGCTTAAAAATTATGTTGCACTGGGTAAAATAGCAATCAATATGCGTGCACAGAGTGTAAAGAAGCAATTTTTAAAATGACTAGAACATATAATGCCAAGTGAATTAAATATAAATTTTGAAATTGAAGTAAATTTAATTGTTTATAAAAAGATTAGTGATGTACATTTATATTGATTGCATTTTTATCCATTACAATTAGGGTGAAAGAGGGTAGTTTTGTAACGATGATAAATAACAAATTATTATAACTATAAATTTTATTGTTCACTAAATAAAGTTATATGTACAATTTTTTTTAAACACAATAATTTTTAAAGTTGCATCCAATTGATTAAAAAATCATGTATTCGTAAATTCATTAAGTAAAATAATTTGTATAGTTTCATGAAATGTACAAAATAAACACAATTTAACCCAGATAAGACTGATGTACTTCCAGAAGGACAAGTGTTTTTTTCTGTACTTTGACCCTTTTAGACCTCTAAACCATTGTTTATATATTATTTTTTATTAATAAATTATTATTTAGGTATTATTCTATTAGAATACATGGATAGTTTCGATTTAGCTACTAAGGATGTATTTTATATAATTTTTTAAAAATGTCCTATTTTAAAAATGAGTGATGGTGATTTTTACCGTGTTGATGGGTTGGTAAATAATTTTTTTTTTTACTAATATTGAATGTATTTTATTGATTTGAGTCTTTAGAAAGTATTTTAGTCCATATTTGCAATTATAATAATATTCTGTACTTTTAGTAGCAGTAATTACCAAGAATCCTCCTGGAAGGACGTCAGTCCTGACCAAGACTATACCTAATTTTGTTCATTCCTTTCTATTCTATGCCATTGATTCACTTATTTGGCAGTTTTACATATTTTTATACGATAGGAGTAATTTTGAACTACTTTTATTGTTTTATGGAGTTGTCATGACCAGTGGCGTATAACTATGGGTCCACAAGGGCCCGCATTGAGGGGGCCCCCAAATCAACGATGAGGGGGCCCCCCGTTTTAAACGCAAGAGTTTTTTTTTTCTTGCTCATCAATTTTGTTTGGCGAGGGCCCCCCAAAAAATTCTTGCGGGGGCCCCAATGCCCTAGCTACGCCACTGGTCTTGACTTATGCAGATCAGTTAGTTGAATTGCCTTTATAGAATTTTCATAGATAACTTTTTACATCTTTAGAGCGGTTATGTGACTTAGGAACCAGGAATTTAGGTGTTACTGGGACAATTACATCAAATAGACTTGGTAAGGAGTTCCCTCTGAACTTTATTGGACTTGAATGTACTTCGAGAGAAAACTTTGAGTACTGCAGTGATAATAAAATAAAATTATTGTAGTCACTTGGATAATTGCACAGTTACTCTAGCCACTAACTATGATACAGTAAATCCACTTCAAGTTTCTCGTTACTCTCAACAGAAACAGAAAACAATATCTGTTGGACAACCTCATCTCATTAAAATTATAATAAATATATGGGTGGCATAGATAGAGCAGATCAAAATATTTCTCTGTACAGTTTCAATAAGAGGAAAAAGTGGTATTTTCCACTTATACTCACCACTTATTTTCCACTTGCTCATTGGCTAGATGTGGCCGAACACAACGCTTGGCAACTGTCCAATTACGATTTTGGAAAATTAGATCATTTAGGATTCAGCGACCGAACAGTTAATTTTCTGTTAGAATCTAACAGAAGAATTTTTGAGACCAAGGGCTGTCATTCCAAAACTGAATGAAAAAATAAATAAATAAATACAAAGTATGAACAATAATGATTTTTTTTTTCATAAATATATATTTTTTAAATAATTAGGTATATAATTAGGTATAATTATGTATAATTAGGTTTATGTTGTCTCCATATATTAAACCTAAAAAATAAATTATGAAAGGTTTGTAGAACTGACGTCCTTCTGGAAGGCCATTTGGTCAAGACTGACGTCCTTCCAGGAGGACGGTCAATTATGACGTCACTGATAATGACCAATTTAAAATTTGGGCAAAAATGTTCTAAAAGCACTCCAAACTGTTGATAAATACTACACAAACCAAAAAAATAAAAAATAAATAAATCAGTCTTATCTGGGTTAAATAAGTGACTATATGTAGTAGAAAGTAATGAAATAAAAAAATGAATAAATAATAATAAATTTAATAATGAAATCATAAATAAATGTTTCGATTATTTATTTACTTATTTTTAATAAATAAAGTAAATTAAATTAACTTAGAAATGAATATATTTACATCGAGTACCTACTCATTTATTTTATAATTTATGTTAATTAAATTCAATTAAATACTACATAAAATGTATATACTTACATTTAGTTTTGACAAATGACACATCAATTATTTTTATAATTGTACATATTATGATCTGTTTAGTTTATCTGTGCCTCCCTTATCTATTTAAATTAAATTAATAGGTTAATAAAGAAGAAATGATGGAAGTTAACACTTATAACTTTTACACATAATGAGTCATAAAATCATGTATATTTTTACTTTATTTATTATTTTAAAAAAACATTTGCTGTCTACATAGAATAAGAGAGGCCACGATAAAATTGACAGATTATAATTAATATTTACATCATTAAATTACAATTTAAATTAAATTATTTACACTGACTATTTACATTATTAAAATACAAATTAAACGACATTATTAATTATTTACTTATTTTAAATAATAAGTAATTTATAATAACAAATAATAAATACTAATAATATATTACAGTATGAATTATATGACTATATATTATGATATATTATGGTATATTGTTATACTATATATCTGTACAATTTATTAAATATACTTCCTTAATTTGTTAAGTGCTGTGCTGTACATTTAAATTTTTAATTATGCACTTATTACAAATAAATAATAATTGATATTCTTACTGCTAATTAACTACGTAATAGCCCCCATCATTGGCGTGGACAGTGTTTACAGGCCTACATGTGTCATTATATCTCATAATGTATAAGCTATAAACATTTTGAGGAATAACTTCATAAGAGTCCAAATGGCTAGAGAGGCCAATATTGAGATAGTTTTCAACTATGAAACAAATACGTTCATCAAGAGTAATAATAATGTGTTTTATGTTAGCAAATTGTGGCACACCTTCAATTTTGTTTATAACAATTGTTTGTCCGATCTTAAATCTTGTTCCCTTCGTTTCAACCCAAGGAAAAGAGGTTATTGGACTATTAAATTTATGCTCACTTTCAGTGAGTAGTGGTTTTACAGATTTGTCTAACAATTTCTTAGGAGGGCCTACTGAGAACCCAACATCATTGGGCCCTTTATTGGCTGTGCCTATTAGTTTATAACATTGTTGTAATTGGCATTTAATTGATAAGCTAAGAGGTACATTTTGGCGATTAGATATAGCTGTCACGTATCTTTTCAATTGTCTGTGTTTCCCTTCGAATCTCATGCACCAAACCTGTTTAAAGGGACCCATATTATCAATCATGTTGGGATAGTGAATAAGGAGATGATGCTTGGGCTTTAAAGGGGTTTTAAATTTATCTAGATAGTGGCTGTGGTGGGACAGGATGAGACCTTTCAAATAATCTGAGCTACCGGGGGGAAATGAGTCAGACAAGACAAACATGACTATCTTTCTGAGATTGAGATATAACTCCCAAACGTCGTTACCCTCAGGAATCAAGTCACCGACAATTAAAGTGAAATATTTTACTAGTGCACACATTTCAGAGGCTGACATAATAATTGAACCTTTTTTTAGATGTTGCAATTTAATAGGAGGTGGTGCATGATCACTGTCTATGCCAAAGTTAAAAAACTTGATCCTAGAGTTCACTGTCGTGAGAGTAATTACCCTCACTGATATGAAGTAATTTATAATTTGGCACATTTCATATCGACATACGCCCTCTAATAAATCATGCATTGCATCTACAGCATAATTAGTGTGACAGTGAAAACTGGGTAAGTCATTCCATACGCAATAATCTTTGATGAAGCCGTCATTTTGACATTCTGCATCATCTGAGTCAATGACGTAATCATCGACGGTACGAAGCATTTGTGCATCCTCTTCAATCATTTGCCTTGCCTCCGATTTTGAGGCAAAGCAAAATCGGCAACATTGGTTGGCCGAAAAACTTTCTACGAAACCCAGTATGGAATGAAGGCCCAAGTTATCGCCCACAACAGCTAAGAGCAAAAACCGTATAGTGCAACTCTCACCAGATACTGTTATGTCAACCCCTTCCTGTTCTAGCTTTATCAACTCGGATAGCAAGGGAGAAAGTACACGACGATTACCACAACTATAACGATCGTTGCTTTTGAAAATTGCAGCCACATTGATATTATCTAATTTGGAAAGTAGGTGCGTTGGTAATGCAGGACAGGTGTAATAAATAGCACCCAGTTTTTGGAACCCCGCATGAGATCCCAAGGGATTTCCAGTCTCAAAATCATCAAAATACATAATGAGAGGATAAACCTCTTTGGGGCCATGTTGTAATGTGAAAGCATCAACTTTTTTTTTTCCACAAATTGCCCTGCATAACTGATACCTTTAATAACTTAAAGTCTTTTAATTTGTCAACATTCGCTCTCATTGACTGTAATGTCCTGGGCGTTTCAAGCATTTGCTTCAAAGTAGGACCGACTGGGATATATTGAGCAGTTGAAGTTACAGGTCTTACACGAACAGCAGCGTCCTTATCAACAATTTTTTTAACTGACTGACCGATCACATAAGGCACAGGAGCTAAGTATTTCGTGGTGCTTTTAAAGTATTTCATTCTTAAGTAATGAGTCGATAAGAAATTAAAAGGGTCTTTAAGAACTGCCATTTTGGCACTGAGTCGCGCGTCACTAGAGTCGAGGGTGGGCTGCAACCTTGCGCCATAAACTTCCTCAACAAGTGGGAGGTAACCCTCGGTAATGAATGTAGTCATGTAGTCAATTATTTTGCCAACTAGATTGTTCGGCAGAGAAGAATCACTGTAAATGGCTGCACACAAAGTTGCGGCAGCTTCTCTTAACCTCTCAATACGAGGCTGTGAACTAGAGTCAAAACAGTTGTTTACATTGTCACTACACGTGGGAAAATTTTGTTGACTATTTTCAGTTTGTGGGGCACTATGCGTACTAAGGTCACTTTCTGCTTTAGTCAATGTTTGACTATAGCAACGCTTCAGGTGCCTTTTGAAAACAGATAAAGACTGAAAAATCCGGTAACAACCGGTCATCGTACATTTATATGATTGATATGTCGTGTTAATGTCATGTTCATATTTTAGATGAACAATGAAATTGTCTAGGGACCTAATTTTCCTGTGGCAAAACTGGCAACTATAAGCCACTGTGTCCATCTTAAAAGACTTAAATTTGAAATACTTTATATGAAAATTTTTAAGAATTTACGTTCGAATTTTAAGAAACAATTAATAAGACTTTAAGTTGTCAAAGTTAACAGAGTCAATTTTGAATATTTAACATCTAAATTAATATATGTTATATCTATCTATACATGCAAAATGTAGGTTTTTTTAAACTTTGAAGATTAAATTTAGGCAACAGTCTGCTCAAACAATTTTATAGTTGCCGTTAGAGGTGGCGAGAAATTGTTGTTATCTTCTTCTATACCGTATACGTACCTCTGTATAAGAGTCCATATAAGCTCGCTGGCTTTCGGGTACATGCATTGAAGGGCAAAGAACGACTTGAAGCAGACATCAACTGCCTTCAGGGTGTCGGTGAAGGCGTAAAATGTCTGGTCAATCACAACGTAAGCTGACTTGAATTCAGAAGGGTGGAAGCCCTGAACGATTATATACGGCTGGACAGTGTCCTTAATTTTCTCTGCTTCCGTGGATCTGCGTTGTATCGTTTCTTTGATGTCGCCCGCAGTCTGTAACACATAACCAAGCGCACATTACAACATGCAGTTGAAAAGTATCAAGGGAAACAAAGGATACAAAAATGGAAGCTTGAGACCAGAGGCCGCTTTTTAAATTTTAAACCACATTCAAAACATGACTTTGGAAAAGCACATTTGAAAGACCATTTAAAAGTAAAATTAAAATTACTTGAATTTAATTGAGTTGAATTGAATTACTTTTTCTTCTTGGGCTTTCTTTGGTCTAGCTTAAGGGATTCTTTTTTTTTAAGCTTCACTCATTGGGTTTACACTTCCTGACTGAAGTATAATATAGTTTAAAGCCTATACACTTTACTGTATGTTTAAACACAGACATTAGCACTGACACACAACCCAGTTTCTAACCAAAAGCGAAGATGTCTTAATTACCTCAATGATAGTGATCAAGGAGTCCTGCCCTTCGGCTATTGAAAATTTTGCAAGGCCTTTCTTCTTTACAGACGTTTCTGCAGTGGAACTTCTCGCCTTGCCCCTACCAGGTACCAGTATCGCAGCAAGCAGCCTGATGGCTGCACAGACTCTGTGATCTGAAATAAAAAAAAAGTTTTTAATGAACATGTTTTATTTCCTCTTAAAATTAGGGAGAGGGGGGGGGGGGCATAAACATACTTATTTTTGCACAGGTCCAATTACATACTTTTCATAGGTTTTCTATTTTCTAACACAACTGACAGTAGTAGTGGCCGAATTATTGAAATGAGATATACCAATGAACCACTATTCATGAATAATGAGTTACTTTGCTTTAATTTATTTTCAAATTGTTCATTAATACATTTAAGTATAGTTAACTAACAATTAATTTTTGGAATTTTAATCCTTTAATTTTTTGAACTAAATATATTAGGCTGAGACAGAAAATGAGAAACTGTGAGACATGTAATAATTCCAGAGTAATTTGGATTGGAATTAATCAAAAACAATTTTTTCTGGGTATAAGGTGGACCCAGTCCCAAAAAACCCGGTGGGTTTAATTGGGCTGGGTCCACTTTGGCGAGCCCTGAGTAGGAGAAAAGTAACTAAGGATGAACACTTACTTTCGTCTTCAGAAGACTCAAGGATCCCGAGCAATTTGCGGGAGGATGGATCGGTAACTTTCTCTCTTCCAATAGCCAGTATTTTCCTCTGAAAGGAGTTCCACCCTGATGTTAGCTTGTAAGATTTTCCCGGGTGAATAAAGTCAAAATCTTTCTCCAGCTGCAACAATGACAACCAACATAAAATATAAATATATTGAAAATAAGGAGAAATACATTCTACATGATAATATAATTGCTTGAGAGCAAATGAATGACTTAATAATGTGTCACATTTTTTAATTAACTTTGTGAAAAGAGTTCAGTATATTCAGCAAAAGAAAAAAAAACAAAGTAACTACAAGGAACAGTAACAAAGTAAGTGCGGAAAAATTGTAAACTTACCAGTTCGTAACCCAGAGGAAGTTGTATGGCTGGAAAAGCCCGATAAATTTGCTCCACTGTAGTGAAGCTCGAGGTTTGGAGCTTCCTCGCCTCAACCGTCCTGCCCCATTTCTCTAAGACCTTTGGCCAGTTGTCAACGTTATGTTGAAGCCATCGAATGTCGTCCTCTTCTACTTCGGTAAGGTCTCTTTCTTGTATTACTATTTTTCCTCTCGGGGTGTTTGGACCGCTGGAGACTGATGCCTTACTGGCATTGGTCAGGCTACTAGACTCTAAAGAGCTTGATCTACTCCTTCTCTTCCTCCTATATTCCTTTAAATTCGACCTCAATAATTCCCTGTCAAAATTTTTTTTTTTATCATATAGCTTCCCCTTCGCATCAGTCTGGGTCGAGTGTGCACTGTAGGGCGGCAGGTAGAATGATGTCTGAAAAATAATTAAAAAAAAACACCTTTTTAATTTCCTATGTTCAAATATAAAAAGAATTTACATTTTTTTTTTTTTTTTATACATAGAAGAAATAAGCAATGACAATAACAAACAGAGTAATAACGAAGAAACTTATAAAAGAAAAAAATAATGTATTACCTTGTCTTCGTTCGGCCACACTTTCACAATAGCCTCAGAAAGCTTCGTGTACCTCCCCACAGAGTAGTCGATTCCGTGCCGGTGAAGTGTTTTAATTACCCTCTCAACCAAATCTCTAATTGCCTTCTGTTTCCCTTTTATACAGCCTGCCGCGTATCTCTCCAGTATTAATGCACCATCGTGGGATGTCAAAACTTCATTTAATATCTGAAAACGCCCACAAACAAATTATATTACTTGTAAATTTGAAATTAACTTCTCATGCGCGATACTATAATGTAAGTTTCATGGTAAAGATTGGAAGATAACTAAGTAATGTTGATGAAAACGGAGTTTAAAGATTGGATTAGTTATACAGGATCAGAAGGGTGGGGAACAAAATGGAGTTGAGAGGATTAACAGTATAAGTGACCATCAGGTAAAGGTTGTAAATTAAGGTAAGGGTTAAAAGGTGCGGTGGGTTGCCTTAACTTAAAGATATTACAACAAACACTTTAAAAATTTAACAAAAATATATATAATATATTGCACAGTAGGTTAACTATTCTAGTCTCCTATTGATATAACTATTATATATATATATCAATAGAATAGTTAACCTACTGTGCAATATATATATATATATATATATATATATATATATATATATATATATATATATATATATATATATATATATCTTTAAATGAAACAAAATTCTTGTATTTTGTACAGACACATAATAATTGCATTTTGAATCTTTATTTGAAAAGTGTTGTATCTGTATCTAGATACTTCTCCCCATTGGATCTTGCTTCTTATTTAATATGCAAACATTATGAAATTTGAAGAAAATAATAAAAAAAAATAGCATAATGAACTTACTGGGTCATCAGATATTTGTCTTTCCGGTATTGGTAGATTATCCCGTGTCACTAATGATGTAGAGGGGGTGGAGGTAGACAAAAGTTCCCCATCAAGGGGAATCACATCAAGTGTATTGAGATCAGCAGCTTCCAAATTTAGAACATGATAAGTTGGCTGGGAAATGGCAACTGATGGGATGTTCTCTAATTGGAAGGGGGATGCAATATGTCCTAACGATTGCTCTGAACTCTCTTCCTGCAAAAAAGACATTAATATTAACTGATTTATGTAATTGAATCTAAATTAATCTAATGATATGAATTATTGATTGAAAATGAATCTATTTTCACGAAGAGACTGCAGTATTATCATGCACTTATATTACATCATTAAAATAGATTCATTTACAACACAATTGACAATTAGTATTATATTATCCTTGGGTTCTTACTTCTGACACAAAAGATGAACATCCGAGTGAATTTTCTTCCAGGAATTGTTCAAATTTTCGTTTGAGCAAAAGCCTCTCCCTCACATTTGGGACCAGCTCCTTGAAGTCCCCGTCATGCTTCAATAAATCAGGAATTAGATCAGTTGTAAAGTCTTAAAAAAAAAAAAAAAAAAATTAGAAAATAAATAAATAAAATATAAATAATAATAATATTATATATATATATATATATATATATATATATATATATATATATATATATATATTATATATATTAGCATTTGAGTATTATCATTATATTTATTTTATTTATTTATATATATATATATATAGTGTGTCCCAAGACAAAGTATCCGAGAGGAAAAATTTTCTTGTTTTCTAAAAAAATGCATTTTTTTCATAAAATAAATTAATATTTATACTTTTTTTTGCAATTCTGAACCACTTTTCTAAATAATATTTTTCAATAACATTAAAAATAAGGGTAGCTTACTCTTGGTTATATTTTAAAATGTTCAAAAAACAAAACATTCTGCACAGGAAATCAAGAAAATTTTATCATTTTTAGAGGTTTAAGATCGAGCAGGAGTTTTTATGAAGAATGAATTTTTTTTGAAAACCTAAAAATAAGAAAAATTTTCCTCTCGGATACTCTGTATATC
Organism: Gerris lacustris; assembly: GCA_951217055.1. NCBI lineage: Eukaryota > Metazoa > Arthropoda > Insecta > Hemiptera > Gerridae > Gerris > Gerris lacustris. The sequence goes on along the minus strand of OX578276.1, from coordinate 58,100,156 downwards.
TTGGGACACACTGTATATATATATATATATATATATATATATATATATATATATATATATATATATATATATATATATATATATATATATTTCTTTTTTTTTTTTTTAAATAAGTTTTAATTTAATAAAAATAAATAAGAAAATGAACAGTGGTTTATGAAACTATTACGTCAATGGAACACAGGGGTCTATGGGACCCCAACTCTAATTCTAATGAATACTTTAAAAATTTATTCGAATAACATAGGTATTGTTATCGCTTTACACAGAAGGTTCAAACGTAAATTAGAAGAGAGTCTATGTTAAGAGAAATAAAAATAAAACAATCCAAAACTCAATTATAGCTTTCGTGCATGGGGTCTGTGCTCCACAAATATTTTATATATACTTATAAAAGTTTAGACAACTTATTTTTGAATATTTAGCTATTCTGAGGAAATTAATAAATGAACTATTCACCTAATAAAAATATTAAAGAGTGACAAAGATGTGCAAAAAACAGAATTTACAACTCCTACAAATATTGAATCTAATTATTTAATGAATAAAGTTATTTACCTGTAAACACAGATGCAAGATGCGAAAAATTCCACTTGTGTAACAATGGTACAAGGTCCATTTTGCACGACACTGTATTGACGCTAATTTATATAAAAGTCCTAAACTCGCTCAGACACTATTTACTATTTAACACTATATTACACTCCAAAACACTATTTAAGAGAACGCTATGAAGTAGTAGTGAGCTCTGTGACAACACACAAAAAACACAAGCCAAGAACTATATATAAATATGCACTTGTTAAGGAAATTGGCATTTGTAATAAGGAGTGACTAACTTTGTGAAGGTAAGCGGAATGTGGAATGTAGCGCTAGGCACGGCCGCGGAGGTTATATGGGATTCCCCCCCACTCTAGGGCCCTTAGGGTTGAAACTAACCGAGTAGGTGTCGATATAACTCATCATAGAGGTCTTTTAAACCTTATAGAGTCAAATTCACTCGTCTTTGGATTGAAGTAACTAAATATGATGCTTGCTTCAACAATAAGCTAGTGTTACTTCTAGCATACAGAAACACTAACTACAGTCACGAGAAATCTATTTCTTGTCAGTCTGACACTAAGAGAAAACCACATGTCTACAACAAAAAATGGACGATTGCCGCTATATCGTGTCTGGAAACAAATTAATTTACCTTATTTATAATTAAATTATGCTTGCCTCTTCTCAAGAAATGAAACAATCTGTATATATACAGCCACAAAAAGCGCTCAGAACGTTACTAGCGATATGTGGGCGGCCAATTGAAAGCATTAAAAAGGACAAATAATATTAAATTTATTTAAAAGGACGGAAAAGTATATTTAATTTTGTTTTACATTATTGGTATTAAGCCGGCCAGTTTACACACGTGCAGTTTTAACTCACACTTTGAAACTGTCCGTGTGTGAATATTTCCGTCTCAGTTCAACTCAATTGTATACACTTAAACTGAGACGAAAGTTCATTCTTCAAATTGGATCCGCCTTCCAATCCATTATGAAAACTGAAGGATTTAACTTACGTGTGTGCAGTTAACTTACGTTTAACTATACAGTGTACAGTTTTAACTGACAGTTAAAGTTGTGTATGTCTAAATCGACAAGGCGTCATTTATCGGACGCATTATCTTAAACACTTAATAATTTGACTGATGTCCAGTAAACTTTTGCTTGAAAATTTGTTTCATATCAATCTTTTATATACCTCTAGTATTAAGCACATGGTAACCATTTAAAATATGGTTATCCTCACCTGTGGAAATCCCACACATAACTTCCATGAAATGTTGTCGTGTCAATACGTGATCAAGAGAGAACTCAGTATTTACATACCCATTTTCAGGGAAGTAAAAACACTAAAATGTTAATAGCTCCCAAACCGCTTGTCCGATTGTGCCCAAAAGCTACAGGTACAATCTACCATACAGGACACATATATACCCAAAAAGAAATTGAAATCAAATAAAGCCAACTGAAGTTATTTTCGACAGACCGATTGCGTGCTTAAGTGACTGCAGCTCCGTCGTGAGCTCAGATGTTCGGGTTTGCGCTATCAGTTTATCCGACAAAAGTTCTGAAAAATTGCCGCAAACCGCATCTCAATACGATGTCTTGATAAAGTTTAAACTTTCGAACTAACGAACGTACGTATACGTACATGTAAGTATACATAAATACGAACGCACAGACATATATGTATACGTGAATCGGATTTTAATGATATCCCCGGGTTCGCAATACCTCTCCTTCACAGAGATCATTACCAATAATGAAATGATTTAATTAATTTAAAAAATTATAATTCAATGTCACAAATCTGGAATGACACATTTTTACTGTTCCTCGCTACTAATAGTAGTATAAAATAAAATATAGGTATTAAAAATAAGGTTTTTTTTTAAGAATGACAATAAATCAGTTAGTTCAGAAAGTGAACTCTTAAGTGAGGAAAAGTTCCGAGGTACCTCGTACCTGATTTTTTTAACCTGTCTTGCTGCATATAATATATAACTGTTGCACTCAGAACAAATATATTTAATGATGTAAAATTAATTTAGTCTTGTGTTTCTCTATAAAGGCATGATTTGCTTTGACAATAGTATCTGGGTATAAGGTTTTTCTACATTCATCTTATGCGGATTACATTTTGTACATACTACCTTTTTGTTCATATACCTGCGATGGTTTCTTCTTAAAAAACTTTAAACTGGTCATGACCTGTAATTGTTTATTCCTAGTAAAAATAACCAACTCAAATCCCTAACGGGGTTTTATCTATATAAGGTTAACTTTTCCAATGAATCATAAGATCCCTTACTTAGGGGGAAATACTTTTTGAGTAGAAATTAAAGTTAGTAAACATTTTAAAAATTAAATCTGAAATTGTTTAGCACGCAGGTAAACCAGGATTCTAAATGTACCCAATAATGTGTATAACTGTACACAATAATCCTTTCCTAGTAATAGCTATATGTCTTAAGTTAAAGCTATATGCATATTAAGCTTTATATTTTTCATAATCCTTATGCTTCTCGAAACTTAAGCTTATATATATTGTTACAATTTTACGGTCAACGACATAATATACACGCATAATTTGGATTTGTCAAAACATTTTTAAATTATATGGGAGTATATACAGTGAATTCTATTTTATAGTATATAGTATACATATAACTGTATATATGTATATATATATATATATATATATATATATATATATATATATATATATATATATATATATATATATATATATATATATATTCATACATATAAAAATGTATATATATATATATATATATATTCATACATATAAAAAAATATATATATATATATATATATATATATATATATATATATATATATATATATATATATATATATATTTATATAAACTGTTTTTTTGATTAAAAAAAGGTGTTCAGCGGGGCTCAAAAAGTAAAAAAATATTAATAATGCATGTTTTAAAGAATTGATTTGGATTTTACGCCAAAAAATAAGAACTTTTTGTATCATAAATTTTATCAATATATATATAATTTAGGCTATCAATAAGTGTCTTATTAACACTAAGACCAATGCTTATCTCAACTCTAGAGTTGTATTTACAATAACATTAAGTTATTTTTTAACAACTCCATAATTCTTCTTCTTATAACTCTATTAGCGCAGCGACAACGCTAAAATTGGAGTATTTTTTTAGTTTCGGGATAACATTAAGCTAAAATTTAATATCAACACCAAATTAAGTTTTGCTGAACACTATGTAGTGTTACAAACGCTCTAATGGAGTTTCGCCAACACTAAAAACTCAAAGTTATACGCAACTCTAACGTAGTGTTGCTGGTACTAAAAACTTTACATTTACGATAACTCTAAAAAAAAAAAATTTTCTTGTGGCAACGCTATTAGTGCCAGTACCATCCCATCATAGTGTAAATTCAAACTTAAAGGGCCTCAACACTACCTACTTGTTGAAAATACACACTCGATTTTTCTCCGTGCACCCTATCAAAGCTTATAACCAGAAATTATATATTATTGTAATCAGCTAACCGTACCCACCCTTTCATAATTATGATACCCCACACGGTCTCCTCTGTTCTGTACCCTAACTTTTTTAAGTCGCTATATTTTTAAAATGTGTGGGTTGGTACTATTCACATAATATATATGCCAAATTTCAAAGTGATCGAGCGAAAGGTGTAACCGTGAAAGCAGGTTACAGACAAACGGATGGACAGACAGACACACGCAGGTAAATATAAGGGTCCTTGGCTTTGCCTACGGAGCCCAATTATTTTATGGTAAATTTATACCAGGATTATTATATAATAAAATATTTGTAGTTATAAGTTTTAGAGATTTAGTTGATGCATGTTGAAACTATAGTGGTACGATAAGTTTTAAAATATTTTGTTGGCTGTGAACCCTTTTTTTCTTCTAACCCTTTATTTTGAAAAAACTATATTTAAAATATATTTTTTCTTCTTCGTCTTTAAATGGGTTTTTAAATAATAAAACTCTCTTTTCTTCTCTATCAGTTAGCTATATTTCGCCTTAACTTAAGGCTTCAGGCTACAATAATAATAAAAACAATATTAATATACAATATTTTTTTAAACAATTTTCTTTGAATAATTTATTATAATAACAATTAAATTTAAATAAATACCTGGTTATTATTGTTAGAACATAATCCGTTATTTCATATTTTGGTCTTTGTAAAAGAACCAAAAATTAACTTTATCAAAAAACATTTTTCAAATGTGAAAACATAACTTTTAAACACTATACAGTTTAATTAAATAAAATGAATCCTCCCTATATGATTAACAGGGAGAGACTGAATACATTTTGTATTGGACTTTTATATCTAGATTGATAACAATTACTAGCAAATAAAAAAAAATAAATAAAATAACAACAAATACAATATGAACCTAATATTATATCATATTAGTTATTTCTTTTTTTAAAAAATAAATAAATGTAATCACTCTCAAGTTTTTTAATATAAGAATATAAAAAAACTAATATACACTTGGATTTACATGGTTTTTATTTTTAAATTTTTAAAATTTTTCTGAAAAGTTTATTTTAATCATCTATTTTTTTATTTTTCAAAATAGCGTTATAATATTTGTTAATTTCTTTAGCATCTGATATATTGTTCATTCTATTATCTTCTAAACCTATGTGAATAGCTTCTAGTATTAGTCTGTTGTTTGTGTTATTAGATTTTCCTACAATATAAGAGATTTAAAGCTTAACTGATCAACCTAGTATCACATTTAACCACACTAATAGACAGTACCAATAAGCTGAATAGCAGTACAAATAGTTTATTAGGACCTTTAGAGTTATTAGTAAACTTTAATCTTATTCGGAGCAAATCCTCGAACTTGCAAGTGGGAGTGGAACGAACAATTTGGTAAAGTTTTAGGACAGAATAGATTGTTACAGGTGTGATTAGACGCCTCCATATTTCATTTTATTAGTTTCCCTAACTTTAAACGAATAAACTTGAGAACTCATTTATTTATTAATAGAAAGCAACTTCGAGAAAAAATAACTTGTTAAAATATAAAATAATTTAATCTAGATGTCAAAAAAATTAATTTGCGCTGCTTGTAGTACAGGCATGAATTCAGACTGATAGACAGGCATGAAACAAAAAGTTAAAATTGGAAACAAGTCTTTCATCACCGTAAAAAAGTAATCAAATAAGTTAAAAAAGTTAGACTTTGCATAGGTATAATCTGAAAAAAAAGTTATATTTAATTTGGCAGGTTAACAATTTGATGAGATAAATAAACTAACTATGATTGCAGCATATTTACCTCATTTTAATAGATAATAGCTATGTATCAACTCTAAATGCAGTAAAAATTAATAAATGCACTTGAATTCTCGTACAATAGTATCTAAATCCATTGACAAAATGAGAAATTCAAATTGTTAAAAGCATCTGCCGACCAAAAACTAACAGAGGAACCCTATTCACAGTCTCACAAATACATCTCTCTTTTAGAAATATAATTAAATTTCCCCTACCTTAATATTACTCGGCTTTTAAATGCAAACATTAAAATGGAAACGAGCTCTGACGGAAGTTCATTTTGAATTTTTGTTAAGTGAATGTCAGAAATACGGAGAAAATAATTGGAATGGTAAATGTTCACGCGAAAGCTAACATTGATATAAAGCTAACAATAATAATATGAACATATAAAAAAATATTATTCGCCGAAAAAGGTATACAATAATCTTAATGAACATGGTTCAAATGTAGTTATAGGAAAAAATGAAAATAGAAACATTAAAGAAATAATAATTCATTTTTATTGCTCTTTAAATGCCCCATTAATCGTTTTAATGCCATTCACAGAGAAAATATTATTAAAATGAAAGAAATTCGCATAGCGCATAGCATTCAAAGTTTTAATCGCTATATTTTAAATAAACGTATTTCCTTTTTAATGGACTTTCAGAAGCCACGTGTTTTAAAATCTACATTTTTAACCTTTAGACATCGAGTTTACCAGACATTTTAATATTCAATTTACGATTAAACAGTAATATTAAAATCCTTTGAACCATTTTATTTTTCTATAGTAAATTTGTTGATTTTTTAAATTCATAATAAATACGTAAGTCGTATCTAATTTTAATATTCAATATAGGTATTTCAAATTCTACGCTTCTCCACAAACGATAGATAGCATAATGACGTATATTTGTAATACAAGATGCTAGGAGTAAAAGAGAAAGCCTGCGATGTTTTGCTCTTTATTATTAAATAAAATATTAACTAAAGAGTATTTTCATACATTCAAGAGCAAGAGGTTATTGAAAAGTTGAAAAGGAGGGGCGAGCCGAGTGAGACGGACTCGGTTGCAAATGAAGCTCTAACCTTGATGCGATGTTCCTTGATCCTCCTGACAACCTGTCAGAGAAGATCAACGTCATTTGCCTTCCACGCACCCACCATTTATTATGCTTGACTCGTAAAAAACCATTTTGATCTCTCCATCCAAACACTCCACCAAAAGAGCCATCTATGAGCTTATAGGCAACGTCATCAAATCCTTATTAATTGAACCTCAGTCATTTCAGACGTGCTTCAGCCTTACATATTGACATCTTATTACAACCAAGACTTACTGCCATTAACCCTTGTTTAAAATGTAAAACAATTTAAATCGTTTTTGCAACTATAGGCTGGATATATAAGTATTATTAATTATTGTTAATTAATATCAAAGTTTGAAAATACTTAGAGTCCAATCTGGTTTTAATTTATGTTCTTCCCAGATTTTAAAATTATAATAAAATATAAGGAACTGATATTACGAACAGAATTATTATTTTCTAGTGCTATTGCTAATTGCATTTTTAATTATTATATTTTAGCAATTGTAAAAAAGTTTATATCAACAACTGAAGATGACTTTTAATAGACTTTTAATAAAGTTGAAACGTTTCGAAATGCGTTTTTAATCTACACTTTTCTCTGCACCTCTATAGCCATCAAATAGTTATATTCAGATCAAAATAAAGGAAATCTTTAGAAATCATTTGGTGCTAATAAAAAAAAAAGTAAAATCAGTTTAAGCTACTAAGGTCATCCTTAGTGACAAGACAGTTATACTATTATCAAGCCAGTAGTTACCTGTGGCTCGGAAACGTAGACGCTGTCAAAGAATTATACAAACCTAATATGTTCGTAGGAGCGAAGGGAGGAAAAGGGCATTGGAAGATATTTGAGGCTGTGTACGATGATAATGGCAGGTTCATTTGAAGAATTTGGCTTAGTAGGTCACAGTTAGCTTGCTGGTCCCATATAACTTTGAACCTTGGAGAAAAAATAATTTGGATGGTTTGTCAAAAGTAGCCAATAGGTCGTTACATAATAATTTTAAACATCTACGCTCTTTAAATTTTGCCAAACTAATACTTATATGAATGTAGAAAATCAAAGCAATCTTGACAGATTTAAAAATAAGTGGGGGAAAATTGATATAAAATAAACAATAATGTGTTGTAATAGCATACCATCATTTAAGTATCCGCGATAGGATGCAATAATGAAGCTATGTGCCCTATTAATTATTGGCAGACTATTTGAATTAAAAATGATCTTAACTGTGTGTGAAATAAAAAAGCTCAAATTTATCATTATTGGAGAATATTTTGAATTTAATTCATTGATTGATTTTATTTCACTGCTTTTGCTCAGTGCTTGTCCAAGCTTAGACGGCGGAGCCGACAGTTTTGAAACATCAAAAAAGAAGTAATAACTTTTTTACTCTCAGAGCACATAAAATGCTTAAATACATACATAAGAATCTAACACCGGACTTTATTACAAAAATATTTATGTATTATTATTAGCACTTCATATACGAGAAAGTGGAAAGAACGCTCTGAATTAAAAATAGAAGTTTAAAATATATAGGCACGAAATGCCTATTCACTTCAATTGACTAACTCAACACAACAAGTCCATTTAAAAATGGGTGTGAAAATAGTTTCAAGCCATTTATAATCTTCTCCTGGCTTCTCCCTGTCAATGGTCTGGGCCATTAAGAGGGCGACCGACCAATCAGCGCTCTTTGCTCCGATGCGCTACGTTTATCTGCAATGGTTTTTTTTCTTTGAAAAGCCGTCGACGCTGTCGGTAGATGTGCCGAGTCCAATTTCCTTGGAGCGGAAGTGTCCGTCCTATGATTAGGGTGTCGCTTGCCTCTTGGGAAATGAACCGTAGAAACCACGTGGTAGAAGCGACACCACGACTCTATAACGGACAGATACCTTCTCCCTGGATATTTGCCACATAAATGATAGCGGCTTCAGACACCCCTTTAGCAATCACCGACTCGTTTTCTCGATACAGCTTATGTACTATCATTTCCCCCCTCTACAATCAATTTAGCTTGAATAGTCACTGACGTCTAAACAGAGATCGAGGTTTCATCTTAAAAATTACTGGAATCATCACTCAAACTGTACTGATAATTCGCATCCACTGTGTAAGTCAAGATAGATATTTCGAACTTATTTATTTTTCAGATGAGTTAATAATAGAGATTGTTAGATCATGCTCAATACTTTATAATCACAAGTGAAATGTTATGCTAATAAGCCGTATAGAAATATCTCTTTCAATCTACGACTAGTAAGAAAGAACTGTTGAACAATTTTTTTTACCAAACTGATCAATACGCGATAGTATCTGAATATTTTCTTTTTAGAGGAATCAGTAGGTATGATACGATGTTATACAAGTTGTCACTCATGGGCCGTTGTAAAAGATAATGCTTATATGGAACCAGGAACTCGCAAAGCGTTGTCGATAGTTGACGGTGTAAGTGATGGAATGAGTAATAGTCGGCTGGTAACGAGGTGGTGGCCTTATCGCTTGTTCCCTAGGTGATCAGGAGCTGCCGCCTGCTCGACCGGTGTTGATCAGTGGCTTTGATCCGCTATCTGTCTGACTTTACAACGGTTCCAACCCCGTGCATCCTACCAACACTATTATAAAACCCGTCCAGTTAACTCTATGCCATTTTTCAAAACGGTTCCTTTACCGTGACACAGCTACTTTCATCGCAATAGGCCCCTTGAAAATGACTTTTGCCAATTTCACGGTTTTACTTCCACGCTCTCTTCAATTTCTCATGAAGGCCCGAAACCGATAATTATTTTTTTAAAAGAAGAAATCCACTGTTTGTGTTTTAAGACGTTTTCCAAGTTTTAGCTTCGCCTGTTAGTCACAGTTGAATAGATACTGTTAACTGTTATTTGAAAAATACTTGGTGAAAAAAAGAAAGGAGAAAATGGCTTATTTGAGGTGAAAGAAGTAATGACTCGGAAGGTAATGGACAAATAAATAACCTTTGATCTAGATGATATGTCAAAAATATTCTTCAGAATGGGCTTTGCCACAACTTTTTGTACAAAAATGCTGAAAGGAACAGTTTTAATTTTGTCTATAAAGGTATTTAAAAACATTGTTATAATCCTTCACTAATACTGGAAAATAATTATAAATTGAATAATTTGTACATACCTACTTCTCTATTTTTTAAAAATACTTTATAACCAATGTCAATTTGTCACATATAGAATGTAAAATGCATGAAGCTAAAGCGTAACTTGAGGCGCTTGCCGTTGTAGTAAAGCGTAAGAGAGCTTTATACATTTAACAAACTATGCTCATTCTTTCTCTGTGTGTGTTGGAAACGTATATGACGATAACCTGAGTAAAAGTTGACAGATTTTTGTGAAATTAGGTGCAAATGTTATATTTCCAATGCTCAAGACAAGTTCGTTAAACAACGTTATCCGCCCAAGCGTTCGCAGGCAAAGCACACGCAAACATTATAAATTGGAATTTTAGGACGGGAAAAATGTTTAACTTCATCTATTCGATGAGACAAACATCTTTTATAATTTTTTTTTTTTTTTTTTTTTTTAGTAAAACCCATTATGATTATGATTTGGTACAGGTTACTAAAATTAATATAGTGAACCTAATCGTTTGAAATAGAGAAAACAACAACATTTTCACTAATATCTTACGCTCTACGTTCTAACATAATTTAATAAAACTTCAAATAAATCGTCTAAAGTACCTGCAATTTAAAATTTCAACTTGATAAATGCAGTTTTTTTGTAGTGAAGTGATACATATTATATTAGTAGAAGAGGAGATACCCGGAGCATGTGGTTTGTGGATTAGTAAGAATGCAGGGTGGCTCCCCCACTACTAGACACTCCATTACAATCATACTCTTAACATCTCATGATAAAATATTCAATAATGTTTATTAAATTGCAAACATTACGTTTATGAATACCTTCTTACATTTTATGATGATTATCGTGATGATGGATTTTGTAGTGTGAGAAAAAAAAAACAAAAGTTTTTGTTGCTTTGATGATACGTTTCGACCCTAAGGCCATCTTCAGTCTTTATTAACTATAGAAACCAAATTATTTTGTCATTAATCATATACATAATTACATATAGTTTTTCATCCCTTAACAACAATAATTTAACGATTTGTTTATTTAAATAATCAGTTTACTCGCTTGTGAAGTCATTTTACTTTCTCTCCGGAAGAGCGTCATAAATTGATCGGTAATTTATAAAATTAAAATTGGAATAATAATTGGTCAACTAATCCGATATAATACATATTGGGCTCTCCCAGTGAAAAAGTGAAATGTAACTTGTTACCTTATAAATAAGTAAACTGATTTTTTATATATATATAAAAAAAGTTAAATTATTTATATTAAGGGATGAAAAACTATGTATAATTTTGTTCTAATGAATATGATTAATTGACAAAATTGTTTAGTTGTTACAGTTATTAAAGACTGAAGATTACCTTAGTTAGAGTCGAAACGTATCGTCAAAGCATCATGTTGTAAATAGTTTTTTTCTCGCACCTACAAAATCCATCATCACGATTATAATACACTAGCTTCAATGAGAAAGCCAAGCGATGCCTAGTAAATTACTGTGTTCTGTAAAGATTTCTATTTGGAAAACCAATCTATAGTATATGACGGAGAATATTTTATTCAGTCCAACCTAGGTTCATTTTTGTTTTTTGATAGTGGATTTAGTTCCAATATTAAAATAGATAACTGAAAATTCTTTACCTTACATTTTTTTGGTTTCATATCCATCATAAAAAGTGAAGTTCCCAATGACCATGATTTACAAAGACATCCCAAATATGCAATTCATAACTTAACAAATTTCAAAATAGTTATATAATTTTATTTAACTTATTTATTATGCTTAGTACTCAATTAATAAAAATAATGCAATATTATTAACAAGAAACAATAAGTTCTTGTGAGAGTACGAAATTAACCTTATTTTAGAAAACAGAATCATAAAAGTAAAATGTGCGAGGAGTTCCTAAAATTTTCCGAAGCAGATTGTTCGGGAGATCCCAAGGAAGCAGAGTGAAGATTGTTGGAATGGCTTGGGTAGATATTGTAATTACTGGGCAGTGATCCAACTATAAGGGTTCTTAGCTTGAACAACTTACAACTCACGGTTAGATAGAATTACATTTTTTTTTCTACCTTTTATTTGGAAACATCCTTGTGGAATGGTTATTGCATACTTTCCATTTAAGTGAAAAAATCTAATGGAAACTTTTAAATTTAAGCTGAAGCTCTTTTAAAACCTTGTTACAAAGCAATACGTTGAAAACATTTTTCTTGACAACTATAGTTATTCATGCCAGTAAATTTATTTTCAAATCTAACCGATAGATCTTCATAAAATCCATCTAGAATTGTTTTTGTCCCTTCCTTTTTTGAGGTGCGATATTAAATGATTTCGCGTGTGAACGTTTCAGAGAAAAGTCGATTAATATAGATTCCTAGGGGTAAAAGGGTCCATGGAAATGGCCTAGTCATAACATGCGGGTCTAACAGGCATCTGGGATAGGTTGCCATCAATCTCACGCCGGGTCTATTCGTTTTGGGGACTAACTGTTTCACTCCCCTGATAAGGGAAACAAATACCCAATAATCCTTCCACGCCACCGTCCCCTGCAGCAACGGCCCTTTCATTGCTGAGCTAGGTTTTTTTAATCGACTTCAGTGATTGATTGAACAAAGTTTTAATTCTCTAAGACCGAGGTGATTCACATGTTGTATTGGTAGAACTCCATCTTCATTAATGTTCCTAGGAAATCAAAACTGATTGTGATCGATGAAATTCTAAATAAAATAATCAAACAAACAAAGCAAAAAAATCCTGAAACTTGGTTTTATCTCTAAAACTGTAATATTACACTGCTGGACGAAAGAGGACATCTTTGCTGAAGCTAATTGGAGAAGATCATAAAAGAAGTTATGTAACACAAATATTGTAGACAATTTTCAGTTTCTTTAAACAAATTGTAGTTAATAAATACTGATGGTTTCGGTTTCAGCCTCTAATTTAACACTTTTAATAACGTTGACTAACTAAACAAAACATTGAAGCGTTACAATATTTGCTACTGTTTGTTGTTAATATAGAACTATGTATTTAATTTTACTCATGGAGTTATAATAACTATCAAAGAAATAGCCAATATATCGAAAAAATAAAAATACTTATGGGATGGCAAGAAGTGCTTCACTGCTATTGGGTTAAGCTCTGGTTTTCTCGGAGGGCAGAGGTATCTGGTGGTCGAGACGTCACTGCGGTGAACGTAAAATGACGGCCGTCTTAAGCTCTGGTTTCCTAAGAGAGCAGTGCCGTTATATAGCAGCCGTGATCTAGCGGTCGTGACGTTACTGCGGTGAACGTAAAATGACGGCCGTCTTAACAGTGACTGTGCCAACTTAAAACGACATTCAGAGCGTCTTGATTCATTACAAAATCACCAATATTTCATCCTCTTCACTGGTTTAAGTGCTTAGCTTGTACTAATTTTATTGAGTTAAATATTTAACACTGCAAGAAGAAATGTCGCAAAACTATTTCACCCCTATAACGGCCACAAAAAAGGCGTCACCGCTATTTGACGATTTCCGTTGGCGTAATTGCTGTCATTGCTCCATATACCACCAATTTAGGACAACCGTTATTTAGGTTGTTCTGTCGCCGTTTCTAACGTCGCGACCACTAGATTTCTCCGCTCTCCTTGGAAACCAGAGCTTCAGTTAAGTACACACGCCTGAATATGATTCCTTATACAGTTCAACCTTTTTCTTTTCTTTCAACCTTTGTGGTCTCTTAAACTTAAATTTATAAGAATATCCCAATTTTTATTATATCTAATTTTATTGTCAAGAAATGCAATATTACTAATAAAACTATTGTCTATTGTGGATTTTTTTTTTTAATGGATCCATTTTAAACGTATCCTAGTAAAATTGTTATTTTGTGTGTATCCAAGTATAATTGGTATTTTGTGTATGCTTGCATATTAGATTTGTATGATTTTTAACCATTTGTTCAAAAAAAAGAAAAAGACATTAAACCAGTTTAAGAACAAAAAAAGAATAACAAAACATTGGATGAATTATATTTTATGTAATAAAATTCTTGTTTTTGAAGAAAAATTGAAATTTGCTATTATATATGAATCCTTTCACAAATAACTTATGCACTGTTATAAGAGTTAACTATACCAATAACAATAAATAAATCGTTTATTTAAATTGCAGAGTCTTACATGCTCTGCTAGCTGATTATAATAAATCAAACGATTACCCTAAGGTCTGTAGGCGTCCGAGGGGGTTTATATATTTTTTATTCAGAGGCTGTGCAAGTACAATCTAGAATGCAATTTTAAACTGTTACACTCAGTACAACGGTTTCATTGCGCATCCACGATGTAATTGTTGCATTTATATTCAGCTATATTTCACACTTGCTCATTATCCAGATAAATAATTTCTTGAAAGTGTAGTATGTATCTGTTGATTTTCTTTGAAATTACAATAAAACATTGGATTAAGCTTCTTAGCTCTCACATAAAATAACACTAACTATAAAATCTCAAGGTAATAATGTTGATCTTGTCTATTGTAGGACAATAAAAATTACTTACATGCTATATTTCATCATATCGACATGGATAAGTTTAAGAAGAAATCTCACAGTACAGTGAGGCAATCCTTTTCTGTAATGTTCTTCGATTTTTATCAAATAAAGAATAATAAATTTAATTTATTATTAGTTTTAAAAATCGTATTTATTTATTCGATAGTACATATAGAAATGATAAAATGAGTGAAAATGAATTTATTAAACTACGGTCAATGAATCTAGTTTAGTTACATGTGTCTCCCCTCATCGAATGGCAATTAGCATTGGATACTAGTGGTCTATTTCACCAGGAAATTCCCTAAGTAATGGATTATCGTAACTAATGCTCCGAGGAACATTTGGGAGAATTTTGTCGTATAAAAAAAAAAAAATATATGTATGTGTTATTATATAAAGTCAATCTTTTTAAATTATAAGTAAGACTCTAATTAACTATAATCTCAAAATACTTTCTAAGGAAATCAACTTAAAGAAACACCCATCTAAATTCTGTCTTATGATTTTCTAATGCAAATAATTGTTACAAAACATATACATCATAGAATTGTTTTCACAATTCGTTTAGAGTTTTATGGAGAGAGTACCCCGGAATATAGTGTTACGAAATATATTTCTTACAAATACAATTTCGTCTTTAGGTATGAAAAAAAAAAAAATAAATAAATAAAAAATAAAAATTCCTAAATTTTGGGCCAGTATAATCTCTTTTTTATAACAACGTCTTTGAGAAATTAAATATGGAAAGGAAGAATTTGTTTTGCTCCAACTTTGTGTGGATTTTTCTGGTACCCATATATATACCTACCTATAAACATAAGATCATTCGGACTAGTGATCCGCAAAGATAAAACTACTTTCCATTCGGAAGAAGAAAAATTAAATGGCAGAGAAATAATTTAAAAAAGAAGAAGAAGATAGAAATTAAATTTGAATATAATGTTTAAATCTTACGAGGTCCCATTAACATGAAATAAATTTAAACATTTTCTTTGTTATGTAACATTTTTTGTTCAATACATATCGCTTAAAATGATTTCTTCATTATTAATAAAAAGATTAAATCGGCTTAAAGTTTTACAAAAACATGTAGATTTTTTAGATTATACTCGTATAATATTGAATTTGATGCAGTATATATATAAATATATATATATATATATATATATATATATATATATATATATATATATATATATATACATATATATATATATATATATATATATATATATATATATATATATATATTTATTTATTTATTTATATAAATATATGTATGTTTGTGCATATAATTTTTCCTATGGAAAAAAAAGTATCAGTAAGGCTTGCAATTAGTATTAAAAACAGTGGTAACCCTACATTTTAAAATTAAACAAGAATATTAACCCCCCCCCCCCCCCCCCCCCCTATTCAAAAATGAAAATATACTAAGCTGAGATTCTATTACATTATTTAAGTACACTTATAATTGACTTTGCTATTTTCCGTTGTTTAGTATTTAGAAAGCAAGCATTACAAAATTATTCTATGTAGTTTAAAGGTGTTTAGCTTTTCCTTGTATGGGGTTCTTAGCTTAGAAAGTTTTCGCTATAAGATTGGAAGAGGATAAGTTGAGGTTCATTTTGAAAACAGCTATCGCCTACTTCACAGATATTTGTACGGATAAACAGCGAGATAGTTAACTTCTAAAGCTATCCGGTTTCCAAGTTTTACTAGTTTAAAGCACGAATAAGATAACTGTTTAGTTATCTAGGTGTTGCCCAACTTCCAACCCTGAACAAAGACCCGTCAAAGCCGTTCAAAGTAATGGTCACAAGTTTTATCAATAATTTGGTAAAGCTGTCCTTTAATCGTGATTTGCAGCTAAAATTGTCTTATAACCGAAGCACATAGTTAAGCAGCTAACTTTATTTCAAATACATTCAAGTTATAAGATAATTATATCAATCGTAATGTTTGTTCTTATTGTAATTTTTGTAAATAAAAATAAATTTTATTTTAATTTAACAGTAATGGGGCCTCAGACCTCAGAGCCGTCGATTTCTGAGGCCCCATTAACTCACCCAATTCCAAAGAAATTCTACCAGAATACTTCAATTAGCCACCGTCGGTAGCGACCTTTTAAGTTCCACCTCTCTTCATATGTCTCAAGTAAGAACAACCAACTTTAAATAGTCGTCTTCTTCCTGAGTAAGACGGCAGAGGCGTTTCCTCCCACTTCTTAAGGCCCCTCACAACACCTATCTTCTTTGTTCTCTAGCCCAACTAAACAAATAAGACAACAGCAGTCGCGAATTTAATTATTATGTAACCGAGCAGGGTCCCTACTTTATTTGTCAAAGCGCCCTAGGGTGCATAATCAGTTCTACTTTTATATTAACCCTGACAGTAACACGTTGAGCCCGCGAGCTGCTTCAATCCCCCCTCCAATTCGTCGATTTTAATTTTTCAAGGTGAACGACTCTGGTATTCCTCAAAAATTCTGTCGTGAAAACAATGTCACTCAATTCGGATCTACACGCCTTTTGCAACGTCAGTATTTTACAGAAAAAAAAAAAAAACTATTAAAAAAAAAACAGGCTTAAATGTAAGGTTTTTGTAGGCCCCTCGAGCCAAATGTTACTTACCTGTAAAATTTCTATGTGTAGGTATGTATTTTAAAAATTTAAACAATTTCTGTAAAATATATTTATTTATTTATTTATTATTATTTATCCCTAACGTTGTATTTTTGCATAAAATACTTGCATATTAAGCGAAGAAACCTATCCCCTGCCTCATCTATTTTATAGGTCTTGGAAGCCTAGGGTTTTTAAAAGGCGCTAAAAAACAACGTGTTACTGTCAGGGTTAAGGACAAAATTATTGTTTACAAGTTTCAGTTGGTACTTGATCTCCTAGGAGTTCCTAGAGAGTTGTAGTAAAGTTTTTTTTAATTTATTGTTTTACAGGATAAGATTACTTTCTTTCTGATGTTCACTAGACGAGAGTGCTTTCTTCATTTATTTAATCTTATTTCATTTGTGTTTTTACATCCTATTTTATAATACCTTACCTTATAGTCTTTTTCCCCTGGATTACTCATTCTTCAGAATCCCTTCTAGTCCATTTGTCCTAACCCTTTTTTCCTTTGAGTTACTCCAGAGAGTACTTAAGCTTCTTGGTAACGTTATTCACCCTTCTACTTTATTTGTTCAATTTTAATAATTTGTAATAGGAAGACGTCCAATTTTAATTTTACTACATTAGAAGTATTCCAGACCATCTAAAAGAACCAGCCCATATTGCAGCAGCTTAAGTTGGGCAATCATTCAATTCTATTGTAGAGAAGTCTATGGTGTTAGGGGCTACGAATTTTAATGAATCTTGGACTCGGGTCCACCCAACCTAATTGAGGTTTTCTGTGGTTTCCCTCGATTTACTAGGCAAATGCCAGGTCCACAGACTGCCTATGATACCCATTTAAACACCTGCAAACTATCCCAACAAAAGTCCAATCAAAAATTCCCATTTCAAAAAAAATAAAAATAAAATAAAAATAATAAAAACAAAATAAATAAATGATAAAATATTTACTCCGGAATTATCCAATATACCCTTCCACAAATGTAATTCAAAAGATCCAATCCTTTACAAAATGTCAAAAAAATTATGAAAGGCACAAACTATCCCCACTCAAAATAACATTATGGCTCCGGTATACACAAAAATGTTTTGTTATACTTATGCCAATATAACTTTTATTAAAAAAAAAAAAAAATGTATCTTTTTACTTTCTCAATGTGTAAGTATTGTGATGACGCGAAAATTGAAGTTTGACATTCAGATGGATTTACACGTTTTGAAATCCCCAAAAAAGTGGTTTTTTAAAAAATTCTGTCTGTCGTCTGTGGAGACGTGTAGAGCCTGTACTACTGGGCCGATTTTGAAAAAAATTGGCATACATGTTCTAAATAAATCACACCCCGAGGCAAAATTGATATATACATTTTAGCTACAAATTTGGGGGCAGTACCAAATACTTTGAAAAAACGCGAAAATATTATTTCATATGCGAATGATTTGAAAACTACTTGTCTGATTTTAAAAATATTTGGACGGTACGTTAAGGTTCAACCACAGATAGTCCCATTCAAATATTAGCCTTATGGACACATTCCTTCCTCTTGCGTTTGCGCAAAACATATTTATTTAGTAACACTAATATCTTAAAATCTGTCATTAGACTTTAGATAGGGCTTGAGGAAGCTATATGTCACCCTTATTGAAAGACATGATTAAATTATGACTAGAGAGGTTGGTAGAAAGTAGCACAGCAATATTGTCTCCACAATTTTATATTTAAATTCACAAACGTGTTTCGACATATAATATCATCTTCAGTGTGCGTGTTAACTTGGTAAGAGTGAATTCTATGCTAAGCTAACTATTTTACAAACTTTTATGACAAACTAACAGTACAAGATGCACACCCCACCTTGTCCTCAAAAATAAAAGTTTGTAAAATAGATTGCTTAGTACAAAATTCACTCTTACTAAGTTAACACGCACACTGAAAACGATATCATATGTTGAAACACGTTTGTGAATTTTAATATAAAATTGTGGTGGAAATATTATTGCGTTACTCTCTACCAACCTCTTAAGTCATAATTGTTATAATGTGGTACCACAAAATCTCAGTCAAAACAACCAATTATTTATTATTTTAAATGTTCAAGGAAATACTTTAGTGTACCTTGGTCTTTTATTTTAGTCTCAATAATTATAATTACATTCTACATTATCAATTCTATACAAGAGATTGATTTATAGAATTGAAGCCTCATATCTTCGATGTTACAAAAATTAACTGCAAAAAAAAGTAGTCACATTATTATAAAAATAAGTAGTGGCGAACAAATTTGATATTATAATAGTTTTGAAGTATTTTTAACGATTGAAAAAAATAATTTGCATGTTTAGTTGGACTCACGATGGTTAAAATAAATTAATTAAAGCAAGAAGTGTCATATATTTATATTATTCGATAAAGAAAATATTAGATATGAATATTTGTTTAAGGATAACTCATACTGGTAAGTATATCGATTACTGACTCAGATAATTTGATATTGAATGCTAGCCTGTTTGACTAATGATAAGTTGGAAGCTTTAGCTGCCGAAGGATAACAAAATTATCTGACACGAGTCTTGGTAAAGCTAAAAGGGCTCTAATGGTAAAAGTGCCATTGTTTTAATGTCAAGGCAGCGGACGTGATCTATCATCCATCATGTTTAGAGGGTTATCGTCTAAACAGGTATTGACTCCTTCTCTTTTAACTACTGAAAAACCTCTTATCAATGTGTATCACCTAACACGCTTCATCAGAAAAATACTGTTCATATTTTGAAATAAATTGTTTTCAATTTTAAATCAATATTATAAGCAAAATCATTTTTATTAGTAAATATAACAAGGAGTACTTTTTTATAAGCTTGAACTAAAACTGATTACTATTTAAATCACATCAAAGAGCAAAATCAATTAAAAAAAAAAAAATTAGATTTTCTAAATTTGAAGAAAAAGACGACTTTATTTTATATCGAGATACCACTCTTCTCAATTTGTAGGTATATAAATTTTAGTTAAGGCTTTTACCTCTACAAACCCATGGCCTTTATGACCTTAGACACCCACATTATAATTATGAATCACTGTTTTTAAACTTTGCATAGTGTATAACAATCATATTAATGGATTAATATATATCTCTTCAAATACTACGTACGTATACCAATGTAAAAATAAAATTTAATTGGTAAACGTCATAACCGATTAACATGTATAATATATTAATTTTTATTAATATTGGTATTCCACAACCATAAAAGCCTCCTAATGTTGTCTCAATGATGATAATAAACATTATCATAATGTTACTATCGGTTTGTAGTATAAGCATCCCCTAGTTAAAATCTAAAAATTGAATTTTCGCGCCATCACAATACTTTCTCTCTATATGAGAAAGTATAAATATAATTAATTTGGTTTAATTTCCATAAAAATATCTTTCTTTAGAACCGTTAGTTAATTTTCATTGAATCATTGTTACTTCAATTGATTATGGGCCTTACCCACATTGTAAGTTAAACTTTCGCGGTTTTGGTTGTTAATTTTCTTCTATCGTGGTCAGTATAAAAATTTCGAAAATGGAAATTACTAAAATCCAAATTGGAAATTTAAAAGGCAATGTAAACTAGTATACACGGAAGTTCTAAGAGAGCATTCTGTTAAGGAGCATCTTCGGAGCTATGGAAATAACTTAAAGGTAGCTCACAGAACCACAACAAGTGACTCTGCAACGATTTATTTGGGGTGAAATTTTGGCGCTAAAAACGCAATATTGGCGGTAAAAGGAACAATAGTCAAAAAGTCACATATATTTGTAATTTACTATTTAGGAGCTTTCATTTGATATCCGACTCAAAAATTAAAAAGTTACTCTGATAATTTTGTGCATTACGCATGCGCATATTAAATAAATAACTTCTCTATATTTTTTTATGTGGGTCGATCAAGGGTAGTAAATAAGTATTTCAACTAAGGAGAAATAGTTCTTAAACTTGGCTATATTTCGCCCCACTCCGGGGCATATTCATGCCTTATCTTAAGAAGTATGGATCATTAAGTTAAAACAATTGAAAATAATGTATTTTATATTGACCACATAGTGGCTTCGTCAACACCTTATCATCGTCAACACTTTAATGTTATAATAATTAAAAATTAACAAAAAAGGACGAACACAAATTAAAAATTAACAATTTAACATGTTTAAAATAATTTGACTAGTAATTAGGCATGAATATGCCCCGGAGTGGGGCGAAATATAGCCAAGTTTAAGAACTATTTCACCTTAGTTGAAATACTTATTTACTACCCTTGATCGACCCACATAAAAAACGAAGATTAGAAGAAGGGACAAACCTAATTACTATATAACTTCTCTATATTTTTTCTATGTGTGGGTCAAAAGGTTATGCCAGTATTTTAATTTTTACATCTCTAGCGTGAATAGTTCGGGGGATGTGAACCAAAATACGACGGACAGACAGACACATCACCCTCAGTTTAATAAGGGTTTCGAGGATGATATACGAAACCCTAAAAAATAGTAATTCGTTATTACTGAACGAATGAGTTAATACAATTGAAATAATTTATTATTAATTTAAAAAAATGTTTATTTAAAATTGAAAAATGTCAACTAAAATAGTAAAATTACATTGTATTTATTTTAGAATTATTCATCTATTTATCACGCTTCACTAAAATCAATTTGTTTTTTTTTCCCCCCCCCTAATTTTCATAGTATCCGTATTTTTACTTTGACGTTAATAACTACAGAGCTGTCTTCAGACTTCAGTTTTTTGACACTTCCGGATCAATTCTACAAAAGCTGTAATGATAATAATTTTCTTTGTTTCTCTTAGTTGAGTCACGGGGCGCCTAGGAACCCAGACGAAACTTGAGCACGACATAAATCCTCAACGGTGGGTGACATCTGTTATTAGTGTAGCGTGTAGTAATCATTTCTAGTTTAAGGTTTGAAGAAAAAACAACCCTCCGGTGCAAGAAAGAACCTGCAACTGTTTAAGAACAGTTTCTTATCAAGGTTTTGGAGTTGAAAAGGGAGGGGGGATTGTCTCAAACAGATGTTGGAATTTGAAAATTTACGATTTCTTTTGAACTCCACCTACTCGCTGAGGGGGTCTCCTTCCTAACCTCGCCCTTAAGTGTTTTAATAGATCTTTAACACGTGTGATGGAGTCATTTCCCTCGGTTATTAGATTTAGATCTAGTGGTTATATATTTGACTGCTTGTTTACTTTCAGAACGAGTAAACTTAAGCTATTTTAATGAATACTCTATCATTTGAATGAATAACTAACCAAAAATTTGCTTCACAATAAATTGCCAATAAGCTAAAGGAGTTCTTATGAATGAGATAAATAAGATCTTTCCTATTTAAAATTACTAGTAGAACCATGTAAAAGGAAAAAAGTATAATTTCAATTACAGTAATTCAAACAAATAAAAACTTACTGATTATGTAATATCTATAAATGATTGAAATTTTGCTTCTTTTGATTGAAGTAGTTTATTTTAATTATAAGTACTGCATTTTAATTCTGAAAATAAGTTATGCAGTCACAATATGGTGAGCAATAACTTTATATTGTGTATGATGTTATTATTAACCGTTATAACTACGTATAAAGAGATACTGTCATTTCCATAATCAGATAATTCTTGTACCCATACAAAACTTTCGTTGCAGTATCTGACCTTTCTGCTGTTAACCATAAAGCCAAGTTCGGGCTTTAAAAAAGTTTAAGGCTTTAAAAGTTTATAAAAGTTCTTAGTTTTATCGATACAATATACTCAGCGGTATTGATGTAGCGCATAAATGGAGGATTTTTTTAATTTAATTTTTAGTTTGAATGAATTTTGCCTGCAGTTTATTAATTTTCTCCTCAAAAAACATTTATAATAAGCATTTATTGAATTGTGATGCATCGAATGTTATCTGGGGTTAGATCGTGTGGTTTAGCAAGGCGTGAAGCAGTTATTATCAGACTAGCGGTACACATCGTGCTTTTAATCAACCTCTAGATAGAGATTCTATACTGCAAACCTTTCTGTTAACTACAATTATAAAATTGAATTTTTCACATATCGAATGATGTTTCGAAATGCCAATACACAATATATTTTTAATATAAAAGAAAGATTTTTTAAGCAAATTTTAAAATTTTTACAGCCGACATCTAACGGAACTAGTTTAGATCATAAGATAATTTCCATCTCAATATTTTTACTCAAGAATTATTTAAGTAAAGGATACCTCAATTTTGATAAAAAAAAACTAACGTCACTCGTGTAGAAGAATTACCCATTTTTTAAATTGAATATAAAGCTTAAAACATAAATTATATGTAAAAGCCATCTCGATCCTCTTACAAGCCAAAGGTCAAATAGAAAATTGAGGTATCCTTTACTTTAAAATTCTTAATTTAAACTACACATTTTATGACAGAAATTAATCGCTTAAAAATATGTCAAAACGTTAGAGTAAAATCTAGAACTGTTCGAGGAAAAAAAAAGTAATAATAATGGGTAAGCAGTGAAACGATAAGATAATGGCAAAAGAATGATTATACGATGTCATAAAAAGTATTACCTAAAACGAGTTTTCTATACGAGGAACAATACTTTTTATCCAAGGTGTAAAAAAAAGTAGAGTCAGCCATACCTTTTACATGAAGGCATGAAATAGAGCAAGGTGCAGCGGGAGTAAGGTAATATGTAAAGGGAAGGTCTTTTAGAAATTTTTACCATAACATTGGTTTTATTGCCCCCACTCTCTGGTTGTGCCGTGGACCCTTGTAACTTCTCGTGTATATCGTAACCAGAAACAGGCTTGCTTATATTGGATGCTTAACCCTTGGCTTGGTATAACCTAAACCAAACTGAGAATACTTACCCTTGCTCGGATGAGGCAGGCTAAACTAATCCCCCATGTTTTTAAGCTTCCGTCTCTGAAAATCAACCCTTCCAAGTTTGTGCTCCTGTATTTTTAATTTTTTACTCCTCCCCCAAAAGCACAAAAAATATGTATGTAATCGATTAATATTCCGCTTACTTAATATTAATTTTCATATTAGAGTTACCCATAACCTCAAACAATAGAGGTTTGATTATTAAACAGCCTTGCGATCACTGATTCCAGATTTGACAGATTTAATTACCCGAAACATCCTTAGAAATATTTATTATTGATCGAAGAACGAAGAGAGCCAAAATAGTTAAATATGATAACATGATGAAATAGCATCTGGTTGTTAGCGGTGAGCTTTACATAACCATATGTAAAGCTCTGGTATCGTAAACCTTGACTCATTGTCACTGTTGGAGTAATTGGGAGCAGCTTTTGTTAATAATTATTATTGGTTTTATGTTGAATGATGCATTACATCCTCACCTTGACGAGAAGGAAGACAATCTAGATTAGATTTTGGTAAACCTCTGAGTATTCTGGAGTTATTACACTGATAAAGCAGTTTCTACAAACATTTGAAGGAACTTATTACCTTTATTTCCGCAGATGATTCATAATTAAGTTCTAAGAGATCTGGTGGAGACTGCGTCTTGAAGGATGTAGGTTTCAACGTTTCTAACCCAGTGTTGGGGCATCTTCAGGGGAGAGTATGTTTTTCTTAGGAAGTAACAACGAATAAACAACTTCTGTTACTTCCCCAAGAACAGCATTTAACTTCTTTCAGTTATCCTTGGTACTTCCTCAAAACAACACTCACTTCCATTCACTCATCTTTCAAGTCACTGAAAGACTCTCTCTCCTCCGAAAGACCTAGAACCTAAAAAAATAAAATGCATGTTGAATGGTAATTTAAAGAGCCAAGTTACTTGGGTATTAATTCACTGATCATGACAATGGTTTTTGAAAGATATTAATATTTGTGTTGTTTACTTGGTATTGTAGTTTCTTTAATACATTCTTAAACTGAATTTGTTGTATCATTAAGATTTTTTATTATTATTTTTTTTTTAATTGTTGTATTTTTCTAGTGAAGTCATAAATACACTAATAAAGATTATAATATATTCTACTTTTGTCTTACAGACTAATTCATATATATGCATTGGAGGACATTAAACATAAAACAATATACTTACATTAATTTAATTTATTATAGTCTTTAATCAGATAAATGTAAAAACAAAATTAAAAATAGCTGGGTTTCGGTTTTTATATGTAATTATTTTTTTGTAAAGTCTGTTAGGTGTATGTTTCTTGGTAAGAACCTTTAATTTATCCAAAACATGAGGGGCAAGTCCATATGGTTTTACTAAGGATATACAATGTCTAATTATCAAACTAATGTGGTACGACTTCTTATCTTATTACTGTAGACAGTTATTTATTACTCATTTAAATAGCTCAGGGTTTAGTTTTACACATTTCATTACACAGAACCTCGTAAAAACGACATGATGACAGGAAACCATCCGAAAAAGAACAATCCTCAAATTTCACCCGTCAGAAAATGAAATCAATTAGCCTAAGGTCTCAAGTGTTGCAGATGTTGCTTTGCCTATTACAGGTTCCATATTGCACCTATAGTTTCAAGTGAATTCGATCCAATGATATATTCAAATGGATTTTGTTAAAAAGTTACCCCTTTTTTTATCTAAACTAATGAAAAATCAAATTTATTGCCTGTTATTTCCTGTCGTGATGTTAAACGCGTGGTCTTTCTTGTGCTCACGGCATGGCCCCAACAAAAAATGCAGGCAAAGAAAGAAAGACACCTGGAAATAGAGATTTGGTTAATTTCTTCCTTCTGGCCTTAATTTCGTTAAGGTTTCCTGGATAGATTAATAGTTTTATCGTTGTCTGTTTTTATTTTACCATTTAAAGTATATAATGGACATAAATTGTTATTCCTAGACCTAAAACTCGTTATACAGTTTATTTAGTTTTTATATCTATTACTTCTTATATCTATTACTTCTTATATCCCTTCTTTGTGTTAGATAATGATTTTTTTGTAACAAAAACCATATAATTAAACAATGATAGTACTGTAAATGATACTCATATGTTTCCTTTTTTTAAGCATATTAATGCGTTAAACCATTATTAGTTTCCCAGACCCATTCTTCTCAATATACATTGGGAAGTAAGGGTATTATATAATGGTAAGATTACTTTCTCAATTTCACCTCTTAGTATGATTTTTCAGGATATTTATCCCAAATTTAATCGAAATTTGATAGGTTTTTTTTGGAACGAAGTTCCTTATGGCACGTTTAAATGTTTTTTTGTTTTTTTTACCACCCGGTAGGAACGAAGTTAGTGTCCCGAGACACCACATGTTTTATTTTGTTTCACCTAGTAGTTTAGGTTCCATGAGTTTGTAAATAAACAGATCAAGTGTGTGCTGGTCAGCACACAGCGAGGATCCGTAGGCCACACTATATAGTGTTTAACTGTAAAGTGTATAAACAGTGTGTTTTGAAAATGCTAAAAAGCTTACTTTGAACTATTCTAAGGGTAATAAAAGTAAAATTAAATTAGTATTAAATATTAAATTATTAATTAAATATTATTAAAATTAAATTTAAATTAGTAAAATACATCGAAAAGACCATAATTATAAAAAAAACGTATTTTGTCAATAATAAATAAAATAACATTTTTTTTAGAAATTTTAAAAAAGTGGTAACTTTACTTTTGGTCGAAGAATGTTCAGGAATTTTTTCAGATTTTTTGCACTTCACATAAGCGAGATAGAGGGGGGGGGGGGGGGCACGTTTCACACCCACTTCAAACTTGCCTACGCTCGCCCTATCAAAGTTATATCCAAAGAATTATATATTTTTGTAATCAGCTCGACGTACCCTTTCATATGATACCCCTCACGGTGTCGAAGAAAAATAAAAAAATTTAACCCTTAAGTTTTTTTACCCTAATGTTTTTAAATTTTTTTTTTTTTTAAGTCGCTATATTTTTAAAATATGTGGGTAGGTACAAGACACATACATGCCAAATTTCAAAGTGATCGGACGAAAGGTGTAGCCGTGAGAGCACGCGACAGGACGGACGGACAGACACACGCAGGAAAATATATGGGTCCTTGGTTTTAGCTACGGACCCTTAAGATACAGATAGGTGAATTTTTAAAAACCACCTTCTTGTACTCAGGGGACCTTAAAACGTGTAAATTTACCCAAATCAAATCTCTTCATACAATAAACTGCGTTAATGAGAAAGTAAAATAATTTAATTTGGTTTGCATATATATTGTACCAATATAACCTAATAAGTCGTTGTTCTTTGAAAATCTAGTATTAGATAATATTGCAAACATATACCTTTCCCCATTGAGTAACATTACGTTTACTCTACATTTTGATAAAAATGTTAATTTCATTTAAATTCGAAAATAATTTTGCTTTAACAATTAAGGAATTGGAACACTGGACGAACTTATTACGTACGGGGAAGTTCTTTAAAGATTTTGTCGAGTAGGTTTTATTTCATTATTTGCCCAATTTATGCCGCGGAAACCTACTCTATATTGAATAAGAAAGATATTATTTATTTATTTAGGATAATACAACAGTTTTTTTTATTTTATTCAATATTGTTTACTGGCCGCAAAAGCACAAGCTCAATCTCATACATTTATGTAATATTAATGTTCAATAGCTAATATATAACACAAACCGTAATGATCATGTCCATTAATGAGCTAATATACACTTATCAACTCGGCTAGTGGTTTTCTTTTATTTCAGCAAAAGAAATACTTAAGATATAATTATTTTAAGGTAAAAAATAAATGTATAATTTCCAGTAACAACACATTTAATTATTTGAGGCTAGATTTATTTAAGCTCTTACCATCAATCTTTCCTAATTCTGATTTAAATTTTCTTAAAATATAATAGGTGGGCTAGTAAAATTAATACCAGCTGTCAAATTTAAGTGAAGACTTAACAAATGTATGCCGAAACTCAGAATCAAAACAAGAAAACTAATAATCTTATATTTTTCTTATATTTGTTTCTCACGAGACTCTTAAAGTCTCTTACGTTCTTTTGTCCTTTTGCAGGCATTGATGTGATGGCTGAGAGACCAATCTCTTGTTATAATATTAAATAGTAGAACTTAGGGACTTCCTGATAATGTTTTTTTTTAATATTTTAATTAAAAGATAAAGAATATACCTTCAGGATTAGACCTATGACTAATATTTTTAATTAACACATTTTCATTTGATTTGCCTTCAAGCTTACGGAAGATAAAGGAAGCATTGTGATCATTCTAAAGAACGAAATGTTGTATGTCTCAGAATTAAAAAATTCCTAGAGAAATCCGTTTCAGACATCAGGCATCATCAGTTCAACATTTTTTTTTTTTTTATAATCACCGTATTTTAAAAATTACACACAAAAAGGGGGGTGGAAACCAAATAAAATTAATTATAGGCAATAATAGGCCTTACAAGAAAAACTTAATTTAAGTACGTGATAGGAGTCGAGGAAGCTATATGCCACAGAAATTGGTATACATATTTTTAAAAGTACTCATCAGTATTTTGAAGGAATGTTTATGGTTTGTCAAGAGTAGCCAACATAATGTTCTATAATTTTTAATATCGAATTAAAATAAATTTGACCCTCTTCGGAATTGAAACGTCCAAACAACCACACTTCCAATACCCAGTGAGGTCACATTATTATTTATATTATAATCAAATTATAATTATTATAAACAACGGGAGACAGACAGAGAAAAACAGACTCCAGCGCCGGGATTTGAGCCACCATAGAAGGCCCGTGGTTCGAATCCCGACCCTGGAGTCTGTTTTTCTCTGTCTGTCTCCCGTTGTTTATAATAATTATAAATTGATTTAAATTAAAATTTAAACATTCCATGGTATGAATACTACCAAAAACTTAAAAATTAAATTATTATTGATATTGAATTTTTAACTTTTTACATTCTAAGCATTTCATAATAACTTTAGAAATTCATGTTGTTATACTTCATGTGACTATTCGTCCTATGAAAGGACGCGAAAACTTTACCTGTATGTCCCATACTGATTGTCAGACTTTTTAATTTTTTATTAAATAGAAAAAATTGAATATTGAAATGTATTAGATTTCCAGAAATATGTGTAAAATATACAAATAATTTTAATATAACATATTTAATTTGAATAGAATTCAAATTTATTCATGTATTTGAAATATTAGTTAATGGTTGCTTTTAAAATATTCAACATTCATTTAAACTTCTAGGCACAAATAGCATATAACCTAGCTTGCAGTTTTCATGGTCATAAAAAACGATAGTACTTAGGTTTTAAATACATTGGATCCACTTATATTTACAGTAAAACAATAGTGTTTCGGTTTCGAGTAACTTTTTTTTAAAAATATTATTGTTGTAATTTATTGTTTAATCTAAGGTAAGCCTATATACTTAAAGGAAATATTATTTTGAAGTATTTTTTCAAATATATTATTAATTGTTGCAGATTTTTAAAAACTGTTTTTTTTTCTTCTAGATAAAGTAGTTTTTACATTTATGCAGGGTATTTGTTTATTCGAAAAACAATGTACATTTATGGGGGTTAGAATATTTAATGTCATCTGAAAACATCTTGACCATTTGGTAATGCAGTAAAAAATAAAAAAAAAAATTAGGTACTCTTTTTTTAGAGTTACTATCTTAAAATTCAAGGGATTTATTTTCTTTCTAAACTTAATAAATTGGTTCAAGTATTTTTAAAAGTACACAACATTATCCTTTTTCTACTACATCAATCCCTTTTTTCTTTACTTAATAGCTGAATGTTTACCTTTAGAAGGTTTTAAGTGATAAAGAGGCCACACTGTAGATCCCAGAATAGTAATAAAGGAAAGGAAAGAGACCGCTTGATGTCCTGGTCATTGGCTCTAAGGTCCTCATGGGACTGACCTTAATTAGCTGACAGGAGCCCTGGAGCGGATCCCAGGGCTGACCCTTAGCAAATACCTTGGAGACAACTCGACCAATAAACCACGCTTTGTTTATACACATCTTCCTTTTCTTCCTTGCTTCGATCAAGAAATTGCCACGATAGAACTGGGTTTTCTTAAAACAGCGGGCAAATACAAACACCTTATACAAACTTTAGTTTAATCTTTGTAAATATAGTAGTCATCGCCTACATAGATTGTTTGCAGAAAATTAAAATCCACATGACGAGGTTTTTAAATTATAACTGTACAACATAACTTAAACAAATCAGTCCCATATAAAATCACATCCTCCAATCTTTTCCATTTGTTTTGTTAATACGGCTATTCGTGGTTTCTTTTTAAGTCCCGATCACCAGCATTCGGTTATTATGAAATATTTTATTAAAATTTGCAGTAAAAGCAATCCTACATTGTGAAGAATTCAACACTAATCTTTCACTTTCTTTCAACAGTCTACTTTCTCATAGAGTTTTCCCCGGGAAAAGGGACTAATATGGTTATATGGTAGTATTTATATGGATTAAATTCACAAATGAAATTAATCTAATTCGACAGAAACAAGATTTTTGGACTTAGTTGCTGGTAAGATATGAGCGCTAGACTAGTAAAGCTTAATTGTTTGATAGTGCATTAAATTAATGCAACATAATTATGTAATAGCTTCTTTGAATGACTACAGGTGTAAATAGGGATATACCAAGTATTTTGTTTCAATTTTATACAACATAAAGATAATATATTTCACTTTTTAAGCAGAACAGACGTATAGCAAATTATTCGTCTGTAAAATATTATTAAAAAATCATAAACCATTTAGAGAGATACAGTGAATCGGACTTAAGTCTGTAACCAAATTAGGATTTTATTTTAGTGGCCGACAGACTCCCTTACAAATTAAATATGCGCCTATTATTTTGACACAGCCGTTCATCAGTATAAATGGTTTGGTAATTTATTTGTATTTCTGTGCGTAGGGCGGCGGTGGTGTATGAGAAGCTCAGACAAACGACGTCCATTACAAGGAATTAGTCTATGGTCCAGCAGGTAATGATGGATTGGATTCACTTTATTACCTGGGACCAACCACTCAGTACAGGCCCTCCTCCTCTCCTATTGACCTGATCCAACAAATGACTGTCAGGTCATTTGTTTGCTTTCTAATTCTTGAATAATTATTACCGTGTATATGAATGGCCACCTACTTATGAATAATTACATATTATTCATGCAGCCTGTTTAGTTTCATAACCCAATGTAAGTATTGAAGAATACTAATTCTTGAATATTTTATTCATAGACAGAAAAGGCAAAATCTATTGTTTATGTGTACTCACGACAAATTTAATCATTAAAATTTTCTTACAATACCTCATATTAAAATATAATAACTGTAGTTTAGTATCATATGTATGTTTAATTGTATGCATTGCATAAACATATCTTGATTAAAACAGACTCTCCTGATTCTTTAAGTGGTTCTGAGTTCTTAACAAAACAATAAGTAAAAATTACCAACTGGTTCTGTATATCAACTAACAGATGTAGAAAAGCAAGAGTGGCTGCCAATATTGATAAATTTGACAATTAACCTTCCCATATGTTTTAGACTACCTCTAAAGAAATTAATAATAATTTACTCATATGTAGAGTACATATAACGAAACATTGAATAATAAATGCTTTGGGTTGAGGTCCAGGGACGACAAATAAATTGAAATTGAAATATCTTATAACATAATTTATTAAAATTACATTTACTTTTATAAACACACTAATTAAATTAATATTGCTTTTAATAATTCATACGATAAAGTCTAACTAACTATTGAATTTTATATTCCTAAAGAAATACTCTAATATTTAGCTTAAATAAATTATTATCTTGAAATATGTAAGAATGTATCGAGGTTGTCATAATCGTTTTGCATTTTTATAAAATTTATTAGGTGACAGAAGACAGAACAATATGATAAATAAAATAGTGAAAGTAGATAAGAAAAGAAAATAAACACTTTTACTTGATCAAAAACTTTGATATATTGTCAAACCATAAATACATATTTAATGTATGAATGATTTCAAAAATTCAAAGACTGAAATCCTTTTCAGATATCAGAAAACATTTTTCGTTCCGCGTCTGTCAGTCAGTCTGTCAATTTGCTCATGTTTGCGAACGAACATATCTTAAAAACTGGTAGGTCATAACTAACTTATAGTTGATCCCATGTAAGTTTCAACCTTCAATGCCCATTTATTTCACTTTCACATGCGCACAAACCAATATCTTCAAAAGCACTCAACCGCTATTTTTAAATAATTATCATTCTGCGCTCTTTAAATTTTGCTTAATTGATAATTTTCAAATTTTTTAATAATACTTTATTTTGTTAATTTATGAACATTTCAATATGGTCATAGGTTTCTTGCGCCCACTTTCGTATACTATAATGATTTTATACTTTTACAACCTACTATTGCCAAGTTCATTTAATTTTCCCCCGTTTTTTAAATCTGTCAAAATTGATTCAATTTTTACATAAATTAAAGTACATATAAACTTATCAAAATTTAATGAGTGCAGATTGTTGAAATTATCTGGGGCTATCTGCGGGCTACTTTCGACAAACAATCCA
This sequence comes from Gerris lacustris, assembly GCA_951217055.1. Lineage (NCBI taxonomy): Eukaryota > Metazoa > Arthropoda > Insecta > Hemiptera > Gerridae > Gerris > Gerris lacustris. Next base: position 58,067,289 of record OX578276.1, on the reverse strand, counting down.
AATTTCATAAATAAATCAGAAGAGCACTTCTAATGATATAGGTGTCAATAGATTTATGTTTATGCGCATATGGAAGAGTAACAAATGGGCGCACAAGGTTAAACTTATATGGGACCATCAGTGGGCCAATTATGATCCACCACCACAATTTCAATAAAATCCGAGGGGTTGTTTTTAAGTTATGTTGGCTCGCAAAAATTGATTGACAGTCTGACAGGCAGACACGGAACTAGAATTTATTGTTACCTGAAGTCTGAAACGGATTTGTATCTTGGAATTGTTGAAATTGGAAGCCTAAAAAATGTTCCTTCTCCGGAACGATCATATAGCTTCCGTTACCTTCGGTACGCTTGGAAGCAAAATCAAAACACGTTTGCCAGATTTTAAAAACGGGGGAAAATAAAATTATTTGGACAATAATAAGGTAAATACATCAAATCAATAAAGTATACGAAATAGGACGCGGAGAAGCTATGTGTCACACTAATTGGCTGAGTATTGTTTTTAATTTTACTGTACATTGTACATTTGATATAAAGAGAGGGATGACTGGTTTGAGAAGGACCATTTGTTTCACCTATTGAGCGAGAATATTTGTTCCACCTGCATGAACAAGGAAGCTTCGATTTTTCAGTTTAGGTAAAGTACATTATGATCGTCTTCATATTTGATTCCAAGAGAAGTAGGTAGATGTCAAGTCCGGAGATATTTGAAGAACAAATTAGGTCGTTTATTGATCGCCCAGCTAGTTTTTGCCGCCTGATATACCCTTGAACGGCTTAGGGTATAATTAATCATCTGCCCTATCATACCCAAAGAATGAGTTCCTTTAGACTGCTTCTGAGCCCCCTATCATCCTGCCCCCAGGCGGTTCCCCTGAAAAAAGCTTGCAAAGAAAAGGAAATACAAAATAAGAAGAAATCTTGAAGTGATAAAACATTCATCAAGATTATATAGTGAATTATCGAATTTTCTTTTGGGTGAACCACTAATGAGATTTAACAGTTGCAGTTGAAGTTGAAGTTTCATCCACATCTAAAATAAATCATTCTTCACTAAGTCCTACTTTTACAAATCACTTTTTAGTGATTACCTACATGAATAAAATGATTACTATCAGATAGACGGCACTTTCTCTTCTCAGAATTATAATGTTTCTCTTTCTGAATTAAAATGTGTTGTTTTTCTGAATTCTCTCTGAAAACCAGAAAATGCAGAGAAAATAAAGTAAGCCAGATCTAACATTTTTCTCATGATGTAAATATTAAATTTTCGACCAGCACTCTTATTTACATTCATATGACTATTTTTTTTGTTTCTCTAGAACTACTAGCCGAACTAAAAGGGTAAGTCTCAACAAAGAATGGAACACTACGGTCTACGAAGACCGTAGCGCCGTAGCCTTCCGTTGTTGCTTGGAAGGCAAAATTCCATTTATTTGTTTTTGAAATTGCATTTGTTTTTATTTAGTTTTGGTATTTGTGTGCGTCTAACATGTGCTGTGTTTTAGACAAAGGAAGAGTGTTACTGAGTGAGCTCTAAGTATTATCCTCTCTGGGATGTGTTGTTTTCCTTAACACCCTCTACACAAAAAGTATGAGAGAGATGTACACTGCTAGGTTCTCTTCTCCCAGGCTCAAGAGAAAACTGCCAATATGTTGTTTCCTTCCTCTCCAGTTGCTTTCTCCTTACATTACTATATATTATTCATAACCCTGAAATCACTTTACCCACTCTCCTTTTATTTTGTACCCAGGCGTTGTTTGACTGTTAGTTTTTCTCTTTTCAGCGGTAAAAAGTTTTTTTTTGCTGCTTTCAGTAACGCAAGCCCTTTATTTGCCTTTTCTTTTTTTAGTAAGCTTACACCCTTTGCAAAACTTTTTTCCCTTCATTTTCCATCTCTATTCTTATCTAGACATTTTTACATATCCTTAGAAATTCTTTGTTCTCGGCAGTTAATAATTGTAACAACTCTTTATATTTTATTATTAAGGTCGAAGCATCCGCAATATGCATGCTTTTTCACATGCCCTTGTTGTTTTATTTTTGTTGCAGTCTACAATATATCTCTATACGTAAAAATGCTAGGCATAATTCACTTTTTCAACTTGAAAAGAGCTGTATAATAATATTTTGCTTCAGAGCTTACCGAAGGGAACTCAAGCTATGTGATCAACATTTTTAATTGTTGGTGTATGTTTGTGCACATGTGGAAGAGTGCGCAAATGGCCGCACAAGGTTTAAACTTATGTGGGACCAATTATGATCTATCATCCAAATTTTATTATAATAGACGAGTAGATTTTAAGATATTTTTGAGAACAAAAATTGAGTAACAGACAAACCAGCAGACAGGCAGACAGACACGGAACCTAAAATAATCTCTGATGTCTTGGTTTTGAAATTGGAGGCATATAAAATTTTCGTTTTTCAGAACGATCACATAGCTTTCATTGCCTTCGGTAAGCTCAAAAATAATACAAGTTTTCTAAAGGTTATTACTTTTTTTTTAAATAAAAACTGTCACAACTTAGCGACCTTTGAATTGCCCTAAAAAGCCCTCAGAAGGGCAATTAATATTTTAATGCAGAACAGAAGATATAGGTAACCTTAATATTAAAAAAAGAAAATTATTTCAAAATAATTATAAAAATTCATGAGTTATGGGCTTCTATAAAGATCCAAAATTACTAGAGGTAGAGAGGAAATGGAACTAGATACATATTAGGGTTGATAACGTGCTAAATCCATTCCTAATACAAAATAATAATCCATTATTATTATTATAGGCAAATATTACTAAATAATGGCTAAATAAATAACATTAAAAAATAAAATAGACTGCTTAAGATTAAGAGCACAAGTGGAGTTGATGTCAATGGAATAATAAAAACGAAATCCTTTCCTCAAAATAAGTCTTTTATCCTCAAAACTAGCTTTCGGCCTCGCGGCCATCATTAGTTCTGGTAAATAAAAAAGGTAATAAAAGGTAATAAGGTAAATAAAAAAATCCGAGGTGGAGTCAGATGAGGGACAAAAAATGGGCTTAGTTTTGAGGATTAAACACTTATTTTGTGGAGAGTTTTTTGTTTCTATTATTCCATAATAAACTACTTATAAGAATTGAAGTTAAATTTAAAAGGCTTCAAGGAAGGTTTTAGTTACCTTCTATTAAAGTACGTGCTTAATCACGTTGCAATGTAGGCGAGATTTGGTGATGTAATAAAATTATGAAGTCGGGCTCCTAGTCCAATGTGTAGGTTAGATAATGACATAGTAGTTATATCTACTAGCACATAGAAAGGGTGGACATCAATAACTTAGAAGTGTTGAGGGGTGGAGTGTTTGAACACTGCAAAAGGGTTTGATTTAATGTGCTAGGCGACCAACACTAGGGTGGGATATGTGATAATGTTCTACGACCAAGACGAAAGAGATATAGCAAACTTGCGTTATGAACTCTATTTCTCTTCCAAAAGCTTTTTGTCTTCTTATAAATGTTCTAAAATACTTGAAGACTTCTCTTCAATCTCTTCTGTAAATTGTCTATCGCCCTTGCAGAGATATTGCTCCCCTTTCTGAAGAGCAATTTCAGATGTCACTGTCCAGCTATTACAGTGTAACATGAAGGATAAACAATCTTCTATTTTCTGAATGGAAGAGCCTCATTCCAATTTACTTTGGTGTACCATCCGAAGATTTTTTTTTATGGTACCAAATAATGAATAAAGCTGTTACGTAATAATGCTATTGTCATCATTAAATTTTATCTGTGTTATAGATTGGCATTTTGACAATTACACTTCAATAGAGAGAGTAATCTTGTTAAGTATATATCCGAGCTTAATGAGTCAAGACAAATATAATAAACCATGAATACTGATTATAGCTATATCATGTCTAATCGCAAATATGAATTAAACAATAAACTGAATGATCATAAAATATTGTACATTCGATCCTTTAACAAATTATTAATATCCAATAACACTAATATTAAGGATAGTCAACATAAAAATAATACGTTTCTAAACTTTTTCCATAACAATACTTAATCAGCTTCTATTTTGCATGCATTAAAAATGTATTATTAACGTATCATTACTATAATTTCCTTGCTAGGACTGTCAAAGGACTTTTACAACTATTATATGTAATAATATTTATTGAAATGAAACTACGTTTAACATGCATAAGCCTTATTATAGAAAATTAGTAGAGGATTCAAAAGGATTTCAAGAAAACAGAAACTGCCGCTCCTTGTAAATTATATTTTTGGCTTTTGTAAAAAAAAAAAAAAAAAAAATCCATTTCTGCAGAGCATGGAAGATAATATAGAGCTGGGACTATAATAAATGCAACTGTCTTGCATTGGTAACCAAAATAATGTAAAATCATCATTATTTAATTTTTATATATTAACATATCTGTATTTTTTCAATTTTTTTTTTTTTTTTCATTTTCGGTACTGATTATGTCCTTCTAAAATTTAAAAAAATTTAACAAATTTTCGGGTGAAATTTTGGCGCTAAAAACGCAATATTGACGGTATAAGGAACAATATAGTCATAAAAAGTCTATATGTAATCTACTATTCAGGAGCTTTCACTGATACCCGATTCAAAAATAAAAAAAATAAAAATGTTTGAACTTTGTACATTTTTGCGCATGCGCATATTAAATGTTTAACTTCTCAATATTTTTCCTATGTGTGGGTCAAAAGGTTACGCCAGATTTTAAATTTTACATCTCTAGCGTGAACGGTTCAAGGGATATGAATCAAAGTACCACGGAAAGACAGACGCATCATCCTCGGCATAACGGTTTTGAGGATGATCTACGAAACCCTAAATGTATAGTATAAATTATATTTTGTAATTTGTGAGTTTATTTAAATTCTTTATGATCTTTCATCGACGGATCCATCGGATCTCGCTCAGTGACAACTGATTCATTTATCTGTTATTTCTTAAGAATTGTGCGCAACAGTAAAATTAAGATATATACATTTTTTCGTACTTTACACTGGGTTGTAGATTTATAATAGGGGAATAAATTATTCAATATACTTTAGTATTTCGGCTTTGGGTTCAACAGTTTAATTTTCTTCTTTAAGTAGCTCACCAAATGAGTGAAGGAACAGTCGGGGTAACTATTACAAAAAATAACTATTAAAAATGTTTATTGAATAATTGGAATGATAAAGTATGGCTGATATAAGATCTCGATTTTTGACCTGTGTCATAATTTTAGCTCAATATAGGGCAACGCAATTACGTTTAAAAGCAAACGTAGAATGTACTGATAAACGACTTTCAAAAGTCAATTTTTTTTTTTTTTTTAAAAGCAAACAAACTCCAACTAGAAATTTATGCCTGAATGGAAAAAAATTAGTTTCTACGTAAACCTTTTTCCTACTATAGTTTCAATAAAAGCACCCCTTTGGGGATATGTGATATATGAATATTGTAGTTGTGGCGAACACGAATTTATTTGCAGAGCGGTGTAGAGGCGGGGTTACGTTGACCGGGCTATGGAGGCGAGATGTAGGGAGCTTTTCCATAGGGAAATAAAGTTTGGTGCAGGGGCCCTTGGAAATCACCCTTTCTAACTGTTGACCATCACGCAATATTGTTTGTGAATTTCCATCCCAAGTAAAAGCTACATGTAAAGGGATAAGGTTTGAATAGGGGAGCATTTCTATTAGAAAAGTAAGCAACAAAAAATGTTCCTCTCTTACCTCTTATACCTAAATTTTCTACAAATCCTAAGATTGCATTATTAATTTATGAATATTGAAATTAAAAAAAACTTGTTTATTTTTTCATTCCATTTCATTCCATTTTATTAAATTTTAATTTATTTTAAATATCTATCACATTTTTTACGTTTACAGTAATCTCCCAAAGACCAGAAATCACACATAATATTAAACAACTGTAAGGCCCCGTACTTAAAATAATTATTGTAAACACGCGTGTTAACATTATATTTTAACCTAATTTTATATAAACATCTAAAATTATTGAAACGAAACAAATGGTCGCAGAAGGTTGGAACTTATTTGGGACCAATAATGGGCAAATTATGACCTTCCATCAAAATTTCATTAAAAATCAGACGAGTAGTTTTAAGATATATTTCACAATAATTGAATGACTGACACGATCAGTGTTGGAAAATGGTCAGGGTGCCAAAACATCAGGAGCATTTGTAAATCACCTTTGTTTGCTTGTCGAACGCCGGAAGCTGCCCCCTTCGGTGGCCCAAAGTAATAAACGGCACCGTGAAACTGTGCGGGGCCGAAAACTGCAAATTTTTTGGGTACTTTTTTAATTTCATTACAAAAAACGAATCCGGTCTTTTTTCATGTTTGTATATCTGTCACCAGATATTCGACTTCATAAGCACATATCCATTAATTATTATGATTATAAGTATTTGATGGCTGAAGAGGTGTAGAGAAAAGTGTACATCAAAAATGCATTACGAAACGTTTAACTTTATTTTAAAGTCATCTACAATCGTTGTTACAAACTTTTTTTCCATTGCTACAAAATAATAATTGAAAATACAATTAACAATAGAATTACAAAAATACTAATTCTGTTCGTAATCTCAGTTACTTTTATTTAATTATAATTTTAAAATCTTTGAAGACCATAAATTAAAACCAGATTTCACTCTAATTATTTTGAAACTTCGATATTAATTAACATTAATTATTGGTACTTACATATCCAGCCTATAGTCGCATCACAATTTAAAATTCTGTCTCCATAAGAGAAAGTCAAATTAAGAATTAAAAATATTTAATTAAAAAATTATAAATTAAGTCAGAACAAGCAAATATAATTAACATTCTCACACTTAAATAACAAATTTACTAATAGCTTATTAATTGATAGCTCCTAATATCATGTTGGCTGCCAAATCGATTATGATGTGTTTGGGATGATTTTAAAATGCTATTGCTCATGATCATTTTTATACCACTTTGTGGATAAAACACCGTTCTCTTTTCTAATTATTGATATATCTAAAAAATATAAAAAATTATTTAATTCATTTTCTACCGTAAATTTTATTTTTCTATTTAATACTGTTATACAAAACAGTGGAAAGTGGAATTTAAGTTTTCTTTTTTAATGATTAAAATAAAATCGTCTATATATTTCTGAATTTATTTCGGTTTTTCTTTTAAATTTTCAATGGCTTTATTAATGATATTATTTTCATAATTCCGCTGAGACTTACTGATATCTTTCCTCCCATTGGGAAACCATTTATTTGCCTGAAAACAATATTTTGATTCGTGAAATAGTTATTCGAGCAGAATTTAAGGATTTTTAAATATATTTGTTTGGTATGGGGTTCGATATTTTTCAAATTTTGGTTGATTAATTTATAAATTTCTTCAAGAGGGATGTTCGCAAATATGGATGTCACTCTAAAGATATTATTAACTCATCTTGGTTTATCTTTAAATATTTTATTATATATTTTTTACTCCTCTGAATTCTTGATATCATAAGGGTTGTTATTGTTATAATAATCTAGGATTGGGTTTAAAAAAGACAATAATTTTTCAACAGAGGAATTAAGTTCATTAATGATGGGTCGTAAGGAGTGAATATATTTGTGGGTTTTTAATTATTATTTTGTTGCAATTAGAAAACAAAGTTTGTAACATTGACTGAAGATGACTTTCAAATAAAGTTGAAACGTTTCGTAATACATTTTTGATCTAGACTTTTCTCTAAACCTCTGCAGCTATCAAATACTAATATTCATATTAATTATATGGGTGAATCAACAAGTAAATTATTATTTATAATGTAATTATTACGAAAAGCCGTGCATTATGTTGTCTTGGATTCATCGAAAAATATAAAGTAGTACTAAAGCCATTAGTAATTTTATGAAAAAACACGCTTTGAAATTTTTCAAAACAACCACAGTTATTGAGTTGTGTTTTTATGCCAAAGAAAAACGTTATCGTAAATGATTTTTTGTTCCCTCCATCCCCTTTATGAAAAAAAAAAAAAAAAAAAAAACTGTTTGGTAGGTATATTTCGACTTAAAAATAAAAAAAGGGGGAAGAAAAAAAATTAGTTAATAAATGAATGATGGCTAAATAAATGAATGGAAAAATAGATAAACGGTAAATATAATTATTTTATAATTTTATTTTTATTCAGTTAATTATATTTAGTTGTGAACAATTATGTATTTTTAAAGTCAAGCAATTCGTATTGTTTGATAATTTTTTTCGGTATTTTAATTGTTACTTATTGTTGTTTACATTGTAATATTTATTTATTTTTTATAATATATTTATTAGATTGATGAAAAATATTATATATAGGTATATTGTATGAAATTTAACTAACTCCACTGCTAACGGCATCATAAGGTATTACTATGCATTTTTTCAAAATTTTAGAACCAGCCATATTGGGTGAAATTCATAACGACGATATCTCCAAAACCAATTGCACAAGAACATTGCAATTAGGAAGGTCGCTTCTTTAAGGAAGGTATCGCATAACGCATAATAAACAATTTTAATGGAACAGGACGTTAGTACAATCTTAATTTTAACGAACTTGATGTAAATACAAGTATTAACTATTAAATGTTTCTTTTTATTAGCCACTAAGCATAAAAAATAAAACACATTCCAATCTTAAATCTACCAATGTGTCGTCAAATTAAAAATTCATGCAACTAGTTCAAAAATATAAGTCATAAAGTATTCGAATATAAACGCATTTTAGTTGTTTTTGTTTTAATATCTTGTGTCGATTCATATAATCTTGTTTCACGCAGGGGGTATTTTGTATTAAAATATATTGCCAAACCAATTCATTTAGATTACTGCTTCTTCGGTGAATTTATAAAAATTTAATATAAACCTTATTACTCAGAGTAGCCTTACAAGGTTTGATCTGAATTTTATTGCTTTAGTAAAGGGATTAAGGCCCAGACCCTTACCTCTAAAAAAAACTTTTTTTTTTTAAAGGGAATCTTTCATTTATTTTTTCTCGTGAAACCCAAATTTATTGATTATTCTTTTCTTTCCTTTGTATTTAATTCTTTAAAAATATGGTAATCTGTTGGCCCGGATTATTTAAAGGTTTCAAAAAAAAGAAATAAGGTTGGGTGTTAAAAAAAATGACAGATTTTTTGTTTTTTTTTTATCTCAAAAAATATAAAACGGAAGGATAACAATAAAAATGTTTTTCTCTAAATTTAGTATCCACAATATGAGAAGACTTGAGTCCATTTGTGTTGGGAAACCCAAGTTGAAAAATCAACAGAAGAGTCGTTCCACATCGTCTGCCTTCCCGCTCATAATACTTGGCCACAACACAATAAAAACACCATTTTCTCTCTATCAATGTATATATATAATATATAATATATATATATATATATATATATATATATATATATATATATATATATATATATATATATATATATATATATACATATATATATACATATATATATATATATATATATATATATATATATATATACATATATATATATATATATATATATATATATATATATATATATATATATATATATATATATATATATATATATATATATATATATATATACCATATTTTATTCTCAGTATTTAGATTTATTAACTTATTTTGTTTAACTGTTTATTCAGTGGAAAAGACATGGACGGAATTCATCTTGCACTAACATCCCATAGAAAGACTAATATCTACATTTAGATTTAACTGTCAAAGTATTCATATCTTATATTAAAGACTGGCGTTAATTGATTTATAAAAAGGTAAAGTTAACAAAAAAAAAAAAAAAAAAAAAATCTCAAAGAATAAAACATTTCTAAATTTTTAAAATAATATGCATTAATGCTAAATTAATTGCTTTACAGTTTAGTTATATACATTATTAGTTGAATATTTATAATATATTTATCAAACGCAGAGTCCCCACACGTTAAATGCGATTTTTACAAAACAATTGTCTGCTATTTAGTGCGGTACATAAATAGCCTCAAATTGTATCGCGTCCTTTTATGATGTTTTTCTTTTACGACCAATCTATTACAGACTAATTTATTTAATTTCCTCTTATCTCCCCTTTTTTTAATTTTGTCAAAATTGGTAAAATCAATAGCCTCTCCGCAATATTGATTTTAATTTCTTAAGCCTATTATCGCCATTTCGGCCACAATCAATGCCAAATAATTGTAGGGGCAGGTGGTTCTTCGGTGAAACATCTTCTGAAGAACAAGTGTGTAAGTGGATTTGTTGTTAATGGAACTATAAAAACGAAAGTCAAACCACAAATTTCATCGACATCAATCACTTGAGCAGCAATCAGGAGATGTTCCGCCGAATGTGGCCTTACAGTGCTCAAGCACAAATCATGACTGAAAGGCCCAGACCTGGATTTGGATATTAAAATTAATTATATGAAGACGTTTTCGATTTTCATAGATTAAGGGTTTAATATATATTTTATTTAGATTCTACTCAAATAAATCTATATACATAAAATTAAAGTTTTGTCTGTACATTGGTCAGAATTGAAAGATTTTTGGATACTTTTTCATTTTATACATTCTGAAAACCGAATCCGGCTTTAACTTTTTTTCGTGTATGTGTGGATGTGTGTATGCCTGTCACCCCAGTCAAACTTTATAGGCGCAAAACTGGCTAAGCGATATCAATTAATTTTTTTTCAGAGATGAGCGCAAACATGTTGCGCAATTTATAGGCTTGGTTATATCGAAAAATATTAAGTAGAACCAAAGTTATTAACAATTTTATAAAGTAAAATGTATAAAAAACAAAAAAAAAAATGTTTGACCCACCGTAAACAAACCCCACAGACTCGCTATTCAAAACGTTTGGGTACTTCTAGACCACCTAGAGACTCAAGGTTTTTTTGCGTTTGGTCGGAAATTGGCCCAACCCGACTGGAAAAATCCAAAAAATAAAAAAATATATTATTACCTCCCTTAAAAAATTAAAGATGGCGGACGCACTTTAAGGTTTTTTTGAAGGCTTATTCTGGCTAAACGGTAAGTCGTATCGACAAGCTGATTGCGCCAGCGTAACTGCTTTTAAAAGATCTACAACTTTGGTCGTATGACTTTTTGTCCTAACTCCATCGGTTCTACCTTAAATAAGCTAAAATTGTTTTTTTTTTAAATATATTTGACTTTGAGGGCTTATGGCGTCCGCAATTGTAAACCGATATAATTTCTGATTAAGGCGCTTACACCTCACACTAATACTCTTTAAATTGAGTATTTATTATTTTATTTATTTTTTCCAGAACTAGAATTATTAAATATTTACTGGTGTAACAGCCGTATTGAGAGAAGAGGCTGTTATAATTAAATTAATGCACCATCATGGTTGATGATTGTTCAATGACTTCCCAGTCTAATTGATTTTGTCTACGTTTATTTTCTTATTTATTATATTTATTTAGCATTGTTTTTTTATTGCTATATTACTTAGTTTCCATTAGCAATTTTTTAAATGTACAGATAGACTCCAAACTACGATTTGGAGAGTATTATATTCTTAGTAATGGAATTAATGATGTGTAATATAATAGTCCTGATTTTATTCCTAGAAAGCTTTGGAAACCAAAACTATTTAGGAATTTAATTTAATTGCTAGGCCTACATGATTATAGGAATCATAGCCACTAATGAGCCCCGCGCGGAGCGCGGGGTGAAAGCTAGTATTAAATATAATTCAATATATAGGTGGCTTGTATATTTGTTTTAGCACAGTATAGGTATTTTGTAAATTCTAATAGATAGTAGATATCATTATTAGAATTTAATTTTAATACATGTAATCTCATTTTGTCTCATTGTCTGTTGGAGTGTTTGTGTGTCAACATTTTTGCGAAGTTTATACTTTCAAAATTACCTAAATAGCTGAATTTTTTAATTTGATTATTTTGATTCTCCTGTTTTTGTTTTTTGAGTTTTTGCATGGTTTGTCAAAATTTGGTCAACCGATTAATTTAAGCATTCTGCGCGCATGTATAAATTATTTTTCTAGTACATCATATTTTTAAATCTATCTCATTTTTTATTTGAGTATTCATGCGGTAATATGACGTGTGGAATCTATGTGCCACACTAATTAACAGACGTTATGTTTGACTATAAATAGATCTTGTTAGTATTATTTAGAATATATAATTAATGTGTTAAATAATTTAAATCAATCCCACTTAAAGCAATTAGTAATTTCTTCGAAATAAAACTTAATATTTGAACGAATTAATGAATTCCCCCCCCCCCCCCTCCTTCAAAAATTAATAATTTAAATCCTGATTGTAATAAGTTTTGAGAATACGCGAAACATGAACAATATATCATACCTAAACTTCATTTAGAAAAAGGAGAAGAGACCCTTCAAAATCCCTGTTGAGCTTAGGTCTACAACTCTTAGCAGCATTTTGTTCTCAACTTCTTACTTAGAAGACGTTGAAACGTGACTGTCGGTTAAAGTACGAGCACGAACAATGGTAATATTAACCTATTAAAACTTGTTAAGCTTTGATTATTAGGACTAAAACCTCTGAAGGATTATTTTACAGGATTAAAGTGCGAGATAAGGGAAGGTTGTGAAGTTGTGATTCACAAGTTTCAAATAAAGGACTGTACTACGGCGAACCTACCCAGATAATTACAACCAGGATAAATACAAGAGAACTTAGATCAGCACTTTCCCTTGATTTTAAAACCCTAGAGATTATTACTTATAGTTTTACCTGCAAAAAATACTATCTACTACCTCCTAAAACACTAACAGAATTAATTTATAATAAAAACTTCAGTCTCTAATTAAAAAATCTAACCATCAACTAAAAAGTTTTGTAAAAATTATGAAGAGTAATACCCTTTCTGTATTTCTTTCCTTAGATTTTATTATTATTGGATTTTAGCTTGATGAAATATTGCAAGAAGTATAAGAACGTGAAGTTTTTTTTTTACGATTACCCTTAAGATCTCAGAAGGAAACATTTTACAAAAAGTTTTGTTAAGTGTAAAACTATGAAACTATGATAAATCAAAAAAAAAAAAAAAAAAAAAAAAAAAATAAAAATAAAAAATAAAAATGAAATTTGTGGTGGAAATTATGTATAAATATTTTGAATCAAAGAAATTTCTCGGATTTGTCCAACTTTATGAATTTTCCTGTTTCACGTCGATTAATGACGATTAAGTTAAAAAAAAATTTATATTATATAAATATACATTATATATATATATATATATATATATATATATATATATATATATATATATATATATATATATATATATATATATATATATTAAAATAAAGCCTGCCTATTCGGCAGAGTATTAATTGAGTGCAATGAATGATTTTAGTTCAATTCGGCTGTTACGCAGGCCTTAAACATAGTCTTTAGCTGATAACGATTTATTTTAATAGTGATTTTTTCTTTTTCTTATAAATTACGAGTTTGATATCAAATAAAGCTCTTAACTAATTTTAAACTAAGACTATATGTCAATTTTTAATTTTCTTGTAGTACAGACAGAGGATACTCGTACATGATTGCTCAGACAAGTTTTGAGCAAGGAAAATGATTTTATAATTATCTATTCTTTAAAATAAACATTATTTGAAATAGTTTGTTTAGTAAAACCAACAGCGGAACTGCTACGCCAAGTGTTATAGTGGTCAATTTAGAAATGCAAAATAGAGACATTAAACAAAATTAGAAAGAAGTCTGACTATCTCGATGTTTTATAAACATGTAAGGAAATTCACTATCTTTACAAGGAAATCCAATTTCTTTGAACATTTTGACTGGACTATTGTTATTATTTAATTAAAATCTTAATTTTTATTTGACTTTTTTCTGTTTTCATTATTATTAACGAACATTTTTTATATATTCGATTTCAAGAATTCCAAGACAGAAATACTACTGTTTGCGTTCTTAAACTTTGCTAAATTGATAATATTTAACCCTTTAAGGCTTGGTGGTTTACCTGGCAAACCACCCCCTTTTACTCCGAATAGCGCACTACTGTTTTTTTTAATTTCTAAAATTAGAGTTGCAAATCTCATCTGTGGGATCAAGAACGGCCCCAGAAAATTATTTTTTAAAAAATTTTAGCCCCCCACCCATAACAAAAATCATTGTTTTTAGATGGTTTCTAGGAGTTGCCACCAATCAATTAGGGATGTGTAATTCTGATGACCTTGACAAAAAATTATATTGCCTGTAAGGTTTGGTGGTTTACATCCTTTACCACCTTAAAGAGGTGGTTAACCGAATTAACCTCCAAGCCTCTAAGACAACGTAATTTATTAAATTTTCACAACTCAAGCTAAAAATCTGCAAATAACTCGAGAGCGCTAATTATTTATTATAAAAACTCAATATTAAATCAAAACTGGTAGTATAATAAGTATTTTGACAAAAATCCGCCCTAAGAAATTGCTTCTATGAGCCACAATAAAAAAAAAAAATTGAGACATGTCATTCAAAACACACGTGTAGAGATGGTCAGGTGGTAAACCGCGGAAACCACCAATCCACTGTACATTTTATTATTATTTTTTTGCCTGATCCTTAAATGGTAATTCATGTAACAAAAAAAAAAAAAAATTATTGATTTAAAAACCGGGGGAAAATTAAATAAATTTGACAGGAATAGGTTGTAAAAGCATAAAATCATTAAAGTATACGAAATAGGACGTGAGGAATCTATGTGCCACACTAATTGGCAGAGTATTTTTGTTAATACTTAAAACGAGTGACATTTAAACCTTTAATGGAATGTCGAGGGATTATTGAACGTTTATATTTATTGTCCAATGTGTTTATTTTGTTTTTGTGAAAAGTCGGCCAGGTATGTAAAACGTTACTGATTGATCAAAAGATTAAAATAATTATTATGCAAACGGTTCAGGAGTTTTGCTCTTCATGTAAATGAAGAACATGTTTAGTAATCGAAAGGTACGGATCAAGAGTTAAAATAATTAAATGTGGATACGGTGCTAATGGAGTGGGAGGTTGATAAGGGCTGGGGATCGAACTGGAGCTGCAAGTATAACTAAGATTAATGCGTAACTTCATATGGTAATTAATCTCCTGATCGGATCGAGCTGAGGGTCCTTCCAATGCATAAATAACCGTCGGCCAGGTTGAGCCGACTTCATGCAAAGTTATTCAGTAAAGTTTTAAATTATGGACCCGAGGCGGTACACGGTCAGGGTGGACGTAGCCGATCCGCTCTAGAACTCCTTTATTTGTACCTCTTAATCATGCCAAAACCCTTGTATCACCGCCTCCTCCCCTCCTTCGGACAAGGCGCCCTTCAATTAAGAAAAACTGCTTAATTATTTCAGCTCCTCGTATGTATAATGTAAAACCTGCGTTTAAATGCCGTGTAAAACACGGAATAAACTGTCCAATAAATTTTTCAGGGTCTGAGACTTTTACTGTGAACACGAACTTCAATATCGCTACGATCGTTTGAAACGAGCTTGAAAACATACAATGTTAAACAATGTATAGCGAAACATCATAAATAAATGTATAAATACCCTTTTAGTCCATTTAAATTAAATAAATTTTACTTTGTAAAACCATTAAACATAACGATTAAAAAACTAATTCGTAAATATTACTCATAAAAATTATTTCAGATGTCCAAATATGTATAATATAAATAATATATTAAATATACATAACGCATATATGTTACTTTTATAATTTTCATAAGGAATGATAATATTATAATAATAATAATAATAGGAATAATAACAGTAATAATAATAAGTTGAAAACAATATTTTTATAAAATAATAATAGGCAATGAAATACTTAACTAGAAATTTTCATCATTCCTAACAATTTAGCATATGCAAAAATATCGGTAACATACTGTTTTAGTGTATGTGCCACTGTTTTACCAATAACATATTCCAATACTTTAAATTATAAATCTAGTTTTACAATAACGAAATACATAAATACGGGAAAATAGAAATCCGAGTAGAGTTTTTTGATGAAAAATTGCAGTTGCTAAAGTCACTTCTACATCTTTAAATTCCAATATAATATGTATATAGAAAAAAATATAATAAGTATATAGTCCAAAAAGAATTCTTTATACGACTTGGATAGCTTTCCTTGAAAAAAAAAAAAAATACTTCTATCAATATTATTTATAATCAATATTTATTTTATAAATCTTTATGTTTCAAAATATATTTTAAGTAATAAGAATGGGGATTTCATTGCTTCAATATAAAAATATATTTATTATAATTCTTGTTATCATTCTTTGAATATTAGAATTCAAAAGATCTATAAAATTCTATAAGTTGGAAAAATAAGTTTGTTATTGCAACAAAAGCAAATTATTTGTGATTAAAAGACATATACATATGTATATTTATGCTATGTACGAGTAGGATATACTATAGGGAAGTTGACTAGTTAGTGCGAGTGGCCTTTTAGTGAATTGATTAATTCAGTGTCAGTAACTTGTTGCCTACTTGTTCTAGCATTGCTCGTTAGAGAGTACTTCATCTCAACACCTAAAATCCATTAATCACCGAGATGGCTACAACAATATTAAAACTGCTCTTTTGTTTCTGCAAATAGATGAGAAACAATAAACTTCGGGAATTACATCGACAGCTCTGCAAATCCTTCGTTTTCAGCAGCTGCTTGTGTTTTTTTTTTTTTTTTAGTTTTTTTGCAATGGATTTAAAAAGTAATCGATTTTTTTTATTTTTGTTATCTCGTAAAATGTTTATAAGTTAATGACGCTATAGGGTAGAAGATATTCCACTCAACCGAATCTATTGATTAGGCTTGTAGAGGAGCTATTGTGTGAAGACACAGTGTATCCGGATTATAGTAGGGTATCCAGGTGGATTGAAAGCCTAAGGCCGGTTAATATTCCCCAGTCGCGTCCATTACACCGAGGCCACAATTGTTGTAAGCCTTATATCCGGCCCTGATTGACACTCTTTTCAGAGGCCCGAATACACCCTAGCCTAGATTGTCACGGCCAGACGCGTCAAACGCAACTGCCCGTCAGTCTGACGCGGCTCCCTCCGTAGAGTTTCAAAACCGCTGCCTGTTACGTTTTCATCCGATCACCACTCGAAAAAGGACCCCTTACATGATTGTTCAGCAGCTTCAAACCTACATTGTTAATGATAAAAGATTTACTCGACCGTATTTTCATCCACCCTAGTTAAGTATGCTTGTATTGGGCCATTCCACTTTAATTTGCATTTGAAAAATACGGATATTCATTTAAAAAAAGGAGGACAACAGATAAGTTACGTTCGTTTCATTTAAAACTTAAATTCCTTAAGCTATAGATGAATGAGCAATAAATAAGAGTAAGCCACTTACTTTAATACATTCTGTTAGCCCCACGTGGTTTAAAACAGTAGTAGTAGTATACGGTTTTACAAGAACTTACTTAGTTGAATCCGATTACTACTTTAGAAGCTATATAATTTGAATTCCCAACGAAACATTAACCAGAAAAGGGGTGAAAGAAAAGGGTGTTTAATTCTTTCCAAAAAAATTGTATAACATTTTTATTTTATTTTTTTTTTATTGGTAAATCATTTTTTATCACATTTAATATTAGCTAGGCTATAATTAAATGCTAACAAGTCACGTTACACCTACATTGGATCCGTATTTCTTCGATCGGAAGTCGAGCGACCATCAGACAGGTTATCTACTAGTAGGTGCCTACATCGGAGGAGGAAGCCTGATACGACGATAATCAACGACGCCCGATGTCGATCAGACATGTTTGTTTCCATTCCAATATCTCAATCCGACGGCATATAATGACGAGGGGAAATTCACAGAAAGTTGTTAATTGATCATGTAAAGGAATGAGCCTCGCCTTTGGGACCAGAGGTTAGATTGGCCAGTTATGTCGTCATTTAAGATTAACCTATAATTCAAATTTTAAAAGCCCATCTTAAGAGGATGCTGAGATATGAGGGTGAAAAAACCCGGGTAATTGTTTCAAGTAAAGATACACCACATGCTCACTGGGAACTTGGCCTTGCGCTCAGATTAAGTGACTGTAATAATATATGATACTAATTCAAATGTTTAAAACATTCATGTTTGTACTTCAAATTAAATAATTGCTAGCGCAAATTCCAAAAAAAATTGTTGATTAAAAATTATTCCGACCTCAGAGGGTATTTTTACCAATGTTTACTAAATTTTGTTGGCGCCCCCATAGAGCAGCCCCTTCCCCCGTAACGTGGAAGTGCTATTTTCGCCACTGTCTTCTACTGTTGCACAGTAGTTCATATCCTTCCCAGATATAACAAAATGAAAAAGTAAGTTCTGCTTTACTTGACAACTTTTTCAGAAAGGACAAATTTGATCATAGATAAATCCGAGATAAATTCCTAAAAAAAATTGTGACAACTGTGACAGCAAAGTAAAGTTTGCTGGAAAACTTGTCCTGTATATATAGAAAAGCTGGTACAACGAGAACTTTTAGAGGAATTTCTTCACATAGGTCAAAAACAGTATAATAGTCGACAGATATGTGCATTATAATCGGAAGGCGTAGTAGATTAAGTAAAAGTTTAGTGAGTCCAATAAAGAACTAGAACCTCTTTTGACAGTTCCTTGGTAAACATACTAAAGAAGTGAAATATTCTCGCAAGAACAATCTTAGAATCCAGCAAACAATTGAACTGAGTCCACAGCAGTGAAAGCTACAGAATCAAAACTTCAACGCGAAGGTTCCATTATTCTTGAATCATCGAAACATGTTTACTCATACATCTATTATAACCTCCACTAACTTGATGGAAATGATGTTGTTCTTAAGCCAACGTAAATTGAGTCAGAAAACACAATATATTTATGTACAAAGAAATGAAATTCTAAGTCATGTCCCTTTGTGTCAATTCCACTCCTTTTCTGCACCTTAAAGTGAATTACTTGAAGAAATCTTTTTAGTTGACACGTGGGCGCTTTTCTGTTTCGATTTAACTCGACCCCTTCTAGCTTCTTCTGTGACGTACACCTCTGTATTAATTTTACATCTCGTTGAGTTATTATTTTGCCTTCGGCGCCCTTGGCCGGCGTTTGATGTGTGAAAGTCTCGCCCCTTTTCCCTCGACCATTTATACTTTTAATGAAAGATTTCCTCGACTCTAATTAAAGAACGGTGTACACTTGTACTGAATAATTAAGCCTTGGTAGTCATGTATCCACATTTAGAATATTCTTAACTTTTTGAACGAACTTATATTGTATATTTTGTTCTTCTAAATTGAGCTGCGTTAAAAAAATGTTGTATCAAAGTGACGTACCTACCTACATACTTCATAATAATAATTTGATGACCATGTGTGAAAAAAAAAAAAAAAATAAATAAAAAATATATATATATATATATATATATATATATATATATATATATATATATATATATATATATTAATTGAGTAATTTGTGATTTGAATTTCATTAGTTATTAAATGCTCCTATTTAATTATTGGCGAAAGTTGCGGTTTTAAAAACTTTAAATAGTAAATCGCTATGTTACGCAGGTAAAAAACTACGATGGAAAAAAGTGTTGACGTTTGTGAAAATACTAAATATACGAATATTATAAACAGAAGCTTGTTTTTATAAATAGCAGCTGATGCAGTGTAGTGGATTCAACAAAAGACTCTTTTCCTAATCTTTGTCTCATCCAACGCCTTTTAAAATCCCAGGATCCAACAGTCGGTATTATAATGATTTCATAAATATTAATGACCTAAACGGGGATCAGAAATAGGAAATCCAGATCCAGATTTTCATTTCGTTACTAGGGGTAATTAAAAACAATTGTTTATTCGCAGGCCGGGCTGAGTGGGAAGGCGATAGATCAAATCTTGGGGGAACTGCCATTACCATTTCAACAGTTGGCTGAGTGTTTCATAGAGAGCCGCCCTCCTCGATTGAAATCCGTGCCGCCGCTCTCTTGGCCCGGATGATACCGGTCACGAAGGCCGCGGCGATAAATCGCCATTTTACGTGTCTCCTAAATAACTCGGCCGGGACTCCGTTGGTATTTTACGATCGAGAAGAGCGGTTAGTATCTGCGGTAATGATAGGTGTGCATTACGGAAACATCTCTTTCAGGGCACGGTCGTATTGAATTATGGACCACCCCAGGGAGACGGCAGGATCATCCAACCGTGTCCTAGGCCCTACTCCAAAGGACCAGTACTAAGTCTAAAACTGTACAGTTTCACGCTGACTCAGGATAAAACGATCCTCTCATCGACGCATTGTCTTCTAGTCAGGACTGGGCCCTTCAAACAATACGCATTATGCATAATCTAGGCATACTGACATCGACTTACTCAATGTTATTTTACATTCCTTGGGAATGCCTATTAATAACAGGGTTTTGACTAGAACTTCTATTACTGCCTTGAACCAGTAAAAGGTTAATGATGTTTACACTATGATGTGTACCCATAACATATCTTTGTATGATCTATCATCTTTTAAACTGTTCTGCTTTCCTAATACAAAATATCTATTAAAGCACGCATGATATGTGTGTTTCTTGCAATAATGCTTTAGTAGCGGTCTCACATTGTATATTATATAAGACCATAAATTTACCCATTCAAAATTAAACTTTTTTTTATCTCTAAAGACAGGTTTTAAATAAACATAAATTCTATCATAAATATTTATTTTGCAATAATAGTAGTTCTTTTTGATCAAGTGGAGGCAGATCCCTGTTCGGCTAAGTTCGTCTGTGGAACATATCTTAGCAATAGGCATTTGAAAAAAACAAACCAGTGGAGAGCGGCCATGACCCGCCCTTTTTGGTGGACAATGTGATTTTCAAGATCCTCAGTACGAAATTAGTTATTAGACCAAAAATCAAGTTTATGGTAGTTTGTCACTTAATAGGTGACCTCTTTGATTTGGGGTAATATTTGACCAACTAACTTATTAAGCGACAAACTACCATCAACTTGATTATTGGTCAGCTAACTAAGTTCCTACTCAAAATCTTGAAATCACATTGTCCACCAAAAAGGGTTGGACATGGCCGCTCTCCACCAGTTTGTTATTCTCAAATGGCTATTGCAAAGCTATATCCCGCAGATGAACTTAGCCGACCACATATTCTTAAAAGGCACCAAATGATTAACTTATACACAAAATTCTAGCCTGATTCTAGTCACACACTTTTTTGCATGCTATATCCAGGACTATAGCCTCCATGATTCGGCCATGACTCGTTGATTCGTATAATAAATTATATGGATGTTTTGGAACGAAGTTCCTTATGGCACGTTCTGGAGCCCGGGAGTGAATCCGAAAAAAACGACCAAAATGACCGTCACAAAATGACCGTCACAAAATCACCGTCACAAAATCACCGTCACGCAAAATCCGTCACGAAATCTACAGATGTCGATAACTTGAATAAAAGATCACCGAGATAGATGAAATTTGGTACACATTTTCATTTTACTAATGCCCAGGCTGAGTTCGTCGGAAAACGTTATCCGCCGATGCGTTCACCCGCAACGTTCGCGTAAACGTAAGCTTCAAAATACAGGAAAAAGTGTTATTAAGGAAGCCTGTTACTTGACTTGTTTTGATTATTTTTGTTATATATGTCAAAAATGTCACTTTGTTTTGTAAATAAATAAAATATAATCATGTAAAATTTCACCCTGATACAAGCAGAAGCTGTAGAGTAGGGAAGAGATATATTTTATAATATTTTAAATTAATTGGCCGGGTAGGTAGAAAACAGTCCTATTTCAATCCAAACTCCTTTAACAAACATACTCTTTCACTATACACTTATCAACTTTTTTCTTATATTCAATATATATTTATAGTAAGACGCTTGCTTTAATTATACAAATAATGATTTTCTATAAATTTTGCCTTAACTCTGCTAGGTACAAACATTTAATTTTGTCTCTTTTCTAACTCCGCCATGTATAAGTAGTTAGCAATGTATACGTACTTAGCAGTGTGATTTTATAATTTATATTTAATGAAAAATGTAAAGAACTTCGTTCCTACCGGGTGTCCCGCGACACCACACGTATTTTTTTTAAAATAATTTTCTACCAGTTTAGGTACCTATGTACACTTCCACATGTTACTAAATACTCTAGGTGTATTTAGGGTCCTTAGGCTAGGCGAACAAAACAGTCTGCAGACTGTTTTGCCCCCAGTGTGCGCCTAGTCTTACACAAAAACTTTTTAATGTGTCAAAATTGTTTTGATTTTTAGGATCCGTAGGCTAAACCAAGGACCCTTATATTTTCCTGCGTGTGTCTGTCCGTCCGTCCTATCACATGCTCTCACGGCTACACCTTTCCTCCGATCACTTTGAAATTTGGCATGTATGTGTCTTGTATACCTACCCACATATTTTAAAAATATAGCTACTTAAAAAAAATATTTTTCAAAAAAATTAGGGTAAAAAAACTTTATTTTAAATTTTTTTTCGACACCGTGAGGGGTATCATATGAAAGGGTACGTCGAGCTGATTACAAAAATATATAATTCTTTGGTTATAACTATGATAGGGCGAGCGTTGGCAAGTTCGAAGTGGGTGTGAAACGTGTCTCCCCCTTCTATCTCGCTTATGTGAAGTGCATGAAATCTGAAAAAATTCCTGAACATTCTTCGACCAAAAGTAAAGATACCACTTTTTGGAAATTTCGAAAAAGATATTATTTCATTTTTTATTGACAAAATACGTTTTTTTTATAATTATGGTCTTTTCGATGTATTTATATGGTTGTAGTCCGGTTCAGTGGCAAAAAAATACTTTATCGGAAGTTCTTTTATGTGTTATGAGAATATCAGACCTATAGGATAGTTCAAAGTAAGCTTTTTAGCATTTTAAAAGACACCATCTATAGGGTACTACTTTAACTATACAGTGTGGTTGCCTACGGACCCTCGCTGTGTGCTGACTAGCACACATTTGACCTGTTTATTTTATATGAATAAAAGTATCAATTTAGCAAGCGTAGATGAATAAAATTATTGTGAGACCATCTGTGGGCTGTATTCGACAATCCATCCAAATTTCTTAAAAATCAGATGAGTGAGTACCTGTAAAGATATGGGTGTTAAGAAAATACTCTGTGCGCATGTGGAAGAGAAACCTATAGACGCGAAATGTTGAAATTTATATGGGCCCAACAATGGAGTAATAAGTGTAAGTATGACCATTAAATTTAGATGAGAAGATTTTAAGAATGTTGATTCACAAGAATTGAACGACAAACACAGACTGAGAGACAAGGGACCAAATATGTTTCTGAAACGGATTTAAGTCTTAATATGTTTCTGAAACTGATTTAAGTCTTAATATGTATCTGAAATCGAAGACATAAAAGATTTCGTTCTTCGGAGCGATCACGTAGCTTCATTGCCTTCGGTAAGCTTGGAAGCAATCATCAAAATTAATTATTACTTAATGGAAAATAATAAATACGATTTGTTTTTATATGGCAAAGAGTTTATGCTACAATAAAATAGATGCGCCTTCTTACGCAGGAAGCTTTATATAGCGTGTTGTTAAAAAAGCATTTTAGTTCTAGATGAAACTCATGATTGAGGTCGAAATTCTAAAGGGTGAATAAAATAGCTTTTTATACAGGCTTGTAGATATACTGTAATAGGAAGTAAATCTGACAGAAATAAAATAGAGATGACTATCAAAGAATGAGAAACCCTGTAAAGCCCAAATATAAGATTGACAATCATGATTGACATAGCGTGACCTTGTCCTATATAGTTAGTACCTTGCAATTGACATGAAGCGTTCGCATTGGAAACGTTTGAGAAAATCTTCTTAATAGTATTAGTTTCTACGATTTTTATCAACCACAAAATAGCTATAAAATACCATAGAATTATTTATTGAACTTTCATATTTATCCATTTTATATTTAAGTATATAATGTACAGTAAAACCTCGATTACCCGTTTCTAGATTTATCGCCTTCCCCCGCTTGACTATCAGGCACACCTACCGAGCGCATCCCAATTTTTTATATAGGTAGAGTTTAATGTACAAAAACAGGAAAATTTTAAACTCAAGTTCTTTGCCCTTCTCAAGGCTAATTCAAAATATTAAAAAAATTAAAATATTATAACTTGCTCTACCTAAATAGAGGACTTGAAAAATAAAGTATTATATTACTCTCATTAATAGAATTTTATATTATAATAGGTGTGGTCGAGATTTATTCGGTGCATATTTACCATTATTTCCTGGTACTATTTATTTCTTATTATTTCATGTTTTCTATCTAATTTAAATTTTCTTATATTAATATGTATTATATAATATGTACAAATTATATGTTCAAAAAGAACCAGAGACCAAGAAAAGAAAAATTACTTACAAAATGAAGTAAAATTCCATCAAAAGCACTTGTCTCGCTTAAAACGTTGTGAGATCATAGGTTTACCAAAGTTTCCCCTATCTAAATAAGTTCTACTAGATTTAATTTATCCAGTAAATCAAGTAAATAATGTTTTTGTCTGCCCCCCTCATCTATGCTATGTCCCTCACAACATTATAATATTTCCCAAACCACTCTTAAACGTTTAAATTTAAAAACATTTTCTGACTTGGCAATTACCAATTACTCACCACGAGGATACAAAGTTGTATTAACATACATTACTGCCTAAAATTTTATTTTTCGAAAAAAATATCTTAATATAAACCATAGGGAAAATATTTAAATTAAATAACAATAAACTGTGTTACCTCTTTGTGCTGGGAACAAATGTTGTTTTTAAATTGTAACTTGTACAGTGACTTGGGATGAGAATGTTTGAGTTTTAGAGGGACAGAGAAGAGGGGGGGGGGGGGGGGGGGATCAACATCATTTAATGAATCTTATTCATTTACTACCTTTACGAATTGGTCATTTAAGATGTTATAAATAAAATCATCTATACCTAAATTTGGCTATATTTCGACCAATCCTGGTCATCTTCATCCCTTTAATTGAGATTGTTAAACTATTTTATATTATTTATTCATGTTATGAACTGGATTTCACAATTTTGTTCAGGCTCATAACTTTATTGTCACTATTTTATTTACGTACTATTATATTATTATTTTTTTTAATTTAAAACTTAAACATAGCCAACAATTAAAATTTTAAAACATTAGAAGCATGATCATTTTTGTTTATGTAAGTTATAGATCTATTGCTATAAACAAAAGCAAAAGGGTAATATTATTATGAACTCGTTTTTGTTTGGAACTTCCGAGTGAGTTTAAAGATGCTGTGTTTGTTAATTTATCGAATTCTTACAATTCGTAGTGAAAAGTTTGAGAGAAGTGGTTATTGTTGATGTAAAGATAAAATTAAAATAGCATATTTGTGAAAGAGAAACTCAGTTGAAAAGAACGTATTTATTATAGAGATATTTTTAGTAAAGTTTTGTTGGTTTATTTTGATGTAGAGGATATGTATTTTTGGTCCAGGTTGAAGCTATTATTGGGGGAAAAATAATGTCAGACGCATGCCACTCCTGATCAGGTCTTGTCCGGCACTGTAATTTCCTTCTGTTATACTTGCCATGTGTTTTTTTTACGGCCTCGGGCCCAGCATAGCGTGATACACCTCCATTCTATTCAATAATTCCAACCACTCTCTCCAAATTTGAATCGGTATAAAATTACGAGGTCCGGAAGAGATCCATCTACACTCTACATTCTCCCTTTTTTACCTGGAATTACAATCTGAGAAAATTTCCCGATTATGATTTATTAATCGATAAATTTCCATTTCATTACCTTGAAATCATTTCCCACATCATATACTGGTAGAATTCTAATTTCCACAAGTAATTTCAAAAACGCATCTCTTTAGAGCCATTTTAGTGCATGTACTACAATCCTTCCACAGCGCGTGATGTAAATTATTTTCTGCAATACAATACTTCATTGCATTAGGAAAAGAAAATGTTGTTCCAAAGTTTCGATTGTCTCTATTTTAGTTCATATCTTTTCTGCCTAAACTTATTTGATATTCTAATATGGTGGCTTGATTAACAATAATGATGAAATGCTTTATACCAGACATTGATATTTGATTATAAAACATACACATTAGCATTTAAATTTGTCAATGTAATAAAATAATAGCTACTTATAACAGCGAAATAAAATGCTTTCAACTATGAATACTAATTTCATACTAGAGAAAATCATTCTAAACCTCTCTTTTATAAATTTATAAAAAAAAATAAAACAAATGTCACCATATTTTAATTATTAAAGTCTAAATTAATTTTACAATCAGTTTTGAGGATTCTTTTATACTTTTTGAAAATGCTATGCATTCAATAACACACATTATGCTCAGATTGTTGTTGGACCGACATAACGCCTCGATAGTCGTTGTAGGTGCCCAGTGTAAACTCAGTCTATATACCTATTCTTACACGAGGCTTAAAGGATCTTAGGAAAACCTAGATTAGTTTGATATTTTTATTTTTTTAATAACATAAAAACTTAATTAAATAATAAACTAGTTAACTGTTTTCTCTAAGATATATTTTTTTTAATACGAAGTATATATAGAGAGAAAGTACTATGATAGCGCGATAAGTATTTGGAGATATTGATAGATTTACATATTTATTATTATTATTTACGTTATTTATTTTCAAGTCCAAAAAAAGGCTTTTTAAAAAATGTTTATATCTAATATTTATTCTGTTCAAACGCGTAGAACCTAAACTACTAGGTCCATTTCAATGAAATTTTGCATTCCCTCCGGTGAGCTGCGTTCCTAAAATTCTAAAAAAAAAAGGAATGTATTTCAAAGTTATAAATTTAATACATAATTTATATATATATATATATATATATATATATATATATATATATATATATATATATATATATATATATATACATTAGTTGGTTTATGTAGTAGTACATTCAATCTGTCGTGATAAAAGGCTGTCAGCGTCAAAACTTCAAGGGGCTTTTTTTTGCATGAATCGCTTGGGACGCATGAGAAAAATTTAACTCCAATTTGGCTGGACCGTTCGGAAGGAGGAAGTACGAAGTACGGAATACAAAAGTCAATAAGAAGGGGGTAACATTTAAATAAAAATAAATTAATAAAAAAAAAAAAAAATTGAAATATTACTATTTTTGATCCGATACGAATTAAAATTGGAATATAAGAACACGCTTTTTAAAATAATTTTTTTACATTTAGTAAATTGGGTACAATTAGTATTTTCGAAATTTCACCTGCGGACGATCAACCGCCAAAATAAACATAGCGATTCGTGCAAAAAAAATCCCCTCGAATTTTTGTTCAATTTCAACTAGACCATTCACTGCCCGGTATGAATTATTATATAAATAAATATAGGGTAGGTTGGGACAAAGGTCCGCATGGGGTAAATGTCCGCACTGTTCTAAGAATGGGAGGGAAAATACTTTTTGAAGCGGGACTGGCAACACTCATTCTTAACGTTGAGGCTTTGCTCCTGTAAGGTTATCTTGATTTCGTTTGCACTATTGCCAAGAAACATGAGGAAGTTAATTTTTTATGTTTCAATCTAACTTTTATAGAATTTGGCAGTTTATTATTATAAATCTATATTCGTATTTTTTATAAAGTTGTACCAAAATGGTGCAAATGTAGTGTAGAAATAGACACTTGTTTTACCTTTATATGTAGTTACCTTCGATAGGTTACAATATTGTTATGATTCGATAAAATGGGGCCAAGATCAGCAGACTGAATGGGGCAGAGATCCACACACTGAATGGGGAAAAGATCCGCACACCGAATGGGGCAAAGATCCGGACACTGAATGGGTCAAACGTCCTAATATTGGAATCTTTTCACATTTAAAAAGTTTAATCTAAAGATTAATTTATTTTAGTTACTTTTGGTAAAAGAACTAGTTAATGTTCAGAGTGTACAAGAGAAAGAGAGATTGATTGCGCCCTTTACACAGTAGATCCTGGATGAAGCGGAAAAATTAATTAAATAGGGTTTCTCGATCAGGATCAGAGGTTTTTTAATTTTATACTTTTTATTGTACCTAATATGTTTTCTTTATCATTCAATATACATGTTCTTTTATGAATCATTTATCTTTCTTGAATTTTTAATTAATTAAAACCCAATAGGGTAAATGTCCGCAAATCATAATTTTGGTTTAATGGTGCCCCAAAAATGTTGAGAAATTAGAGATGAAGAAGCAATGAGAGATGGAAGATTGTTAGATGGATTGTTGGCCAAAATTCACAGGTCATTTAGAAATTATTAAAAATGAAGCAAATGCTCAAAATTAGCCCTATACCAAAAAGTGCAGACTTTTGCCCCCACCTACCCTATATGCTAATAAATAAATAAACTGGATAATTTTTTGCATTAGGCCAAGATAATTTTAAAATAAACTAAGAACAATAATAAATACAGTGAATTGTAACATGAACAATGATGCATGAAAGCCAAGTTCAAAAATGGGGGGAAGGTAAGATATCGTGAAAGGATATCCGTTCCAAGGGATTCGCTGTCAACCCTCGGTGTTAACACGGATATAAACTACTGAGAGAAAGAAGTAGGTCTAAAAAAAGATATTTGGAAGATGTGATTCCCATTCGGAATATGAATCAAAGTGGGATCAGACGAGGGGGAAGGGATCCCGTGCTGGGCTATGAGTTATGGGTCAGGCTTGGTTGGGAACGTCAGGAAAACTTGTAAACTTATAAAACTTAGGCAATGCGAAGAAAGAATTATTACACAAGGTGAAATAGATAATGTTTTTTGGCTTTATAGCAGTTATTTTCCCCAGTTATCCTTAAAATTCGGAAAATGATCTTTGTTGCAAAATTTCATAAAAAAAAGAATATTGTCAATTTTGCCGTGGGTACTTTGGAGATTACTCTCTTATAATGCAATTAATACTAATAATCTAGCCAAGCGATGGGATTATTACGGAAAACAACGCAACCATAATATGTATAATATGATAAACTAAGTTCAGATAACTTTGTGAATTACAAAAGTGTAGTACTAAATAGGATCTTAATCTAGGTACCCAGATTATTAATACCTAAGAATATATGAAGCTAATGCTCTGTCTGTGTCGACTACAAATATGTTAGTAAACTACAAATAGCACTTATTTTGATAAAATTAACACTCATAACATTAGAATTACTTATGATTAATTTGTGGCTCCTTTTAGGGTAATAACAAATCATGCTAGATTTTTCGTGACAGCGTTTCGGCACTACCTGTCATTCTCAAGCCTATACAAAAATAATACACTGCCAATTAGTGTGGCACATAGCTTCCTCGCATCCTATCATGTACTTTATTGTTATTTTAACATTAAAGTTTTATTACTTTATTGTTATATTGTTTACTGTGTAAGAACAATTAACAATTTTTAGCGATCTTTAACACTTTATAGGGGTATCGCTGTAGGTTTTACTAAAAAATTGTATTTGCAGAAAATGTTCGTCTCATTGAATAGATAAGGTTTAATTTTTTTCCCAACCGAAAATTCCAATTTTAAATTTGAAGTTCATGTTTACGCGAGCGTTGCGCGTGAACGCTTGAACGGATAACCTTGTCCAACGAACTCGACCTGAGCATTGGTAAAATAAACATGTCTACCAAATTTCATCAAAATCGGGCAACACTTACTCAAGTTATCGTCGCACGTTTCACGATTCGCGGACACACAGACCGACAGACAGACAGACAGACAGACAGACAGACACGGAACCAAAAATGTTCCCTGATGTCTGAAACGGATTTCTGTCTTGGAATTTTTAAAATCGGAGGCATAAAACTTTTTTGTTCTCAAAAGTGAACACAATGCTTCCGTTACCTTCGGTAAGCTCGGAAGCAATACATTATTTAGAAAACAAACATCATGTTATTTATTCATGTTTAAAAAAAAAGTACATCGATTGTTGTTCTAATGAAAGATCTTACATTTTATTATAATAGAGTGATTTGAAAATAGCTGTGATAAAATTAATTACCAGATTTATGTTTTGTAATATTCGTTATGTTATTTTTAAACCCGTTTAACTAGTCATTCCGTTATTAACTAGTTATTCCGTTAATGTTTAGTTATGGTTTCTTTCATACACAGAACAGATTATGGATTACTTGTGAGGAGAATTACAATCTTGTTTATTACTTTGACGATAGAACAATGTGATGTTTCTAAATTTTACTTTTTTATCCACAATGAACTATTCTCACTATAGCTTTTTGAAGGTATTGTTCAACATCAATAAGATTATGCGGGTTGTTTTTATTGTTATGATGTTTGTATTCTAAACAAAGTATTATTATTGTACGCTTAAGAATGACAGGTAGTGCCGATATGTTGGCACGTAAGATCTAGCATGATTTATTATTACTCTAGAAGGATCCACAAATTAATATAATATTACAAAAGGTAGAATCAATTTTGAATTAGAATTACTGATTTAAGGTCAAATAACACCTTATACCCATAATATTAATCTTAGAAGCTTATAATTCTGAGCCTTTGTTGTCAAATACGATCTGACTTATATCAAGTTAATGTCGCTAAACGCAAGTATGTACAAAGCTGGTTTGCTTCTTTTGCCTGTTATTTTGTGCCATTAATTTGACGAGTGTAGCGCGTCTCGAGTTTATTTGTTGCGTAAGTATAGAGAATAATCACGCTCATCGAATAGCCGAATACCGTAGGTTTAAACTTAACTTGTTTAAAAATATCTAAAACAACAACAATTTTCAAATAATTCCATGGAATATTGTTTAGGATCCCTATGGATATATTTATTAGTTACAGTGGTTAGTTAAGAGGTTTACCTTTTCAATTTTATTTTGTAATACACAATAAATAATTTAAATTGTGTCCACAAGCCTTTCATATCCTATTGTTACTAAACAGAGACAAACAATAAGCCTGCAAGTAGAGCAGTTTCGAATGAAGTATTAAGTATTTGATTAAGTTAATTCTGAGAGGCTTAATGTAAGAATCCAGTCAAATACACATATATTAAAGCTAAGAGATCATATTTCGAGCGAAGCTCGCAAATTTCTCGAGGTAAGAGTCGTTAAGGCGTAAGTGAATGTTTAAAACGGGAGCTTCTGGTAGTTTAAGGGTGTTTATGAATCCTTATCAAGAGGGTTTCAGCAATAACGCCAAGGTTTCATTTAAGCCCTTTCTCTTCCCTCCCTTCTCAGTTTCATTACTGTTTTGCACTTGCGGTTCTCGCCAGATAAGGTAACAACATTTTCAACTCATACTACTTGTAGTCGGGTAAGGTTCGTCGTTTGTCGTCTTTCTAAAGTAGATCCCTTTGAGTCTACCGTTTAAACAATATAGTTGGATGTTCTAACGCCGGCATGCCTGATAATTGCTTGAATTTGCCATAAATGATTCTCTACATGATCTCAGATTGCTCTTGAGGGAGCTTCGTCTCGTCAGGCAAACAACCGTTTTCTTTTAATGGTCTCTCACCTCAGACTCCGTATTAACAGTTTTAAAGGCCGTGCTTTCTTGATCTTTATAATTGAACTCTTCTCAGCTCGGTTTCACTTAACGAAGGGAGTCATTCAATGACCGTGATTATTCTCGACACTTACGCAAGAAATGAACTCAAGACACGCTACACTCGTTAAATAAATGGCACAAAATAATAGGCAATATAAGCAAACCTGCTTTGTACATATACTTGTTTTTAACGCACCAAGAACTTAATCAGTTATATACCGCTTTAATAGAAAGTGATACTGTAGGGACAAGAGGATGCAAGGTAGGACTTCTGAGTAACACTTGCTACAGTAGACATTGAAAAAGTAATTCATAAAATATAAATTATAACTAATAATTACTTTATACTTTTTTATACTTAGCACTCGGCACGGCCGGATTTAGAATATGTGGGCTCTAAGGCAGATGATGTGATGCGAGCCCTCCTCCGCCTGCTTTTAGCTTTGACAAATTATTAGGGGTCAATCTTACGAGGGAGCAAAATGGGGAGGGGGGGGGGGGCTTCTCAGAGGAAATTTTAAGAAATCAATACCTAAAAAATATTTCATTTAATCTCTCCTCGAACCCTGAGATTCGTCAAAACAAACAGATATTAAGTGTCATTATAAAGCAGTCCAGTATATGAAGCTATTGATTTAGGAATGTCAACGAACTAAATCGGAAAATTGGGATGTGTGGCATAGTTGTTTGAAAATGAACATATCAAAAGTCCTGAAAGTTTGGGGAGCCATGACTATCATCTAAGAAAATAGGTCCAATTTTTCTATTTATCCCTAATATTTAGAAAAATGTTAGGTTCACCAAAAGTCTATGCATAGTTAAAGATCATTTGATTGTCTACAAAAAAAGGTCTATATGATTGCCTTGGTAACTCTAATTCTCTAGTTTTCGAAATATTTTTAGTTATTATCCTTTCCTTAGCCCCGATTGTCCTACATCGATGGCTTATTTTATTTTATTTCTTTTTTTTATATTTTCTTAAAATGACTATACAACTTTTGAGGCCATAATTAAAGCTAAGATATTTTTTACCAGACTATGCACATTTGCAAATTTTGCAATTGGAATATACTTTCCGAAGTATCAAAATTAATTTTGGTGTTTGCTTGAAAGAAAGAAAGAAAAAAAATTATATCAAATGATGACAATACACTTATATTTCATTAAATAAAAGAGAGTATCTGCACCATCCGACTAAATGTTTTTTCATCATATTTTGAGCATCCTCAATTTTGAGTTAAAATTCATTTTTTGATTTGGCCTCTAAACTTGTGTACCCAATCGGCCTAATAGTAAAAAAAAAAAAAACTTCTAGGGATCTGCACAGACTACAGATGACAAAGAATTTTTTTTTAAAAACCACTTTTTTGGAATCAGGGGCTCTGTGAAATTAATGAGAAAGTAAATATAGAATAGTTTTGTCGGCTACGGAAGATTTACCTAAGTAAGTTATAACATTAGAATTTTTGGAAAATTTATTATAAAATAAATAGGTTCTAATAAATAGGAACATGAAAGTTGCTACAAATCATTTACAAAAGTGTTAAATTA
Organism: Gerris lacustris; assembly: GCA_951217055.1. Taxonomy (NCBI): domain Eukaryota; kingdom Metazoa; phylum Arthropoda; class Insecta; order Hemiptera; family Gerridae; genus Gerris; species Gerris lacustris. Next base: position 58,034,069 of record OX578276.1, on the reverse strand, counting down.
ACATTTTATGGAAAATAGTTTTAATATGTTTTTAAGCTCTTGAGGGGTCAAGAAAAGCATATGACCCTTTTTCGTAGACAATTGAATAATCTTTAATGGGCATATAATGGGATTTCAGGTAAAACTAATATTTTTATAGATATTTTTGAAAAACAAAAATTGAACCTATTTCCAAGATAACAGCCGTAGATTCCCTCATGATTTTGATACATTAATTTCCAAAAAATGAACAACTATGCCATTTATCGAAACTGTTCAGCAATTTTTCCTTCTTTGTCTGGACCTAAGATTGAATATTTATACTATATAACAAAAAATTGTAAATTCTTGTATCAAACTGAAAATTTAATGAATGGGTGCAGGTTGTTTCTGTCATGTTATTTCTGAATAGGTAGGATTTGATTCCAAGTTCTGATATTACCGAAGTTAATGGAAGCATTATGAAAAAATATTAAAAAAATCTTCGTTAGCGGTGTGGGCCCCTAGGATGTCTATGTCGCCTATTTCTAAATTCGGCCTTTATACTTAGTTTATACCAACTCGTAATATATTGAGAAAATATTGTGCGGGCACAAACATTGAATTTTGAGATTATATGACATCTGTCTATTATCAGACTTTATTCGAGGAACAAAACTAAAATAATTATGAATGATGGTGTTTTTATCAATTGGGAACACATATTTCTTAGTAGCTACATTAAAACAAGAACAAAAATGAACCTGTCGATCGAGAAGAAAAATTATGGTGAACATTTCTGATGTATGTATGCGATTATCCATGGAATGAGGTTTGCACAGGCAGAGGTAGAAGCTCAGAGGAGTAGATATAGTGAGGGATAGGATGGGTTAGGGAGCATATTATTGGGCCTGCAGGGCCGATAAGGAGTCTACCGGATTTATTGGCTCTTATCTATAGGCTCTATTGCCAAGCGAAATTACACCCTCCACCCACTTGATAAGTATTCACACCACTTATCCCCCAATATGCTAATGTTAACAATACGTAATCCTGCTAGCATCTCACTCCATTTTGGTCTTTTGTGAAGAGTATAGAAAAGTAAGATTTCTTGTACATTGAAGAAGCCTTGGTCTTCTCTATTTTTGTTTGATTATCAATTTATCCAGATCTAAATGTCTTCAGCAAGAGCAGTATATTCTGAGATGCCTGCATTCTTCTAGCGATAATAAAGCAATCGGGATCTACACGGTAACTTCCATGAAATTGTTGAATGAAGTTTGGCTTCTGAAATAACAGGTTTAAGAATCATAAATAATAAGCTAATCGACTCAGTTTTTCAGGCTTAAGAATAATTTAATCCAAGCATATCGAGAGATTTCATTATTGTAATGCTTATAGATATTAATACTAAATTAAAAATGATATAAAATTTGTTTTTAGCCACATTCCTTCCGAGTTCACCAGCGGTAAAGGAAGTATTACAATCCTTATAACAACGACTTATTTGTTATAAAATTCATAATGCATAATGTCTTTCGGTAGTCTGTCTGTCAATATTATTGCGATGGCCATATATATTTAAAAATTTTAGACCAATTTTAATTAAATTCGGATAGTTTGTAGAAGGTAGCTCAAACAAGGTCCTCTAAATGCCAACATTCTGCTTACACTGATTTCTTTCGCGTATGCGAATAACTTATTTTTTAGTGACTAATATTTTAGTCTTTCTATTTTACTTCAGTGTTTGCTTGATATTACAGGATATATGCGACACTATTATTTATTTAATTTCTTTGAACCTAAATACATAAAAAAAAGTATTCAAAGTTTACTTCCTGTTAAAAAAGCAATACTAATTCCCAATATATATGTAAAATTACCGCATTTACTTTTGCTGCAACCATATAGGCTATAGACTTATTTTACTGATAAAAAAGAAGATTAAGCATTTAACACACCGATTGATAGGATCGGTGAAGTGCGTGTTTCGACTCTCTAGAAATAAAAGAAAGATTTTTAGAGGCTGATTATACTAGGAGCTATACTGTTCAGGCTGGTCAACCATGTCTATCCCCTACTTGAAATGTTTTTCTTTCAGTCTATAAAAAACAATGGAATCGTAATTTCAGGTAATCTAATGATCTTGCCCTTGCATTAACACCCTCAATACAGTTAAACAAAGATTTATATCAGACAAACTAGCCGGGATAAATTAAAAGACAATTTTAAAGTGTATAGTTAAAGAGTCTAATGCTGTATAATTGTGTGTAATTAGGGTCTGGGGCCTTAAGAATCCCTTCTGATTCTATCACGCTAACACCTGCATTAAAATGTTTTAATTTGACATGAATATTTTAAAAAACTAAAAACACGCATTTCATTTTTTTCTACTTTTTGAGTTAGTCCAGAATGTTTTAACAAGGTTGTGATAAAGTGGTTCCACTTCTATAATACTGAGGTAAACGGTTATCTAATTTCTCTTAAGATAAGGTAAAAAGGGAGAATGAGGTTATGTTGTTACTAAACACATCGTTAGAGGTCGACAACAGGATGGAAACATCAAGTTGTCAAGATACGCGAAAACGTATTGCCATGATTATCCTAACGATATGTGTATAAATGCAGAATGAAGCTTAAAAGGGATATGGGTTGAAAATTTAGATAAGCATAGCAGAATTTTTTTATTTCTTATGATAAGAAGATTACAAAAATAATTGAAGTAATGCATTATACATTCTTCTATCTGAATTTAAAATTTGTGTAGAGGAAATAATCTTCAGCTAAGGAATTCACTTAATTGACCTGGTTAGAGGTATGTGGGCAATGAATACCACTATTAAAACTTACTTCAATAAGCATTTTGTAAATTAACAACAGAGCATTAAAAAATATAATAAATATAAGAATTAATAATGTCATATTTATATTAATTACAATCTGTACATTGTAATATATCCCCTCTCTATTCCATGAAAGACTCTTCTGATAAGATCTAATTGGGTGCATCCTTCTAAGCCAAGAATCGAAGGAGCATTACTGCTAACCACAAAAAATTCCAATTTCTTAATTAAATTATTATACAGGGCTGTGAGACATATTTTGCCACTAATTTGTAATTTCTCACCAGTATAAGTAGATAAGCGTTGCTTTGGAGGAATTATCTCTTTTTTGTTAATCTTTAAAGCTTTGATTACATTTAAATTAATAATATTTGCCATAGCTCCACTATCTAATTTAAATTTATGTTCCAAGGTATTCTCTAATACTACTGTTGCACTCCACTCTTTATTTGAATTATTTTTATTGACATGATCAATAAAATATTGATCGATTTCATATTCAGAATCTGAATCGTTAGTATTTAAATTTCTAATATTCTTACTGAAACATTACGAACTGTAATGTCCTTTAACATTACATTTATGGCAAACTGATTTAAAAGCAGGGCACTGAATCCTTTTATGTTGCAAACCGCATCTAGTGCATTTATTACTTTCTGATACAATGCATTTTTTATTGTAATTTTGCTTCACATTACGGTTCCCAGATTTATTATACTCACTATTTCTAAATTTTACGGCATCTACTGTCATCTCAGTGTCATTTTTTCCTTGTTAAATTAATTTAGATTGTAAAAAGAAAATGTAATTGTAATGTAATGTAATTAAGATGTAATTTAGATTTCTCTAAATTATGCACTTTTCATGTTGGCCTAAAAAATATAATGAAATTCAAGATTCTCTAAAACCTTTTAAAAAGTATGAAAATGAGTTAATGGAAGTTGATCATTTGATTTATAAGTCCGACCGTATTTTAGTACCAAAATCACTAAGACGACAAATAATAAACCTATTGCACTACAGTCATCAAGGAATAGAGAGGACCAAACAGAGAGCTAGACAAAAATTTTTTGGGCCAGGAATGTCTAAAGCTATAGAAGACTGCATTATATCCTGTGACATCTGTTCCACTTATTCAAGAGCTAATCGAAAAGAGCCAATGCTGCCTCACGATGTACCCTCACGGCCCAGGGAAAAAGTTGCCTGTGATCTCTTTCATTTACAAGCAGCAACTTACATCTTGGTTGTTGACTTTTACTCGAAATTTGTAGAAATAGAAAAACTTAAAAGAACTGACAGTGCAGTAGTCATTGGAGAACTGAAAATAATTTTTTCGCGTTTTGGAATACCTAACACTGTACTAACAGATGGTGGTCCTCAATTATCTTCACTTCAATTTACAAAGTTTTCAAAAAAATGGAATTTTAAACATATTATGTCCAGTCCAACACATGAACAATCTAACGGATTGGCAGAAAGATCGATTCAAACCGTTAAAAGAATCATGTTGAAAACAGTTCACGACAATAAAGATATGTTTTTAGCAATCCTACAATTTAGAAATACAGCTAAAGACTATTGTGGATCTCCTGCAGAACTATTAATGGGAAGAATGTTACGTGACAACATACCGACTTCAGACAGACATTTACTTCCACACACGATTCCTCCATCACTAGGAAAACCCTAAAAAAAAAAACCTAAAAAATAAACAAATTCAACAGAAATCATATTATGACAGGACTTCTAAACCACTACGACCACTAAAGGAAAATGAACACGTGAAAGTAGTCAGAGGAAAAACTTGGGAACACGGTAAAGTAACAAGCAAAGGACCTGCACCCAGAAGCTACAATGTAACTCTTGATTCAGGCAGCACTCTGATAAGGAATCGACGTTTTCTTAGACCTGTGGGTGAACCTGACACATCACAAAGTATAACTTCCCCTCCTGATAGGATCGAACAACCTTTACCGCCAGTCTACCTTGCACCTCAAACTGAAGAACAGGAACAAGAAACCGAGACACCTGAACCTCCTCCTGAAGAACAAACCGAGACACCTGAACCTCCTCCTGAAGAACAAACCGAGACACCTGAACCTCCTCCTGAAGAACAAACCGAGACACCTGAACCTCCTCCTGAAGAACAAACCGAGACACCTGAACCTCTTCCTGAAGAACAAACCGAGACACCTGAACCTCCTCCTGAAGAACAAACCGAGACACCTGAACCTCCTCCTGACCCAAAAAAGAAAGGTGACTGCAATGAAGAGGATTTAGAGGATGATTTTCAACCTCAAGCAGATGAAACTTTAAATTTAACCACTTCTCCTGAAGTATTTAATGTACCTGCTTATTCTAGATCTGGTAGACCTATCAAACAACCTAAAAGAAACTAACTATATATATTTTTTATTTAATTTTCAGTCAATTTATTTTATCATTTTTTTTTTATAAATTTAAAGTTTTTATTAATATATAAGTCAGTATAGTTTAATTTTTGAATTTTTTTTTTTTTTTTAAAAAAGAGGAGTTGTAATATATCCCCTCTCTTTATCATTATTTGTTATTGTCTCTATAAGATTAAAATACATTTAGTCTAGAATCTGAAGCCTTAGTGTTCACTTCATAGACTCCCCACTCCACACATTACATATTATATGGCACTACAACTCTATGTATTACCAAGTATTTGGATGATTTGGAATAAAATTAAAGTATGCGTGTTTTGCTGAATAATAATTTATTAAATACATAATTTAATGTTCATATATTTATAAATTGTTAATAAATAGTTAAAAATCTAATATATTTATTAAGTATTCACTGATTTAAATAACAAATATACACACAGTTCTGATGTCGGCAATACTGTATAAACTAAATTGTATGAGAAAATAATTGAGATATAATTCTCAGTGTTGATAAGCAATTATTGAAATATTTTGTTGTGCTCCTTATTATATTATTTGAATCTTATAAATAATTTATAAATGAAACGTAATAATAATTGCGCTAATAAATAGAATCAATCATATTCAACTTATTCATAGAATTACGCTAATACACAGAATTTCGGCATAAGAATAATAATTCAAACCATGAAGCACTTGCTTTTTATGATATCAAAAAGTATTTCTTATTTAATGTATCAAACTCTATAAACTTTTTTGAATATTGTGTTTGTGCCAAGATGTTTAAGATTTTTAATTAGTTGTATTTTCTTTCATAATTTTTAACTTCTTGTTTTTAAAGGAGTGAAGTAAATAAAACTTTGAATTTATGGTATAAAAAAAGTTATTACTGATCCTTGAAGAGCCCACTTCAAGAAACTTTCGTCCAAAGTTTATTTTTCGAAACTAATAAATTAATTATTTACTTTTCCACGTGGTAAATTTTATCTTAGTTTTTATATTCTGCCGTTCAATCTTTCGTATAAAAAAAAATGTGCATAATGATATACTTATAAACTTAAAACTGTATACTAATACTGCTTCCAATACCATTAATAATTATGTTCACCCGTTATAAATAATTGTAAAAAAAGAAGATAGTGTAGTGCTGGATAGTATTTACTATTACATAGTACAACTTCGATTTAATAATACAAATATATGCAATCCTTTTTTTACTTTTCCTCACTACCTATAGTAGGAAAAGTATTGTTTTCACCAAAAAATATTTTTCCGAGATTTCAACGGAATTATCCGTTTTGGGTGTTTTTAAGACCTCCTGAGTGGTTTTCAGCATGTCTGTATGTATGTGTGTATGTATGAAGTATGAGTGTTATCATAGTAGCGCCCAAGGTATTTAACCTAGCAAGTTGAAACTTGGCAGAAAAATCAGTCCTTACTTGTAGTGGGGCCGCCCGGAAAATCAACTTTTTCCGCCATCTTGAACCCAGTTTGCCAAGTCAGCAAAAACTTTAAAAAATCATAACAAATCGACAATGGTCCTGCTCGAGTTAAAATTTGGCACGAACGTACTTCTCTGTATGACAAACAAGCCCACCAAATTTCATTTTGATATTGGCCGCCATTTTGAAGTTATCAATTTTTGATTTTTTAAACTTTGACGGTTAATAATATCGAAAGTATAAATAGGTTTTTGACATATAGCATATCGTTGAAACCGGAAAAAATTAAGGAACAAATATAAAAAAACCCGATGAAATTCCATTAATTAGTTTAAAAGTTATAAGCGAATATAATTATTTATTAGTGCGATCATTTTGATGACGTCGAAGTTTGTTTACATCTGTCAAAACACCGCCAAACTTCAAATAATAAAATAAAATATAGGTATTAAAAATAAGGTTTTTTTTTAAAGAATGATAAGGTTTGTTCCAACCACACCTCAAACTAGTTTCAAACTGTACGACGCATATGTGCATTAGCAAAAAAGTTCAAATGTGGTCCGATGCGCATGCGTTGGACAGTTCCAAACCAGTTTGAAGTGTGGTTGGAACAAACCTATAATAAATCAGTTAGTTCAGAACGGTCACCCATCCAAGTACTGACCACGTCCAATGCTGCTTCCTCCTGCTGCGAAGCAGCAGGACAGGCCACTTTAGTAGCCTCTGAAGTAAGGAAAAGTTCCGAGGTACCCCGTACCCGATTTTTTATGTATAATTTAATAAATTGTTCCTGTCTTTAGAGGTAATAAAATACTCTTTTATAATGTATTAAACAGTGATATTTCATCCCTTATTTTGGGACATATTCAAGACTATACTCAGGACATATTTATTAATTAGAACATATATTTTTAATATATGTTCTATATTATTAGAACATATAATTTTTAAATATACAAACTACATAGTCTATTAATTAGTGAATATAAATACATGAGCTTTTAACAAAATTAAGTAAATTATTACAAATCTCTATCAATAACCCTTTAATAACAATATGTAATAAAGTTTTGACAGTACATTACAAGCGAAAACATACTGCGCATGTGTAGGCTTAGTTTCATTGACCAGTAGGTTAAAAATCCTGTTCATTGACCAGTCCTGGAAAAATCCGAAACGTACTTTTTTCGGAAATTGGCCCAAACCGACTGGCAAGAAACAATAAGTTAACTTTTGTTTATAACTCCCCTTAAAAATTCTTGGAGACCTGTTACGGCTAAGCGGTAAGTCATATCAAAAAGCATATTGAACCAGTGGCAATTGATTTTAAAAGATCTACATCTTCGCACCTATGACATCTTTATGACTACGTTTGTCTTCTAATTAATTTTATCTTTTTTTTACTATATTATTTTGTTTTGAATGGCTATTTTTTAGGCACCAAACTACGATTTGGAGAGTATTCTAAGTAATGGAATGAATGATGTATAATATTGACCTGATTCTATTCCTAGAAGGTTTTGGAAACAAAACTAATTAGGCATTTCATTTAATTGCTAGGCCTACATAATAATAGGAAACATAGCCGCTATTCCTAGAATAAGCCCCGCGCGGAGCGCGTGGTGAAGGCTAACATTTATCTTTTAATACAATTTTTAAATATACCATAATATAATGTTAAATGGTGACATTTCACCAAAAAGAAGTATAAAATACGGAAAACGTCCAATCTATCTATTTTTTCTTTTCTTCACCTATGGTAGGAGAAGTATTGTTTTCACCCTAAAAAAATGTTTGAGATTTCAACTGAACTATCCGTTTTGGGTGTTCTTAAGACCTCCTGAGTTTTTTTCAGCATGACGTCTGTATGTGTCATGTGTGTATGTATGTGTGTTATCATTGTAGTGCCTAGGGTATTTAACCTATAGAGTTGAAACTTAACTTAACACCCGGAAAATTAACATTTTCCTGCCGGCATCCGATCCATGAAAGAGCCTGGTTAAGTCAGTTCATCCATGCTTAGTTTCCTGACCTGAGCCGAGATTCCCTGGTGGACATAATACATTCTACTACGCATTGTATTGTAACTAGTGTCTTCCAGTTTTTAGGACCCAGATAACTTCGAGACCCAAAAAGGGAGTCCGAGTCAATGATTTTTCTGGGCAATATGCAGACCATCCAGCAGCAACTGGGCCAGCGCTCTTCTCGAGGAGTTATATATAGTAAAAATTGAATTTTTAATTACTTTTTCAAGATGTGTGGCAACCAGCAATGCCCGCACATCCTAAACCTAAAAACACATAACCTAAAATATTGGATAAATTTATATTATTTTGTTTTCGTTTATAATGTCAATTCGTAATTTTCAGTCACTTCGTAACTTCAGACAGTTGTCCTTTGAGATTCACTTTAAAAAACATATAGTATTAATTTATTATATTTATTTTTACATATTTTTACTATTTATTAATTATATACAATGGAGTAATACGCCACTACAGATGTATTAAATATAAAAAATCATTCTTATGAACAAGAACGAAAACAGATCGAAATGTTTGCCATCAATTCATTAACATGTTAGATTTGCCTTAAGGCCCCCTCCCCCCATAAAACCTTTTCATAAAAAAAATCCCCCCTTATAAAGCCCATTTATATATATAAAAAAAACTATGAAAATCGTACAGTGTTTCACAACAAACGATCTTGATGGATTAGCCGGATCCGTTTATCCGTTTATATGGGGCTTTTAGGAGCCTAAAACTATTTTTGATCTTTTGATCACAACAAACATACTTTTTCTAGTTTTCACCATATGCATATTTTGTGCAATTGTCAGTTGTAATACCTCATAATGTTTGTTATTAATGGCACAATTGCCTATTTGAGCTCATGAAATTATAGCTAGTGTCCATCAGTAGATATACATGTCTAGCCATTTCATTGAAATTAAATGTCGGCGTTTCTCTGTACGAATGGGCAGCCTTATCGATGTACAAATTGGTTGATCGTTCTCATGACCCTGACGCGTTACCTTCGTCGCAGAATATTGACAACGAACATGTAAGTCGACTCAATTTTGTTTTTTCCTTATTGCCATCTTTAATGGAAAAAAGGCTCACACCGCAACTCGTTTAAAAGTGTTCATCGTTGATTGACTTGGCGTTTCGAATGGTTAGTGCTAATACCAGTTAATAGCTCTTCCATAATGGACCGTGTCATAATGCAACATGTCATATTGACCCTAAACATGAAGAATTTATTACTTCTGTACTGAAACCTTTCGAGGCAATGGAGGTCGTAAATACGTCCTCTCAAGTGACGCTCTATCTGCCGTTTGATAATTCTCGTTCCCCAGACCCGAGTCTCCTTTCAGACTCAAAATAAATTGCTCTTAGTCAATAGTCACCAGTTCTATTGGGAGCTGAATATTACCTAAATTTTCAACTTACACCATTCTTGTCAATAATATCTGACTCTTAATGATATTACTTTATTCTATTTTTTTAAATACAAATAAATAATTATTGATATTAATTTTCTACAACTCTAAACACATTTCAAAGAAAAAATAAAACTAATCCACTACTTTCTTCAGTTATAATTTAGAAAATATGAGTTATTACTTAAAAATGTATACCGACTAACATAAATGTTAATTTAATTAAAAATGTTAACTAACTCTGAGAGGGAGACTTTACCCCATCCAAAGAGCTTACACAACTTTATGTGTAATAGATAACACAGGGTAATTGTATCGTTTCTTCATCAGAATAAACCTTACCATTTTTTTTACAATAAACAAAAATGTATTTTCAATTGAAGATAATTCTTCCTAGTTTGCACCTTTGATACTTATGGATAATATGTAATTGGATCTTTGAAGGGGAGTAAACATAACAAGTAGTTATTTGAAATGTAGGTTATATTTCACCCATTACGGGCATCATCAGACCTGTCTCTGATAGTGTATAAAATATTACATATTTTTTTCTTTTAGAATTTGAAATATTTATAATAAAAAAGTTAAAATAAAAACACATGATCATCTGATCATATGAGTCACACTATACATCTACCACATATAGAATACCTGCATTCTAAATGTGGTAGATGTAGTGTTAAGTTAAGGCTGTCGCTGGAAAGCACCGCCCGTCGCCGAACCCCATTCTTGTGGTCGGTGGCCATGTACACACGAAGCAGAGGTAGCTAATGTTTTAGCAAAGCACTATGCAGCTGCCTCTGCCACTGCAAGATACAGTGATGAATTCAAACAAATGAAACGAGAAGCAGAAAGAGAAGTGATATCTCCAGATCTCACTTCGGATCAGGGAGTAGACTCAGTTCTGACAAAAGAAGAGTTGGAACGAGCTCTCTCCCTGACTAAAGATACCTCTCCTGGAAAGGACGGCATACCTTATGCCTTCATCAAGAACCTTCCGGAGAGAGGTAAGACAGGACTTTTAGACCTGCATAACGAGATCTGGAGAACTGGCGTGTACCCATCAAGCTGGAGGGAAGCGATAATTATCCCGTTCCCAAGGAAGGTAAAGACAGAAGCTCACCAAATGGCTACCGACCTATCTCTCTGACCTGTTGTCTAGGGAAGGTCATGGAATCAATGATAAACTACAGACTAAACTGGTATTTGGAGAAGAATAATTTATTAGCCCCCTGCCAGGCTGGTTATCGAAGAGGGTATTCAACCACCGACCAACTCGCGCACCTGGAGAAATATATCCAGGATGCATTCCTCAACAGGCAGCACGTGGTCGGTGTGTTCTTCAACCTGGAGAAAGCCTTTGATACCGCCTGGAAACACCATATTATCAAGATGCTTTACAATTGGGGGCTAAGAGGAAAGCTACAAGCTTTTATCATTGGTTTCCTGGACAACAGAGCGTTCAGGGTCAGAATAGGCGCAACTCTATCTGACCTTGAGGATCAAGAGAACTAAACGCCTCAAGGTTCCGTTCTCAGTGCTACTCTGTTCTCGGTCTCCACGAATGAACTTGCAAGTGATCTCCCGCTAGGTGTCAAGGCGTCGCAGTATTCAGACCACCTTGGCATATTCTTCGCGGGGACTCGAGATCAAGACATCAGAGAGATTCTGCAAGCGGCAATAGATTCAGTAGCAGCAAAAGCGGAGAGAATCGGTTTTAGATTCTCTCTAATGAAGACAATGTGTGCCGCTTGCGGAAGGAACACGCTGCTCCAGAGCTGTTCCTGAATGGGGTTCAACTCGTCTACAAAGAGACAACTCGCTTCCTCGATCTGATATTTGATGCCAAGTTACGATGGAAGCATCACATATCAGAGCTCGTTCAGCGTTGCAAGAGAGACTTATATGCCATCAAAGTTCTTGCTCATCTGCGATGGGGGGCGGACCGGACAACTTTAGTTCGAATCCTTTGTGCATTGGTTCGCCCCAAGATGGACTACGGCAGCTATAGTTCAGCGAGGAAGTCGTGGCTACTGCCTCTGGACAGAGTCTTTCAGCTAGGACTCCGTTTAGCTCTCGGTGCGTTTCCAACCACCAACGTCAGCTCTCTCTACGTAGAAGCTGGCGTTTTACCAATGCAACATCGCCGGGAGCAAATGGCTCTGTCCTTTACGGAGGCAGTAAAGTCGAAGTCACGTCACTTCCTCAGAGAATAGTTCTTCGGCGTTGGAGCCATTCGGCCAGAGTACGAATGGCTCACTACAAGGACTAGACCGCTGCCAGTTAGGGCTCGCGAGATAAGGAATAGAATTGGAGCTGAAGAGGATGATATCCTTGAGTGGTTCATCCCCGACACCCCGCCGTGGAAGAGGCTAAGCATAGGGATATCCACTCGTCTCGCGACCCTACCTCGGGAAACAACTCCTCTCGAGGTCTACAAGCAAGGACTGTTGGAGACTCTCGCCCGTTATCCAGGCAGAAGGGTCTTCTACACAGATGGTTCAAAGACGTCGACGGGAACCGGCTGTGCTATGCACTCCTCGCAGGAGACCAGGTCTTTGTCAATGTCTCCTCGCGCAGGAGTGTATACCGCCGAGCTAAAAGCTATAGAGAAGACCCTTGCCTATTGCTTGGAGGAGGACAGTACAGAGAGTATAGTCATCTGTACTGACTCACTCTCGTCCCTCCAAGCACTAAAGGACAAATTTTCGGACGACCCAATAGTGAGCAAAATATACGACCACGTGTCCTCTCTTCGTTCAACGTCGCGACACGTGGTCCTAATATGGGTACCGGGGCATGTTGGCATCGTAGGCAATGAAGTAGCCGATCAAGCTGCCAAGCGTGCGACCGCAGCAAGGATGGTGGAGGACGGTACGATTAGACTTGACGACGCCAAGACTGCGTCAGTCAATGTGGTCTGGCGAACCTGGCAAGCCACGTGGGACCGATCCTTCACCCATCTTAAAAGAATAAAAAATGTAAAGGAGCAGATTTCGGCACTGTCCTCGTCAAGAAGGGTCAGTGTCGTACTCACGCGTCTGAGGCTTGGACAGACGCTGTGGACGCACGGGCACCTTCTCAGGAACGAACGTGCCCCTCGATGCCGACACTGCAATAGAGCAACGCTGACAGTGAGTCACATGTTTGAAGAGTGTGACTCACTGGCAGAGCTGAGGACGACTTGTAAAAAAATTGTAGAAAATTATGATATAACCCTACTGTGATACTAGTTTTTTAGATAGGCTTAGTTAGGGGGTGAGAGTTAAACACATCTGGGTACCATTCCCAAACCGGATGTGCTCCCACAGCATAGCTGGAGAAGGCTCCAGGTACCATTCCCAAACCGGATGTGCTCCCACAGCATAGCTGGAGAAGGCTCCAGGTACCATTCCCAAACCGGATGTGCTCCCACAGCATAGCTGGAGGAGGCTCTCACCCAAATCTTTGATATTTAGTTTAGTTAGTGTAGGTCGATGATACCAATTCTAGCGAAGTTTCAAACTAGCTGATTGGCGTATCATCGTCATCCTGTGATATTAGGCTAGGTCATGTAAATATGTTTTTAACTAGGGTTAGGTATCTATTATTAGGTTTAGTCAGTGTTTAGATTAGGATCGAACACCGTTATCACCACCCCGGCTATTTGTTCAAACCGCGGTGGCTGAGTCTCTTGTCTTTAGGCTAGTGAGGCATTAGGCAGGAAGGCTGCGTCAGGTCTCGTCCCGGTTATATGTTTTCCCCGGAGTCGATTCCGTTCTTCTTGGGGGGCCCGGGGGGAAGGTTCTTCTTCTATCGGAGGGAGAAGGGCCGGAAGCTCTGGGCGGCTCGGTGGGTCGGTGGGTCCACTGTGGGGGCGGGTCCCCCTCGGGGTATCTCTCTTGCTCGGGGTGCTGGTGGCCGCTGAGCGCTCGGGGCGCTTTCTTCTTATCGTCATCGTCGTACAGAGAAGTAACTGACATCGATGAAACCTCAGCCTCTTCTTCCTGACTGGAGCAGGAAGCATAGAGGAAGGGTAAGTCTAGGAAACCAGGAGCACACGATCATCATATGAAACGATGATGACGTTGTAGCTCTTGGTACTTATAGTTATAATTATAATTATAGTCGCGTGAGGTACCATATGCTCCTTCAAGAGTATGGTACCCAAATGGAGGGTTTTTTCACCGGCAGGGATTTTAGTGGGGAAGGGGCTACCAGCGTCAGTCTCGGTGTCGGCTGAGCAGTCAGGAAGTAGCTCAATCCCCACACTCAGGGATCCCGGGTTCCTGCGATAGGTCTCGCTATCGAGAGTAGGATAGCAAGGCTCCAGGGTGGCTTAGCTTAGCTTCATACACCCTGGGGCATAAAACTTTTTCCCTGCAGGCGCCGTTGTGTCTTTTCCCGCCATTCACAAAAAAAAAAAAAAAAAAATTGCATTATTGCAATTAAATTATTAATGCATTATATTTTTGTGTAAAAGAGTGGTTACTTTTGAAAATCAAAAATGTATTATCTTTTATTTCTTTTTTATGTGATTTTGTTGTAATATTGCCATCTTCTTCCTAAAAAAATAATTTTATTCAGTTTTTCTTCTTCTATATTGTGTATATTTTATTCTCATTTTGGCTATTAAATGCATCTAGTATTTTTTTCCATTGTATTTTCTTAACTATTATAAAGTAATCATCAACATATTCACCTATAAATTTAGGTTTAAAATTAATTCTAAATTGATTCTAAAGTTTTAGTCGTTAAAGTATTAATTAATATTCCACTCAGATGCACAGATATTTTGTTACCTATAGTAACTCTTTATTATTATAATATTATCTTTAAATTGTAAATACGTAATATTACAGCAACATTTTATTAATTATAAAAATTTAGTTTTACATTGGATGTTGGTGTACGGTTTTATATACAATCCTATTATTTTTTAATACTTTTGCCGGGTTCTACAAGCGTATTATTACTAAACATAGATTTTAAATCACAAGACACCATTATTTTATCCTTATCTATTTTTACAAATTTTAATTTATTTTTTAATTCAAACGTGTTTTTTTTTACATCAAACAGGTTATTATGTTTTAAAAAGTTTAATGAAGGATTTTTAGAAATTCTGATTTTTTTTCCCGTGATGTTTTTCAGTGGCTGAATTTATTGTTCAAAATTGACAAACTCAACCAGTCAGTCCCCACTTCTCTTAAATAGCTACCATTGAGAGCCAACTGCTCTTTTATACGAACAACATGGCCCGAAGTGAGAAAAAAGTAATAAAATAATTAAACTCATCACAGTTTTGCCAGAAAAAAATCAATTTTTAAGTAACCTAAAAATGTTGGTAGGGAATCATATACCTAATAATGCCCATTGTTTCCAATTAGGAATAGTTGGAGTTAAAACATTCCTAATTTAAGTTAGATATTGAGTTATCAACCCCTATTTTGGTTAAGAAATATGATAACTTGTCATTTGTCAGTAATAAATGTGTTCACGTGTATCAGTTCTCATTCCACTTGAATATAATTTATATACCCATGACCTCGACCTTAGCAATCCGAGGTAATTTAAGTTACTGGTAAGTTTCAAACTTATACAGTTAGTTGGTTTAGCTAACGCTTAATGAGTTTTATTTCCTTCCAATTGTACCTGTTGCTTGTAAATATTTGCTTTTCTGTTTCTCTAACTACTTCTTTGTATTTAGGATGTATAGTTGGAAAGTGAGGGTGGGGAAGAGGTACAAATTATTATAACTTATGTTATTAGAGTATATAAATTTATTGTTACCGCGAATTTTATTTTTAATGAGTTTAAGAACTTAGAATATATCTTATATACATTATTATTAGAGGAGCAAAAACGAATTGGAACGGCTTATAGAACGGCTTGGGCCTAATGCTATATTTTCTTGGAGATGGTTGATACGGAATATACTTATATTGACATATGATATTACTTTTCCAGTTTGAACAATACATAATTGTGGAGCATGATTAACACATAACGAGCCCAGTGAGTATGAAAGAGAAGGGTAAAATAAATTATATCAGTAGTAAAATTTAGAGATATCCTCCCATTTTTGCTGGAAATGGAAGGATGCATCTAGGACTACACTTTCTTCTCTTTCCCTCTAGGCTACCAAGTGTTTTATTATTTTTTATGTTTACTTATTACTGCTATCTTGAGGAATATTCATCCAATTTTCGTGACAAATTATATGTTTTTGAAAACAGAAAGATATAATCTAAAGATGAGAATAGAGGAACAAGGAGCTTTGCTTCCTAAAGTTCGACATTCAAAAGTTATTTGACTATTATTATTTTTTTTTTTTTCTTCGGAGAAATTTTTAGCGTTGATAGTTAGTTTTAACTATCAAAGACGAGTCGAATGGAAAACATTATATGTAAATCAAATAGAAAAAATCGCAAAGTTATAGACTTAATAGTTCATCACACGTTTGTCTTTAAAATAAAATATAGTGTATCATTTATTATAAATTATCCCATTGGGGTTCCAACTGTTAACTTCCTAGCGCCGTGGTAGACTACGATCGTAAGCCCGGGCGCTCATTGAGACGCAGGCGACGCAGGGCAGGGCAGTACAGTTTTGTTCAACTGCAGATATATACTACGAAACCGCACGTATTGGGAAGTAGAGCAGGGGAAAGCAGTACTAAACCACACGTGGCCTGCCCGACGCTAGTGGATCAGACGTCAAAATACACGCGGACTCATATATTTCTACGGTAAAATTAGACTGTGCTGCCAGCCCTGCGTCGCATGCGTCTCAATGTGCGCCCGGGATAAAGGTCATGGGTTCAACTACAAGTCACTATAACTCTTTTTTTTTATCCAAAATAAAAAAAACCCTATAACTTTGTGATTTGTTTTTGGTTTGCATTATTGCTTTTATAATATGTTTTATTTTTATTATTCTTGTCTTTAATACTTAATTAAATTATAATTCTGAAATCTTAGGAATTACTAATTTTTATTATTTTATGAGTTGAATGTTGAATATGGTTGTAGTATTGTCGTAATACTGAATATTGTTTTTGAGGATAAATTTGGAGTAGAGGGATTTATTCTTTAAATATTTAAATGGTAATGTTTTCATTCCATAATAAATTAATAATGTAAAAATTCATAAGCTCAATGTAATGACCCACACCTTGACCTCTAAGTAGGGCTGTCGGGCTGTCTGTGACACTGATGAGGTGGGACACATTGCACCCCAAGCAGTTAAGGCGCTAGGCCGCCTTCTGGGGATGACGTGTGAAGGGTCGAGAGGGCAGACTCCCCAAATGTTACTTTAAAAAAATCTATAATCTTCCTTCTTCCTTTTTAATATTCTTTTTGTGATTTTAGCCTGCATCACAATAAGAAGTGAGAGAGGGGAGTGAATCCAACTTGATGCAAGAACTATCTAAATCGGAGGTCGAAAAGTTGAGGTTTGTATATGTGCAGGGTTAGTCAAAAGTTTGGTGACACCCCACTAACTTTTTAGAATCCAAGCGAAAAAAACCGAAACTCAAAAAATATTTATAAGGCTTAAAACTACATCTTAGTGATTGGGACAACATTTTTCCCTCTCCTAAAACTGGAGATTTTGGGTGTAACTCCTACCAAGTAATACATCATTTTAATGGCCTTGATAAAGGAAAAATAACATAGAAAACTAAAGGTCTCTAAATAATACACTAAAAAAAGAGCATATTTATCTCACATTTCACGAATACCAAAAATCAAAATAATTTATGATTCGTGTTCCAGGCATGAAATAAGGTTTAAATGCATATTCTTTTTCAAAGACCGAAAATTATTAACAATTATTTTCATTTTGCAATTCACCCATTTAAATACATAAGTAATCAGTTTAGTTTCATATTTTTTTTTTTTTAAGCCTAAACAAATTATAAATAAAAATAATATAAACAAATGAAGTATCACTGTAAAGGTCTGGACAAGAATAGCATAAAATGTATAATAAGTTTTTCATTTTATCTGAAACCTAAGCATCTAACTCGTATAAACAGCTAAATAAATTGTTCTTCAATCTTATCCCCTTCAAAAATATTTTTTTTACAAAAGTGCACACGACAGCATTTACTGCATTTTTATGAGCTTCGATTTAATACCAAAAATGTATTTAAAAAAAAAAAAAAAAAAAAAAAAAAAAAAATCTTTTTTCGGTATTCTCTAAAATCGCTATTCCGAAACAAGACCAACATCTGCTATAGCCTATGTTTTGCGCCGGAAAACAATCTACCCAATTTCTAAATTTCATTAAACACAGTCCAGCCGTTCTCAACTGATCCTTCGCCAAACAGATAGAAAGAAATGTTTTTGTTGTTTTTTTTTCTGCTTAATCGACGTGAAACTACTTGAAAAAAGTAAATAAAAAAATCAGGCAAATCCGAGAAATATATATCATTTTATAGATGTATAGATATCTTTTATATATATAAAAATATTTTATATAAAATGAAGCTAACTTCCGAATTTCAAGGTTCTAGTGTGATTGGTTCCGCAACATCGTCATATTGAATACTGCATATAAATGGTCACCATCTTGAATCAAGATGGAGGATCGTAAAACATATTTTTCTGTGTTTATATATATGGGGAAGAGAACCCTGCCTTTAAAATTTCCTTGCTATATATTATGATCATTAAACTATCAACATGATGAGTCAATCACTGGATTTAAGTGCTATGCACTATGAGGACTTCATATGACTTTCACCGCATTGAGTAACAGTAATGGATATTGTATCATGACAAACATTGAAAGTTTGAAAATAAAAGAAACTAAACGCCGTGAGCATACTATAATGAACTTACTAATGAAATATAGCAAGACCCTATATTTTGTAAGATTTAATAAAGATTTATCTGAAAATTTGTCGATTTCTATGTTTCATGTCTTAGGTCTAAAGAGACTTATTTAATAGTAATAGATATTTTATTACTTTTTTTATACATGTATAAAAAATTAGGATAAATTATAAAAACGAAAATGAAATAAATAGAAATAATAAAAAAAGACAGTACAAGATAAATAAAAGCAACAGAGTTTATGTGTTTCGGTTTACTTCTTTCCTTCAAAAAATATATTAAATAAGAAGAATTTATAGTTCAAGATAAATTTCAAAATATATGTTTGGCTCATTTTCAGTATTTTGCCTAAAAAAAATTTAGTTTTATGCATCTTCTCTTGCCACCTCCTTTAAACATTTTAATTTAGTTTTGGAGATGTGTTATCTTAAAAGTTTCCCAATAGTAAAATATATAGTTTTACTTTAGTGCACGTCAAGACTGAAGCTACTGAATCACTGACATCTCTCTTTTTTTAAAAAATAGAACCGACTGTCAATATTTATACGAATGAAATAACTTTGTTTTGAATTTATAGTTGTAAAAATATTGACATATTTCTTGTAAAAACGTAGAAATGTAAAGTTAACAACATATAGATTTTATACTTACATTGTGATGGTTTTTCCTAAGCTAAAACCTATCTGTGAATGAAGAACCAAGTTCCAACCCCCCCCCCCCCCCTCAGCCTATCAAAGTAGTAATTTCTACATTGTGGCTAAGTCCACTCTTTCTTTAGTTCACAACCTCCTTGTTTATTGTTGAGCAACAATAAACAATGAAAAAAAAAAAATCAACTTTTTTTAATCTTTTCTTGTGCCAAATATTATAGAAATTCTGGAAATGACTTATAATTTCATCAAATACCAACTTTGAAACGCTTCCCCTTTGAAATACGATTCAAATTTCAAAAGCTCACGTTAAAAAGAACCCTGTCTTAGGAAGCAGGGATTTGAGAGTAAGAAAAAACAGCGTTCATTGGTTCGAGTATAGATACACTGCATACTGGAACTTTGCCTTGCGTTCAGATTATAGTCCAAGAGAGAAATAACTAAAAGTTACATGATGCTAATTATTGATAATAAATGAAAGAAACTTATGTACACAAATTTTTCAGCATATCAACTTAGGCCACCTGTTAACTTCAAAGTTGATCCACCCATTTGTAAGTGAGAAAAATTATAAAACATAATATAAAGAAAAATAATGGTTGTAAATTACACATTATATGAGGTTGAATAAAGTTAAGATATTCATAAGGCATTATATCATCTCCTTGGAAACTACCATTATTATTGCATTCTCCTTGTTTCAAAATGCTTTTATGGAAATTTGGTAAAAGTATGCGTAAAGACTTCTTTCCACCCATGATTCTGGCATACAAAGAAGAATTGGCTAAGAGAATTTTATATATGTGTGTCGAACATTTAGTATTCTGGGTTGAACACGTTTTTATAAAGTTGAGCCTGAAGGTTGCAAGATCATGCATTCAACTTTCATCAGTTCTACAAAGATTAGATCTGCAGAGATCCTTTACAAGCTCTATACGTCAGGTCGTGATAACCTGCTCAATGAGAAAAAATAACAATACTCGGACTTTCACTTCCAATCTAGTTACTAATACACGTGATTTTTTCAAATAACATAATTCAATAAGGCTATCTATATTTTTTGCTGTTTTTAGTTTTAAACCTAATGAGATCTTGAAGATAATACAGAGGTTTAGTTAAATGGTTTGTGATTAAAAGTAAACAATAAAGAGAATTGACCTACTTAATTATATATATATATTTTAAAAGGTTATTTATTGGCATAGTATAAAAAAAACATTTTTGTGTATACCATAATGTTATTTTGAGTGGGGATAGTTTGTGCCTTTCATAATTTTTTGATATAAATGTAAGTGTATTCAAGTTTTATAAATAAATAATTTGAGAATGTGATCATTGTCTAATCAAAAATCGGTAAATATGCGCTTGAACACCTACATAATTCTAAGTGTCCGATTGACTTCGGGTTTTTTTTAATTTGTTCCTTTTACAATTTTACAACTTACGACCTGAAAAATATGCAATATATTATATTAAGTATACTGCTTCTAAATAATTTATTTTAATATATAATAAATATTTCAAGACAATTATCTACGTAGGAATAAAGAAAGTCTCTTTACTAAACGGAATCATAAACGATTGTTTATTGCACAAAGCCGGCTTTCGACCGCTAGTTCTCTTCATTTCCTGTCAATGAAATTAAACGCTCACAGAAGTATATAAATCATAACAATTATTATATAGTGCACATTAACTAAGTTAAAAAATTGGTCCGACACAACTTAGACACACTTTCTCATGGATATATAAGCTCATAATTACTTGTTTTCATGAGCCCAATGTTTTCCATTTATTTTTCATGTTTTCCTAGCTACATTTAATTATTATTAAACATTTTATCAAAATGTATCATAAAAATAACTTTTTCTCGGTGTGGAATCGAACCCAGCCTTTCTCAGTCCACGTTTAAAGCTATTTTCAGGAACTAGATATTTCCCGGGAAAACGGCTTATATCATTAGATTTGTATTTAAATGGACTACATTCTAGAATTTGTTAATTAAAATCGTCTAAACCGTTATAGAGAAATACTTTTTTTTCACATTATTGCAAAGTTTTTAGGGGGTAGCGCAACCAAATTTGGAGCTAAAATTCATTTCTCAATTTCGCCTTGGGGTATGATTTTTCTGAACATGTATACCAAATTTTTTCAAAATAGGTCCAGTAGTTTAGGTTCCACACGCCTGTACAGACGACAGACAGGCTTTTTTAAAAACAACTTTTTTGGACTCAGGGGGACCAAAAAATGTGTAAATCGATCAACCTCGAATTTTACCACTATCACAATACTTACTCAAGTAGTAAAATATAGTAGCATATTATCCGCTTCGAGTGTTTCATAACTGAGGTAATTGAATGCTTCACATTTAGCCAGGTAGAGGAGGAAGTTTCCTCTTCATCTTTGAATTTAGGGTATATGACTTCAGTTTAAAGTTGCTACACGATTTTGAGTCGGCAGTGTCATGAAAAGTCTTCAAAAAAGATCTTGAGGCTTGTAGTTCCTCTAGTTAGGACCTAATTTTAACGCAACAATGTGTCCCTGTGTAATTGTAAAGTTAATGATTTTTCAGTCCAGTAATAACGTCATTGTAATTAATATTTTACATTACCACAATTAAGTGGCCTATTAAAATATAAACATAATAAACAAGTACTCATTTATACAAGAGAGAAAGGGGTAAGGATAATTCATGTAACGTATTAAAATATTTAATTTTCTAGTCATTAAATTTTCGATTTGTTTGGACGTCAAAGTTTGTTCAATGTATTAGATTAATTACTCTACAATACATTAAATAACAAGACCACCTCAACAATAATCTAACAACAATGAAGCTCTAAATCATGTAGCAAATGTTATGCAACAGAGGATTTGAAACCATTGTGTTGAGAATATTCTAAACTAGGGTTTATTGTTGAATATATTTATATTATATTAATAAAGGGACTTGTTGCCAAACCAAATTATCTCGCAAACCCTCAGAAGATTCGACGAAAATTTAAGAACTTTGTGAGACACAAAGCAATATAATATATTATTAGTTATGCGTCCTTCATAAAATATATATTGTGTTTGGGCAACTCTTGTCTTTGATATCCCTGTACCGGACAAAACAGGATTAGGAGTAGAATCGGGGGAGGGAGTGAGAAGGGAATTACGGAAATAAGTCTGTGCTTGGAATAAGGTTCTTCTGATGTACGCGTCCCCGTCCAAGGAGGCCCCATTAACATTCCGCTCCACACTCACTTCTAATACAATTATTATGAGTTGTAGTCTTAGCTGGCAGGGCGACCAGATGGGGACCTCTCTGTCGCACCCCCATAATGAATAAACTGTGGTCTGTGAATACTAAAATCACACCGGTCTCAATTATTATTATTTCAATTCTTTTATTTTATTATTTTTCCCGTCCTTTTCCTTTTTTCAATCAATAATGTAGAACCCCCGCCCCCACAAAATAATAAAAAAATGAAAGGCGAAGAAAATGCATTAAACGTCGCTGCTTAATAACATTTTATTTTTTTCTTCTTCTCGTACTAATGCAGATTCCCCCCCCCCCCTCTACTGCCCAGAAAAGCTTTATTGTTCTTAAGAAAATAATAGTATAAAAGCACGATGAACAACATTATAACTGAACTAAATTTGAGTTCTCGTTTTATTTTTATAAGGGACATAGCATTGATTCTTTCGGTATAACAATAAAAAAATATATTAAGGTGGTTTTCATTGGCCATAAATATTATAGATATTATTTCATGAACTTAAATATGACTATTGAGATAAGGCTATAAATATTGATAATTGTCTTTAAATAATTTGAGAGAATACTTCGGACATGAAATGGGACTCTTAATTTCTGAAAGCTTTCTGATTTTTTTGGGTGACAGCCCTCCAAAATTAAAGCTAATATTTATTTCTTGATTTTAATATTTTTGATATATGTACATGCAGGTGTTTCAGCTAAGCACAGAAAAAGGGATATTTATAACTCGTATTTATAGCAAAAAATGTTCTATTAACCATGGTTAATAGTTTAAACAAACCATGTCGATAGCTTTCGAAATATCGATTTTCAGGGTCCGTAGGCAAAACCAAGGACCCTTATATTTTCCTGCGTATGTCTGTCCGTCCGTCCAGTCGCCTGCTCTCACGGCTACACCTTTGGTGAAATTTGGCATGTATGTGTCTTGTACCTACCCACATATTTTAAAAATATAGCGACTTAAAAAAAATATATTTTTCAAAAAAATTAGGGTAAAAAAACTTAAAGGTTAAAAAATAAATTAGGGGTATCATATGAAAGGGTACGTCGAGGTGATTACAAAAATATATAATTATTTAGTTATAACTTTGATAGGGCGAGCGTAGGCTCCCTATTGATGGTGTTTTAATAAACACCATCAATAGGGTACTACTTAAACTATACACTGTATAGTATACAGTGTGGTGGCCTACGGACCCTCGATGTGTGCTGACTAGCACACACTTGACCTGTTTATTTTTTATAATAACGATGATATAAAAGATAATTATAATACTATGTCGGCATTCGAAAGAGCATTTCAAATCGAGTTTCTTATCAATGCGATAAATGATACTAAAAATGCATATTTAATATTATCGAAAGTAATGATGAAACTTTGAACTGCTATAACTTTTGAATTTTGATGTCTAGGAATTAACTTATGTTATATCAAAAGTTGGCATATTTTATAAGCTTGATAAGCTCGGTGACCAAACATATCTCGTAAAAATCTTAGGCCTAGTGTTTTTTATGTCAATAATAAAATGAGTCTAGATTTTTTTTGTTTGTTTGTTTTTTTACCAATTATGAAGAATACAAATAAATTGTATGTCAAATTGCCTCTATATCAAAAATATGGATTGTCAAGCTGTTATTTAGTAGCGATTTCTCAGTGATTAGAGATGTATTTATTTTGTAAATTACATTTTTTTGTTAATTTATTTTAATGATATTTTTATTTAAATCGCTGTGGAACAGTATACTCTGGATACGCAAATATTTTGCTAAATTACGATAAGACTCACACAAAACGCGACGGAGCAGCACGCGATACGCGGCAATATCAAAATCGGCGTCACCCATCCCACTAAATCTTTCCATCTATAGATAGATGACGTACAATATGAAACCTTGCGCCAACCGGCCGTCGTGAAATACTTTTGCCAGCTGCAGGTGATAATGAAGAGGCTGTTCTAGAGTATATTAATAACAATTCTAGATCCACTCTTAGGAGAGCTTCGAGCTTCCAGTACCTTAGATATTTTAACATCTACAGTTCAGAGAGTTTTGAAAGACAATAATTTTCACCCGTACCACGTAGACTGGACTTTAGTAATTGGTTTCTTAAAGTAATATAATACAAAAGGTTTTATGGAACGATGACTCTGCTTTTACCTGAACCGAGGCAGTAAACTTCCACAACACTCACACGTGGACAGTTCGAATTCCACATACACCTTGAGCGCACTCCTTTCAGCATCAGTATTCTGTGAATTTTTGGGCAAGAAGGATCGGCACTCAAATTAGTAGGTCCATATTTTTTTCCATGAACGCGTGATCGGTAATACACTCCTTCATTTTCTACAAGATGATTTTCATACTTAATGGAAGATTTACCCATCAATGTAAGAAGATATATGCGGTTCCAAATGGACGGCCAAAATTCCTGGTCTATGATGCAGTGGTCCACACTATAAAGGAGGAATTAATCCAGTGAGTAATCGACGCAATAAAACAGAGTATTGTGGAAATAAGAAACGGAACCATAAGCATCGTGCAACGCTGCAGAAGATGCCATAATCAAAATGGAGGCTATTTTGAAAATTTGAAATGGAATTAAATTTTATTTTTTGACTTTTGAGATAATTTTGATCACCGCGCAGCTAAACTGTAAACTATTCGACCATTATATCATTAGAAAGCTTAATTAATGGACCAACTTTTGATGTAAAAAAGTTATTTCGCAGTCGCCATCCAAATTCAAAAGTTATGGCAGCTCCATCATTGCTTTTGATAAAATTAAATATGCACTTATGGTAGCTTATATCTCATTGATAACAAACCCGATTTAATGAAATAAATAGTGCATTTAAAACTAAAATTACTCCTATTTCGAATGCCAAAAACTAGGTATTATATCTTTTATAATTGTTGAGTTACTACCCAGCGTAAAGAAGAAAAAAGAAAATAGAATAAATCTTCAAATATCGATATCTTAAAAACTAAGATCTAAAGACCATGGTTAATAGGACTTTTTTGCTGAAAATTCGATGATGAATAACCCCTTTTTCTGTGCCCTCGCTTAGCTGAAACTCCCTTTATTATTATCTTTTTTTTTTTTTTTTTTTTTTTTTTATGTATAACTTAGGGTATATATAATTTTTTTGGAACATGAAGGTATGCAAACTTTCTTTAAAATCTGTCTATCTACTTTATCTACATCAATAATTGATTAAATATTCTTTTATTTACACCTTATTATCCATCCACCATTGCAACTATTAACTAAAAAGGTGTGTTCAACTTACTTTACATTTTTTTTTTTTTTTATTGTTACCAAACATTGTTTTTGTGAAAGTGACGCCGTAGTTTTATCACTTTCAATTAAAATGGACGTTCATGAAGGAAATCGCATATTTTCAAGGTTCGGTTGCTTCCGGTGCATTTAATTATAGTAGGACGATTCAATTATAAGGTTTATTCAGCTGATGGAGAGACACAGTAACCCCTGTATATCACATATATAGTTGAATAAGCCTTTTGGCAGGCCTAGACCTTCCACGGGCTGTTGCGTCACAGAGTTAGTTAGAACGATAAAATAGTGTAGACGTTTTCATCCTACTAAAGACCCTGAGAGAAATGAAATTATTAAATCCTTTTTAGTGGAATGATAATGTAAAAAAATCCATTATTTAATCCCTCTTTCAATTATTCAATTTTATTCAACATAAAAAGTTAATTCAATCTGTAATGATTTATTACTGTCAAGAAAATAATACGATTACATTACATCATTTAAAATTTTAAATAATTGGAAATTAATTTATAGAAAAAATATTACAAAAAACCCTTTTTCTCTTAAATTATTTATACTCTAAATAAAATAAATGACAATGATATTTAAATAAAATAATCTATATTTTTGCTGAAGTGTAAAACTGAAATATTTGATCATATTGATATTATTTTTAAAAGACATAATAGCTTTCATATCCTTTCATATGTTTATTTGTTTTATACGGGTATGATACTCCTATAATACAAACGATAAGGCTTGTGAGAATGTGTATTATTTGAAATGAGCCATAGTGTTTGCACATCATACTACTTAGTGGTAAATTGCCTTCGACTCATTGCTTGATTGGAATTTGCTTCTAAACTTTCAGTAGGATAACAAATAATGTTAGGTTTAGTTAACAATATTTTCAACTATTTTGAAGTCCAAAAAAAAGAAGAAAACTCTAAAATGATAAAATTCAATGATCCATTGTGAATATATTACATCCGCTGAGAAAGTATAGTTCTAAAATGAAACAGAGAATAACAGACGTAACTTCTGTGTGTACTAGAAAATTATCATAATATCAAATACCTTTCTCGAATAACGCAGAATTCTCTTTGAAGATATATTGTCGCATTTTAAATGCATTTCTACTTTGCCCATCTCTCGATATTAACATTACAGAACTTGACGAGTTGGTGTATACTCCTGGGTATATGATCGGTGGAATGCTTATACATATCGAACGAATATCGGCCCAAAGGTAAAAGGTAGCTCATTTCCTTAAATTTCTATCGAATAGAAATAAAGAATACTTTTATATCATAAATATATATAATATTCAAATTATAAAAACTCGCTTTTATATTATGCTCACCCATAAAAGAAGAATTATGAATTTGAATATAAAAAATGAGTATTGAAGAATTTAAATTTTCATTGTAGCGAAAAGAATAATAAATAAGAGGTAACATTAAAAAGGACAATCAATTTGATCTTTGAGACAACATCAATTTTATTGAGTTAAATTTAATTTAAATACAAAGGAATCAAATCCTTGCATGAGAAAGGTAAATGTTATTTACTTAAAGTATGTATTGTAAATTTATTTAATGGCAATTTCAATAACAGCATTTAATTATGATCCCCTATGATCCCTGATGATGGCGAATTATCATTATAAAATTGATTCACAAATTCAATAAATTTACTTATATTTGCTAACATCATTTGGTAATTATTATTTTAATAATGTTATGTCATTTGGTAATTATTAATGTTAAAGTTATAATGAAAAATTATATTTAACTTGAATTAATATTTCTATATATGTTTGTTTGTAGAATAAAACAAGACTGAAGATGACCTTATCAAAATGGTCGAAACGTTTCAAAAATGAAATATTCATTTAATACCTACACCATTTTAACCATCGTAACCTCTCTTTCATTGAACTACAAGGGTGTATTAACAAATTAATTGAAATTTTATTATTTTAATAATTATTCTTTTAAAAACAAAAAAACACATATTTCTATCAAATTAATTAGAAACAACAAAGATCTAAACAATAAGTAAATATTATATACATTTTTAAAATTCAATGCAGTACAATGATTTTAAACCTAATATCCAATTTCATCCCCTACAAATTATGACAATCTTCACATTGTTGAATTAGTTATTGTGTCCTTTTCGGCAACCTTCGTATCTCTTTTTGCATAGAGTGCAATCTCCATGTTCTGTAAGTACGAGAAAGGTCACAGCAGGATAATTAAGCATTACTTTCAGGAAAAGTACAGTGTTTACCAGTCCGTGTCATAACATGTTATTGTTTGTGTTTAGTTTTATTCTAATTTAAGTTACTTTAATTTAGTTTTGAATTTGTATATTACAAGCAGGGAGTTCCTTTGTCCTCGAAGGAGAGGGAAGTAAAGGAGGTAGGTTTTGTTAATGTATTAATATGTTTACCTAAGCTTCCATTTTTTTATCTAAATAGCGTGAGTAGACATTTTATGCAACAAGGCAGAAAAGAAAACATTTCTACCTCGTGTATTCATTGCCTGCCTCGGCTTCGCCTCACAGTCAATTAGGTAAATTACCTGCCTCGTTAATTTTCATAGTCTGTCCTCACATCCGGCTCGGAGTTAAACTTAATCCCTCGTCAGTAAAATTCCATTTTGCTGACTACACTTATGACTTAGCAACTACGCAGCACTTGGATAGAAATATGCATATATTCGACACTCGCAACATAACATTTATTTTTCTTAAAAAAAATATCAATATAAACCATATGGAAAATATAAATTACATAACAACAATCTGTTGTAACCTCGGTCCTCTGCCCCTTACCACCAGTTGTCCGCCCTTCACGCAGGGTTCTGGCTTCTTTGAGGTCAGTTTACAGTTCCCTCTGGGTGCTCGTGAGTCTGAAACCCTAACAACACAGACTACCACTAGTCAGCAGATTAGTACTGACACTGTTGATGTGAAACTTAAAATCTTTATTCTTATGAAGAGAAACCAAGTGATCTGGATGGAGAATAAGGTTAAGAAAGTTTAATCAAGGCCTAAGGACCAGTGATTGGAAAATCCAAAATAGGATTAAAATTAGTGGTGTATAATAAGTCAGATTTGTACTACTACCTGAGAAAGTTAGACATGACTCTCCTACTACTATATAAGAGTTAAGGTTCGCCTTTTATCTACAGATAATAAAATCACAGGGAAGTACTTGCGTCCAAGTACTTTTTAGGGTTTTGTAGATGAGTAAGCATACCCGTTATGTAATTATGATTTTTTTGTCTTTGATCTCAAGGGTCCCGGGTTCGATACCCCGGGGGGTCACAATGTTTTTCATCAGTAATAAAGACAAGATAAATTACATTTTTCCAGAAATTTGCATCGCCCCACCATAAGATATAACCATGAATTATTTTGAAATTTTAGGACCAGCCGTTATATAGTAGTAGGGGGGGGGAATGTTTTTTGGGTATATATTGATTTATTTAACCACTAAGAAATGTAAAATTTAAAAAATCATATATATATTTGTGTCTTACTATTCAGTAGCTTTCATTTGATGCCCAACTCAAAATTTTCAAAAAAATAAAATTTTTGGCGCACTTCACTTTTTCGCGCCCAAAATTGGCAATTTTTGAAAATTTAGGATGAACTCCCGGAATTTTCATCGCGCCTCAATAAGGTATAAGCATGAATTATTTCGAAATTTTAGCACCAGCCGATCTATAGTGGTTGGGGGGGGGGGGGGGAATTTTTTTTGGGTATATTTTGATTTTTTTAACCAATAAGGAATGCAACATTTAAAAAATCATATATATATTTGTGTCCTACTCTTCAGCAGCTTTCATTTGATATCCAACTCAAAATTTTCAAAAAATAAAATTTTGGGCCACTTCACTTTTTCGCGCCCAAAATTGGCAATTTTTGATAATTTAGGATGAACTCCCGGAATTTTCATCGCGCCACAATAAGGTATAAGCATGAATTATTTCAAAATTTTAGCACCAGCCGATCTATAGTGGTTGGGGGGAAAACATATTTTTGGGGTATATTTTGATTTTTTTAACAAATAAGAAATGCAAAATTTAAAAAAGCATATATATATTTGTGTCCTACTCTTCAGCAGCTTTCATTTGATACCCCACTCAAAAATTAAAATTTTTGAGTTTATCACATTTTTTCGAATTGCGCATGCGCATATCAAATTTTGAACCTCTATATAATTTTCCTGTGGTTGGGTCAAAACGTTGCACCAGTGTTTCAAATTTCAGCACTTTCGCTTAAACGGTTCGGGCCCTATGAACCAAAGAGCGACGGACAGACGGACACATCACCCTCGGCATAAGGGTTATGAGAAGTATCTACAAAACCTAAAAATTAAGGGTAGGCCTTCAAGAGAGAGTTTTGCCACGTTTAAATCTAAAACAACTGTCTTAATTCAAGGAGAGAAACCTGATAAGGTTAATTGTAGCTGTCTATCCCCAGTGAAGGCATCATCTGTACCCAGGGCCGTCCCTAGGGGGGGTCAACCGGGTCAAGCTGACCCGGGCGCCACGTCTAGGGGGGCGTCGCCAGGCCCCCGTCTTAAGAAAAACTAGGTGCATTTGGTAATAAAGGGGGGCGCCACATCTGCTTTTGACCCGGGCGCCTAAACCCCTAGGGACGGCCCTGTCTGTACCTACAAATAATATTCTTCAGGCATATTTCCAGCATTGTACATCAGCTACCTCTGTTTACTGCAAACTTATGGCAGAGCTGAATGCTAATATTGTCTTGATTTAGGAGCCCTATGTTTTTAATAGGCATGAATGTGGATTGGGCATCACTGGTGGTTCCCTTTTCTGCTCTCCCGTGGGTATATCTTCCAGGGCCTGCATTCTTACTAATAATGTAAGGACATCATATCCCACTGTATTGTGACCGGAATTTAGTTACTGTTAAACTAGAAGAGAGTCAGATGGGACTAGAAGGAAGACATTGTGACCAGACAGAACATTGTGGTCTGTTCCCTGTATCTTCCCTATGACTCTCCTGAAACCCACCTTCAGCTCTATTTTAATGGACTTGGTTCGTTTTTTTAGTTATTGTGATTTTCCCCTGTCTGTTGGGTGTGATCCTAATAATCATAATTTGGTATGGGGTAGTACTAATACCAACCCTAGAGGGAGATTTTTACTAGAATATCTGTCAAGCTCTGAGCTCTATGTTGTCAACTATGGAGCCGTCCCCACCTACTTTACGGTAAGAAGGAAAGAGGTTATAGACATATCTTTCTACATTCACGATCTTGTGTCCAGAGTCATCGATTCTGTATCACTTGAGGAGTCCCTCTTAGACCGCCGACACATCCTTTTTAAACTAAAGGCTCCGTCATCAAGAAAATAAACTATTACAGACCCGGATTGACAAACTGAGAGCGATCCAAGAACGAAGTACTTGAGAGTGAATTGGACAGCGTGGGACACTGTCCTAACCGCTTAATAGAAACTGAGAAGATTATCCCTAGTTTAACAGCTTATGAAGGAAGCTGTGATCATAAAATTTGTACTAAGAAAAATTCAGTTCCCGGGTGGATCTCTTGACAGAAAAGAATTCGGAGGTAAGTTAAATGACTGCTTAATAAAGCAAAAAGGAATAACTTATTAACAACTCTTTGGGAAGATTACAAAATAGCCCGTAGAGCGTAAAATGCGCAGATTTGGAAGTTAAAGAAAGAAGCTTGGAGGCCTTATTACGCGAGTATTAGATGATGAGAGCAGGTGATTTAGAGAGCATGCGATAAAATCTAGCATGCAACGTCTGCTGCAAGAGTTTATCGCATGCTCTCTAAATCACCTGCCATGAGCAATGGACCTCTCTTAATCGATGGAGAGAATTTCTACTCGGAGGAGGAGGAAGCACTGCACTTTCTGGATTCATATTTACTAGGATGTCAACTTCTCAGACAGTGACGCCCACTATCAACTCCCCTCAAGTCTGCCTGCGGAAGGCTTGGAAGTTGCAAGCAGTAGAATTTGGTTTACAAATTTGATGGGCCTGGAGTCATACCAGTAATGCTTCAGGAGGGAGTGGAATTAATTTTAGGGAGCCGTACTAAGGCCTTCCTTTCTCATCAGGCAGTTCCTTCGTCCTCGAGGGAAGTAAAGGTGGTCGTCATTCCTAAACAACGTAAAACAGACTAAGCTAGGCAAATAATATCGAGCTCACGTCATATCAGTCTCAATTCTATCTTTCTGAAGACCTTAGAGAGACTAGTAGACAGGTACATCAGGGATAACTTTTCAATTTTTCTGAGAATGCAGCAATACGCGTATCAAGCAGGCAAATCATTTGATGTTGTTCTTCACCATCCTGTTAGGAAGATTAACACCAAGAAAGTGGCTTTAGGCATGCTCATGCTCATGGACATCGAGAGAGCCTTCAACTTTGATACTGTCGAGGCAATTTGTCAAGGGGCAGGTGAACAGAACATGTTATCTGGATGGATACAGACTATGTTAGCACTCAGTTTAGTGAAAGCCCAACTTAATGGCTGCACTATTAGTGCAGTAGTTAATCGAGGATGTCCCTAAGGTAGGATTATTTTTCCTCTCCTGTGATGCTTGGTACTTGACAGCCTTATTGAACTCTTTCAAAGAGAAGGACATTACATCCAAGCATTTCCCAATTAAGTTGTAGTGTTAATATTATGCGGTAAGTTTATTGACACTATTTTTGAGCTTGCTCAAAGAGCTCCTAGTACCATGAGAGATGGTGAGGGAGAAATAGTCTAGGAGTCAATCCAAAGAAGACAGTTGTGGTACCATCTACTCGGAAGAGTTAGCTGGATGTTGTTCTGGAATTTCAGCTTGGTGGCAAAACCCTGGAGCTTTTTAAGTCCGTAAAATATCTGGGAGTAATCTTGGATAGGATGCTGACAGGCAAAACACCTTGACTTCAAGGAAAAAAACCTTATCAACCATTTGAGTGTATAGAAGGGTTATGGGCCCCCACTGGATCTACTCTGTAATGATAAGGCCAGTGTCTCCCAACGCATGTATTGTATGGTGGCGTAGAGTGTCTGGTACCACTTCCCAACGGTCAGAGCACCTCCAAAGGACAGCTTGCTTAAGAGTCATAGGAGCAATGAGGTAGGGACCTCTTGGTCTGTTTCCTTGATATGAAGCCATGATAACGGCATATCGACTTCACCGTGTGGGCCTGTTGCAAGGCTGTGAAAGCCGTAGAGGCCATAAAACAGCCTGTCAGTCTCTTGTGGATAAGTGCCCAGCAGCAGCAATGATACAGGATTATACAGTACTATATAGGCACTTTAGCATTAAGTGAATTCATTTCCTTCTAAGGATGATCGGGTGCATGACCATGAAAAAGTCCCCTACCTATAAAGGATGTATGGTTTACTGATGTTTCTCTCTTAGAAGGACTCAGTGGCTGGAGTATTCTCCTTTGACCTGTTACAAGAGATTAGCATAAGCTTAAGAAAGTTCTCTACAGTCTTTCAAGCTATGATCTTTGCAATCCTGGTTTGCAGTCAAGTGATTCTGAGTAAGAATGTATCCGGAAAAATTTTTTTGCATCTGCTCGGACATTCAGGTATAAAGTATTTGGCTATTCCGAGATGCACTATCTAAACTAAAGACAGATTGTAAGAGGTTTCATAATAATCTGGCAAGACAGAATGCTGCCCTAGTATGGAATCCAGGACATAGTGGGATAAAAGGAAATGAATTGGCAGATCAACTGAGCAGGCTAGGTTCCATTGTAATTACTTCTGTCCTTGAACCTGTGGTATGTATATCTCGCTGCGCTGTGAGGACCACTTTAAAGAAGTCTTTGTTAAGTGATTTTCAAAGAACATGGGAAGTTGCTCCCAGAATGAGGTAGTCTAAGTTGATATCACGCGCCCTTTCATAAAGTTACCAAGACATTATTGACCCTCAACAAAAGAACTTGTCATCTAATGACTGGATTTATAACGGGTCGTTGTCACCTCAACAAACATTTGCATCTGCTAGGCTTGGTTGAAAGTCCTACCTGTCGGTTGGGCGGAGAGGAAGATGAAACTCCCGCTCACCTTCTAAACTGCGGCCCATCGTAGGCTCTTTTTAGATGGTAAACCTTTTAAAATGCAAATTGTTCCCTTAGAAGAGTTTAAGGGACTGCATCTGAGTAGATTATTGAATTTTTGTGAGTCTGTCAGTCTGCTCAGATTATTGAAGAACCAGGGAGAGAATTCTTTACCTAACCCAGGTTTGCTCTATGGATCCACGTGGTGTACTTCTCAGGTTTCAAACCCCCTGGTATTAAAAAAAGTGTATCGAGATAAACACAAATAATGTTAAAAAATAAAGTAAAAAAGGTGATACGACAATTTTATAAGTGTGAGCAGTAGGTTTGGCATCGGAAAGACGTATGACATTAATTGCACTTCATGTCTTATTTAAACTCTTTATTTTCTCAAAGGCAAATTATGTCCGTCCACACGTGAGTTTATAAAAATCAAACTACATTAATGACAATAAATTAAACATAAGTGACAATGAGTAATCAGCAGAGAAAATATTCGCTTCCAAATAAATAAATATAAAATAAGTGATATATTTCGATGTGTTAAGAAAATTGAATAAGCTTGATAATGACCCAAGTGGGGTTAACATACCGCAATAAAAGAAGTTTTTATTTATTAATACCAGTCAGACAATGGAAAGATTTGCAGAATGAAATAATTTATAGAATGTGGAATACAGTATTACTTAAGATTTTTTAGAGCCAACGTTTCAAAAACTACTTGTCTAATTTAGGATGCTACGTCATAATTAGCTCTTGGTCCTATGCAATGGTCAACCCTTTGGGATCATTGCCTCTCTCCGCATGTGCAGAAAATTTTTATTTAACACCTTTATCTAGGTACTCATCGAGAGCTCTACCCATATCCTGCATTGGCCAAATGAAATATTCAAAATATACTAAGAAAGATAAGCTGATATTAGATATTATAAATATATAATTTTAAGCCGTTGTGAAATATATTTATAATTTATCTTTTATTCTGGCAAAATTCATCACAATACGTTTTGGTATCTACTATTAATTTGCAAATTACTGCTATGTCAAAATTTTACTATAAATTTTCTGTACAAAAAATTTGAATAACTAAAATTTGTATATTTTTCAAAATAGTTCTTTAAAGAAAAAAGCAAGTTTGTGAACTATGACCATAAACGCAAGTTCCCAATCCTACAGTTGAAAGTTTATAAAATATTCAGAAGAAGTGTACAATATTTCTTGTCTTACAAAATCAATAGAGAACACAAGAGCAGTCGTTCGTTTTTTAATCTTGAATGAGCAGAATGAGAGAGAGAAAGAGAAAAAAGTATAATTTTAAAATTGGTTTAGACTGACTGAGGAGGCTTGTGAAATCAAGCTAATTAATCTAAATCAAGGAGGGGAAGTTCTGGATGCTGGCAATGAGTTTCACCTGGGCAACATTTCTTAAGAAAACACTAGGACAGGATAGGAGGACAGGGGAGGTAGGGATAAGCCGACAGATAAGACCAGATAAGACTGAGTTGCTTCCCTTCTCTGCTCCCTTATTAATTAATAAATATCTCGCTAAGATGCACAGTGCCCTAATGTAATTGCCGCCTTCCAAATGAGAGGGAATCCAGTCTCCCTACTCAGGACCCAGCTAATGTAATTGTGACAAAACCTGTCTTAAAATAAATCTTTTCCCCAAGGTAAGCTAAGATATACAATTCCTGTAATAGAGATCTAGGTTTTATAGACAATTATGAACTAATAAATTTGTTGTTTTATTTATTCTAAATATTAATAATTAAATATTAAAATTGGCACATCTAATTTATATTTGATACTAGAAAATTATTAAACTATGTACTTTTTTTAACATTAAAATAAGTTATAATTGATTAAATTATTTTCTTAGACTAAGAATACATTTTAGGATGTAAAATCAAGGTTCGATTCAATATGTCAAATTTACTTAAAAATTATAAGTGCCGACTATTTTTATGAAATTTGGGTGGCAGGTCATAATTAGTTCATTTTGATGAAATGCATTTATTTTGACCAAATCGGTGATAATTGTTTTTTTTTGATATTTTACAAAAAAAGAAAAAAATCAAATAAGTAATATTTAATGTACACAGCCGGTTGAAATTAATCTAGGGCTATCTGCAGGCTACTTTCAACAAACCATTCATATTTCTTAAAAATCAGAAAAATACTTTGGAAGATATAAACGTGTAAATTAATGTACGTTTGGGCACATGTAGAAGGAAAAAATTGAGCGACAGCCAGACTGAACGATAGACAGAAAACAGACAGACTCGGGACAAATAATCTTCCCTACTGTCAGAAACGGATGTCTGTCTTGGAATCTTTAAATTCGGAGGCATCGAAAAATGTTTGACCATCACATATTTTTCGTTACCTTTGGTAAGTATGAGAGAAAAAAGTTAAACCAAAGTACCTAATTACATAAGTTATCGATAGATTAATTTAATACATTAGTTGAATTAAGTATAAACAGATCATAATTAAAGAGCGGAAAATTTAATTTGAATCATCTTAATAAATCTTAACATAACATTTATTGATAAAATGCCACTTGTATTGATATTTACTTCATTTTCAGATTTCATAGTAATATAAGTGCTCTTAACATTTTTCTACTGTTTCCAATCCACTACACACACACATACAACATTCTACTGTTTTTTCCATGTATTTTCTTCCAATGATTTTTGTTTCTTAAAGAAAAATAGTCTGCCAACAAGAGTGGCATTGAGACCCTTGAATCCTATTTCATATAATTTATCGATACTATGCACATTATTGCCTAACTTATTTAGTTTTTCTTCTTTTTTTGCATCCGAACTTAGTAAAGGTAACGAAAGCTACGTGATCGTTCTGATGATCCAACATTTATTATGCCTCCGATTTCAAAAGTTCCAAGACAGAAATCCATTTCAGGCATCAGGGAACATTTTTGGTTCCATGTCTGTCTATCAGCCAGTCATCTTAACATCTTAAAAAATACTCATCTGATTTTATTTAAATTTGGAAGGTAACTAGCCCGCTGTTGGTCCCATTTAAGTTTGAACCTTCTGCTGTGTTGAACCGTCTGTCTATCTGACGCTCAATTTATGCGAACAAAAATATCTTAAACACGTCCGATTTAATGAGATTTAGATAGTAGGCAAAAATTAGCCTATCGTTGGTCGAAAGTTTCAATTTTCTGCCCGAATTTGTTTCTATTCCACAGGTGCACAAACATTCTTTTTTTTACCTAAAGAAGTTTTTAAAAAATAATGGGAACAATTAAATAAATTAAACAATATTGGGTTGTAAAAGCTTAACAGCAATAAAATATATGATAGGAAGAAAGGTTGCTATGTGCTAATTGGCAGACTATTATTAAATTTCAAAATTCATTCCATTTTTTTGCATAAATTATCAATTTAGCAAATTTTAAAAAGCGCAGACAGTTGAAATTATAATGGGACCATCTGTCGACTACATTCAACAAACCATCCAAATTTTTATAAATATCAGATGAATCCTTTTAAGTTAGGTATAGGTTTAATAAATGTATGTTTGTGTGAATGGGGAAGATAAATTAATGGGCGCAGAAGGTTGAAACTTATATTGGACCAACAATGAGCTAATTTTTTTGTGTGACTACCATCCAAATGCCATTAAAATCAGGAAAGTAGTTTGAAAGGTATACTTTTTCGAAAAAAATTGAACGATGGACCAATGCGAAAAATCCCCATTGACTGAAACGGATTTCTGTAAAAACATTCATTCTTCAGAATGATCACATTATAGCTTTTGCTACCTTGGGTAAGCTCGAAAGCAATTTATGTTTAGTTACTTATGTGTGTCTCAATAAGGCTGTTGGTATTTCCTTTACTTCAATCATATTTATGATTATCAATCTTATTTCTAATTAATTTGTTACCTTCGCCTATAATTTTTGTTACATTGCCCAAATGGTATTTAATAAACATTGCTTTTGATAAACCTACTAAATTATGATATATTGATTCAGTTTTGTTAACAGATTGGTATCCAAATTTTCAAATGAGTTGTTGAAAATGCGATTTAATTGACTAAAAACAAAGGGTTGGTGTGACCAGACAATAATTTCTAGATGTGCAACATGCTTACTTGTACCTGCTTTTTAACTTTCTTTGTAAAAACGACTACGTGTTATATTGATTAAGGGGTTGTTCAAGGGGTCGTTCAAGGGGTGAGATATCTAACTAGATAGATGGTTTAATCAGTTTGTACTCCTTATATCCATTACTTGTTGGTTAAATCTCATTCCTAGGCCTCGAAGAGGAAACCAACCCAGCTATCCACCGCTAATTCTGTTGGGTTTGGAGGGGGGCCAATGGGATTTGTGATTGCAAATAAATAGGCCTAACTGGGAGGCTGAAAAAGGTGGTTGGCTACAATTAGTAGTCAGAAAGGCATGGGTTGTTAGTAGATAAGGCACGTTCCTTGGCCTTGCTTGGCTAGGTCTGGATCAGTCTGGTCTACATCAGGGGCTCTTGGCTTAGCTTGGCTAGAACCTTTCCCGCACACCGGGGCGTTAATGAATCCTTCCTGATACTATCCACTCCACCTCCCTTCTCAAATAACAAATAACATCTATTTGGCTTACATTCTGATTGTACAGGATAATGAAACTGGCAGTATAAGCAATGAAATCCCTTTAATTCTAAGACTTTAATCTGGTAAGATTTTAAATAATTACTACGCCATTGTAAAAGGACAGAAAATGTCGGTATTAAGTTAAAATATTAAGAAGGTTTGTATTTCAGTTTATCTATACTTACTTCTGATCTGTAAGGGTTGTAAACCCTTACCCACTGTTTGATGGTTTTGCTTTCACACTGTTATTAACTAATATATAATACCTCTAATGTTAAAAAACGTAATGAAATCTAATTACGATAGAGTTATAAGTGCCACTGATAAAAACAACTTTTTTACATTAAATTATTCACAATATAAAAACAAAGTAATCTCTCTTATGTATAATAGTAATACATTGTATAAAACAAAGCACCTCTAATACATTAATTGTTTTTACTAAGTATACTAACTTTAACCCAAGTAGCACAACTGATTCAACATACATCCCTGGGATATCCTTTTGTCCAGATTTTATCCTGTTGTTGAATTGTTTGATGTTCTATGGATATACTTAACGTCCTTGTCCAGTTAGAGGTATCCTATGGATGAGTTATCATTTTTAAAACTTTTTTTTTTATTAAAACAAATTTACTTAGAAGTGGATTTATTAACATTACATATAAAGGTTGATGTCTCAGTGAAAGCTATAAAATGAAACAATATAAAATATCTTCAAATTATTTATAAAAGTTATGTATTTATGGTGGATGTCTATTGTCTCAACTCTTCGATATTTAAAAAAAAAAAAAAAAAAAAAAAAAAAAAAAAAAAAAAATACATTTTAGGCTTCCAGAATATGTCCCAAAACAGTCCCATAGATGTTAGAAGGGCGGACATTGGGTCAACCATAAGACATCCTCCTGTGGAAGATGTGATCCTTCACAGGTGTGCCAATGGACCGAGTGACTGGTCCTGTGGATATCCTACGGAAAAAGTCGTCTTGGGAACCTCCATGGGATACACACCCCTTACCCCAATACTAATTTAATTATAGATTTAACTTAAATATTTAATCGTCAATCCTGTTGTTCATTCTGACAATGGTTAATACCCAT
This sequence comes from Gerris lacustris, assembly GCA_951217055.1. NCBI lineage: Eukaryota > Metazoa > Arthropoda > Insecta > Hemiptera > Gerridae > Gerris > Gerris lacustris. The sequence goes on along the minus strand of OX578276.1, from coordinate 57,994,160 downwards.
TATATTTCACTATTTCCTCACATTTGTAACCCTCTCCTCAGTGTTAAGAGATTTTTGTGTTAAGCGCCACTACTTGGATGCATATAAATATTTAAAAGGATTTAAATTTTCGAATTCGCTTTTCCCTGGGTAATATTTGAATTGGTTGTAAGTAAAGGAATATCTCAAACTCTTTGTCCAAGTAAATTGTAAATTTGTTTATTCAACGAAGGAGCTTCCAGTCTTTACTATCCCATTCATTATCAGTGCCAAAATGTGGAATAAATAGAGTTACATTAAAATAATAGATTAGCTAATGAGGTGATTCTACTTGTCAGAGATCAGCGTGAGAAACGTCAGAAGGAGATCAACGGAGAACGTGATCCTTATGGTAATATAATGTTATAATTGATGTCTTATAGTTAATGTAATATTTAGCTTGTTTTGCATAAAAAATAAATTAAAATTGCGTTTATTGAAGTAGTAAATTGGCTTTATTCGCCACACTTATCAACCAAGTATTTTTTTAAAAAATTAGATAAATTTGTGACTTAAATCTAAAAATAGGATTTGTTGTAACGGATGTACGATTGGAATGTTCTATTATGTTGTGGTAGAATGGAGACTAAGGGGAGAATGATGCCCGGGGCTTGGCAGTGAGGAACTAACGAGCTATCAGATTCTGTTAGAGGCTCCTAATGTACTTCAATTATTTTCTATTAAGAAGGAGGGAGGAGGAATCAGAGGAAGGAAGGATGACGGTCAGATGTGGATCTGGAGCGGGAGTGGGAGCCCCAGGTTTTCTCCAGATAGGATCTAGGACATCGGGAGCTAAAGGAGATCGAACTCGAGCCAGGGATTTGCATATCTCGTCTGGGCCATCTCCTGAGGCGCACGGTGAAGGGGAGCTCCAGTTGAAGATAAGGGAAGCGGCAAGATATATCGGTTGCGGGGCGGCTCAGTGGGGACGCGAGCCAGGAATTCCCTGCGTACACTCCGCCTCCGGTCAACCCCTTCTAGAGTAAATCATTTACTTGCGCTTGCTCCTAATCAATTCATTCTCGTCCCATAACGAACTTTGCTTTAAATCGCAAATGGGTCGCACGAGCATTTGACAATAACATCATGACATACACGGTAACGGATTCTGTCAGTGCCCAACCGTACATCTTATATGATATATCTTAGTTTATTCAGGATTATCAATACATCACCACAGCAATTACGAGGTGATGCATCAATTTACAAAATATAGCTATAGTACTGGAACTTTGTGGAAATATTAACTGGAATATATTTTTATATAGTTGTGCTTTTATTATATAATTGTTAATAACAGATGTAAGGTTTCAGGGTTGGTTTCCTAATAAACACCACGTATGGTGAAAATCACGATCAGCGAAAAATTAATGTGGAGGAGACAGGTAAGGAAAATAGGAGCTTCCGTTTATTCAAAAGAGGTGTGAATTTTACTTACCTGTTTAGAAAACTCATAACCTGGGGAGGTAAAATCGAAAATAAAGGTTAACCCTTAAGGTGGGAGAGCTGCCCCCTCCCCCTAAAAATACAACTGTCTGACTATCTTTGAGGCAACTTGAGATCCCCTATCTTTATTAAAGAACTAGGCAACATTTGTCTTGATGAAATATCCGAAACCTTTTGTACTATAACATTATAATGATACTAATCAGGGAGTTTTGCAAATTATACTGATTTATCTAAATATTCATGTAAGGTTTTAAAGTAAATTATTTTCTTCCATCATGGGTTAAAATGACAATTTGGTAAATCTTTTTGGTCGTTATCTATGTAGATAGTTGGTAGATAGTTCTACACTGTCTCAATTTATTTATTTACTCTAATGTCGGTGTTTTACGTTAAATGTCTAGATAAGCATTATTTTAGCAACCACCACACCTGTGGTAAATGCATTTTCTTTTAGTTTTAAATTGAAAGTTTGTGTGCAGATTGCTATTAAATTACGTTTTATAGATAAGATGAGTTTTCCTACTCTATTTTATTCTTGTTCTCTATACTAAGCACTAAAAAGAGGGAGGTGAGTTAAAGAGCATTAATGACAAAGATAATTTTTGTCTTGCATATAATAGAAAACGTATGTTATACAACGTTTTTGTTTTGCTTCCGAGCTTACCGAAGGTAACGGAAGCTATGTGCTTTGTGATCGTTTCAAAGAACGAAAATTGTTTAGGTCTCCAATTTCAAAAATTCCAAGACAGAAATCCGTTTCAGACATCAGGGAACATTTTTTCTGTCTATAGGTCAGTCGGTCTGTCGCTCAACCAACATATTTATTTTAAAAACTACTCTTACTGAAATTTGTTTGACACTTACTGAAATTTCTTGAATTATGTTGAATGCTTTCTTTCAGATCTTGAGATGTTCTTTCAGTCGGGGTCACCAGTTTTACGGAGCTACTAATAAAATGCGTTTTGATTTAAACTCGATGATATTCGCACTGAATTAATATTATCTGATTTTATAGAAATTTAGAAGATGGATCATAATTAGCCCATTGTTGGTCCTATTTAGTTTAAACCTTCTGCGCCTATTTGTTTCACTTCCACATGCGCACAAACATACATTTATTTACACCTATATCATCAAAAGTACTTATCTGATTTTTATGAAATTTGGATAGTTGGTCGACAGTAGCATGTAGATGGACTAGATTAATTTCAACCGTCTATGCTCCTTAAATTTTGCAAAATTGATAATTTAATTAACCTAAAAGATTATAACAATTTTGACTGTTTTAAAAAAAAGGGGGGGGGAATTAAATATACTTGAGATCAATAGGTTTTAATAGTATAAAATCATTAAAGTATATGTATTAAATAGAATTCGAGGAAGTTGTGTGCCACACTAATTGACAGAGTATTTTTGTATATTTTTATTTATACTCACATAGATAAACGTAATAGAAAAGAGATTATATATTAGACTTAGTTTATTAAACGACACTAAAGAAACAGAGTGGTTGTGGCGTGTACATTGTAACAGAACTAAATGATAAGACAGAACAGGCGGAGGAAGGGTGATAATCGGAGGGTGGTGAGAAAACGGCATGTTAATGTGCCTGGTGTAATATGCAAGGAGAGAAGCATTGTCTAGTCCGGTTAGGGAGGACAGTAAACCAAGGGGGAGATATGCAAGAACCGAGGGGGGATCCCTACCGATTAACGCTGATGAACTAGGGAGTTATCGTCATAGAGTATTTCAATAGCGATATAATCCAGTCGCAAGCTAACATCCTGATATTGGTTACATGAATAAAATCGAAACAGAGGGATTGACAAGACCCTTAGACTAGGAATAACACGTTTAGACATGTTGTGGTCTTAGAGTTGCTTCGGCACAAAGCCTTGGATTTAATTAAAACCAATATTCCAAGCCTCCTTGATTGTTTACTTTCCTTATACTAGTTAGAATTCTATTACTACCCATTTATAAAAAGATCTTCTATTAGCATAAATAGGCCTATCATATATATAAAAATGTACAAAGATTAAACAATACCTTTGTATTATGTTTATGAATGATTCAATAGTTTGCGCTATAATAATATATATATTGGTTGTCCCCTGACGATAACCAATATTTATTAATTTCATGAAGCACTTCTTTACAAATATATACAAGGCTCAATGATATTGCTTGTTGCAAGGGCACAATCAATAACGATGGGCCTTGTATACAAAAACCATTATCATTTTCCTTGCTTTAATTACCTATAAATTAAAATCAGCATTGCACGTGGTATAAAGTAGTATCAATAAATAATAAGTGAAGTAACAGAAATCACATTCTTTCATTTTTGTGCTGTGTGTAGGATTACTACAAAATGTAAACTTAACGTTGAAGAAGCTTTGATGGCTAAGCGTTCGAAACGGGTTTTTCCCAATTTCCAGCATAGAATTGGCTTTTCATTTAATTTAAGAAACCAGTTGCTGGTAATATTAATTACTTTTGCTGGTTTATTTACTCGAACAGACATTTGTTCTTTCAGCCTTTATGATCAATAAGATATATAAAACAGGTTAATTAAATCATTAATTTCTGCCGAGTGCTGTCAACCTATAGACAAGCAATTATCTTTGATTCTAATTTAAGTGAGGACTAGCATCCAATTTGATAACTAATATATTTGTTTAATGACAAATATATAATTGACAGTTTTGTTTTTATATTATCATTGAGTTAAATAGATAAATATTTTATTTACGTTCACCATTCCCGGTGATTCAGACCCAGCATTTTCCCTTGAAAAATAAAACAATAATTTTTCATTGTGGAAAATATGTGTGCTTCAGAAATATGAATTAATTTTTATGTATATTTTGCCATTTTTTTGTGGTAGTATATTTTTTAAGTTGATGCAGGAATATGTGTCACTGTTAATATGGATTGATAGGTGAGGACGGGGGTGGCTTATCCAGAGGTAGAGCTAAGCCGGATCTACATGGGGGCTGGGGCTACCGCATCTGAATCTATAATAATACTCCTCTCTCTGCTCTACATTTCTACTCGTATACTACTCTTTCTGGACTCATCATTTTTATCTTCATTCTTGTATTAATCAAATTCGAAACGTCACTGAATAGTAATTTTATTTTATTTATTTATTTATTTATTTTTTATTTTTTTTATTTATTTTTTTTTTTTCTTTGTTTTTTCATTTTTATTTTTTCATGTAAAGAGAAAATATTGTGATGCAAGAAAATTAGATTTTGAGATTTTGATGGATTTACACGTTTTGAGGTCCCCTGAGTCCTAATAGGTGGTTTTTTAAAAAGTGTGTCTGTTTGTCGTCTGTCGTCTGTGCAGACACCTGAAGCCTAAACTATTTATTTGACCAATTTTGACGAAGTTTGGCATACATGTTCAGAAAAATCATACCCTGAGGCGAAATTGAGAAATGAATTTTAGCTCCAAATTTGGGGGCGCTACCCTAAAAAAACTCTAAAAATAATTGTTTCGACAACGGTTCCGACGATTTTGATTAAAAAATGTAGTCCATTTAAATACGAATCTAACAATATAAGCCGCTTTCCCGGGAAAAATCTAGTTCCTGAGAAAATAACTTAAAACGCGGACGGAGAGAGCCCGGGTTCGATTCCCCACCCAGGAGAACTTATTTTTGCTGAAATTTTGAATTGAATTGTATGATAAATTTAGATGAAATGTTCGATAATAATTAAATGTACATAGGGAAACTTGTAAATGGAGAACACTGGGCTATGCAATTATAAACTCGTATATGAGAAAGTTTGTCTGAGTTGTCTCGGACCGATTTTTTAACTTAGTTAATGTGCACTATGAAAAACACTGGGCTAAGTAATTATGAACTCGTATATGATAAAGTTTGCATGAGTTGTCTCGGACAGATTTTTCATTTCTCAATGGTTTAATCAACATTATTATACGTAAATTTTAATTTAATTCTTAGAGATAAATATATGGGAAATAAATAAATCTACATTATCAGACCAGAGTGTTATTTACAGCTTTAAAAAAGTTCAGACTATTAAATAATATAGTGAGAAATGAAAATAAAATTTTAAGAAAACAATATACCTTTAAAATAGTAATAATTTAATTCTTTAAAAAGCAATAAACTATTTATCAAATCGTTAAATATAAATTTGTTAATTAATACAGAGAGAATTCGAAGAAATAAATGATTCAAAAAGCCAAAAATGGAAATTGAATTGCGGGCTAATACTGGGACGAATACCTCATACCTACCACCTCTTCTCCCTTCCCCTCTCTCCCCACTTCACCATATTTTAATTGAATGAAGTATCAAAGCTTTGATTTCATGCAAAAGGGACCGCGAAATGTTCTGATACAATTATTTCAATTAAATGTCCACGCTACGGTCATGTTTATTTTTTAAATGGCCATTATATGTATATGACTTAAAAATTGTAACTTTAAATGAAGAATTTCAATATGAGGATTTTAATTTTCCAATTAATAAAAAGAATTGGTTTATTAAATATGGTTTACCCTCTGGTTTATTAGTAGATAGAAAAATTGTTATTGTTGAACTTAATCACATTGGAGTAATAAGATAATCGAATGTAACTTGAGATCAGTTTAAGATTATAGACACTTTAATTTCAATAAATTGGTAAATTATAAACGTATTTCTTTACAACCTTTACTATTTTAAATCTAATGGTAATTATTTTTATTAATTAATTGATGGAAATGATTATCTTCTTAAATTTCTATTTAAGAAAACCGTTCTCTTAAATAAAGTCAATATAAAGGGTATTGGTGTAGTTAAGTGGTTGGTGGTTGAAGTAGTCAAAAACTCTCGCATGTAAGTAATGCCGTTTGCTGATAAGTCTAGTGATGGTTGGAATCCCAGAGTTATAAGATAAGTTACTAAAAAGTACGCAAAACATACGATTCTGTCGTAGAGTGTATGATTGAGTATAGCAGAGGTGCCAAACCTTTTTTCAACAAGGACCACATTGTCAACATTCAAAGGGAAGGCGGGCCGGGGGCCGGTGATGTACCGGGGGGGGGGGGGGGGTCCTTCCCCAGAAAATTTAAAAATTTTTACCCTCATAAAACATGTTTTTATGCTTCCTAGAAGGTTAATTTTCCGTTTTGGTTTTAGCTGAAACACCATGTTAATAAAGTTTTTTTCTGTTACTAGCCTAGTTTTACTTTGCAGAAAATAAAACACTCAAATATATATTAAAATTATTGTAATTAACCGCATAAGTATAAAAATACAACAATAACAGTATGAATTACAAAAAATTTAGTCTTTCATTTTACAAAGTTATTAATCAAAATATCAAGTTTGTATGTAACTTAGCTTCAGTGAGATAATTGCAACTGCTTTGCACTTGTACTTAAAATGTCTTTCCACTTAGGCTCAAACATGGTTGTACCAATCATTAATAAAGATTTTAAGTGTTCATCTGTGAGGGAAGACCGGAATTTTGATTTAATGTAATTCATTATTGAAAATGTTTGTTCGCAAACATAGGTCGAGCCAAACACTGAGAATATGGTACGAACAAACATTTTTAAGTTTTTGAAATCTTCATTGGGCAAGGCGCTGTAGAATGGCAACAAATCTCCGTTTTCCCCATACTCCAATGTTGCGGGCCACATAAAATCGGCTCGCGGGCCGTAGGTTGTAAGGTAAAGAATAATGCAAGAAGTTAAGCTAACATACTTTTTTTTTATTGTACACATAGTTTTCTTGGTAAAAAGGGGATTCTAATTGTTTTAACTATGACAAGAGATTTAAAGTGTAGGGTACTTGGTAAAGTGTAGAAGTAGTTCGTTCCAATCTCTAATTATCAATCTTGTTTAGCTGAGCTTGTAACTTTACCCTTGATCATTTGCATGCCAAGAACCGATTGATTGTACTTGTTGAAAATTCAGCAAGCTAATGAAGTTATGGATGGTGGGAAGGAGAGAGATTACTAGAGGGGGTGAGGAAGTGGGAGGTAAGTTGGTTTCAGGACTTGCCCACTCTAAGTCCCTTGGGTCTGCAGATTTTGGACCTCGCCAACTTCTCTTGCTAACTTTTAGATACTGGTCGATTCCCCTTTCCCAAGAGACAACAGGCATTAACTTCAATCTTGTCCTAAGTAATATAAGCTATGGAGCTGTAAACAAATATTCATGAACAGTTTCAAACTATTAAAGTCTATGAACTTTAGATCCAGAGGAAGTTGAAAATTAAGGATAGTAATTATATAAACAACGCAAAGGTCCGGGCTAGCAGACCCTCTGATGTTGTCTTGGAAAGTTAAAGATGAAGAAAGCAAAGTCTAAAGTAACATCTTTAGACTACGAAAATAGGTTTTACTAAAACGCGTTTTATTTCAAATCAGTATCTTCATGAAAAAAAGCTTTATGCACATCTAGATAAATCTAAAAGTTGCATCAGTTGATTCTTGTCTCATCTGAATATAAAAATGTTTAAATTCATTAATAAAGGCTGAATATAAATTACAGTATTTTAGAACTATATGTAATTTAATTCTGTCGAAATTTAAAAACAAACATTTCGCACTAAGATCGTTATCTAATAAAAATTTGTTAACAAGATGAGAGATGTAAATGATTTTTTTTTTATTTTTTCATTTTAATTTTATCAGATTTGGCATTTCTTCAAATCAGATAGTTGTAAAATTATAGTAGTCTATCCTAATATATGAATAACCCTGATAAATATGAGGTAGTTGTTAACTTAGTTTTAAAGGTCGAAAAATAAAATTAAAGTTTTTACCCTTGATTATACAGTATTACAGAATTCCTTACCAACAAGTGATTTTAATGGAGACAAGGAAAATAAAATATTACAGGTCGTCTTAAGAAGAGGTCGAAACCGGTCTGTTTATATTTATAATGGACTGATCAATTTTGAAAGTAAGGGCTGCAACTGAAGTCATAAAAGTAAGCTTTAAAAACCTCCACAATGAAGTCTATACTAGCTTCAAGTCGAACCACTATCCTGCTATGCCATTTTTAAGCCTTCTACGCATTACATGATTATTACTAGTTTTGGGTCTTCTATATTTTATAGTATAGCACTTCACCATTTAGACTTAAAGCCAAACCACTACGCCATTTACACTTTACATATACTGCCAAGGCAATAATAATGTTTTGGAGACGGTCCACTATCCGCACCTCAAGAAAATTGAAAATCCGTAACAAAACTGAAGTTTGCTTCCGCCTCCACACAAAACAGTAAACCGCCACCGTTTAAAAGGTACTTTTGCAAGTATTTTTTAATATTTTTCTTAGCATTCAGAATATTTTCTGGTAATTTGAACAACTACTTTATCATCACAGTTTGACTCACTTCAAATTCTCTTTTTCTAAATGTTTAAATTTTTTTTTTTTTGCTCTCTTCGAGCTAGGGGGAGATCAAAGTTTTGACCAAAATAAATAAATAGATAATTTTCTTTAAGGAATAGTTCAATCCACGAATTCCTTATTTCTATACACAAAAATAATCAAATTTAAACCTGCTGTGACTTGAAGTTATGTCTCATATTGTAGAAGGCTACTATAAGATGTCTCACAACCATTATTGACCGAGCGAAGTGAGGTCTGGCAATTCGTCTGTCTGCCTGAAAATGTATTTGTTACAAAACACTTTGTTCAATTTTCATTAAATTTGGCTTGGATGTTCCTTGAAATATGTTTTCTTCTGTTCACGAAATCACGAAATATCAATTTTGGATGTCTGTGTGTCCGCGAATTATGAAACGTGCGACGATAACTTGAGTAAATGTCAACTGATTTTGATGAAATTTGGTAGACATGTTCATTTTACCAATGCCCAGGATGAGTTCGTTGGACAACGTTATCCGTCCAAGCGTTTACGATCAACGCTCGCGTAAACGTGAACTTCAAATTTAAAATTGGAATTTTAGGTCAGGAAAAAACTAACTTCATCTATTCAATGAGACAAACATATTTCCTGTTTAGCTGTCATTCAATGTTTACCTATCACAAATTTGAGACCCGTCAAAATGAAGATAGCGTAAATATTGGATATGGCAAAACAAATAAAATAACTTACGGATTTTTTCCGAACTAACTTTCCGCACAGCAAAATTTGCTGTAAACTAATTAAATTCTCCTGAAAGATGGCTAAAAGTATTAAAATAATGCATTGTCATCGTGTTCTGAGCTATGCTAAAAGTTTCAAATGTCTAGCTATTCGGGAAGTTAGTTAGAAATCGATTGCCAGATTTGTACCGGTCAAACAAACAAACAAACAAGAATGCAAGCTAATAAAAACGTAGTAAAATCAGTCCTTGCATGCAGTTGTGCTGCCCGGAAAATCATAAATTTATGATGTCGCATTAATCCATTTTGCTGTTACCAAAAATTTAAAAAAATGTTACTAAATTGGCATATTTTCTGATTGAGCTGAAATTTGTACCAATTATACCTTTCTATATGACAAATAAGACCTCCATATCTTATCTTAATATCTGATGCCTTTTGAAAATATTGACTTTTGCTTTTTATATAGGAAAGTGTTTGTTACATTTTTAAATACCTCACAATAACGGACCTCATTATGCAGGACTAAACTTTTAACTGACTAACAAAATTATTATTCACATAAGTTCCGAGACGCCCGGCGCGGCGTCCGATTTTTGTATTTTTTTCTTTTTAAATTTGGGATGATTGTTTCAAGTCATTGAAATCGGTGTATATGGTTTGTTAAATGTTTTGTATTTTTAATTTATTTTCTTGAAATATGGCATGGATATTGTTACTTTATTTTGCTTCCGAGCTTACCCAAGGTAACGGAAGCATTGTGTTCACTTTCGAGAACGAAAAACTTTTATGCCTCCGATTTTAAAAATTGAGACAGAAATCCGTTTCAGACATCAGGGAACATTTTTGGTCTCGTGTCTGTCTGTCTGTCTGTCGGTCTGTGTGTCCGCGAATTATGAAACGTGCGACGATAACTTGAGTAAATGTCAACTGATTTTGATGAAATTTGGTAGACATGTTCATTTTACAATGCCCAGGACGAGTTCGTTGGACAACGTTATCCGTCCAAGCGTTCACGATCAACGCTAGCGTAAACGTGAACTTCAAATTTAAAATTGGAATTTTAGGTCGGGAAAAATCTAACTTCATCTATTCAATGAGACAAACATTTTTTTCAAATAAAATTTTTCAGTAATACCAACAGCGACACCGCTATCAAGTGTTAAGATCGCTAAAACTATTAATAGTTTTTACACAATAAAGTACATGATAGGATGCGAGGAAGCGATGTGCCACACTAATTGGCAGTCTATTGTTTATTTAGTTTTTTTTTTTAGTAAGGTCTATTGTTCACAACTACTAATTAATAAATAACCTTCCACTACACCACATGAAAATTTAAGATTCACCAACGCCTCTACACATTTCACGGCCAGTGTATTTCTTTAACTCTGTCTCTGCATCCATCGATCATTGAAGCTGCAACCAGTGAAGTAGCAATGAGAGAAGATTTATTTTGTCTTAGGATAGTGACGCACTTCGCCACCCGGGTAGAGCCACCCAGGTGGCGGCTAGACCGTTGAACGGTTGACCACGGGTACTACCTCCCGGCGGGTGGTGCGACCTCGTGTGGCAGGTTGCTACCCGGGCGGCGAAGTGTATCACTAGCCTTAATCCCCCTAGACACTGGCTTAACACCAAAGAAAGATAGCGAAGAACGTTGAAAATATGTTGCTTTTCAAGCAAACAGCTTTCCATTACCTATTATAGCAGTACCAAAGTCAAAATCATGGCTCTATTCACATTTATCCGTTAGTTCATAATATAATTTTTGTGAGTTTTCGGAAAAGGAATTAGCTGCCATTGCATTAATTATGGACGAAGAATAATTATTTAATGAGATCATTATCTAATAGGTACAGAGTTAATGTACTAAGTTATAGCTTGATTGGAGGACTGGGATAGGGTTAATTAGCCCTCCAAAGATTATAAAAACAGCCAGCCACACGGCCAGAACAGGCTCCGGCCATCTACCTTTCAAAAAATAATTTTCCTTTTTACTGATACATTTCAAAGTGACGGAACGGAGACGTGCCGTGACTGATGTGTTTGTATAGGTCTTTACACTGGTGAGCAAATGCAATAGTATAGTAATGAGGTGGAAGCCCAAGGAGGCCTGCCAAAGAGCTAAAACACCATATGTGTAATAGATGACACAAGATTATTGTACTGATCCATCAGCCGAATAAACGGTATTAACGTTGAAATAAGCTATTTTAATAAGAATCGATAGCTTTTCTAATATTTCTGTGTTAGAGAAGTACGATGATAGACCGAAAAAAATTATTTTAAATGGCTTCCTTTTAAGGTGAATACATATGAATATTAGAATAATATCATTATTAAAGCAACTTAAAAATGTCGTAAATGATTTATGTAAATTCTTTGACACCTCTCTAACTCTGAGATATCAAAAGGAAAGTTAAAATAAAATTCGAAGCATGTACCCAAAGTTAAGTTTAGATACTGGGTCAAATTCACCCAGTATCCAATGCATTAGTAAATGTGGAACTAAGATTCAAATTACTTAATGTAGTTTGGGAGACTTTTGTCACGGCTCCTAGTAACCCCTTTCTCGAACAAACTTGTATCTAATAATAATTTATCATTATTGCCTACCCGGAACCCACAGTTATAATATATTAATTTGCAGTAGCGAATATTAGCTGCAAAATTTCATTGTCTCCATATTTGGACAGCTATTTTGTTCAATTAAAATAATCATATTATTAGATTCATTTTCAACATATTGTTTTTGAGCATTTAGAACTAGGATTAGATAAAAAAAAAAAATATGTATATAAAATTTTATAATTATATACAGGGTGGCGCAGCGCGGATGACAACATTTTAAAAGGTTATCATGCGCTTAATACTAGAGCTAGGATATTGAAATAAAGCAAAAAATCTAGCAACCATGTGGAAGTTTATTGAACATAAGTCAAATTTTTAAGTGTAGATGATAATGTCCGATAAATGACGACCTTGTCGATTTACACATTCTTAGAGGCGCTTAGCGAAGTTGCTCCTCACGTTCTCTAACATCTTGACAGGAATCCGAGCAATTTCACGGCAGATAGCGTCCTTCAACTCGGCAAGGGTAGGTGGTTTGTCGACATAAACTTTGGCCTTTAGATAGCCTCACAAGATAATATCACACGGGCTGAGGTTGGGTAAGCGTGGCAGCCATGGAACGAAAGCATTCAGGGAAATCACGACCAAGAAAAATTTGAACGACAGGAAAAATTTGAGGTGCAGCGGCTCCATTTTGTTGGAACCATAAGTGGTCGCAGTATCCATTTCGTTATCCTTTGAATAGGGGTTGAAAAAATAGGATTCCCTGACGAGACGAAAAAGAGGGTGATGCACAACTTCGCCGAGGGCCTCTAAGAATGTGTAAATCGACAAGGACGTCGCATTTATCGGACATTATCTTCTACACTTGAAAATTTGACTTATGTTCAATAAACTTTCACATTGTTTTCTAGAAAATTTGCTAATTTCAATCTCCTAGCTCTAGTATTAAGCACATGGTCACCATATAAGATGTGGTCATCCACGCTGCTCCCCCTGTACATTGGCCAAATACATGCATTCAGCACACTCAAAGGAACTTAACCAAATGGAGCCGGAGGCAATTTAACTAATAGCACGAATTTGTTAACCAGCATAAACGGTCCAGCCGTATAAGGAAGCGGCTAATAAACATTTGTTTTAGTTATAACTTTAAAACCATTGTTTGGGCTATTACATATATAACATACCAGAAAAGTTAAAAAAATTTGTGTTGGGTGCTTACAGAGCACAGATGCGTAGCAGACGGATAAGCGCAGAAATGTATAAGGGTCCTCGATTTTGCCTGCAATCCCTAAAATAAATGATCGGTCCATATCAACTCAAATTATTCAGATATAAATATTAAGTATATTTCACTGCAGTATATAGTCTTTATTTCCCTTGACCTATTCCTATGCTAGTTGCCTGTTTATCCACCCTTAAACCTCATGTATCAAATACTTTATTTTATTCCGGTATGGGAACGTTTAATTGGTGTTTAAATAGGCTGAAATACATTTATTTTATCAAAAACGTTGACATTTGGATGATTTAGGTTTTTATCATACTTTTAGGGAAGGGGGCATCAAAATTTACAACAAATTGACTCTCAAACTGGGATACTGAAAAATTTTGTTTTTCAAAGTGATCGCAAAGCAGCCTACATCAGCTTACCCAAGCATCTCAAGAGCAAACTTTAAGGCCGACCGTACTCGGCCAACCTTACCCTTGTCCACAGCAGCCAAATTACATCCCACTAGCCGTCCGACAAATGGATCCTACTGTCGCTATTCTTATCCCACAATGTAACTTTCGCGTTTCTTATCGCATAGGATGTATTAAAATTTGCACTTATTATACTACCTCATTAGATGAAGGCAGCAGAGAAAAAGGAAGTACTGAGTTAGCCCTATGCTAGAAAAAACGGAAGATAAATAATTTCACCTTCTCCATGGACAATTAATGGGAATGAATGAGAAATTTAGAATTTAATCGTAAACGATAGAAATTTGATTCTTACATAATATCCATAATGATACTGAATTTGATGACAAAAACACAACAAAATATTCTTGGTCGGCCGATTACTTCCGACTGTTCTAAAATATTTGGATATGTCTGACCTTCGAAGGACCACTCTGGCCTTTTGGTATGTCCAAGTGAACACTAGTAGGTACTTGCGGCTAACATTTTACATCCATTGTATTTTAATAATTTATCTTACGGCTGAGGATTGAAAACATTTATCTCTCCTAAAATAAATCAACAATCCTATGACGAATTCCTATTCTTTAAGGAAATGTTTAAGTACATATTTAAACTTTATTGCTAGATTTTATTACCCGATACATTTGGGAGCATGGCAGAGCCCCGGCCAAGTCGAGTACAGCCGAACCATCCTTCACTGGAAAAGCATTTTGGACCTCCCCCCCTCCCCTTTATTACTTTATTAAAGATACTTAGATATGTAAATTTATTTTAATTAGGGTTCATTACAAACTGTACCCACCTCTACCCATATTAGTTCATAAGATATATGAGCCTAAACTTTTGATATTTTGTCCCTGATCTATTTCCACTGACCACTTCTGGTAGAGTTCACATACTGGTAGAGTTCAATGTACTAATAAAGAAAAAAATAAAAACTCCGCATAGATCTGGTTCTTTGCTTTTATTACGCAGCACGTAGGTACAAAGTTTTATACGACACTACATACCATTATATTTTTTAAAAAAATCTTAATATAAACCATAGGAAAAATATAAATTAAATAATAACAAACTTATTTGTGCTGAGTAATTGCCAAGTAAAAAAAAAATGTTTAAATTAAAACACGTAGAGTGATTTGGGAAATAAAAGTTTGAGTTTATGAGGGACAGAGAAAGAGAGGGGAACAGTCAAACATCACTTATTTGTACTAGATCAGTTAGATCTAGAACAACTTACTTGGACAGGGGGAGACTTAGACTTGGCTAAACCAATGATCTCACGTTTTACGCGAAACTTGGCTTATTTTACTCAAGTGTTTTTGTTGGGATTTAATTTTTTTTTAATCACAAAGCAATTTATACTGTTAGCTGTTTTTGTGTTATGTAAAGCTAACTTTGTAATATGTATGGTTTTGGTATTGTGTTAATTTTTACTTGCTAATGTAGTCCATGTTAATAGTTGTTAATAGATTAGGTTGCCTTTGCCATAGAAAAGAAAAAATCTTGTATAAAGAAACTGGGAATAATTACATAAATCATAGCTATTTTAACAATTTATTTCAAGTCTAAATGTATACCTTATTCATTCGAATATGTGTGTTTAAAAACAGCGTATTTAATCAAAGTTTCTAAGCTTCCACAGTTTGAAATGTATGTTGGAGTCATTAATTAACTTACTGCAATGTCAATACTAGTAGCAGTATTTTAAGTATAGGCTATTATGGCTATTTTAAGGCTAAAGTGGGTAAAGGAGAAGAGGTAGAGGATGGGTATATATGAATACAGAGCCAGCCAGTGCTAAGTACGTTATTTAGCGGGGCTGCATGGCGTGACCTAGGCCCTTTAACCTCGGTCTAACTCCTCAATCACCGACTCGTTCAACTAGTCATTTAGCGTCCTTTCCTCAATCAATTCACCTGCTTTACATTAAATCACACACTTCGATCAAACTTGAAGTACTTTGATCAAAATGCCCTAAATACTTGACTATTTAACAAACATTGCATTATATCCGCTGTATAAAACATGTTAATTTTACACTTCCCTTTACCTATATTATATAGTAAATATATATATACAATATATGTATACAGCTTGTCCCAACTTAAGTCTGCCATGAAGCGGGGGCATGTAGGTGACCCCAAAAGTAGGCAAAAACATTATATCAACCCACGTCCTTTCGGGCTTCGTTTACTCACCACAGCGATTTTTCAAAATTGGGGCCCAAACTTGTTTTTTTAGCACTTAAACTTGTGCATCAAGAGTATTATAGGTTGTAGCACTTTTTATACGTATCGTTGGAAAAAGTAAAAATAAATATTTTCTATAAGAAATGTTATTGACATTTTTTTTTTCTATTTTTATTACTTCTAGCTCAAACATTGCATTAATTGTTATTTTTCAAAAGATAAAAAAATAAATTCTTCGAAGACCCACAGTGCTTAAACTAGTATAGATTTTGAATTGTCCAGTCAATGGAAAAACTTGCTCATTTACCTACCTATTTAAAAATACTCATATCATTGTACGATAAGACTGAATTTTTGTTTTTAGTTACAAGCACATTTATTGAATTTCAAATGGGAACTAGGAGATTTAGTGATCCGTCAGTCACTGTCACTCTTAGTTTTATACAAATAGATTAGGTTTGTTCCAACCACACTTCAAACTGGTTTGGAACTGTCCGACGCATGCGCATCGGACCATATTTGAACGTTTTTTGCTAATGCATATGTGTCGTACAGTTTAAAACTAGTTTGGAACTAGTTTGAGGTATGTTTGGAGCAAACCTATTATAAGGAATTAGTATTTTTTAAAAATGACTGTACCTAATAACAAAATTAACATTTTGCAGGTTTGAAGATATCCCAATAAAGAGATAAAATTTCACCTTTTTTAAAAAGGTTTTTCTTAAATAATCCCTGATGACTCAAATAAAAATATACTATATAAATACAAAAACAGCAAAGAAAATTAATAAAAATGATTGGCATTTTTACCAGATCTGTTTTGTTTACAAACAATTATCAGGGTTGTCTATTACCTCCTATGTTACCAATATGTTGTGGATAAGAATTCAAAAATAAATTGAGTTGGTACTCCTAAGAATATGTTGTTATTCAGTCAATCTAATAAAGAGAAAGAATTTTGATGAGGTGACAATTATACAATTACATTTTTTTTTTTTTTTTTTTTTTTTTTTTTAGATGACACACCAAAAATACTTTATAAACAGTCAATTATTTACTTATAAATACCTAATAAAACAAATTATAATAATTCTTTTAAAAATAAGGATTTCCAAAAAAAGTCCCCAATTTTTTTTGATCCCAAATTTCAAGAGATTTTTATTTCTATAAACCCATCATCCTGATAATCGCTTTATAGAGGCCGAAAGCTGCTTTGAAAAATAATCAAACCATTGAACGTGACTAGACTTTTTTCTTTCAATACTTTATGAAAACCTTTTCTAATGCACACAATTCTATCATTTTATAAAGGTTTATTACAAATGAAAACTAGTTAGAGTTTGTAATGTCAAATGTATCGAAGTCGATAATGAAATAGGGCGAAAGCAAATGGATTATAAATGAAATGGTGCTATAGCTGATGGCAACTCCGTGTAATCTGCCTTTTGGGACAGGCTTTTGACGAGTGTTAAGCAAATGAAACAATTGTTCCGTTAGATTCAAATGCTAACAGTGAACTAGGCTTGAGGGAGTTATTTAGAATAGATGATGACTCGATTCTGAACTGTAGGCTCTCCAACCATAGCTAAATATACATCTGTATATGGTTTTACTCAAGAGTTTTGTTGCAATCTCTGATTGAGCTTTTATCATTGTGTCATGAATGCAATACAACTTAGTTAGACAGGTCATTGTAAACTACGAACAAATAACATCATTTCAACAAAATTTAAATAAATTACTCCTAAGTATGATTTGTTAATTTTTGATCAGGAAAACTAAACTTAATGTTAGCAGATTAAGTTAATTTGATAATACTATTACGTATAAGTTACGAAAAAGTGCCTAAAAAAAGGCTTTGTTTTTTATTTTATAAATAGACAAATAATCTATAAGAGGATGTGCTTTCTGATATTGGCATCCAAGTAAACCTCATAAAAACTAAATTTAGCTTTACCTTGTATCAGTATTTAGCTCAATTATAATTTAAGTAAAGGTAGGTGAGCCTATCACAACGGGCTAATCTAAAACCAAAATTCAAACTATCACAACATGGACGTAATCGCATTGGTTATGTGACTCATGAGTAGTATTTAAGACATGTGATGTGAAGAAAAAGATTATTTAAGGTCCAATTCACCCTTTACTTTAGTTGTTAGCCACCGAAAAGTTACATAAAATTTCTAATAGTCAAACATCAAATTTAGTGCCCCCCCCCCCTTATTTACCCTTCCATTGCAAAGTACCACACTCGGCCAAGGATAAAACTGCCCTCGTTGTTTATTTGAGAAAAAAAAGTAATATTTTCATTTACTTTATACCAATAGAACTAAGTTACCCGGAAGAAACTATAATTTTTACTTATTCATTTGTTAAAATAACGCAAATGCATTTAATGGAAAATCATACAAATAAGTCTTGTACGTGATATTGCATATTAATCCCTTTAATTAATGTACTCAGTTAAACTATCCCCATGGTCTAATTAATATGTCACTTAAAATTTATATTAAAAGTGAAATAAAATACCTTAACCATATGTGCTTGAAGTTTTCGATCAGATTGTGACCACCTACAATGTTTTAACTGAATCAGATAAATTTAAAAAGCATAAAACTTATCTGTTTGGGTTTTCTCTATTTTGTAGATGCAACAGCAAAATTATAGTTACTGCTTTAAAAACAGGTTTTAAAGTGTTGTTAGTATCAGTTATTTATATCAAAATATTTCTGAACTTCAGACCAGTGAACCCTTACTTGAATTTCCCTTGACATTTCTGTTCGCATTTCAAGCCAGATTTCATCAGATATAGTGTTGTCTATTTTATGTCAGCTTTCGTCTTAAATAGGGATTATAATCCAGTCTATTTAACGAATATATATTTTATGATATACATCTAAATGTTTATTCGTATTTAAATATTTCTTCTATACAAAAATAATATTATGTTCTTATGAATGACTATTGCATGTATGAAATAAAGAAACAGTGCACTTAATAACATTTGTACGGTCTTTGATTACATTAAGAAATTATTAAAAATTAAAAAAAAAACTATTTTCTTATATAGATTTTATTTTCCCATAATATTATATTATTGATAAAACGTTTAATGTATTGATTTAAAAAAAAAGAAGAAGAAAAAAAAAAAAAAAATCCAGCAATTTCTTGGTAAGGAACTTAATAGCTTCTGCTAATTACCAACTTTGTAAATTAAGGTTGTTCTTTAGTTAGGTAAAACCACAAACGGCAAAACTAACTACAAAATATGCTCACATAAAAAACCACGGTCTTCGGCTAATATAAAGAAAACGAAGCCTTAAGTTCTGATAAGTACATTTAGTTATGGCTTTAATCACGAAAAGTGGGGAAGACCGGAGAGAAGTTAATTAACAAATTATTCGCCTCCGCTGTATGTTGAATGGACTTAGGTCATTTAGGAAAGTGAAATTTTATACTTTTCTACGAGGGACTCTTTTATAAGACCAAGGAAGAAGGTAATATTCTCTTAAATGAGAATATGCCAACTAACAGCCAACACTTTACCAACTTGCTTTCAAATTACATTCCAGTTTTTCCCTTTCCTTCCTTTTATCAGAAGATGCTACCCACTGACCAAAATAAAAAAGGAAATTTATACTTTTTAAGTAGAATTCAATTAAAAAAAAACTCTAAAGACATATTAATGTGACTGAATTACCTTATAGTTTAAAAATAAATTAATGATTTTTAATGTAATATCATAAAACTTAAATTTTCTCTCTTTTCTACAATATTTGGATTATTCAAACGAGAAATACACATTTGGGTAATTTGGTTGATTAAAATGCCTAATTATTAATTAAATTCTATAATTACCTAATGACAAATTACGTTTTATCTCATGTACTATGAATATTAGCATAATAAGTTACAAATATTCTAACCAGCTCATTCATTTCTTTTATCTTTAACAATGATTTATTACCATGACAAAGTTGTCATTTTATGGGGCTAGGTTTAAGAGACTCAATTACAATAAGATTTTAATAAATTTACTTACTTAAGCTAAATATCAATTAAATTTGGAGTATTCGCCTTCTCCAGTAGGTGTAACTATATCATAATATATTGCATACAACACACAGATCAACACACATACACATACATCACACTAAATTAACTAAAATGTTCTCTATGGAATATATTATTGTTGAATCCAATATTCCTTTGCTTATTTTGTAAGTAAAAAATGGTTTATAACTAAATGTCAAATAGGAAACGGTACAACTATACTGCAGTAGTAATTGATCATTTATTTTATAGTTCTGTTGAAGATAGTGATAGTAAACTGATATCATAACAATACCTTCATAAATCCCTTTATAAATGTGCTTCAATGTAAATAATTTCATCAAGTTGTAACCACGCATTTCTCTGTTAGTTGTACCATCGATAGATTCAGGCGAGGTGTAATTAGATTAGTGCTCTGCCTGCTAGGAGTATAAAATAAAATAGCGTATTATTATTGTTAACAATATCCAACAGTTTTCTGCTACATGGATTCCAGATTTCATTAGAATTTACTTAAGGTTATAACAGAGCGTGATAAATCTATATTATTCATGGTTTATGTGTGAAGCATAAGCATTTTGTTCTCTTCAATAAACTGAGTTGATAAGTATTTAAGTTAATCCTCGCCCTTGTGCAATTATTAAATTAGCAAGCATTATTCGAAAGTATTCTGCAGAAAACAGTGCATAATGGATACCTTCAATTTTAATAACTTTAATTTTGAGACATAATTATATAGTTTGAACTAATAAATAAATACAATTTGATTGAGCTAATTTGTTGAAACATGCGATGTCACTTATTTATTCAGTAATTATTTATTTCTTTTTTAAGAGATTCGAACTAAAACACACACACACACACACACACACATATATATATATATATATATATATATATATATATATATATATATATATATATATATATATATATATATATATATATATATATATATAAACAACACACTAATCTCAGGTTTTACAACGACTCTCAGTCGTTGTTTTGATATTTTACCGACCCTGAAGAAGGTTTTAAGTAAAAACCAAAACGTCGGGATTGTAACATAATGACGATTTTTGTGCCCGAGACCTGAGATTAGTTTGTTTTTGTTTACATTTACGGTCGAGAATTTATTTATTCATATAAATATATATATTGTCTGTTTGTGTGAAAGTAAAGTTAAATAAAAAATGGACATCCTAATGTTTTGAATAATTATTCTGATGAAAGAATGCACAGTTAAATAAAATCATTTTTTTTTTAAAAAAAGGAGGGCTTTTTACTGCATTATTTTCTACCTTAAAAAAACTTACAACCCACTTAATTGGGACGGTCATAAAATATGAAGTAATTAAAACGTTAAGACTTGCAAAGAACTTGGGATGAAATTATCTGTAAAAAGTAGTCAAGTTCCATTATAGTTTATAATCTTTCACAAGGCTAGAGAAGGTATATAAAGAATAAGTCGTTTCATTGTGAAGCCCTCTAATTAAGTATTATTAATAGTAGCCCACACCATTTTATGTTATGTAATTTCATTATTTTTATTTTTTTTTTTTTGTATAAAAGAGAGCAGCGGTGTTAAAAATACATAGCTTTTACGCAACCAACTTGTTATAGTAATTTTTCATAGTTAACTGGGAAAAATTCTAGGTAAATTAATATGGAAATTATGTGTTTCGTTTTTTATGATTTTTAATTAAATTTGGCTTATTGAATGAATATAAAAATGAAAACATATAATCATAAAATTAATTTAGGGGGAAAAATAGAAAAAGTCACAATGTTGTAAATATTAAAATTGGGACGGATATTAATATAAAATACTTCCATTATAATCTAACAACTTCTCTGAAAATCATTTACATTTATATAAAAATATATTCATTGTTCATCATAATATATTCACAGATATATAGCTATGTCATTCTACCCTTTTTAAGTATTTCATTCAAACTGAACCTGGTTCTGTTCTAGTCCATCATTTTTATGTTAAAATCATAAAGTCATAATTTTCGAACTATTAATGCATACATTAAATAGAATCTGCTAAATATACACAAAATAAAATATTACAAAAAAAATCACGCGGAAGTAGATGATTATACTTACGTTTCATATAAAGAAATACTTAACAATTTTACTTAACCTAAACTTTTGCTATATATGTGATCATGTGAAGAACGAAAATATTTTATGTCTTCGATTTCAAAAATTACAAGACTAAAATAAATTTCAGACGTCAGGGAAATTTTTTGTTCCCTGTCTGTTGGTCGTGTGCTTTTTGTCGGTCTGCTGGTCTGTCAGTCTGTCGCTCAATTTTTGCGATGCAACATATTTTTTAATTTAATGGAATTTGAATGGTATTTCATTATTAGCCCATTGTTTGTCCCATTTAAGTTTCAACCTTCTAATAATGAAATACCATATTATAACGAAATACGGCCATTTGTTTTTCTTCAACATGCGCACAAACATACATTTATTTACACCTATATCTTTAAAAGTATCTGATCTTTATGAAATTTGGATGGTTGTTCCACACTAATTGGACGACTATTTTGCAAATCTGCCAAAATTATTTTTATTTTTTACATGAATTAAATGAGTGCAGACGTATTGTACTGGAAAAATAAATATGTATTTTCAATATAAATACGGTTGAAATTACTGTAGGATCATCAGTGGGTGACATTCGACAAACCATTCAAATATCTTTAAGTCAGTCGAGTACTTATAAAGATTATATGTGTAAATAAAAAGTGTATGGTCATGTGGAAGAGAAACCTATGGTTGCAGAAAGTCAAACTTATATGGGACCTAATTGACTAATTATTTTGTCCTACCGCACCTAAATTTAAATAAAATATGAAGTGTAGTTTGTTAGATTAGTTTGTACACAAATATGTTGGAGAAACAGACTCGGGACTAATAATTTTCTCTGATATTAGAAACGGATTTATATGCATATTGGAATTGTTTTCAAAGACATAATAAAGTTATTCTTGTGTCCTATTTTCTTCGAAAAGATCACAATGTTTACACTACCTGCGCGGAAGAAAATAGGGAGGAAAATTTAGATAAATTAGGCACCAATGGGTTGTAATAGCTATGTGCCACACTCTTTGACAGTCTATGGTTCTAGTAAATAAAGGGTTTTGGATTATCTTTATTCTGTTAAAAAAGAATCTAGTTCACAAACAGTGACTTAATACATTCAAAGTTGTAGTGACTTGTATAATAGTTCTACCATTTCATAGTACTGCCGAATAAACGTCTAATAATATAGTGATTTATGACACTAGTATTTATTTTAATATTTACAAGGCATAAATATTCCTATAAACCATAATAACAATCGTGGATCAAAAAGTGACTAACATCATAATACAATAAGTGTAAAATAAGAGACTTATAAAATATAGTTCAGTCAATGAAAGGTTTCACCTCAAAAGTTTTGAAACTTGGCATACTCATTTGTAGGTACCTACTGATGAAGAGGAGTGCTCCGGCGGCAATGACCGAATACATGTCACTTTTTCGATATTTTTCTTTTCATTGGTAGGATTAAATCGGGACAATTTACAAAAATTATAACTGGTAAAATGTTCAATGAAATTAATTATATGCAGGTTTTTTTTATATTCGTAACTACCGAGTTATTGGTCGTTGAAGTTCCTCTCATCTTCCAAGAACCACGTTAGCGCCGTATAAAGTTTCAATGCAAGAATCCCCTTAACGTCATTCGACCTCATAACTTTACTTACTACATCATTACTTTAATTACTTATTTATAGGTATAATCTGATAAATAACCTAAAATCCCTCATAGCCCAGTCAAATTAGACAAATTTATGACCAACATTCGGAATAATTCAAAGTGAGCCGAACTTTTGTGTACACTTTTATTTAGTGTTTTCAAACAACATCCGAAAAGTACCCTTGATTTGACCTTGAGCTTCACAAGTTATAAGGCTCAGATGAGGCCAAAATTTAGTTTTTTGCTTATATCTCCTTCCCTATTGACTTTAGGTATTGGACACTCTGAAGAGAAATTAAAGGGGAGAAAATTATGAACAAAAAAGGATTTTGGATTTTTTTTGTAAGACCAACCGTTTCTGTAAAAACTCGCCATGAATGTTGAACTGAAGAATAACGCTACAGTAATACCGAGTTCCACGACCAATTTGAGGCCTAAAATGTAAAAAAAAGCGTATCGAAGGGTCTTCTTTGAACAATATTAAAACAACACGGTTCCCGAGATAATAGTTATATACCACAGCCGCAAATCTTGGCGAATCAGCAAATCAGGCTCAAATGAGGAGAAAATTAAATTTGAGGAAGAAAGAGGTTTTTCGCTTATATCTCTATTTAGTCCAGTCAAATTAGGATATAATTCTGCAAAAAATGCCAAAGTTTTGGAAAAAGGCTTAAAATATTCGTTCTTTCCTGTCTAACATACTAAAAGTCCCCGAGGGAGAGGGGGGGGGGGGGTAGTTGGTGTTTTTTTTTGCTTTTTACCAAATATTTTTAACAATATTGACATAAGGCGAATTATGGTTATTTAAAAAATTGTTCTTCAGTAAATTCCCTCCCCCCTCACCTACGTTATTTTTTATTACCTAATTTTGATTTATTTTTATTCAAAAACGGTTGGAGCTAGAAAAAAACTTTAAAGGACAATTTTTATTGAATATTTAATGAAGAACAAATTTGTACATAACCATAAATCGCCTAATGTCAATACTTTTCGAGATATTTGGTAAAAAGTACATATTCCCCCCCCCCCCCACCTTTGGAGAATTTTAGTTTGTTAGACAGCAAAGTCATACGAACATTTTAAGCCACTTTTCAAAACTTTGGGATTTTTTGCAAAGTTATATCCAAATTTGGCTGGACTAAAGTGGTTAAAGTTCATTACTTAAGAAATACAAATTTCCATTTTTTGTTTTTTTTACTACTGCAACAAAACTATTTTGTCTACAGGCTTCATTTTGTGCTTGAATTAAAGCCAATTAAATTTACTACAACTTAATTTCTTATTACCTTTCTTGTAGGGTAGAGGTTTTATGCCGATATTCGCCCCGAAACAAGAGCAATACTTAAATTTTCCATTTTTTGGGAAACACTGCCAATTTTTGAAGTGTCATATCTCAGTAACTATTTGACATATAGAGTTGTAATTGGATGTAGTGAGAAGCCAATTATCTTTACTACAACTTCATCCCCTATGACTTTTCTCGTAGGTTAACAGTTTTACGCCGATATTCGCCCCGAAACGAGAGCAATACTTATAATTTTCATTTTTTTTAAATAAAAATCCATTTTGAAAGTGCCACATCTCGGGAACTATTGCACGTACAGAGTTGCCGTTGGTATTAAATTGTTGTAAATTTATTGCACTGAAAAACTAGTGTGATAAATTAACATCGAACAACGCATAGTTTACGAGGTATATAGCATCAACTGAAAATTTTTCAGTTTTTCACGTATTACGCAAAAAATTAGGGGGGGGGGCCTTAGGCAGAGGTCTTGGGGGAGGAAGTCTAGGAGGTGGGGGGTAAATAGAGGAATGAAAAATTTGGAAGGGGGAGTCAAAAATCTATGAAAAAATAAATATAGGGTGGCTTGAGGTTAGAAATCCCTTATAAAAGAGTTCTTTTGCCCCCTAATCCTACTTTATTTTTTATAACCTAATTTTGAGCGCTTGTAACTCAAAAACGGTTGGAGCTAAAAAAAAAAATTTAAATGACCATTTTTATTGGAAATTTAATGAAGAACAAACTTGTAAATAACCATAAATCCGCCTAATGCCAACACTTTTCGAGATATAAGTGATAAACTTAATTTTGGTCTCATTTGAGCCTTATAACTCGTGAAGCTCAAGGTCAAATCGAGGGTACTTTTCGGATGTTGTTTGAAAACACTGAATAAAGGTGTACACAAAAATTCAGTTTTTTTTTAATTATTCCGATGAAAAATCCTAATTTGACTGGGCTATTATGCATCTGAGGTCATATCTAGCAGCAAGAACCAGAAGTGTGATATTTCTCATTGTTTCGGTTTCACCTCAAAAGTTTTGAAACTTGGCATACTCATTTGTAGGTACCTACTGATGAAGTGGAGTGCTCCGGCAGCAATGACCGAATACATGTCACTTTTTCGATATTTTTCTTTTCATTGGTAGGATTAAATCGGGACAATTTACAAAAATTATAACTGGTAAAATGTTCAATGAAATTAATTATATGCAGGTTTTTTTTTATATTCGTAACTACCGAGTTATTGGTCGTTGAAGTTCCTCTCATCTTCCAAGAACCACGTTAGCGCCGTATAAAGTTTCAATGCAAGAATTCCCTTAACGTCATTCGACATCATAACTTTACTTACTACATCATTACTTTAATTACTTATTTATAGGTATAATCTGATAAATAACCTAAAATCCCTGAATAAAGGTGTACACAAAAATTCAGTTTTTTTTTTAATGATTCCGATGAAAAATCCTAATTTGACTGGGCTATTATGCATCTGAGGTCATATCTAGCAGCAAGAACCAGAAGTGTGATATTTCTCATTGTTTCGGTAGCACCTCAATCTTCATGAAAATTGAACAATATTTTTCAATTTTCATGACGATTGAGGTAATTTGTAAACAACGCTCTGGCAAAAAAAACGTGAAGAAATGTCACACTTTGCTTCTGGCAGCTAGACATGACGATAAATGTATTAGCGATTAATAAATTTTCATCACTAGACAGACACATATAAAGAAGGAAGTAATGACGGCAACTGATTGAATGATGTTGAGGGGGATTCTTGCGTTGACACTTTTTACAATATCCTCGGTAACACAAGTTTTTGGAAAAAGTACAGAACTTCTACGCCTAATAAGGAGGCTACTAACTACGAGGAATACAAATAACATCAACATAATCAATTTTGATGCAAATTATATCAGCTTTAACTTTGTAAATAATCTTGATATAACTCCGATCAATATTTTTCGAGATGTTAACAGTTATCGGAAATAGTGAAATTTATCAATCATTGCCGCTAGAGCTCGCTTCGAATTCATACGGACTTTTGGTTTATTCATCGCTAGGTACCAAGTTTCAAAGCTTTTGGAATTTTCGATGATAAATTCAATTTTTGGATTTCGTTACTAGTGAGGTTCTCTGAAAATAATAGATCTTAAAATATCCTTAACAAATTCATAAGTAGAGTTTCAATTTGTTTTTTATTTTTACTCTCTAAATATTGGATATAAAAATATTCGATCTGCTAATGCTGCCTGTACCAGATACACATGTTTTATAATTTAATCGTCTACAGTGAAAATGTAAACCAACAATTGTTGAACAAATACTTCCCCATACTTAGCCGCATAAAGAAAGGGTCAGGCTAATCTCATGTACCTACCCTTTATCTCGTGTTTTTGACAATCAATTTATCCCAACAATATTCTTCTAATTATTTTATTGTTATTTTTACTGGTCTTATATTACTTTGCTTTGTAAGTTTCATCGCACATTTCCGTTTCCCCAATTTTGAACCACTTCCCGTGATTCAATCTTCCTCAAATTTTGCACATAGATACAACTTAGGTGAAGAATACAGAAACCAAAAATAAAAAAAAAATAAAATAATTAATATAAAAATGCAATTTTTCAAAACTGGTCTTATTTTCAACCTTTTTTTTTTTTTTTTTTTTTTTGTTTCTGTATTCTTCACCTTAATTGTATCTATATGCAAAATTTGGGGAAGACTAAATGACGGTAAGTGGTTTAAAATTGGGGTAATAGGTGTGCGATTAAACTTAAAAAGCAAATAAATTTGACGCCATTAGTTGTATTTATGTGCAAAATTTGGGGAAGATTGAATGAAGGTAAGTGGTTTAAAATTGGGGTAATAGGTGTGCGATGAAACTTGATAACCAAATAAATTTGACGCCATTTTTTTTTTTTTTTTTTTTTTTTTTTGGTTTCTGTATTCTTCACCTTAGTTGCATCTATGTGCAAAATTTGGGGAAGATTAAATGACGGTAAGTGGTTTAAAATTGGGGTAATAGGTGTGCGATGAAACTTAAAAAGCAAATCAATTTGACGCCATTTTGTTTTTTGTTTTTTTGTTTTTGGTTTCTGTATTCTTCACCTTAGTTGTTTATTTATTTAGTTGTTTTAGGTGCATGACTACTGGGTTAAAGCACCTATACAATAGTTAGTTACAAGTACATGGTATAATTTATAAGTACAACTATTACCAATTACAATCCTGCATTACCTATTCTTGAAATAATTAACTAGCAGTAAAAAAAAAAAAATTAAAAGAAAAAATAAATAAATACACAAAAAATAAATAAATAATATTACAAAGTAAAACAAGATAGAAGTATGATAATTAAATGTCACAATAGAAGTCGGCGTCTTGTAGGTAGCTTATCAGTCTAGTGAGCGTAGTCTGGTTGTCAGCTAAGGTCTCTGGTAAATTGTCAGGTAAGTTGTGTAAGTTTCTAAGTGTATCTAGGCGGTGGCAGTCAGTCAGTAGATGAGCTACAGTCAAGGTATCGTCACATAATCTGCATCGCGGTCGTTCCTTATCTCTTGTAAACAAATAACTGTGGGTTAGTCTGGTGTGTCCTAATCTCAGTCTGCAAAGTACCGTCTCTTCCTGTCTGTTTTTTCTATATGAGGAGGTCCAGTCGCCTATTAGAGGTTTTATACATCTCAGTTTGTTGTTAGTGGCGCCTGTCCAAGTCTGTTGCCATTTTTTGTAGATTTTTGTCCTAACATTAATGGTCAAAGTCCCTCGGAGTGATTTCTGTCTCCACTGGCTGTCCGTCATTTATAGCTTGTTTCGCTAGCAAGTCTGCACTCTCGTTACCAGTAATCCCTACGTGACTAGGTATCCAACAAAATCGGACTTTTAGTTTACTTGTTACAATGAAGTTCCTAATTTTGGTAATAGTCAAATTTTGAACATATAGTTTTTCCAAAGACATTAAAGCAGATTTAGAGTCGGTGTAGATGCTCAGTGTTTCTATTTCTTGGTTGGCAGCTGATTTTAGTGCTTGAAGGATGGCTTCCAGTTCCATCGTGAAGACCGAACACCACTTGGAGCATGAAAACATTCCTGATTCTGACGATGTAAAGAAAGCACAGCCGGTTCCCTCTGAAGTTTTTGAGCCATCCGTATAAAAGTTCGAATATAAGGGGTGGTCGTTCTCGTCCTTTAAGTGGCCTTGTCGGAATTGATCTGGGTGGACCTGGTCTTTCTTCTGCCGCGAGAGGTAGTGTGTCTTTGGGGGTCTCATACTCCAGGGTGCCGTAGGAGATACTGTGTATTTACTGATTCTAGTACAATCTAAGGGAAGTTCATATTCTTCGGCAAGGGTGTTGAATCGAATTCCTGGAGGTCGTAAAAAGTTAGGTTTTCGTATGTATTTGTGTTCAAATTTTGGGTCCTTAAACAGTTTATAAGCACAGTTGTCCGGAAAGCGTTTAATTTTCAGTCCGTACCGCAAAAGTAGGAAATCACGCCTAAGAGCCAAAGGAGGTTCATTTGCTTCGACCAATAAACTGGTTACTGGACTGGTCTTGAAGGCTCCTAGTGCGAGGCGTAAAGCTGTATTGTGGACTGGATCCAGGCGCCTTAGATCTTTGTCTTTAGCCGAGCCATAAGCTATACATCCATAGTCGATTTTACTTCGTACAATGGCACGATAGAGATGAAGTAGTGATGCTCGATCAGCTCCCCATTTTAGATTCTGAAGCATGCGAAGAAGGTTGAGGTCCCTTAGGCACTTAGCACGGACTTCTTCAATGTGCGGACGCCAGGTCAACTTTCTGTCAAACTGAAGGCCGAGGTATTTGATAGTCTCAACTACAGGAATTTTTTGGCCGGATAGTGTAAGATTTACCTGGGGAATCCATCGTTTCTTTGAAAAAACGATGCATTTTGTTTTATTCCCAGAAAATAGTAGGCCATTTTTCTTTGCCCAATCGTTCATTCTATTTATAGCTTGCTGCATAACAACTTCAGCTGTCTTCAAGCATTTTGATCTGAAGAGAATGGTCATATCGTCTACAAATAGAAGGGGCTCGACACACGGTGGTAGCGAATTCACGACATCATTGACAGCAAGCAAGAACAAGGTGCAGCTGAGAACAGCTCCTTGGGGCACTCCGTTTTCCTGTTCGTATGAACTTGAGAGAAAACTTCCCACTTTGACATTAAACATCCTTCTTGATAAGAAGTTGTTTATGTAGTGCAGTAAGTGTCCTCTGAAGTCCATGCGGTGCAGTTGAAGGACAATTGAGTGTTTCCACGTTCTGTCGTAGGCCTTCTCAAGATCAAAGAATACTCCTAGCGATGTTTTTTCTTGAATAAATCCGTCTCTCACGTAAGTTTCTAATTTTGAAATGTTGTCTATTGTAGATCTGTTCTGCCGGAAACCGTTCTGATGCGGGGAGAAAAATTTCTTTACTTCAAGTACGTAGGTCAGTCGAGAGTTTACAATTTTTTCTAGAAGTTTTCCAAGGGTGTTGGTCATGGCTATTGGTCTGTAAGATTCAGTCTGTGTGGAGTCTTTGTTTGGTTTAAGGATGGGAATTATGGTCGCTAGTAGCCATCTATCTGGATAACTGTCTGATGTCCATAGTACATTGTAAAGTTGTAGTAAGTAGCGCTTAAAGGAGGATGGTAAGTTTTTAATCATTAAGTTGTGAATCTGGTCTGGTCCGGGTGCAGTATTCTTTAGTGTCTTTATGGCGGTATCAAGCTCCCACATGCTGAAGGGCATATTATAGTCTTCGGTGTTGTCGGAGTTAAAACTCAATTCTTCGTTTTCAGTCGTTCTTTTTAGATCTTGGAAGTGCATAGAGTACGTCGCAGTTGAACAGACTCGGGCAAAATGTTGAGCAAGGCATTCTGATACTTGTTGGGGTTCCGATATAGTTTGAGGACCGTCCTTTATCACAGGAGTGGCAGTAGGTTGTCTTTTACCAGAAAGTATTCTTACCTTCCTCCATATCTCTTTGGAATCTGTCCCCTGAACGATCGTCGACACGTAGCTTTTCCAGGACGCTTGCTTTGCCTGTAGAAAGACATACTTACAACGTGCCCGAGCTTTTCTGTAGTTAATCAGATTTTCAGTGGTGGAGTTTCTTTTGAAATGCCATAGTGCTTTCCGCCGTTCTGTCAGAGCAAGTCTACAATCCTTGTTCCACCAAGGTACTGGTTGCCGTTTTCCTTTAAGTTTAGTCTGTGGTACAGCCGCACGTGCTGCCGATGTAATTGATGTTATAAGGTAGTCGAGTAGTTCTTCAGCGTTATTTTCTGTACTAGGAATAAAAGAGGGAGTATTTATCAGATGAGCCCTGTAGGCGTCCCAATCTGCAGTCTTAAAAGACCAATAAACTTCTGGTTCTGGTGCGGAGTTTCTCATTTGTAATAGAACAAAGAGTGGGAAATGGTCACTACCATAGGGGTATTGTGATGCAATAAAGTCGGCTATTCTTGTTAAGGACGGGGAACAAATGGCTAAATCTAGTGCATCTAGTTTACCAGTTCTAGAATCGAAGTATGTTGACTCACCGTTGTTAAGGAGACAAAGGTTCTGATGATCAATAAAGGCCTCTACTGTTACTCCTCTTGGATCTGTTTTAGAAGAACCCCACATCAGGCTATGTGAATTAAAGTCTCCCGACATGACGAAGGGCCCTGGCATTTGTTGCACAATGTTGTTAAGGCGAGTTGTTGTTATATCTTCAGTACAGTCCAGATAGATATTGCAAACTGTGATGGTATGCGATGAACCTATCCGCACAGCTAGAACTTGAATATCGGAGTTGATCTTGATCTCTATGCTTGGTACTGTCACCGACACACATGTGGCCAGACCTCCTTGCCAGGTGCCTGGTGGGGGATCTCTTCGAAACACTACGTAGCCTGGTAGATTTAGAGTATTTCCAGAAGGTAAGTGAGTTTCTTGCAACAAAAGTACCTCAGGCCTATTTTCTTTTATTAGCAACTTAATATCTTCTCTCCTAGATCTGAAGCCTTTACAATTCCAAGTACAGATTTTCATTGTGTTTTAAGAATTAAATGATATTAAGGATTAATGTTTCTATCTGGAAGCTTTCTTTTTTGTAAATTTTTCTATTTTCTTCTTAGTAGGACTTTTAGCGTGATGTTTTTCCTTGCTACTGGTGGAATCACCTGAATCCCAGTCGTTCACCCACATCATTTCCTGTTCTGTTTGGGTATCTATTGTTATCGGTTTAAATTTAGGGGGAGTGGTCTTCAAATACGGGGTTTCAATCTGAGTTTCAATCGTGTTTTTCGAATACGGGGTTTCAGTCTGAGTTTCTGTCGTCTTATCAGGTTTACATTTGGTGGAACTAGTCGCAATTATTTTCTGTTTTGTGTTCGGTTCCTCAAAGGAGCACTGTGTGCCTTTATCCTGGGTAGCAATACTTGTGTTGTGACAATGTTTACAATTATTTGACGGGACTTTCGAAAGGAGAGAAGCAAAAGATTTAGGTAGATTGAATTGGCATGTGATTTCAGCCTTCTTCTTCGCTTCAATGTACGGCAGTTTCTCTAACACTTTTATTTCTGTTATTTTCTTTTCGAGGATCCATTTGGGGCATTTCCTATCGAGTGCGGAGTGTGGTCCTTTGCAGTTTATACACTCTTTCGGCTTCAAACAGGGCGTGTTGTCGTGAGCCGGATCACCACATTCCGGACACAGTGTACCTGTTTTACAAGTCATTTGAACATGAGAGAACCTGTGACATTGGAAGCATCTCCGGGGAAGAGGAATGTAGGGCCGAACAGGGACAGATAGGTAGCCAACTTTTAATTTACTCGGTAAAGTCGTTAAGCTAAAAGTTATTATGTATATAACTATTAGTCGGTTCCAGTGTTGTTTATCTTTTTGTTAAGCCTTCTTACCTCGATAACTCCTTGATGTTTGATGTTTTCCGTGATTTCCTCAACTGGAATACCGTCGAGACTGGATACACACAACTGGATACACACAAACTGGATACACACAAACTGGATACACACCCTTTACTTGGTTTAATGTCTTATGTGGTTCCACTGACAGTTTAGGTGACATATTTCTCGGCAGATTTGTCATTAGTTTCGTAGCTTGGTCGTGAGTAAACGTCTCGACCAGTAAAGAACCGTCACGTAACTTCTTGGCTCTCTTGACTCCACCACACGCTTGCGAAAGCAACTTTTCGATAACGAAGGGTGAGACTTTGGACATTGAACAATCTCCATCTTGTCTTTTAACAACGAGAAAGTTAATGACCTCTTTAGGGGGATTTAGTTCCAATTTCACTGGGGTATTAGGTCTTTGACGCTTACTCTTAGGAGTATTCTCTGTATTTACATTTGTTTGACATTTATCTGTTTTGCTTTTGGTTCCAGTTCCATGGTCAGATAAGTATATAGGAGGGTCCCTGGATGTACCTCCAGGGTCGGGGGGCCTCATGTTGCCCTTTCAGCCCTGTTTTAATACTATTTAACACTATAGAATAAGTATAAGGATATAGGCTAAACTCGGCAATAGTGTACCCCTTCCGTGTAATCGATGTCTTTCGAAGTCGTACAGTTGGCTTCGATATGTCAATTCGTCCCTTCCATTTGTATATAATAATATATGTATAAAATAATTATATATGTATGGTTTGTTCATAGGAGAGTTGATATCCCTTTGTCAAAAAATACGTTGGAGTGAGAAGGGGTACGCTATTGCCGATATTTACCAAGGATATATATAAGGAGGAAAAACTTACGCCAATTTTTAACCGTGACACCACCTGTCAAAAACTCCACCTTAGTTGTATCTATGTGCAAAATTTGGGGAAGATTGAATCACGGGAAGTGGTTCAAAATTGGGGAAACGGAAATGTGCGATGAAACTTACAAAGCAAAGTAATATAAGACCAGTAATAATAAATAATTAATATAAAAATGCCATTTTTCAAAACTGGTCTTTTTTTCAACCTTTTTTTTTTTTTGGTTTCTCTATTCTTCACCTTCGTTGTATCTATGTGCAAAATTTGGGGAAGATTAAATGACGGGAAGTGGTTCAAAATTGGGGTAATAGGTGTGCAAAGAAAATAAAAAAGCAAATAAATTTGAAGCCATTTTTTTTTTTGTTTTTGTTTTTTTGGTTTCTGTATTCTTCACCTTAGTTGTTTCTATGTACAAAATTTGGGGAAGATTGAATCACGGGAAGTGGTTCAAAATTGGGGAAACGGAAATGTGCGCTGAAACTTACAAAGCAAAGTAATATAAGACCATTAAAAATGGCGTCAAATTTATTTGGTTTTCATGTTTCATCGCACACCTATTACCCCAATTTTGAACCACTTACCGTCATTCAATCTTCCCCAAATTTTGCACATAGATAAAACTAAGGTGAAGAATACAGAAACCAAAAATTAAAAAAAAAAAAAAAAAAATGGCGTCAAATTTATTTGCTTTTTAAGTTTCATCGCACACCTATTACCCCAATTTTGAACCACTTACCGTGATTCAATCTTCCCCAAATTTTGCACATAGATACAACTAAGGTGAAGAACACAGAAACCAAAAATAAAAAAATGGCGTCAAATTTATTTGCTTTTTAAGTTTCATCGCACACCTATTACCCCAATTTTGAACCACTTACCGTGATTCAATCTTCCCCAAATTTTGCACATAGATACAACTAAGGTGAACAATACAGATACAAAAAAAAAATAAATAAATAAAAAATAAAAATTGAAAATAAGACCAGTTTTGAAAAATGGCATTTTTATATGAATTATTACATTCTCAAACTTATACAAGCATATATTGTAGAGATAGTATTATGATGGCCCAAAATTTGATTTTGAGATTTTGACGGAAGGAAATTCCCGTTGAAAAACTTTAGTCTGATATTGTCAGACACATTTTTATTAATTTCAATATATAATAGTGGAATAACAGACGGAAAATAGCATTTACATACAATAAGATCAACAATATTTATTAGCCTTACAGGATAAAACAGACTAGATTCAAAAGCCTTGATAAAGATACCCCCAAGGTCTTGGCTTATTCCCATGACAAGATCAATTTTTCATGGTGGTTAAAATTGATCATTTCTCTTCTTTTTTAAATGATTAGTGTGAATGATTCTCACTCCAAATGACACGGTAAACACATCACCACTATATAAGTGTATTTGAAAGGATGCTTTTAAGCTACAATTTTCTTTCTTAAAAGACAGGAGAGGTTGTTAGAAAGAGACAGAGAAACCGAATAAAACAATAACACTAAGCCAACCTATTCAATGCCTAATGTAACCAAAAATGGATCTTGCGGTCAACCTTGTTAAGGTGAAGATTATCACGGGCCATACAGTCTGGAACCTTCGATTCATACGTGACTAAAAAATCACTGAACTATATCCTCTTACACCAAAACAAAATCAAGAATGATCATAACAATTAAAATAATTAGGATTATCATTCAAGTTTAATTAAATAAAAACGTAAATTGATTTTTTTAGGGTCCTTAGGCAAAACCAAGGACCCTTATATTTTCCTGCGTGTGTCTGTCCGTCCGTCCTCTCGCGTGCTCTCACGGCTACACCTTTCGTCCGATCACTTTGAAATTTGGCATGTATGTGTCTTGTACCTGCCCACATATTTTAAAAATATAGCGACTTATAAAAAATATTTTTCAAAATAATTAGGGTAAAAAAACTTAAGGGTTAAAATTTTTTTATTTTTTTTCGACACCGAGAGGGGTATCATATGAAAGGGTACGTCGAGCTGATTACAAAAATATATAATTCTTTGGATATAACTTTGATAGGGCGAGCGTAGGCAAGTTTGAAGTGGGTGTGAAACGTGTCCCCCATCTATATCTCGCTTATGTGAAGTGCAAAAAATCTGAAAAAATTCCTGTGGATTCTTCGACCAAAAGTAAAGATACCACTTTTTGGAAATTTCGAAATAAATATTATTTTATTTTTTATTGACAAAATACGTTTTCTTATAACTATGGTCTTTTTGATGTATTTATATGGTTGGAGTCCGGTTTAGTGGCAAAAAAATACTTTTTCAGAAGTTTGTTTGTGTGTTTTGAGAATATCAGACCCATAGGATAGTTCAAAGTAAGCTTTTTAGCATTTTAAAAAACACCACCAATAGGGTACTACTTAAACTATACAGGGTTGCCTACGGACCCTCGCTGTGTGCTGACTAGCACACACTTGACCTGTTTATTTAAATGATTAAGATAAAGCTCTTTAATCCATTACCTACACGTTACTCTTAAATACAAACATTTATTTAATCTAAGTAAACGTATTTACTTAGATTATTAGTATGTAGGTAGCGTGATTAAAAAACTTAAAGGTAAATTTAGGAAAATACTTTACTTGGGGGCAGATTCTGTAACTTTTAAACCTCTCTTTTCATGTGATTATATATTATCAAACTGTTGTTATGAACATGCGCGCGCAACCTGTCAACGTAAATCTGTAACTTTGTTTCTTGCTATATATGTAGATTTTGATATATAAGTGCTTGATATATAGCCCATCGGTATAGCTGCTGATTTAATTTGTCAGGTTATGTGTTTTTCAAATTCCCAAAACCAAAACAAAGTGACCCCATGATTGTTGTTTTCATTCACTTTTTCTGTTTTCTGACGGAAATAACTAAAAAATGGCCACTAAAAAGGACGCTGTCAATCTGTAGTTTGGTATTCGGCCACATACAGCGCTTGCATCACATTACAGACTCCCTACATTATATAAAAACACTTTGATATATAGAGGTGTTTGATATAAAGTGTCACAGTGGATAGGTACCTATATGTCAAAAAAATTAAAGAATCGCCTTCTTGTTTTAACCCTTTGAGGACGGAGCGCTGTAATGTTATAAGTACCCTGGGGACGGAGTGTATTTTTCAGTAATGAACCCCCGGGCCTGACTGATTTTCAACCATGCATTAAAACTATCCCGCTTTTGACTCACTTCACTATCTACTTCATATCTTCTACAATTTTCCTTATAAGAACAAAAATCTTTTTTTATTTCGTTCTAGATAGTTGTGCCTATATATTAATATATTTTAATAAACGAAATTTTATTTCTATAAATAGATAGAATGATATATACATAACACTTTTTATATCTTACGTGTTATTTTTATTATTTTTATTTCTTAACTCCATATTCTATGTTAAAAAAACATAAAAATTAAAGAATTACAACCATATAATAATAAAACTAAAAGATTCAGGCTTCGGGTAGACAATAAAAAGTACGAAAGTGTACAAAAAAGAGTATAATGTACCGGCCGTCGGCCGTCGGCAATTGTGAAATTATCCCGCTTTTGACTCACTTCACTATTTACTTCATATTTTCTACAATTTTCCATATATGAACAAAAATCTTTTTGCATTTCGTTCTAGATAGTTGTGCCTATATATTAATATATTTTAATAAACGAAATTTTATTTCTATAAATAGATAGAATGATATATACATAACACTTTTTATATCTTACGTGTTATTTCTAATATTTTTATTTCTTAACTCCATATTCTATGTTAAAATACATAGAAATTAAAGAATTACAACCAAATGATAATAAAACTAAAAGATTCAGGCTTTGGGTAGACAATATAAAGTACGAAAGTGTTTAAAAAAGTGTATAATGTACCGGCCGTCGGCAATTGTAAAAATTATCCCGCTTTTGACTCACTTCACATTTTCTTCATATCTTCTACAATTTTCCATATATGAACAAAAATCTTTTTGTATTTCGTTCTACATAGATCGAACTATATTTTAGTATATTTTAATAAACGAAATTTTATTTCAATAAAAAGATAAAATGATATATACATAACTCTTACTATAAATTACATTTTATGTTTATTTCTAATTTCCACATTTTATGTTGTAAACCATAAAAATTAAAGAATTACAACCTTACAATAATTTTACTAAAAGATTCGAACTTTAGGTAGAACATAAAATGTATGAAAGAAACCAAAAAAAATAAGTCCTATTCCCCTATTTGACCCGGGCTGTGGACCGGCACTGGCGAAGTTGAACTTTTTTTTTTTTTTCGTAAGACTATTTTACATTCAATAATTAATTTTCGTATGGTATAACTCGAAACAAGGTATAACACAGAGGGGGGGGGGGGTACATTACACGGGGCGCACTGGTACCGAGTTTGCTTCCTCATTTTCAAATACTACTAGGAAAATAAATACTACAAATCTAGAGGGTGGGGAATGCCAGGGTATTATAAGTGTCAGGTAAGAAAGGAAAATGTATATGTATAGTGTATAGAAAAAGGACGTGTAAAATCCTTGGGGAAAAACAAGGTTGAATGCATAAAAATGGGGTGAAAGGCCACGGAGTCCGGGTATGTTTAGAGTTCCACAGCTCGTTGTGACGTCAGCCTCGTCTATCCCTATTATGCCATAAACTACCTACATCGCTATCTATACAACTCTTTCAGAAGCTTCGTAGTACCTTAGACCTCTACTAGAAAGCGCTAAATGTCATTTATTAAACAGTTCTAGGCCTAAAAAAAAATGAAAAAGAAAAAAAAATAGATCGCCGAGATCTCAGCTTACAGGCCCTGAGCCCCGGTCTTGGCTTGCCGAGATCTCAGCTTACAGGCCCTGAGCCCCGGTCTTGGTTCGCCGAGATCTCAGCTTACAGGCCTCAAAGGGTTAAATTAGTATCTTCTCTATTAATAAAGTATTTGCAAGTGACGAACTATTTGTTGCAAGAAAAAGGCTTTCAGAACGAAACTAAATTTATTGTGTATAACTGCGGATGAAAATAGAATAGTGGATGAATATATTATCAATGCTTTTTTATTATAATACGTTGAAATATTAGATTTGACAACTTAGTGAAGAAGGTTGACCATGAAAAATGTAATAAGTATTCTATCGATGTTTATTGCCTCATCGTGATACAGTCGCGTATATAAATTATCAGTTTCCTTTCTCTAAAGTTCTCGTGGAATGCAGAAAACGCATAGAGAATTTGAGAACGGTTAACCTTCGGAGTTAATTGACCTTACGAATTGAGTCACGATTTATATAATTCAGAGAAAATATTATAATGTCAGGTTATTGATGCGAGCGGAACGAGCTTCCCTCGATTCCAATCCTCTGCCAAGTGTGTCCGCAACACCCACCTCGGGTGATGATACCTCCAGTATGAAAATCGAGTTAAATGAAATTTGGTATCTACTATATAAAATATGAGGGGATGAAATAGACGTTTAAACCGAATAATCAAGTCGCACGTGCGTTCGCGCTGAAGCCCAAGTAAAAAAAGGATTTATGCCGATTGCAACCCTGTAATACTCTCGTTGCCTAGTTCGATAATCAGCAGGATATTTTTATCCTTTAATATTCTCAATGGACCTTGTACCAAAGGGGTGATGTATGAGGCTGTGGCTTTTCCACCGATCGGTCCATTATCTATCTACTTTTTGCTTACGGTGGTAATTACACATTTCAAAGGATTTACAGGCTGAATCATTAATTTTAAAGTTAAGGTCACGTTATAAATATTAACAAGAATTGTTGTCGATGTCGATAATGTGCTATCTAAGCATCCCTACACTTAGATACTTCATCCGATATATTATTATAATCTTGCGAAAACTCTAATGTTTAGTCATTTATTTTATGTTTTACGCTTTGCTCAACACTGTAAAGGCAGGCGACGCCTTTCGATGGACTGATATGCGTAGGCTAACGGAGAGGTGAGAGAAAGATAGAAGTGAAGGTATTTCCTTAAGGTATAAGGATAAGGAACAAGAGGAAGGATGAGACGGAGAGATTAGCAGGCGTGAATCTAGGCGGAATTAGAGATATAGGTTGTGAAGGCCTCTGAGAGCCTCGAGAAACAAAGTGATAAGCATTATGGAGGTAGAGGTAACGGTTCGTGACGTGGGAGAGAGAGGCCCTATGCAAATGGAAGACCTATATGGAGTAGGTCACACGCCCCTAGGCCCAACGCGCGAATTTCGGCCTTCACAGGGGTCTGTTCGACGCGTACTGCGTGTAGATAGGGATGCTTTCTTAGCTTTTACTTTTGCCATCGCCTTCCGTGTACCAGTCTAAAACCGATCTGTTCATGTATCTAGATAAGTTTAAACCAATCTTTAGTTTTAATCTCGAAATCGCTTTTAGGTAAGATTTTTAAGTCGAGAGATTCTAATCGACTTTAACAAAATAGTAGAAGACAATACAAGGTAGTTCTTGTGAGTTACAAAGCCAAGTTAAGATAAAAAAAAATAGTGCTCTAACTAAACCCCGTGTAAAGTATATATTTATTCTCCTATCAATAGTTACAAATTGATAAAGTAAATGTGTCACCCACTCATATTAGGTCTTCTGAAAAAGAACTATTTCCCCATTCCCCATTTAACATTATCAGCTCTTCATTCTATCATAGCCTAACTTTTCTAGTACTTTCTACTAGGACGGGTAGGACGAACCACTTGTTCGAACCTTGCAATTAGGCCATCATTCAGGCCCTTTTTACGCCCCGCGGTAGAGAGTTCCAGCCACTTCACACATCATACATATGTACATTTGTACCGCCGAAGCGAGTATGATGTGATCAATAGTGAGCCATATAAATCAGAGTGTCACGGCGAGGAATCGAACCCCGTCTCGTTCCACTCGAGATTCAGTGATGGCCGAGCAGACGTGGTTTAACTCACACGGCTACGCTAGCTCCCTCATCATAGCCTAAAATTTTGTATCAGTTAATTTTACCGAAAGTTGATTATTCATATATATTATCCTTACACAAGTAACACGAAATAATTAGAAAATCAAAGAAAAGATGTACTAGTATTAATTCTCCCGGAGTACTTATAGAGCCTTTTAGCTATTTTGGGATTTCAGCTGTGGCTGTTGTTACTACAAACTAAGGTGTCATGAGTAAAAACAACGTGACTTGTGATGTGAGTAGAGAGTAGCGAAATAGTGTTAAAAAGAAAAATTCAATCTATGAATTTATTTATTACAACACATTTATTTATTTTTGGTTTATTGTTTTGATATATATGTATATAATAATTAAAAACGTAACTTGTCACGAAAATATTTATGAAAACGTAAATAAAACTGTCACAGAGACTATTCCGGTATTTCACGCACTGGGCTTTACAGAACCTTTTGTGCTTATTTGGTTATAAGAGAACAAAGCTTGTTTTCTGACTATGTCAGGACAGAAGGGGTTTCTTTAGCGAAAAACCTTGTCAGACTTTTCCTTAAACAGAAGGCACTGAAAATGTGATACGAGACCCTTTTGTACACTTTGGGTCTGATCCCTTAGAATGTCAAGAAAAAAGCGAGGAATTCTCAGGGGAAAAATCTTGGGTTAAATAAAAGAATTGCATTTTATACCGACATCTTTCCTCCTATTCTTTCACTCTTACCTAGAACATCTGCATATAAAACCTAATGTAAAAGCAGTCTGCTATTTAAAATACAAGTATCGTCTCTGGCAGGCAATGACTCCATTTGAACCTTGTAATCGTTCCTTTTTAATACTTCATTCTATATGCACCTATATTCATATAAAATATTATTTTTGAGTAATATATTTTAGAAAATTTCGTTTCTAGCTATATGAAATTGAATTTTTTTGCTAATAACAACTTAAATTGAATATACTCGTTTAAGAAACATCATAATGTATTAAACACCATTAAACAACTACATTTAATATTATGGTATTCTTAATAATGCGTTAAAAAAAGCCAGAAGGGGTAAGTAGTGAAACACTATCAAGGAAATTTAAATTATTTATAGCAATTTACACTACCTCGGAATTTTTCCTCACTACTGAGACCACTAAAGAGGCCTCTTTAAATAATGTTTATACATTATTTTTATTTATTTTATTTCATTTATTCAATTATTTGAATTTTGGCGGCATTTTGACAGGTATGTAAACAAACTTTGACGTCATCAAAATTATCGCACTAATAAATAATTATATTTGCTTATAACTTGTAAACTAATTAATGGAATTTCATCGTTTTTTTTTTATATTTGATCCTTAATTTTTGCCGGTTCCAACGATATGCTATATTATTTCAAAAACGTGTTTATACTTTCGGTATTATTAACTGTCAAAGTTTGAAAATTCAAAAATTGATTACTTCAAAATGGCGGCCAATATCAAAATGAAATTCCTACCATAGGTAGTGAGAAAAAAAAAAAAAAAAAAAAATATATATATATATTTCTTTAGCTAAAGGACGCTAAATACTATAGGACGCGCTCTATAAGTTAAAGGATAAATAATTCAATTCATAGGGTTGACCAGTTAAATTATTTTAAAATAATGATTAATTATGACATGAGCAATGCTTTTACATTAGACATAATTTTAATAAATTGATTATAAAACGTTTTTGCTACTAATTA
This sequence comes from Gerris lacustris, assembly GCA_951217055.1. NCBI lineage: Eukaryota > Metazoa > Arthropoda > Insecta > Hemiptera > Gerridae > Gerris > Gerris lacustris. The sequence continues at coordinate 57,951,593 of OX578276.1, read as the reverse complement.
TTTCAAACTATGTCCTGGAAAAAATTACTGCCTTGTGAGATCTACTTATTTTAAATTATAGGATGTATTTTAAGCGTTACAAAAATGACCGTCAAAGAATGAAAATAAAATTATCAAGTAAACCCACTTACAAAAAATAAATCGGATAAGTTGTCTCTATTTTGTTATTCATGAATATGTTTGATTTCTAAGGTTCTTAGCCTACAAATAATAATAATTAAACGGATTAAATAGGAAAAGCAACTGAAAGTTATTTCATAAAATATTATTTACTGTAATATTTCTAATACTTGTCATAATGACGTACCATTACGCAGGGCTACCCCTAAGTATACCTTATAGTCTTGTTGACGTACCCGCCGACCGTAACTCGTAGATTCGTATAACCTCTTGATTGGACAGTCTGTCTTGAGTGGGTGGTTGGGTTAGGTGGGTGCCGTTCGTTCACCTCGGTCAATCGTTCTCATCGGTCGTTCGTTCGCATCGGTCTTTCAATCGCAACTTGTCTCGTTGTTTCGTTTGCGCTGATAAATTCCTCAGATCGTTTGTTTTCATTAGTTTAAAAGTTCTGTCTCCTAAGAATTTTACTTGTTGCGGGGGTCTGGGTAGCTCGGCGGATTGATTCAGTTATGACCTTGCATATTTGATCACGTCAGGAGTCACTAGTTGTAAGGTTCTTAGCCTACATAATTAAATCACAACGGATCAAATATGAATATTAACCGGTATTATATCCTTCATATTAGTTTCGACTTCGTGGGTTGTCGTCTGTCTTCTGTCGTCTGCCAAAATCTTTGGAGGGTTAATTAACCCTTTTCCAGTCATCCAACCAAGCTGAAACTTGGCACATAGATTCTGTACCAATATATTATATAACATTCTATTAAATTTTAGGGTCAACAACCCCAACACTCTGAAACGACGTTGCTTGAAAATTAAAGAACCGTGATTGTTATGAAATTTTTCAAAGCGTGGTTTTATAAACATATCCCTTACCGATGGCTCACACAACAAAAATGCATAAATATATATATATATATATATATATATATATATATATATATATATATATATATATATATATATATATAATATATATATATATATATATATATATATATATATATATATATATATATATATATATATATATATATATATATATATATACTATATATTTATGAGTGTGTGTGTGTGTGTGACGTAGTCACGTGTCATGGGATTGTTGTTTAATTATGTTGACATATTTATTGTCAATGAGTTTTTGTGTTTCGAATATATTATTCTGAATGCGTTATCAAAGTTAATAGTGGAATAGAAGTACGAAGAAGAAGGCGCCTTCGTTATATATATATATATATATATATATATATATATATATATATATATATATATATATATATATATATATATATATATATATACATATCCACTGGTTTGTTTTTAGGGTTTCGAGGTCCTAAAAACGCTTATGCTTTTGGTAGTTCGTCCGTCCGTCAGTCGCATCTTGGAGTATATCTCCCTACTTACTGTAGCTAGAGATTTGAAATTTGATATACAAGTTAAACTTTTATGCCCAAAAACAGAAAAACTATGGACACTTAAACACTCAACATTTCTGAGATCAGCGATCAATTGCGGTTCGATCCCAATTTTTTATATTTTTGAAGTTGGGTGTCATTTTAAAGGTATTAAAATTTGGATTACAAATATATATCGCGTTTCCAAAATGGCATTTTACCCCCGAAAAAATTAAAACAAACCGCTAAAAGAAATGTCTGTGCTACCCCATAAGGACAGGTTCAAAAAATAAGGCGAAAACACAAAAATATACATCTCTGTGGTCCAATGATATTTCCAGGACTTGATATAAAAGTCAAATTTTAGAAATTTTAGGGGGCCGTAACTATGGAGACCCGAAATTTGAAGGTGGGTATCAGTTTAAAGGTATTGAAATTTGGTTCACAAATAATTATCGCGTTTTCAAAGTGGCGGTCATTTTATCCGTAAAATAACCAAATAAGTCATACCTAAGATACTAAAGGATAATATATGCACACCTTGCTTCTTATAAAATTGCAAGTTTTTGTACATATTTTAGTTAAAAAAAAATAATTAAAAATAATGTTCTATTTATGAAGTTTTATGACCGAAGAAACCTTTTTCATATATTTATATATATATATATATATATATATATATATATATATATATATATATATATATATATATATATATATATATATAAATATATATATATATATATATATATATATGTATATATATATATATATATATATATATATATATATATACACATATATATATATATATATATATATATATATATATATATATATATATATATATATATATATATATATATATACACACACACACACACAATTTGTGAGAGACACCAAGGGATGTGCCACGCAAGCGTGACCCATAGGAACTGTTTCAACATCAGACATTGCGTCATTAAAATGTTGGCTCGGCTTTACGCCAAGTCCTGCATCGTTTCGTCGCGTCCGACTCATCAGGGGCCCGACGATGCCCACCCAACTCTGGACCTATACTCGATCAAGAAGATCACAAATTAAATGTTTGACATATTGAACATTTTGATCAGAATGACATAAATATAATAGTAATGAATCTCAACAAAACAAGTTTTGTAAAAAAAGCCTCATGTAAAATATTTGGGGATCATAGACTTAGCCAAGTCTACAACCTTGTCCGAGTGAGTAAACATTCAGTGCAAGTAAATGATGTTGGTTGTCTGTCCTCTTCTCTATTCTATGTCCTAGACACTCAAACATTTTCCCTCCCAAATAATTCTACATCTTCATATTTCAAACAATATCTTTCTTTGCAATTTCTTGGTAGGAATTGCAGGAAGGTACACAGTTGTATATGCTACTGCATAACATTTTATTAAAGAAAAAAAAAATATATATAAACCATGGGAAAATATACATTTAATAAGAACAAACAGTTTAATCTCTTTGTACTGCTTAATTTCCAAGTCAGAAACTTTATCAGGCATTCGCAGTTTTAATATAAAATGAAATTTGGTCTCGAACAAAATTATTTATTACTCAGTAAGCAAATCGTTGTGTTGAAATTAAACGATAATAAATTATATTGAATGAAACGACTTGCCATTATTATGCCTTACATTCGAAAGAAATTCTGACTATAACATAAAGTTTATTATTTTTATTAGTATAAATCGATGTTTCATTTTATGAATAGTTAATGTGAACATCGGCTTGTCTACGAGAAGTATACCAAGAAGCGATACAAAAATAAAATAAAAGTGATTTAATTGATGTAGCTTAAAATACAATTTCAACATATTATCTTTCTAAAACATGAAATTATCACGTATGGAATTTATATTTTATGTCTAAAGAAAATAGAAGCTTTTAAATACAGAAGGAACTAGAAATCCTTTTTTCATATAAATTAAAACGAAGGCTGAGGTCGATGTATAACGGGCAGCTGCTAGTGCTTCAACACCAGAGATATCCTCGGAGACATGAATAATAATCCTGTAATTATAATAAACACCTAGGAGATAGAAAAAGACAAAAAAAGAATTAAAAAATGATACAAAAAAACTATATAAAAAACTGCACGGCAGTTAAGGTTTCGAAGCAGATAAACATCTGAATCTAACCTCTTTCGTTTTTACAGTCTAAAGCAATACGTCATATTAACCAATCTTTAATTATGTTTAACATGAGAAGAAACAAAAATAGTTGTATTCATAAAGGATCAAGATTAGATTGGAACAATAATGATAGAAAAAAGGAGAATACACTCCCTCATAGGCATACACAATACAAAAAAGGTCACTTGTAATATGTTTTTAAAACTTCATAATATCGTGGTTTCTTTTATTTTATTCGTCCCTTTTTTTATAGTATATTATTCTGGTATGGATTGTTAAGGGTATAAGTAAAAACACGTTTCACATCGTCGAAGAAGAACCATTTAGTATATTTCACCTCCTCACAGATATGTATCATTATCACAGCAAGTAAAAGAATTCGTCAAAGAAGATAATTTAATGATAGTCTGTTTAGAAAAAAATAACTTAGGAAAAGCATTTTGCTTTGTCCAATAATAATAGCATTGAACAATAAATAAAAATATAAAATATTTGAATCATTAAAACATAATTTTATTCATAATATTTACATTTTTGTTAATAAAAGTGGTATTTAAATATTTCTTATAAATGATTCAAAAGTATTAATATTTCACTTGTTATATTATAAATGAAAAAAAAGTTGCTTGGCTTATTTTTATTTAATTTTTAAGCCCTTCGTTTTTCTTAAACCATAACTGAAATTCTTCACAAGGTATTTTTAAGTAAATCTTTGTAATAATCGGGTTTACCTTGGCTATTGAAGGACTTATGTTTTATCAGATATTAAAAAGGATTGTAAATTTAGAATAATCTTGTTTTTCAAAATATTTAATTTGGAAAAATGTCTGACGTTATATATACTTAAGAAACTTTAAAGTATTTTGTTTGGTCCCTTATATTAAAGAAATATGTATGTATAATAATAATAATAATAAAATAAACCAGTTCTAAAAACTTATTGTTAACAGTGTACAGCGATTTATCTGATCAAAAGAAGCTCCTTTAAATTTTTTTTTATAGTAATTAAACCTACTAACCTTGGTAAATATTATAACATTCTTTATTTGTATTTTGAACAAATTAAAAATGACATGATTTAACATGTAAAATGTCTTCTAGTTTTATCAGATTTGAAAAAATAATATATTTATAATTTCTTTTTTTAAGGAGTAGTACATAGAAAATATGTATTCGTTATGGGTTTCGTTATGGCTTCTGTTTAATTAACTTCCCTAATAATTGGGAATTATTATAATACCATAGAAATGTTCAAACATTTTCTAAGCTTTGAAATATACAATTATTCAAGAAAAATATATTATTGGCGATGTTCTTTGAACTTGTAAGACCATTGTTCCAATAATACGAAGTAATAATTTATTTATTAATTTTGAGTAATGAAAAAGGAAAGGAACCGTTTATAATTCATATTTGAACCAGGAAGAAATTGAAAAACCTTAAAAGGGCATAAAACTCTCCTTCGGTTAAAGAAGCAGGAACCTTTACAGCCCAAAGAAATTTAGAATTAACCCTGGATTTACCTAAAAAGGGAGATTTTGCAAAGGGCTTGAGGAGTTGAGGAATAATTCCTTTTTTCGACTTAATTATACCATTATAAATATAAATAGGACATTTAGAAACTTCTATTAAGAGTAACTTTAATTAGGATCGTTAGAAATTGTTTCATATTCTCTCCTTTTATGAGATTGTTCTGTAAAAAAAAAGGAAAAAAAAAATGGTTAAAAAAGTTTTCCTTTTCAATATAATTGTATATTTGAAATCCAAGTTTAACATCTTACACTTCTAGATTTGTTTGCTTCTTATTTTTAGAAACTTCTTAAGACGGTTTTCATTTGTTTGCTGTCAATCTTGCTTGACAATGTAACTTTGTCTAATCTGTGCTCGGATTTGACTAGTATTTTGTATTTACCGTTTATGGGCCAATTAAAAGTATTTTCTATTAGCCAGTTTAGGGGCACATTATTTAAACTCGACCAATTTCAATGAAATGTTGCATTTGGTAGATAACGATCTACTCGTTGTCCAAAAGAAATCAGACTTTCATCTTCTATTTAAATACGAGTTTGCAACGTTATTTGTTATTTTTAAACAAAAAATATTTTTCTTACGAGCTTATTATAAATATACGTTTTAGACATCAGGAAATATTTTTTGTCTTGTGTCTGCCCGTCGTTTTTTTGCGAACCAGCATGTATTTAAATCTACTCCTCAAATTTCGATGAATTTAATTTTCTTAAAGCAACGTATTTGTAAGCATTTATATTTTAATTATTTGTGTTATAAAATTAACTATATGTATTAATTATATGTTTATATTAAAAATAATCATATTTATTTTTTATTTATTTATAAAAGATTATTTTTATTTGGATTTAAATTTGTCAGTTCTTGTAATTATATTATCAGTATTTGTGTTTAAATTAGGTATCCCAATAAAAACACTAGTGTAAAAAAAATAAGCCTCGCGTAAAAAGTTGTGAGTAGGTCTAATAGTAGTAGGTGGTATGGTAGTAGGTCTAATTTATTTTTAAATTGAATTTATTAATTAATTTATTAGTAGGTCTAATTTATCAAGTGCAATTACATGATATATTATGTCTGTCCCTCTATCTATTCTCTTTCCCAAATCACTCTACGCATTTAAATTTAAAAACATTTTCTGACTTGGCAAATACACACCACAAACTAAAATCAAATAATAAATATAATTTTGTCATTTGAGCGTCTCAGCACAAGGATACAAATTATTCGACACTGCATTTAATTTTAGCCTCTTTGGGGTGTGTATATTTGCCAAGTCAGAAAATGTTTTTAAATTTAAACGGGTAGGGTGATTTGGGAAAGAGAATAGAGAGAGGTACAGACATATATCATGTGATTGCACTGGATAAATTAGACCTAGTAGAACTTACTCGATCAGTGGGAGACTTGGCTAAACCTATGATCTCACAACGTTTTAAGCTAGACTTCGCTTATTTTTTTACACTAGTGTTTTTGTTGGGATTTCACTTCCTTTTGTAAGAAATTTTTCGTTTCTCTTTCTTGGTTCTTGTTTGATGGTTCTTGGGTCTTTTATCTTTCTTTGTTTTTGTTCATCTTTCGTGTAACTTCTTCGTCGATGGGTGTTGCAATTGAAATAAATAAAATTATCTGGAGTTAATATGTTTACAATTGATAACTATCATTTAATGTTGTCAAATCAATCTTAACATTTTAAAGTTCTCCACTAGGTAGCTCTAGTGGCGCTGTTTACAATTGTTTAATTCTTTTACAATATTTTGAATAGGCGGTTTTTGTATTAGCCTTGAAAGTGACAAAGAACCAGATTTTTTAATTTTTCCTTTATTTGTACAATAAACTCTACCTATACACAAGTGCCCCCAGATGTATATAATTCATAAATTTATTACTATTTCCATTTCAATTAGAATTTCTGAATAATTTATATTTATTTTATCCTTGAAAGTAAACACGTTTCTTTGAATCGTTCATAAAAACATTCCTATATTTAGAGCGTATCAGTGAATTTGTAGAATCTTAAATTGGTGATAAAGATGCGTACAGGCTACATCTATTACCTGTGTTAGAAACTCTCTTAATGCTTCCATATAAAACCAGTGGATTTATTTATTTATTCAGGTTAGAGAAATGTCGAATGAAGAAACATTGGAAAGAACGAGAGTAGTGCAAGGAGTGAAGGATTCGGTAATTTAAAAGGGCCCAAACTAATTTCAGGTCCCTTTCAAACATGACCAAATTAATGCTTGAAACACATTTATCCTTGAAGAAGGCTGTTTATTCATCGTCTTATCAAGAGCATATAGGCTGCAATTATCGTATTCACAACTTCCACTTCACTGATTCTTTTGAAATCTATTCACTTTTGAAAACACTTATTTTAAATTTTCCCTTAATCAATTCAAATGAAAAATATATAATCTGATACCTATCTAATATAATCTGTTACCTTAATTTAATATGATAACAAACAGAACAATAATTATTAATAACGATACCCCAGGTATTTTTGGTAAATACCTTGTAAAAGTTTCGTTTCTCAGAAGCCAGTAGCAACAGCGTTTAAACAATTTGGGGGTTTGGTCACGCAATTAAGCTGGTTAATACCACTTAAAATGCTTCAAGTGTAAATACGAAATATCGGAATTTTCATCCTTTTGGCACAGTCTCTGGTGATATTCCTATTAATTATTTATATCATATCCACGTTTTAGCTTATTTTTAGATCACAAATGCAGCAGTAAGCGTGTGATTAATTGTGGGCACTCTGATAAATATCAAAACGCTTTGTATACAATAAACCCTATCAAAATATAGTTTAGCCAATTTTACTTTCACTTAGTCACTTAAGTTACTTCAAACAACGCAGATCTTCGGTTATAGAGCTGTTTTTTTTTTTTTTTTTAAATATTTATAATAGGTTTTTTACTCTAAATTTCCAATGAAAACAATTACCCTCCTCTTTTGTCCTTTGATTATTTCTTAAAAAGAAACCGCTCTATTCCGTGTCAAGAACAAAGAGAGTTATAAAAAATAACGAGAGCTATTTTAATATTTATAAGCTGTTCTTTAATGTAGTTGTAGAGTTTAAAAAGTCAAGTCTGTATTCTTAATCTGGTTATTTTCAGAACTAAGTTTCAAGTTGGATACAAATTAAATTCCAGAAACATTTAAGTTGGTATTTTATTTCTAGGGTCTCTAGCGAGTAGAATTGATTGAGAAGTTAAACTGAAGAAAGTGATTGTACGGAGATATAACTTACTCAAGTTGACATTATGTAATATTAAACGAACGAGTTCGTTCGTTACTTTGATGTTTATAGGCCAAGTTTCTACTATAGTAGAAATGATGGAGTTTTTTAGCAATGCAGTATAACTCGAGCTTGTATTTATTACGAGTTTGTCGAGATCTATACACACGTTTAAATGTGTCGTGAATTTAACGCTCGTTAACGCTACATCGCTTCCCCTCGGAATCGAGGCGACAAGAGAATGAGTAGAGTTAACCAACATAATCCCGCACTGAAATCCAACAAAACTTTGTTCCAAAAGGTCCAATTAGGGTGAAAATGGTCCCGAAGCTTTAGTAAGGGTTGGGGAAGAAGAGTAAATTTGTTCAGAGCAGATTCCTGCTTTTATTTGAGACCAAATAATGCTCGTTTTACCGCAAAAGCTTGTATAGTGAAAGTCTTTCCCAAACTCGGCTGGAACCCGGGATTCCGCCGTCTCAAAAATAAATAAGACTTTATTAACGCTGGCTTATAACTTTTTCTTAACTTATTACTTACGTCGGCACTTAGTTTAATAGCTAGTGACTAGGTTAATAATGGAATGCGGAAAACGATAATATTAAAGAGAATCTTGCGACATGTCAGTCCTTTCTATTTCAACTTGAGCTTTAATAATTATTATCTGTGCTCCAGAGAATAGACTTAGTCCTACCAAGTTTGAAATGAACTTTACATAAAATATAATGCTAAGGCTTCCAAAATCCCCGGAGAATTTCCTATATGAACAGGATTTCCCTAAGAGGTAAGTAAACCACTCACCCTAAGGCTAATTGTTATTTAATAACTCATTTTAAAAAATAATAAGTATAGAATAGAATAGTTCATTGCTTTATAAAGTATTATCTCAAACAATGTGAAATCATTACACATTAGAGGGTCATAATGTGTATGGATATGAATGTGATTTTAAAGAAAAATAAAAAGAAAAAATAATAAACAAAACTCAAAAGAAATATATAATAAACATAATTGAAGCGAGCTTCTTTCATTTAACATATACTATGTATCCTGTCTGTGCATTGGAAACGTGTGACTATGCTTTAGTAAAAGTCGACCGATTTTGATGAAATTTGGTACACATGTTCATTTAACCAATGCCGAGTTTGTTGGACAACGTTAACCTGTGTCTCGGACCGATTTTTTTATTTTTTTTTATCTCTTTAAGGGCTATCCAAACAATAACAATTCATATAAAATGTTATAAGATTTTCGGGCAACCCAGATGCTATGTTGGTTACTTCATCAGGAGTTTAAGTATTTGTTAGTTTGATTGACCGTTACCTAAAGTTTAAATTTAATTAATTGATTTTATTTAATGAGTTTGTTTTTATGTTTAATTATGTAGAAGCTATTTTTATTTAAGAAATGTTTGACTATGCCATAAAGTAAAATTTGGTAAAGATTTAGGTAATTATATTTAATAAAACAATCTAATTTATAATTTTGTAATATAATGTCAACATTTAAAAGTTATTGTAATTCCGAAGGGTTGGTAACTCCAAATTTAACTTTTAATTTTGACTGATCCTCGCTATCTTCATTTTTATACTTTCTCATAAACATAGTGTATATTATATAAAGAAAATAAAGTGATGATGCAAAAATTCAATTTTGAGATTTACACGTTTTAATGTCCCAATAAATTTTCGATGGCCGATATCAATGATACTGTGAAATTTGCACATTTGTTGGGTAAAATCGAGATTCATTTTTTATTTTGTGCAAAACAGCATTTTGGTCGGCCCCGGGAGACGTCTCTGTACGTTCTAATGTATCAATTTTAATCAAACTTAATATACGTCCAAACTGCAATTGTGTCAGACATCAATTTCAGCATTTGAGCTCAAAAGTGATACAATTGTAATGATATGTAGTTGAAATGGTACTTCTTTAGATTGTTACTTCCCCTATGTTTTTGAGGATATAAAGGACTTCGATTAAATAACTATTTAAACAAAGGGACGTTTAGTTCAATGTACTTTTGGACAAAGGAATATCACGCTTCAGTTTATATAAGGGGAGTAACAGTCTAAAGAAGAACATTCCACACACCTTCTTTAGATTGTTACTCCCCTCTGGTTTTGTTATGAAGGGAGTAACAATCTAAAGAAGTGCCGTTGAAATGAGCTGTGGATTAGGTTAAGGGGATATGATTATTATAGGGTAATGTAGGAAGGCACATTCCTCAACCCTCTGTCCTCTGTCTATTCCACTGATCATCTTCAACAATTACACATCATGATTTACTATTTTCTTAATATTCTGTATAGCATTAGACTTTCTTCAACGATAGAGCCATGCGATGCCTATTTAAGTTTGCTTATTATTATTTGTTTACAATCGTACCTTGAATAATATATTTTTTTGATATTAAAGTTTCATCAATATCATGAATAGCAATGGATAAATATGTAAGATTATTCAAATTGTAAGGGATCGATGATAATTCCTTATTATTCTTGGGTGCCACCGGTAAAGGAGGAGCACGAAACAGCATGCAAATCGGGTAGTTCTTAGTGCACGGTACTAGTCGGGATATTAGTACTGTTTTGTCGGCCGGTCATGTTTTAGGAATAAACAGGAACAATGAGGAGGGGCGTATTGGAAGGAAGGCTGCGTATTGGTTTAATATGAAGTAGATCGCGTAGTCAAGAAAACGTGATGAATATGTAATGATACATAAGGAGGCACTTCTTTATACTCCGTCCTGTTACAGTGCTTGCATTGTTCCGTCCAAACATTATACCGATTAATTTCAACAGAGAATATATTAATTGCAGTTGTGCAATCCAACTCCACCCACTATGGGACTTATTCTAGTTGAATTTCCCAAGTAACAAACAGTAAAGAACAAAGAAGCAAAACAATATAAATGCACCATACAACCTGATATTACTGTAGAAGTTTGCTAAACATAAAAACCTCTGCAGTCTAAAAAATCTCCTCTAGAGATTCAAGTAAAAAAAATCGGTTCAAGACATGTCAGACAAAATGTCTCATATTTTTGAAAAATATTTAAATTCCATAATATTTCATTTAATTGATTTTATTAAAAAAAAAAAATTAAAAAAGCGTTGAACAGGTGAATTGTTTACTTTTTTAATTATAGATTGTCTACACAATCAGATTTATTTTCACCAATATCTCGGAAACTAGGTTTTTCCCGCGAAAACGGCTTACATCGATAGATTCAATTTTGTTAATCAACATTGTTATAACAGTTTTCGAGAAATAATGTTTGAAGTGAAACATCTTTAGCCGCGGTAGAGTAAATTTGCTTGGATGAAACGACATCGTGAAAAAAAGTTTGCGTTTCGAAACTCGTCCAAGTTAAATATTTTTGAAGTGAAATTGCAAGTATTTGTTTGGAGACTCGTCTGCGATAGATTTTTTTATCAACTGCAGTTGATTTACTTGTAAAAATCTTTCACCCGGATCCGACCCTGAGTTAATTGTCGGACGCGAAATCATTATATCACGGGAGTCGATTATTTTCTCAACACTCAGAATTGGTATATAACCGTATTATTATATACATTTTAATAATTAATATATTATATAAATGTTGTTTTTATGTCTTTTCTCCATTATTCGCTAACATTTTATTAATTGAAATTATGTTTTTTTGAGAAGTTATCTAACTGTGGCGCCATTGTAAACTCTTGTTTGTAAATATGTATGATGAGTATTTAATAAATTATTAATATAATATATGCATCACTTAAATAAGGTTTATTGTGCTCTTTCATTATTATTTAAATCTAAGTACCTAATAACAATGTTTTTTGTTTGCTTTATCTTGGAACCTACAAATCCTCATTTCAATGAACATAGTATATTAGTATTCACCTTATCGCATGATTAGCGTGTTTGTTTACATTTAACGAAACTAATTTTCTGTTTGTTTAATTTTAAAGTAACTGTTTTTTTTACTACGTTTTTATTAACTTGATTTCTTGTTTGTTTGTTTGTTTGTCCGGTACAAATCTGGCAATCGATTTCTAACTAACTTCCCGAATAGCTAGACATTTGAAGTTTTTAGCATAGCTCAGAACACTATGACATTGCATTATTTTAATACTTTTAGCCATCTAATTTGACTTGATTTGTGTTCACATTAGAAAATTTAATTTGATTTCAGCAAATTTTGCTGTATGGAAAGTTAGTTTCGAAAAAATCCGCAAGTAATTTTATTTGTTTTGCCATATCCCATATTTACAATCTTCATTTTGACGGGTTTCAAATTTTTGATTTTTATAAATAAGAGAAAACCATTAAATGACAGCAAAACAGGAAATATATCGATTATATTATTTCAAATATATCGATGGCACGGTTTAGATTTGATGTTGGGGAGATCCGTTGTACAAATATTTGTCCTTTTATAGGTTTAAGATCAGCTCTGTAGATGGTTGTCATTTATGTGAAGTAAATAAATTCGGAACTATTTTTTTTTTTTTTTTTTTTTTCACTAACATTATATATTATACAACAATAACAATTATATTATCAACATTACATACGATTCAACAGAAAATTAAAAAACGTAGTATATAAAAAGTTTTTTTTTATCTTTAAATTATATTAGCTTGATTTCTTGTATGTTTGTTTGTCCAGTACAAATCTTGCAATCGATTTTTAACAAACTTCCCGAGTAGCTAGACATTTGAAACTTTTAGAATAGCTCAGAACACGATGTCAATGCATTATTTTAATACTTTTAGCCATCTTTAGGCAGAATTTAATTCGTTTTCAGCAAATTTTGCTGTATGGAAAGTTAGTTCGGAAAAAATCCGCAAGTTATTTTATTTGTTTTGACATGACCTATATTTACTATCTTCATCTTGACGGATTTCAAATTTATGATTTATGACAGAAAATTTAAAAATGTATTATATAAAAAGTTCTTTTTATCTTGTAATTATCTGTATTTATTATTAAAATCCACCAATCGTAGATAAAGCACGGTACGCAACTCGTGCGTTTTGCTTTTCTCGTGTGGTTTTACTACCCTAGTGCTAACTTTTACTAACTCCACACTCGCATGCAAAATGCTACTTTCCGCACAAGACGCGTAATGAACTATTTTTTTCTATGAATTTTTGAAATTGGACTGGTTGATTTTCGTGAAAGGAAGATAAACTCCATAGGTTTTTCTTTAAAACCCTTTTTGTTTTGACAGGTCATATGTAAACAAAGCAATTCTAAGAAAATATGTTTACATAATATATGTTTTCGAGAAATACTTTTTCGGGAAATTTTCATCGCCCATAGTAAGGTATTTACATGAATTATTTTAAAAATGTTGGGACTATCCGTTATAGGGTAGTTGGAGGGATGGATTTTTTTGGGTATATATTTTAACACATTAAACCAATGAAGAATGCAACATTTAAAAAAGCATTTACATAGTTGTAACGTATACTGATCAGCAGATTTCATTTGATACCCACTCGAAAATTAAAAAAGGTTAAAATATTCAAGTTTACAACATTTTTGCTAATTGTGCATATTAAATTTTTATTTTATCTATATTTTTCCAGTGTGGATGAAAAAGTTGCGCCAGTGTTTTAAATTTAAACTTTTTACCGTAAACGGTTCGGGAGATACGAATAAAAGAGCGACGGACAGACAACACATCACTCTCGGCATAAAGGTTTCGAGAAGCATCCACGAAACCCTAAAAATTGACAATCTTCAATAACAAGACTTTCTTATATACATAGTGATACTGAATATAAGTCCCATAATTATATAATTCGTGGCTAACTCAGTAAAGGCTCTTAAGAAATTGTTACTAAATATATCATTAAAATCTATTTTAGTTTATTTATTATTAATGTGTTTAACAAGAGAATGTCTTCGATACTATATTTTTCCCAGTAAAACCACTTTTTTAAATTGACAAAAAACTGTTGAAATTATCATATACCTTTCAGAATTAAAATCGTCGGAACCGTATTCGATAAAAAAAATCCTTACCACCAAGTCAAGTTTCACTATGTTACAGAGATAACAAGAGAATAGATGACTGACATTTCTTTAAAAAACACTATTTTTGACTTGGGATTTTAAATCCCGCACCTCCATGGAGGTACGTCCATGGAGGTCATCTAAATGAATATTATAAATTGAACAATTTATATCATTCATCATAATTGAATGTTTGTGCCATCACAATAATCTTCTATCTAAATATAAAAATTAAATGATAACCGAACTAACAAAGATAATTTTTTATTACTTTTTTTCATGTCCAGCAGGCTTCGATACAAATGAACAGATGCTCTAGATACAACTATCTTCTAGCTTAACAAGGGTTTCAGATTCCTGGTTGTTATTATAAAATATCGATCTAATAGCCATTTAGCAGTAAAGGCGTTCTGGTTCCGTCAAACAACGGACTATTGTTCTCAATGATTTATGAACAATGAAACTTAAAAAAAATTGCGTGGCTGAAGAGAGCACCATTAATGTTTAAAACTTTCTCCCTTCCATTGCGACCCTTCCCTTTCGAAGAGCCAGAAGGGCAACTCGGTGATATATATTAATATAGTGGAATTATAATTGATAGGGGTGCAGCTGATCAAACATCGATTGGAGTCACGTGATATCGAAAGGCAGAGTAGAAAGGGCTTCCCGCGAGTCCTGGAGAGTAAGTTATTGTAAAAGCGGCCACAACACGCGACCATGATTTAGTGGGCCAGATGGGCGTGGCACAGTGCTAAACAGTTAACTGCCCATTACTGGTGTTGCACTGGTGACACTGGAGAAGCGTTGGGGTGCACTCGTAATTAATAATTCGGTAATTCTGGCTGGGACTTGGGAAACCCGGGAATGTAGAAACAACCAGCGGCTATGGAATGCCTGGTCCATTGTGCATCGCCTACATTACTTCTATTCAGCCAAATCATATGTTACAGGCCCAGTATTAAATCACATTAAAGATTTTAACAAAAATCAGAAAACAATTCTCGTTTGAAGTTTAGTTGGTTATATCCCTTTTCCTACCTTTTCATTCTGCACCTTCGTGCTCCATTTTTCAGATCTTTTTTTTTTAATGAATTAGTTATTAACTATTAATAATTATTATTTCTTAATCCAAGAGGAGTATTATTTGTTAAATAATAATAATAATCGGTCAAAGTATCAAAGAAAAGTTTGTATGTCAACAGTACCGTAACTGGTTATTCAGCCATGCGTTACCGTAAGTATGTAATTTATCTTATCACAAGTCTATCAACTTGTCACAATAATATCACAAGTACAGAAGGACGTCTTTATAAAATTTTAATTAATTTAAGAATGAGATATTATCTCGGCCAGAAATAATTTGTGTTTACTGTCTATTTTGAGAGTAAAAGAACCAAGAATATCTCAAAGCGACTGCCCTTGAAGCGAAAACTAATTCGTGGAATAGGTCATATTTAATATAAACACGAATCTTTTTCGTGATCTTTACCTATCGGTATTAAATAAACGCACGATATCGATTTATAAAAGCAGAAGCCTCTATAGCCGAGGAGTGAAAGCGAGAAAAGGATTTGTTGGGATAAGAGACTGAATAATACTTATGTTGTCTTAACTTATTAAGTTTGATGAATGCACAATTTACAGAAAAAATAATCGTTATAATGATATTAAAAATACCAGGTTAACCAATTGTCTATATC
Source organism: Gerris lacustris (assembly GCA_951217055.1). Classification (NCBI taxonomy): domain Eukaryota; kingdom Metazoa; phylum Arthropoda; class Insecta; order Hemiptera; family Gerridae; genus Gerris; species Gerris lacustris. Next base: position 57,935,431 of record OX578276.1, on the reverse strand, counting down.
CTTTCTGAGCTTCCTAAACTAATATAATTATTATCTGAATAATAGGTTTCAATAAGTAGCCTAATTATCGCAGATTCGTCAAATTTTTACAGACTAATTTGAGTTAATCATTTTTACCCATATATCATTTCCATTTCTTCTGCTAATAATAATAATAATAATAATATAATAATAATAATAATAAGCCTTTATTTCCAGTTTAAATATAAGACACACAAAAAAATATATATATATATAAATAAATACACAATACATTTGCAAGATTGCAAATTAATAAATTTTGATTAGTGAAAAAAACAAAAAAAAAACTACTTACTACTAATAATATCAAATTAAAATAACATTAAATCTTTCTTTCTTTTTAGTAATAAAAATTAAAATAAACTTTTCTCATTCTTTTTAATGCTAAGAAATTAATTTTAATATATATATGTTTTTTTTTTTTGTTTTTTTTTTAAATAAATAAACACAACTAGAAATTAGCCCATCTACGGGCATAGGCCTCTCCCTATTTCTTCTGCTAATAAACTCTAATACCGTTTTATACCGACCATTTTAGATGTATGTCTCGATCTTTTAAATTCTAAGAACTCTCGCTCTATTCATCACACCAGACTCAGATTTTGAGGTTTGAATCTAGGGGCGAAAGTCCCACATTCAACGACGGCAACCCCTTATTTTTAGTAGGAACGGTAGACGGTAGGTCTATAAATGTTTTGAATAGTAAATTAATAATATAATTAGAAAAATAATTGTGCAAACTTCACCGCCACGTTTAGAAACTTAAGTCACAAATTGTAGAGTTTTCTTTTAATTTTTCTGGTTCACTTATCTTATTTTTACTTATCTTATCTTATTACTATTAGTAATAATAATAATTTTGATGAATTACTAATCAATTTTAATAATAAAAATGTAGCATCATTAGAGGACTATGTATATTCATAAACTTGTAACTCACTGACAGAAATAATCGACTGACAATCCTGAAGCACTAAGGCTAGGAGGTTGGAATTGTGGAATCACTTTCCCTTAAGCGCTCAATTGGTGTATGTATTTTTTTTAAGCATATCGGAATTTTCGATTAGGATTCACCTTGAGACCCCAAAAAAGGTAAATACAGGGGACAGAGTAAAAAATATATAAAAATAGGTATTCAACCCGACTTAAAATAGTATATTTAACCCCAATAATTATTAATATTGTTATTTTTTTTTCAATATTGTATATTGGACATATTGTTTTGTTAGATCACGAACTTCTTTGAACTTGCATTTTAAAGCTATATATTTGTTATTAATTTACATTAAATAAATTAAAAAATCAATTAATTAATTCAATTAAATTAATTTATTATATTTATGAGGGTGTAATTGGTAAACATTTAAAGAAGTGAAAAAGGCATGCCTAGAATTTACCTAGGACTTTTAGGGCTCGTAAGATAATTTTATGGGTACCACCCTCTTGAAGCTTTTCTATGTTTTCGCAACGTATAAGGGCAATTCGGATGATAATAATCTTGTGAAGCATTGTACCCGTATTAAATATATGTATAATTTATTCATAGAGACTTTTATTTTTCTACAATTATAGGGTTTCAAAAGAAGGCGAGGAACGCGTTCCTCTCCTACTGTTGTACCATTTTTATGATTGTATTAATAAGAAGCACATTCCAGAACGAATTAATTAGTGACAATAAAAAAATTTTCAGAGCAATCATACCGACCACATGGTTCCAAACAATGGTTCTATCATCTCTACATTCTGTCATTTTAACCAATTAAGCATTTTTTAATCCACCGGAAGCAAAACATCATTACCGTACTTCCTGCGTTCAAACAGTTCAATTTTGCATACAAGTTCAGTTTAATAAGACAATGAAGGAACGAATATTCCGTTTTTCTAGTTGTCATAATTGAGCAACATCGCTCTATGAATTAGAAACAATTACTATTTACTATGAATGCACCTCATAAATTAAAAATAATGGACCGCCGAAGTAAAGAAGTCATTTAAAACTTATCAGGAAATTCATCTGAAGAACTTGTTCATTTTACCTGATTGCCCCTGTAGTCTTTTCTCTTTTTGATAGGATCTTCAGTTTGAACAATTACTTCAATATTATGTGAATGTTAACTCTATTCAAAATAAGTAAAAAATAATTTTCAAAGACATTGCAGCTAAGTGGCATTGATTTCTGGTGATTTTTAATTGAGTGCTAGGAGTTAAGCAATTTAAAAAATAATTTTAAGATTCCAGTGCCGCACTCTTTAACTCTAAGACAAATTATTATATATCTATAACATTTAAAAAGGTACCTTTATCTATAACCGCCATTAAACTACCAGCAATTATCTGCAGGGCTTGCTGGAACTCTACACAAAGAGCCTTTGTGTAAAGCTTGTGCTTTAAATACAAATATATATTATTATTATTATTATTATGCTGGAACTCACTTTCGTGTGTTGGCATAATATACCGATTGATAAGTCAGAATTGTGTATTGTAGAGAATTATAATTATCTTTATATTTATGCCTACAATTTCCTAGTGTGGATTTATTATTTTTGATGATATTACAGTAAATAAAATTCGAAGAGCAAAATTTAGTAGTGTCTTGTAATAACAGATATAAATTGGCCATGTATGTGCGTCCAGCACCCGCAGCTCACTTAAAGGGTCCGTAGACAATTTAACAAATAGGACGACTTCATTAACAAGAATAATTGGCCCAGCCGTTTCAAGATGGCGGCCATTTTAAAGTGTGCTTTAGTTATATCTTTTGAAACATTGATTACCCAAGAAGTAACTATAGAAGTGTCTAGCCCAAACCGTTCCCGTTTGGATGGGGAAAAACTTTATCTCACAAAAAAGTACAGCATGAAAAATTTCTTTTAAAAGCAGTATTTTTGCTTTTTGACAAAGAGTAACAATGAATTTTAGAAAATTTTTACATTGATTTATTAAAAAAATAGAGAGGGGGCACACGAAAAAACGCCATTTTTAAGGACACATGGCACAGATGAATTGATACAAAAACGAAACCAAATACATATTTGTACTCAGAGTGTTCCCCTCTTTAATTTAACATTCCACATGACGCATTTCCATAAAAAAACATGTTAACCCTTATACTTCAACTCTTTTCGTTTTTAAGGGATAATCGTTTCTATAATTTTCCTGTTTTGGGTGCAAAATATTAGCCTCAGCAACAACGTACATTTTTAGTTCATGGTTGTTATTGATTAGTATTACGATAATTTATTTTGGTTTAATCCCAAGTTGGAATTTTATTTTAGCTTCCTTAGCTAGACTGTAAAATGGATCCCTGAGGATGATATTGAAATTTAAATACATTGCACATACCTAGTTAACTATGAGATCATTGTAAACGATAATTGATTGTCTCGACCTACTGTGGTATACAAGTTTTAATTATCTGTGGTCTCTGGAAGTTGATTAATTTTAATTTTTATTTTTAAATAATAGAGACAAAAGTAATTTAGTTTAGTAACTTATAAAAGTAATATCAAGGAAGGATTATGCAGATCCTTTGTGGACTTATTAGTCGTCGCCTACATTCAGTGATGTAGTAGTCTTAGCCTAGTTATATGATCCTTAATGAGATCAAAATGTTATTTACAATTTGCTCAATGGTTACAAGAAAGTTAAAGAATCCTTTTTTGTATGTTGTGAGACTCTCATATTTGTGGCGTCAAGAGAACATGTCAAGCGGTCTAAACTCTTTCCTTGAAACAGAGTTGCCAAATACATCTGAGGAAAACCTTTAATATTACTAGTGTATTTTATTATTCTTTGTGATCTTTTAATATATCAGGTACCCTATACTACAGGTTATAAAGTTAAAAAGAATGAAATTTAATGAAATACTCCAGTGTAATATTCAGTATTAAAAGTCCATGATTACAGTTGAGAAGATAATACCTTATATCTCAAGTAGGGTTGTAGGGTATTAAAATATTTTTTTCAGCAGTGCAGTGTGAACTCTTTTGGATTTTGCGTATTCCATTTTAAAACTATAATAGATAACTTTCTGAAGGAAAGCAATCTTCTATTGCTACATATATTATCGAAATGAAATTGAAAATAATTTTCTACCAAGGAAAAATAACTGCGGGTTCCAGCGAAACGTATAAAAGTTATGAGGGATGCCCAAGCTTACAATGAATAAACGGAAATTCTTATGAATTATAGACACATTATAGATAGCGGTGTGAGAAGGGATGAATAAAAGGGCCGGGGAGAGATATGTCGGCCTGTGGGTGGAGGGTTAACGAATGTTTTTAAAGTCGGTAAGGTATAGACGTTTTCAGGGGGATACGGGGATCAGAAAGCTACCCCCAGAGATGCAATAAAGCCACGAGCCCCGTGATAAAGTGCCGGGGCAATCAGAGAATTGTAGGGCTGGGTGCGTGCCCAGGACCTACTGGCCAGGCCCCGGTATGATCCTGCCACCTGGCGGCCCCCCAGGGCACTTTACAACCCCTTCTATATCACTCGGTTCGGGGATGATCCTCCCTACTTACACCTGGAGATCTCTGCTTCCCTGAGATATAATCAAATATTCATACCTCCTTAAAAATCATCTACCCCTTCCTCTCACACTTTCCTTAACGTCTCTTGCCTTCCAACCCACTCCTTATTAAGCCTGAATTTTTAAGGAACTTCCTTTATATATAACGACGTAAAGCAATGAAAGAAACCCTGAAATTAATCCAAGCATCACATCTTATGAACGCTTTTAATTGATAATAAATTTGGGTTGATCCACATTTTAGCTTCTCCCTGAGTGGCATTAGTGAGCGGCAAGGTCTTCAATTATTAACAGTAATAGTTTTACTAAGCTTCAATAAATGGCGGAAGTAACTTACTTCACCCTAGAGGTTTTCTCTCGGCAGAATTACTCTTCAATTTACTACTACGATGTTCCGATAAGTTCTGCCGACCAACAAGAAAACAAATAATTTGTATACTGCAAAAAATAATTGAATATAACTGTTAAACTAAGAAAATTAATTTTTGATCTACGAAAACTAAGTAAAATCAATATTTTTAAATTGGTACGAAACTAAATTGCAAGATTTAAAAATGGTTCTTCTGCCCGATTTAAAAATGGTTCTTCTGCCTGTTTTAAACAAAAATTATGATTTAGTGACCCAAAATAATAGAATTTTTTTAAAAACAAATTAAACCTCAAAAGATTTAGTAATTCTTTATAATTTTCTTAATCCTCTTAAAGTCATTCTGCCTTTATGGTGGATCGTTAAATAAACTCGGTACAAGAAATAAATCAAAACCATAAAAATGCAACCTTGAAAATATTCTTTTCTAATTATTATTATTATTTTTTTTTTTTATTAAAAGAAAATGTATTCAACTTTGACCACAACGCAGCTGGCAAATTTTTTTTTGTTTTTTTTTTCGCTTAAAAAATTATTTGTCACCATTCACAAACGCAACTAATTTTTCTTAACTTAAGACTTGAATTGATTAAAAAAAAGAGTTCTTTATTGATCTAATTAATAGCTATTCACACTTTCTACGTAACTAAATTGATTAGATAAGAATGTACTTTATAATTCAGACTCAGAAACATAAAAGATTTCACAATATAGGCACAATTGGGCAGTCGTTACCACAGTAAAGAAAACACATTGCTAGCTACTTATACATGGCGGATTAGAAAAGAGACAAAATTAATAGTAACGAACTGTTTGTTGAGCAGAGTTATGGCAAAATTAAAAGAAAATCATTATTTGTATAATTAAAGCAAGCGTCTTACTATAAATATATATTGAATATAAGAAAAGAGTTGATCATGATGAGTTTATAGTGAAAGAGTATGTATGTTAAAGGAGTTTGGATTGAAATAGGACTGTTTTCTACCTACCTAATTAATTTAAAATATTATAAAATATATCTCTTCCCTACTCAACAGCTTCTGCTTGTATCAGGGTGAAATTTTACATGATTATATTTTATTTATTTACAAAACAAAGTGACATTTTTGACATTATATAACAAAAATAATTAAAACAAGTCAAGCAACAGGCTTTCTTAATAACACTTTTTCCCGTCTTTTGAAGCTTACGTTTACGCGAGCTTTGCGCGTGAACGCTTGGGCAAATAACGTTTTCCGACGAACTCAGCCTGGGCATTGGTAAAATAAATATGTGTACCAAATTTCATCTAACTCGGTGATCTTTTACACAAGTTATCGTCATCTGTAGATATCGTGACGGTGATTTTGTGACGGTTATGTTGTGAATGTGATTTTGTGACGGTGATTTTGGACGTTTTTTTCGGATTCACTCCCGGGCTCCAGAACGTGTCATAAGGAACTTCGTTCCAAAAAAAAAATAAATAAATAAATAAAAATCAAGACAAAAAGGAAAGAAGAAATTGTTCTGATGTTGGGTAATTGACAATACTGTTTATACCACATAGTCCACAGTTGGGAACTTAAATCAAGGTAGAGGTTGCACAATCAAATATTTTATCTTTATACCTTCACTGTTATGTATATATCGCACACCCATTTCAGCAACGTGACAACTCAAAAAAATAGATTTTTGAATTATCCCCGTAGATCGATAGAGAGGATCGAAAGCTACAAGTAGGTAGTGTCGTGATTATTCAAGTACCAATATTCACCACGTGACAGCAGTTGTATCACTGCTATTTTTGACACATGGAAGGGATAAACCTAGGGAGTAGTGTGATAACAATAATAAGGAATGGTATAAGCTATATTTTAATTAATTATTAATAAGTAATTCTATATTTAGTTGATATCTGGGACACTGCCTCGTCAGGTGAGGTGGGTTTCTAGGGATGGATTAGTAAGAAAGGAGTTCTAATGAGATTAGGGTGATTAAATAAGAATACATGGAATTTCTGGTACCTGTATATAGATAGGCCAGGGACCAAAGGAATATTAAAATTATTGAGGAGGGGGAGGTTAGGTATACAAATAGCAGCATCGGTGATTTTACGATGGATTTTTGATTGAAAAGTTTGATTGAATAGTCTAGTTGTTCCACCATACCAAACATTCACCCTGTAGCCCCAGTTCTTGACTTTTCACTCCTCAGTCTATTGTCCTGTTTATTAAATCTGTCGAAATTGTTTTGATTTTTCACTTGAATTAAAGAATCAATTTAGCAAAATTCAATGAGCGCAGACGATTGAAATTAACCTGGGGCTGTCTGTGGGCTACATTCGACAAACCATCAAATTTTCATAAATATCAAATGAGTATATTTTTGAAGATATGTGTGTAAATAAATGTATGTTTGTGCGCGCATGTGGAAGAGAAATAAATGGGCCAAAAGGTCGCAACTTATATGGGACCAACAACGGGCTAATTGTTTCCTACCATCCAAATTTCCTTAATATCGGACGAGTAGTTTTTAAGTTATGGTGGTTCGCAAAAATTGAGTGACTGATAGACAGACCGAAAGACCGACAGGCAAACAAGGTTCCAAAAATGTTCCCTGATGTCTAAAACGGATTTCTATCTTGGAATTTTTGAAATCGGAGACATAAAAGAAAATTTTCGTCCTTAAGAACGATCAAGTAGCTTCCTCTACCTTCGGAAAGCTCGGAAGCAAAAATAAATAAATAAATAAATATAGCCAACTGATAATTTGTTTTTTCTCAATAAGTGATGATTAATGCATATTGGTTTCGACCGGTTTAGTAATAGATGTTACAAAGAATTGATTTTGTTTTTTGAGCTTCTAAATAAATCTTCTAATATATATTCTACATTTTATTTTTGCACAAGATGATTTTGAACTAATAAAGAAACACAGATGTACAAGGAGATTAATTATTTACAGTTTTAGTACTTATTGTACTCTTACTGGAAAAGGACATTTTGGTAAGATAAAGAATCAAAAAGTGATTATCCTATCTCGGCGGTCTTGACAGTTTCCTCCCGGTGTTACATCTCCTCTGAAAATTGCATATTAATCGATGTTGCCAGTTTGAACTAAGAGGATTAAGAAGGGGGCCCGCGGAGTAGCAAGGGAATCCGGCCTCCGGCTTATAATCGGTTTATGCACACAGTAAATTAACAGCTGAAACTCTTATACACAGCTTACAACTTTTTCCAGACAGCTTTGTGCGGTTGGATCAACTCGTGTGTTTCATCGTTCGGGAGGATTTGCAAAATATCTTGCTATAATAAGTAATGCGAAGGACTCGGATGGTTCAAAATAAATTAGCGGTGAGAAATGCGATGAAATATTGACGTTTGCTTAAAAAAAAAAAAATAAATAAATAAAAATAAATCTCATTTGAATAAAATAATAAAACTCTTGGGGAAATAATAATCTGACATTTTTAAAACAAAGAATTTAAGTAAATATAAGCTGCTGTTTTGGCTTATTAATAAAAACCTCTAGATAATAACAAAATATAGGGCCACAAAAACCTTGATTACATATTATTTAAAGTTATTTTTTACATAAAATAAGAACTCCAAATGAGGAAAAAATACCTTTTATATCACAAACTAAGTAATTTCCATTCTCTTATATAAATTACATTTGTATAGCTTACCCGGATTTGAATAGCGTTAATGAATACTTTAGATTGTGCTCAGAACTACAGCATATTTTAATTTCTAGAAATTCCCATAAGGTTTGAGCGGGGTCCATTGGCCATAAAAAAGATTTTATTGATAGACTTTCTTTATAAATGTGGGTGAGTCGCCACAAAAAAAAAATTCAATTTTAGATCTAAACAATGGTTTTGTAAACTTGGTTAGCAACGTTAGGAAAAATAAATTAATCAAGACGCAGTGTCAAAGATTTGACTCGATAACTCGTGTCGTGCTCACATTAAAACTGATACCTTCTATATTAAAAAGAATAGAACTAGATAAAAAAAAAAAAACTAAAAGGGGAAGAAATAGGAGGGGAGATAAAATGAAATAAAATAAATTAGTCGTGGAATTCGGGTGAAGGGACCCTACACGCAAGGGGCTTCTGATATTGGAAGCCGCCGCCCGTTTTAGCCTTATGCAAATTGTTAATACGGAAGGAAGTACCGTCCACATCAATTCTCGCAACCCTAAATAGATTTCATTTTGTACTTCCCTTTCTAAGCTTTAAGCCTAATACTAAAGTAATAATGTCCGTAAAGTCTTGAATTATACTAATAATATAAACAAACTATGCCTGAAAGGTTTAAGTTCTATTAGCATCAAACGAATTCTCTATTTATACCAAGTGTTTTTAATGTTTAAGGGGATTCCTTTTAAAAGATTCTGCGTAAATGCAATGTGTTCAAGGTTTGTAGATAAAATATTCTTTTGAGCATTAACAAAGCCGGCACATGAGTCAAGATGAACGATCCTCCTTGGGAAATTTTTTCTTCGTCAAACATAATTTTCATAACGTCAATCGTTCAAGGGGGCATAAAGCTCATTGATGGGGTCCTTTATTAATTTTTTTCCCCTTGGAATAAATGCTTTTCATTTAAACGTGAAAAGTCAAAGGCTGAAAGGAAAGATGTAGGAGGGGGGAATAAGAAAAATTGTATTTTCATAGATTTAGCGTCACGTTATGGATTACGTCAAGGGTGACAGAGATTTAATGAGGTGTGTCAACAGATTGTGGGTAACAAGTGAAGTAGGAGAATGTGAATGGAAAGGATCTGGGCTTTGGTTCTCTTCTTCCCTCCCTTAGCCTCCTTGTCTGCTTGAGTTTTTGAAAAGGGAAGCCAAAGTCATTAGGAAGCTTGCTACCGTATAGAGGCCATAATTACGAGCGCTTTATGAAATAATTGATGGGGTGGTGCCGGAGCCCGTGAAAAGGGCACCGTTACAGAAACGCACCGATACCGACAGCATCTTACACCCACAAGGTGTTTGCAGAGGTACCATTAGATTCTGTACCACTCTCCCTTTATATTACACATAGTGTAAATCTCCTTAAAGAGTATATACAAAACAAATCTCTCAGCGTGTAGACTATTAATGTTCACTTTTATTTTTTAATTATTTACGTGGTTTACAGTGTAGCTGTACTTTTATCTAAAGTCAAAATTATATATTACAGTTAGGTTTCAATGTTGCCACTACCAAAAGCCGACTCCATCGGCCGTTATTTATAGTACATTTTGATTAATTTTATTTACTGATTGTCTATTAATATATCTTATTTTGAACCATTAAATAAAGTCACACTGACAAAAATGAGTCATGAAGAAGTTTTACTTTTTCAATCAACCCTATTTTATTGCTTCCGAGTTTACCGAAGGTAACGGAAGCATTGTGTTCACTTTTGAGAACGAAAAAAAATTTATATTTTCAATTTTAAAAATTCCAAGACAGAAATCCGTTTCAGACATCAGGGATCATCTTTGGTCTCGTGTCTGTCTGTCGGTCTGTGTGTCCGCGTCCCCTGAAACGTGTGACGACAAGTAAAAGTAGACCGATTTTAATGAAATTTGGTCGACATGTTCATTTTACCAATGCCCAGGACGAGTTCGTTGGACAACGTTATCCGCCCAAGCGTTCTCGCGTAACGCTTGCGTAAACGTGAACTTCAAATTTAAAATTGGAATTTTAGGTCGGGAAAGAATCTATAACTTCATCTATTCAGTGAGACAAACATTTTTTACAAATACAATTTTTTAATATAACCAACAGCAACATCGCTGTGAAGTGTTAAAGATCGCTAAAACTATTAATAGTTTTGATCATAGAATAGGAGGTGGCTTGGTTTCCCACCTCTCTATTTGACCTACCTCTTCAATTGCATAGCGAGCCTATGAACCTCGAGACCAGGTGACTTGGCTTTATTTGGGGGGGGGGGATTAAATAAATTAGACAATAATGGATTTTAACAGAAAAAAATCCTTAAAAGTATACATGATAGGACGTGAGGATGCTATATGCCACTCTAATATAAAAAAATATACTGTCATATTTTCATTTTCTAAATTAACTAAAAGATAGACTGCCAATTGGTGTGGCACAAAGCTTCCTCGCATTCTATCACGTATTTTATTGTTATATTAGCATTAACATTATCGTTATTATTACTTTATTGTTATATTGTTTATTGCCTAAAACCATTAATGGTTTTAGCGATCTTTAACATTTCATAGCGGTGTCACTGTAGGTTTTACTAAAAAATTGTATTCGGAAAAAATGTTTTTCTCATTGAATAGATGAAGTTTGATTTTTTCCCGACCTAAAATTTAAATTTTAAATTTGAAGTTCACGTTTAAGTGAGCATTAGGCGGCTTTCACACTGCGTGCGAGACCGAGCGAGACCGATTCCGCTTGAGAAGCAAATACATGTATTAGCAATGTATTAGCATGGGTCTATTCACATAAATCGCTGAGTGAGACCGGGCCGAGCGAGACTGAGCGAGACCGAGCCGACTCGGGCGTTTTTGTTAGCTAAGCGTTTTCGGCGACCGAAAACGCTTTTCGGCGGCCGAAAACGCTTAGCTAACAAAAACGCTCGAAAAAAACCCCCGAGTCGGCTCGGTCTCGCTCAGTCTCTCTCGACCCGGTCTCGATCGGAGTTTAAAGTGAATAGACCCATGCTAATACATGTATATGCTTCTCAAACGGAATTGGCCTAATTCGGTCTCGCACGCAGTGTGAAAGCCGCCTTACGCGTGAACGCTTGAACGGATTACGTTGTCCAACGAACTCGTCCTGGGCATTGGTAAAATGAACATGTCTACCAAATTTCATCAAAATCGGTGGACATTTACTCAAGTTATCGTCGAACGTTTCATGATTCGCGGACACACAGACCGACAGACAGACAGACAGACAGACAGACAGACAGACAGACACAGAACCAAAAATGTTCCCTGAAATCTGAAACGGATTTCTTCGTCTTGGAATTTTTAAAATCGGAGGCATAAAACTTTTTTGTTCTCAAAAGTGAACACAATGCTTCCGTTACCTTCGGTAAACTCGGAAGCAAAATTATAAATTTATAACAATATTTCTCTGCGATAATTTGTAATTCTGTTAGTCTCATGAATCATAAATAAAAAAGATTAAAAATAGAATATGATAGCAAACAATTATTGTAGCAATGAAATTTGACAATATGTCAACCTAAAGTAGAGGATACTGCTTAAGCTAAACAAGATTCCTCGCCTTTCTCTTGCTTTCTTATATCTAATAAAAAAATTTTAGATATTCCCCTTATTTTAATTGTCAATATAACGATGAGATTCCCTGTTTATGGGAAATTTTAGTATCAATTTATACTATGAATAATCTCCAAATTATAATATTATGAATTACAATCCAACTCTGCCACAAACTCATTTTTGAATCTTACATATAAAATAAGTAATTATTTTAATTCTCTGATTATCCGTTTCCAAACTGTTTAAAAACATTTGAGTTAGTATGATAATATGTGTTAAAATATAATATCTTTATTTCATAATTTGTTTCATAAAATGTGTGTGCATTCGTGCATTGGACACATAAAATATCATTCCATACAATCATATTATTTTTTTAAAAATTCTTCATACAATATCTGTATATTAATCTACGGTAACTTGTATTTAGAGGGTCAAAAGATTCGTATTGGGCGTTGAGGGTCTTTTTTTAAAACGTAATTATCGTACAGCATCTAATGGACTACGGACTAGATATTAATACCACATCTTCCAATCATTATCCATGAATACTTGCCATATAATTTATAGTCATTTTGATTGAACGGACACAATTATAATTATTAAAAAAATTAAAAAAAAGATATACATACCTATGTAATACTTAAGTCAATTAAAAAAGTTTATTTCGAAAGCCAAACAGGGCTCTCACTCAGGCAGTTTCTATTTTTAGCCTCTCTTTATATAATTTAAGGAAATAAATTATTGGTTTTATATATATTATTTATTTAATTATTTTTAATTTAATATTATATAATTTAACTTGTTTGAGAAAGGCTCTCTCTTATCCAAGGAAATGTGGAACAATCTTTAAATATTACTTGAAATTATTAAATATAAGAAAAGTATACATCTCCTAGTTCAGTCATATATTTTCTTTTTTTACTATAAAATTAAACCGCAGTAGGTATATAATATACTAAGTTAAACCATGCATACTTGAAATATTTTATAATAAAATTTAACATGTACTGTATCAAAATAGTCTGCCAATTAGTGTGGCACATAGCTTCCATGTGTCCTATTTCGTATAAATTAATAATTTTATGCTTTTACAACCAATTATTTAAAAATTATTTAATTTCCCCACGGGTTTTTAAATCTGTCAAAATTGTTTTAATATTAACATAAATTAAAGTATTAATTTAGCAAAATTCAAAGAGTGGAAACGGTTGAAATTAATCTGGGGCTGTCTGTAGGCTACTTTCAACAAACCTATTCTATATATTCTTAAAAATAAGATGAGTATACTTTTGAAGATATAAGTATGTAAATAAATGTTGTGAATGTGGAAGAAAAATAAAAGACCGCAGATGGTTGAAACTAATATGGGACCAACAATGGACTAATTATGGATCTACCATCCAAATTTTTTCAAAATCGGACGAATAGCTTTTAAGATGTGCTGGTACGCAAAAAATGAGCGACAGACAGACCGACAAACCGACACGGATCCAAATAATAGCTGAAACGGATTTTTGTCATGGAATTTTTGAAATGGGAGACAAAACAAACTTTCTTTCTTTGGAACGAATCACATAGCTTCCGTTACTGGCTCTTTTTTTAGGGTTTCGTTGGTAAAACCAAAAAAAGAAACCCTTATAGTTTCGTTCATGTGTCTGTCTGTCTGTCTGTCACTCTGTACGGTTCCAATAACTTTTGAATTAAAAGAGATAGAAACGTGAAACTTTCCGATATAAAAGATCGTTTTGACGCGCACACAGGAAAAATATAGCGAACTCAAAATTATCAGCTGTTCAAATCCAAAATGGCGGGTAACTCACGTCATGCGAAAAATTTTTTTTTTTTAAATTTTAAGTGGGGTATCAAATGAAAGGTATTAAAGAGTAGATTACAAATATATATATCACTTAGGGAAAGTGTTCAATTTTCGGCGCCATTTTGTTAAAAAACATCGAAATTTTGCGTGTCCCCCCTCTTAAAATCGTATTTCCGCTCATACTAAAAATATAGAAAAATATGCAAAATGTGTCGTCTGGTGGGCCATAGAAAAAATAAGATTATCAATTTGATCTGATTTACTGGGAATCCAAGATGGCGGATAATTCATGTCACACGAAAATAAATATTTTTTTTAAATTTTGGGTGGGATATCAAATGAAAGGTATTGAAGAGTAGATTATAAATATATATTTCACTTAGGGAAAGTGTTCAATTTTCGGCGCCATTTTGTCAAAAGACATAGAAATTTTGCGTGTCCCCCCCCCTAAAATCGTATTTCCGCTCTTACTAAAAATATAGAAAAATATGCAAAATGTGCGGTCTGATGGGCCAAAGAAAAAATATGAATAGCAACTTGGTCGGATTAACTGGGAATCCAAGATGGCGGCTAATTGCTGTCACGGGGAAAAAAATATTTTTTCAAAATTTTGAGTGGGGTATCAAGTGAAAGGTATTGAAGAGTAGATTACAAAAATATATAACACTTGTGGAAAGCGTTTAATTTTCTACGCCATTTTGTCAAAAACATACTAATTCCCCCCCCCCCCCCCCAACTACTAATTTCATGTTTACAAAACCAACGAAACCCTTTTTACGTGAGACTTCACGCACTACCAATTTATTTTTAATCTAATATACTTTCTGACAACCGAATATAAACACTTTCTTTTTTATACAAGTGTGATATTCCTTTGTCCCAAAGCATATTGGACTGAATATCCCTTTGTCTTAATAGGTAGTTAGACTAAGGGATATAAACTCTTCTGTTCAAAAAACAAAAATGGACCCCTTTTCTATAAGAGTACCCGTTACCTTTAGTAAGATCTGAAGAAATACCTGTTCATTTATCGATGCAACTTTTCACCTGTATATTAATATGCTCAATATAGTTAAATTGTTGATTATGGAAGAACTAGGATTACACGAATGACCGAATATGAGGTGGTGGTCCACCTGTATTAAGTTGGAGACCAACGAAATACTCTGTGTCTTGTTAAGAACTTCATATTCATCCGATCGATTTATCATATTATTTAATTTTTTTATTTCTTTTAATAATTTTAAGAAAATAAGCAATTAAAGTCTCCAACCAACTTACATAGGGAGTAAATAATAAAAGGAAGTAGTGCGTACCAGAGAAAGAAATTTCGATTGAAAATAATGATATGAATTAAAGATTATTATTATCCCCAAGGAAAAGATTCTCTTCCACTTCATTTTAATAACCGATAAAAATTGGGCTGGGATTATAGTGGTAGAAGGACCTCTGTCAGAGGTGCGTCCGAGTTAATAAAGACGGCAGGTCTTATCCTGTTGTATTAGAGGGGATGTCTTAGCGGAGCTGAGGTCCGATTAGATCTGGCTCGGCTAACGAGCACTGAAGCGGCCTGCTAATGCACGGACATTAGAAGCATTAATACTGATCTGAAGACGTATCTCTCGCACCGAGCATCAATCAGTCCCAGCAACGACCGTCATCCTTCGACCATGAACCTACATCATCTTTCAACCTTAAGAATTAGCATATACAGTCACACACAGTCCGTCACACTTGAGTCCAACCGTCTTACTCCTCTCGGACTCTACCTCGGAAACCGTGGGCGTTAGCTTAACATCCTCCTTTGTACTGAAATACCACCCAGCTTAGAACAACAACAATTTACTCTTGTCATATTTTCTTGAAAATTTAAAGAGTTCACGTACACTTGGAACAGTATTTTTCTCGGCTTTAAGCAAAGCTGGTTGTTAGTTTTGCACATTAAAACAATAAATCATATTAAGCACCTTGACTATGCTGAAGCGAGGCCAGTTACGGTTTCCTCAACTTAGAAACAGATCGTATAAGACACACAATGGATCATAAATTTAAATTTACCATGTTACCGTGTAAAAAAGCAAGAAATATCAAACATGGTACGATTTTTCATTTGAATGTTTTAAAAGTTTGCTGTTTTCCAAAATGTAATTTTATTGCATTTTCTTTTACCATTAACATCCGGGATCTTTAACACCTAAAATACTTCACTTGTAGTAATAATATATGGATGTAGGAAACACTTATTTTTGAGGTAAAACTGTGTATGCGTTTTAGTTAATTTTAATTTTGAAGTTACCAAAAAAATCCCGTTTTGGTGATAGTCAGGTGTTAATTAAAGTTTAACTCCAAGAAAGAAATGTGCAAATTATGCACGTCTTCTTTCATTCTGTAGATAAAGTAAATGTTTTTCACTTATAAAATATAAAAATAATTTAATTTGTATAAAAATAATGCGCATTAATTTGTAATAAATTTAAGTATACTTTCACGTTGTAGAATTAAATTAAAGGCCTCTCGAGTTTATTTTGCCCAACACTAAAATATTTAACCGAACCGATTAGCAGAGATTCTTAAAAGGCGTTTAAAAACATGTAAATATTCCTGCAATAATCGAAACTCGTAACTTTTTAACCAGATTAAAAATTTAATATAACCGAACGAAATAGGAAATAAGGATACATTTATTCATAATTTTTCTTGGTCGAGAGCAACATAAAACTCTCGAATTTAATAAGTTAATCACGATATATGATCTTTCAATGACAGTTATGACGCCGAGTCGACTTGGATATTAAGAAAAACAATAAATAAAAATCCCTTTTAGAACTTTAATCGTATCTTTCAAAAATCGTTTGAAATCACTTTATGTAATAATTGTCTTGATATGTTTTTTGACTCGGGGGCTGAGTGGCAACATTCCAATCTTAATATGTGTAAGATATATATTGCAAGTGGATCAGTTATAACTTTTTTTTAACAATGTATCTAAGTTTCCAAAAGAAGATTGTGGAATTCATTAAGATTCATAGACAGCTCGAGTTCCATTTCGTTCGTCCCACGCATGACGCCAAGTCAAACTGGAAAAAAACAAAACTAATTATATTTTTAACACTCCAGGCCTATCTCGTGAGACAGCTTCTGAAAAAAAAAAAAAAAAAAAAAAAAAAAAAAATCTTGTTTTAAAAATGCATATTATTTACCCATAAGGATACATTTATTCATAATTTTAACAACACCCTTAAACAATAACCTAACCGCCAAAAAAAAATAAAAATATTTATCCGACACTTAGGCAAAAATAATTAACGTTTAAACAGGTTATATATTCCATTACCCCCAATCTGCTCATTCAATTAATGAGATATATTTTATATCATGGCTTTCAATGCTTTGTCAAAGATGTTTGATTTAATTTTTTATGAGTGTTATGAAGTGAGCCAAGAATTAAACTACTTCGACCTAATATAAAAAAAAACATGTGACTGACGAATTATATATATAATTGATGCTCCGAACTAATTTCCAATTATTTTGTTTAACTTATCGACGGCTTGGAAAAAGACTGTCACAAAACCGTGTTTTCAAATTTTACAGGAGAAGCAAAAGAAAAAAGTGACTATTTTTTATGTCGAATTTATTGACCTTATGGTGGTTGGATTTGCTTTATATTATAATAACTTCTTCTATATACTTCAGAAAACCTAGCCATACTACTACTTTTTACATATTAAGCTCAGTGCTTAATTTTTAGGCAATTTTTCAATTAAATTCAGTACTTGTGACGATATTCCATAAAAAAGAGTAAGCAAATTGCATATTAGTACATAAGGGTTTATAATAATTTGGTAAAACATTTTACAAATTAACATCATTTATTTACTAAAATTAAAAGTACAAAAATCAAAATCATACATAAACTATATAACATGTCTAATAAAACGAGATCAGGCACAATTCTATTCAGTCTTTGTCTTTAGTTAGTAAATTCAGTGTTGAAATAAATAGGAACTGTAAGTGACAAGGCTATTGCATTTAGTAACTTATTAACAAGTAACTTATTTTTAAATGTTCTTTTGTTTCATATAATTCTTCTTAAATAAATAAAGACAAAAATAATAATAATACTGAAAATCAATTGACTTAGGTTCTTAGTCTATATAAAAATAATAATACTGAAAATCAATTGACTTAGGTTCTTAGTCTATATAAAAATAATAATACTGAAAATCAATTGACTTAGGTTCTTAGTCTATACTAGTGCCCATAAATATAATATCACTTTTCCATATTTATATAATAATGACATTTAGATTTTCCAAATTACCTTGGACTCTATGGCACACAATCTTTTAAGTTGTTACACATTAAAAATAAAGATAGAAATAGGAAAATATAAATACTGATTTCTATAATTTATTCAAATTGAATATTGATTGAATAAAATAAAATGAGATCATAAAATGCCATGACAATGAAAAGTAAAAACAGTCAAATTGAAATAAGTTGAGACACAAATAAAACATTTAAAAAAATAAAAACAGTTTTGAGTCTTTATTAAGGAATCGATAAATAATTATAAAATCATTGCTGCAATAAACATTCAAATGCATAAGCAGTATATCATGCATAGGTATTGTACGCTATGCTTGTATTTTTCTTACTTATTAAAAAAAATAGATATAGTATAAAACATAATATCAGGTAGGTATAAAAAGTTAAAAAAAGAAAGAAAAAATATTATGATGATTAAAATTCAAACACAAATAAAACAAGTTATAAATTTTTATGTTTTCATAAAATGAAGGAATATTTTTTTTTACTTATTAATTGAACTAAAGCGTCCTTTTTTACCATTGAGTCCAATTTTTGTTTATAAGCTGATGTTAGTTTAACCTTTTTTATTTCGGTTGATTTCCATCTTGCTGCTAAACTTTTGTTTTCCAAACAACTTAAATTGATAATAACATCACCTTCACAAGGCCTGGAGTCCAGGTATCCCACGGAACAATCTACTGCCTCCAATTAATAGACTAGATTAGAGGTTGCTCAACTCCACCCCAATACTGATAAGAAAGTTATAATCAAAATAACATACACATGAATGACAATAGTCACTAGTCACCCACGCGACCACTGCAGGGTTAAAACTCCGATTGGTAAATAAATATAGGGAATACAACGGAGAACTCATAGAAAAGAAGTAGTAGGGTTAACGATTTCGTGAATGACGAAAGGTTACTAATCTACGGTTGACAATTCTAAAAAATAATTGTTATAAAATTATATTTATTAATTTAAATAAAGCTTTATTTTAGTGGAAAACTGTTATAAAATAATAATGTTGTTACAAAATGATATAAATGTAGATAACATTGTATGCAAGAGGGTCACTTTTTAAAAAAATAATTGTTTTAAAAAAATAAAAAAATAATTGTTTTGATCAAAATTGTCATAATATCGCACGTATGACGTTTTGATCAATTCATTTAATAATTATTTTATGGGTTTAATAGTCACAAAAGCATTTGTGTCGTTATCGAACAAAAATGAGATATAAATGTCTTCTTACCTTATTATGAAGACTGCAAGAAACTCTTTTGTGACAGTTTATTAAAAAAAACGCGACGTTTCCACTTAGATGCCAAGTTGAACACTGATTTGTTACAGTTTAGACCATAATACTAATACAAACCTCTCTAATGTCAGACTGGCATTTCACTCATTCTGGCGTTCTGTGTTTGTACTAGATATATGACAATATTCTACATAAAAGTACTACTCCTTAGGAGTGTTTTGGTACAAAAAAAAGGTTTTCTCAAAAAATCGGTTTTGTGACGGTCTTCTTCCAAACCGTCGTTATGTTATTTAAGTTTTAGTTAGTGCTATACATATAGTCATTTTCTTTTCTTTTTTTTTTTTTTTTTTTATTGATCTTCCATACATTCAAAATATATTTTTATATTATTTCTAACACTTAAGTTTAAAACAGTTGCACTGTAAATTTACAATTTATAAATTTTTCATAAACGTTTTGAATTAGTTGTACAGTGTTATTTTTTGTGTAGAACATTCAAGCGTTTATAAGTTTTTTAATTACTTATACTTACTATGCTTTGTCAAAGAAGTTTAATTTTAAATTATGATAAAAGAGATAATAATTAGAATAAATTAATAGAATTTATTGAAGCAATTTTAATATGTATGGTCTGGCATTGCATTGAAGTAATGCGGGTTTGTACAAAGATTATTTTTGTATATAATAATGTACATAATAATAATATAATAAGAAACTTAAGTGCATTGCCTATTGAAATATATCGTTGGAAAAATGACTAAAAAATAATACGTTCTTCAAATAACTAGAAAGACTTTTCATAATTGTTTCTTAGATTATTATTGCTAATATATTTGTGGTACTTACAAAGCCACTTCTTAAACTGGTTGATTTGATATAAAAATGTAGTATGCATATCAATATCCTTATAATGTCCTCTCATTGTGATTGTGCTCACAAGTCTACTTCCAGGCGTATACAAAACTTCGCCGAATGCGAGTAGTGATGTGAGCTTAGTTCACTCTTTCAGTTTACCTTCTAAAACAATGTCCATAGTTTTATTTAGACAGCTGGGAAGACCTGCTATCACTTGAGCTCATTGTATTTATAAGAAATTATTTTACAATAATTCTCGTCTTTGATTCTAGGTGAACTTCCTGACCAGGCAGTTGAGCTCTTGGCAAGAGTTAACCTCTTCTCTTCACTCAGCACTTCCAGTCTAGAGCTTGATGTCCAAACTCGGTTATATTATATTGCCCTTTGGGCATTATAATATAACCTGATATATTTTCTCTTCAGGATTTCCCTTTTTAAGGGTCTTCATTATACCATCAGTAGAGTTCATCAATAAGTATCCGCCTTTGTATCACATAGACAGGGACTGTACCTTCCTCCAAATGGCATTAGTAAAATTCTGCAAAGAAGAACTTTAAGGATAGTGAGTTGCCTATATCGACTGTACTTTAACAAGGCAGAGCTCCCATAATTTCTTTTGACATTTTCATGGCTCGAAAAGCGTTACCAAAAACTAGCTTTACACGAGTAGGGAAGATATAGGAGGAGACAATCGAGTCTGCCCGCTCTCAGTAGGTTTAGTGTCTCCCACTACCGCGCTCGGTAGGGCCTACCCATCCCTGCCCTGCCGATCGGCTACCTACCTCGTCTCACTCTCTTCGCTTCTCGCTACCACTTCCGTAGTTACTCACGAGCCCCAGCGACGCCCCCCCCCCCCCCCCTCCCCAACTACAACTTCTTTTCTACTGCTCCGATTTGCATCGGACAAATGCCATAACCCTTAGAATTTTATTCCTAATAAACTTACATACTTCAAATTTATTTTTTACATTATAATTTTATTTTTGTTAAACTATAATTTTTTGCATTTATTATAAAAATATGGGCGAAGAAGCTAAAAGATTACTTCCTAATAAACTGGAAAAGAAGAAAAGTTCTTTCTTTCTTTGTGCACTACATAATATGTTCGATTTAATTCCTAATTTACAAAATCAAGAATCTACACGCTCGAATTTTTTGACATTTTCATGTCTTTACTTTGGCACATTAACTCGAAAAGCGTTACAAAAAAAACTATACCAAAAAGCGTTACCAAAAAAAGACACCAAAGAGCGTTACTTGAAAATGTCTCACTGTCTTGCAGACTCGTATGCAAGCAATTTTTTGCTTCCCAGCTTTCCCAAGGAAACTATGTGACATGTGATTATTCAAAATAAGCTAAATTTGTTATTTCGACAATTTCAAAAATTGCAAGACAGAAATCAGTATCAGATATCACGGAACATTTTTGGTTTTGAGTCTGCGCTTAATTTTAGCGAACCACCATATCTTAAAATCTGCTCATCTGATTTTGATGAAATTTGGATGGTAGGCCATTATTAGCCGTTTTTTGGTTCCATATAAGTTGCGACCTTATTCGCCCATTTTTTTCCTTCCACATATGCACAAACATGCATTTATTTACACCATATCTTCAAAAGTATACTCATCTGATTTTGATAAAAATTTGATGGTTTGTTGAAAGTTGCCCGCAGATATACCCCTAGATTAATTTTAACCGTCCGCCCTCTTAGAAGTTTGCTAAATTAATACTTTAATTCATTTAAAAAATTAAAACAATTTTGGCAGATTTAATGAACGAGGGAAAATTAAATAAATTGGACAATAATATGTATACGAAATATTACACGAGAATTCTTTGTGCCACACTATTTAGCAGACTATTTTATTCGCTCCTTTAAATCAATCCTGGTTTATGCGTCAAGCGATGTCTAGCTGCCAAGATATAAACAAATGAAGTTACCTCCATAATAATTCCATTATTCATCATGGACTAAGAAACTCTGATGACCTAGACGGCCTTATTCGAAAATACGAAGTAACAGGTCTCGAAGTCAATTTAGCGCATAAAATGCCGGCTTTCTGCCACTAGTGGTTGAAGATTAAGATGACTTCAGTGCCGGTGAGACGAGTCGAAATGCGTAGAGAAAAAATCAGTGTATCTGACTGAAGCCGTCTCCGGTTATTTTAATAGGGAGACGTCTTTCTTTATTCTTAAGCGACTTCATTGCCCATATTGAAAAAAAAAAAAAAAAACTATTTACAAAAGTTCCAAGCACATTTAATAGTCAAGGAGCGTGCAAAAAAGTGTATGAATAACATTAAACTAGAATTTTGTGTATAAGTTTTTGTGCCGTTTAAGAATGTGTGGTCGGCTAAGTTTGTCTGCGGGACATAGCTTGTCAATGGGCATTTGAAAAAAAACTAACCAGTGGAGAGTGGCCACTTCTTGCCCTTCATCCACGTCTTGCCCTTTTTGGTGCACAATACGATTTTCATGATCCTGAGTACTAACTTAGTTAGTAGATAAAAAATCAAGTTGATGGTAAGTCTGTCACTTAATAGGTGACCTCTTTGTGCTAGAGTAATATTTGACCATCTAGCCTAATAAGTGACGAACTATCATCAACTTAATTTTTGGTCAACTAAGTTAGTACTCAGGATCATGAAAATCACATTGTTAACCATAAAGGGTGGGACATGGCCGCTCTCCAACAGCTTGTTTGTTTCAATTGCCTATTATCAAGGTATGTCTCGCAGGCGAACTTAGCCGACCACATATTCTTAAAAGGCGCACCAAAACATGTACTTATACACAAAATTCTAGCTTGATGTTTGTCAGACACATTTTTGCACGCTATCCCTGGGCTATAACCATACAACAATCGATAAATATTTTAGGAAATAATAAAGAGTAGACAACTTATACTTTAAAATGATGAAAATGTATAAAATTTAACGAAATGAAAGTGATATTTACGAGTCTAATCATATGAACGATAAACAAACTGGATGATTGACGGATGTACGAAGTTAGGGTTATAAGTCATATTATAATAGCAAAAATATCTAAACCTTTGGTTGTGTAAAGGTCAAGTAGCTTACTCATGTAATATTATGTTCTCGTAGTTAGCCTCCTGGAAATCATTTGTAGTTTATAAAGCAAATATATTAATAAAGTCATGTCGGCACGCATCCTCTTACTTTCAAACCTTTTTAAAGGTTATACTTCAGGAAGGAATATAATTGTATTGTATTTAATCATATTTGGATATCTTTAACAAATTTTCTTTCTCTGCAATCAAGTACATAGTTTCAGAGATGTTGGGTACAGATACGCAGATCGATGAAAATTCACTTAAACATTTCTTTTGCATGCTGTAAAAGTATTCATCCTGAAATCTAGGAATTATAGGGCAGTTATTTCAATAATACGAGGAACTGTTTCGATTTATAACTGGTTCATAATATTACAACTTATCCCGAAGAGTCGAATTGTTTTTGAATTGAGTAAACAGCTCGGAGTTACGAGTTAATAACAAATTGTTATCGTCGAAAAAATGATTTTTTTAAAAAAAATCCAGATTTTATGGGACTCCCAAATTTAGCGCTAAATTAATTTTCAACTTCAGCTAGAGCTAGGAGTTTTTGGAATTTGTAAAAACATCAAAAGCTCAAATTGTATTTTTTCACCTTCATGTATTTTCTTTCTATAATTATTATACTACGAATATTAAAATGTAAATACTATTGGTTACTAATCCTTTACCTACTCTTACAATTTCAAGTAAGAAATCCATTGTCTATTTCGTAAGTCCTCCCAGTTTCTTATATTAAAAGTTGAATTTTTCTAAGATGGACATTTTACGATTCCCTCGGCGTCCTTTATTCCATTTTACTAAACGCTCCTTTTACACCAGGATAAAAATCCCATAGGCTGCTGATGTTCGTTTTTAGAGAGGTTTCACTGTTATGATACATAAAAAAAAAAAAAAAAATAAATAAATATATATATATATACGCCTACTACCTATAAAACCATGGTACATTTGCTTTATTTAATAAAGGCCTTAGTTTAATGTTCCAAAGATCAGCTTGAATATTTTAAGTAAAACAAAATCCCTTCGTTGTTTTTATATTCACACTTGCTTTTAGGCCTTTTATTTTTATTTTATTCTTTCATTTAATGAATAAAATTGCAATTTAGAGTTTAAAGAAAGAGGTTGGACGTTTAAAAATACGCCGCCTGATTGTCATTATGATGCAAATTAGTTTTTGCGCTAAAATGGTCCAAATGATGTGTTGGAGAAGTGATTTTTATAATGAAATAAGACTTGGCTGGCCCGGGTTGTATCTAGTTAGTGGAGCGTGAGGCTGACTTCACGCCTTTCCCCTGTTCCTACCTTATTTTAATCCGTAATTAATGTTTCTCAGGCAAAAAAGACCCGCCGCATCGTTAATCAACGACTCTATGATATTAAATCGATGAAAATCAGAGGAGTAATTGCAGATCTAACTCCCTCACATTAACCCCAAGTCATGTTCCTTCAACCTCGCAATGTTTCTCTTCATATATAAACCAGTAAACACTTTTTAATCTAGCCTTGATATTCCTATACAATATATATATATATATATATATATATATATATATATATATATATATATATATATATATATATATATATATATATATATATATATTATATATACAAATGTAACACTGGTATAGAAAATAAGGTGTAAAAAAATCATTTTTATCTGATTGAAACACAAGGATCTTTATTATAGTTTTATTATATTTTATATCAGTTAATTATCTTTTATAACTTAAAATTGTAATATGGGAGATCGTTTATAGATTAATCTATTCACACCTTGTAGGTCGGTACCTTGTGAAACAGTAAAATTTTAATTTTAAAACTTCAATTTAGTTCAATTTATGAGTACTCTTAAAAGTAATTACTTGTAATGAGATATGAAATATAAAATCGTGCAGCTACCTATGAAGTAAGCACGTTTTGAAGTTTATTTTCTTTTTTTTTATTGCATAAAAAAGGATTTAGCAGTTATTTTAGTCTTTATTATGGGAATACATGTTAAAATTGTCTTATTCTTTACCTCTCGATTTTAATGTTTTATTCTAATCATCAAATTTATTAGAAGAATACGAATCAAATTAATCATTATCATTTTAAATTAGTTATATCTTTCGACGAATCGTTATTATCTAGTTAGAGATTTATTTTGACTACTCCAATTGTTAGTAATTAGAAAACCACAATTCTCTTGGTTTTCGGATGAAATCCGCGTCATAAAGCATTTAAATTCCTATAATTCACTTCCACATTTAGAGGTGCAGAACATATAATGATAACTCTCGACAAAGGCAGCACCTGCCTGATTGCATCACTCCGACAATAGGAGGAAATCCACAGGGAATCCTGGTATAACCTACCTTAAAGGCAGTGTTCGCAGATCTGAACGTCAGTTTATCTTGTTACTTCGATATAGTATTAAGATGCTCAACACCCCTAATGATATTTTCAGCAGTGGAAGCGAAACCTCAGACTTCAAATCCTTCATAAGGCAGATTAGTCCCGAAAACCAAGAGCTTTTGTGACGAAAAACCCCATGGAAGCCTACTCACTATTATTTAAACCTATAAATACCACCCTGAAAGGCGAACCTATACCTATCTGTATGACTAAACATGTTGTATTGTTACAAAATTAGTATCTGTGATAATATCAAAATCATAACTTGGGTATCCAGCCCGATACTTCACAATTACCGCACAAAAAACATCTAACGTCGTAACCGTCTAGTAAAGATTAACAGAATAAAGCTATACTTTCCTAGACGCGACTCCAGCGATAGACACTCAAGCGATATCGCTAACTTTTATTTATCGAAGTAAAGTAAAACAAATGACAAATGTAATAATGCAAACCAATTTTTAAAATTTTAATCGATTATTGATTTTTTATTTTATTTTCATGAGCGTACCGGTAAATATTGTCAATCAATATTTTATCAGTGAAATAAATATTGTCGACCAATAAAGAGTTCGAATCTGAAATCAAACTCATCAAGGTAAATCTGAAATGAAACTTTGGGATTGTCATTTTTTCAAAAATAAATTAGGGGGTAAAGAAAAGTCCAACCTTATTTGTAGAAAAATTATTGAAGTGTAGCCTACTGAAAACTTGAGTTTAATAAGCTTGGTTTATAGGCTTAGTGGAAGTACCAAAAAGGACAATGAAATAACCATTGAAGGGATAATGCTATTTTTACGAAGGTACGTTAAAAGAGTGTTTTAATAGGCGATAAAACCTAAAATTGAGAGGTCTTAGAACATTTTATTGTTCCTTTTGAGAGTAGCTACTTTTTTGTTGAAACTTACTGTATACTTGTTATTTAATTAAATTTATGTTGCATAGGCACATCCTGTACCGCATTAATTAGTACTCTTTAGATACAATAATCAGTTTATTTCTTTTAATATTTCTTACTTTACAGGAGTCGTACCTTTAAAGTTTCCTATTTTCCAGAATAAGTTTTATTAACTTTTTGTTCCTTCTAGGTTTATAGAAGGTATTCATTCATCTTCAATTGTTTCATGCCTCATTTCAGATATACGCTAAAAAAAATGAATTCATCTTGTGAAGATAGAAACAATAGCTAAAATTTGAAAAATTTGCTTTCGATATTTAAAATAAAGGCTACGCTCGATAAGTTACCGAAGTTTAGTCTTAAACGTTTTTTTAACTCTTTCAACTCGTGACGAAGAAATTTATTTTTAGCCATTTTTTTCTGTTTGTGTAATAGATTTATGAGTCGTTGTCTTTATCTCCACCAAAAGGTTGTTTTATTTTTATTTTTTATTTTTCATCGTGTAATTTGTCTTACTTTCTTTCTTTTAATGTCACCTCCAGGATGGTGTCACTCAGTGCAAAACTTGTGCCATTTTTCATATAATTTATAGAAGGTACCAAAAAAGTTGAACTTAATATATACCAATACCAATATTAATAAAAGGACATGCTATTGTATGGTGAACTGAACACCCTAGGACAAAGACCTGTAATGAGAATAGGGGTGCCACCTGGGTGTACCTGTTTATAACCGTGAAATGGGCGTCCACCATGGGCGGCCATTGTTTATCAGCCCCGTTTGGAATTAACGCCTCGGTTAATTGTCGGCCGGAAGTGACGCGTTTTGTGGCGGTTATAACCACGCCTACCCGCGGATCGGAGAGGGGATTCTCTGGGGATGAAGAGAACTTGCAGGACATGGCTAAGACACTCTCGGACCATCATCCCGTCAACTTCTTGTCTCTTCCTGCTACCAAGACAACCTAGAGCACGAAATTCTTCGATAAATCATTGGACATGAACACCTATTACGAAATAAATTTACATCTGTTGGTTAGTTTGAAAATTATTATTTGACCCTATATCATCCAGTAGGTTATTAGAGATTATTCAAATGATCTTAATGAAACTTTATTATAATTAATCTTTGGATCATTTTATACAAGTACTTAGCATGCAATGTTAAAACATGATATACCCACACTATTTTTACTAATTGAATTAATTTTTCTCAAATTACTAGTAAAGTAAAGTTCAATAATAATGTAATAAAATAAATAAATGAGGCAAATAAAGTAATAAAATGAACTCAGTGTTGCTATTTACATATACCTACCTGACACTTTCCTTGATGAAAAAGACAAATTGTTTTGTCTAGAAAAAATAATTACAATATATATATGTATATAAATTACCTTAGTTCTTTATATATATTATATAATTCCCTTGCTTGATGATAATTATATTTTAAATGTATAAAAGTAAATTATTAATATTATTTCAGCTTCATATGACAATAATGGAAGCATTAATATTGAAATCAATACAGTTGTATTTTTATTAAATGAGACAAAAGCGATTCTCATGTTTAAGATAAACTTATCGAAGATTGACCTAGCTTTACTGTTTTAGTGCAGGCAACTAATGTAAAAAAGGGTCTATACTTAGAGCATATTTCACCATATTAAATTATTTTGCAATCGTAACGCAATGGTAGTTCTATGGTGGCTAGCAACGCTCTGGTAAACAATTGTTTGAAACCTAACATTACTACTTCCTGTAATGTATTAATGAGACCTGAGGCATTCTTTATTTTTCGTCAAACAGCTATTTCAGAAAGGTGAGGCATGTTTCCATTGGCGTTAAAGGTTCAGGGGGAGGGATACTCAAGAACCCCCCTAGGCAAAAAATTAAGTTTTGTAACCAGTCAGATAATCAGGAGGAAATGTAGACTACAACCTTAGAATATTTTCAACTCAACGCCAATGCATGCTTCACATAGAGTTGATGTGTAAATACCTCCTCCTAACATTTCTGTTTTAAGGCTATTCATTGGAATAGCCAACATAGGTATTGACCCACCATGCATATGTTATAAGGATTAATAGAACTAAGTAATTCCACACGTCCCTTTGCGGTCTATTGATAGTTACTATCATATTTATTAATATATTAAATTATTCAAAGCTAAGTTCGGTGTTAACATAATCTACCAATTATAAATTATATTCATGTTCATTTTCTAGAAAAGTAAACATACGAGTATTAATAAAAGTATCAAATAAAGTGAACATATTATGTAGAAACATGACAAGTAGTGGTGTTTTTAGTTTTTTCCAATGATTGTATGATGGAATAAAAAAAAAAGTTAAAAAATAATAGTTCACCAGGCTGGAGAAAATGTTACTTTGTCTCGGAGGAATAGAATGTTGGAATATTCTAAATAAATCCTTGACTAATTGGGTATATGTTTTCTTAAAATATTTTGGCAAATACAACTCATATAGTCAAAGTGATGATTTTATTGTCAGAATGCCACAATAGCTTTATGTAAAACACACTCCGGGTTTGACCACTTTAGTTGGTCATAATCAGGGAAATTATCATCTGTTAACAGGGGTTTTTTAATTTTTTTTTTTATTAAGTGGTCAAACTGTTCTCTGTTTCATTGACTATTGTGGAAATTCGATGAGTGATCTAGAAGATCTATTCTACTTAAAAAATCCTTTAAGAAATAACTTATTTTATGGAGTAATATCTTATAATATGTTCCGTACCCTAGCAGATACTATAATATGCAGACAATATTCTTAGCATGCTAAAATACATGTTTAAAACATTGAAAAGAAGTTGAAATGGCAACAGAAATATAAACCTTTTGTTTTATATGAAATAATTTTGCTTATAATATAGAGGTAGAAGATTTTATTGAACCAATAAATAATCTCCTAATTAGGATCATGATGAAACTAATTTAATAATAATAATAATCAAAACGTACATTTGAATCTGATTCGTACCCTAGTACGACAATAGCCGAAGCTCATCAATAGTATTGAGTCTACAATTAATTTGATGTAGTCTATTGTCCCAAGTAACTAGACCATAGTAAGCTATAGACAATGGCTTTCTCTCAATAAATAATGTTACTATATCAGCCATATGCAACCGTGTTAGCGATGTATATGCGCACACGATATATATACGCATATGTAACTGATTCAAAGCTTAATTTTACATATTATAGTTTGATGAAAATAGAATTACTAGTGGTAGTCACAATTGAAATATTTCATTAGTCTTTAGTAAACACAAATAGATATATTTTAACATTTCTTATTATTGCCTACCATGATAAATTAAAAAAATATATATATATAAAGGTGTGAACTGGATAATGCAGAATTACCGATTCTTTCTTTAATTACCATATATTTATTTGAAAAAGGAGAGACCTTACAAAAATACAGATGATGAGCTGTAAGGAGGGGTGGGAACTTATAGCGGCGATAACAGGGGTGTTTGAGGCACCACATGGAAATGAGTTGAATGTCGTCATCGCTGCAAGACGAATGTGTGAAGAACAACAACGAGGCAACACAAGTTTTTAAAAAAGTCCCTATTACATGCACATTAACATACAATTCCCCAAGTTAAAGGCTACGGATAACCTACTTACTAACTCGGGTCTCACACTATTATTATATTTAACTGTTTATCACCTTTTAAATACAACAAAGCTTTAAAAACAGGTATTAATATTCAAGTGTGTGTTGTGCTAATTACCTAACATCAAATTATACTATACGCTATGTAATAATTTTATTTTCGTAATCATTTAATGTATAAATGTTTAGTAACATACGTATAATACGTATGGATTTATATTATTTATAATAATCAGTTTAGTCAGGTTTGAAATTACGATGTTGCTAAATCTTAAGATTACGTATGAAAGTTTACATGCACTTATTTTTTGAAAGGGACTTGACGTTAATAAGTTATATTAACTGTAATAAGATCATGATTACTATAATTATTTTCTTTCGTCAAGCCATTTAAATTAATTTTAAATAGTTTTAAGTTGTTTTCCTTTTACCTAATTGCAGTAGATTAACAAGGGCTCTCTCAATTTGCTGTGTAGAGAGGTTTTTACATGAAGAGCAGACGGGGGTGGGGCGAGGCCTCTAGTTTATGATTATAATTATGACTTGGCCCGTTTCGTTTTGTCATGCCTGATGTTTATTATTAGAATGAAGAAAGGCTATTACGCGAGGGGTACATTAGTATGAAATACGAGGGCAGTGAAGCAGTCACTTAATGCAGAAAAGGGGCATTAACTATACTTAACATACTGTTTTAACTACGGTTAAATAGTTGTTCTTTCTTTAGACCACTTTAAAGCCAGGCTATGAAGGAATGCGGTCAAATACCAGCACTAAGGCAGGCCCTTCTAACTGACTAAGGGCTTTATATTCGCTAAGGGCTTGAGAGGAGCTGAGGGTCAACTAAGTACCCTAAATAGGATTATGACTTGACCCTCCAATTCCTGGTGTGGGAATCTTGCTTCTTGAGGTTAATGACACTGGCTTAGGGCTTTTGACCTTCCAATATTTGTCTGTCTTATCCAGTTAAATATTTTATTTATAAATGATGACATTTCCAAACAAACAACTTCAAAAATATGTCCTGGAATTGAAAGAGGATGCAAAAATGATTTTTAATAAAATATGAGGTAGTACGGGGTCTTCAATTATTGCCGCGGAATAGCTACGATTGCGTTGTCAGGCATACTCATTGATACGGGATTAACGCCATTTTAAGATAATATGTTATTTATATAAGTTTGTATAAATTGAAAATTCTACCACAAGTGGTTTGTGGGGAATTTTTAAGGAACTCTGATAAGCATTTTCAATTGATGAGCGTGGATATGGCGCGCACTTTAAAGTGAAAATTCACCATTACACCTAATATATTCACCATCGAAGGTTAATTTCCTTCCAATTTAACAATCCAATGTTATTCGAGAGAGTGCCTTTCTATATCAATATACCCCCCCCCCCCCCAATAAAAAAGAAAACAAAAAATAAATAAATAAATAGGTAATGTGTTGTAAAGTAATTATTGTAAATGAGTTGTAAGGACATTCTTTATTCTTTAACAACCGTTTTTTAGAGTATGACATTTAATAAATTTATTAGGTAGATTTACGAATTCCAGCACATTTATTCTAATTTGAACATTACTGTAATGAACAATTTGAAGTAGTACTCAAATCTAAAATAGCCATATAAAAAGATAAAGTATTTTTTTTCATAAAGTCAGGCACAACTACAAATTATTTTTGTAACAAGTGACTTTTGTCATACAGAGAGAAACTATGAAAATAAAATAATTAAGTATTAGAAGATAATAATTGTAAAAAATAAGATTAAAGAACATAATAAAAGTAATAATAAACAATAAATGATGACGTTGTAGCTCAGTAGTTATAGTTGTAATTATAATTATAGTCGCGTGAGGTACCATATGCTCCTTCAAGAGTATGGTACCCAAAATGGAGGGTTTTTCACCGGCAGGGATTTTAGTGGGGTAGGGGCTACCAGCGTCTGTCTCGGTGTCGGCTGAGCAGTCGGGACGTAGCTCAATCCCCACACTCAGGGATCCCGGGATCCTGCGATAGGTCTTGTTATCGAGAGTAGGATAGCGAGGCTCCAGGGTGGCTTAGCTTAGCTTCATACACCCTGGGGCATAAAACTTTTGCCCTGCAGGAGCCGTTGTCTTTTCCCGCCAGTCAAAAAAAAAAAATAAATAAAATAAAATAAATAAATAAATAAAAAATAAACAATAATAAATTAAAATAACAATAAAAGCATGCTAAAATTAAAAATTTTAAGAAAACATAATAATATTATTACTACTTCGAAGCGAGAGGGGGAGGAAGAGAGAGTGAGAGGAATCATTTAACCCTACTTATTTACTTCTTATTACTTTATAAAATAAGTGTTTGAGTATTTATATTTAATTTAGTTTCTTTTCGCTTGAGCGAGTACTTGAAACATTGTTTGGTGTGGTCAATAAAGGCCAGAGTTTTCCTCACTAATGAATCTTTTTTTTAAAAAAAGAGAAATTCGCTAACAAGTACTTACTTTTTATACACCGGTGTCTATTTGGCTTCGCGGTCTTATCTGAAAACCACAATGGCTTCAAATTAAATTGAAACAAGTCCAAAGCAAAGTTTGTTTAAACGAAAAAGGACAAGTTTTTCAAACAAAACCAAGTCGTGGAACATCGTCGAACGAACGAAAGACCTATTTTAGAAGAGTCCTTAACTCCGCTAGATTTTCTCCCTTGTTTAAAAGCCTTTGAGTGGAAAAGTTGGTCAGGCCACGTGAAATCGATTGGCCTAAAATAAGAGGAAGTAAGACACAGTAATTATCTGCAAAGGTACACATTAACTTATTTTAACAAGGTAATTATTAGATTAAAATAACCTTTTTCTTGGACGTATTTAGCTCGGCTGAATACACTTTAGCTATATTAACCATCTCACGAAACCAAATACATAACTAAGGGGGAAAATTGATAATTTAAAATAAAGCATACACAACTAATATTTGTTATATTTTTTTTCCTAAGAAATAAAGCTTAAAGTAATACATTAAATAAAATAACGCCAACCCATAGATACGTTTATTAAAAAATAAACATTTTATTATCTTATTTAATTTCTCTTATAATTAGAAAGTATTGTGATGGCTCGAAAATTCGAAAATTGTCCAAAAAAACTACGGCCCTTGTACTGGGCCGATTCTGACAAAATTTTGGATACATGTTCAGAAAAATCATTCCTTGAGACAAAATCGAGAAATGAATTTCAGTTCTAAATTTGGGAGCACAATTCCGCAAAAACTCATAAAAAAAGTGTAAATTTTCGAAAATGGTTCTGACGATTCTGATTTAAAAATTCTAAAATGTAGTGGAAACAAATTTAACGATATAAGCCGTTTTCCCGTGAAAGATCTTGTTACCGATGTATTGACAAAATGAATTTGATTTGTTGAAGATCAAAAACAAAAAGTTAACAACCTATATTTTATTTATTTTTTTTAAATCTATATTAAATGAGATATTATGGAATTTAAATACAGTTTCAACAATATGAGAAAGTTTTGCTGAGTTGTCTCGGACCGATCTTTTTATTATTAAGTTGTTGAAAAAAAACATTTTTTTATTTATTTAATTTAAAAAAAATCATTATTTTTTAAATTACATTAAAAAAAAATAAAAAAAGCAATTAAGATTTAACTTGATTCCGATTTCTTACACTTATAATATTTTGTGAAATATATATTTGTTTTATGTAAATTTGTCATAAATTATTAATTTCGTTATTTGTATTTAAATAATAGGGTATGCATGTGCCGTACAAGCATAAGGGAGTAATAAACATTGATATTTATTAATATGTTGGCTGCATTTTTTGAAATAAATATTACTTTTACCCGTGCAAATGAGTACTTGTATATATTTTATGTATTATATTAAATTATGGCGTGAATATAATACATAAAAAATATCCAAGTACTCACTCGCACGGATAAAAGCAATATTTATGTCAAAAAATGCAGCCAAAAGCAAGCCAGAGAGCAAGTGTATGCCAAATATCAAGAATAATTAGTATTTAAGAATAAGTATAGTTTAAAATTTTTTTTTTTTTTTTTAAACCATTCGTATAGATTTTGTACATAAATCATTTTAATATAAGGGTCTAAAGTTCCCTTTGCAATTTTTAAAGCATTGATTAAAAATAAATTGAATGTATAATACTTGATTATTTATGATTACTTTAATAGGTAAACATTGAAACATAGTACATATATTAAATTATATAGTCATAAATATATTAGATTTTCCTAGTTCAACCTATAGCTTTTTAGAAAATTTGTAATGTATGACTATAAATAAATAGTTAAAAGTAACATGTAGCAAGGAATTTCTTCAAAGATTTTGCTATTTCCTTATGTCAAGTTAATATTTTTCTATTTCCACCTACTTAATTTCAGTAAATATGTTACAAACCGTGTCTAATCACGGCAATGCAGTTTTTATTTAGGAACCAAATAGGATATCGATTTCAGAAATGTATTTCCCTAATTATTAGGGAATTATAGGAAGTAAATATCAAATACATTTTACATTTATTAGGGGTCATCATTAATGTGCCTCAGAATCAAACCAGAAATACCTGCAGCTATTGGACAGTTGTTATAGCACTAGTATGGTCACTCTAAAATCACTGTCTCTGGACAGTAATTTTTTAGATTTTCTTGATCATCTAAAGATTAGGATAGAAGGAATAGTCTCTCCGCCTAGGTGGAGTCAATGTTTGAATTGACATACCTCATACCTATTCCTTCAACCTTAATGACGACCTCCACTAACGCTCCATATCCTATCTTACTGATATTCCTTGGTCGATGCTCAGATTGGTGATTCTCAGAAGAGCTCCAATTAAAGATAACACATAACACTTTACCCCATCAGACCCATCGGTAGGTGAAGACTACAAGCTAACCACCTCTCAGTAGTTACAATGAGATTCCGTCTTAGCCCTAGCTCATTATAAACATCTTGTCCAGTTTTATGGAAATTCAGTTAGTTGATGTTTTGTTTAGATGTGTATTTTATAGTTTTACCTAAATTATTAAGCTGCTTATTAAGACATCCCCATCCCCACCAAACTGATACCAGAGCTCTCCATTTCTAGAATATTACGCTGTACGAATTACGCATTGTGCGTTGACTTCTTAAGAATAATTAGTGGGGAATTAAGAATAATTAGTGGGGAATAGATTATTTATAAAACTAAAAAATGTTATTAGAATCTTAATGTTTAATCATTTCAATATAATTATAGCGAACTAGAGCAGGTGCACATGTAGAGTAAATATTATCAGTTGTAGGATCAGTTAATTAGAAAGGCTTAAGGCATTTTTCCTACAACTAAATCCAAACACCAATAATAATCTTGATTCGTTTTTTAAGAGGTGAGACATGTTTTGCACTAATCATCGCATCGCTTAAAGACGTGTTAAGCGGCAGATTTAGAGATTTAATGGCCAGTTGATGGGGATGTAGAAAAGAAGAATACATATTACTAGTTATACGATGAAAGCAGACACCTTTCATAACACACACACACACACACACACACACACACACACACACACACACACACACACACACACACACATACACACATACACACACATTAAGAAACCCTACTACCATCTTCCTCTTATTGATAGCATTAGGAATATTCTTCCGGGTCTGGCAGGAGTAGCAAATATTTCCTTTTCATGGGTTAAGGCCTATGTGGGTATTGAAGGCAATGAGCACGCTGATAGGTTGGCTAAGGCTGCTTTGAGGCTAGACCCTGCGCTGGCTCAATACCAAAAGTTTCCTTTGACTTATTTGAAGCAAATGCTATCTCAGACAGCAGAATGTGCTGGCAGGACCTTTGGAGTAATTCGTCTACCGGAGCTGTCATTAGACAATTTATCCCTTCAGTGGACTTCAGAATGTCTCTCAGATACATGGAAATATCCTTCCAGCTCTCCCAGTTCCTGACCGGCCATGGTAAATTTAAAGAATATCTTCACAGGCTCAACATTGAGCCCTCTCCAGCATGTAGCTGTGATGGTGTATTACCTCAGTCGGTACACCATATACTTTTCAACTGTAGGCTACTTGATCCCGGTAGAAGTTCACTCCTTAGGGCTGCTGTAAGTCTAGGAGATCCGTAAAAAAAACAAAAAAAAAACACATATTATATACTTTTTTATTACAAATAGTTCCCTACTTCATTACTTAAATAAAAAGAAAATCTACACTAAATTAACAAATTAATAATATATTATGAAAATAAAAATCATCTCAATGCCATGGATGACGCTTTAATTATGCATGGGTGCATTTGGGTGCTTACCCAAATTATTCCATGCTTTCCTGTAATTCTGATTGGTGCCAGAGGGTTCCAAGTTGAAAAATGTCGTCACTCCATCTAGTTGTGGAGTTTCCTTTCTTCCTGTTGGCTCTTCTTTGATACCGAAATGTAGTCCTCTTTGCTTACCTGTTTTCTTACATTCTTACAAGGTGTCCAGCTCACTGCCATTTTAACCGAAGAACTGATATTATCAAGCGTCTCTTACCCCTAATTTCCTACGAAGTTGCACATTTCTTATTCTATCTTTTCTTCTGTGCTTTAACATACTCTGTTCTTGAGCTCTGGGTCACTTCAAGCTGATGGAGAACCTTCTCAGATAGAGCCCATGTCTAACATCCATAGGTTAAGCAAGGTAAAACACAACCGTCTAACACTTTCCTTATTAATTTTACGGACATCGTTTTTAAAAATATATTTGAGACTCCAAAATTTCTTCCATGCTAAGTTAGCTCTTTTCTTAACCTGCTTCCAAGTTGCATCCGTAAAAGAGATATGTTTTCCAAGTAGATTGCATCTCTAACCCAGTTCAGTGCTCCTCCTTCTAATCTAATTAAATCTTTTCCTCCATTTGTCAGTAGGAATTAGGAATTTTTTTTTTTTTTTTTTTTTTTTTTTTTTTTTTTTTTTTTTATTGATATTTAGTCCGGCTTACTTGCTCGCGTAGTTTTAATCTTTCAGCATTTCCTGTAGCTCTTGTGAGAACTCAACAAAGAGTGCGACGTCGTCGGAAAATCTTAAATTACTCAATTTTTCTTTATTATTATCTATGCTTCTCTAGTTTAATTTTCTAAACATTTTCTCCAGCGATGAGGAAAAATGATCTTGGGAAATGGGATCTCCTTGTCTGACTCCCCTTGAAAACTTGAAATATTTACCGGGTTTTTACAGTTTGACTCTGGCTCTGGCTTGGCTGGTTCCGTACCATATTTTAAATATTTCGATTATTACTTGCTGTATTCCTTGTTCAGCTAACCCCTCAAATAAAAATGCGTGACACAGATAATCAAAAGTCTTAGAGTAAGTAATCTATGAAAGCAATATAAATCGGTTTCTGATATCTATTACTCTTTTCAATAATCTGTAAAAGAACTTGTAACTTATCAGAAGTAGATAACTTCTTTCTAAACCCAGATTGCTCCACAGAAAGATTCACATTTATGTTATTTTTCATCCTTGTCTAAAGTACTTTTAAAAAAACGTTTCCTGCTGCAGACATGAGACAAACTGGTTTATAATTCTTTATATCCATCATCCATCTCTGTTTCACTTCTTGTGAATCCGAAAAATATCTGCGGTACACCACTGACCTGGCACTTGTTTCTTGCTAATTACCTCATTAAATTAGACTGTTAACTGAATTTCAAAGAACTTTTCCTCCTGCTTTGATCATGTCAGTCAATCCGTATCGCTTCATGGAGCTCTGTCTTTTTTTAAAAGTTTTTATTGCTTCTCTAATCTCTTCTCTTATGAACGGTGCGAAATGATGCTTTTCAGTAAAGACTAGTGTAGAATTCCGTGGCAGTATTTAGAATTTTATTAGAGTCCCTGTTTGTTTGTTGTGCTTGGATCCATGCTTTGCCTATACTATTGAGTTTTCTTGATTTTTTTACTGCTCCACTGTCTCTAATACAATCCTCTTAATATTTTAATATCCGATCCCTCGAAAGCTCTCTCTAGTTCTTTCAGTCTCCAGGGTGCTTTTAATGTCCTAACATTATGGGTAGCAATAACTACTCCTTTTTGCCCTTTCGGTTCTAGGGAAATAGTGGTAAAAATCCCCTTCGCTGATCAAGCTTTCTAGGGAATTTGAAGATATATATACATATACCAGCTTTCAGTCTGACATCGATAATCAGTTCCACAGTCTGATTTGAGATTTTAAGGTGACATCTCGTCTCTTCTTTCTACATACCAATGATATGAGAAGGTATGAGATGACTTGAACAATTAAGGGGTGTTAGAGGATGTTGCTCATATCTTACCTAATTAGTGCTAAGGGGAGGGACAGTTTATGTTATTCCTTTGAGGTGACCCCCTAGGCGTTCCTATGTCTAACATAATTAGAGTGTGTTCTAAAATTATTATAACCACTCACACTTCCGACTAATTTAGCATTTCATTATTATTCTATACATGACACCACACGACATTTAGTGTGGTTTCAAGTGTGCTCGATATAAAACAATATGATTTATCATAAAAATCCAATATCGATGTTCATTGATGCGTTTTTCGATTTAGATTTAATTTTAACCCAAAGAAAAAATACTAAATTACTGTTACAAAGTTTCATGTATATAGCAATTTCTTATTTAGGTGGGTAATGTAATTTTTTATATTTGATCGGATTCTTTCTTCATTGCGGTCCTTTCATACTACATAAAATAAAGTGAACGGGTTTTTTTTTTTCGAAGGAGTTACTAAGCGTAACGTACAGGACACATAAGAATTCATTTTACGATCGTATCCATACAGATATAAGACGGGAGACGAAAAAAACCTAATCGAAAAAAGGTTGCGTACAATAGGATTTTTTCTTTCTTTTACCTCCCACCAACCCTTACTGATAATGACTCCTCAAAGTGGCTATAAAATTCAGTATCCATTCTTCTCAAGCCTTCTTTCAGATCCAAGGGTGGACAAGAAGTAATGAGAAAGGATCTGTACGGAACATACTAAAGAAATAACGATTTATGACTTCAGTTTTCATTGAAGTCTGTCATGTGACATCAATTTAGGCTATAAAACAACATTATTCGATGTGGTATACTCATTACACGCACCTGGCACACCAAGTATTTTGCGAATAACCAGCATTCAACCTTAAACAAAAGCATATAGTTTTGAAATATGCCTTTTGTATTTTTGTTTTTTTATTGAATTAGGTTTTTTTTTACAGATTTAGTGACCTCAAAATAAAATAAGATTAGTTTTAAAATATAAAAATATTTATTTACAAAATTTATATTATTTCTTTTGTGAGATAGAAAATATGTGGAATTAATATATAAATTTAATGTTTATTGTTTGTGCATGGTTTGTCCTGTCTCTTTATTTGCACTCAGAAAATAATATATCCTATTATTATAAATTAATATTACTTATCCTAATGTAATTTTAGTTGTACCATATCTTTTACTAGGAGTGCAATGCAGTTGTCTGCTTGCAATATTGAGCTGAGCGTGCATTTTAACCTTTAACCATAAACATTTTTATTTATAAACAGCTGAAATCAGATAAAAAATTGTAATATTTATAATTATCAATTAAAAAGCATTTTTCCTGTTTTTCTACTTTACCCCTTTCTACTAAACTAATGGTGAAGATGTTGGGTTTTCTATTTCTAGTGCTGGTTGTGAATAAATTTCTATTCTTTCTATTCTATTTTCCTAGAAAGTCAAACCTTTAATTATAGACTGAAACAACACAAATATGATGTAAATAAGAAAATGAAACATGAACATGAAAATGATACAGCATTATCATTTATGTTAAAAAAAACTGATAACTAAATTAAATTTGAAAATATAAAAATAATAAATAAGGAAAACATCAGTTTAAATAGAAAGTAAAAAAAAACAGGATAAGTCGAGCACATTTGTACCATCCTTTACTGAACCAACTCAAGGCATTTCGGACCTCCCTCTAATATCTTATTAAAGATTCTTAGATATGAAAAATTAATTTAAAATTTGAGTTTATTACAAACTGAAACAGAAATAAAAATTTCACACCTCTACCCGTATTAGATCTTAAGACATATGAGCTAAAAGTATTGTTATTTTATCACTGGTATATAGATTTTAATATATAAATAAAGGAAAAATTAAAAAATCCGAATAAATCTGGTTCTTTGCCCCTCTCAAAGCAAATAAAAAACACCTATTCAAAATATTAATTATTATAGCTTGGGCTACTAGACCCTTCTAGTAGAGGTTTTCAAAACTTAAGTATTATTTTACCACATGCCCTAGCCATCTTAATGCTTAATTTCTGTGACGAGATTTGACTCTTGATAGAGACTATAAATCTCCTAGTAAGTTCGGATCCTCCATTCGTTATTTCTACAGACTGGACCATATATTCTTCGAAGGATCTTTCTCTCCCATGTGTCCAGTAAGGCTTCATCCCTGCTGGTCATCACCCACGCTTCCGATGCATGCATTACTACTGGTTTGAGAATTATTCTGTATATTTGCTTTTTTGAGTTCCAGCTTAGTAGCTTTGACTTAAGAAGACGCTGTAGAGAGAAGAAGGCTTTGTTTCCTGCTTTTATTCCATCCTTAATCTTAAGACTATTTTCATTGTTCTCAGTCAAGAGTAAGCCTAAATAGTGTTAACCTAAAGCCCTTTTTCTAAACAATGAAAATTATTAAGGTAATCATTAAAAGGTAATCTTGGAAGCAAAAACATTTTAGGCTGTGTAATTGTCAAGTCAGAAAATGTTTTTAGATTTAATCGTGTAGAATGATTTGGGAAAGAAAATTTTGACTTTCTGAGGGATAGACAAAACATCATCACTTACTTCAAGTACTAGTACTTGTAGATCAAGATGAATTACTCTTAACAGGTAAAACTAGTACTCTCACAGTAAATTCAAGTAGAAGTATACGTCTTATATTTATTTAAATTAAATGCATTAAAACTTTTTTCTACATCTTGGAAAAAAAAAAAAAAATCAACGGATGTTTCTTAGTCGGGGGCTAGGGTGTGAGAAAAGACTATTTTAAATGTAAATTCTTGCATACATCACATGTATTTGTAATATCCGCAAAGTAAAACAGCAATTATCTTAGAGGAAATGGAACCCTTGAATAGGCCATTGAGTAAAATATATGAGAGGTTTCTATAAGAGGGAAGGAACGGGCTGGTAGATAGGAACAATGAGGGAACTAGCGCTATCTGATAGTAAGGAGAAATAGAGGGGATAAGGAGGGAAACATGGATATGGTAATGAAGATGTGATCTATCAGCTGACTGGTAATGGACTAAGTCATTAAGAAGACTCAAGCCCTGTCTAAATTCCTTTTGGGGACAAGTACAGATTGGATCCTTAACAATGAGTGCTTTTTTTAACTGCTTGTTTAGTTAAAAAAGAATAGTATGTATATAAAAGTAAAAAAAAAAAAAAAAAGCAAAAAAAACAAATTATCATCTGTAGACATTTTAGACCCAAATCGCTCTTTAGTTTTATCTAAAAAGATACCTTTTTGTGTTTATTCACTCCATAGACTTTACAAGAAAAAAGTAATAATGATAAACGATAATTAATTAACAGTTAGGTAAAAGCATTTTGTGAATAAAGAAGATACAGAAATTTCCAGAAAATGCAAATTACAAAAGAATGTTAAGAGCTATTATATATATATATATATATATATATATATATATTTTTTTTTTTTTTTTTTTTTTTTTTTTTTTTTTTTTGTATCCAGATAAGTATTATTTTATCTCAAGATAATTAAATTAAGACATTAGAAAAATATTAATTATTTTTGTTACATTTAAATCCTTTTTAATCAGTCTTTTAGATTAAAAGCCTTTTTTTAATTTAAGAATAAAACATCTTGTAAAACAGATTTTTCTCAAATCCTATTAAAATTAATTAAGAAAAGAAAGAAATAAATCAATTACAGTTTAACTAATCAAAATGTAAACATCATGGCTAAAATTAGAAAGTTGCAACTCTAGTCTATTATTAGTGCATCGGACACACTTAAACAAGTTGCAACTCTAGTCTATTATTAGTGCATCGGACACACTTAAACAAGTTGCAACTCTAGTCTATTATTAGTGCATCGGACACACTTAAACAAGTTGCAACTCTAGTCTATTATTAGTGCATCGGACACACTTAAACAAGTTGCAACTCTAGTCTATTATTAGTGCATCGGACATACTTAAACAACAATGTTTATAATATATAAATAGTTTTTTAGCCGCACAATGTAATCAGGGTTAATGCTATGTCAATGTATTAAATAGACTGCCAATTAGTGTGGCACATAGCTTCCTCGCATCGTATTCACGTACTTTATTGATTTTATGCTTTAACAAGCCATTATTGTCTGAAAAAAAAAAAATTGATACATTTTTTTAATTTTACCCACTCATAACTAGAAATAACACAAAATAGAACGTAACAAAATTTAATCTACTATTCAAGAGCTTTTCAACGATATACATCATATTATAAAAGATTAACTTTGACATTTGTACCCCTGTACTTTGAGGTACCAAAATTATATTTTCTAAAAACAAACAATACAAAAGGGCATTAATTAAACTAGTAAATAAATATAAAAAAATATTATGTAAACCCTTTAACCTACAACCAAATTAAAAATCGGTACATAAGTACGTGTACAAATTTTTTTAATAATAAACCAATATAATAGCTTTAATTTACATATCAAGGCCTTTCAAATGATATACGACACAATATTAAAAACCAAAAAAAGTGGTCACGTGACACGGCACACAAGTTTACTCTCATGTTCTCAGCAAATAGGATGAACTAATGAAATAAAATATAATCAATTTAAAGAGCATTAGTGTAAGATTCAAGCGCCTCAATCAGAAATAAAATCGGTCAACTATTATAGAAACTTGGCCATTCTAAGACAAAAAGGAAAAAAACAAATCCAAAAAAATACCAAAATTATCACCATCTAAGGTACAACCGATGATGATACGAAAAAAAGTCATAGGACCAATGTTGTAGATCTTTTAAAATCAGTTACCGCTGGTGCTATCCGTTTTCCAATACGAGTTGCCGTTTAGCCGCAATAATTCCCCAATATACAGCTTAAATATCAAGTCAGCCATATTTTTTTTTTTTTAAGGGGGGAAGGAGAGGGAAAAGTGAACTTGGTATAATTATTTTGGTTCACAATGTGGAACCAAACCTTACCTTCGGTAAGCCCGGAAGCAAAAATATCCGTTTATAGATATAAAAGTTTTTTTTATTGTGATTGAAGTCAAGATCGTTGTTTCTTTGTAATCATTTTTGGGGAAACGACTTGATCTGTGGCACTGGTGTTACGGAGAACATCCTTTATTCAAGAAAGTAAATCTCACCTTGCCTCCCCCCATTACTACGAAGGGCTACAGTCAGATCTCAGGTTTCAGAGTGCATTCGTCTTTCAATGATTCGTATTCTTTTATCAACAAATTCACATAAGTTCAAAGATGTTTTCTTTGTTTTTAAGTTTAATTTTTAAACGAAGAATGTGCCCTTGGAAACGTCGAGAACATGTACATTTCTTTACATACATAATATATGTGTGTATTAGTTTTTTCCCTAAAGATTTATTTTGTGCTGTTCCCTTGAGGAAACAAACCCAGACTGATCTTCTAAAGCTAGGAAGTTATTGCTAAGAAAAGGGCTTCCTTTACAATTACTCAAAATGATGCTATAAGATTCCGGGGTGGGTGGGATTGATAGTGTGATACATTGGTGTCTACCTTTATATGTTTTTATCATCTTATCAAAACTGAGAGCA
Organism: Gerris lacustris; assembly: GCA_951217055.1. Classification (NCBI taxonomy): domain Eukaryota; kingdom Metazoa; phylum Arthropoda; class Insecta; order Hemiptera; family Gerridae; genus Gerris; species Gerris lacustris. Next base: position 57,891,150 of record OX578276.1, on the reverse strand, counting down.
TGATGATGACAAAATCATCAAGTAAGATGGTAATTATAAATCTGTTCTAAAACAAAGGGAGTAATTAAAGGAAAAAAAGGGAGTAGTTAATGTCCAAAAATATGGAAGTTTTAAGTTGAAGTAGGTCGTACAAACGTGTTGTTTCTTGTTAATTTTATATATTTCGATACCTGAGAAAGTGTTAAATAATAGTGTAATTGGCAGTATCTGATTTCAGGTGAATTGACAAGAATCTGCGAAAGATTTCATTTTGTCTTCCAAAATATTTTTACAGAAAACTATAAGTTGACAATGTAATCAGCTAGTCAGTCAGCTTGAGAATGATCCAAGGAGGGATCGAAATATTGCAAATGTGAGGCGTTTGAATTTTCCTTAAAATACCCAACTAATCAAGAGAGTATATACAGTAGTAGTCTTTCACTTACTATGTTAACACACTGAAGATGACATAATGTCGAAACGCGTCAGTTTAAATATATAAAATTGTGGTGACAATATTGCAGTGTCACTTCTTTTAACCTCTCTAGTCATAATTATCAAGAGAGTATATATATATATCTGTTATTTTCTCACTCACCATATTAACTATATTAGGACAGCACAATAAATGAACTTAAGGTTGTTAATGAAGGATTATTATTGTTAATGGGTATATGACGATACAAAGATGCTTTGTGAAACTTGATATTATAAGAGGAATTAAAGTAGAAGATGTAACAAAAAACAAAAAGTTTTAAATAGGTAAATTCTAATAATAATTTATGATAGAAAAAATGGATTATAGTGAAACTTTTAAGTTAAAATGATATAATTATGACTAGAGAGGTTAAAAAAGAAACAACAATATTGTCACCACAATTTTTTTATAATTTCTAGACGCGTTTCTACTTACAATGTCATCGTAAGTATGATGTATACATTGTAAGTCGAGTAATTATAAAAAAATTGTGGTGACAATATTGTTGTGTTTCTTTTTTAACCTCTCTAGTCATAATTATGAAGTGCTACCACAAAATCTCAGTCAAAACAACCAACTATTTGTTAAAATGATATAAAGAAGGAATATATTATAATGTATGTAACCTATGCTTTTTAATTTTTAAAAATAAATGTATTTAAGCTTGTGAATGACTGGCATGGTCGAAATGTTGCCAACACCTAAACTAATGTAAAACATTTTTTTTTACCCGAAAAAGGATCCACCTATAATATATATAGATAGAAAAGGGTGCACAAGGATAAATCATAAAGATTTTTTTGTTTTTGTTTTATTGTATTCTTAACTTTTAAATCTTCGAAACGAAACAATATAGGATCAGAAATAAAAATCGTTTCCTAATGTAGTCTTAATCACTATTTAAGTTCATTGACTAAAAATATGTTAATACTGGTCACTATCATAATAGTTTCTACTGTCGTATATGAATAAATTGATGGATTTTATAAGAGAATATTATTTACAATGGATAAGGGTGGCAAACAATAGCTCCTCTCTACCTCCCCATACAAGCAGGGTACATTTTATCCGTTTTACCATTTACAATCATCCCTCGATCTACAAGTCGTATGTCTGACATCATTCTTAAACTATTCATCGGACTCGTCTGATTCATTGTGTATGAGAGTATCCCTCTGTCGAGCGCTCCCCAAGCTAAACATAGGTGTGAATTTTATTATGTGGTATATCATTGAAATCTTTCAATGATACCCCATCTGGTTGGCTTTATCGTTATTCATTCTTTCTCTGAGGAATGGTTACCACAGGAATTCATCAAAAGGAATTGTTTGACTTGATACTTTTTAGGGTTTCCTTGGTAAATTAAAAGAAACCCTTACATTACCCTTCCGTTCCTCAGTTTATCAGTCACTCTGTACGGTTATTTTACAACTTTTGAATCAAAAGAGATTAGAGTGTAAAAGTTTGCAGTACTAAAGATCATTTTGACGCGCTCAAAAGTAGCGAACTCAAAATTATCAGCCGTTCAAATCCGAAATTATAGATAATTCATGTTACCCATTTGTTACAGCGTCTGGAGCCCGGGAGTGAATCCAAAAAAAAGACCGCCACAAAACTGACCGACATGAAATCCACCGACGACGATAATTTGAGTAAAAGTTGACTGATTTAGTTGAAATTTGGTTCACAAGTTCATATTACCAATGGACAACGCTATCCGTACAAGCGATCTCGTGCTATGCTTGCGTAAACGTTAGCATCAAATATATAATTGGAATTTTAGGACGGGGAAAAATTATAATCTCGTCTATTCAATTAGTATATTAGTATATTATTTTTTTTTTTTAGTAAAACCAACACCGACACCGCTATGAAGTGTTAAAGATCGCTAAAATTATTAAAGCGGACCTAAACGTTTAAAATAGAGAAAACAACGTTTTAAATGATATCTTACTTTCTAACGTAACGATTTACGTTCTTACGTTTTAAATGAAACTGCATACACATCGTCTAAAGTACAATCTAAACAGGCATGTACAATTTTAACCTGATACAAGCATTATTTTTTGAGTAGTGAAGTGATATATTTGATAATATTTTTTTTTAAATTGAGTGCCGGGTAGTTAGGGAACAGGACTGTACTACAACCATACTCTTTAACTACGCTTATAATGACGCTTTTTACAACTCCACCATGTATAAGGAGTTAGCATCGTCTGAGCAGTGTGATTTAATAATTTATATTTTATGAAAGGAGTAAGGAACTTAGTTCCTAAAAAAATTTGAGTGGGGCATTGAATAAATGGTATTAAACAGTAGATTACTAAAATATAATACTTGTGTAATGTTTTTAATTTATCAAGCCATTTTGTCAAGAAAACATTAAGTTTTTGAGTGTGTCCCTCTCAAAAACCATATTTCTGCTGTTACTAAAAATATGTAAAATGTGCGGTCTTGACAGAAATTTGATCTTATTAACTGGCCCTATAAAAATTGATTTTTTGAAGTTTTCACGTTCATTAAGCATTTTTGTCAGCAGATCCTCTGCCGATTAATAATTTCATGTTCACAATACCAACGAAACCCTTTTCACGTGAGACTTCACGCTCAACCATCCTTTTTTTTACATTGTTAAAAGAAACCTAATTAATCTGAAATTATAAATATCGTCGGCACCATGCTAAACTCACGAATGTGAAAAATCGACTTTTTTTTTATTTGTGCACTGAATGTCATATGATGAGACACACATACTGTCAAAATATGACACCTGTAGCTTAATTAGAAATGGCAAAACTAAAAAGTCATTTCACGAATATGCGTAGTTTGTATTGTTTTCCGTGCTAAAGTATAACGAATATGATTATTCGTTAGTTTTCTTTACTTTCTGATTTTTTAGGAAGACGTTAAATTGTAAACTAACGAATATGCCACATTGGTTAGTTTACTTTAGTACTTTGAAGTAAAAACTTTTTGGAATTCTGTTGTAAAGTAACGAATGTGCCATGTTCGTTACTTTATAACAGTAAGTATGCCAGAGTAATTGATTAAAGTGCGGTGTAAAGTAACGAATATGCCATGTTCGTTACTTTACAACAGCAAGTATGCCAGAGTAATTGATTAAAGTGCGGTGAAAAGTAACGAATATGCCATATTAGTTTCTTTACAACAGTAACTGTGCTGGAGGAATTTTTTAAAGTGAGAGTTAAGTAACGAATAAGACAATCTTTAATTTTCAGTAGAGTAGAACCGACCAAATTTTATGTATAGAGTTTTTAAATAGCAAGTTTTTACTAAATTGGTGTAATATATATATTTAATGTTAATAAATTTGTTTTAAAAAAATGCACATAATATTTGTAGCCTATTTGTTACTATACATATTGATCTGAAGAATCTTATTTTTTTTTATTTAGACAAAGTAACGCATTAATATTATGTATCTTATTATGTGTAAAGTGGAGATTGTAATGTAAAAAATATTAGTTTAAACAAGTAGTACAAAATAATATTTTAGTCTTATACTATATACTCAGTGGCGGGGGTAAGATATTGGGGGTTCCCCGCAAACTTTTAGTGGGGTCTCTATTTCCCTTCCAGGAGCCCCCCCCCCCCCGCGATCAGGAAGTGTTTGTAATTACCTTTTAAAATTTCGCTCTTGTGAGGTAAACTAACAAATGTGGCATATTCGTTAAAATTTACCTTGTAAAATTTCGCTTCCCTAGTTGTAAACTAACGAATGTGGCAGATTCGTTAAAATTTACCTTTTAAAATTTCGCTTTTGTGTGGTAAACTAACGAATGTGGCATATTCGTTAGTTTACTATATCGATAAAGAATCCAACCCACGAATATGCCATATTCGTTAGTTTGCATTGTCAAATATTTTGTTTTTACTTAAAAGTTTCAATGAACTAACGAATATGCGGCATATTCGTTAGTTTACACTAAAAAGTGCAAATATTTTTAAAAAAAATTGTATGCGTTGTAAAGTCACGAATATGATATTTCTCCAATCCTATTAATAATTAAACTAAAATTACCCTAGAATATTAAACTGCACTTAAAACTGACTAAATTAGTATTTTAAAATAAAAGAGTATATATGAAAGGGCCTACTTCATCCAAAACATTTTTTTCGTTTTTTCGCACTTCTGAAATGTAGGGTTTTCATATTCGTGAGTTTAGCATGGTGCCGACGATTTGTGTTTTAATAGAGAACGATTTGGAAATGTATCTTGGAGAATAACTGCTTGATGTGACCAATTAGATATTATATAAATGAATAGTACTGGACTCAAGTTGATTTAATGTCTTTCGAGTTCTTGGTGTACAGTGCAGCTTAACATAGGCTTGATTGCAATAACAAAAATAACAGAGTTTTATTTAAATAATGTGTCTCAACTTAACTAATTACGGTTAAGAAATAATATATTATTTAATTAAATAAATTTTTATCAGTAAATGATCTTAAAATAATATATGCATTATAATTCAAAATAATTATATTAAAGGTATTCAGTTATTTGTCTATACAAAAGAAAATACCATGTGTAAAATAGGGTTAAAGAGAAAACAAAGTAAAGTAAAAGGGATTTCATTTGTTTGGTAACCAGGTTAAGAGATTCCCCGGCAAAGCGGTCTAGAGTTAGTATTGGATCCGCATGCTCACAGAGGAAATCAGACAAAAGAACCAAAGGGCACAGCCGCTATTGATGTCTCTGTTCGCGTGAGATAACCTGTAATGTAGTACAACCTATAGGGCTACAATAGGATTAAATTGGTTAAGAGATAGGATCAAACAAAGTATATGTGACTCACTATTAAAACTAGAAGTCAAGTACTAAACAGATAGCTAAGTGAATAAAACACATAAAGAATTCACAATTTTCATTACAATCTTGTTCACCTTGTGTCAGATCGCATTCAATTTTCATGTTATACGAATCAATATCATATAGATCATGATTTTATTTTGATTTTTTGTTAAATTTAACCTCCTTCATTTGCACGATTGTAGAATCTATATTAGTTTCATATTTATAAAATTTACATCAAATATGGATTTAGAATAAGGGGGGGGGGGGGTGCAGAGACAATTTTTAGTTTTGATAATTTTTTGACAAAATGGCGTGAACAATTAAACAATTTTCACAAGTATTACACATTTTTGTAATCTACTGTTTAATACCTTACATTTAATAGCCCACTCAAAAAATAAATAGGACATGAATTATCTACCATTTTGGATTTAAACACCTTATAATTTTGAGTTCACTATATTCCTATGTGGGCGTAGAAAGATCTTTAGTACTGCAAAGTGTCATGTTGTTATCTCTTTTGTTTCAAACGTTATTGCAACCGTACAGTGAAAAACAGACAGACACAGGAACAAAACAGCTAACTGTTTCGTTGCTGTTTCTGTCTGTTTGTCACGGTTTCTATTTTGTGGTTTTACCAACAGAACCCTACTATTTGTTCCCCCGTTTTCCCTGTTCTTATTCAATTTTAATCAAATATACAAAGAAGTTTAATCAAGTATTGTAGTTTCATATTTAAGTGAAATATATGCTATAATTATTTTTATACATATATTAGTGCTATCAATCTCTATCTGTTTAGCTTGAGACTGTTAATTTTAATACTTTTTAACTAAACACAAAAATTAAAAAGAAGTAACTCAACAAATTAAACTACCTAAATTTAAACTATTTAACCAATTGAAAAATTTTAAGGATATGAACTTAAGATACATTATAACGCTAGGCTGCCTTGTCTAGTTGCAATTGAATTCTGTAAATAAAATAATTAAAAAAAAAACAAATAATAGTTTTATTAATTTTTATTTGTGACGTTGCATATATTTATTTTTATATTTTGTGTTTAATAACATGTATCTGTCAATTTATATCCCTAAATAAGAAGATTAAATAATGTATTTCTTATAAAATTAAATATTTAAACAAAATTCTACTCTAAATAAAAATCTCAAAATAAAATTTGAGATGATATTTTAAAATTTACAAACAACGGGGGGAAAAAACTGGCATAGGTTAAAAAAGAACTAACAAACTTGAAATATACTGCTTGGGCACTCATAATAAATTCATTTTTACGTGTACTTTTATACGAATTATTACATTTGTATTCTAAAACTGAATTTGTTTTCTTTTAGATATCTCTGTATTTAACTTTTTTTTTAAGCCAAAGGAAAAGTTGATATTCACTAGTTCAAATATTTATTCAATGCCTGTGGCTTTCACGAAATCAAAATTATTCATTACTTACTGCGTATTTTGGCTTCATCGATAATTATTCATCTATTTTAGAAAGGAACTAATGCAATTTAATATTTGATTGCATTTGCAATGAAGGTTATACAAGTATGTCAAAGCCGAAGTGACCTAATTATCCCTGAAGCCTTATATAATCATAATATATATAAACAGTTTAGCATACTACAATATGTAAACATTAATTAATGGATGGCTGTGCATCAAAATAATAAGCCCAATTTCAGTATAGTATAGTATATTGTATCCTAATTTCTTTTTTTGAAAATTCTTTAATCATCTTTAATTCTTCTATACATCATGATTTAGAATGGAGATTACGATTCAGGTATTGAATGAGCAATAAAGGAACCTAATAATATTAAATACGAAGAGATTCAAGGTGCGAAAAAATACATATACATATATACTAATAGATATGTTTTCCACAATGTTTAATTTTATAGTTCTAATTGAAATTAGAAAATTAAACTAAATAGACTGCCAATTGGTGTGGCACTTAGCTATCCACGTACTTTATTGATTTTATGCTTTTACAAGCCATAATTATTTAATTGGTTTAATTGTTTTCCCCGTTTTTTTTTAATCTGTCAAAATTGTTTTGATTTATTACACGAATTAAAGTATCAATTTAGCAAAAGTTAAAGAGATGGTTCAAATTAATCTAGGGCTATCTGCGGGTTACATTCGATAAACTATAAAAGTTTCAGTTTAAAATATATTTTTGTGCGTATGTGGATGAGAAACAAATAGGCGCAGAAGGTTGAAACTTATATGGGACCAACAATGGGCTAATTATGACCTACCACCTAAAATTCATTAAAATTGGACGTGTAGTTTTTAAGATATGTTGGTTCACAAAAATTGAACGACAGACCGACAGACAGACACGGAACCAAACATGTTCCCTGATGTCTGAAACGGATTTCTGTCTTGGAATTTTTGAAATCGGAGACCTAAATAATTTTCTATATTCAGAACAATCACATAGCTTCCGTTACCTTCGGTAAGCTCGGAAGCAAAACTAAGTAATATATTATGTTAACCCTTTAAGGATCAGTAAAAAAAAATAAAAATGTTACTGTGGTTTGGTGGTTTCCGCGGTTTACCAGCTGACCATCTCTACACGTGTGTTTTCGATGACATGTCTCCAGTTTCTATTTTATTGTGGCTCATAGAAGCAATTTCTCAGAGGGTATTTTTGTCAAAATTCTTATTATACTACCAGTTTTGATTTAAAATTGAGTTTATATAATAAATAATTAGCGCTCTCGAGTTATTTGCAGATTTTTAGCTTGAGTTGTGAAAATTTAATAAATTACGTTGTCTTAGAGGTTTGGTGGTTCATTCCGTTAACCCCCTACTTTAAGGTGGTAAAGAATGTAAACCACCAAACCTTCCAGACAATATAATTTTTGTTTAGGTCATCAGAAGTACAAATCCCTAATTAATTGGTGGCATCTCCTAGAAACCACCAAAAAAAATTGATTTTTATTTATAGGAGGGGGGGCTAGAATTTTTTCAAAAATATTATTCTGGGGCTATTCTTGATCCCACAGGTAAGATTTGCAACTCTAATTTTAGACATTAGAAAAAAACAGTAGTGCGCCATTCGGAGCAAAAGGGGGTGGTTTGCCAGGCAAACCACTACCTAATCCTTAAAGGGTAAATTGTTTTTACTTTAATTTTTGGTTATTATTTAATGTTTTATTTTTCAATTAGCTAATAATGAAATCTTAATAACATAAAAAGCACTAATTTATATATCTAGAAAAGCCAGTTTTACTGTTATTTGTCTCTGAATTATTGTTGCGGACTGCGGTACATCTCTAGGTAGGTGGCACTGCGTAGTTATAGCTTATATATTATCTGCTGGAGGTAGACTTAGTTAAATAGTAGAATCAAGCAACGTTTAATGTACGGTAAAAATCACAGTTAAGTGTGACTTCTCACGCAATAAAGTACTTCGTTCTTTAGAATCTTTATAATATATTTCAGGTTAAGTCTCATAGTCATCATATTTTTGGATTCGTGTCTGTCTGTCGGTCTGTCACTTAATTTTGTCTGTCATATTTCTATTGCACAATGGATGTGCGCTGAGGGTTGAAAATAATATGGGACCATATTATGTTAGCTACTATAGACAAACTATCTAAATTTCTTTAAAATTAGATTAGTACCTTAAAAAGGTATGTATATATATATATATATATATATATATATATATATATATATATATATATATATATATATATATATATATATATATATATATATATACCGACAAAAAGATACGCATTTTATGAATTCGGAGGCATAAAGAAATTCGTTCATAAGAATAATCACTTTGCTTCCACTACCTTCAATCTGCTCGGACACAAATTAGTTGTTTTAATTAACTATAATTAGTGTCTGTAATTTTTCCACTACACAGACTTGATTTCTTTAAATAGCTGACAAAAGCAAGTGCTGCATGACTTAACTCTCTAATAGAAGAGAGTTGTACTAATAGCATTGATTAGAGATATTTAAAAGGGCCACATTTGTTTAAGGTTTAGCGGTGCTTGACCTCCTTTGTACTGCGCTAGTTAGAACCCTTTAGTAAATAGAAAGGACTAAACCCAAAGGAGATATTATCTAAATGATGTTAGCCATTTCACTGAGTTTGTGATCGCAATAAACCTTTGAGTTAAGATTTTGAAAGTAACTCATTTTCCAAACATATCACGTATTTTAAAAGGAATTTCATGAAAACACTGTCACAAAGTCACAACACCTTTTAACTTAAATGTCATTTTTACATTTTCTGTTATTTTGGGATTATAGTTGTTGACTGAGGCTTCCGTGAGTGTACTTAGTGTAGAGAGGGTTGTTTTGAGGTTACTGCTTTGTAATACCCGTGGGCTCATCCATGTCATGAATATGTCACTGGTGAGTAGGGTTTTAAGTAGTTTGTAATTTTCTGTGGCTACTGGAATAACTGACTCTTGTCACTTTAAGACATATTTATAGCTCTTGTCTCATGTCAGTCATTCTTCCGGTCAAGCTAACGGTACAGAACAGTAGCCTAATAGTTTATATTTTTTAACTACCAGTCGTTTACCGCAATTCTTTTATATCGTTCTAATTTCTTGATTTTAACCAACAACATTTTTAAGAACCGCTCCACCATAGTGGTAAAAACCTTACCATAGTAAAAAAGTTCACTGCTCATAAATTAGACATTCAAGATGATAGTAATCTATCCAATTAAGAAATTATGTGACTTATTCGAACTTACACAAACATACAAGAGATCTAAAATAACATGGTTTTGAGAGATAATTAATTACAAAAATTTCCAGAATTCTCAACATAAAATGTATGTACAGTACATTGCTTAAATTGAATGATAATCTTAAAAAAAAAACCAATGAGGTCGTTTACAAGGTGGAGGAAAAAGACGATAAATGTATTATAATATGTGTTTATAAATAGTACTAATTAAGTGTAGCATACACGAGCTATAAAGTTTTAGCTTAAATGCAAAGTTTTTGGTTTATTGTTATATAACATTTATTATTCGGTTTATAATGAAGAATAGGTACAAAGTTTTGTTATAGCTTTATCCTTCAGTAATTAGTGAAGACTTTAACATATCAATCATTAGAATAAAATTGGTTTTAATTTTACCTTATTCAATATTTAAACTCTTAAGGAACTCTAGGTATCATGTGGTTCTTTTGTCGAGAGAACTAAATTATTTTCCTTGGTTTTCAAATAATTTTAATTTCAATGTCAGCTTATGGTTTTATGACCTTGAGAAGCTATTTTAATCAATTATGTAAAAAGGGTGCTCCAAAAAATAAGATATTTTAGGGCAAATATGTCTAGGTTTTTATTGTAGAACCACTTTTGTAAGCGTGTATTTTCTCTTTTTCAACGGTTGGATCATCATAATTAGTGAAAATGTATTTATTTATATGGAATTAATTAATGTTTAATAAATCTATCGGTCAATTAAGGTATTGTCTCCACAGTAAACAACAAACATGAATTGCTGATTTATCATTCTTCGCAATTCAGAATTGGAAAACAAAAATATTGCTAGCAGGTTAGGACAAGCAATAAAATGTTATGTGGACTGAGTGCGCTCATGATTGGACAACGATTTATATTATTGGGCATATTACTGGATTTTAGACAAGCGTGTTTATACTTACCCTTTTGGCATTCATCTGAAAGGTAACTGACAACGCTAACGATTAATTCTTACAATTGTTTTTATGTTGTTGTTCAGATAAAAATGTACATTAGTTTCAGCTATTGTATTAAAGTATAATAGTTTCTATATTAGTGTTATCTGAGTATCTAACACCTTCTTCGATTTCGATTTCTTCGATAGCAAAGAGTTTCAACTATTTATTATTATTTAGCCACGTAAAATCTTATTGTCAAAAACAAGGGGTTTAACTATTTATTACTATTCTTGACTCGTAAAAAGAGAGCTTTAGAATGCAATAAAAATTATTAATTAGTTTCACACTATCATTCAAGCTACTGAAACATTATTTATTTTAAATGAGATAAATAAATTATAATTGCATTTAGAAGATATTTGTGAGATAAAAAGTGTAGAATAAAGAAAATTTCTGCTGTATAAAATTGAAAAAAAAAAAAAAAAAAAAAATACAAAAAATACAAACAAAAACGTTTTTTATAATAATTATTATGCTGCTTCAAGGCAATTGTTTTTCATATAAAAAAACGAAGCAATGAGCTTTAGAAAAGAGGAATAAAAGGAGATATAAAAAAGCTTTCATGGCAGTGATGCGCCCCGCCTCCACACTTTAATGCCTGGAGCAAATATTTTTCTAGCTCCCTGGTAAGCCCCGAGGTGATCGTTGCTTTAAAAGATTTCCTAGATTGTCGCACAGAGGAGGACAATGAGAAGCTTTTTCCCTTGACGAGTTTTTTCTTTTCTTTCTTTCTGTCGAGGCCGTCAGGGGAGTTCTTTAGGGTAAGCCGGGAGAGGGGGGAGTGCTTTCAGGGGCTCGGGTTGAAGTAAAGGTGGAGACAATCAGGGGGATTGGACCAAGTCGTTGCTCAGATAGGCATCACGTTCTACTTGGGCAAGTGACAACGGCTCCTTGGGGCGACAAAAAGAAACTGCGGTACCTAGCAAACAAACCACCTCCCAGACGCTTTGCATTCCCCAATAAAAACATTCGTACCAGGACACGCGTTTCAACCCGACACACTACCTCTAATCTAAATTCTTGTATCAATTACACTGTGTGTCAATTATTCAGGAATTAATATCCGTTTTCCGCCCTCAGCTCGGCAGTTGCAAATTAGAATTGACCTATCAATATTCAACCTCCCTCTGATTTCGCAGTGAATTCTAGCTGTACAACAGCGTTCTACGACGAATAATAGCGTTTCCTACCCTCGATTGCAATCATTAAATCACTAAGGATTGAATTGGAATCTCTGTAGTACTAATAAATTCACCTGATATTAACCTAATACCTTTTCCTCTCTGGAACCTTTAAAATATACCAATTGACTTCAAATTAAATTCTCCAAAATAAATATGATTGTTGGACGGTGCTTGTTGTGAATGGTTTAAAATGATTTAGTGAAGTGTACATAAAAAATTGATACTCTGTTAAAAACACTGCATTTAATCTTGTCACGCCTGTAACTACTGTGTAAAAGGCGATTAAATGTATAAGTAATGTAGTTTGCTAGACTTTGTCTCTCTTATCATGTTTTGTTTTTGTGGGTCGTGTTAAGGGTTAAAAAGTTTTGAAAATAACTAGATTATTAACATTTGTCTATATTTTAACCATCTCCTGGTCATTTTCATGCCTAAAACATTGATCAAAATTGACTTAATAAGTGTTTTGAACAATTTTCTTTACACCCATTAAACATTAATATGATTTAAATTTAACTTATGTATAACAATATTTAAAAATTATTAAATAACATGGATTTTAACTATTAATTATTCATTTATTTACACTTAAATTGAAAAGCCTACCTTGTCCTACTAGTCAGGGTGCCCATAGCCAAAAAAGTAACTTATACATACTCTTTTGTATGGCTTGTTTAGGCAAAGTCTGACACCGTTTTCCTCTGGGACTTTTTTTAGTTTTAGGGCGTTTTTTTTTTATTTGAACCCTAAAATTTTGACGCGTAAGACTTGAAAATCGGAAAAAGTTCTGCGTCAGACAATATTAAAATGTTAATTTATAGGGTTCAAATAATATATCTTGAGAAAATCAGCTGGTTATTAATCATTAATTAATATTAGTTCATAATAATTAATATCCATTATTATTAATTAAAATGAATTAATATCATTAATTAATAACTGGCTTATTTTCTCAAGATACATTATTTGAACCCTATAAATCAACATTTTAATATTGTCTGACGCAGAACTTTTTCCGATTTTCTAGTCTGACGCATCAAAATTTTAGGGTTCAAATAAAAAAAAAAACGCCCCAAAACCAAAAAAAGTCACTGAGGAAAACGGTGTCAGAATTGGCCTAAACAACCCATACAAAAAGGTTTGGAAAGAGTATGTATAAGTTACTTTTTTGCCTATGGGCACCCTGACTATACGTTTTTGTTGATTTTTAATGTTTAAATATTATAAAATTATAGTTAGATAAAATTATATTACGTTATAGTTGTAATGTGGATGTGGATAATGGAGTATGATGCAAGAGAGTGACATCAGATCGAGTAGAATGGAAAAGAATAGGACAAGTGTATTTTGAGGTTTGGTTGAAAGAAATAAAAATCTATCTTGGACTCACTGACAGCCAAACAAATTTAAAAAAAAAAAAAATGTTGTTTGAAGTTGAATGAAATATCTGACCAACTAATTATTTGTAATGTAAGCAATTTATGGCTAGAAAGAAGTTATAGTGCCTAATAATTGTGGTAATTCCTTTTAAATCTTTGCTACACAAGGACATGAAATAATTTGTACCCTATATATATTATAAGAGTAAGGATAAGTAATATCTTTTATATTAAATTGTATTACCAAGTAAAACATATTTCACTAAGAACTCGCTGTTAATGACTTGCTATTACTGTTCCTTCCGGTCGATTTATAAACCAGTTTCACGGAACTCTTCTCATGGAGGCAACTATAGGCTTATCATACTCTTCATCTGAATTTACTCTAAAGCCTTACTAGTCAAATTATAATTAATAGACAATGATCATCTTTAAATAAAATTGTCAGCCAATTTGGGTGGCACATAGCTTCTTCACAGCCTTCCACGTATATTTTACATTTTATTGATGTGTTGCTTCAATGCATGCTTGTCTAATCCCCCCCCCCTTTAATCTATAAACATTTTTTTTTTGCTTTTTACACAAATCAACTTACCAATATTTATTGAGGGTATGTGGTTGAAATTAACATGGGATCATCTGAAGGCTACTTTTGACAAACAACCGAAATACATTAAAATTATATAAGTAGGTGCTTTTAAAGATATATTGGTGTAAATAAAAAAGTTCGTGTGCTTGTATAAGTTAATTGAAGCGAGCGTAAGCGAGCTTCTTACATTCAACGAAATGTGCATCTTGTCTGTCTGTCTGTCTGTCTGTCTGTCTGTCTGTCTGTCTGTCTGTGTGTAACGTTTACGTGTCCGACGATAACTTGAGTAAAAGTTGACCGATTTAGTTGAAATTTGGTATACATCTTTCTTTTACTAATACTCAGGCTAAGTTCGTTGGACAGCGTGATCCGTCCAAGAGTTCGCGCGCAATGCTCGCGTAAACGTGAGCTTCAAATTTAAAATTGGAATTTCAGGACGGGAAAAAATTTTATCATCACCTATTCAATGAGACGAACATTTTTTTCAAATAACATTTTTTACTAAAACCAACAGCGACACCGCTATGAATTAATAAAGATCGCTAAAACTATTAAAGCGGACCTAAACGTTTATAATAGAGAAAACAACCTTTTTAACGATATCTTACGTTCTAACGTAACGATTTTAATAAAACTTCATATACACCATCTAATGCACAATTGAAACAGGCATGCAAAATTTCAATTTGATACATGCAGTAGTTGTGATGTAGCAAAGAGATACATTATATAATAATTTAAAAGGAGATGGTGTGGTTAGAGGAATAGTAAGAATGCAGGGTGGTTCCCCTACTACTAGCCGCTGTACTACTATACCCATTATCTATCTACTCATCATGATTCATGATTATCTATTTTTTCAATATTCAATACATATTTATTACTATACGCTCGCTTCAATGACAGAGCCACGCGATGCCTAGTAATTAAATGAAATATATATTGGACCAACAATGGGCTAATTATGACCTACTATCCAAATATATATCATCCAAATTTCATTAAGATCATCGGAGTAGCTTTTAATATACGGTGGTTCTTAAAAATGTTAGGGGACAGACACCAGACCAAAAATGTTCCCTAATGTTTTATATCTCCGATTTCAAAAAGTTCAAGACAGAAATCCGATTCATACATCACGAAACATTTTTGGCTCCGTGTATGCCTGTCGGTCTAACAGTCAATTTTTGCAAATCAACATACTCGTCCGCTTTGAATGTAATTTAAATTATAGGTCACAATCAGCCCATTGTTAGTCCCATATAAGTTTCATCCTTATTGACTCATTTGTTTCTCTTCCACATCCGCACAAACATACATTTATTTACACCTATATCTTCAAAAGTACTTATCTGATTTCTGAAATTGGATGGTTTGTCAAAAGTAGACCGCAGGCAGCTCCAGATTGATTTCCGTCTGCGTTCATTAACTTTTGCTTAATTGATACTTTAATTGATGTCAAAAATCAAAACCATTTTGACATAATAAAAGAATGGGGGATTCAATTAAATAAATTAGACAATTATGGCTTGTAAAGCATAAAATATAATACATGATAGGATGCGAGAAAGCTATGTGCCACACTAATTGGCAGATTATTTTTACCACTATTGTCCTTAAAACTTCTTAAATATGACACAATAATATTCAATACAAATGGAAACGCACAGGTCATGTTAAAAGTTTATTATTATTTATATTTTTGCCACAATTATTACCAAACACATTGGTTTAGCTGTGAGTTATTTTTATCAATGATTATTAGTGGTGCTTCCTCACCAAGAGGGACTCCTCGTTCACTAACATGCAGCAGTGTTATTTTTAGCCCTCGGTTATGGCACATCTCTGGATCCAACTAAATAAATATTATATAGTCGTGTTTTAATCTGCTTTAAGTCCAGCAGGGAACAAAATCATTAAGAGCAGGTGTGTGCTTCTAAGACAGCGCAATCTATTTTAAGAAGTTAATGAGAAAGAACAACGATGCAGCCCTGGGGTCATATTCATTAGTGAATCTATAATTTGAGTAATAAATTCTGTAGTGACACATTTCTAAAGGAGGTTGAACCAAACCATGCCCGGATTATTCTAATACAAGACGTATAAATAATCAGGTTCATAACGTAGAAACATCAAATGTATTGTTCCGGGCTTATTGCTTTAAATGCGAGAACCAAACCCAGTTAAGTTTAATAGTGTAAAATATGATGCCGAATCTTTGTAAGGGAGTTATAGCTTTGACGAAAATGGTTTATTCAATAATTTATTACTTTTATTTTCAATTCAGATCATAAATGAGTTTAGTTATTTCATATAACAATGTGCAACGAAAGAAATCATTTTACGACGCATAGACATTTGATTCCATTTTAACATAAATATAACAAGGATTAGATATGCTTTATAGAGAGGCAAGAAATATTACATTGGGTGGAATTAAGTATCCGAAATTGGAACTCTCCCCAAGCATATTGAATATGCGCTCCGGGGACCGTGGACGATCGTTATTCTCTGCATAGAGAGAAGAGATATTTCACAGGGGAGAGAAATATCACAGCCCCAGGCCTCAGAGAAGAAGATTTCAAAATGCTATGTTTGATCAGAGGGGGCAAGGATTTGGTGTTTCCCTGTAATAAAAAATATATATATATATATTAAAAAAAATGTTAAAAGGAAGGCCCCTTGCTGTACGTGTACAAGATTGGTAAATTACCATAGAGGCCGAGATAGGCTTCCTCAGACCAAATGCCTTGCCCTGATATTGAACGATATTTAATTGGTTTCCAAAGCGTGTTGCTCCTAGGAGCCACTGAACCACCCCTCATTCTTCTCCTTTCACTTGATTATGTTATTTTATATCCAATTATATACGCATAGAATGAAAGTAACGCGTTCGTAAAGTTTAAAGAATTTAGAGCTTTCCTACTAACAGTTATAATCATCAAGTAATTGATAACGGACATCTCAATCGTTATTTAAAAATGATAACAGAACTCAAGTCAAATATTAGTTGTTTAGTTATAATAGATTTTTTTTTTTTTTTTTTTTTTTCCAAAATATTCTTTTGTATTCTTGTTTCAATATTGATTAATTTCAAATAATTTTGGACTCGAAAATAAACTCATTAAAATTTATCTGAGCATTAGATTCCATAGGGATATTAAATCTATTGATTACTAGTCTGTCCTGATCAGTTAGGACTGCACTTAAGAATTTGTTTCCTACTATAAATAAATAATCATATACACACCAGCAGTATTGTTTTTTATTATATATTTATTTACTTTGCTCACATTGAACAATTATCATTTTTAAAGCTGAATAAGAATTTTTAAATATATATTGTAATTAATTAAATAAGTAACAAGTTGTATTTGGCAAATATTATACGTAGTAGGACTACCCAAGATATCACTCTAGAGATTTATGTTCAAGACAGACATTATTCTTTTGTTAAGTCACCATTTCCGATTAAGGCAAATTTAGTATACTGACTTTATAAAATATAAATCAAAATTAAACTGGTTATTCCCTTTTACATATGGTGATGGTTCAACGAAATAACTGTTCTATAAACTCACATGAACAAATGAAAAGATAAGAATGACAATAAAGAGGGCCCTATTCCATTCTTACTGCTACTAAGTTTATAATATCTCTAAAGGCATTATGGCTATAATTGTTTTAAGAAAAGAAATAGAGGTGTATTAAAGTATTATTTATTAGATTACTCTGGCGGAAAAGGAAACATTAAATTATGTTCAGATAAGATTTTTTTTAGTAAGATAGCAGACGGACTGTAATCCCCAGTTATATGAGAGGTAAGTAGATTATATAATATAGACACGGATAGATGTCACTGGGTAGAGTCTTTTAGTACTCATGAATATCATCTAAATATGTCAAAGCGGGAGACAAAGTCTTTATTTATGTATGATGGGCCCGAGTATTATAGGGTGAGCTCCAGTGCCTCTAAGTTACGTCAGGAGTCCGAGGTTCTTCCTTGTGCCTTGCCCTGTATCTGCCCTCTGTAAATCTGTCTATCGGATGTTTAAATAATATGGAATCTCCCGAGTCGCGGGCCTTTTGTTACTGATGTTCTTTTTTTCTCATTGCAGAGCGAACTGACAGGTTAAATCGGACTGCCTTGATTTAGTTGCCTATTTGATTTTTATCATTTCAATTGGAATACATCGTTAGGTTACCCCTCGGCGAAGCGAAGTCTCGAGGAAATAGCTAAAGTATACTCACCGACTTCCTTAGGTCTGATTATTAGTATCGGCCGCTATCCAAAGCAGACATGTTATACAGAAAGTAAATTTAAGATTGTATCAAATCTATATAAGAGAATCAGATTAAAGATTCAATGTTTAAGATCTACTAAAGTAACTGATGAGAAAATACTGTCTTTAATACGATAAGTAAAAAGCTATAAATAATCTAATGTGGCTCATTATATACTTCCCTTGCACACACCCACTTATATATTATATATTTTTTGCATAATGTTTTAGAATTTACCATTCTAGTTTCAAAAGCATCTCTGTTTTACTTAGATCATAAATTAATAAACAATTTTATATTCCTAATTATTATTAGACTAATAATAAAAAAAAAATAGGCTGCCTATTGGTGTGGCACATAGCTTCCTACGCATCCACGTACTTTATTGATGTTATACTTTTACAAGCCATTATTGTCTAATTAGTTCAATTGTTTCCCCCGTTTTTTTTAAATCAAAATTGTTATGATTTTTTACACGAATTAAAGTATCAATTTAGCAAAGGTTAAAGAACGCAGACGGTTCAAATTAATCTGGGGCTATCTGCGGGTTACTTTCTATACACTATAAAAGTTTCATTCAAATCAGATAAGTACTTTTGAAGCTATAGGTGTAAATAAATGTATGTTTGTGCGCATGTGGAAGAGAAACAAATAGGCCCAGAAGGTTGAAACTTATATGGGACCAATAATGGGTTAATTATGACCTACCATCCAAATTTCATTCAAATCAGACGGCTAGTTTATAAGTTATGCTGGTTCGCAAAAATTGAGCGACAGACAGACACGGAACAAAAAATGTTCCCTGATGTGTGAAACGGATTTCTGTCTTGGAATTTTTGAAATCGGAGACCTTACATTTTTTCGTTCTTCAGAACTCGAAAGCAAAATACAAATAAAACAAGTGCAAAATCATATGAATCATAGCACATTGGTTAAAATTGGTCACTCGGGGTAAGCTGCTATGTTTCATAGATTGCTGATTCCATTATTCTTGTACTATGAATTTGTACATGAAACGTAGAGTAGTCGTACTCTATAGTGCGGAAAGAAGATATCTGGTTACCTAGACGCGGCTGTCTATGTACTGTAGGTAACGTATTGTAAGTGATCTATGAAACATAGATCTCCTCTTGTAAATGATCTGTGAAACATAGATCTCCTCCTATATTTCATCGTACTGCAGTTTATTGCATGCCATGACTCATGGTATATAGTATATGCATCATCCATTAATCCCTAATCATCATAGTCCTTTTTGCGTCACTTGCACAAGTAACATCGTCGCAAGTTTCTATGAATTACAGTACCTTACATATAAATATCAGTTATTACTACTATAATAAATACCCCTCCTTTCTATGTTCCATTGTATTGTATTATAGTTTTCTCTCTAATATCCATACTATACGGACTACAGAGGACTGACACATTTTTTCTTCACGTTTACTACTTGTAATTTCTGTTGATATATTGTACGTATGTGGGATATTAAGAAAGTACACTTTATTTCGATACAAAATTTGTAACAAGATAATATGTATACTACATTATTATAATATGATTTGATATGATGTTTTTGCTAACGTTTGATGTCATCTGTATAAATAGAAATAGTTCTTTAAAAAAAATGTAAGGTGTATAAAATGAAGAAGTCACACAACATTTGTTAAGGGGTTTTGATTTGAGTGCCTTTTAATGTGAAATCAAGTGGACATTGATAGAGGATAAATAAGGGCTTCTCTGACACTTCCATCCTTCGCTTTCAGTGATATTTTACTCGCTGAAAAGGTCCGACTTATTTTCCTTTACCACTTTTCTATGTCTTTATAATATCAAACAAAATGTTTATGCAAAATATATTAGTTTTTTTTATCTTACTTATTTTTTACACGAATTAAAGTCAATTTAGCAATATATAATGAATGCAGATGGTTGTAATTACTATGATATTACCATCTGAGGGCTGTATTACATAAGTCATCTAAATTTCTTAACAATCGGATGAGTAATTTTAAAGATAATATTTTAATTAAAAATATTTTATGCACTCGTCGAAGAGAGAACAATAAAAAATGTTGAAACTTATTTGAGACCTTAACTTGTTGGACTAATTTGACCTACCACCTAAATTTCATAAAAAATGGACGAGCAGTTTTTAAGATGTTGGTCCGCAAAACTTGAACGAAAAATGTTTCCTGATTTCTGTCTTGGAATTTTTTAACTTGGAGACATAAAAAATGTTCATTCTACATAAACATCACATCATAGTACATAGTTACCTTTGGGGAGCTCAGAAGCAAATAGGGGAAACAATTTAATAAGTTAAACAATAGTGGGTTGTAAAAGCATAATATCAATATAGTACCTGATATGAGAGGCTAAGTGTACCTGATATAGGAGGCTAAGTGCCTACGCTAATTGGTAGACTATATTTACCAGTATACTGGGGGCCCAAAACTAAAATTTTTCGATACGAATTTGTTACTTTTAAATAACTGGCGAGTTTGTGCCAGTGTTTACTACCATTTAATAAATTCAGTAAACCATCACATGGTAAGTATAGCTCACTTAGGTATCTTTGCCTAATTAGTTTTGGCTCAGAGTTTCCTATGAAGTGAATTGCATCTTCTCTTTTATACTCTATACCAGTGTTTCCCAAACTATTATCATCTGTGTACCCTTTCTATAATTTTCGTAACACTAAGTACCCCTCGTTAAAAAATCCATTTCTATTTTGGTTGTCTTTAATTATTTAATTTAATTTTTTCTAATTGTGTCAATCGGGGTATTGTTTATTTTTTTAAAAAAAAATAAATAATATAAACTACTTCCTTTCTATAAAACGGTTATAATTCGTTCCCGCTTATATTGGAACATTTTCAACCCTTTAGGTTTAATCCTTTTAAAAACGGAAATTAAAAACGTTCTATTTATCAAATATTTACAAATTATTACTCTTAAAAAGTAATTTGTCCAAAACTAAAACCAAGGAGTTAGGTCTAATAATGTGAGTCACTTCACTCATTGGGATTTGTCGCACGACTCTAGTCGTCATGGAACAAATCTAACAAGAAATAGGATGAATAAAAAAAAAATAAAAATAAAATATGCCTATACTTCAATAACAATCAAAAGACATTTTTTTAGTACATAAACGAAAACAAAAATCCAATTTAAGAACAAAATTAACAGGGAACCAAATTATGATGAACTCTTTCCTCAACATAAACAATTTTATCCTTCTCAGGATAAAATTGACTGCGCAGTCAGCGCCCGGTGCAGTTCGTACCCCCACCAAACGCGTACCCCCAGGGGTACGCGTACCACACTTTGGGAAACACTGCTCTATACTAATGTTGCAGTTATTATTGTTGTCTCTTGTCCATGGTTTCGAATTTAGATTGACTTAATGTCCCCAATTAATAAATACCCAGTACTGACTCATGCGCTCACTGAATAAGTCTACAAATTTTTCATAATCAGATTGTCAGCTAGCGACTACCAAGTACCAAGTAAATTTGGCATATTAACTTTTAAATTCCATTTCCTTTTTATTTACAGCAGATCACAATTTGGAGGTATTTTAAATTTCTCTTTATCTACGATTAAGTATATTTATGGTAACAATATTGCTACAGTGGTTGCAGATTCAATAAGCTATGAAAAAAATATTCAGTTCTATTTAAAGATACAAATGATAGAATATTATGAAAAATAGTGTACTTGTGATAGTTAAAAAAAAAATCCTCAGAACTTAGAATAATTCCGGATTTAAAAATTACCAACAGAACTTATTTGTCATTTTTTATTGTAATCGTGTTGACGCAAGCCAGATTAAGTTTTTCCAAGACATCTTTTGGGTTTTATTTTATGTCAATAACTCATGTTTTCCCATAACAATTTTTTAAAAAAAGTAATGTTTATGTGAAAAAGATAAAAGGCTTTATATAATACTAGCTGAATACCCGTGCTTCGCTACGGGGTGTTTTATTTTCAATTTAATGGATTTATAAACTACCATCAAGAAACATTTAAATTATTTTACAAAGCGAGAATATCTAGATTCTATCCCTCCTCTTTGATAAGATAATTTGCTAATATCCCGAGTTAGTAATTTATTCCGACTAAATTTTTAAAAAGGAAAAGCAGTGGTATTTTCCTTCTGTATCCCCCCCCCCTCCCCGTGTCATTTTACATCCCTTGGTTGAAATTGGAATTATCTTTTATTAATATACATGCTTACATCCAAAATAAGAGCTCTTTCGCAAGTATTAACTTCCTAACTTTAGAAGATCGGTCTGGGCACAATTCCCCTTCTTTTCTTACTCTGTCCTTATGTCCCCCTTAGGGATAAAATTTTAAAAAATCTCAATTGGCAGTTATCAATATAATTTAGAAATTATTATACTACGTATACACTCGTAGATTTTATTTTAGAATTTTAAAGAAGTGGTCATGATTAAGTTAGTAAAGGTTTAGGCACGGCAAGGCGTGAATTATTAATTATTGCCTCAATATCTAAAAATAAATCTAAATATTTTTTGACAGTGATTGAAAAGTAATTTCTTTAACAGTTCTTCCTACAGAAATTTCAACAAAACATAAAATATGGTCAGTAGTTTCTTCTGCAATTTTGGTTAAATACATTTTTTTATGAAAAATGAAATAAGAATTTTGAAATCTATTTAGAAGCCCCATTCTCAGCTCCATCTAAAGCTACCAAATAGTTTTATATCCTTTATCACCCGCAGAATTAAGCTTAACATTGTACTCAAGAACCTCCAAAATCTATTCAGCCATTTGGACGTGATTGACGCACAGACAGACAGATATAAAATTTTCTAAACTTAAATTCGTTGTCAGGACTACTCATTCAGTTGAAATACCCCATATTCTCTCTCCACAGCTCGGGCCTCCATGTTCTCTAGTAGAGAGATAACCTTATGTAGAGCTAAAATGTAAAATCAATAAAATAGATAAATTGATGTACTAAAATATTATTTATGTATTAATATGTTTTATTCAATAAAGGTATTTTTAAAATAATAATAATAATAATAAAAATTATTAGTTTTTTAGACATAGATATAGATATATTTTTCCATTTTACCCCCCCTAAATGTACATAACAATAATTGACTCTTAAAGTGCTTTTCAAGGGCTTTTTTTGTACCCCGTACCCCTGTGTACCAAAATCAAAATTTCGAAAATGCATAATGTCAGTGACCTTCCCCTTTTCCCCTTGCTTTGAAGGTCAAGTGTGCAAATTTTCATTGAAATCGGAATAAAACGGTAGATTTGAATAAAGAACACACACACACGCGCCCGTTCGCGTACGCGCTCACACACACTTACGTTGACATTTCCTTTTTACCCCTCTCCTAAATGAAAATAATGACAAAAACATACATTACAATTACTTTTCTCTTAAAGAGCCTTTCAACGACATGCATCATAAAGGGTACCTATCAACAATTACTTTGACATTTGTACCCCGTACTCCTGTGTACCAACATTTTAACTTTATTATCTCATGTAAGCAGTACACTCATAGACACTCTTCATTTATATAAGATAAAAGACACTCATAGACACTCTTCATTTATATAAGATAAAAGACACTCATAGACACTCTTCATTTATATAAGATGTAGTTATACACATTTTCCCATTTTACCCCCTCCTAAATGAAAATATGACAAAACTGTACATAACAACAATTACTGTACTTCTAAAGAGCTTTTCAACGATATGCATCATTAAAAGTATTCATTACTTTGACATTTGTACCCTGTACCCCTGGGTACAAAAATAAAAATTTCGCAAAATCCTTTCTTAGTGGATGCCTATGATATGAACCGAGTATATCCTCAAAATTTCAAGTCTCTCGGTTAAGCAGATTTTGCTGTGCGTTGATTCTATGTCAGTCAGTCAGTCAATCAGGACATTGCCACTTATATTATAGATATGAAAAATTAAATTCGTCTGTCTTCTGAAAACGGTCAATTTTAAGATAAATTCCTTGTAACATAATTGTTTGTTAATTGGATTCACAAAACTAAACCATGAAAACTATAAAGACTAACGAACGTGACTCTAAATAAATAAGATACAAATTCAAATGGCGTATGGTGTAATTAAAAATACATATGAAGGAAGCCTCATTAGTAAGATCAGACGTCTATCTGACTAGCCCTAACTATGTGCATGGTCTCGACCACCACTAATAGGAACGTCAGGCTGAGGACACTCCCCGCATAGCATTTAATTAAAACTGGTTAACCTGAGTCTTTCAGTTGAGTCTGATTTAAATAGAACAAATAATAGTTTTCTATCTCTATCGAAGCTTACCTTAGATCACTATACCTTCAAGTATTCAACCCTAGAGCTCTTATTAATTAATCCTTTCAATTTGTTGTTTCAAAATGAATCCCAGGAATTTTCTTCACTATTACTTACATGTCTGCAAATATTAGAAGTTTTGCAAGTAATGGTTAATATATATTATAGTCCATATTAAATCAAAAATTCTTAAAGCTAAGTTCTCTTAAATCAAAGTATTAAGATTAATTAAAAAGTATTTAAATTATATTCAAATAAGTACGTTGATATAGAAGAAAATCAAATTCATTGTTTCCTTGCTTTTAATATTGTCTTCGTTTATTTATGATTTCGACTAATTCAGGACTTAATTAGTTTTTAGTACCTTAAGTATAAAATAATGTAGTTAAAAATGCTTCTCCACAATAGCTTTATTAATGCGAATCAGGTTTTCAAACACATGCATGCGGTCATCATTATACCCTAAGAGATGGAGTCAGGTCGAACTGAAGTCAACCTATTTTTACTAATCATCATTATATTTTCCAATTTTTACTAGGGTTATTTGATTTATATCTTTCACTTTCGGTCTCTAAATATTTCCATTTTCGTGCCTAAATCTTTATTTTCCGAGCTTACCGAAGGCAACGGGAGCTATGTGATCGGACCGAAAAACGATTTTTTTATGTCTCCGATTTCAAAATTCCAAGTCAGAAATCCGTTTCAGACATCAGGGAACCAATTTTAGTTCTTTGTCTTTCCAAATTTTTGCGAAC
The DNA here is from genome assembly GCA_951217055.1 of Gerris lacustris. Lineage (NCBI taxonomy): Eukaryota > Metazoa > Arthropoda > Insecta > Hemiptera > Gerridae > Gerris > Gerris lacustris. The sequence goes on along the minus strand of OX578276.1, from coordinate 57,865,630 downwards.
CAACATACGTAAAAAACTAATTGTTCAATTTTAATGATTTCTTTTTTCTCTAACTGATGACAAATTATTCTTTAAACAATTGCTCCTAATCTACGTTATTTGATAGAGAATTTGTAGAACTTGAAAACACAAAAGTAGCTATTTTTTTTATTTAGGAAACTTAAAGCATATGTGCTGAAAGTAAAAAAAAAAAAAAAAAAAAAAAAAAAATAATAATAATGAAGTAAGTAATTGCCGTCGGATGGAGAGCCTTTAGGAAGTTTAGAAGCTTCTTTAAATCAAAGTTTAGCATGCATTTAAAAAAAATTGTAGACAATGTGCATTTGGCCTATTATAACTTATGATAATGACTCAGAAATGTGAAATTAAAAGAAAAGTGCAGTAAGGAAATTGAGTGACCCAAAAGCACTTGGATACATGCATGCTTAGAATATCAAGGAAATATGGAAATATCAAGCAATGGATCAGAGATCAGGCGACACTAGGTGCCATTGCCAGAACAACAGACAATAGGAGGAGAAAGAAAATTATTAGTTGTTATCTTAGGGAGTGTAAATGAGAAAGAGGAAGACCTGCTATACAGTTGGGTCGAGGAGACGAGGAAAGCTTATCAAGGAACAACCTGGCAGAGAGTGGCAAAGAATAGAAGAGGAGGGTGAGGGATGATGTAGGTATATTCTTATGGCTATGCAAGAACTGATTTAATATAACATGTGATAGGATTTTGAAATAAAATAGGAATTGATTATAGTAGGGAATTCAAAATTTAAATTTATTTTAAAAAAGTTCCACTGTAACAGTTAATTACATATTGATACTTCTTGTATAATAAATTTATGTAATTATATGCTTGGGAATAAAGACCATAAAAAGGTGCCAGGTGAATTGCTGATTTACGAAAAGATAATTTTAGTTTTTGTGGATATCCTGATAATGATAAAAGCACTAATCCATGAAGTGCTTGAGGAGGTCAAATAAAATCTATCAAAGTAATGATCAGTGACTTAGATAAGACACGTTGCTTAACAGCTACTATACGAGGTATTTTTATCGCTACACACATACTCAAAAATGCAACTAATCATTCTTGAATATCATTTTGCTTCAGAGCTTACCGGAGGTAACGGGAGCATTATGTGTTCACTTTTGAGAACGAAAAACTTTTGTCTTCGATTTTAAAAATTCCAAGACAGAAATTCGTTTCAGACATCAGGGAACATTTTTGGTCTCGTGTCTGTCTGTCTGTCTGTCTGTCTGTCTGTCTATCTGTCTGTCGGTCTGTGTGTCCGCGAATTCTGAAACGTATGACGATAACTTGAGCAAATGTCGACCGATTTCGATAAAATTTGGAAAACATGTTCATTTTACCAATTTCCAGACAACGTTATCCGTCCAAGCGTTCACGCGCAACGCTTGCGTAAACGTGAACTTAACTTTTTTTTTTTAAATTATTTATTTAGCTATAAAGTGTTAAAGATCGCTAAAACTATTAATAGTTTTTACACAATAAACAATATAACAATAAAGTAATATAACAATAATGTTAATGTATTTGTATAGGTGGATCCTCTTAAGGGTAAAATTCAAATAAACAGTTACTTAAGGTGGCGACGTTTCGACCTGTCCGGTTATTATCAAGCCTTTACATTGATGGAGATGACTCCTTGGGTTAATTCATATTTAAAATACATAGGTAAGAACTTATTTTTCTCTTGTCTACACTATCTCTTATAAAAAGTCATCTTTTACCCCTCATCTCTTCTCGAAAAACGGTGTAATCATATAAAAATATTGTACTGGTAACTCTTAACACATATTAGAAGCATGCACAACTTTCAGCATCTCAGATAATAACAAATAAATAATTATAACAGAGTAAAAATAACATTAATAACATGAAAAACGTTTTTTTAAAAACATACAATTTTTTAGTAAAACCAACAGCGACACCGCTATGAAGTGTTAAAGATCGCTAAAACTATTATAAGTTTTTACACAATAAACAATATAACAATAAAGTAATATAACAATAAAGTACATGATAGGATGCGAGGAAGCTATTTGCCACTCTAATTGGCAGTCTATTTCATTATTTCTTACTTTTATTTGTGATTCTTTAATAAATTTTAATTATTTTGTTAACATATAAAGTTTAATTCTGGCAACATTGGCTATTTATTTATTTATTCATTTCCCCGTGCTTGTGCCTTTCAAGAGTTTTTTTTTATATTATCCAAGAAAAATAATAACATTTTATTATTTCGTCACAAAATATCTGGGCCAATCAATATGGAAAGATCGAAATACACCCTTCCATTTAGTGTGTACTGAGATCTTCAAAGTTCAATCACTGTCAACATTTCTAATTTTTAGAGTAACAACAAATATATAATTATATGCTGAAATTTTATAACATTATAATAACTGCGTTTAGATTATAACTAACAACGTTTCGAAAAAAAATCACTTTGAAATGCAACTATAATAACATTTTTTGGAGGTATTAATAATAATATTAAATTATTCCGTTTATTGGTTTGAACAAAATGATTAAGCATTTCCTGTCTTTAACTGTGCTGGTAGCTATGAATATCTATTGTGTTATAATCAATAGATTGATGTCGCCCGTTGAAAATTTATCTTGCCCCTTCTATTACTCTACATTAATTTTCTTATATTCCAGCTTTGAGTAATCGCATTCGAAATGCCCATGAACCATTATTTATGTGTGCTGTTATGCGGACCCCTTACATCCCATAAGCCAGCTGCTGGGGAACACGAATCAATGTAGGACTTAAAGTTTCCTTACAAGACCTCGGCTGAAGTATCGTCAGCCAGAATCTGAATTTGTCACAGAGAGTAAGAAGTTAAGGAAAGGGTCTTCACGGTTAGTTGTCGAGAGGCATGCGGTCATGTCATTCCCTCGAGGGAAAGATTAGGGAGACACAATCGGTTGCTGAGGTCCCCCGATACACATCGCCCTGGGATTTCACCTGGTCTCGGTTTATTCAGCCTCGGGGACCTGGAACCAATCTCCGGCCGTTATCTGTATACTATCTACCACCTCCTATCTAAAACCACTATCAAACAGCTGCCCTCCCACAATGTCCCACCGATCCACAAGAAGAAATTCTTGTGAGCAGATTTTTCTTTTGACGTTTCCCACCTGCAGAGGTGTTTAATGGGTGTACTAAATGGATGTACGTTATCAGTACAAATCTTTTTAAACAACGGTCTTGTGTTATACTCCTTCTTAAGGAAACAATCCCTAAACACCTCCTAGTATAATTCACTCTTGAAGGGAACTAGGGTATTAAAAGGGCAGGCTAAGCAATAATGCCAGTCGTTAAATGTTATTAGATGTCATTCTAAGTTTTTCCATACTGTAGTCGCTAAAACATAAACTTCTGTAAAAGTTCACAGAATGTCACAGGCGACATTTAAGATATGACCATAATCTATTTAAAGTTTAGTATTAAATATTATATCATGCAATCACTCTATATTATATATTATATACATTTAAATATAAAATGAAAAGGAAAATAAAGAGAAAGAGAGAGGATCCGGAGTACATATTATTTTTATATTAAACAAGTGATCAAGTGATCAAAGTGAACAAGTGAGTCCAGCTGTATACAACAAATATCTAATGTAGGTACATTATTAAACTTAGTGAGAATATAAATTGAAAACAAAAAAAAATAATATATACATATATAAAAATATTTTTATACCTTTTTAATGTGATTGAAAATAAAATGTTTAAAAATAAGCATAAAACAATAATATACCTACTTGTATTAAAATACGAAATTATGTGACAATAAAGATATATTAATAATTAATATATTATATTTAATAATATAATTATTATATTGAATTAATTTTTTTTTCACACACAGCGCCAACTTCTAGACGGATAAGGCGGGCGAAGTGGCGAAGCGTGCCGTCCGGCTATAATATATAAATTGCAATAAAGTGGACCATACAGGCTTGATCATTTAATAAAAAAAAAAAAATAAATAATAATAATGGATCACAAAAACCTTTTATTGTTACCCAACTTTTGATTATCTTCTCATGTTATAACAGCAAGTTTCAACATTTCTTCTAAATAGTGGAAAATATAACAAGCTTGTGATTTTGGATATTTAAGTTAGATTCATTAAAATGTTATAACCATCTACAAGCTTAAATCTGTATATTTTAAAGCAAATAATATAATTAAGATACATACAATTTTTTTAAAGCTACTAATAATTTTAAATCAATACAATGATTATTGATTATATTAACGAGCGGTGGACATTAAATGAAAATCAGTTTTATTAAATTATAACTAAAGTATTCGATCGAAGTAGAATGTGAAACAAAAGGTTTTAGTGATGGGTTAAATAATTCTTTTATTTTACCACCGAGGAGACAACTAGATGGAAAAATCCAGATGGTAAATTATACCTCTGTAAAAAATATAAAAGCCAATTGGAAATTATATAGCAGTCTCTTTGGTTAAATGATAAAAATAGGATTCAGAATAGGATGTAGTAAATACTTGAATATTCGTCGGAGCTGTAATATGTCCTTTTTGAGGTCTCTTTATCCTTGAATAGAACCTACATTTATTTTAATGGCAAAAAATATTCTCTGAAATACATTTCTGCTTGGGAGGAGTAGAATCAAGATGCCTAGATAGAAGACGACGACATGACCGAGTTATAAAGAACCTCTAACCTTATTTCATTCGATTTAAGTGGTTGAGGTTTTCCGCACATACTGCACGGCACAAAGAAAGCTTTTTGTCCTGGACCATTGTATTCCACAAGACATCCTAGATAAGGATTTGGAATGGAGACGGTGTTCCTCAAAGACTACGAGGACAGATTGTTGGACATCCCGGTTGATAGGGGTCCAATTGAAGGTGGATTTAAGCCGTCTGTTTGCGGCGTTCCCTCAAACCACCTGAAGCAGAAAGTGGGGAGCCCAAGTACAAAAGGTCGGTTGTGTCCCCGCCCTTATCCATTGTAGTTTCTAGTAATAGGGTCTAGGGATGCGCTCGCTTGTCCTCAAGCCCACCGCAGTTTAAAGCTAGCAATAACAGCATCTCCTATGGACGAAATCTATTTTATTTATTTCCCTCCAGCTGCCTACATCGATACCCGATGACATCATATTCAATCCTCCCCATCCTCATTTGGCTCAGGAAGCATTAAAAGGACAATGGGGTTTTGTTCGAAGTGACATGTGACACACCCTGACACTAATATAATTGTTTCTGCCATTATTTAAAATTGCCACAATAGTGAAATAGCTACATTTATTACAGAAGTATCAAGTTTAACTTACTTGGTAACAACAACAAAATTTATATACCTATTAATTGTATGATAATTAATTATTACCTTATAAAAAAAAGTTTGTATAATAATATTTATAGAATGATTTGTATAAAAAAAAATTGAAATTACTTATTTGTTTGGTGAAAAAGTTCTTTTTTTTTAAATAAAAAAGCTTATTTTCCCCTCTTTACTCTTAAATCAATTTTTAATAATTTTACACCCCTCAAAAAATGTTAAGATTTTTTTTAAAGGAAGGCCCTTTCTCCAAAACAGACCAGAAATAAAATTAGGAAACAAGGGGGAAGGAAGGGACAGGAATACTGGGTTGGTTTTGGGGCATGCTGTGCTCAAAGAAGGATAAAAATCCAAACGTAACTCTTTTCTTCATCCTGGATTTGGTAATAACCAACAGCCTGCAGAATTTGTTCATGTTATTTCCAAAGAATAATTATTTCATGTTGTTTATAAGTGGAAAATGTACCCCTTTTTCTTTACTTAAAATTTGTTAAATTTATGCTTGGAGCATAATTCTACCTTCAAACATTCTCTCAATGGATTTTAAAAATAATTTAATGTAGTTATTTAAAATATACATACAAAATTTATTATACTACTAAGAAATTATTGGTTTACTATATATATAAATTTATTATTATCTCTAAAATTTATAAAATATAACTATTTCATTATTCGACGGGAAATCGGCCTTCGATCACATCTACTGAAAAAATCAATTGGAATCAGATAAAGAATTAGTGTTAGGACAATGGGTTCAGGAATTATAGTTATATTAATTCTTATGCAAGTTAGGAATGAGTAGATTTTATAAATATTTCTCTATTGGAGTGATGAATTTTTAGTATATTATTTGTCCTACGTCCATTTTTGAAATCAGGGCGTAATCTATCACTAACAATCAATTTTAAAAAGCTTGTTTATTAATTTAGGGAAAACTAATAAACTTCTTAGTCGTGCAAAATACCAAGTAACCAAAATAAGAGGTGATTGATGAATCTTTAAGGAGTACATTTATTTATTTCTAATGTTTTCATATTTCAGCCTGTGACAACTGCTCAAGGAATCGAAAACCCGTCTCATTTGCTATAATTATCGTCCTTTTTCCCCACCACTCCCAATTAAGCGGCCTCTCCTCGATCCTCGGACTAATGGTCTCAGACTGGTTTTACACAGCCACTTAATTATAATAATCTACTTTTATCGTCGTCAACTCTTCAACGTATTAGTGCGCCTTCCGTCTAGAAAGAGAAGCATGAAAAAAGTTGAGCCTTAGTACTGTTTTTTTATTTATTTTTTTATAAATATATTTTATTTTCTTCTTATCGTTCGTTGAATATTTAAAAGTCTTTTTATATTATATGTTACTAATACCCGAGGGATCGTTTAACTTGTTTTATTAAGTTAAATCGCTTTACTCTTTATTTTATATATTTATGTTTATTAGTGTGCGTGCATCCATTCCGTTTGTAAGCCGGAGATCCATACTGTTAAAATAATAATAATTATTATCGACTTAATAAAGTTAGATTCATCTCCACTATCTTTTTTGAACCTTAGAAAAAGTATACAAATATGTGGGCTGAAATACTGCTTAGTTTGTGTTGTGGCCTCATAAATCAAATACATAACTAATTCATATTCAATTTTTTTTCATTAATGGCACCGGTTATAAAAAAGAGTAAATCATTTTAATATCGACATAATATATTGTATTTTTATTTTATTTTTTTACTTTTTTCTTTTTAGCATATTGCTTCCGAGCTTACCGAAGGTAACGGAAGCATTGTGTTCACTTTTGAGAACAAAAAACATTTATGCCTCCGATTTTAAAAATTCCAAGACAGAAATCCGTTTCAGACATCAGGGAACATTTTTGGTCTCGTGTCTGTCTGTCTGTCTGTCTGTCTGTCTGTCTGTCTGTCGGTCTGTGTGTCCGCGAATTTTGAAACGTGCGACGATAACTTGAGTAAATGTCAACAGATTTTGATGAAATTTGGTAGACATGTTCATTTTACCAATGCCCAGGACGAGTTCGTTGGACAACATTATCCGTTCAAGCGTTCACGAGCAACGCTCGCGTAAACGTCATCTTCAAATTTAAAATTGGAATTTTAGGTCGGGAAAAAAAATCTAACTTTATCTATTCAATGAGACAAGAATTTTTTTCAAATACAATTTTTCAGTAAAACCAACAGCGACACCGCTATGAAGTGTTAAAGATCGCTAAAACTATTAATAATTTTTACACAATATAAACATTATAACAATAAAATATATGATAGGATGCGAGGAAGCTATGTGCCACACAAATTGGCAGTCTATTTTTATTTTTAACAACAATATTATAATATATTCTAAAGTATTTGTCTTTTTGTGAGACTTCTTAAGGGCAATTCGATGTTGACGTTGGCGTTCTAATCTAGGTTATTTTATCTAAACCTAAACATTTGAAGTCTCTGAAGTTGCGCTTTTATATTTCTGCTTCCGAGCTTACGGAAGCTATGGTATCGTTCTAAAGAACGAAAAATGTTTAGGTCTCCGATTTAAAAAATTTCAAGACAGAAATCCGCTTCAGACATCAGGGAACATGTTTGGTTCCGAGTCTGTCTGTCGGTCAGTCGTTCAATCTTTGCGAACCAACATATCGTCCCTACCATATCAAACTAACGAATGTGCAAATCGGTACTTTTCAGGAGAGCCAAAAAACTCCTATAACAATGAATCCAAAATCAGGTTATTGCCAAAAGGAGAAACATATATAATATTTTGTTTAATCCTTTTTAGGGTTATATAAAGCTTTAGCCATTGTTTTTTTACTAACCAAAAATAGGAGTTTTTTGGCTCTCCTGAAAAGTACCGATTTTCACATTCGTTAGTTCGATATGGTAGGGACGATATATGAAAAACTACAGTTAATTTTTAATGAAATTTTTGTAGAAGGTCATAATTTACCCATTGTTGATCTCATATAAGTTTCAACCTTCCCTATTTGTTTCTCTTCCACATGCGCACAAACATACATTTATTTGTAAAAAATAAAACTATTTTGACAGATTAAAAAAACGGGGGAAATAATTAAACCAATTAAACAATAATGGCTTGTAAAAGAATAAAATCAATAAAGTACGTGGAAAGGATGCGAGGAAACTATGTGCCTACACCAATTGGCAGTCTTTTTATTAATTTGTCAAAAAGTATACAAATTATTTGTATTCTTGAAACACATTTAACTTTGTAAAGAAGTAATTGTACTTTACTCATAATAAATATTACGCTTATTAATACGAAAATTATGTAAAAGGTACGAGATATTTTGTTAAAAAGATTCTGTTTTTGTTTTCGAGTATTAAGCTACACTCAATCAGTATAATATATTATGACAGTATTTGGGCTAATTAGTTATCAAACAATGTCAGGTTATAGCTCTCAGTGAAAAATTATTTCGATTAAAGTAAAGATGGATGTAAATATTTTAAGATTGTTTAGTTTTTTTTCCAAAGAATAACAATGAGAAAAAATAATATTGTTTGAATGTCTACAATTTTATCTGAGTTTCCTCCTCAAACACTTTATAGAGGCCGCTTTTATTTTAGACCCAAGCAAAGTGCTTAATTTTGCTCTTCCTTCTTTTCTTTCCAGGTACCAATTGCGTGACAAAATTGTCTGTCATATGGTTCAGTAGACAAACATGCGGGAAGCGTTGTTCCTTGAATAAAACCTCAGGTAGGTTTTCATATCCGGCCCAACAATTCCTTGGACAAAATTACCCTACCCAAAACCCTCTTATTTCGGCCGTTCAATAGCAACCACACGAGTAATACCGCCACCCTATTCCTCGTCTTGTCCTTTAACGTACTACAGCACACTTTTTTGCGCAATCGTTTCCATTCCATAGACTCTCTCCTTCACATTTCCTTCGTGGGAGAAATGTACTTATAAAAACAAACACCACAAAAAAGTAAAGGGTTTCATGAATTGTTGAAGACAATGAAACGCGCGCCTTCTACACAATCTCCTGACACCCACTGGTCCCTTCCTTTGTAAGGACCCCATGTTGTGGTAAATATGAATAAATATCAACAAACAAACAACGACACGATGATCCTGTTGAACAAAATGATAAAGAAGATTTATACATTAAGGTTATACTACCCCAAGATTTTCCCAGCGCAAGTTAGCGCCGCAACCTCGGAGCAAGGATCCTTTATTCTGGATTAGAACGAAACTGTACAAAAAGATTTATTTTTGTCAAATGATAATAGTCGAGTTATACGTTGGTTGAAGACCAGAATACATTGGATTCTAGCGTTCAATATGTTTCAGATTTTTCTAATTTAATTAATTCTAGGATTAAGTCTAATTTAACAAATAAAATTCCCTACTTCCTTTCTTCCTTTTACGATGGGCTTTTGAAATTTGAAAAAAGATAAAGTACTAGCTTAGGACATTGTAAAAAATTAAGTCATTAATATTCAGCCTTTTCAAATTGGAGTTTCAAAGCTCATTCATTTTTGTTACTGACTGACTCGTCATCAAAATTAAAAGTGATTTCCAGAATAGCTAGAAACTTGAAATTTGGCACACTTGTAGCTGTAGCCGTAAAACTGAAAAAAAAAAATAAATAAATAAAAAACTCCAAAATGTGGAATTTTTTCATTTTTACCTCCCAAAAAAATTAAAAATGGCGGACACAACGAAAAATATTTTTATGAATGAACAGTAGCCGTATCGAAAAACTGATTACAAAAACAGTCACTGATTCCGGGAAAACTGTACGTATAGGAGAAATTTAGACTTCGAATTTAGCATCCTCGTAAAACATGAAGTTTAGCAAAATGTTCTTAGCGTCCGAAAGTTTGTCAAATTTTGCAGAACTTTGTAGTTTCACACATGGAATATACTCTATACCCGGGTTATTCTTTGACGGTTTAATGTATAATTGGAATCTTATAATTTAAATAAAATTATTATTATTATTAACAATGGGAGACAGACAGAGAAAAATAGACTCCAACGCCGGGACTTGAACCACGGGCCTCCCAGTGTTATATTTCCAGTATAACGCTCTACCCACTTAAAAATGTTAAACTGGTAAAAATTCAGTAGCCTTTCTCCCAACAGTCCCAGGTGAAAAAATGAAGTTGACACAAGAGATACTGATGCCAGCAAATGAGGAATGATATCCTCAGTAAAAACCTAACTGTGAAAAAAGGGCCAAGTTCCAGAACCCCAACCAAAAAAGGTCAGCAAATCAAAGTAGTGATATCTGCATTTTGTGGTCAAGTCTGTTCTTTCTTTAGTCCATAACCTCACTTCACTCCTACTTTTATGAGCAAGTCTAGTCATGAAATATCAGTATCATGTGTAGTAACATAGGAGTTACGGGGGTAATTAGAAGGAGAGAACTCAGAAGAAAAGAAAGAAGTTCTAGACTCCCTCCCAAAAGAGTCAGGTTACCATCATTCAGTAGCGGGCCAAGTGTTAAGCAAAAGTGTTAAAAATACCAAGTGGATTACTTAATATAGACATACATTAAATTATTCTACTTGCTTATTATAGTCAGGATAAATCACGGTAAAAATTACTAAATCATTCTTTCTGCAACCAAAAGTAAGCCATTATCATTAATCTGGGTTTTAATTTTTAGAAATACATGCTCCACACAAAAAATCATCCCTATATTAACGGAAATGCATCGTGATGGGTGTTATATGAAAGAGCAGGACGCCCTGAGTACAAAAATATATTCGGTTTTGCTTATGTACTAATTCAACTTTTCGTCACGTCTCCTTGCGTTTTTGTGCCCCTCTATTTTATGAAATAAATATTTTGTGAGAATAAAATGTCTTCGCCTTCGCCCCCAAAAAAATAATCTTAAACATGTATTATCTTGCGAACGGATTGGGCTAGACAATTCGGAGTAGTCTCATTACGATAAGACAATAAAAATCCATGTATTGGCCTTTGAATAATAAATGATTCAAAAGTAATAGCTACATTTTTTTTTTAATGGCTGCTAATGCTAGTTATCGAAATTTTCCTTTTATTAAATTGAGTAAGTATGTGCTGACAGCACATACTTAACTTATTTGTTAGTTAAAACAAATATTGCTTCCTAGCTTACCGAAGGTAACGGAAGCATTGGGTTCACTTTTAAGAACGAAAAAAATGGTTTTGTCTCCGATTTTAAAAATTTCAAGACAGAAATCCGTTTCAGACATCAGGGAACATATTTGGTCTCGTGTCTGTCTGTCTGTGTGTCCGCGAATCCTTAAAACGTGTGGCGATAACTTGAGTAAATGTCGACCGATTTTGATAAAATTTGGTAGACATGTTCATTTTGCCAATGCCCAGGACGAGTTCGTTGGACAACGTTATCGCGTAAGCGTGAACTTCAAATTTAAAATTGGAATTTTAGGTCGGAGAAAAAATTTAACTTCATCTATTCAATGAGACTAACATTTGTTAATAAAACAAACAGCGACACCTCTATGAAGTGTTAAAGATCGCTATAACTATTAATAGTTGTTACACAGTAAACGATATAACAATAAAGAAATATAACAATAATGATAATTTTAATGCAATAAAGTACATGATATGATGCGAGGAAGCTATGTGCCACACCAATTGGCAGTCTATTTTCCATTTAATTCATTTTAAAGTAACATAAAAAGAATTATTGGTTATTACTGTGTATAATTTTTGTTTACTAAGATTGGCCACGTTGAGTAGTTAGATCGAAAGAGATTAGAGTCATAAGTGAAGATAACACATTAGGATTGTGTAATAACTACACATAAAATGTTAACAAGTGAAGCATTAAAATGGTAAATATAATAATAAATGTTTAGTGCATTATTGATGCTGTTTTGTTATTATTTATATAGTACATAAAACCAAGTAGTTTGTAATGCGTCCTCAGGTTTGTTTAACAGTATATGATGAAAGAGGCCATACTAAAGCTTAAGCCAAAGCTGTAAAGAGCTGGCTCGAATCATTGATCAAAGAAGTGGGTATGACGTTGAGTAAGTGACGCGGATGATCCAAGTTAAGTGATTACTCTACCACCCTTTCTCGTCAAGAAACATTTTATAAGGCATGAGGAAAAAGATCATGAGTACAGAGCAATTTAAAGAGATGATTAAAAACATTAAGCAAGCCAGTCTTTGAGGTTTCATCTCCTCATAATTTAAAAATATTGATTTAATGGGGGATAATAGTCATTTATTAGCAAGTTTACTACTATAACTTATTAATTACCTTATTGGAAGAATTCAAAGCATTTACATACATTGATTATAAGCATTACCATCTTAATTATAAGCTGACATTACAAGAAAATTATTCTTTATGATAGTGTTCTCTTCTTTAATTCATTCAGAACAATAAGTGGTGTATAAAGAAAAAATGGAATGTAAAAATTCTACCAATGACTGGGATACATTATGGAGCATGATTTTTTCAACCCTATGTCATATTATAAAAGAGAAGGTGGTATCAGTATCTGAAAAATGTTCTTCTTTCTAATCAATGGTTTGCTATCTAAAGTAACACTGTTTTACTAAAAATATTCTATTACACCGATTTTGTATTGTGTAAGCTCTAAAAGTGTGCTAAAAAGAGCTGAGCTGAGCTAAAAAGAGTGAAATAATGAAATAGGTTGAGAACCACTAGCCTAAAGCCACAAGAACAAAAGTGCTACTTTGAAGAAACTATTACCCAATTATTAGAGAGAGAGGAAATTTTTCACCTTCAAAAAAATATATTGTTGTTAAGCAGCTTCCAATAGTTTGTGTTATAGTACCCTCATAATGTGCAAAGAATTTAAAATTAAGTACAGTTATTTTCAAAGGTCCACTTTGGCTTATAACCACCCTGCAGATCTATTGTCATGACTTTGAAAGAAATGTAGATTCAATAATCCGTTCGAGATCAGTTCAATACCGGTGTAAAAATATAATTTACGATGTGAAATTTTAGAGTTAGCTTGAGGAGAAGCGATATCTGGTAGACATAAATGAGAGTTATGAAGGTAAATAGCCGTGTAGATCCCGACGATCCGTGTCTGTCAGATCTGTGGGAAGGCTATTTTTCGTAGAAAGTAAGTCCGATCGTCCTAAATATGGCACCTCTCTCTCTCTCTACTAAGGAGTAGATCGTTTATACGGTGTTATCTAATTTATAAAAATTGTCTGGGAATCACACAGAGTTAAATTTATACATATACATCGTGAAAAATTATTTTTATAAAAACTTGAGTACATTGTGAGAGAATTTTTCGAAGTGAAAGTAGCATTGACATTATGTATGCTAGCGCGATTGTTGTCTTATATTTTAGCTAGATGGTTTGTTGTTGATAAAAGCAAATCGTGAGGATGGAACGGGGTAAGTAGGGAATCTCAAGGGGTCTTACCAAGCTTTATCTCTATGGATTAAGGACGTGTCTCTCTTTCCATTTTGGTCATCTCCATCTCTCCACAGATACATCGTCCTTCACTCAATTTGATTTATCAAAAAAAAAAAAAAAAAAAAAAAAAAAAAAAAAAAAACTATTTGCTGTATTATTAAACAAAAACCAAATCTCAGTCATAGATCAATTCTAGGATCAAGGACTTGAGAGGTTGCCTTTTTTCAGTCATCTATGACTTACTGAGAACAAGGCTAAAGCTCTCAATTTATTGGAACTAAAAACTTTGATACTTCAAAGATAATAATAAAAAAAGCCACGATGAATTCTTTCCTTTACATTTTATCTTGCTTGAAGTTAAGACGTTAAACTTTATTAGACATTGCTATTTTATTTTGTAACTATTTAAATACTTCAGATCGTGACACTAAACTTGAAACTAAATTATCTTAATCTCAGGAGATGCTTAAATCTCTATTAAAGTAAAGGCGAAGATGACGATGGCACAATTAACCTTATTGATGTTGCTACAATAAATTTATAAGCGGTTAATATTGGTTAGTTAAAGTTGCTTTATAATGTACATATATTTATAAAGAAAAATGTTGAAATTGTATATCTTTGACCAGTAAGTAATATTAGTATCGCCTGGATACCTTTACTGAGGAATAAACTTAATTTCACAGTACAATGAGAGTTATAAATACTTTTGTGAGTATAGAGAAATGCCGCAAAACTTTCGCATAGGTATTTAACTTCAAGATTTCCGTTTGGCATAACTAAGCATCATGCCCGATTTTTTTGTACATATACAATACCCTACGACAAAAATTGAAGTTCTCACTTCCCTTGGAACAATTCCTTTGTCCTTTCCCCCAATAACCTATGGGTCTAAGTTGACAAACAAGATATTTTTTTCTCCTTTTTCACTTGCTTGAACGACCGCATATTGGTGAGGTCTTTTCATCAAAGGAAATCGTTTGGCCCTCAATTTCCCTAGGGTTGACCCCAAACATTACCTGAGGGCGTTTAGCCTAAACAAGATAACAATGGACTCTTGGAAACAGTCCTTCTATAGAGAGTCAGAAACCCGACCAATTGAGGAAACCTCCGTCACAAAGCACCTCGCTTATATTTGAGTGACAGTTTTATAGCGAAAAAAGGGAATGGGAACAAAGTACGGGTTGTGTCCTCTGAGATCAGGCATCTGCTCCTCTTCTCTCCGACCTGGATTCTATTTGAAAAAGCTTGTTGTTGTAAATAAGAACAAACTTCAACAAAAATGCTTCGGTTTGCTAAAGGAATATACACGAAACGTGTTTGTAATGTTTACTGAAATAACAATATATTTTAATTTACAATGTTGTCACTGTTTGTTTACCTTTACTATGTATTTTGTAACTAACATTGAACAAGGGAGTTTCAATCTTGAAACAGAAAAATAAAAAATTTGAATCGCAAAGTGACGATTAACATTAACACATGAACAAAGAATCAGGTTGGATAAAATACTAAGAAAACAACGTGTTACAACTTTGACTATAGATATGATGATGCTATCAATTATGTAATTATAATAATTACCCGAGAAATACAATAATTATAGCTTAAGACAATTTCTTCTTCACCGTAGTAGTTAAAAAGATAATTTATAATATCTAGAATATACATAACAAAAAACTGTATTAATAGGTCTCCAATTATTTACCTAAGTAACCTGAGTAGAAAACCACATGTTCTTGAATATCAAAAATCAAGGCGTCCTGGGTAGCTGACATAAGACAATTCCTTCAAATTAAAAGTGACTTCTTAATTTAAGGGGGTTGCTATTATATTCAGAGATAATTTCCAAGAGAGAAATATACTATACATCTACTATTTCTATTTAGCTCTTATAAATAAAATACAAAAATGCATGATTGATTGGTTTTTTTTGTTTTTTTTGTTAATAAGGTTTACGACAAACATATTATTAAAATCTTATACAAATAATTTTTAAATAATAAATTATTTATTTCTGGTTGAAAACAGGGTCGCGAATAGTTAACAAGCCCTGATCAATTACCTGTAAATGAAAACATTTATTTTAGCATGGTAGACAGTGATAAGACTTAAGATTTAGATATTATTCTTTAAAGATTTAAAACCAAAACATGGTATGTTTCTTATCAAAATAACAAATTAACTATAGAAATTTAAAATCCAAATAGAGTCGAATTAATTCATTTAATAAATCATTTCATATTCAAGTTCCATTCTTAACTGAAGAGTTAGTTATATTCCATATCTTTTTTTTCTTTAATTTCATTTACATAGTTTATTTATGTTTCTAATAGTGCCAAAGAACACTTAAATACAACTAATTGAGAGCTGATTATCGACCAAGATATTTGTAACAGTTATTCCTAAGACACCAAAGACTTTCCTCATTCGCTTCCTAATTTCCAACCGTAAAAAGAAGGAACATCATTTATGTTTTACATTTCCAATGATTTGGTAACTCCTTTATATCCCTGTGTCCTTTCACTCCTGGTTTGATATTGGGAATATCTCTTATTATAAGGTGCTTACGTCCTAAAATGAGGCCCTTTCCATAATATTGACCTTCTAGCATAAGAAGTTTCGGTGTGCTCAATTCCTTCTCAATTTTAACATTGGCTCTATTTTCATCAGTAGGGTTAAAGTTTTTAAAAATCTTTCCTTAGCATGGCATCAATATTATTACAGAAAATATTATTAAAAGTGTGATTATTTTATTTTAAGCTGTATTTAAGAAGTAGTCATATGTAAGTAGTGTCTTGCTTGGTTTCAAATACATAGAATCCGCCATGAATCAGTTTCGCAGGTTGGAAAATTCTTTGAAAGCGATATCTGGTAGACATAAATGAGAGTTATGAAGGTAATTGGTTGAAAATTTCAGCGTTCTTTTAAAATGGTATATTTGGTTTGGATGATATCCATTATTTATATTGGATAAAAATTGCAGCCATCTTGACTCGAAATGGGGGATTGTAAACAGTTTTCTTAAGGAGGATCTAGAAGCTAAGACGAAACTACGTTGAAAGGCTGACCAAGTGATAGGTGATGAGTGGCTGAAACATTGGGGGGGGGGGGGGGGGGGGAGGAGAGGGAAAAACTAAACAAAATTGGGCAAGATCACAATTTGATGTAGTATTTTGGCGAATGTTTCGAGAAAACTGTACGAATAGCAGAAATTTAGACTTCAGATTCGGATTTAGCAACCTCGAAAACATGAAAGTTCAGACATTTTTTTAGTATCCGAATGTTTGTTATATATATTTTGCAGAACTGTATTATATCACACATGGAAAATGCTCTATACCCGGATTATTCTTTGTCGGTTTAATGTATATTTTAGGAAAATGCAATAGCCTTGCTCCTTACAGTGCCTCGCAAAAAATCAAGTCTACATCAACGATGCTGGAGCCAGCAAAAAGAAATGATATCCTCAGCAAAAACCTAACCGTGAAGAAAGGGCCAAATTCCTGACTCCCTCCCAAAAAGCCAGCCTATCAAAGTAGTGATATCTACAATGTGGCCAAGTCTGCTCTTAGTCCATAAACCTCACTACTCTTTTATTTTTATTGCTTAACAAATGGCCAGTTTCTGAATGAGGCATAAATCATAAGTATCATGAGTATAGTCACAAAGGAGTTACGTGGGTAACAAGAACCAGAGAACTCAGAAGAAAAGAAAATGTTCTTATTTCCTCCCAAAAAAGGCAGGCTATAATCATTCAGAAACTGGCCAAGTGTTAAGCAATAAAAAAAAAAATAAAAGAGTAGTCTTGACCATGGAAGTAGGAGTGAAGTGTGGTTATGGACCAACGAAAGAGCAGACTTGGCCACAATGTAGTTATCAATACTTTGATAAGCTGGCTTTTTGGGAGAGGGTCTGGAACTGTTTTCACGGTTCAATTTTTGCTGAGGATTTATATTTGCTTTATTTGTTTTTATTTTTATTTATTTTTTATTTTTTTCCTTATTCTATATATTATTATTGAAGGGACCAATCGTTACGTTTCTTCGTCCCTCCCCTTGTGAACTTCTTGATATTATATACATCGATAAATAAAACATACGAAAAGTGTAATAAAAATAAAAATAAACTGAAAGGTATAAACATAAAAGATCACAATAAGTTATGATATGTGTAGAATTCTGTTGTTTCTGGGTTTTCCTAACAAATTGAAACAGGGTACGTATCTCACGATAATGAACTTATGAATGATGAGCCGCAGAGATACCTCCTGAATACCAAATATTTCTTTAACTTGTAACTTAACATTATTTAACATAAATTTTCTTCTTTTATGTTACTTTGAGATGTTTATCTAAACAATATTTTTATTCCTTTGGAAGTGCCTGTCCTTGGAGTCCTAGTTTATTGTGTGGTATTTGCCCTCGGTGAATAAGAGGGGGCCCAGGCCAGTTAGATCTTACTTCCCAGATAACCGGACTTTTTTTTCGTCCTTTCACCAGATTTAGATTCACCGGTTAAGATAGTGTCTCTCCTTTTAAATAAAATATAAAGGAATATTCCTTGTGGTAAAGCTACTCATGGATTTTTGACAGGTCAAAGGATATAGGAATGAGGCAGGTGAAAGAATGGTTAGAATGACAGCAACAGGACTCACCTGTCTTTTGTCAAATAGTGTCCTGACCAAAATATAGCATCTTCCCTTTTGTCATTCAATATTTTATTTAGCTCCTTCTTTTATATTTCAAGTCCTTTTTACATCTGAATCGTTTCTTTGGACAGGACTGTTGAAATAAATTTCTATTGAAACATCAGGTTTAACAAATTTATTACGAGTTAATTCATTCGAAAAGTATTAATATTTCAAATAAGTTTCCCAAAAAAGATTAAAATGGAGAAAATTTACTTCAACATTACTTATTTCAGTTATTAATATTTAATCAAAAAGATTTTTTTTAACAAAGTTGTATTTCTCTTTGCATTTCAATAAAGATTAGGCCAAAACGTAGATAACGTAATTGCGAGTTTGAAGCGGGTGTAAAACGTGTCCCCCCCCCCCCCCCTCTTTATCTCGCTTATGTGAAGTGCAAAATATCTGAAAAAATCCTGAACATTCTTCGACCAAAAGTGAAGATACCACTTTTTGGAAATTTTGAAAAAAATATTATTTTATTTTTTATTGACAAATACGTTTTTTTTATAATTATGGTCTTTTCGGTGTATTTATATGGTTGTAGTCAGGTTCAGGTGCAAAAAAAAAAATACTTTATCGAAAGTTTGTTTATGTGTTTTGAGAATATCAGACCCATAGGATAGTTCATAGGGTACTACTTAAACTATACAGTGTGGGGGCCTACGGACCCTTGCTGTGTGCTGACTAGCACACACTTGACCTGTTTATTTTAACTACGAATTACGAATATATACTTACAAAATATGTACAGGGTGGACCAAAAAAACGCACTTTTTTGGTATATTATACGCACTAATTATAGCTCAGCTTCTGTAATAGATAGAGATATGGGGTTTGAGGGGTCTGAAAACTATATTATTTTACTTTAAATTTCATATCTATAACTTTAAAAACTATAGGGTGAAAGCCATGCAATGACGGTTTGAAATAGGGTCTTGAAAAAAAGTTGTTGTCTGGGTAGTCATCATTGTTTGGTCTTATAGTTTTGATAGAATAAATTACCATATGGTAGAGGGGGGGGGGGGGGGGGGGTCTTTGTAGGTAAGTGGTAGGAGTCCCTCGGTGTTATAATATATCAAACGTTGAAGATGTGTTAAGCACAATGTTGCATTATGCCAGAAGTCTGGGCAATTCTCTTGCAAGTATTGAATTGTTTGCAATGAGCGATGGGACGGGGCACTATCTTGCATTTACGTGTAATTTAGCATTTGATCTTTAATTTCAGGCAACATTGTGCTTAACACATCTTCAATTTTTGTTATAACTCTAAGGGACTCCTACCTCTTACCTACCTCTTACCTACAAAGACCCCCCCCCCTCCACCATATGGTGTACATTCTATCAAAGCTGTAAGACCAAACAACGATGACTCTACCCGGACAACGACTTTTTTTAAGACCCTATTTCAAACCGTCATTGCATGGCTTTCACCTAATAGTTTTCACCTAAGTAGAAGAATGTAGTTTTTAGACCCCCGCAAACCCCATATCTCTATCTATTACCGATGCTCAGCTATAAGTGTTCAAAAAGTGCGGTTTTTTTTGGCCCACCCTGTAAATCCCCCCCCGTAAATACTACTAAGCCATATTGCAATAAAAAGAATACACTTAAGTTATTTTGTGCTATTTCACAAGGGAGCATAACCGATTGTTTTGAACAGTTACTTATTTGAACCTATTATAGATATTTAAGTATTGTTTTGTACAAGTTCCAATGACTTTGAAATAGTCAACTTATATCATAATTTTAATTCTGATGATTTTAATACTATACAAAGTTAAAATTAAATGATTCTTTGGTGCCAAAATATTTGAGAAAGATACTAGACTATTTGATCCGTATGATTAAACAAAATCATAATTCCATTTTTATCCATTAGTATCTAAATGTATTTTTAATACCTTAATACCATAGTATGCGTTGCAAGAATTTCTGTAAATAACCGACACAGTAAATACGTAACAAAATTTACGTTTAGTGTTTTACCAGCTCATTAAAGTTTAATCTTTAAAGATATATTTTTTTTTTTCTTAAAATACAAAAATAAAAACGTGAAAGGAACGTTATGAAGCCATAGAGTTGAAGAAAACGTCCTGAAGATAATATAAAAAATATCACGAGTTGAAACGGGTCGAAAACTTCTTTCAATAGAATAGTAAATAATATTGTGACAAGGAGTCACCGGAATCGGGGCTATGGGTATACTACAAATTCTACCGGGGTGACAGGAAAGCGACTGACTTATATTAGAGAGAAACTGTGACAAGCACGATCCTTAGATGAAAACTCACACCAGTTTCTTAGTTTTGCAAAACTATGGAATCAATCGTGCACGACATCGACACTGAGTACCGGTAATATCTCGACTGGCACATCACGGATACTCCAGACCCTCCTTCAGATAGAAATCTCAACCTTTACACTTCTACCCTGTTAAAAAAGAGAAACAAAATAGATAATAACCAATACTTATAAAAGAGCACATCAAGAAAAATATTCAACATAATTATAGTTAATATAAAACTATGCATATGTTTTTTTTTATTGTATTTTTCTTTATTGTAACAAAAAGGAGAAAAAACTAAGTATAAAAGTAGTAGATATCATTCATTAATACGAAATAATAAAAATGACCTTTTATATTATAATCGCTTATAAGTATATTTAATTATTTCTAAATTATACTCCTTTTAATGCAAATGTTATGTAACTATTTATTACTGTATTGATTGCTCTAAAAATATAATTGCTTATAGTTTGATCTATAAAAAGTTATCCATTTAAAAGACTAAAGGTATAACGAACCCCATAAAAACTACAATGATTATAGTTCTAAAATACAGAGCTTATTCTGTAGCATTTTAAACATTAATATAGATATAAAATTATTAATTCATTAGAAGTTAATTAGTATTCTTAGTATACAGGTATATTAAAAGGACATAGCGATTAGTATATATTTTCTGCAATATACATGCTACAGTTAAGCGAAACGTCAATATTATGAATAACACCAATGATACATATGTCGCTTCCGAGCTTACCGAAGGTAAGAGCTGCTATGTGAAAACTTTTTATGTCTCTAAGCTCAAGCATTCCAAGACAGGAATCCGTCTCAGACAATAAGGAACATTTCTAGTCTCGTTTCTGTGAGTCGGTCTGTGAAGAAAACAATTTCGTAAGATTTAAAAAAAGTGGGAAGCAATGAAATAAATTAGACAATATTGGGTTGTAAAAACATAACAACAATAATATTCTGATTGGATGCGAGGAAGCTATGTGCTACACTAATTAATTGGCAGAGTAAAAACACGTGGAATACTTCAAATACATATACCTAGGAATAATCCTCAGTGAAGATGGTAAACTTGAAAATGAAATCAATGCGACGACAGCGGCTGGATAACTGTAAGGAGCTTTTAACAGTTAAGTTTTAAGTAAAAAGGAAATATCCAACTGCGTATTAAAATGCTTGTAAAAAAAAGTACTTAGGTTTTTGTTTTAACCTATGGTATTAAATGTTGAGCACTCAACGATAAACAATATTTATGCTTGACAACCTCGGCAACGAAATATATCTACTTAAGGATCAAGGGAAATCAAGAAGAGATAAAATAAAAAATCAGACCTTCCGAGATAAACTCCAAATTAACTCTATTGAAGACAGTCAAAACTTATCAGCTGTAATAGTTTAGACATTGAAGCAGCCCCCCTCGAGACCCCCCCCCCCCCAGAACTGTAAATCTTCATCTAGTTTTCTACCCTAATACAGTCTCCCAGTTAGGACTAAATGGGATTATACGAACCAATTGTCTTGATTTGAGCAAGAGGATTGGTCGAAAATAGCAGTGCTTAGAAAACTTTTTGCAAACCCTCTATTCCTCCAGGTAGAAGTGGATGCGATTATGTATGTAAGTATATAAAGTAGAGTAAAACGATGTGGAACTTATTTTTTTATCTAGACCTCATCTAGTTGCTTACGATCAATATTTACTTTTTACTATTCAGAAAATTACGCAATATATGCATAGTATAATTTGTATATTGAACTATACTAAGGTCGCAACGTTAACTTTAAATAGTAAAATAGTAGCTTTTACGTAAAATAATACATATATTATGTGTAGTTGGATCCATTTCGGGTAAATAATAACACTTAATTAGGTATTGGCAACGTTTCGACCTTTACCTAATTATAATACCTAATTATATTATGTCCATAAATGTAAGTGGAATTGTCCTAAATTATGTAATAGATTCCATTCTGACTAATGAAAATAAACCCAAACTCTTAGCTAAATATATAGATGACCTGTTTATTGTTATAAAAGAAACAGACATAGAACCTTTTTTAAATGCACTAAATTCCTATCACAGTGGACTACAATTCACTATAGAAAAAGAAAAGAACCAATCCCTCAATTACTTAGACATAACGATTATAAGAATGGAAGAAGGAAAACTCACCACAATATGGTACGAAAAAGAAAATAAAAGCAAAAGATTCATTAATTTCAGATCGAGTCTCCCAATGCATCACAAAATTAATAATATGAATAACCTAATAAAAAAAAGCCCTGTCATATACAGATAAAATACATATAAATAGTATAAAACCAATTATTTTTAAAAAACTAAAAGATAACTTCAACCCCCTACATAAAATTAGAGAAAAATGGTATACAAATTTAAACACTAAAAATAATAATATAAACTCCTACAGTCAAGCACAACCCATAATAATAACTAACGGTAATAATACGAAATACACCAGCTTACCTTACATAAAAGGTTTATCCGACCAATTACCAAAATTGATGACGAAGATGGATTGTCCAGAAATTAAATGTGGATTCAAACCAATCAATAAAGCAAATAAACTTTATAATAACCTCGAAGATAAAATCCCCCAAAAAATACAATAGGTACAATTTATGAAATTCCTTGCAAAGATTGCCAAAAAAGCTATATTGGAGAAAGTAGCCAAATGTTAAGAAACAGAGTAGAACAACATAAATATAACCAGATAAAGGGAAAATCAAACACAGCCCTAAGTGGCCATGCAGCAGCTACAAAACATGAGTTCGACTTTGAGAACACCAAAATATTGGCTAGAGAAAACAATACTAATAGAAGGAAAATGGTTGAAGCCCTAAATATAGCCATTAAATCAGATAAAACCGTAAATATAAAGACAGATGCAAGATCACTGAATAAATATTACAGTGATATCTATGAATACAAGTAAAATCAAAATTTTCCGCCGAAAACATAAATTTTAAAATCAAATATAAACAAAAAGAAATATACCGTATTACCAACCAAATATAAACTAGAATTTTTCTCTAACTAATAATCATAGACTAAAAATTAAAACAAAATTAAATTTATATAAAGAAGTGATATGAGATGATAAGGTAGAAGGAATGTTTACCTCCAGGCAAAGTTACTAATTCATACATTCTAGTCAATTTTTTTAGAAGCACTGTGATAATTAAATAATTTTAACTTAGTTTTAACATCGTATTATTATTTTATTGTTATGTGTTATTAATGTATAGTCCTACGATGTTTTGGTTAAATTAGAAACTTTTAAATATATAAAACAAAACTTAGAGTTACCTTAATGGATAACGAAATCATCAAATGGATGGTAAATATAATAAAACCCACTACAGTTCTCATTTTTCTAATAGCAACCATGTAAAAATTGTACTGCTTATGATCAAAAAATGTTAATTAATTTAAATTATTATAGATGGAAGTACTGACGACACAAAAATGTTTGTGGAAACTAGACACAAGAGACAAGTAAAAACTATATTGATGTTTTTTACACAGATATCAAACTAGGTAAATACATATATGATATAAATGAGATAAACGAATATTTACAATACAATACAATACAATATATTGTATTGTGTAAACAATATTAAAAAACATTTTTTAGTGTATGTAACCTATATATTTAAAAGAAATACAATTGTTTCTTTAGGCTTTCACGTTAGTCTAGTTAGTAGAATTTCAAAGGGTATAATTCATTTTTGAAACAGGAAATAGAAGTACTTTACTTTTAATAATGTAATATATAGAGGTAATTTATAATTCTTTAAGATAAAAATCGGTACAAGCAGTCATTTCAACATTAATTAGCTGACAGAAAAAAACACACTCTTTATAACAAGGAGGTTCATTATTTCTTTATTTCTCTACTTTACTTGAAAACAATTGGCATTCCATTCAAATAGTTTACCAGATATGCTTTCTGTCATTTAGGTAATGTTTGATTAACTTTATACATGAATGGCTTAAGTAACTTGTATAACATAAAACTATGAAATAAAATGAATGTTGGCGAGCACAGTATCAGCAGACCATATCCGTAATTCTATAATGAACAATTTTTTTTTTTTAAAAAAGTAAGCTCTTGTCCAACAATAAATTAGTCGTTAACAGCACTTTCAATTATACTATTCGTTCATAACTGAACATTTCCTTACAATATTAACGTATTATATTTTTACTTTATGTTGAAACGGAAGTTTGAACGTGTGGTTGTATGTAATCAGAATATAAGATCTTCGTTTAAGACTTTTTTAAAAATAAAAAACGACAAATGCTTTTCGAGTAAAAAAGTCTAGCATAACGGTTTTAGCTTTTACCTTCAGTATTATCAACTAAATACGTTTAGTTCAAGGATTTAGTTGAAATGTCACTTGCAATATAGCTAGTTAAGGTTAAAGGTTAAAAGCGGAAGGAAAAGTAAGGTATTTTTACTGGAGGTCAAAGATTTTATTGTCGCTTGAAGCTTCTCACTGGCCGTCGTAAACTGACTGATCCCCCATGAAGGCACGTGTCAGCATTAAAATCTTTAAGGGCGAACCAAGTATAGACAATATTTAAA
The DNA here is from genome assembly GCA_951217055.1 of Gerris lacustris. Classification (NCBI taxonomy): domain Eukaryota; kingdom Metazoa; phylum Arthropoda; class Insecta; order Hemiptera; family Gerridae; genus Gerris; species Gerris lacustris. The sequence continues at coordinate 57,840,263 of OX578276.1, read as the reverse complement.
GAAGCCAAAGAATAATAGCTACCTTTCAGACATAGTAAACTAAATACCGATCTCAAGGGATTTCTCGAAAATACTCTTAACATTTTTTGTTTTTAAAACGTTTATATAGGCACCCGCAAAAACAGAGGGGAAGTTAACGAACTTGCCTTTTCCCCTATGGAATCCAAAAATACACAAAAAAACGAATGTAGATTAAACCCGCACTAAAACAGAAAAATTATCTTTTTATTTATTTAATTTTATTTTGAACTCGAATAAAGAGTAAACAATAGCAAGTCATTTTTATAGGGTTAGTATTTAATAACATTTAATAACAAATTTCACGAAAAGAAACAGACGTTAAAACTAGCCAAATAATTCCTTTGACAGAAATAATTCTATTTTTTCTCTAATGAATTAAACGTTAAACTATTTTTAAATTTAAACACAGAAAAGTATTTAAAATTAAATTTTTTGACTTTGGCACATAAACTCGAAAAGCGTTACCAAAATAACAGGAGGTTAGGAAGAGACAGGATGTTTTATTTTTGTTATACATACTATAATTTTTTGCATTTATTATAAAAATATGGGTGAAGAAGCTAAAAGATTACTTCTTAATCAACTGGAAAAGAAGAAAAGTACCTACTTTCCTTCTTCCTGCACAACATATTATGTTCGATTTAATTCCTAATTTACAAACGCAAGAATCTGCACGCTCGAATTTGTTTGACATTTTCATGTCTTTACTTTGGCACATAAACTTGAAAAGCGTTACCAAAATGCGACACCAAAAAGCGTTACATGAAAATGTCTCACTGTCTTGCAGACTCGTATGCAAGCATTTTACATTTAATTTTTCCTTCCAAGCATACAGATGGTAACAGAAGCTATGTGATCGTTCCGAAGAACTAAACTCTTTTTTGCCTCCGAATTTAAAAATTCTAAGACAAAAATATGTTTCAGACATCAGTGAACATTTCTGGTTCCGTTGCTGTCTATCGGTCTGGCGGTGGTCTGTGCATCGGTCTGTCGGTAAATTTACAAGTCCTACACGTCCGATTTTAATGAAATTTGGATGGCTCATAATTAGACCATTGATGGTCTCATATAAGTTATAAGTTGCAACCTTCTGCGAATATTTGTTTCTATTCCACTTGCGTACAAACTTACATCTGATACCTGTGCTTATCTGATTTTTATGAAACTTTTATTATTTATCGTAAGCAACCCGCAGATAGCCCCAGATTAATTTCAGCAGTATGCTATCTTTAAATTTTGCTAAATTGGCTATTTAATTCATGTTAAAAATGAAAACAATTATAACAGATTTAATAAACGGGGGGGGGGGGATAGGTTGTAAAAGTATATATATATATATATATATATATATATATATATATATATATATATATATATATATATATATATATATATATATATATATATATAGGTAGCAGTTGTTCCAGTCCTTGAATTAAGTTCCGTCATTAGCTGGAATAATGTTTTAAATTACATTATTGTTGATAATGGGTGGATTTTTGTTTTTGCGATAATTTAGATCAAGAGAAATCTCACGTTCATGAAATATGTAATGACATAAAAATTGACAATTGACAAATTTAATAATATTTTGTATTTAATAATAAATTTAATAATATATTTAATAAAATATAATAATATATTGATTCTTGAGTCAGGGTATTTTTAGGAGCCGAACAAACTTAAAATATTTGTATGTTTTGTCGGCGGAAATTCCGTAGAATTACTCAAAGTATATACGATTGAAACATTGGCGTAACTAGGGGGGTGCTAGGGTGGGCTAAGCCCACCCTAGACGAAAATTAGCCCCCCCTAGAAAAATAGAAAAGTAAAAAACAATCCAAGTTGTAAAATTCTACTGTATTTTAAGGTGCGCCGCGGCTAAAAAAAAAATATACCCCGCCTCTTGATTTTCGGAAAAAATTTCGAGTAGGTAATGTCAAAATCGGTTAGGAACCTTAAAAATCGCTTGACCAAACATTAGGTAAGGGCAGTTTTAAACCACTCCTTAAGGGTGGAAATCGGCCCTAAAGGGGAAAAATAGTGTGTTTTTTGGATTTTTGTACTGATGGGACAAAAATCCAATTTTGTTTGTCGTGGAGACATGCAGTTTTCTGGAAATTGTTAAGGTTATAGTGTATTGTTAGGGGAAAATGCTATATGCCGGAAAAGTTTTCGGGAAATGGATTTATTTTCAACGGGAAATCTTCTACGGTCAAAAAAGGCGGTTTTTAAAACACGTTTTTACGTAAAACTTTTGAAATTATTGAAAAATTAAAATTTCTTTTCAAGGCTTTTGTAGATCCCGCAGAAGTCCATCGCCGGTATAGAGAACTTTTTTTTACCTGCACTCCCGCTTAAGGGCGACATTGGGAATTTTTTTTTCGCTGATCAGAAAACCAGAGATATTCGGTGCGGGGTGTGGTATATCATTGGAAAGCCCTTGGGAAGAATACAAAAGTGATCCAAAAACATTTTTAAAAATTTCACGTTTCAGACCCTTGGAAGCGAAAAAACCTTTTTTAAACGTTTTTCTACATAAGGCTTCGACGCCATTGGGCTTTTATGCCTTAAAAGCCTATGAAATGCTGCTCACCGCGTTTTGCTTTTAAACTTGATGGTATACTTTTACTTTTTTAAATTCCGAGTTCGAGGTACTACAAGATGGTACATAAGAGGTACATACGGAGAAAAAAAAGTAGTCTCCTACTCTGCTTCGTATGATCTGAAAATGTTATTTTCAAGGGGTAACGGCAATCCCCCTTTTTTTTAGTACCTTCACGGGGGGAGTCCAGTACCTCACCAAAAAACTCACAAAAATCGTGTTTTTCCGAAATTTCGACTTTGACCTTACGTACCGTTTGCAATTTGATTCGGACTTGGTTCAAAAGGGTACCGGACTTTAGGTCAAATTGTCCTCTTTAAGATTCCGGTTTGTTTTTATATTTCCGATTCCTACTTCGGGAGCTACGTCTATTTGAAGGACGTCCTCCTTGGTTAGCCGCAACCAGAAAGGGCTTTGTGCCGATTTGACAGAGGTATCGTTGGAAAGGCCTTTTAAAATGTACCAAATGTGTGCAAAAATATTTTCGAAAAAAAGTACTTGAGACATTTTTAAATTTATATTAGTACAATTTATATTAGTACACAATTTATATCATATACTAGAAGATTTAAATTTCTTATTTTTACATACATTTTTCGATACTTTTTAAAATGTACCTACATTTTTATTAGGTAAAAAGAACCTTTAGAATTAGATTTTAGGGTATCGAAATTTCAAAATTTTCCGGGGGAGGACCCACGGACCCCCCTCCCCCCCAGGGGCTTAGCCCACCCTAGACTTTTATCCTAGTTACGCCAATGGATTGAAATAGTATAATTAACCAGTTAATAATCTAGCCGCAAAAACGAAGGCTATGTAAACAACTGTAGTGGTCCAATAATTAATTTTCCTAATTCAATTCGTCAAATGCAGTTTTATAATGTCTGCTTTTGTCACAAACCGTCGATATTTGCTAAGACTATATTGACTACTATTCATTATGAAGAGTAATTCCATCTCATTATTTATGAAATAAAAAAGGCTTTAGGTTTGGAGAAATATACTTGGGGTAATTAGAAGAAATTATTATTATTTTTTTTTAATCAAATTCTACTTTTTACATGAGGAATTAGAACATCTATTAAAATGATATAAGTGGGAGTTACATTGTATAGTAATATTAACATAATATCTGATAAGAACCTTAACAGGTTTGAATAAAGTTCTAATTAAAGTAGTATTTTATTTTATTTGACAGTACATTTAACTAGTTCCTCTAAGCAGGGTGATTAATTATTTAAAATTTAAAGAATAAGAACTAATCAGGGAATAAGCTATATTTGGAACTCTTGCAATTATAAACCACTTGTACAAGTAATTTTTAATCGGTTTTACATTAAATTAATAATGTCTTTTGGAACAAGCTTCAAAGAATTAGAAATGACAAAGACTACACCTTGTATTGATTGCATCATACCTGGTTTCAATTCAGTTCATAATAAGACTTCATTGTTCCCACTTAGAAAATATAAATGTGAATTATCATCTGATAAGAGAGTGACAGTGTCAGGCATATTTGTACTTTTATGTCAGATCACCTTTCACTTCATCTACGTTACTCGAAGGCCTTTAATAAAAATAAGATATGATAAAAATGATGTAAAAGGAAATATTAGTAATAACGATATCTTTAATGGGAATCTATAATAAAGAAACGGAGCTTTAAGAAGAGTTTACCAAGCTGAATGGAATGACAGATTATTCAGAGGTCCCCGAGACCTACTCTAGAGACCGTGTGTAGCAAGATAGATGAGCTATATCAAGCCCAGGCATGTGCTTCTAACGGATCTCTCTTCCTTTACTTAGTGTCACGACTAACATTGCATCTATCGCCACTAACAGTTAATTAAAAAGCCGTGTAATGGTAAATTGTATTTTTTTCTTCTCCTTCCCTCCCCGTCTTTTTATATTTTCCTTGTCTCGTATTAAAAAGAGGAAAACATAATGCTTAGTGCTTAGCTCCAATTACTGAGTCCCTATCTGATGTCGTAAGCACTATAACCCAGCCTGTCGACTTGCTTTTTATTTTTTAAACCTTCTCGCTTTCATATAAAATATTACACTCTAGGATAAGCTAAAACTAAAATTGTGTAGATATAAGCTTCATTCCTTTTAATTTATCAAACTCGTTTTTGTTTAATAAGATAAAAATAACCCTTTTAAATAAGATTCTGACAAAGATTATAATAGAGATACAACAATATTTTTTTTAAATGCCATTTATTTATATCAACGTTTTCATTTTTATCCCCTTTAAAATATATCGTTAATGTTTAAGTAAATTTTCCGCTGAATATTGTGAGCTACTGGACCTGGTTTTGGCCGGGTGCCACGATGATTTTGAGACACAATGCTCGGAAGAGAGAACCTGTTTCCTTCGATCCTTCCGACCGAGAACTTCCACTAAGTTCCTTTTAGGTGTTAGAAACTTGTTCCCTCCAGCTTCGTCTTTTCTTCAAGTTTGGAATTTATAACTGTGTAGCCGGAACGTCTGAATGCTGTTCACACGATATTTTACGACTACGGTAACAACCCTTCCACGCATGTTAGTTCCATTTTCTCGTCAAGTTTATATTCGTTTGACGCTCCTTCAGACGTCTCTATAACTCGATTCAGAAGTAACAGAATATAATAGAGCTCTAAACAACTGTCGACATCGGTAAACTTATTTTATCGACTGGAAAGAGTATAAATTAAACAAAAAACAGATAGTAAAGTTTCATAGTAAATTTTATTTTAACTAGACTCCTTCCATAGTATCCCGTCATTTTATTTAGCTTACCAAGTCAATTAACATTCAAATGGTTATCGTTTCTCAATAATTTATAAAAACATTAAAATAACTCTCGAATACTCTCTCGCTCTCTTATATTTACTTGTAATATTGATTTTTCTGCATGGTAATTGTTGTCCTCGTTCATTATTGTTTTTTGAATGTGCGAAAACTAAAATATTTATTATAAACGAGCATCTTACATTCGACAAATTAAACATGCATACTGTCTAAGTACCTAATTTACCGATTTAAAATAACAAAACAAAAAACAATTACAATATATTTTTTTTGTAAATCGTACATAATTCCAACAATATTCTGTATTTACTATTAAATAAATAGGAAATTTGTAGCAAATTAAAATAATTAAAAATACATTTAAATACTAATCACATAAAACCAGTATGTAATAAAGAGAATCACACACAAAAAATATATGTTTGGCCCTTCACGTTTTCGCTTCTTTAGGCTTGTAACTTTCCCTTTCACATGAGTCTATTTTATAAAAATCGACTTATACAAAGTAATTGTGCGTGTGGGTTTATTCTTTATAGGCTCTTTAATTTTTTGGTATATCTGAACAAAATTTGGCACCTATATTTGTCATCTTCCTGATATAGTTTGTTTCCCTAATACTTACTCATTTTCAAGATGACAGCCATTTATGAGGAACTTTTATGGCCCAATTCCACCTAATCACCCACTAATCGCTATATCTCGAAAACTATTACTTCTGAAATCACAAATTTTAATCAAAACTTCCTTTAATGATGTAGACCTCCGCTATGAAAGGGTATTTTAATTCATGATGGCGACTATTTAATTTAAATTTGTATAGTTAGATGATCTCCCAAACTACGAGAATTTGGTCTATAACATTAAATTTTAGGAATAAGTTACTTCTTATGACATAAATATGTTCTATAAAATTATTTTATAATTTGTCTTTTTAATTCAAATTGGCGGCAGTGGCGATCCTAGGGGGGGCAGGGGGGGCTGTAGCCCCCCCTGGGAGAAAATTAGCCCCCCCCTGGAAGAAAAGTAGCCCCCCCCCCTTGAAGAAAAGTAGCCCCCCGAAAGAAAATTAGCCCACCTTTAAAATTTTTTTAAAGAAATATTTTTTTATTTTTTTTTATTATTATTATTTTTTAGCCTCCGAAGTACTGATTAGCCTCCGAGCCGATGGCGAGGACAGGCTATGAATAAACGAGGCAGAAATGTTTCCTTTGCTGCCTTGTTGCTGTTGCATACAATATTTTATCTACGGGCGGCAGAAAAATGAAACTGCTAAAATACTATCTTTATTAATATAACATAGTTAATTACTATGTGTCATATTAATAAGATAACATAAGTATTAACTAAAATTAATGTTGATAAAGAAATCAAATATGAAGCTTGGGAATAATAACAATTGTAAATAACAAACTGAAGCTATAACAACAAAATACAAAATACCCGTTCATAACATACATAACTACTAACTACTGAATGAATAATGCACGCAATATAAAATATTTATTTATATTTTTACTAACAAATTACTAAAAGTATTAGTATTAAAGATATCTTCTATTGTTTAAAAGAAAAGATGTAAGTAGGATAAATCAAGAAAAGTAGCTAGTCTAATCTAGAATGACTTCTACAATAATATGGATGTTGGATGTTTACATAAAGCTGCAGTGTGACCAGTGACTCCGCTTTTTTTTTTTTTAATTAAAGATATACTATTCATTGAACTTATTTAACAGAATTAACAAATTTAAACAAATAATTTAAATATTGAAACGTTTATATACTAAATTTTACTTATTCAACTATAATATACAATGTTATAAGATAGAGATAATAGTATAAACTGTTATTGCCAACATTATAACAATAAAAAATTTGCTGCCTAGGCATCAACATTTTTCCTCATTTTACCACCTAGACAGTAAAGTCACATTTCTCTGCCAGAAATCAGTTCAATAATGCCTCATTTTGCTGCCGCAAGTAGATAAAATTATTTAATGATGATTTTGTAGTTTTAAGTTTATATTTTCACGGGCGTCGTAGCGTGGGGACGGGGAGGACACGTCCTCCCCAATGTTTGATATGTGATAAAATTATCTAATTAAAATATCTAAACCAATTTTATTTTTCTACCCATATTTTGTCATTAATACGTGATTTATCAATTGTGTGTCATTTTGGTAATCCATGTTGCTGTGAACAGTGAACAACTAGTTTAGAATCTGAAGATGGCTATTAAGTAGCCAAAACCTGTTACCAGTTATTACAAATATTTTGTGTGAAGACCTAGTGTTTCCTCCCCTCCTCTTTTCAAAATGATTACGAATATGCTATTTATTGTATGGGGTAAATTTGCATTATATTCCCCACCTATTTCTAGATATCCGATTTAATTCTGTATTTTTTTTTTTTCAGACAGTTCGTTTTTACATTACGAAAACGATTTCCGTTGTAGCGTCTCGATAAGCCCAATCTTATTTTTTAGGGTTTTGTAGATACTTCTTCAAACCCTAATGCCGGGGGTGATGTATCCGTCAGTCCGTCGCTCTATGGTTCATAGGGCTCAAACCGTTTTAGCTAGAGTGCTGAAATTTAAAACACTGGTGCAACTTTTTAACCCAAACACAGGAAAAATATACAGAAGTTAAAAATTAAATATGCGCATGCGCAAGTCGCAAAAATTGGTAAACTCAGAAATTTATATTTTTTTAAAGTTTCGAGTAAGTATCAAATGAAAGCTGCTGAATCTTAAGTTACAAATATATATTTGCTTTTTTAAATTTTGCATTCCTTATTGGTTAAATAAATCAAAATATACCCAAAGATATCCCCCCAACCACTATATAACGCCTGGTCCTAAAATTTTGAAATAATTCATGGTTATACCTTATAGTGGGGCGATGAAAATTTCCGAAAAAATGTAATTTATCTTGTCGTTATTACCGATAAAAAACATTGTGACCCCCCGGGGGATCGAACTAGAGACCCTTGAGGTCAGAGAAAAAAATATATTACGGTAAAAATTAAGTATATAACGGGTATGCTAATCATCTACAAAACCCTATAAAGTACTTGGACGCAAATACTTCCCCGTTATTTGTTAACTTAATTTTTTATTTATTTTAGGGAAAAGTAAGGAAGGTTATGGTTAGTTTAGGTTAAGGTAAACCACATTAAAAAGGTAAACCACATTAAACGTGACACTTTGCGTATAAAAAAAAAAAAAAATATATATATATATAATTCTGATTTTATCGAGATGCAGAACCGGAATCGTTTTTGTACAGAGATACTGTAAAAAAGACAAATTCTGTAAAAAGGAACAGTTTAAAAAAATTAAGTAAATTGGACAGTACGAAATTGGTGGGCCAAATAGTGCAGTTGCAGTTTTACCAATGATGTCCGAAAACTTAATCTAAAGTTTTTCTTTATCAAATTTAAACTTAATCCAAATTTTTGCTAGGGCTCCCACGCTCGACCACCTTCCCAAAATTCAATGTCCCATTTTGGACTAAACTTTATATTATGGCCACCCTAAGAAAACATGTTTTTCACAACTATTGAATAAATGACACAGTTTATTATAGATGTGAAGTAATATTGCATAATTGCTATTACCTGATCTATTTAAATCTACCATGATTAGGTGCACACCTTTTATTATTTTACAATTACTATTTTTAAGTTTGTATTAAAATTTCTTCGTTGGTCAGAGCACTGTAACGGAAATATAGAGGCCCGTGGTTCGAGTCCCGGTGCTGGGGTCTATTTTTCTCTGTCTATTTCCCAATTTTAATAATAATTATAATTTGATTTAATTTAAAACTTAAAAATCTTTTAAAAATAGTTCAATTTAAAAAATTAGTTTACTTTATTTTATGAAAAAGAATTAAAATCAAATTTAACCTCAAAGAAGCATAAAAACGCTGTTTTGAGAGGTCTTATTTTATAAATTTTCCTTCCAATAATGCACTGCTGTCGACGTCCATGTTAATTTTAACATTTTTGTTATCTATAAATATTATATTGTTTCTGACAATTTATACATTTTTAAAACCTATACAGTTTTTAAACCAATCCTTTTGTTATCCTCATGTTAAAATTATTATTATTTAAAGACCAATACTTTCTTCTGTGATGATATGGTAAGTATCATAGGAGACTGTTTATAAGCCTCCAACTATACTTACAATAGAACTTCCCAGTCCCAGTTCAATGGCAATTATAACATTCTTGAATGAATTTAATTGTTTAGCCTCACGAAAAAATTGCATAGAATTGCCTCTGGGAAGGACTGCAACAACATGTAACATAAAAATGAGTTCTTTCTGGTATATTAAAATGTATACTACACCCGCAAAACATGGGGGGCTTTAGCCCCCCCAGAACTTTCAACCCAGGATCGCCACTGATTGGCGGCCATAAACGTGTTTATAGAAACTAATTCTTCTTACTGCTGTATGCTGTATTCATAATTATATCTCGGAAATTGTGAAGGCCAGAATAGCCAAACTTGATATTGTTATTCCTTTATTGATTGAGATGTTCACTAAGAAAGGTTTTTTATGATTCACCATTTTAATCAAAATGGCAGATTTTAGTAGGTAAGTAATTTTTGAGATTGTAATGTCTTGAGAGACACTTGATCTAAAGTCTACTCCTAAATAGTAGAAATAAAGATATGAGGAAGAGAAGATACGACTCATCTCGAAATGATTAGTTATTGCTAAGCTAAGGCAACCACATTATTTCCATAAAAAAGAAATCTTTGATTTGTAGGTCTTCAAATTGATATAATAACTTATAGATATCTAAATTAATTTACTTAATTTTCCTTTTTTTCTAAATATGAAATTAACCCTGTTGCCACGGTCATAACGGCTCGTAATATACAATGCGACACTTTTAGTGTCATATCTAATGTTTACTATACATTCTTATTAAAGATTTAATAAAAATAAAATTTTTATACATTTTTATTAGTGAAAGGGAGAAGTTACAAACCTGAAGAAACCCGAACGTGAAGGGCGAAATATAAAATTTTAGTAATAAATCGAGTTTTTTTTTATTTATAAAAGAATATTAAATAACCCTTTAAAGGCCAAATTTTCAAAGAAGTATATAATTTACAAAAATTATAAAAAGAATTTCAAGTTAAAAAAATATGTAGAGTTATACATAATATTAATTGGTGCAACCATATTCATCCTTTACGAGGGAACAAAAAGGATAAATATTTTTTATTTTTTTACGTGTGTGACTATTATGTTCAGCTTCCTTTTACTACTGATGACAAGACAGACAAAAATAAATATAAGTGTCAAATTCATAACCCTGGCAGTTGATCGGGACTAAAACCCAAAAGAAAAAAAAAAAAAAAAAAGTGTCAAATTCAGAAATTATTCGAATGAAAGAATATCCATATTTTGTTGATATAAAATTACAGAACATCGTTACAAACAAGGGTTTAATCTGATTAGTGAGTTTTAAATCAACTTAAATTACTGTAATACGATTGACATGATTAATAAATTTATGTCTTTAATCCATAAGATATTAGGGAAAATATGAAATAATGCTTACGCAGGGCTCGGTTCAAGTTATCAAATTGAATTATGGGGAAAGCAAGGTAAATTGTTAAGTGCATACCAATTTGTATATTTTAGCAGATATTGGGTCCGGTAGGGGTGCGTCAACAAGTATTAGGGTCTTGGGTAGTACAAAGCCTGACACTGCTGTGAGTCAGCAAGGGATGATTAGGTTAAGGCTTCCCTAGTGATCATCCCTTGTCAGTTTCTAGGACCTAATGCTTCAGAGGCAACGTCTTCCGAATACCATATGCATTAGCTAAGTAAACAAAGCAACTTATAGTAGCATGGATAAATTAATTAAATTCTTAACTTTCCCATAGTATTAACACATATCTACTATATTGAACATTTTTTTGAATCTCAAAAGGACACACAATTTGATTTTACCAATAATTTAAAACTTTTAAGTAAACTAGCAAAGTTATTAAGTATTATTTTAGTTTTAAAACTTATTGATTGAAGTAATTAAGTAAAGCCATTAGCTATCCATTCAGATGTAATAGATAAACTTAGTTATCATTGAAACTACTAAATTCTGGGAAAACATTAATTGCTACAATGGAACACACACAACTTAGATTTATTTATAACATGCAGGCAGAGTAGAAAACAGGGACTATATAGAATTATCTCTGTTATTTAAATGTATTCCATTTTTACTTTCTCTTACCTTAAAGGAAAAGTATTGTTTTCACCAAAACAAATCAGAAACGGAATTATCCTTTTTTGGTGATTTTAAGATGATTCGAGTGGTTTTTAGCTAGATGTCTGTCTTTCTGAGTCACGTATAACACCCACACTTTTCAAGCTAGAGAGTCTTACATGAAATTGTGCTTCCCTAAAAATCATAATTTCGTGACCTCATTTACCCATTCTGCTGAGTCAGCAAAAATTCGTAGAAATTTCCACCTATTTCAACTCTTTTATTTATTTATTTATTTAGTTGTTTTAGGTGCATGACCACTGGGTTAAAGCACCTATACAACTCTTTTAAATACATCGTTTTGATAAATGTCATTTTGAAAATATCTTAAATGAAATTTAAAACTTTAACGCTGAATAATTTCTGAACAATTTCGCCGATTGAGCTGAAATTCCCACCAATGATACCTTTCTATAAGATAAATAAGATCTCCATAATTCATCTTAATTATCTGCCACTATTTTTTTGTGTAGAAAACATTTTTTTACATTTTTAAATACCCCACTATAACGAACCTCTCTATAACGGACCTGATCATATTGGACTTAACTTTTCACGAACAATCAAAATTATATAAATAAAAAAATCAATTGTCATTTATAGATATATTATGTTTGGAATGGAAAAGTTCCGAAAACTATGCGTCCAATTTATTTCTTATTATTATTTTTGTATTTAGAAACATTTAGTGGGCTGATCGTATACATTTTCTAGAGTCGGTCTGTCAATCTGACGTTCAATTATCACGAACCAACATATTTTAAAAACTACTCATCCAATTTTAATGAAATTCAAATAGTAGGTCGTAATTAGCCAATTGCTTTAACCGTCTGCCCCATTTGTATCTCTTCCACATGCGCTCACATACATTTATTTTCCAAAATTCTTTAAAAAATCTCATTTAGTTTTTAGAAATTTGGGTGAGGTTGTTTAATAGTAAACAAATATAGCAAAAATTGTTTTGTTTTTATAAAAGTATCAATTTAGGGTTATTTAATGTGTGCTGGCGGTAAATTTTAATCTGGGGCTATTTGCAGGCTACTTGTAACAAACCATTCAAATTTCTTAAAAATAGGGTTACTACTTTTTAAGATAGTCTGTCAATTAGTATAGCATATAGCTTTCTCGCGTCCTATTTTGTATTTATTAATGATTTTATACTTACAACCTATATTATTGTCAACTTTATTGCATTCTCCCCTGTTTCTTAAATCTGTCGAAATTGTTTTGATTTTTCTTCTGAGCTTACTGAATAGCATACTGGTAATGGTAGCTATGTAATCTTTCTGAAGAACGAAAATATTTTATTTCTCCGATTAGAAACCCAATACATACATCAGGGAACAATTTTGGTTTCGTGTCTATCTATCGGTAAATTTTTTGAGAATCAACATATTCGTCCGCTTTTAATGTATTTTAAATTATAGGTCATAATCAGCCCATCGTTGGTCCCATAATATAAGTTTAAACCTTCTGCACCTATTTGTTTCTCTTCCACATGCGCACAAAAATACATTTATTTACACCTATAACCAAGGATGCCCATCCACCCCAAGGCCCATGGCGCCCCAAAAATTCTGATGGCACAACTTGCTTCTTATAATTACTAGTTGGCTGAAGAGGTGTAAAGAATAGTAGCTCAATACTTCCTACTATTCGTTTCAACTTCATTTAAAGTCATCTCCAGTCGAACCATTTTTTTTTTTTTTTTTTTCAACAAACTTTTTTAATTTTTTTTCTTTACAATTATTACAAATTTTGAACCAATAAACACATACAAGTAATCATTTTTTGACATTAATAACAAATAGAAAAAAGTAATATCCGTGTAAAAAAGTAAATATCCGCGTTTATATTAAAATATATTATGTATATATATCATTCGTCGAGTATAGATCGTGATGTGCCAAATATTAATTGCCAGATTTTATTTAGGAATTTAATGAAAACAAAAGTTCCTTATGAAATACTATTTTAGTCATAGTAACATTTAAAATTCTAAGATGCTTAATTAAGTAGGTATAAAAAATATATTCGAATTTTTTTTATAGTTATCAATAAGGTTTCAGGTATACGAAACCAAACTTTATTTATTTTTGAATTTTATTAGTCGGTGAATTATACATGCGTCCAAAGCCAAGTTGTTAATCTTCCAAAATGATGATGACGGTAATGGTTTGTAATCAATTTCTTTAAGATATAGATACGAGTATGAGGTCTTAAGTGTCCAAACTACCTATGAAGGTTAAAGCAGGTGTAGTATTACGACTATACTTCACGCTTCTCCACTTACATTACAAAGGTAAATGGGTGCATAATGGTAGTTTTCTTTAATTGAATACATTTTTAGTCAGTTATCTTTTAAATTTAAAAAGTTTTTTTTTTTTTTTTTTTTTTTTTTTTTTTTTTTTTTTTTCACCGTTATTTTAAATCAAAGTGTACCATTACTACTCTTGCATCTAATTAATAAACCTTTTTATGTATATTTAAACCAGTATTTAAATTAGTATAAATGTTATTTCTTGACCGCTATTTGATATTTTTAAATGTATTGTACACATATGTTATATATATATATATATATATATATATATATATATATATATATATATATATATATATATATATATATATATATATATATATATATATTATTGAAGGACTGTCGGCCGTTTGGGGCCTTAATTAAAAGGGAATAAATTCCCATTTTAAATTAGCGCAAAAGGCTATTGAAACAGGAATTGAATCGATTGAGTTTGAGGGACAGCTTTGCACGGACAGACAGACAGACAGACGTGAATTCTAATAGAATCCGCTCCTGATGTGAGTTGGACTCAGGCCGAAGATTTAAGTAGACGTATGAAGGGTTCTTCTCACGATTAAACTGACTCAACCGGGGTCCAGGTATCCATGCATCATCCATGCTGACACTTACTTTAAAACATAAAGTAAAATAAAAATAGGAAAAGAAAAATAAAAGTTAAAAAATATTTTATAAAATGTGACGTCACTGACACTTTATATTATTAACACCCGAGGTCGGAGCTTGACTTGAAAAGATAACGAGGTTTTTTTTGGGGTTCTCTAGGCCACAGGCCTGGAATGAAACCCTTATATTTCGCACTCGTTGCTTTATCTTTGTTTGCACATAGATATTTTAGGCTTTAGAACTTGGATATAACGAAGGGACACGTAAGTACAAAATAGCATTACAATTACAACAAACTCTTCAAAAAAAATTTTAAATGTCGGTACTTTACGAAAAGAATTTAAATATCACCAAATAAATGTTGAAGGATGAGTTTGAAACGTCCATTTTCGAAAAAAGCAAGTTTTATGCTCCTATTTCAAGAAGCTTAATTCATTTTTTAACTAATAAAAATACACGATAAAGCATCGTTCGTTTAACAATTTATGTTTCCAAATATCATATTACCTGAGAGGAGATACAATGCTTTGATCCCTACTTATGCCATTTATTTAACAAGCAAACAAATAGCTTTGAAAAAATCACTACATTTTAAATCAAAGTAATAATATTATTCTGATGTGAGTCAGTTTCCACCAATCTATTTGTAGCTGTAAATAAAAATCCTCAGCAAAAACCTAGCCGTGAAAAGAGGACCAAGTTCCAGACCTCCACCTAAAAAAGTCAGCCTGTCAAAATAGTGATATCTACTTGTGGCCAGGTCTGCTCTTTCATTAGGCCATAACCTCTCTTACCTCCTTCTTTCACGAGTAAGTTAAATCTTTTATTTTTATTGCTTAACACTTGGCATGTTTCAAAATGCTGACATTTTTGGGAGGGGTCTGGAACTTTTTTCTTTTATTCTGAGTTCTCTCCTTGTAATTAACCCACGTAACTCCTATGCGTCGCTACACATGATACTGATGTTTTATGACTCATCCAGAAACTGGCCAAGTGTTAAGCAATAAAAAAATTCAATATGTACAATGTACAGTTTATCCGGTAAATGGGCCTAACTGATGCATAATATTGTGATGATGTCTATTTGTTTATTATTTGCCCCCTCCTATTAGTCCAGGCAAATTAGTAAAAAAACAGCAAATGGAGGAAATAATTTATAAAGTTTTGAAACTTTGTGAAAACACTTTTAAGGGGTGTAGTAGTAAGAAACAGTAAAGTTACCCCTCTTGAGGGGCGCGTCCCCCTCTCCCCCCCCCCCCCCTCCTTAAAGTTCAAAATGTACTTATTTAACACTTTTTACGATAAACGGTTTATTTTTTGAAGAGAATTATATACTGATACAAATGTGTCAGGTGTCCTCACTTTACATAGATTGTATTTCTGTAGAATAATGCCAGTCAAAATCAGAAATAAGTTACAATACATTTGTTATTTAACTAAAAAAAATTTATAAAACTACGAAGGCAAAATAAGAGGAATAATAATTTTTTTTTTTTAATGTTTCAATTTTCTGAAAACAGTAAATTCAGCAGCATTAATTTGATTATTAGATTCGTATTCTGCATGGTTTAAAGATATTTAAACGACCAATATTATATTTTTGAAAACTTTTTTTACGGAAAAAATTGGATCAAAAATATCTATAATCACAGTGATTTTTCCTGGAAATCTTTGCGTATACGAGACGTTTGGGCATCAGAGTCGGATTCAACACACAAAAATATGTACTTCAAAATATAATGTTTTCATTCTGGTGTTTTTTTTTTTGCAGAACTTTTTATGTTTATTTATTAATATACAAATTGTTACAAAAGTGTCTTCACAATTTTTTTAAAAAAGAATAAACAAATGACAAAGCCTTAATGTACTAATTGAGGCCTTTCAAATGATATGCAACACATTAACAAGCTTTAAATGAAAGAGGTCATGTGACACGGCACTCGGGAAAAGTCCTAATTGCGGAAACTATGAGAGGCAAGTCAAAAATTAAAAAATATTAATCAAATCTGGTTCCAACTAAGGTAAAACCGATAGAGGTACGAAAAAAGTCATAGAATTAAACTTGTAGATCTTACAAAATAAGTTCCAGTTTTTCGACACGACCTAAGTTAATTCATAAAAAATCTTTATTCTTCCGCCATTTATATATACATATATATATATATATATATTTAAACTTTTTAGATTTTTCCGGTTTACCTAAATTGTGCCAAATTTCAAGTTTCTAGCTATTCTGGAATGATGAGTGAGTAACAATAATGAAAACTTTGAAGCTCTCTCTTGTTGAAAAGGCTGAATAAATAAGGCCTCACATTTTAACGATGTCCTAAACTACTTAAGCTTAATCTATATTTATAATTTCAAAAGCGCAGCGTAAGAGGAACCAGAGAAGAGAGGATGAGAAAAACCGGGTGAATTGGTTCAAGTAAAGATGCTCAGCATACTAACTGAAACTTGGCCTAGCGCACTGCAGTGCGCTCAAATTATTATTCTCAGTGTATTCAGTATGATTGAGAGCCGTAAAGCATACATCAATTGAAAAAAAATTATTTTCTATCAATGTACACTGTCTAAAACATTTAATAGCTATCGCATATAATATTTGTATATATATATATATATATATATATATATATATATATATATATATATATATATATATATATATATACCATTTATATATATATTTATATATATATATAATCAAAATTATTAAAAAAATTTATATTTTTATTATTTCTAGAATCATTAGAGCCTTATTCCGTGATACGACCACCTCTGTTTGGACAAAGGACGGTGTTACAGACGAGTTCAATCTGTCGTCAGGAGTAAAGCAAGGGTGTTTGATAAGCCCTCTACTTTTTTGCCTATTTTTGAATGATCTATATGATGAACTCGATGGAGGAATCAGTATAGCCGGGTGTTAGATCAAGATGTTGGCTTATGCAGATGACATTGTTCTATTGGCAGAGAACGTCGTGACTCTAAGAAGAATGGTAAAAAATTTAGAAAATTATTGTTCTATGTGGAAGTTAACTGTAAATTTAAAAAAATCCAAAATAATGGTGTTTAACCCTAGAACGCTAACCATATTTTTTAACCTCTTAAGACTATCCTTGAGTCATATTGACTCCCTAATCTATTATACCCAGTTTTATTAAAATATAAAGGCCTAATAAGTACAATATTTTTTTAACACGTTTTAGTGCTAGTTGATGGGACACTTGGGTGCTTTTTTTGCCATAAAAAACAATTTTTATTCTTTTAATTCCGGTTTTTCAATCTGGACTACTATTACATATCCGGTATTGTTATCTACCGGAGTGGTTTTATTTACTTTATTTTATGTAGCTTTTTTCTTTCCTTTCCTTTGGTTTTTCTATTTCGTAAATTGTTTCAATTAATTTATTATTTTCCTCATCATCGCTGATGGGATCAAAAAAGGCATTTTCTATATTCAAATCAGGGTCCAAATCACAACCGTCACCATTATTGTCAAATACGCTCTTTTTCATAATCGGTATCTGAATCGGTCATTTCCTTCATCAAGCGATAAATGTCGTTTGGATCATTGTATTTTTCTCCATTATTTGACTATATTCATATTCTATTAACTTTATATAATTTAGTCATATAAAGACAAAAAAAATATAACTATTTATACTTATAAATGAATAAATTACAATTATATTACCTTTAATTTGAAATAATCATTGAATTAAAAGTTATATACTATCTAATTTATAAGATTTGAAATGACTAAATAAACAATAACACAACATACTATTCTAAAAAATACTATTCTCCGTCAAAATGACCTACAAAAAATTTACGTGTAAGACTAAACAGGAGTCAAAATGACTCCGTGACTGCAGAAAAACAAACGATATGTCCTCTTTAGAATCTGAATGTGGAACTGATATATGTGTAGAAGGGTCATTCAAGGGTGGGAGATAGCATAGCTGAGATGTGGGAGTTCTGTGTTTTACAGACACCGTGAATTCGTAGTTTAAAAAAAAATGGGAGTCATTTTGACTCCAGGTTAGCTTTCTAGGGTTAAACCTCATAGAGGGAGGCTTGCCAGGAGTGAAAGATGGTTTTTTAAGGGTGAACCAATTGAGATAGTAAAAGAATATAATTATTTGGGCTTAGTCCTGACGCCGTCGATGAATCTCAAACTAAATTTTGAGGAAAAAATCAGTAAAGCCAAGGGTGCGTTAAATAATGCGGGGATGATTTTATGGTCTAAACATGAGTTTCATTCCAAAGTGAATTTCCATGAAGTAGATTTCCATAGTAGTAGTAGATTTCAGTACCAAAGTGAAGTTGTTTCACGCAGTCTCCAGATCGGTAATGTGTTACGGCGCTCAGGTGTGGGGCTGGCTTCAATTCGAAGCAGTTGAAAAGCTCCAATACTTTTTAAAAAAAAAAAAATATTTGCTCTCCCGCCTTATACACCTAATTATTTTTTAATGTTAGAAACAGGTTTAAACAGCATATACTTGTATACCTATCGCCTTCATTTAAAATATATCAGTAAAGTCCTAAGTATGGATCCGTCTCGACTGCCTTTTAAAATAGCAAATTAAGTTATCTTCAAGAAAATTAGTTGGTATAAAGAATGGCTAAATCTTCTCATTACACATAACATCATTCTTTCAGAGAATAATCTTACTGAAAACCAATGGAACGAACTCTCTCCTAAATTGTTGAGTGAAATTAAATCAAGCGAAGTTAGACAGTATTTGAGGTCGACAAAGAATAGCGCCAGCCACCCTGTATATAATCATTTGTCTTTTCCTCCTTCCGATAATTATTTGTGCTTCAGACCTTTTCACGCCATCACAAAGATTATTAGACTTCGTGAGGATATGGTCAAATTAAATTATAAGTTCTGGAACAAGGATGACTCACCCCGTTGCCCAGCGTGTGGCATCCAAGAAAATGAAGATTTATATCATTTTTTTGCTGAGTGTACGGCCTATGCTGACATTAGGTTGTCTTTTCTGGGCA
Organism: Gerris lacustris; assembly: GCA_951217055.1. Lineage (NCBI taxonomy): Eukaryota > Metazoa > Arthropoda > Insecta > Hemiptera > Gerridae > Gerris > Gerris lacustris. The sequence goes on along the minus strand of OX578276.1, from coordinate 57,820,610 downwards.
GCACGGAACTATCAGCTCAATCTGCCTTAAGTTACTTAAATGGTGCTGACTGGCCAGCAGTAGAGGGGTTCGTATCCACCTCTTATAGACGCAGACGAACCTTATGTTAGGGTAAATTCATTGTTTTTCAAGTTTAGGCATACAAAACATTACTACTAAAACTTATGTGTACAATAAATAATTTTATAATATGTATATATATAGGAAAATATATAGGTATATGTTTTTGTGTATTTATGTCTGCATGTATAGTTACTATTATTACTATTATTATTACTATTATTACTATTATTATACTATTATTATTAGTTACTACTATTACTATTATTAGTTGTTATCTATTATTCTTACATGATTTATTCCTGAAGTTAATTTGTTATTAGCCTTGTAATACGTAAGTTATTATTAAGTTATTAAGTTTATTAATTATTTATTTAAGTAGTTTTGTTGTTATTGTTGTTTTAGTTACATAATTTATTCTTGTAGTTATCAGACTAATAAGTATGTTAAAACTCTATTACTGATATTGTTTTACAGATTTTTTTTTCTCTCTCTCGCTTAAAAATGTTAATCGTAAATTATCTAGCGTTCGTAACGAATTTTATACAACTAAAGTGGTTGTTAATTAAGATTAGGACCTTTATTTATATTCATACAACACTTTTATTTAAAGAAAAAAAAAAAAATAAATAAATAAATACTCTTATTTATATGAAAACAAAATGTGATCTGTTATTGTAAGGCATGAAATGTGTAAATCAATTTGTTATAAATTAAGCTTACTGCATGATTATTTAGTTATATGTTTAGATAAGCGGAACTCTCCCGACGGAAATTCCAAGGGTCAATAACGTTTGTATTTATGTTTGATGTCAAATTTATTTAAAATAAACGTTTCTTTCTTCTTCTATTATTTCTAGATACTTAATGACTTTAATTTAACTTATGAGATACGACATGATAATTCTTGTCGTAGTATTGAATAAAAAATAATTAATTAAACTATTGTTACTATGCCTTTTTAATTGAATATTATCAAAAGATTTAATTTCCTTAAATTTTCTTTGTTTTCGAAGCTAAGTTTATCTGATTTGTACTTTTCATTAAAATACCTAGAACATTCACAGATAATTTATTTGTATATCGAGTTGAGTACTTGACAAAGACGAAGGATGAAATGAATAAAGTTTATATAACAGTTTCCAAACTTTTCCAATTACTGGCTTACTTGTAAAGAGTTTTCTTCTTTCTTTATTTTCTTATATTTTTATTTAATAATAAGGCATTTTAAAACAATGAATAATATTTTTTAACACAACCAATGTCAGTTTATCAGTTATTAGTAATTAATACTCAAACATTAATTTTACTTGTTTAAACTAACTGAATTTTTTAGGGAATATAAACAAATAATTTCGTCAACATTCCTGAGATAAGTGTGTTAAAAGGCCAAAGTTATTGTTGAAATTTTGCAGAACGTTATATTATCTAGTTATCTTTCAGTGTATAAACTTTCATTTAATTTTATTTAGTAGTTTTTCTTTTTCAGAAGTTTTATTTTTTTCTTAATTTTATAAGATCTGTGTAGAGAAAACGGAGTGGGCAGGTGACAGGTAAACAAACAATTCCTTTATTATTATTTTCTTTATTTCAATTGTTTGGGGTTGCTACAGCAAATAGAGACAATAGAAATCGCGAATTAACATAATAAAAGTACACATAATAAAGGCCTTACGGCCTTTATTATGTCATCTGCATCTGATACGATAACTGCCTCAGACGGAGAGAGTTTAGTTTATTATTCCTCCGTCTCTGAAGACGATCAAGAATATGTCCCCGTATTCAGGGCCTCAAAAACCGGCAAGAGGATACGGTCTCAATTGGACGGCAGTAAAACTTCCAAAAAAATGGCCAAACAATCTGAAGCTAGTACCTCCACGCATTAATATCCAGTTAGTGATAGTTCAAAGAATACGAGTGTTGCTGGCCCTAGCCACCAGTCCGATATTGTAGAACCTAATACAACACCTCTCGCACAGAAAAATCAAAGTCCATTTTTAATCCACCAACCAGTTTTCACGACTCCAAATCCGTTCTCTTCGTTACAAAACGATGGGATGGACACTGATATCAATGCCATCCGAACAAATATGCCACAAACAAAGAAGCCCGCGAAGCCACCCGCAGTTTTCCTGCGTAACGTCGGTAACTTCGGTCAATTATGTAGAATTCTTTCAAGTAAACTTGGCCCTGATAACAAGTTTACTTGCAAATCTCGACTTTCCGACCTAGTTATCCATACCGAAACTTCTAAAGGATATAGAGCTTTGATTTCTTATCTAAATGAAGCCAAAGCAGACTTCCACTGCTATGAAACGAAGGAAAACAAGGCTTTCCGGGTCGCTATCCGGCACCTGCACCACACAACTCCACTAGAGCAAATTTAAACCGAACTACAGGAGCATGGTTTTACAGTGCGTAATGTACACAATGTTCTTCAGCGCACAACGAAAAAACCATTACCTCTTTTTTTCGTAGATTTGGAACCAAATCTTATTAATGCGGAAATCTTTAACATAAAATATCTCGCCTACTGTAGTATTTCAGTAGAGGAACCCCACAAAACATCTGAGATACCGCAATGTACACGATGCCAGGAATTCCGTCACACTAAAAACTACTGTGCAATCATCCCCCTCGATGTGTCAAGTGTGCTGGTCCCCACTTAACACAAGACTGCGCCCGCCAAATCCAGACTGTCAAGTGTGCCAACTGCCAAGGAGAACATACTGCTAACTACAGAGGCTGTACAGTATATAAAGACCTTCAACAAATATCAAAGAAGAAACGACTGCCCAATAACACCTCCGGACGTCTACAAGAACGCGCACTTCACGGACCCGATACTCTTTCTTCCGATAGTCTCAACATTCAGTCTCAACATCTTCACAGCCTCCGAACGTTACCAATAACCCAGATTTTCCTACTATTAATGTTAATCAAACTATTTCACCTTCGTCTAACACTAATGTAAATAAACAAGTATATGTTAACTATGCTTCAGCGTTGACAAACCAACGTGTCATTACTAACCCAACACAAGCTTCATTTGTCCCTCCTCCACCTACAGCTTGTGACTTAACCTCAATACTTACAGTCTTCCCCTCAAAACTCGAAGCGCTTATCCTACCACTGGTTTCTGTATTAATGCCCTTGTGTCCCTCCTGCCTGCCCTTTCAAAATGACCTCCCCTCCTACCATTGATTCCATTGCCATCCTCTTGTGGAACGCCAATGGTGCAAGTAATCATAGAAACGAGTTAGACTTAGTGTTACATGATAAGCGTATTGACATAGTGCTTTTAACAGAAACCCATTTATTTCACTTCCCGTTCCTATTTCCGGATCCGTGATTATACCCTTTACCGTACAGACCATCCAGATGAAACTGCTCATGGTGGTACGGCTATCCTAATAAAACATAATATCCCCCATACATATCTCTACTATGAACCTACTGATTCCCTACAAGCCACTATTATTTCAATTCAGCTCTCTAATTATCAACTACCTATCGCAGCAGTATACTGTCCTCCTAATAAAATCGTTACCCAACAAGATTTTTTATCTCTATTCCGCTTTCTTGGCCCCCGTTTTATCTCCGGGGGAGATTATAACTCGAAACACCCTCAGTGGGGATGCAGAGTCCCCAATGCCAGGGGAAAACTTTTATTCAAAACCCTTATCAACACAGATTACAATGTGATTACACCCTCTCAACCCACCTACTGGCCCTCACATAATAATATTCAGCCTGATATTTGTCTAGACTATTTTATAACCCGCAACATTCCTGCATCCCAAACTAATATCAGTAACCTATTCCAACCACAGCCCAGTTCTCCTGCTAATACATAACTGTCTAATCCTAACTCCTCCCAAAAATACTCTCATCAGTGGACAAGTTGACTGGGATCTTTTCCGGACCTTAGTCGAGCAACACATCACTCTTAATATATCACTCAAAACGCCGGAACTAATCGACGATGCGGTCGAATTCATAACATCACAAATTCAAAATTCTGTTCAGAAAGCTTCTTTTGATATCAAATGCTATAGAAAGGATTTCTATTTACCACTTCATATTCGTGAACTTATAACCGACAAAAGGCGAGCTAGGGCTAAATGGCAGCGAACACGATATCCAAGTGATAAACAAATATACAATATTGCTCTCACGGAAATTAAACGATAAAATAAGACAATATAATAAAGAAAAATATAACAATTACACGTCAGCGTTGACACAAACAGATAAATCACTTTGGACAGCAACAAGGCGAGTATTAAAACGGAAACAAATATCTCACCCGCTTAAAATGGCTGACGGATCTTGGACTAGATCGGATAAAGATATGGCTAACGAATTCGCCAAACACTTACACGCAGTATTTCACCACACGATAACATAGACACTGAGCACACTAAACTTATACACCACACTTTAGAGCAGACACTACAACTCTCACAACCACCACAGGCATTCAATCCATCAGACATAATACACATAATAAAAAGACTTAAGCTCCGAAAGGCCCCCGGCTATGATTTGATCACTGCTGAAATTCTCCGCCAACTTCCAAAGAAAGCCATCCTCTTCCTTACCCTAATATATAATAGCATTCTCCGGACTACATATGTCCCTTTGGTTTGGAAGTTTTCAATAATAAAAATGATCCACAAACCATCTAAACTTACTCACGTCTCTTCTTCTTATAGACCGATTAGTTTACTTCCTGTAAGAACAACTCAATTGAACTATAAGTTCTTACACTTAAAATACTTAAATTATTTTTACTCAAAAAAATGAAACTCCTTTCTTCGAATCTTAAACGAGTCTGACATTATATTTTCTTTGACACAAAAACAATCCAAATATAAACATTAAAAACCCCTGGCAACATTTAACACTTCCACTGCTGGGAAAGATCTTTGAAAAACTACTTCTCCAGCGCCTTTATCCCATTCTTAACTCTCGGAACTTTATTCCCCACCATCAGTTTGGATTCAGGTCCCACCACTCTACAATTCAACAGCGCCACAGAGTGGTGGATCAAATAGCCCTAGCCTTGGAGAAGAAACAGTACTCTGCAGCTGCCTTTCTGGACGAAGCACAAGCCTTCGACAAAGTTTGGCATGCTGGTCTTTTGTCCAAACTCAAGAGCATCCTTCCCTTTACATATTTTCTTATTCTAAAATCTTACCTATCCAATCGGTACTACCAGGTCTGTCAAGGGACATCGCATTCTTCCTATTACCCTGTAGGTGCTGGAGTACCACAGGGGAGTATCCTTGGTCCTATCCTCTACACAGTATACACAGCAGACATCCCAGAACATCAACATACAACGTTATGCTCCTTTGCCGATGATAAGGCCATACTAGCTCGTCACTCTAACCCAATCCAAGCATCAACTTACCTTCAAGAGAACCTCACTCTCCTCGAAAGATGGTTTGTCAAATGGAGGATTAAAATTAACACTGATAAGTGTGTCAATGTTACATTCACCCTCTGTAAACGATATTGTCCACCTGTATTCTTAAACCTCGTTCCTCTTCCCACTGCCGATATCGCCAAATACCTGGGTCTTCATCTCGATAAGCGCCTTACATGGAATCCTCACACCAAGCTTAAAAGACAGGAGACTAACAGGCGTTACAGACAGCTCCTTCACTTACTAGATAATAGGTCTAGTCTTATACTTGAGAATAAGCTACTCCTTTATAATTGTTTAATAAAACCAATTTGGACTTACGGCATCGAGCTATAGGGCTCCACAAAACGTTCCAACTCCCAAAGAATCCAATCCTTGCAGTCCAAAATTTCTATTCTATGTTTCGAATCTTACACTCCATAATGACCTCAAAGTACCCTTTGTCCCAGACCTAGCAAAATCCCGCTACCTTTCCTTCCATAATTCCCTTTCAAATCATGATAACCCTCTTGTCCAATCCGTATCCATCCCAACCCTCCCGGAAAATCCTCGCCGACGACTGAAGCGAAAATGGCCCAGAGATAATCTGGTGCCTTAAAATAGCAAATGTATAAATATCTATGAATGTATGTGTTTTTGCGTGTATGTGTGCGTGCTTGAGTATATTTGTATATAATAGTGAAATAAATAATAAGGATGTTAATTAATGTAATTATGTAATCAATTTAATTTAATTTATATTCTTTATTCCATTTTGGAGGATTTACCATTAGGTAACATCTCCGCTCATTGTATTCCTGTTCTAAATAATTTTAAATCATTTGCTTGTTATTGTATATATATGTAATGTATTATACTTATAGTTGCAAATGAAGAAAGAAATTAAAAAAAAAACATTCCTGAAAAGAGCATATTTTACTGTTTTTATTTTAGCTTGCTTTCTTGGTTGTTTGTTTGTTTGTACATTACAAATCTTGTAATCTATTTTTAACTAAGTTCCCGATTAGCTAGACATTTGAAACTAACTATTTGCTAGACTTTTAGAATAGCTTAGAACACGATGACAATGGATTATTTTAATTCTTTTATCCATCTTTCATCAGAATTTAATTCGTTTTCAGCAAATTTTGCTGTATAGAAAGTTAGTTCGGAAAAAATCCGCAAGTTATTACATTTGTTTTGACATATCCCATATTTACGATCTTCATGTTGACAGGTTTCAAATTTATGATTTATGAAAGAAAATTTAAAAACGTAGTATATAAAATTTTACTTTTCCTCAGTACCTATAGTATGAAAAGTAATGTTTGTACCAAACAATTTTTTTTTGAGATTTCAACGGAATTGATGCTGAGACCTCCTGAGTGGTTTCAGCATGACGTCTGTATGTATGTGTGTTATCATCGTAGCGCCCAAGGTATTTAACCTAGAGAGTTGAAACTTCAGTCAGAGAGCAGAAAAATCAGTCCTTACCTGTAGTGGTGCCGCCCGGATAATCAACTTTTTCCGCCATCATGAACCTAGTTTGCTGAGTCAGCAAAAATTAAAAAAAAATCGTAATAAATCGAAAATGGTCTTGATCAAGTTGAAATTTAGCACGAATGTACCTCTCTGTACGACAAACAAGACCACTAAATTTCATTTTGATATTGGCCGCCATTTTGAAGTTATCAATTTTCGAATTTTTAAACTTTGACTGTCAATAATACCGAAATTATAAATAGGTTTTTTACATTAGCAAATCTTGGAACCGTTGGAACCGGAAACAATTAAGGAACAAATATAAAAAAACCCGATGAAATTCCATTTATTAGTTTAAAAGTTGTAAGCAAATATAATTATTTATTAGTGCGATAATTTTGATGAAGTCAAAGTTTGTTTAAATCTCTATCAAAATACCGCCAAACTTCAAATAATTAAATAAAATATAGGTATTAAAACTATTATTAAAACTAAATCAATTAGTTCAGAACGGTCACCCATCCAAGTACTGACCACGTCCAATGTTGCTTTCTCCTGCTGCTTCGCAGCAGGAGAGGCCACTTTAGTGGCCTCTGAAGTGAGATAAAGTTCCGATGTACCACGTAACTGATTTTTTTTATCTTGTATTAATTTTTTAAGCCTAATTTGGTAGTAACAATGTTTCTTTCATAAGTAATGTAAAACTTCTTTTCTCGCATTTAGAAAACACTTATACATAGTTCATTGTTTTAAAAATAATGTTTTTGAATTTTCTATAAAGTATAAAACATTACTTTTATATAAACAGTCAGATAAAGGTTTACTCTGTTTCATGTCTATTTTATACACTCACATGCATATACTTGACACACACACACACACATATATATATATATATATATATATATATATATATATATATATATATATATATATATATATATATATATATATATATATATATTATATATATATATATATATATATATATATATATATATATATATATATATGCAGTATAATTATTGTCATAGCTAAGCTTACGTAGTATCGTCAAACAGATCCTGACAATATATACAACCAACAATAAAAAAATAAATGAAATAATAATAAAGATAATTATAATAATAATAAAACTTCCTTGAAAAACAACATACGTTTCAATGATTTTTTACTTATAAATATTTAAAATTCTGTTGATTATAATACAAATTTAGTCACGTAATATTATTTTTGTTTTCCGTGAAAATCTAGTTTTTGAGATTTTTATCAAAAATAAATGTCCCCACTGAAGTTAAAACCAAAATATAAACAACCAAATTTTAAACATATTATATGTAGGAATAATAATAAATTATTTATATCAAATTTAGTTTCTCTATGTATATGAAAAAGCTTTGTTCGAGTTTGTCTGAGCGATTTATTTTGTTTTGATTAAACCGTGTGATCTATAGAACGTCTTTTGGCACTAACTAGATTCAACAAAACCAAAAAAGGGTTGCAGTGAAGAGTGGTTCGGTTCAGTTCCCCTGCTTCAATTACTTTACTGCTTTTCAATTTCAATTGCTCAGTGCTTTTGATTGCTTGGAAAAAGGGAAGCATTGTGTCTTTTCCATTAAAGAAATGATCTTAGGGTTCTCTGAACATCCCTATGACATTTTTTATTCCAGACGAAAAATCATGTCTGGAAATGCTTTCTTTATCTTTAAGTGGAAAACCAATTTAATAATATCACTAGAATTATCTACGAAATAGAAAGCAATTTAAAATTATTTATTCTATCTAACTTTTTTATTTATACATTTAATATTTATTTGTAGTAAATATATAAATATGAATTATGTATATATAATATACTCGTGTATATATGTATATACGTTAACTATTAGAATCGGAAGATTAACTTTTTAAAAAAGGTTTTATTTCAAATTACAAGTTACTTTCGTCTACAAATTAATTTAAGTTAACAATTGATTTTACAACGAACATATAGGTTACCTTGAATGTTGTTGGAGGCACGAGAACATAGACTGGAGCCACGGCGGCTTTACAACAGTTATATACCCTATTTAATGCTGTTTTGTAAAAGGAGGATTCAGCAAGAATCGTTCTTGTAACTCTTCCATCCTTAGAGTGGTGCATTCCCTGGGAGGTGGTGAAGATGGATGTTGAGAGGGTACCTTGATGGAAAATCGGATAGAAGGCCATGTCCTGTAATGAAGTGCCACAAGGCCCACAATGAACACTAATATGATGTACAATAGTCCTGTCCAAATACTGGGTAGGTGGACTAGGAAGGGATCCTTCTCAAATGAGAACGCAGGAATGGAGATATCTTTCAGCTGTGAAGATTTTAAGTTTATAGAGACATTTAGGGTATGTAGAGACGTAGGTCCAAGCTTTGGGTCAGGAAGGATGATGGGTTGACCATGTGAGGACGTCTTGTAGACCAGTAGGGTGTTCTTGTAGAATATCTGTTTGGAAGCCTGTTGGATGAGGTAGATACCTTGAAGAGACTTGGTCTCGGTTCTTCCGCTGCAACGAATTTGGATTTCGTCTGGAGACGTAAAGATGACGAGATATTGATTAATCTCTGGTACATACTGGAGGCTGTTATTGGTTATAATTAGATTTACGTAATGACAGCCGTCAGTGATACCCTTTGTAATTGTATTGGACTCACATGTTGTTTGGTGAGGTGCAACGAGCTCCTTTGAACATTGGTAGTCTCCAAGGTTCGAACTGATTCCTATTAAAGGCTTCAACATATTATCGCTTGACTTCAATAAATAATTTGATTTAGTCACTATCGTAACCTATTTGGAATTCTTACTATTATAGCTATTCTTACTAGGAATAGCTAAAACATGATATAACGATAAGATTTCATTGTATATTATTTGAATCTGATTAAGTAGATCTTTAGTTATTAATATGTGGGAATTGCTAACTCCTAATCAAACATTATCACTTATCTGAACTAATTTTGATTTTCATTCGTAAGTATTTTCTTGAATATCCTTAATTTTATCGTTATAATTTATCATTAATTGTTTATTATTAGAATATTGGCTGGCAATCTGTCTGGCTAAACTGTTTTCATTAGTTTGAATGTGGTCTAAGATTTTGTTATATCATTCTTCATCGCTTGCATCTAAATTTCCCGTGTTTGCTTTGAGGATGGTTGCCAAACCATTGATTAAGGCTCTTTTTTGTTTTAAGCGCGTTGAGTGAACATTTATATTGTTAAAATTATGTCTAATTATACTTTGTCTATAGTTTATAATCCTACCGACTGCGCTAGTTTTGAAGATTAACTTTTTGAAAAAGGTTTTATTTCTAATTACAAGTTGCTTTCTTCTACAAATTAATTTAAGTTAACAATTGGTTTTATAACAAACATATAGGTTAACTTGAATGTAGTTGGAGCCACGAGAACATAGACCAGCGGCATCACAACAGTTATACACCCTATTTAATACTGATGTGTAAAAGGAATCGCTCTTGTAACTTGTATATATATATATATATATATATATATATATATATATATATATATATATATATATATATATATATATATATATATATATATATATATATATATATAATATATATATATATATATATATAAAATTTAAGGATGCATACAAATTAAATACATGGTAATCACTGAATGGTGACAATGAAATATTTGGAGGTACAAAACAATTTTATAAGTAAAATATTCTTATTTTTTGTTATAGATTTTGGAGTATCAAAAATGCACTATCAATTTTGAATTTGGTTATTTGAGTGGCCTGGGGGCAAAAAGGGTGGTTTCCTCAATTACGTGAGTGGATGAATACAAACTTTCCTTTATATGGTACAGATCCTCCAAGTTCGTTAATTTTTCTCAGACCATTTATAGTTTACAACACTGTTTTCGGGAGGGTTATTTTTATATCTTTGCCCCTCTATAGGGGGGAAAATATTGGAGATAGAAAAACGTTTTAAGTAAAATTTTATTATTTTTCACCATATAATCCAATTCTGGTATCAAAAATATACACTCCAATTTGAATTTTTGAAGTTGGGTGGCCTGGGGGCAAAAAGGGTGGTTGCCACTAGTGTGTGATAGCATGAAAAAAAACTTACCTTCGCATGGTACATTCCCCGAGTCACATTAATTTATCTCAAAACTATAAAAAATTTAAGAGGGGAGGGGAGACTTTTGAACCACCCTGTTAATGCATTTAACCTGAGTTGTTTTTTATATTAATTTAAACATAATTTCTCGTTACCTTTCTGGAAGAGACACCAATAAATCGCTTATCACTCGTATCTGTAAAAATCCCCTGTCCCACGTTGCTACTATTCAAACCCAAATATAGATAATATATTATATTTTATAAATATTGATTCCAAGCTTACCGAGGACCGAGGGTAATGGAGGTATTGTGATCATTCCGAAGACCACTATATTTGCATACCTCCAAATTCAACAATTCTTGGACTTAATCCCATTTTAGACATCACGGAGAATGATTGGTCTCGTCTGTCGGTAAACATTTTTGCGAACTACCGTATCTTCACAACTAATTGTCCGATTTTAAAGAAATTTGGATGATTTGTCGAAATTAGCACACAGATTGTCTCATTTTAATGTTAACTGACTTCAAACATTTAATACTGAATAAAATGAATGTGACCCCACTGGGAATCGATACAGCTCCAAACAACCACAATTATAATTCCCAGTGGGATCACATAATTTAACACTCACGTTACCATTTATCCAATAATAGGACGCGAGAACACTATGTGCCACACTAATAGGGAGAATATTTATTATGCTCTACTGAAGATGGGCGGGTGAGAAAAAGCGGCCTGAAAAGAGGAATTAAAGGAATTGGCGCAAGGTTTAAGCAATCGCAATTTGAGTGATTATGCTGTGAGTTGGCCTCTAATCTTTCTTCCACTCTAATAAACCTCTTAGCCTTCTTCAAAATAATGGAATCTGACAGAATATCAATTCTGAATCATATTGAACTCTTCTAACCATTTTTTTTAAGTCAACTGAATCCAGTAGAAGATGTAATTATGATATTGAAGATGCTAATCCCGAGGTTAAGTCATGCATGACATGAGAAGTCTTTCTTTCTATATTAATACATTTTTTTTAATAGTAAAATTAAGATAAATGCAATTTGTACAATTTATAACTATTTTCCATTAAGTCTCTATATTTTTAACCATTTCTAGTTCGAAAATTTTCAGCAACTCTTACCTTTATTTAAGAGTAATGAGTAATTTGTGTTTTTTTAAATGAAATACAATTTTTCTTATTATTATTAAAATGATTTTTTACTTTGACTATACCCATACCTTAGCTTACTTTTCTGCTGTTTGAATATTAATATTAAATATGTGTAGGTTACTTATTGTTGGATCATAAAAAAAGTGAGTAAAAGAATTAACTGTTAGTTAATTTTGATGTCACTCATTACAAGCATTTTCAGACCTAGAGTCATTAATTAAGTTAGGAACAATAATTACACATAAACATATAAATAATTGGACATAATACTTAGATTATCCATGTCCTACCACACATGTGTTAAAGTTAACAACACATTTATCGTTAACAAAAAATTACCCAGTGGTTTAGCTAGGTCAAAACTCCTTTACGAAGCACGGGTATCCAGCTATATAGTCTATAAGTATTTAAGAAAATGTAATATTTAATTTTTAAGTTTTAGGTAGTATTCATACTACGGAAAGTTTAAATTTTAATTTAAATCAAATGATAATTATCATTAATAAAGGGAAACAGACAGAGAAAAATAGACTCATGCGCAGGGACTTGAACCACGGGCTTCTATATACCTACTTAGTAGTCCCGAATTAAGCTTTCAATTTTCCACAAGTCTAGAAGTCAACATTAATGACAATTGAACTAGACCGAGAATTATCGCTTATAATTATAAAGTACCCATTTTTTGACTGGAGTCTTATTTTTCTCTGTCTGTTTCCCTTTGTTAATGATAATTATAATTTGATTTAAAAAAGAAAATGTAATATTAATATGAATTTAAATTCCACGCCTTAATCTGAATGTAAAATATTAAATAGTTAAAAATAATAAAAAATAAAACAACTAATAATAGTAAAATAATTATAAATATCACTTACATACTTCAAAAGGAATTCCCACAGCGCCCTGCAGATTGATTTGATCGATTATAGGTGTATCTATAAGTTGTTATTTGTTGTTCTTCATTTTAGAGGAAAGAAAGAAGTAGTAATAATAACAACTATAAAGTAAAATGGTGTATTATGTGATTTAGAAAATCTGTTAATTCCTTTCACAAATAAACAATCTATGTATATTTACTTTTTAATTTCTTTGTAAACTGTTATGTTTGAAATAGGGAGTATAGTTTAGAAATTTATTTCTTGGCCTACTCATAGTTTATCTTTAAAGTAGTTTGAGCACGAAAATAATTATTAATTATTATATCTTCAAAAGATAAAGTTTTATATATAACAGATTTTGGCCAACTACATCAAAAGCTCAATAGAATATAAGTAGCCTAAGTAAACTCAAATATTATCTCGTAGTCAACATCACGACAAAATATCTTTGAGTCTGACGGCTGACCCAATAACCTGACAGCTTATCTTTCATAGTAGCTTATCTTATCTAATATTAAGTTCTCGTTTTGGCACTTGTAAATTAATAGTGAACCAGAGGTCGCAATAGATTTGCTCACTGTATTAAATGATATTAGGCTTCTGGCCTTCTTCAAGATAAATAGAAGTACATTCAAAATCCAGAATGTCTCAAATAAATTGAAAATACATTTGGGGCTTCATTTAAATCTCTTTCTCATTAATAATATTTGATATTGAATTTAATGAACATCAACATTTAACTGATTTACTTTATAAAACTATACAAAACATTTATAAAGTTAAAATGTTAGCTACTTTTGGAAGTAGATTAATCAGTTCTAAAGCGAAATAATACAAATGAAGAATTTGTGACTGTTTAATACCTTTTTTCTTTAAAAAAAAAAAAAAAAAAAAAAAAAAATATATATATATATATATATATATATATATATATATATATATATATATATATATATTATATAAAAGTACTAGCTGGATTCCCGTTATTTGCTATGGGGTATATTATATTTAAGGAATTTATTAATTTAATAGGATTATAAAAAGCAAGAATATCTTGATGCCACCATGTTCTCCCCACCTCATAACTCTATACACCCTCCGATAACTCAATTATTGTTTTAATTTTCAAAAAACCCTAATTGCTATTTGATTCCAAATCTTGGAGGAGACATTTTAGACGAATATTTTCCTAGATCCCCTAAATTAAAGCCCCATTCATAGTTTAAAAAGGAATTATATTTAATAAATGTATGCTAAAATCCTAATGAAATGATTAGGCTTTTCCCAAGTATTAACTTAAAAATTTCAAAAGTGTCTTGTGGGCTCAATTCCACGTTTTTTTACTTTATCCCTATTCTCCCCCCTAGGGAAAAATGTTAAAAAATCACTGTTGGCACGAATAAATGTAAATTTAAAAACTAGCATACTGTATAAACTATGTTATAGCATTTCAAAGAAATTATGATAATTTATTTAGTGAGAAGACACAGCTTCAATAAGAATACGGCCGCCATCTTGAACAAAATGGTCGATCGTAAAACCTTTTTTTCTAAAGTTATTCTTTATGTCATAAAGGAAAGCTCACATTAAAATTTTAAGGAATAAGTTAAATCGGTTCCGGATATATAGCCATGTCCATTAGCATATAAATAGCCGTCATCTTTGTTTAAAATGGCAGATTAAAAAATATATTTTATCTACAGTAGGGAGAAAAAGATATGCTTTTGAATTAGTTTAGAGGGACTAAAGTAAGTCTTTTCATCCCTGAACTCAAAAAGTAGGGAGAAAAAGTAAAAGTAGGGCGAAAAAGTAAAGTAGGGATAAAAAAAAAGATTGCAACTTAATTATTTTATAAATAGTAGAAAATGAATGGCTAATCACTGCTTTTTCTACCATGTTTATCTTTGTTTATAACCTGCATCTAAATAACCTTCTATTATAGTTTAATTCCAATTCTTGTTTGTTTTTAATATTGAATCTCTTATATCTGCTATTAAAAGTGCTAATAATTATTGTTATTTATTAAAAAAATAAATAGAAACTGTGCAATGGACGAAAATGTGTATTTTCTCCCTACTGGAGATAAAATATTGTATGTACCTCGTGAGTAAAGTGCTACGAGGCTGCGCCTCGGGAGCTTATTAGCGTTATTCCCTCGGCTGTGCCTCGGCAATTAAAGAGTCTGATTCCCTCGGCTTCGCCTCAGGATTTAGGGACCATGGTTCCTTCGGCTTCGCCACAAGAACCAACTTTTTCGCTCTGGGAATAATGGCTTACTTTACTCCCTAGGTGCATAAATAACTATTAATGAAAGCCTAGAAACTAAGAGTTACCTACATAATATTAAAATTTACGAGTAAAACTAGTTCCAAAGATCACTTTGATTCATTTTGCGTATAAATGGCCCTTATTTTAATTCAAAATGGCCAATTGATTTTTTTTTTTAAATAGTTGTTTATGTCATAAATGGAAGCTAACTTCCAAATTTAAAGATTCCAATGATTTGTGCAATTCCGGTGTTGGAGATATCATAATGTTGAATTCAGCATATAAATTGCCATCATATTGAACGATGATTTTTTTTTTTTTAAATTGTTTATATATTTAGATTATATTTAAATAATAGAGTTAAAGAAATAACAAATTAATAAAACAATGAAACAATGAATCAATAAACTAATTGATTAATACTAGTGATAGAGATAAAATTAAATAATAAAAAAATATTATGTAAAAAAATAGTGATTAAAAAAGGAAATGAGCATGATGCAAAGACATGGTTTCTAACTTATTAAAATCAAAAATCTTTAAGCTTCTGCATAAAGAGCCGACTAATAATTTTCAATAAAATGTGCATGATGCACTTAGAAGTACCACGAATGCATTCCTGGAATAATTTTATACACAGACTCAGAAAAATATCGTCATATTTTTTGTACGAAAACATTCCCCCTCCCCCCCCCCAAAAAAAAAAAAAATATTTAAAAATTTGTTTGGGTTAGATACATTTGGAGTGGTTTCATTGCTTATAGAAAATAAAAATACATGTAAAGGTTTTTCTTTCACGTTATTACAATTCATTGCTCAAAAATAATTAAATTGCCGCCATCTTGATACAACAACAACAGTGAGTTAACAAACTCGTCCTGTTGGTTAAATCGTCTTCAGATCCTTTGTGTGTGCTTACAGCACATACTTGGCCAATTTATTAAGTACATTTTTCTATTTTATATCGTGATAATATCTTATAAAGGCTTAGTGATACAAGTGTTTAAACTTTAAAAAAAATATATATATATATAATTTCCTAATTTCCATCTTTAGTTCTTTATAGTCCGGCTGGTATTTAGACTAGATTTTTTAAATACTGATTAAAGGTAATTACAACGAGAAGAGACGAAACCATGCAAGTGGTTTTTTATTAAAACGCATTTAGCAGCAAAGTAATTAATCCAGGTAACTGTAGTTGGTTCTGAGTTATGCGGGCCTTCTCTTAGTTATCTGTGCAGCTCTAGTTATTATGATGTTCTTATTAACCTCGGTCTTAATACCAGAGTAATAAAACTTGGCACTTGGTAATCCATAAAATTCTATCGACATCTTCATTAATTATAAACAGTTATCATAATAACGTTTAATATATATATATATATATATATATATATATATATATATATATATATATATATATATATATATATATATATATATATATATATATATATATATATATATATAGGTTAAGCAAAAAATGTATTACAGCTGCTAAGTATTTAAAATCTTTTAATGGTCATTAATTTACATATTATGAACTTTAAAGTTACGCAAGAGAAGAAAATAATAATAATAATAATAGACCATTTTTTCAGTTTTTCAGCTAATAAATTAGTTTATAAACTCCCTCAGTCACGTCCAGTATAAGTTTCAGTAGTATCAGAATTATATTATTAAATGGATAAATATTTTTAAGACTGTATATTACTGATAATTTTTTTGTGAATAGAGAATGAATATAGGTTTTCCAGATGTAATCGGTTAGTATAACATTTGTACAAATATTAAATATAATATTTGAAAAAACATATAACCCATTCTTACTTTGGGCCATTATTCTTAATACGGCTGACAACCCTTTAATGATTATATTTGATAGTAAAACTATTTAAGAACAATTAATTGGATAGTGATAATAATGTGACATTGAAAATACTCATTTGAGCAGTTTCTATTTGTTTAATGTTTCTGTTTTTAATTCATTAAAAGGCTGCATTATATACACACACACACACTCATATATATATATATATATATATATATATATATATATATATATACATAATAAACAAAGATTTGTGTAAATTTATAGTAGAAGCAATTAAAATAAAAAAATTAAATTTGTTTTTTTGCGTTAGTAGTTATGAAAATACATTTTTAAAACCAACTGTTTCAAGAAAAACATTGTTTATGCTATTTGAAGTCTGTTTTGTTTTTTTCAAATAATCATAAGTAATGAGATATTTGAAGCAGAATTATAATAAAAACAAATATAAAATGAATAAGTAAAAGAAAGGCATTCAACTTATTCTAAGTTATAGTTTTAAGTCTATCGATTTATATTTTCTTTCTAATTAATTTATTCGATATATCATGTAGAAGAGACATTGGAGCCTCGTTAAGATATACGATCCTGTTTGATATGATATATCTTCGTATTAATATTACGTTATACTTCTGTGACAACATTTGAATATTTATGCACTTAATCTAGATCCATTTACATAAAGAGTAGTTTTTTTTCTTCTCCTTCTTCCAATCAGTTGCTTCGAGAAGTCAAGAAATATACAAGTCAAATTATTAATTCCAACACCGTCAAACGACTTCCACCAATAATTTATTATTGTAATTACATGTAGACATCCAATCGAGTCACGATTAAAGAATTTCTTCCCCTTCATATATTTAATTGCCATTTTTACGAGTATTTCTATATTCATAAATAATAATTAAATTCGTATCAATAATTATTGTATTCAATATTGAATTATTATTATGGTATTAATGAGTCAGTAATTTATGTGCCTAAATTTATTCGTGATGGAAAAGATGAATAATTAAATTAATTTAATTATCGAATATAATAACAGTAATAAATAAATAAAATCATAGTCAAGAACTTTTTCACAAAAGTAAAAAAATAACTTGAAGCTATATATTGTAAATTCTAATTTCTCTTCGTGAATTTACTTATTTGTACTTTAACCATTATATGGTTAAAGCGGTATGGTTATTTTATATTACTACATGGATTCGCTCATTATAAGGCGCTAAAACGTTGTTACTTTGACAATTAATAAATGAAAAACAAATCCCTAAATCTTACAGATACAAATAATATGTCACTTAATTGCCACATAGCTTCCTCGCGCCCTAGGATCGGTTGAATGAACATCTTACATTTCCAGGGGTCAAATTTTATTTCAATATTAAATTCATATGGCACTTTGTGTTAGCTACTTTCGAAAAAGCCATCCAAATTTCTTCAAAAGTGAAATAATGAGTACTTATAAAGATGAGTAATTATAAAAGTTATAATATATTCTGCCAGTTAGTGTGGCCCATGGCTTCCTCGCGTACTATATCCTATTACGTATACAGTAATGGTATGCTTTTATAGTCCATAATTGGTTAATTTAATTATTTTTTTCTTTCTTTTGCTTCCGAGCTTTCCGAAGGTAACTTAACTATAAGATCGTTCTGGAGAATAACAATTTTTATGTCTCCAATTTTAAAAATTCCAAGACAGAAATCCATTTCAGACATTAGGGATCATTTTTAGCCCCGTGTTGTCTCTCTGTCTCTCAAATTTTGTGAGCCAACATTTCTTAAAAACTACCCGTCCGACTTGTTAATGAAATTTGGATGATAAGTCATAATTTGCGCATCATTGGTCCCATATAAGTTTCAACTTTCTGCGCTCATTTCTTTCACTTTCACATGCGTACAAATATACATTTAATATCACCTATATCAGGCTGGGATATTCTGCTCTTACCCTCCACAAGAGATCAGTATAAGCTTAGGAAAAATCTCTACACTCTTCCATACTGAGATATTAGCAATCATGGCTTGCAGCCAAGTGATTCTAAGTAAGAATGAGTCAGACAAACAGATTTTCATCTGCTCGTCTAGCTCGAGGTATACAGTCTTTGGTATCCAAGATGCACTCCTAAACTATTGACAGATTTTAAGAGGTTTTTTTTTTTTTTTTTTAAATGAGTTGGTAAGACTGCAGAATGTAGAATGCTCTTCACCTATTATGGGTTCCAGAATGTAGTGGCATAGAAGGAAATGAATTTGCTGGTTTCCAGTGCAATACTTTTTGTTCCGGAATCTATGATAAATATATCTCACGGTGTTTACGCTTATAGAAATCTTTGTTATGAGATTTTACAAGAACCGGGGAATTGCGCTTAGAATGAAACAGTCTGTTGTTTATTTCCGGACTCTCTCATAAAGTTACCAAGACAATATTGGCCCTCAACAGGGGCACTTTTCATCTTATGACTGGACATATTATAACCCGTTAATGGGCAAATTATCGACCAAATGGGTTTAAAACTGGACGGGTAGTTATTAAGATATGTTGGCTTACAAACTTTTAATGACAGACAGATGGGACCAAAATTGTTCTCTGATGTCTGAACATCCTTATACCTGGCGTTGACCACTCAATCACTCGTCACGGCCACGGCCAACT
Source organism: Gerris lacustris (assembly GCA_951217055.1). Taxonomy (NCBI): domain Eukaryota; kingdom Metazoa; phylum Arthropoda; class Insecta; order Hemiptera; family Gerridae; genus Gerris; species Gerris lacustris. The sequence continues at coordinate 57,800,721 of OX578276.1, read as the reverse complement.
CTCCTCTCCCATTCATCTCACATGACTGTACTATCTGAGTTTTCCTGGATTATTCCTATCACTGCCTCTTCCGCTTCTATCTGCCATCGAATCTTCTTATTCCTCACCCTTTTTAACCTGGATATTCGGGGACCCCTTCTCAGCCTATCTCAATGAAGATCAAAGCACCAATTCGGTAGGTTTAGATACTCTCAACAATAGTGGTCACAATATTTGTTTGGGTTCTATCCCCTCAACCAACTCCACAGAATTTATTCAGCATAGATTTAGTCTTGCGAACTTGAATAACACGGGATTCCTACATCTGTCTGACAAGTTCCTGAATTATAAGAAATTTAATTTTTACATTATTATCTTGATACACCTACCTTGACTCAGTGCTTTATTTACTTAATACTATGATAAAATCAAATGGGCAAAGGGAGGGGATTATTTTACGCAAGCAATCACTAAGTGAAATTATAAATAGGCACAGTAATATTCGAAATTCTCTGGAAGTTTTCGTAAGCCAACTACAGCCTTGAAAGAATGGGAAAATTCATATTGATCAAAAGGCACTTACTAGATCTTCCTAAAATAAGGTCTAGTATCCCATAAGAAAATTACTTTTAAGTATTATTTAATCATTTCACTTTCTCATATAAAGAGAAAGTACTGTGATGACGCGAAAATTTTATTTTGAGATTTTGATGGATTTACACGATTTTGATGGGGTCGATACCCTTCCAAAAACTATTATATGAAAAAAAAATTATTCCTCGTAAAAGGTTCCAACGATTTTGATTAAAAATTCTAAAATGTAGTCCATTTAAATACGAATCTAACAATATAAGCCGTTTTACCGGGAAAATCTAGTTCCTGAGAAAACACGAAGACTAATAAACGGAAAATATAGGGCTAAGTAATTATGAACTCGTGTATGAGAAAGTTTGTCTGAGTTGTCTCGGACCGATTTTATTTATCTCTATTCTTGGTAGGAAAATAACATCTTATAAAAAATTATAGTTTTCTTATTTCACTTGATAATGATTTTCCAGGACTGTCATAATTTTGCTCCTAAATTCCAGTTAAAACGATCAATCACAATTGGGTGAAACAATTTCTATGTTAAAATCATTCATGTTTATAATTTAATATATTATAATTCCTATAAAATTTATTTTCTGAGTAATATTAAGAAGTATTATATCGTAACATTAGCATAAATTGTTGGACTAATCGTTATAGTTCCGTTTTAAAATGGAAATCGAAGCCGTTTTACGATAATTGTCTAGAGCATGGAAGCAGTTATATCGTAGAAAACAGGAGTATTTAATTACGATGTATGTTTACCTAATATCAATTCCACATTTAGCCTTATCAGCAAGATCGATAGTTTATTAAAAATGACTGAATTTCCCTATATAGGGTTAGATTTTTAATTTTGACTGTAAATATATAGTTTGACAGGAGCCCTGGATTGAGTTATTCGTCGACGAAACACAATCAGATATTAAGTTGAATTTCGTACCTTGCAATTACCAATATGAAACGGGCTCAAAATACTACCATCAACCTTCCCTTGGGCTATGGACTTTCAAAATGTCCCTCTGGCTGTATTACTCCACGCGAGACAACCCAACCATGAAGCGTAATGGAATTTCTACATTTTTCTTTACCACGAACATGTTTTTTGAATAATTTAAAAAAAAAATGCACTAAACACAATAATATTATGATAATAAAAGCTGTTATTGTTCTCGCTTTTATTTCCACAGTGTTTCTAGACGAATAATTGGGTTTCAGATTACTTGTTCAAAACGTTGAACTTCACAAACATTTGCCCTTTAAAAATAATGTATAAGAAATATCACTTCCTTTGCTCATACTACATTTGCGGAACATATTGATCCACACTATATCCTGATAATAAATGCTGTGTTAAATGAATTTCTCGTCCCTAATTTTTTTTTGCAATACATTTATATTTTTATACATAAAACTAAACCATACTTTTCAATTCCAAGTTTTAATTCGTTTTAGGTTAAATTTTATATTTTATGCTCCAAAATATATTATATTAGTATTAAACTGTAAAAATGTAATGGTTTGTAACAACGATAAATAATTTTATATGTTTTTACCTACCCCTCATACGACATATCTGTGACTACAGCCATTTATATGTGTAGCTTTCTGAACAGAAACAAAACATTAATGGAAACTGGCTTACTTCTAAAGCAACTTATAAATATGAAATAATAACTTAACTTTGAATTGGAGGTTTATGTGTATTATGTACATTTATATAAACTGAAAAAAACAACAAACCTGATGATCAATACCTCGATGTATCTTTACCTTTTGGTGCCCCTACTTTGCTTATATGTTAATATAGTGAGGGAAAAGAGATCTTTTATCAAAATTATAAGAATAAGTGTGAACAACTATATTATTTTTGTAATATATAGATTATAGATGTCAAATATACCAAAGTTAAAAATGTTGGACAAACTTAATTTCTTGGATTCAGCTTAAATGAGGTACCGGAAGCTATGTGATCGTTCTGAAGAACGATATTATTTTATGTCTCCGATTTAAATAATTACTGACAAAAATCCGTTTCAGACGCCAGAAAAAACATTTATTGTCTCATGTTTGTCTGCCGGTAGGACGGCCTGTCTGTCAAATTTTGTGAACTATCATAGCTTAATCTCAATAACTACTCGTCCGATTTTAATGAAATTTGGATGGTTTATCAAAATTAGCCAATTGTTGGTCTCATATTAGTTTCAACTATATGTGCCCATTTGTTTCTCTTCCATTTGCCCACAACGTATATATCTTCAAATGTACGCATCTGATTTTGGTGAAATTTAGATGGTTTGTAAAAAGTAGCCCGCAGATAGCCCCGCGAATTAGTTTGGTAAAAAGTATAAAATCATTATAGTATTCAAGAAAGCTATGTGCCACACTATTTGGCAGACTATTCTATACGAAATAAAGTAAAAATTTAGCAAATTTTAAAGAGCGTATGCGGTTGAAATTAATCTGGAGCTAATTACGGGCTACTTTCGATAGAATTTCTTTTAATTCAGAACAGTAGAAATTAAATATGTGGTTTGCAAAAATTTATTGTCAAACAGACAGACACGGAACATAAAATGTTATATGATGTATGACACGGAAATACTGTCTTAGAATTTTTGAAATCAGAGACATAAAACATTTTAATTTTTCAGAACGATCATAGCTTCCGTTACCTTCGATAAGCTCGAAAGCAAAAGTGGTAAAAATAATTTATTAGACAATAATGGTTTGTAGCATCATTTAAACAGGCGATAAAATGCGAGGATGCTACGTGCCTAACAAAAAAATTGCTGACTATTAAAAATATTTTTTTTTATTTGATTTAACTAGGTATACAAAGATCATTTTAACTATTATGTGAGTTTTGTACACATGTTTTAGGTGACAAAATGTCGGTCAAAATATGTAACTCAGTTATGAAGTTAATTCAAGAAGAGCTACAAATTGACCACAACAAGATACATTGTTGAAGGAGTTGAGCGAAATGAAGACATCTAGCAGCTCAAAGGTGCTTGCTAGAAAGGTCTTGGGAGCCACTTGTTTAAAGTTAAGGTCAATTACTGAGAAAGCATCGAGTAGTTTACTAATTACTGAGGAGTTGTACTTGAAGTAGCCACGGCTCTGCCCTTGCTTTATACAATATTTAATTTGTTGCAGGAGAGAAGGGCCGGCGAGTTTAGTAAGATAAATTCGTCGTTGGATGAGATATAAGGCTATTTCATGGGCATTAGGTGGTGTCGGTGGTTGGTTTGCCCGCATTCCCAGCTTAATCAACATCACTCGGCCGGCTTACAGCTTCAAGCCATCTGCTCGGGCCTCCCTTTCCCTTAACTTATACCAAAAATAAATTACTTTGATTCTAACCAAGTACAAATTTCCCTTCTCACTGGGTTCCCCTCCCCCCGGGATTCCCCACCGATCTGGCGATTCAACCCTGTTTCTCCTTGCGTCTTGATATCGAAATAAATTACATTCAGCCTTTTAAAAAGAGCTGAAGAGCGAACAATTCAGCAACACAATTCTTCTGGGAAAAAGATTCTAACGGTGAGTTCCAAACCAACTTACTAACTTCTTTATAACTTTTTTATAGTTTTTCAAGAAAAAAGACTTCGTAAACCTAGAATTGATATATTAACCTACATAATGCAATGAAACGAAATCGACTAAGTATAATTTATTCAAAAGGAAAATAGGAAACATAGGGGTGTTGTGTATAGTTTCTGCATAGGGGTAAACATAATAATATTATATAGTTAAAGTAACTCTTGAACAACAGTCTGACACATTCTAGATTTCTCTCACATATATTTCTACTTGCATTCAAGAGAATTTAAGAAATGCATTCCTGAGCAGTCTCGAGTTTATTATTTGTTGAAAATTTAATATCAAAAATATTCGTAAAAAAACAACCCCTCAATAATAAAATATTTAGAAATTCATATTGAAGTTTTATATACACAACCAGTTCCTTTTATTACTCGTATTAATAAAAGGAACGTTTGTTTTTATTCTAAAATATACAATTTCTCTAAAATGACAAAAAAGTAAATTAAAAATTTAACTAAGAAATGTTTATAAATAAAATATAAAACTATACACATTTATAATTGTATTTTTTGACCATTCCTTACCTAAAGGGAAAAGTATTAGTTTCACCCAAAAAATCCGAAACCGAGATTTCAACGAAATTATCCGTTTTATGTGTTTTTATAACGATTTCAGTGATGTTGAAGCTGAACATCTTTTTTTCTGTCTGTGTCACGCATAACTCCCTCAATTTTTAGCTACTAAGAGTCAGTCCTTACATGTAGTTGTGCTGCCCGGAAAATCATAAATTTGTGACTCAATTAACCCATTTTGCTGGATCAGCAAAAATTCGTATAAAATTAAAAACAAATTCCCAAATTTGCACCAAACCTCTTTATAATAAAAACATTTTCACTGAATTTCGTTTATATATCTGCCGCCATTTTATACTTTTTAATTTTTAATTAATAATTTTAAACTTTAACGCTACACAATTTCTGAACTATTTCGCCGATTGAGCTGAATTTGCACCAGTAATAGATACCTTTCTATAAGATAAATATATCCTCCATAATTTATCTTAATACCTGCCACCATTTTTGAAAATATCGAATTTCGATTTTTATATATAAAAGTGTTTCTTTACATTTTTAAATACCTTACAATAACCTCACTATAATAACCCTCATTATACCGTGCTTAACTTTCAAAAGTCTCTCGTCATTTATATAGGTTTATGTTTGGTAAGAAAAAGTGGCGAGTCGCTCTCCGTCCGATTTTTAATTTGTATTTATTTTTGCATCCAGGCATACAGAATTAAATGAAAGCACTGTGATTATCCTGAAGAATATCTTAATTTTTTTCTCCCAATTGAAAATTTTCTCAACAGATATACACATAAGTTTTATAAAACTGAGAATAATCCCGGCGCTGCGCTGGAGTGTATTTTTCAATGTCTGTTTCCCGTAGTTAATAATAATTATAATTTGATTTAGATTATAATATGTTAGGTCTCGTAGCTGTCGTTTAATATGCCCATTTGACCGTCAATTTACACTATATGTCCAATTACGATGAAATTTAATGGAGTGATGATCATACATTTATTTGGAAAAGGCTCTTTGGGTTGATCGAGATATTAATTTTTTTTTTAAGTGAAATTTATCAGCATATTGATAAAGTTAACACATTTATTCGGTTAATATAGTTTTAACTCAACATCAAATAGTTTATTCCATCAAACTTCAAATTTAATATCAAGTTAAAGTAGCTACCAGTGTCAACATTTCTGGGTTTATTATTGACTTAAATGAATGTTACATTTGGAAAAGGGAAAGTTTTGGAAATGCTAATTGCTTTATCAAATTGGTTGAAACTAAATGAAGGATTAGAATTTACAGTGAAATAATTGTGTTGCTAGCTGTAAAGGCTAAGATGTATTAGATTAAAATTTCCTTAGTTGTTATTGGAGTGCAGAGCGGACTCCGGTCGAGATTGAAGAGAACCAGGGCCCCTTACTTTACTTCACTCGCCCACATCCCTTCTGCTCCCTTATTATTTTTCATTTATTTATTTTTTAATTTATTTCGGGAGAGACTCCTGTTTTAAATGCCTCTAACATAAAGTCAAATGAAAAATGTAAGCCAACTGAAATTATACCCGAAGGATTTTTCTTCCCCTTAATTATAATATATATATATATATATATATATATATATATATATATATATATATATATATATATATATATATATATATATATTTACAAAATTAATAATGCTAGTAAGAAATGTTTCAAATTTAGATTATTATTTTTACGCAAGGCATTTCTTAGCAGAAATCTAGTTATTCATACATTGTTTACTTTCTAAGTTATAACTAAATAGTTACACGGACTTTGTGTAAAATGAGATGCTCCAAGTTATAAAATATAACCTAGAATGTAACACAACTAAAATATAAAATTGTTTGCACCATGAATGAAATATGGGAGATGAGGAAATTTTAACAGTACCTTGTCAATCAACAATGGGCAAGGCACTCGTATTAATAAAGGCAATCGTTTCTATTTACTTGAAATGAGCATCCATTCTGTGTGATTAAATGGTAGAAACTGGCTTGTATAAAAAAACTATTTATAATTTATAAACGGTTACTATACAATGAAAAAATATTTAATTTACAAATTTTTAGTTAAAAGTTATGCTTGCTCGTACCAACCACTTGTATGTGTAAATAACTATATTATTTAAATTACATACAATTGCATCACCTACTTCAGATTCTTGGAAAAAGTTAATGCAATTAATGTTAAAGTTTTTACCGCACAATAAGCAACCAGGTTGCCGTAATACAAAGGATGTCTTTCTTAGAGAGGTCTCGAGTGGTCCATGCTAAGTAGAGGGAATAGAGATAGAGGTAAAGGATTTATGTTGCGGGGCTCCACGTCCCAAAGATGATGTTTATAAAGAAGACCGTCACGCTCTAATGGACCAAATTGCCGGGTAAAAGAACAATAATTACCTTGGCAGAGACCACGGCACCGGGGTTTAGGAAATTACTCGGAGCAATGCTCAAACCTAAGCTACCCTTAAACCAATGCTAGAAACAGAATCCAAGGAACAGACCTCAATTTCAGCTACATACAAATCATTTACCGTCTCTCTATTATACCTTTTCCTACTATAACTACACACCTATAGGGGCTACGAACTCAGGACCGACATTATACTGCTCCTATATCAGATCTGAACTCCTATATCAAACCATATAATATTTTTTCTATGTCGAAGATTTTCAGATAGAAAATATATACTGATTCGTACATTAGCTGTAAAGATGAAATTATTTATAATAATAAGCGTTGTGCTGCCTAGTTAGCCCCAATCCACTATAATGATAACTATAAGAATTCACTCATATTAATATTAAGGAATAAATAGACTGAATTGCATCACATCTACGTAGACAAGTTGTAACCTTTATTATGTTTTTAAAAAAATGTAATTATAGGAATTGTTTAAAGTTAAATAAACTGGTTTATTGAGAGATTAACAAGAAAGGATTTACAATATATACTTCCTTTTAATAGGCAGTTTCTCATCACATCTTGTCGCGTGGTCTCTCTAATGTATCTAAATAGTAGGCTAGATGTTTTACGCAAAGTGAGCAAAAAATATCTTCTTTTATCCAGAGATACTGTGACTGGTACAACGGTAATTTTAGAATTATTACCATGAATGTACTTATAATTTTCGTTGTTCTCCACATATAATATAACCTAATTTAGAAAAGAATAATGTCATAATTGTAATTGAAAGATTTTTTTTTTTTAAATTGTAGGCTCCTGTAATTTTGTATTCTGATGCATAGGAATTTGAAAATAAATCTTAGAGATTAAAATTTTTTTCCTAAATGCTTTATAATAATTTAATATTATGCATTACTTCTATCTCGATGATCAATTGAAAGTTTTCAATAACACAATGGGTATTAAAAAGTTACCTTTTAGATATAAAATAGTACATTACGCGTCAAGTGCGGAAAGTAGCATTTTTCATGCGAGTGTGGAATTTGCACCCGAGCGGCAGCGAGGATAGTAAAACGACACGAGCAAAGCAAAATGCAGTTTTCGCACGAGTTGCGTACCGTACTTTATCTACGATTGTAGATTTTAATAATAAATACTGAAAAAAAAAAAATATATATATATATATATTTCATAAACTTCCTGTATGTAAGTTCGTATTTCTCTATTGATTAAGATAACCATTAATTCATTAGTTGTAGTTTTTGCCGAATTAATTATTTGGGAAGGCGTATAATTCTCCTAATTTTCTTTATAATCACTTAAATCACTCATTGTTTCTCTAAAAACTCGATATAAATAGTTACTTTGATTAAACAAACAGCAAATTAGAATGTAAATAAACTCGCTAATCGTGCGTTAAGGTGAAGAATTCCAATGTTTTTCCGACCTAGGGCGGAAAAAAGACAAATTCTTCCCCTTATTATGAACGCGCATGCGCAATGAATACAGCTACGAAAAGAATCACTTTAAATGCATCTAAACAGAGGTATAATGTTTATATTTCGTATTAATAGTAGATTAATTTATTTTTTCCGTGGTAGGCTGTGAAATAGTAACTTTAGAGCCTAAAAGTCATAGCTAAAATCCATTTTTTCATTACGTGGACTTAAAAAATCTTTTCATTACTCCTAGCTGTAAAGAAAAAATCTTTTACGTCCTAGGAACTAAAAGATTTTTTATGTCCGGAGGGTAGTTGTCAAAACTTCCGTTAGTACCGCTGCAGTCTTTGTAGAAATGCTTCTAGTACGATTAAAATCCGCTAGATGTCAATGCGTTTTATTTATCTTTTCTTATAGTGTAACCTCTTTTTAAGGTTTCTTTTTTTAAGGCTTAAGTATGTACTAATATTTCTTATTATTTTATATTGATTAGTGATTAATATTTAATGTTTTTTCATTGTCTGCTACCTCGGAAAAAATAGCATATGCTACGCGACTGTGAAGTGTTTTCTCTTTACCTTGGCACATTCTTTACATTTACTGTCTCGCTTCGCTCGACAGTAAATGTAATTGCCGCGGTAAAGAAAAAACTCACTTCACAGCCTAGTAACATAATATACTATTATCTACGATTGATACGAAATATAAACATTATATCTTTGTTTAGATGCGTAGAAAGTGATTATTTACGTACTTGTATTCATTGCGCATGCGCGTCTCATAGTTCTGAATAATTCCTCTTCTTTACCACGCTAGCGCGGTAAAGAAGAGGAATTCTTCAGCTTTAAGCACGATTAGCGAGTTTGTTTACATTTAACAAAACTAATTTGCTGTTCTTTTATTAAAGTAACTGTTTATATCGAGTTTTTAGAGAAAAACAATGAGTGAATCAAGTGACTTTGACGAAAATGTGGAGAATAATACTCCTCCAGAAATAATTAATTCGGCAAAAAATACAACTAATGAATTAATGCCATCTTTATCAAGAGAGAGATACGAACTTACATACAGCAAGTTTATTTTTTTCTGAATTTATTATTTAAACCTAACAATCATAGATAAAGTACGGTACGCAACTCGTGCGAAAACGGCATTTTGCATTGCTTGTGTGGTTTTACTACCCTCGCTGTCGCTCGGGTGCAAACTCCACACTCGCATGCAAAATGCTGCTTTCCGCACTCGACGCGTAATGTACTTTTACATGTATGAAATCTTCGTTTCTAAATAAACTAAACTAAAATCTTGGTCTTAGTCTGAATCAATATAAAATAATATAGGTCTGAATACTGGTTTAAAACCAGTAACCAGTATATAATATAGTTTTATTTATTTTGAATTTTATCCTCTTGAGATGTAAGATATCTAGAGCCAATGACTAGTGTCTTTAAACTTGAAGCATAGTTTCTTTTTCCAACCTTATTAGACTTAAAGAAGTATTTCTAATAAATAATCCTTACTACCTCAATTACAGGTGAGGAATTTCAGTGGAGATTTTTTATCTTTCTTTTATATACCAAGAGCTGCTTTGTTGACTTTAACTACAAAGCTCCCCTTTTTTTAAGTAGATTGAGTAAAGGTTTTCGCACAATAAGCTCAGAGATGAATACCATACTTGAAAAGCTTATAACACCACCAATACTAACCGTATTTCTTGGAAAAAGGAAATAATTGAAATATAAATATTTCGTTTTTCTCTCTTCTTGCTGTAATTGAGAAAAGTGAGGACCGACTTCAGAAAACTCTAAAACATTAATTAGTTGACAAGAGCTAGATAAGTAACTAACATATAAATGAAATAAAGTATGATCCCATAAATATTAATAATTATTGAATATTTCCATACGTGTTTTCTGCGCTTTAACTTTTCGTTTATACTACATATAGATATAGAAACTTTTTTTACAATTAGGTATGTTTTCAAGCCGTCACAAGTAGTGCTTTACTTGTCTCTGGGGAAGGATAAATTCTGATCCAGATATGACCTAATATTAAGGGGAAGGCTGGACTGTTGAAGTTAAAGAGGTGATTATACAACAGAAAAAACTTCTTCCCTTACCCTCATTTCAACATTGAAGCAAAAATTGACTGACAGACCGACAGACATACACAGAACCAAAATTGTTTCCTGATGTATAAATCGGATTTCTGCCTTGGAATTTTTGAAATCGGAAATGTAAAATATTTTCGTTTCTCAGAACGATCTCATAGCTTCCGTGACATAAACATATTTTTCGAAGACATTTCCGTTAATTTTGATTGTAAAATTATAATATGTGGTACATTTAACATTTAAATAAGAATTTAATCATATCAATAGTTTTTCCAGCCCAAATCTATAGTTTGCCAAATCAATAATTTGTTACCACTGCAAAATGTAAGATTTTAGGTTTAATTCCTAATTACAGAGAAATTATTATTATGGTAAACAAGTCGCGTAAATTAAACCACATAAAACCCAATCACCTAACACACTGGACGAAGTACTTTATTCTTTTGGGCCGATAGCGTATTTGGTTGTGTAAATACCATGGAATCTATGCATTTTATTTATAAATAAATATGTTTATTTCATTATAAAAGGTACTGCTACATTATGATTGTATGTTGAAGTACGTGTATCAAATGCACTTAAATGCATACTAAAATTAGGCAATCATGAGAATATAATGATTTTGAAGTAGGTAGGTATTCAGTCGCTTACATGGTTTGATACCCCCCCCCCCTCCCCCTTATGTGAGTAATATCAGCAACATTTATTAGAAATAAAATACACTTACTCTCATTTTAAATCGATGTTTTTATTAATTGTTTTTTTAATTAAAATTAGAGAGAATAAATTATTAAAAGTTATAACTTAAAATAAACTTCACTTAGAATGTCATGTTTGACATAATAACTTCTATATAAAACAATAATAAGAGCGATTGATAAATATTTATTTCCCTTTTAACAGACTTCATTAATCGATTGTAAAGAAGATACAATAATATGAAATAATATACGTTTATGTTTTTTCTTGTCCCCTATATTATTTTACCGTCTATTGAGAGTAAAATTATTATAGAAAAAAACTATATTTTAGCTATCTTCTAGTTTTTAACTTGGCTATATTTAACCCCACTCCCGGATATAATCATGCCACGTTAATAAAAAATGTATCTTACAACCTTGATATTTATATAAATAGTATTTCACATAGAAATTTTTAATTACATAAATGCCCTGAAGTGGGGTGAAATGTAGCCAAGTTTAACTTATTTTCCTTATTATAAAATAAATATCACCCCAAAATTGACCCACAAAAACTAGATTTAAAAAAAAAAAAAAAAAAATCATTGTTAAATTCAAGGCACGTGTATTATTCTGACAGTTAATTCGAATACCAAGCTACATTTTTTTTTTAATTATACAAATACATAACTCGACATAAATTCACTTTCTGTAATAACTAATCAATAATAGTTACGAGTTATTAGTTTATAATATAGTTAGAAGAGTAAAATATAAAATGACAAGTGAATATGACAACCTAGGGATTTGAAGTACATGTAAATCTACTTCAAGCAACAGGAGATGACCATGACAGTATCTCTAGTCAATAAATTAACATTAACTGCACTAATAAATAGATTAAACACAGTGTGTGTATATAGGAAGGGGTAGAAATAGGGTGTAAAGGCGCCCTCGCTTCAGCAAGGCATTTACTAATGAGAACCGGAGCATAGGCCCATGTAACTCTACCCTGTTTTGTACACATCAAATTACCTCCTCTCCTAGCCTTCATCCGTATGACATAACATCAAATTTACCCTTCATGTAATTCGTTCATTTTTAAACTGATTATCAATGTAAAACGCTAACATCTTGCTACATAAACAATACACAATGTCATTGATACGTTTTACAATTTATAAAATGCCAATAACTTTGAAAATTTTTTTTGTTTAAAATAAAGATTTAAAAGAAATGGCAACTGCATAAAACTAATAACGAAATACGAATTGATTTTTTACTTGTTTGTAAGCAAAATTTCAATTACATATTTAAAGAAATACATTTCAGCATTATTGCGTCCTGTCATCATCAATGAGTTATGTAAAGCACCCTTTATGGGGACTCTTCCCCCCCGTTTTGACGCACGCTTATATAGCTTACTAATGACCACACCATACTCGCTTCAGCGGTACAATGTACAAATGTATGATGTGTGAAGTAGCTGGAACTCTCCACCACGGGGCGTAAAAAGGGCCTAAGTGATGGCCTAATTGCAAAAAGGTGAGTCACTTCACAAAGGGATCAGATCCCTTTGTGAAGTGACTCACCTTTTTCCTTAATTTAATTTATTTTTATTGGTTTAGACTCATTATTGACGACTTACTTCATATGTGATCATTGTTTTTATATATAAAAAAAAAAAAAAAAAAAAAATTTTTGACTTATTGCAGTACTCCTGCATTTTATTTATTTTTTAAAGAATTTTTACCCAAAAAGGTTTGAAAATGTCCTAAAAAGGGACGAAATATAACCATATTTTTTAAAAAACAAAAATGAATTAGTTCATTTTTTTTTTTATAAAGAAAACCCCTATTGACACAATTCGAAGAAATTACTTATTAAAATTAAAGGGGACAACCAAAATAGAAATGAATTTTAATATATTTTTGAAATTTATTTTTTATTATTTTCAATTTTTAGGTAATCAGTAATTACTAAAATATTGTGAGTTCATATTATATATGTTCGTAAATTGTTCTTCCACATATTTTATTTTATAATTTTTTATTTTGTAAACGAAACAGTGCCAGTCATACTTGGATTAGATTTCGTTCTGGTAATAGATGAATGCCTCTGTTTTCATTAGTTTAACTTTGAAGTGTCTGTCTGTGTCACAATAATTCTGCTTATAAACGTTGACTGGAGTGTTTTCAACTTAGTTTTGCATGTGAACGTACATTTAAATTCCTAATATTTTCATTCTCTTGCAAATGTTGTTCCTCCATTCTTTTATGTCGTCGAACGTGCTCATTTTGAGCATGTCGTGATTGTCGACCGATGTTTTGCCGCCCTCTTCTTGCGATTTTTCATTTAACATAAATAAAATATATTTGAATGTCAAAATGTTGTTTACTGACAAATATTTAATTATATTTCACGTTGACTTTTGTATACCCCATACCCGTGTGTACCCAACTTTATATTAAATACCTTACCACCTCTAAACCTTACTCTGAACTTTACGAACCTATTGTGAATATGATCACTATTTGATAAGTCGTTCAACAGTTACAAGATCATTTATACGTAAACACATCATGGCATATTTATTTATATGCAAATTTCTCTATATTTGGTATCCATTTTTGAAAGATTGGTAACCATTAATCTTGATAGTACTGCACATGGAATTACGATGTATCTATATATTTACAGAATAGCAATATTAATGATATATCTCTTAAAGAATGATTATTTGGATATTTATATTTTATAAGAATATATTTTTTATTTTATTACATGTATAGTGATATAGAAAACTACACATATTATATTTGTTCACTCGAGTTACACAATATGACTGATATATTATGTATTTGTTTCATTTTTTAGCAGAAGCAGTGACTTAAAAATTACATTAGATTCAGCAACGCCCATATATAGGTTTACTAAATATATATATATATATATATATATATATATATATATATATATATATATATATATATATATATATATATATATATATATTCATTTTAACCTTCAATGCACCAATTCGTTTTTCCTCCATTTATCTCAATCTAAACTCCTTCAATATTTATTGCCTGAGTCTATACACAATTTAAAAAAAAATATAATAAATAAATAAAAGGAAAATACATTTTTCCCTTAAATTTTTTATCATTATATCGGTCAGATACTTATAAATTGTATTAACTGTCAACAAATCAAACTTAGTCAGAAACTTCGTGTTATAATAAAAGTTGAGAAAAGAGTCTTGTAACCTTGTATAAAAGTGTTGTAACCTTGCTTTATATAAATTGCATGGGGACGGTGCGACGCTAGATATTAAAGTGAGGGGGCGAGACCCGATAGTATCGGCCAGATGACAGGAATTTATCCAGCCTTTCCATATAGCACCCCATTACATTGACTCTATAAGATTTTTATATCCTTTTAGACGTGATCTTCAAATGAAAATACTCTTGCATATCTTTGCCATTTACTTCTATAGCTTTTTTATTAACGAAAAAAGGTTTATAACGAATTTTCTCCCCATATTTCCCCGTACAATAATTTTGGAAATTTTTTTTTTTTTTATAATAAAATATCCTTTCATATGTATATAATAAATATGATAAATTGGTAATTAATACCGTGACATGGACTCTAATTATAATTATTTGTATTATTATTTTTTTTCAGTATTGATTAAACCAGCCGGTTCTGCGTGCTAAGCGTGCCTCTCCGTCTTCGGTTGATCTTCAGTGTATACTTCGCACCCTGAGAAGCGCTTAATATTGAGCTATTAATTGTAATTTGATGCTTACCCAGACAGCAATATAATATATAAACAATACTTAACAATAAATATACCTACCTTTCAGTATGCATATATACGTTTGCCATATGACTGTCTTGTCTATACGCTATTATTTTCCTCAGAGAAACAAATTTCCCTATTCTTATGAAGCAATATCCAACATAAAATAATCATTCCCTAACTAAACTAAATGTCCTAGTAACAGCCGTATTTGGTGAGACGTATTTAATTTCTACACGAAGTTTTCCTCTTTTCATCGCGTTACGTCTACTCACATCGTTCTTAAAAATGTCAGCTACATAGCTGTGTACCTCTGTCATTTGCCTGCACTATATTGCTCTGCTGCAGCCAAAGCGAATTTTTAGAATGAACTTTTATGACTTCTTTCTGTCATTTTGTCTGGTTAAATTCTTTTAGCAACTGATCTCGAATGTGCACATTACGTCCTCGTCCAAAAAATCAAAGCAGCCCAGAACTTTTTTGTCTGGCTAAAACTTTGACTAAGCTTACCCTTTCTTTTTTAAATTGCTGCTGAAAGTTCTTTCAGCAATAATAAATGTCGGTTATAGATAAAAGTTGGATAATACCTCCTTAACATCGTCAAAATCTGCCTTCTCTAAGTCTGAATCCGAGAATTTATCCCTTACTATTTTAAACCGTTCTGCGCCCACTTTGCTCATTAAAAGTTTTCTTTTCGACACATCAATGACAAAAAAAGGTACTTCTTTAGATTGTTACTCCCCTATGGTTTTTTTTTAGTATATAAATGACTGACTAAATAACTATTAAGACAAAGGGATGTTTCGTCCAATGTACTTTCGAACAAAGGAATATCAGACTTCTGTTTTTATAAGGGGAGTAACAGTCTAAAGAAGAACATTCCGTGCACCTTCTTTAGATTGTTACTCCCCTCTGTTTTCTCTATAAGGGGAGTAACAATCTAAAGAAGTGCCAAAAAAAGTCATAACTAACAATGATGGGAAAAATAATGGAAACATGCGAAAAGTATAACTTAATTATTTTAAATTGTAGAACCAAAGGAGTCTCAGGGGAATACGCTATTATTGGTCCCTTTTGGTAACTCTGTTGTAGAGATCGCTTGAATTTCAGCAACTAAACCTACATCTTATGATTTTTCAGTGGATCCGCAATGGTACTCAGACCGCATGCCTGTAAATGTAACTTTTTAATCACAGCAAAGTAAAAATGACAATATATGTTTAACAACACCAATTCTACTAAAAATAAGTTTGACCCTATCCTACTAAAGTATTGATAAGTACATAAGTAGTCAAGAAGATATAAAATAATAATTAATAAAGAATACAACTCTTTTCCAACATTCTACTTCATCGATTGGCTGAGTGGATAAATAAAAAAATAGTATGCCATTATGTGGCACATAGCTTCCTTGCTTTCATATTTTAATGATTTTTTGCTTTTACAACCTATATGAGTATTATTGTCAAATTTATTTAATTTTCCCGGTTTTTTTATATCTGACAAAATTGTTTTGATGCTTACTTGAATTAAAGTATATATTTAGCAAGATTTAAAGAGCGCAGAAGGTTTAAATTTACCTGGAGCTATCAGCGGGATCCAGTAATGGTAAGTTTTAATGGTTTGTACAAACCATAAAATTTCATATAAATTAGATAAGTACTTTTAAAGATATAGGTGTAAATAAATGTATGTTTGTGTGCATATGGAAGAGAAACTAATGGACGCAGAAGATTGATGTTTATGAGACCAACAATGGACTAATTTTGACCTACCATCCAAATTATCGGACGAGTAGTTTTTATGATATGTTGTTTGGTAAAAAAAATTAGTGAATGACCGACAAACAGAGACGACTTCTCACAAGACAAGTGTGTGGAGCCTAAACTACTGGGCCAAGTTCAATGGTATTTGGCAAAACAATATGTTTCACAAAATCGAGAAGAAATTGTAAATCTAAATTTGGGTGTGCTACCCTCAAAAATTTTGAAAAATTAGTAATAAATGGTTCTGATGATTTGTATAAAAAAATTACATAATAAAATATTGCTTATTTAAGGACAAGTGTGGTTCGGGAGAAAATCAAGTTTTTGAAAAGTTTTTCATGGCGCGTAAATGCAAATCAACTATAAAAAGTAAATGACTGGAGGATTTAATTATGTAAATGAGAGAGTTTTATACTAATTGTATCAACAATTTCTTATTCTCCTAGAATTTTCTGTAAATTTCACATGATTAATCAACATGCAGTGTAAAACAGTTCACCATAGCTAAAAACATTGTTAATAATAAGTTAATGAAAAAAACAAAAAAAAACTGATTAATGTTATTTATTAATTTAACTTTCTTCCCCATATATTTTTTTGTAGCAATAAAATAATTGTGCTGGGTGTATCTTTCAGTTACGAGAAATTGAAGGGAAAATGTTAATTTTCAAATTACTTTACCTAATAGTGCCCTATAGCTATTAACAGAATAGTAATTATATCCCTTGGAGAGACTACATACCTACCGCAGTGTTCATCCAACCATATACTAGAACATTATTTTTATCCACATTTTACCATCTAGCTAATAAAAGGGATTCTAAAGGTCAGACTATAAGATCTAAGAGATTAGTATATATGTCACATTGAATTATTTTTATATCAAGAAAGTAGAAAATTTATAACAATTATATAACGATAGTATGTTAAAATTATTAGTTCTGCTTGATTCACTTGTTCAGCTACCGTTACTAGAGCCGGACTCTAATAAATTATTGGACCAAAATGGAATTTAAAGATCTTCACCAAGATCTAGCTAAGTTAAAATAACTATCGCTACTGGATCTGACGGAACGGACTGGAGAGTCTAGTATTTGTATCTCCTAGTTTGCATATTATCTACATTAGACCTTACCTAATAACCTATATTCGATGCATCTAGTTTTATAGATACAAATACTGTATATAGCTGCAAATACTGAGCATTATAAACCTTAAGAATAAAAATGTTGCAAAAATATTAAACGTATTTTTTGAGTTCAATAAAAGGTAGAAGTGTCTACGTATAAGTTAGCTATGGTATATAAAAAGAACATTTTTATTTGGTACAAATAATTTTAAGAGTTTAATTAAGTAGCTCATGAAGTTACGTGTTAAAAGAGTAACTTGATCAGTTATATATAACTATAAACTAATTATTTATAGTAAGTATATAACTTAGTTATAACTAAGTTAAGTTTAAATTTACTTAATCAGTTAATTTTTTAATGATTAATAAAGCTATCCTCCTAAAGTATTTATATTTTTTAAAGGAATTACTTGAAGAAACTTTAAATCTTTCATTCTCTTCCAGAGAAAGATCTTAATACGAACCTTAGGGAAAATGTAAATTAAACTTTTGAACGTCTTTGAGCTGCGTAATTGCCAAGCCAGAAAATGTTTTTATATTTTAAGCGTGTAGTAATTTGGCAAAGAAAATGTATGAGTTTGAGAGGAACGAGAATAAAGAGGGGGGGGGGGGACAGACAGACAAACAACATAATTTACTTGAACTGGATGGATTAGACCAAGTACAACTGACTTGGACAGGGGGAGATTTGGTTAAACCTATGATCTTATAACTTTTTATATAAGAGGCTTATTTTTTTACATAAGTGTATATGTTGGGATTTCAGTAAAATAATACTTTAGCCTTGATGTTCTCAACTAGGTAGTTCTGCTAGTAATATTTTCTTAAATTATTTTGAATAGATGGTTTTCTATTAGCCTTGAGAGAGTACATACATTACATTTTTTTGTACAGTACTACGTACAAAATTTCAAGTTTCTAGGATTTCTGGACCAGCCTTAGAATTTTGATGAGTCGGTCAATAAGTCATAGTCAAAATAACAAAACCTTGCTCATATACCTTTTAAACTGCTAACAAGTAGAGGTGTAACATTTCTATTTACTGATTCAGTTTGTAATGAACTTTTTTTTTTTAATATATAAATATATTTAATAGGATAATAGGATAATAGAGTCCATAGTGCCCCTTAGTTGGTTCCAGTAAAAAATGGTACGGCTATGCTCCTCGACTTGGAGGCACTGCCGTGCCCTCAGATATATATATATATATATATATATATATATATATATATATATATATATATATATATATATATATATATATATATATATATATATATTATATATTATATATATATATATTATATATATATATATATATAAATATACAATACATATATATATAGAACAGTTAAGATGCGCCACACCTTCTTAAATGGTTAAAAATTGTGCAAATTAAAGACACGATACTATCGCTGTAGGCTCAGATTTGAATGAAAATATCTAAACTGGTGATCAATCACCATAAAATTACCATCACCACTGAATCCGATATAGGGAGGATATAGACTGGTTTTATGTTCAAGGCGTGGCGCATTTGAACTATTCTACCACATATTTTATATATATATATATATATATATATATATATATATATATATATATATATATATATATATATATTTATGTAAATATAAATATATTATACTCGTAGAAGCGAGTCTATGCGAGAAAATAATGTAATCATAGCAGTTTATGATTAAGTTGGTAATCTAGAAAATAAAAAGTATAATCTAGCAATTTACGGTACTGATTTTCATATCTTATCTATTTATAACTTTTATAAATTTGAATCTAAAAGAATGGAGTTAATAGCTGGATTTTTGTCTCATTTTCATATTAGATTGAGAAGAATGTCCTTTTAAAAATATTATTGACATTAAAAATATAGTTTTCTAAACATTATCTTTCCCCGATAAACATGTCTCTCTGTCAGTAGTATCTTAAATACAGATTATATCTTTAAGACATCATATCTGACACAAAGATTTAAACTAAGGCATACTATTTGAAGAATTTAAGTTTATTTCCTGGCATGCATACTCGTAAGATAGGAGAGACTTAACTTTTTTTTCATTCTCTTTCAAACATTTTTTTTTCTCATTCTCTTTCAAACATTTTTTTTTTTTTTTTTTTTTTTTCTCATTCTCTTTCAAACATTTTTTTTTTTTTTTCATTTTTCAAAAAAGCTCTTATAAAAGAGGTTTAAACTAAAGTAATTAATAAAATAAAAAATAAAAATATATATGTTTTCAAATGTTATAACATTGTATGTTATCACAGAAAAATCAATATTTATAATTGTTCTTTAAAAAATATAATTTTAAACATAACTATTAACATTTTTTTTTTTTTTTTTCTATAAAAAAGGGTTTTTTCCATTTTTTTTATATTTTAATTAATTTGTTCATTCGTGTTTGAGTTATTAAGAAAATAAATATTCGTGAATTTGTTTACCTCTCAAATATTTATATAGTGTAATGAATCCGGCCGAACATTTTGAGATGCAGTGCAGGGCAATGCAGTTTTTTTTATTCGAGCAGGCCAGGGCACAAAACCAGCCATTCACGCGGTCCAACTTGGTCGTACGACATGTTGCCAACCACACTCAGTCACAGTCCAACTATCGTACCTCATTGGCTCGTTGGAGTCAGTGTCGTACGATAAAGTTGGGCGCGTGAATGGCTGGTTTAAACATGGCTTCACCACACTTGAGGACCAAATGCCTCAATTTGCGCGGTCTCGTACCTATATACTTCTATGGTTAAAAAAACTGCCTTGCCCTTTGTAACGTAGTTATGAATGTCTCCCGGCCTGATAAATAAGAAATCTTACGAAATTGACGAAGCTAGGTTAAAATTTGAAGGGTTATCCACCCGGATAATTCTGAGTTCGCTATAATTTTCCTTTGTGCACGTCAAAAAGATCTTTAACATGCTTCGTGGGTTTTGATATAAGGTAAAGGTTATAATATATATTTAGGCATTGCCAGTTTAACTGGTATTCGTATAATTAGACCGCGTTCTAATCTAATACTCCTCACCGACATTTCGATATCTTACCACAGACGACAGTTTAATTGAACCACTGGAATAGTTATCAGTCGATCCGTGCTAAATGGTTTGAAAAATCGATGATTTTAACAGCTTCAAGTATTAGGGTTAAATTTAGTTGTTTCCTGAATTAGTGGACTTTGTTAATAGTCGATAGTTACTAATAATTCGATTTGTCGGATACCTCAAGTCTTGGAATACTGAGATCGGCTTCAATCAAGAACTAATCGGAAAACAGAGCACCAATAAACGACCTAATGAAACGAAGCACAATGGCAGAGCCACCCTCCCACCTGTAAACTCATAACCAGCTCCCCTTTTCCTTCAATTTGCCCTTCCCTCCGCCTTTTTCCTCTGTTTTATAAAGGATTCCTTGAATTCTCGTAATAAGAAGATACCTGATTGATTATGGAAAATCTAATAACCCGTCGAGAACTTTTTTCATACTGCAAATGTCATTGTGGGTTTGATGGTGATTCAATTTATTCCCCAAACTGAACCCGACGGTTCACCGGGTGAAATATCCTCTTTTTTCTCTTGTTTTATATTTTTTTTGTTATATACTCATTTTTTCCGCTCAATTTCTAAAAATAAAGTTTTTGTTTTATGGTGCAATTCAGTAAAATAAAACTCCGATAGGGAGAGAAAATAAACAAAAACATTAACAGAGTATATAATATTTCTATAGATGAATGAATTGATAAAAGTTCTTAATACACCATTGGTTACTAGGTTAATCAATATTTGTTTATTTGTTTATTGCTTATTGGTTAGATCAAATTAATAGGGATTAATGTATATTTATTTATTTACTTATTTTTTATTCTAACCCAATAAAAACTAATTAGTTATTTAATCATTTATAATGAAATAATATACTTTATTATTTGAAATGGAGAGTACAAATGTTGAATTCTCCATTTTATAAATTATCATCATGGATATATTTATTATTTTCTGTTATAATAGATGTATATACTTCCTACACACATCAGTTACAAAATATTCTTATTATAAAACATAGCATTAATCTAATAATATAGAGAATAATAATAATATGATAATAGTATAGAAAATATTATAAATGTAAGGATTGAATTAATATTAAAAATTAATATGACATGACCATTCGTTATAACTTTAGGAATTATAGGTAAGTTAGTTAGGACTTCTAAATATACATTTAAAATTACCCTGCAACACAAAATGAAGTAAAGTAGTACGTACATAAAATTTAAAAGTAACATTTTAATTTTCTTCAGAACTTTAAAGTTTCTGTTGGACAAAATGGATAAAATCTCGGCTAAAACAACTAAATTTTTTATAGACATTAAAAACAAAGACATTTTATGGACATTAAATGGTAGTGCTATTACAATGTAACAAACACCTTCCAACTTGTTAATGGAAACATAAAATGAATGCGAGGTAGTGAAAATGGTAAAGGCGTATATATGAAAACCACTAGTTTATGCTAGTTAAAACCAAAACAACTTCTACCACGAATAATCATAACTAATTCGCAAAAATGTTTTTAAAAAAAAGCTGCAAAGCTTGTGAAAAAATGTTAAAAACAATATTAAACGAGTTGAGTCTTTTCATTTCCTTTATTTTATTCGTTAAAAAATTAAATACATTTTACAACGCTGGTCCATGGTATTTATATTTAAATAATAATACATTATATATAAGATTTAAAGGACAAACTAATATCAGTGTGCAGTTATATATACTATATTTAATAAAATATATGAACAAATCAATTGACTGTTACAAACAACAATTTTAATGTAATCGTATTATAAACAAATATGCATTAAAATGAATAAAATATGGTATTATAAATACCATATTTTATGGGGGGGGGGGAGAATTTTCCGGGAAAACTGTACGTTTAGGAGAAATTTTGACTTCAGATTCAGATTCAGCAACCTCAAAAACATAAAGATCAGATAACATTTTCTTGGGGCCCTAAGTTCATTAAATATTGCAGAACAGTGTTATAGGTGTTAACAAATAATTTAATTTTTTGAATTTTGAGTATCATTGGGGTAAATAAGTATTTAGTGTAATTATCTTGAAAAATACACACAAAAAATACCCTTTATGTCAAAGTAGCGTTGGGCCTATAAAAGGCCATGTCGTCAGTGCCTTTATGGAATAGCGAGGTAAATTAACAAAAATATTTATAGAGTAGCATACAGAATCATTTTATCAATCAAAGTTGCATCAATAAGTACACTTTCTACCTGATTAAATCACATTAAGATTTTTTTCCCCATTTTTTTTTTCTGGGGAGAAATGTCTTACACGTATACGAAGAAATGACCTTTCTGGTATAATAATATTTTGTCATTTTATTACTATAAATCTTTATAGAATTACTATAATTAAAAAATGTAATTATTCCTATACACAAACGAAGGTAAATATCCTTCTTAAGCTATTTTTCACTCGATTTTATTCTAATTATTCCACTTAGTTGATTACAAAAAATAATATTTCTTATTGTAAAAAAAACAAGTGAAGAAGAATATAGATGACCAAATTAATAAACAAAAGTTTTGAGCACGCGAGACAAACATAAGGATTTTTTTTATACCTTCCTCCTTATATTATAATAAAATTAATAAACTAGTACCATATAATAATATAAATAACTTTTATATTTAGTAGGTATATTAAAAAATGTTTTTAATAATATTAACTATTCATATACTGTTTACTTGCTTTTATAAAAAAAATACTCCCAATAGTAAAAGCATGATATTGAAGATGTATGTGTATTGCAACCATTGCACAAAAAAAATTATTTATTTATTTTTTATTTTATTTTATTTTTTTATTTTTTATTATTTTTTATTTATTTATTAATTTATTTTTTGTTAGCTTGACAGTTAACTGGCCTTAAACTATTTCCACATATCTATGTAACATGAACATTTCGTCTGTAACACGCATATGAATCAATTTTTAAATGTATTCGTACACAATAAATATTTTATTTTTTGTGATAAGCATGCATTCTAGAATCAATATGTCGAATATGTTTAGGCCGAGAGCACATTGAGACGCCGGCGACGCGACGCACGGTGAAAAATATCCTACTAGGAATTTCTTCGAGCTCTGGAGAATCTGGATTACTTAAGACAAGACATGCAGACAGGGGCAAGCCTAAAACACTACGCACTGTTGAAAATGTGTGTAAACGTTTTGGAAGATAGGCCATTTGTAAGCAGTGGCGTACCAAGGCGGGGGCGTGGGGGGCGGGCCTCCCCGGGTACCACAAGCCTTGGGGGTGTCATTGTGGCAGAAAGAAAAAAAACTTCCCCAAAATCGTTCTAAGGGAGCAGGGGTGTCCATCCCCCTCAAGTCTGATGACGCACTCCCCCCCAAATAAACCAACTCCCCCTTCACAACAAACAACCTTCACCTTCAGGAGATTCACTTAGAATCATTCTCTTCCGGGGGATCCGGGGGCCCCCCTTTCAATTTTAAAATTTATACAATACTTCAAAATAGTTTTTAAAGGGAGTGTCCCATTTCAAGGGTAATCAAACGGTTATAACTTGGAAAAATTCAGAAAAATCTTACAATCTTCTTACTACAAAAATCTTACTTTCATCAAAATGACACTATGAAGAACGTGGTTTCCTCTTGACCCTATATTTTTTTATTATTTCTTCCCAGCTTACCGAAGGTAACGGAAGCCTTGTGATCATTCTGAAGAACGACAAATTTTTAAGTCTCCAATTTCAAAAATTCCAAGACAGAAATCCGTTTCAGATATCAGGGAACATTTTTGATTCCGTGTCTGTCGGTCTATCACTCAATTTTGCTAACCAACATATCTTAAAAACTAACGTCCGATTTTATTAAAAATTGGATGTAGGTCATCATTCACCCAATGTTGGTCCCATATAACTTTCAACCTTTAGCCCCCATTTGTATATCTTCGATATGCGCACAAACATACATTTACACCTATATCTTCAAAAGAACTATACTGATTTTTATGAAATTTTGTTGGTTTGTCGAAAGTAGTCTGGAGATAGCCCCAGATTAATTTCAACCGTCTACACTCTTTAATTTAGCTAGATTGACACTTGTGGATAGTGTTTAATTTTCCTCGCCATTTTTAAATTCATGTGAAAAATAAAAACTAGTTTGACAGGTTTAAATAATGGGTCAAATAGTCCGCTCAATGTCCACCCAGCAATGTTTAAACAAATGGGAAGCTCCTCGAAAGAGTGGCGCCACCAGGTTTCGGCCTGGAAACCATGATGATGACACTCCTGGTTGTAATTTGTAATACAACCAGGAGGGGAGTCATGGTTAACGACCATATCTTCACACGAGTGTGAAGATTTCGGTCCCTAACCCGGGTTTGTTCAATGTGCCACCTAAGTGGCCTGCGTCTTCGGGTGTATAAGCCCCCCGGAATAAAAAAAAAAGAAAAAAATACAGGTTTAAATAATGGGTGGGAAATTGAATAAATTAAACAATAAATTGTAAAAGTATAAAATCATTACTCTTTACTAAATAGGACGCGAGGAAGCTATGTGACACACTAATTGGCAGACTATTTTCTAAAAAGGGGTAAAATGGCCATTTTGGGACGCGATATATAATTTTGCTCTAATGTTCAGTACTTTAAAAA
The DNA here is from genome assembly GCA_951217055.1 of Gerris lacustris. Taxonomy (NCBI): domain Eukaryota; kingdom Metazoa; phylum Arthropoda; class Insecta; order Hemiptera; family Gerridae; genus Gerris; species Gerris lacustris. The sequence goes on along the minus strand of OX578276.1, from coordinate 57,774,950 downwards.
TGATACTTCACTCAAAATTTACAAGAAAAAAATTGACCAGTTCGTAATTGCTCGCGTTTCAATAAGGCAACTTGCGCCATCCGACCCCCCCCCCCCCCCCCGGGGGGGGACGGGCTTGTGAGGGGGTGACAAGATAATATCCCGCCCCGGGTGCCACAAGACCTTGGTACGCCACTGTTTGTAAGTACTAGGCGACTGGCGATTCGAGTTGGTATGTCACATGCTGTGGTTTGAAGGATCGCAAGGGAGCAACAACTGCATCCATTTCATTATTGGCAAGCTTAGGGTATTTTTATACCCAAGATTTATTTATACAAGATATGCCTATGCGTATGCAATTTTATCAACTAGTTTTGGATACACAGGCTTAAAATGCTAGATTTATACCTAACATAATCTGTATCGACGAGGCTACATTTACTCGAAGTGGAGTTTTTAATATGTACAATGAGCATGTTTGGGCCGAAGAAAATTCACATTCGAGATAGATTAGTTGATAGTCGAGGTGACTCACTATCAACAATCAATTCAAATTAATGTACGGGCAGCAATATTGGGAAATTCACTCCAGGAATACTTAATTCTTCTTATTAATCTAAACGGGGAAATGTACCACAACTTTTTAGCCACACATTTATTTGATTATTATAAAAAATATTCCCCTAGCGAGGGTAGGCAACCTTTGGTACATGCACGATGGCAACCCTTCTCATTTTATTGTCAACAATGACCTACCAAAAAGTTTCTTTGTGGCTGGATAGGTCATGGAAATGATGCTCCAATAAATTTGCCACCACGTTCACCTGATTTGAATCCCATTGATTTTATTGTTTGGGGTCAAATGAAAGAAATATTTAATGCCCAACCAATTAATTCTATTGGTGAATTGCGTCATCGCATTCAGGAAGCCTTCACACAAATTTCCAAAGAAGAAAAATTTATAACAATATTATTTTCAATTGAAAAATGGTCGCGGAAGTGCATAAGGGCAAATAGTGGAGATTATGAAGAATAATTGTGATTTTTAAAGTCAATAAAGTATTTATTTTTGTTTTTATTACAATATACATTTTGTAAACTGGTTATTAGGATTAAATCGAGTTTAATCTAAAATAGTGTGTTTTATCGAAGCTTATTAAGAGTGCCTTTCTTCAAAAATGCCTTGATTTATCATAATTTTCAATAAAAACGTTAAAATGAAGTACTGACAAAAAAGTTAGAGGTAAATTAGCCCTTTGTTCTGCTCGCTATAGAGACATCTCTGGATAATGTTTTTAAATTATTTTATTTTCATCTTATAAAATATGTCAAAGATTACCACGTATGGTTTCCGAGATATTTAATCATTAGATGCTGAGAGTTAAGGGGCTGTATCTCCCTTAGTATACACTTTTAATAAACAAAATGTATTGACGGTTTTGTCTTTATTTGTCTTGTTTTATATGCTCTCAAACGTTGTTAAGCTATTAAAGAAACTCCTTGTATATGCATAAAGAAACTTCATAAATTTATAAGTAAATCGTTTATATGTATAGAAAATGCCAAAAGATATATTTCATTTATTTACTTCCAGACCATACTATATATGGTGTGATAGTTTTATTTGGTCAAGTATTAACAAACAAATTTAATGATATGTTTAATACACCTTTTTAATTTTTTTACTGGATAACTATATTGATGGATTTTTTAAAGGTGAAAAATAAAAACGAACTTAATTCATTTTTTAAAGATACGTTTCAACTCTTCTTAGAGCCATCTTCAGTCTTTTATTTCTAAAATTGAAACAAACAATCCGTTAAATAATAATAGTATTTATATCACATTTTATAAATATAGTATGTTCTAAGACATATAAAATTCCCAAAAACTTACATGCAGCGTTGTGGTCACAAGAATTAATGGTACAATCTATTAACAAAATCAAGTACTTTCTCTATCTCTTGGATAGAGAGCGTCACCTTTGTATATAAATTAAGTTTACAGTAAAATTAATTTTTTAATGTAGTTAATTTTACTGTAAACTTAATTTATATACAAAGGTGACGCTCTCTATCCAAGAGATAGAGAAAGTACTTGATTTTGTTAATAGATTGTACCATTAATTCTTGTGACCACAACGCTGCATGTAAGTTTTTGGGAATTTTATATGTCTTAGAACATACTATATTTATAAAATGTGATATAATACTAATTATTATTTAACGGATTGTTTGTTTCAATTTTAGAAATAAAAGACTGAAGATGGCTCTAAGAAGAGTTGAAACGTATCTTTAAAAAATGAATTAAGTTCGTTTTTATTTTTCACCTTTAAAAAATCCATCAATATAGTTATCCAGTAAAACAAATTTAAATTCATATTTTTAAAAACAATAAAATAATTTTAACAATTTAGGTACCAGAAGCATTGTAATCAATCTGAAGAACGATTTTTTTATGTCTCTGAATTAAAAAAATCCAAGACAAAATTCCGATTCCGATATCAGGGAACATTTATGGCCTCGTGTTTTTATACTGGTCTATCGTTCAACATTTTTGTGAACCCGCATATCTTAAATAACAAATATATAAAACTTATCAAATTTAGATAGATAAAATTGGTAGTAGGTCAAAATTAGCCCATTGTTGGCCCCATAATAATTTTAACTTTTTGCAATCATTCCTTAAAGGGTAATAATCTGAATCCTTAATTTCTTTCCAATGGTCTACATTAAAACTACGTAGACACTTACCCTTTTACATATCATTACAACCTTACATACCTCTATTATCAATAATTATAGTTATTTTTTATTTAAAATTTGTTAAAACCATTTTGTTTTCAGGATTTTTAAGAGATTTTGAGATGAACTTCAGAATTTATAATTAAAATGGATTTCTTCGTTTCTCCTCGAGGTATGATTTATTTGAACTCAATAACTAAATTTCAATAAAATCTGCACTGCAGTTTAAAGTCCCCCATCGACTATCGAACATGCTGATCCCCTCCCTCCATCCTCTTATAAACTATTACTATTCTCGATCGAAATTTAAATTTAAATCAAATAATAATACGGATATAAATCGTATTGAAGATACACCAAAATAATATTTTTTACCTCGATAAAATGTAGACATGAAAATGAGTATATTTTTTGATAATAGAATACTAAAATCGCATTCAGATTCTTTATCAAATATTATTTTTAAACATTTTACGACTTGTAGGCCGTTGGATTTTAAAATAATATTGCATTAGTTTTATATATATGGCCTATATGCCCTTAAATGTCAACTACACCTCAAACTAAGCCTACATTTTAAATTCGTGGTCTAAGTACACTTAACCACAACTTTATATCAAGACGAACTTAACCATCTTTGAGAAGTTAATGATCAAAAAAGCGTTTAAATTATTTTATACCCTTATTTTTGATAAATAAGTTTAGAGTACGTTTAATCATCTAAACAATAGATTTTACATAAAATCATTAATTTTATTTTTTGAAAGGTCTATTGAATGCAAATTGCTTACAGTTTCTTATTAGGATGCTCGTGAACAATGAATTCAAGCAAACAAAATATTTTGTCTTTCAAAGATATAAAATTAAAAAGACTAATTATTTAAATAGTTAATATTAATGAATATATGTAAATAATATTTTTGGTCAGATCTTGTAAATGTATTATTATGTAGGTACATTAAAGAACGAAATTTCATTTATAGTTGTAAATAATACTTTTTTTTAATAATAAATAATATAATATATTTAAAATATACCATAATACCTTTTTTGAATGAGAAAAACTCAAGGAATACTGTCCCCATCAATATAGTTATCTTGATAATGTATAATTATCATGTATATATTTTTACTTTCTCACATATCAACGTTGCACGTATGAAGAGAAAAAATCTGAGTATCAATGTGTGCTCTTATTTAAGGAGCGGTCTTGAAGGATCTTAGGACAACCTAGATTGCTATCCATGTTTTCTTAAGCATATCTCATTTATACTTTCTTGAATGCGTAATATATACAGAGAGAAAGTATTGTGATGGCGAATGGATTCGATTATGTTGAATGGATTCAATTATGTTGAATAGATTCGATTATGTTGAATGGATTCAATTATGTTGATTGGATTCGATTTTGTTGAATTTATATGATTTGAGTCCAAAAAGATGTTTAAAGAGTGTCTACCTGTCGTTTAATTTAGGTACAAGGCCGGTTTGGAAATGCAATTTTACATACAAGTTCACAAAATCAATACTTGAGATGAAATAGACAATAAATTATAGCCTCAATTTGGAACCGCTGCCCCCAAAAACATATATCCCAATATACACACACGCTTTTTGCTTAAACAGGACAGGAGGCCGGAAATGCTCATCTTCGGTGTTAAATGCCTCACCTGGTTTTCCGTCTTTTAACTTTATTGATAACGCGAAAATTCAATTTTGAGATTGTGAAAGATTTACACGTTTTAGGTACACTTGAGTCCTATCGTTTTAGAAAATATCTGTCTGTTGTCTGTTCTAAAATGAAGTCTATTTTAATACGATCTAACCATTCGTACGATCTAACCATAATATAGTTTCCTAGATGTTGTACAAATTTGTTTAAAAAATGTTCCCTGGTGTCTGAAACGGATTTCTTAAAAAAAAAAATTGAAATCAGTCATAAAATATTTTTGTTCTTCAGAACGATCGCATAGCTTCCGTTATCTTGGGTAAGCTCAGAAACAAAATACTTCCCGAAAACGCTTCCAACAGTTTTGATTAAAACTATTAAAAGGTATTCAATGCACATACGAATCTAATCATAAAAAGCCGCTTTCTCGGGCAAAATCTAGTATCAGAGAAAATAACTTTAAATCCGGGCGGTGAGAGACTGAGTTCAATTCCCTTCCGGGATGAAGTTCATGTAATGGTGTATATTTGAATAACATTTTCAATCATTTTAATGTAACCATGAAAACTTTAAACAGCTAATATATTGAAAACACTGGACCAAATTATTATTATTAGATGAAATTGGTATAATGATATATTATGCAATAAAGAAATAAATATAATTATTTATTTAATATTGTATGCAATATTTATATTCGATAAATCAAATGTATATAGTTACATCTATATAAGAATCTTTATTAAACTAAGAAAATTAAATGTCAGCTATGTACATTATTTCAAGTAATTTCCAACAAAAGATGGAAGAAAGGATGGGTTGTGGCTGTCCTGTGTAATATGAATATCCTAACTAGGCATTCTACGAAATATCTTCATCACGTGACATGTCTTGTTTATATTGTATTATATCTGAGAGCGTCGATGTTATACCGTTGATAAATCTTGTTTTGACTTTCCCACGCGCCTTTTTCTTCCGATGTCTGCATATTAACATCCCCAAAGAGAGGTGTCGGCTGCATCAGATTCGTGTTAGCCTTGTCAAAACTCTATTAAAAACTCTGTTGTTCTAACAACCTCGGATATAGTGTAGTGGCATATATGTGTATTATGTGAAAAAAGTCGATGTATATTTTTTATGAATGTAAATGTGTATATTTATATCTAAATGTATATAGAAAAAGACATTAGGTGGAAGGAATTATGAGTTTTGCATGCCGGATGCTAAGAGAAGGGTCTCCCCCAGTTACCACAATATATTTCGTCTCTTAAAAGGACACGGTCCTATGCACGTCTAAAACAAAGCTTCCTGCTGCGCAGGATGGTGGACCCCAGTCTTCCTTTCAGATTCAATATGTTTTCTAACATTTCACTGGCTCTAGATAACGGTTACTGACTCAATAAAAACAGGTGAATTGAGTTCTTCTCCCCTTAATGGATCTCTTTTTTACTTTATTAGCAATGCATACGTATTTACTGTTACTTCACTACATAAGTAAGTCGGATGCTTAACAAAAGTATACTAAATTAAGTTAACAGACTTGAACCAGTGTGAACAATCTCATGAACCATCTTCGCATAAAGTCTACTAAGATTGAATGGGACTTATGATAAAGTTTTCTTCTAAATTAGTAAAAAACTATACTTGCTTTGTTAGAATAACACATTAAATTTTTTAAACCATTGTCCAAGTGCAATGTAATTTTGACAGTATTGTTTAAATAAATAAGAACCCTGCTTCACATATATCATGTAAAGGGGAAAATGAATATCTGTAGGGGTTAAAGATTGGCTGATTACATTAAATCTTACCAGATGTCCCGAGACGAGTTTATTTTATTTCTTAAATATAACCGGCTATATTAGAGATATCCATTAAGTTAAGTGTGTTTCGGTCGAGGGTTGATGGTAGCGCGTGTGGGCTTCCATACAGATGTCTTGTGGGGTTCGGTTTCAAAACTAGAAGTCATTTGCGGTAGAGTTACTTCTGCGTCGGAATGTGGGCTAATACGTTTCTCATGCTAATTCCTTGATGGATATATCCAATAGTGGGTATGAAAACCTTTGCCTTCGTCCCCTGTAACGTCTGACAAATATGATTTGAGGGTTGAAGGGTGTGCGGTATGTCTTAATCAAACCGAACCCCGGTTTAAAGCGCCCTTACTGCTCCTTAGTCCACCCTCTCTTAAGGGCGCCCCATTGTACACTTCCTGAGGAAATCCTCTTGAGCTCAAGACACCCTCTGCAGAAACTCTTAGATTCTATTGATACAAGTGAGTCATAACACCTCCCCTACCGTCGTTCCCTTAATCTCTGCTAATGAGAACTAACTGAAAGAAAACATTCTCCAGCTTTTGTCGAGAAGAAGCAGACGCATTTCTTTAGAACCCTATGTTTTTCTTTGAAAATTTTCTCCCCGAAAAACAACAACCACATCAAAACGGTAGCGATCCCTTCCTTTAAAGCAATTTCATGAAAAACAGCTCAGTCTCCGCCCGTGATTAAAAATCATCATTAATCTGGAAAGACTAAAAAAGTCTTTAGTAAAAGTGTTAGGGGTGTTTTCATCATTTGTAAAAATAGTCTGCCAATTAGAGTAGTACATAGCTTCCTTGAGTCGAGTTTCATATAATTTGATAATTTTATGCTTTTACAGCCTATTATTGTCAAATTTATATAATTTTCCCGCTATGCTTTCGAGCATACAATCTTAACGTAGCAGTACCTTTTATAATGAACTAAACATATTATTTCTTCCGAGCTTACAAAAGGTATCAAAAGCTATGTGACCGTCCTGAAGAACGAATATATCTTTGTGTGTCCAATTTCAATAAATTCCAAGATAGAAATCCTTTTCTGTCATCAGGGAAAATTTTGGTTTCGTGTCTGACTGTCGGTCTGCCACTCAATTTTTGCGAACCAACATATCTTAAAAACTACTGGTCCGATTTATGCAATTTGGATATTAGGTCAAAATTAGCCCATTGTTGGTTTCATATAACTTTGAACCTTCTGAACCCATTTATTTCTCTTCCACATGCGCACAAACATACATTCATATTTTCCTATATCTTTTAAAGTACTCATCTGATTTTTATGAAGTTTGGATGGTTTGTCGAAAGTTGCCAGCAGATAGCCCCAGATTACTTTCAACATGCTCTTTAAATTTTGCTGAATTGATAGTTTATAGATTATAAACTAGTTTATAATCTATAATCTATATAAAATATTTTATAGTTTATTATTGATAGTTTATTGTTATCGCGAGAGCGCTAGTGATTTTTACCCCCAGGTACGTACAAGATTTTACCTCCAGAAGGGAGAAAAAAATATTCTTCGTAAATATTCACGGTTGCTTCTTGTACGATATCATCGGGAATGTATGAAAACAGTTCATCAAGGTCCATTAGGTTATCTTCCATGATCAATCCTTATTCATCTATTTTACGTAACTTTATATTTAAATTAAAACGAGCAAATTTAAAAAGAATTAATAAATTTAACTAAAAATAACACAATTAATAGAACACTTACTCAAAACACGGAGTGTTTTAAAACAAAACAAAGAAATATTTAAAAACAGCTGATGGCGAGTCATGTTTGTAATAATCAGTGTTGCCAACTTAAATCTTCGTAAAATCCGTTTAAACGCAGTTCTTTTACTAGAATTAAGTTGATTGCACTGAATTTACAGGGAGTTATGCCATTACTCCCTGTGGCTCGGCTAGTCAGTTAAAGCACTTAGCACCCTAAAAACCAGGCAGTTAAGTTAACTTCTTCTCCCGCCTGGAGGTAAAACCATAAAATCATTAAAGTATACGAAAGGATGTGAGGAAGCTATGTGCTATACTAGTTGGCAGTCTATTTTAGTTAAAATTTTATTTTCATTGCTATCTTGGGAGCTAAATTTTTCCTTGGAAAACGATGTTAGATATATAGACTACATTTTAGATTTTACTTTCTTTATTTAAAGAGAAAGTATTATAATTGCGCGAAAATTAAATTTGGAAATTTTCATAGATTTACAAGTTACGTGTTCCCTTCAGTCTAAAAAAGTAGTTTTTTGAAAAATAATTGTCTGTCGTCAATTGTCTGTCATCTGTGCAGACGGGTGGGCCTAAACTACTGGGCCGATTTTGACGAAATTTGGCATAAATATTCAGAAAAATTATACCCCGAGGTAAATTCTAGAAATTAAGTTTAGCTGCAAATTGGGGGGCATTACCCTCCCAAAAACTCTAAAAAAAAAGTGAAAAAACGGTTCCAACGATTTCGATAAAAAAAATAAAAATAAAAAAATAAATGTAGTCCGTTGAAATACAAATATAACAATATAACCCGTTTCCCCGGGAAAAATCTAGTTCTTGAGAAAATTGCTTTAAACGGGGATGGAGAGAGGCCGGGTTCACTTCCCCTCTGAGAAGAAATTATTTGTAAGACAAACTTTGATAAAATGCTATATAAACTAATTATGAACTCGTATATGAAAAAGTAACCCATAACAATGCTTTTCTTATATGCATACACTCCATGATAAATTAAGACAGGTTATGTCTAGCGTCAGAATTTTAATCTTATTCATGTATATCAATAAATGTGTGTAAAATAATACAGTATATTCGACACTTTTAATTAAGACTTCATCAACATTTTACGCACGATTAATGATAACGCTTCCACTTAGCAATGATCAATTATTCCAGGTGAACCTTTTATAGTATTATATTATAAGTATAATCTATACTTATAATTTTAAACATAGATATTATTCTTATTCTAAATTTTGTAAAAACCAAAAAAGGCCCAATGATGTAGAAGCAATTATTTTTGTTTTTAACGATTAAAGTTAGAGAAGAATATCCGAAATAGGAAATTTTCGTGGAATTGTAAAATGGTAAGGTATTATACAATTTACATACTTGAAGAACCAGGTTTCTTCAGGGAAGACAGGATGCCCTTTTATTGCTTGATATAATAAAACTTTAATGGCTTAAATAATAATAAAACACTCGTCATGCAATATTTCCTTCTCATGGAATAAATATTTCCGAATAATCTGTACAAATTGACATTTTTATTTATTTTTATTTTATTTTTATTATTATAATTGAAATTCTATTTTTGTAATTATCTAAAAAAATTAATTGATTTTATAGTTTGAACATGAATATAAATAATAACTGATGTTATGAATCATTCTCTCTGGGTTTAGATGCAAGACTTACGTGACCGTGGAAATTTACTATATTTTTACCGATAGAACTACACATGATACTTTTATCTCATATAATCCCAATTAAACTGACATAAAGGAAGACTTTATAACCTATAACAAAAAATAACAATATTTTGTATTGAACACGAATAATTTTGTGGCGACGTTAATACTTCAACGATAAAATAAAAATGTATATAGATAATAAATATTTATAAACAAATTTGAAATATATATAATTATATCCTATTAAATTCTAAATTTTAGAACTCTCATATTTATACATCAATTTTAATAAAATCATCTTCCAACATAATTGAATGAATCTGCTTTAAGTAAACATCACAATTCAATTATGTTTACTTTTTAAACACTAGGATAAAATATGAAATAAATTAAGTACCTATGCTAAACATGCAATGTATACAATAAATAAATTTCAAAAAATAATTTTCATTAGAATGAAAAAATCGCTGTACTTAGATGAATTTGTTTAAAAGAACAATCACATTTCAAGTGATTGTTAACTGTAGGAAAGGTATACACGTTATTGATCTCTGTTAATAGCAAAACATAAAATACTATGTTGGAAATTGAGTTTATACTTTCCTGTTTTAACTTTCATTACAATTTCTATATTTATTTAAAATTGTTTGGTTACTAAATACTTTTTTTTGTATTCAGTTATAAAATCTAAGATGGAGTTATTTATGTTTGCCATACTAAGTATTATACAACAGTAATCAATACAAGTTATATAAGTCTCAAATTCTAAAGGTATTCATGGTATAATAAATTGTATTTTTTATTTTGAGCTTGCCGAAGGTGACGGAAGCATTGTAATTATTCTGACTAACAAAATATTTTCGTCTCTGAATTAATCAATTCGGCACTTCTTTAGATTGTTAATCCCCTTATAGAGAAAACAGAGGGGAGTAACAATCTAAAGAAGGTGTACGGAATGTTCTTCTTTAGAATGTTACTCCCCTTTTAAAACCAGAAGCGTGATATTCCTTTGTCCCAAAGTACATTGGACTAAAATCACATTGTCTTAATAGTTATTTAATTAGTCATTTATATTCTAAAAACACATAGGGTAACAATTTAAAGAAGAACCATAAATTCCTGGTCAAAAATCCGTTTTAATTTTTAGGGGCATTTATTTGTCTAGTGTATGGTCAGTCGGTATCTTCAGACGTTCCCATATTATTTTCAACCGTCTGCATACATTTAATTTTAATAAGACAAAAAATAATTTGACCCCATGGGGAATCGGTGCAGGTTTAAACAACCACACTTTTAATCCTCAGTAGAACCAATCACATTATTATAAACTTTAGCGATTTTTCGCCCAATTATAGGAAGTGAGGAAAATGTTCGCTATACAAATTGGCAGACTATATAACATATTATAGTTGTTAGTTTATGGTGTTATTTGAATATCAGGATATATTTAATATAATTTTAGTGTAACGTCAATTAATTTGAAAATAATCGGTTTCTAAGGGTTGTTCAATGGACTTGATAAGATATCCTCCAAGTTATATTGGAACTATATATTCGAATTTCAAAGATATATAGCAATATTTTATAGTACCAAATAAGTAGTGAAATCGGAATACTCTAATCGAGGGATTTATTTTGCTTGAATTAAGAATATTCATATTAATGAAAATATCATAATTGTAGACTGATTTTTATTAATATACGAGCCATACTCGTAATACTCCTTTCTGTCCGCGAAAACCACTTGGTTGTTTCCGATAATCTCCAAAGTCATATTTTACTTCTTGAACCTTCGTAAAATAAATGGAGGATAAAGATAATTTAACAGAAAAGTGTTCACGTCACCTTTGCTCTTCGTCGTAGCACCTTGGCCATCCGAATCAAGTTCTCATTTCTTGGTCCACCGCGCCGTCCGATACCGGGGCCTTATCCTCGGCCGACGGTTAATATGGTTCCAAAATAGAACTTACTGATATCACACGACGATTTAAGTTACTGAGTCCTCTAAATGCGATCTAAGATTTCTCTCATCAACAAGCTCCGCAGTTATAATGTATGTAGTTATAGAGCCACCTTAGAAAGGATAAAGAGGCTATTATTACTCACCTTGGACCTACTACTGTCTGAAAGTGTGGGGGAGAACCAAGTCTTCCAATTTTAAATCCATTTGACAAAAACCTGAGAATAATAACTGAAGCCTCTTTCTGGTTCTACATCCTTACTTTCCATGAAGACCTAAATGTTTCTTTTGTCCAAAAGCTATCCGTATCCTGATTTTGAACATTTTATGAATTCTTATCCCCGGTAACCTTCAAGTTATTTGAAGAGGAGGTGGCATAGAGATATACTACTATAAAATATATCTTACATTAATTTATTATAATTATATTATTAGATTCTCTTATTATTGTCTATTTCTCAACTTATAAATGTATTATTAATCTAATTGTACCATTATTTAATAATTATTTAATTACCTTGTATTATAATTATTTTATTATATTCAATGCCAGGGTAGCCCGTAGTAGAGAGCGCTTGGCTTGCAATCAGTTAAGTAAAGCGCCTTGGGACCATGATCAACACTCTAGTTCGATTTCAACCGCAGGTTAGACATGGTAACGATCAAAAACTTCACACAAATAAGAATAGATTGGTTCCTAACCCGGGTTTGTTCACTGGACCCACCTAAGTGGCCTGTGTCTTCAGATGTAATAGCCCTCCAGATGAAAAATAAAATAATATAAAAATAAATAAATATATTCAGTACCAAGGTAATGCGTAGTCACTAGACTATCTCTTCTTTACGTAAATCCCGCCATATAAACAATAATATCGGTATCCTTATTAAAGTTTAAAAAATATTTGTTTTTGTGGGAATTAATACAAGATTTAAAAGAAATACATCTACCACTAATGAGCATGAAAAAATATGTCTTTTAATCCATTTGCGATGCAACTGATCATTTTTATCTTCAAGGTTTTAAACTTTTAATTATTTATTTGCCTGAAAAATATTTTCAATTTAGAAATTAAGGAATAAAATATGTATCCTGTTTGATGACCAGGCCAAGATATATTATTTTGCTTAGAGGCTAAAGAAGTTCGTTTCTAAATAGTTTTAACATTATGGAATTCTGCAAATAGTTCGTAGAATATAGCTAAGAACTTAGGAAAGTGGAAGTTGGTGCTTCTTATTTTTCAGTATTATATTTATTTATTTTTTAATCACCGGCCCATCCAGGAAGACGTTAATTGCATTTTTCTTTACAACCTTCGGACGGGATCAAAAGCGAAATGTCAGAAGGATGCCGTTCCGACAAAGAGAATAGTCTGAATTCTTTTGATTTAAGAACCCAAGGGAACTTGCGAGATATTCCTTGTTTATTTACCAGACATACTCGAACGTGTTTTTCTACCGTTCCTTTCGTCGAACTCAGTGTAAGTAGGTAGCAATGCGACCGTCGAATGTTTAAGACGAAATATATTGAAGGAAGTAGTATAAAAATATTTTTATTTTCTTATCAATAAAATAGCAAATAACCATTTCTGAAGAAGCTTAAAGAAAATAAGAAAAAAAAACCCTACAAGCATTTCAATAAGTGTCTAGTGAAATGTTAAGCCGATATTATTTTCTGAAAGTTCTAAGCTATAACTGTTGAATTCACTAAGGAAATTTTCTTTTAGATATTTTTATTTATTTTCTTTCCAATAAAAACATAATATAAGTCCGTTTTATACATATGTATAATGCATTTTATTACTATTTTTTATAAGATTAGTATAGAACAAAAAGTAAAAAATAACTATATATTTATATATTTTGTCACTTATAAATACAATTGAAATTATTTTAAAAATAAATTAAAAATAAATAAAATGTCTTTTATGACTTCTGAGGGTCCGATGTGATAAAATAAAAGATTTAAAAATTCCCACAAATAACCCTCGTTAAACGTAATAATTATGCTTTCATAATATTTGATTTTTTTTCATAGATTTGATCATAATATCTAGTTCAAAACAAGCAGGAAGTAAATTTGTATTTCCTTTATGACTCATTATCATGCTTAATACTTAAATAATTAAGAAATAATGAATTAGACATTATTTCCTCATTACGAAATAAATTAGATTTAAATTAATTTACTATTTATCAATTGATGTTCTTGATGATAGATTTCATCATGCTTTTATAGTTACATGTTTACATTTCAATTAACTGAAATAGTCACTGTATGAAATTTTACTCATCAATGTAGTTATTGATATTACGCATGTATTGTTAATTATTTTTGTAAATATTTAATATTCAAACTACTTTGACTTTCTCTTATGGACAGAAAACTAATATATGTTTTCCACTAAAGGGTGACCGTTATAAGTGTCAATAATTATTGTTAATTAAAGTATTTATTGTTGAATTATAATAAAATTATAAAATAGGAACGGAGATTACTAATATAATAGTATTGCAAATATATAATTAAACATTGTAATTATATTGCTCATTTTAATTTTAATTATTTTATAGAAATTAGAAAAAATTGAAAAAAGAATTTTTTACCAAATTTGAAACGTTTCATATGAGTAGGGTTACCATACGTCCGGATTTCATCCGGACACTCCGGATTTGAAGCATTTGTCCCATTTAGCGAACGGATTTTAGAAATGTCCGGATTTTACTTAAGATGAACAGCGAACGCAGCAAAATCAATGATGGGGTCTATTTGGACGCCTGAAAGAGGAAGATTATAATATCCGTCAGTTGTAAAAGAGCTTCTTGATCTATATATATAAAATTCTCGGCCGCAGTGTTTGATCCCGAACTTCTCCGAAACGACTAGACCGTTTTTGATTTTTTTTTTTTTTTTGTATTGATCGGTAGGTCTGAGAATAGGATGTTATCTATTTGTTATGCCCCTAAGTGACAAGGGGGCCCCCAAAAAAAATTATTTTTTGATTTTTTGGACAACATTTTTTTAATTTTATTTTTTATAGATTTGGCATTAAAAATACTTATAACCCTAAATTTTTACCTTTTTACCACCACACCGTGATGTGGGGGGGGGGGGGGGTGGCCCCAAAATTTTATTTTTTTAATTTTTGAACAAAAATGTTTAATTTTATTTTTTTATGATTTGGCATTAAAAAATACTTATAACCCTAAATTTTTACCTTTCTACCACCCCTAAGTGATGAGGGAGACCCCCCCCCCCCAAAAAAAAAAATTTTTCTTAATTTTTTTGGGAAATTTTTTTTAATTTTATTATTTTATGATTTGGTATTAAGAAATACTTATAACCCTAAATTTTTACCTTTTTTCCATCCCTAAGTGATAAGGGAGGCCCCCCAAAATTTAATTTTCTTAATTTTTTGGCCATTTTTTTTAAATTTTATTATTTTATAGTTTGGCATTAAAAAATACTTATACCCTAAATTTTTACCCTTTTACCACCCCTAAGTGATAAGGGAGGCCCCCCAAAATTTAATTTTTTGGCCAATTTTTGCTTCCGAGCTTACCGAAGGTAACGGAAGTATTGTGTTCACTTTTGAGAACGAAAAACTTTGATGTCTCCGATTTCAAAAATTCCAAGACAGAAATCCGTTTCAGACATCAGGGAACATTTTTGGTCTAGTGTCTGACTGTCTGTCTGTCTGTCTGTGTGTCCGCGAATTATGAAACGTGCGACGATAACTTGAGTAAATTTCGACCGATTTTGATGAAATTTGGTAGACATGTTCACTTTACCAATGCCCAGGTCGAGTTCGTTGGACAACGTTATCCGTCCAAGCGTTCACGAGCAACGCTCGCGTAAACGTGAACTTTAAATTTAAAATTGAAATTTTAGGTCGGGGAAAAAATCTAACTTCATCTATTCAATGAAACTAACATTTTTTTCAAATACAATTTTTTAGTAAAACCAACAGCGACACCGCTATGAAGTGTTAAAGATCGCTAAAACTATTAATAGTTTTTACAAAATAAACAATATTAAAATAAAGTGATATAACAATAATTGTTATAGTACATGATAGGATGCGAGGAAGCTATGTGCCACACTAATTGGCAGTCTATTTTAAATTTTATTATTTTATAGTTTGGCATTAAAAAATACTTATAACCCTAAATGTTTACCCTTTTACCATCCCTAAGTGATAAGGCCCCCTAAAACAAAAATTATTTTTTATTTTTTGGACAAAATGTTTTAATTTAATTTTTTTATGATTTGGCATAAAAAAATGCTTCTAACCCTAAATTTTTACCCTTTTTTTTACCACCGTTATACTAAATTTTTACCACCAACCTCCATTTTTAATAGCGATATTAGTACTGTAATAATCTTCAACACTCAGTGGATTAAAAATACACTTAACGTCTAAATTAACGCACCACCCTTTATATTTCTCTGTTTGGACTATCTCTAATTTATACTGATGTTTATAATTCATTAATAATCATCTCATATGTAATTATCATCGTTAATCATATTTAATCATCATCATTAATTATACATCATAAATTAATAATATTTAATCATCATCATAAATTATTCATTGTTATTTGCAGTTGATTAAATGAGAGCTCTCACGTAGTTATTCACGTTTGGTTGTGTCAACAAGAATAGACCTCCTAATTTAACTATGGAGAAAGCGATCAAACCCGTAGTGATGGGTTTAAGAAAGGCTTTTCTCAAAAGGTTGGTGGTCGACTAAAAAAGGTTGGTGGTCGACTAAGAGTGCATCTCACTACAATCTCAGAGCTATTCGGCGGTTCCAGGAGTGTGGATATGATCGACAGAGGCGAAATAGGTCTGCCCGAGATGAAAACAATAGAAAAAAGATCCTAATTAAACGACTTTTGTGTAAGCATATAAAAGTGGTGCGGGTAAGTGGAAGAGGGTAGTGTGGGGAAGAGTGGGGGTACTCGGTACAAAGCTTTACTTCCTAAACAAAAATATACACTTATACGACTATAACAATCTTCACCACCCGCGGTAGCTTTTAAACAATTATTATAAATGTATCTCGTCACTACGCAAAGAAGTTTGCTTGGATCAAGTTGAAATTTTGCATACCTGTTTCAATTGTGCTTTAGATGGTGTATATGAAGTTTTATTAAAATCGTTACGTTAGAACGTAAGATATCGGTAAAAAGGTTGTTTTCTCTATTATAAACGTTTAGGTCCGCTTTAATAGTTTTAGCGATCTTTATTAAGTCATAGCGGTGTCGCTGTTGGTTTTAGTGAAAAATGTTATTTGTAAAAAATGTTCGTCTCATCGAATAGATGATGATAGAATCTTTTCCCGTCCTGAAATTCCAATTTAATTTTTGTACCTCTCGTTTACGCGAGCGTTGCTCGCGAACTCTTGGACGGATCACGCTGTCCAACGAACTTAGCCTGAGTATTAGTAAGAGGATCATGTATACCAAATTTCAACTAAATCGGTCAACTTTTACTCAAGTCATCGTCACACGCGTGAACGTTACTGACAGACAGACAGACAGACACGGAGCATATTTCGTTGAATGTAGGAAGCTCGCTACGCTCGCTTCAATAACCCTTAATTTTCACCCTTCTACCTCCAACCAACCTCCACTTTTTAATAGTGATATTATAACTGTAATAATCTTTAACTCTCAGTGATCGATAACTGATCAATTTTTATTTATTTATTATTTTTATTTTTTAGTCCTCTGACAGCAGGGCCACAGGAGAGGCACTCTTGAATAAACATGTACATAAAATACATAAATGAATTAACAAAAAATTTCCATAATAGTACTAATAAATTACTAGAAAAAAAGCTACTTAATACATGTAAGAAACAGCAAAGGATTAAAATTCAATAAATAACTATGAAAGAGAATAAATAAATACTCAAATTAATATTCAAAATTTAAATTAACAATATAATAACAAAACTAATAATAACAATGAGATAACAATTAGGTAACATTTGATAACAATTAGACAAAAATGTAAAAATTATTGCTGTTTGCTCGGTTATTTAACCTTTTACCCGCCGCAACCGGAAGTAGCGATTTTTTAATTCTTTTCTTTGTGTTTTCTTCTTCCTAATTTTTTAGTTTAGAAGAAAAAACAAAAAAGAAATCAAATTTTAAATTTGGTCACCATTTTTTAGGATGTTCCAAAATTGGAACAATGGCAGGTTCTGACTATACTTGGATAACAAATTTATTCTTATTCTTTGGTTTGCATATTATACTGTAATTGTGTTATACAGTAATAATTTATTGCGACAAATAATTAAGTAATTTATTAGGGATAAATTAATTAATTACATAATTAATTAAATAATTAATTAATGAATTCGATAACTAAATAGTTAGATATAGATAAATAAATTACTGTAAATAGGTGAATTAGCTTTTCTAACATCTCAAACGTTTTATAACATTGATGGTTCTAGAAGAAAGAGTGATACGCATTATTTTGTATCATTGAAGCAAGGAAGATGCATCCAATGGAGTAAAAATTCAACTTCAATGTAATGAATGCGAAAGAAGGTTGCATTTATTGTGTTTTCCAACTTATCATGGATTATAAATTTGTTACTGCGTATTATTGTAAGTTAACCTATGTATTATAATTTCCATTATTGATGTTTGAATAATTATGTAAGTAAACATTCTTTTTTACATATAAACCAATACACAAACTGACTTTACTGTTGAGTTATTTACAGCTACCAGTAATTATTTATAAATTTATTACAACTGAGATCCATGATAAGTTGGAATACACAATAAATGCAACCTTCTTTCGCATTCATTATATCGAAATTGTATTTTTACTGCATTGGATGCAGCTTCCTTGCGTTATTGATACAAAATAATGCTTGTCACTATTTCTTCTAGAAAGTGGTATGGAGTTTCGGTCCAGTTTTCTCTCCTATAGTTTACGTTGAGCCGTTTTCTAAAGAGATGGTTACTTGACGTCTAAAAATGTCACATAATCAATGTTCAAATTGAATATCTTTATTCAGATCTGTGCAAAAGCCATGCTGCTACTACAGCCATATTTAGACCATTAGAAAATAAATTCTTGTGAAAATATTTTTGCATATCCTATAGGTACGTGAGATAGGTGTTTTGAGAACATGATTAAAACGGAATTGTCGTTTCATCTAAAACTGTGGGTGATAAAAGACAAAGTCATACTTGTCTCTTTTGTAGAGTTTAAGTAAAAAGTTGTAGCTGTCACAAAAACCCCCGAAAAAAATTGTTATTCGACTTTTAGCGCCCCCCCCCCCCCCACTCCCCAAGGAAAGTAGAAATATGCATGGGACGTCCCCCCCCCCCCGACGGGGTGGTAATGGCCCGCTAAATGAAAAAAATTCAAATAAAATAAAATTCCAGAGGGTGCCCAAAGGATGCCCAATTTGATAAGCAGGCAAATATACCCCCCCCCCCCCACCTATTACCAAAAATTTTTTAAAGTTATGTTCCAAAAATGGAACAGTGGCAGGTAGAAGGTTAATTAATTTTTCGGTTATTGTAATTATTATTAACAATCGATCAGTTATCCCTGCCAGGCGTCTTTCGGGTTCACTTTTCACCCAGCAAACAGTTCGGAGTAGGGATGTGAACGAAGCCGGTCTCATATCATTCTCACACAATAAGCTTTCTCACTATTTTGATAGGCCTCATCGTCCATTGCGCTCTATTCCTCTTTCAGTCATAGACCACATCCCCTCACACTTACAATAAGTTAGTTATTTTTAATTAACTTCCAAAATATTCAATAGAAATAATTAATACGGCAAAACAACGTTTGGCGGGTCAGGCTAGAACAGAAATTTTTTTTGTACATTCGGTAGGTCTGAGAATAGGTCGTAATAGTACATTACGCGTCGAGTGTGGAAAGTAGCATTTTGCATGCGAGTGTGGAGTTTGCACCCGAGTTACAGCGAGGGTAGTAAATCCACACGAGCAATGCAAAATGCCGTTTTCCCACGAGTTGCGTACCGTACTTTATCTATGATTGTTAGATTTAAACAATAAATTCAGAAAAAAATAAACTTGCTAGTTCGTATGTAGTTCGTTTATGTAGTTCGTATCTCTTCTCTTGATAAAGATGGCATTAATCTTGAGTTGTATTTTTTGCCGAATTAATTATTTCTGGAGGAGTATAATTCTCTACATTTTCGTCAAAGCCGCTTGATTCATTCATTGTTTTTCACTAAAAACTCGATATAAACAGGTACTTTAATAAAAGAATAGCAAATTAGTTTTTTTAAATGTAAACAAACTCTCTAATCGTGTAAAGCTGAAGAATTCCTCTTCTTTACTGCGCTAGCGTGGTAAAGAAGAGGAATTCTTAAGAACCATGAGACGCGCATGCGCAATGAATACAAGTACGTAAATAATCACTTTCTACGCATCTAAAAAGAGATATAGTATTTATATTTCGTATCAATCGTAGATAAACTATTTTTTATAGCCCTTAGTGATAAGAGTGGACCACCTGAATTTTTATTTTTTGGACAACATTTTTTAATTTTATTTTTTTATTATTATTTGGCATTAAAAAATAATTATAATCTTGAAATTTTACCTTTTTACCACCAACCGTCATTTGTTAATAGCCATATTTGTACTTAAATAATCTTCAACTCTCAGTGGTGGATAACTGATCAATTAACAATCGATCAGTTATCCCCGCCAGGCGTCTACCGACGTCACTTCTCACCCAGGAAACAGCACGGAGTAGGGATTACATTTTAAATTTATAAATAATTATTATTATGATTAAATTATTAAACATAATATCATACAATCCATTGCACTTAGAGATTGATATTGATTTTTATAAATTATCATAATTAGTGATAGCAAATATAGATAACATTTTTTAACGTATGTATAACTTTTAAGAGATATAATTTTAAATATATACTACTTAAGTTAATAAAGTAAAATGAATTATTAATAAATATATGCTTGGTCTATTATTATTTTGATAGGCTGTTATTATTCACAGCGCTCCATTCCTCAGTCATAGATCACGTCCCCACACACTTACAATAAGTTAGTTATTTTTTATTTAACCGCCAAATTATTCTCTAGAAATTTTGTATATGGCAAAACAGCGTTTGCCGGGTCAGCTAGTATTAAATAAAATTCTATTATGACCTGCTCAAAATCCACGATAAAATCAAAAATGACAAGCCTATTCTAAGGAACATTAGTTCATCTGAAAAGTATGAAGCAAGGACTAATTAAGAATCCATTCCTGGACCCAGCAGAGACTAGAAAAAGTTAAATATGATATTAATAAATAAATATTAACTCATATTATTATAGATATATTTGTAACTCATTTTCCCAATCTCACAAAAAATTAATTATATAAGTATATATATTTTTTGTAAATTTCCCTCCAGACCCCCCCCCCCCTCCTGACCTTCAAAACTTATGGTACCCCTACGATATGAATATTGATCTACACGATTTTTACACCTTCATCATTCCATCTTCTCACACTTATAATTCCCAGGGGGATCACATTATTTTTTAATCGTCTTACACAGGCGCAAGGAAACTAGGTACTATACTAATTTTGCAAAGTATTTTTGATATGTAAATTAAATGAAGTTTAAGAATTTAATTAATAATTCATTTTTCTTATAAATTGTCTGATTATAAATTGGTAAATCTAATTATTCGGATTTTTGTATATTTGGACTAACTTGTTTATTTAAATCACAGTTCTACTTTATAGAATAGATTTCCTATGTGAAATGTAATTATATTTAAGTATTATGAAGTTAATAATTTTAAACTTTGAGTTTATAAATAAATTATAAAAACTTTATGTTGAAGTTATATGATAAAATGTTATATTAACTTGAAAAGGAAGATATTTCAAAGTTCTAGTTTATTAGAACAAGTTGCTTAATTAGGGTTTCCAATGAAAACTGCACAAAACAACATCAAGTGAAGTTACAAACTTGAAGAAGAAAAACACCACTTAACCAAGAAAGATACATACGAACAGCTCCCACGTATTCCATGTACGTAATTAAAGTTATGCTTTTCTTTCAATATAACTGAATAGAAGAAATAATAATTCATCTCCAAAGAAGCAACGAGCTTGCTTCAAATTAATCAATCTTTGTGTTGGTCTTATTCTGAGTCTAGAGTATACTTAAACATCAAAGAGTATTTATTGTAGGTATGGTACCTAAGTATATTTTTTCCTCATCCCTCAAGATAAGTTTATGCATGTTTGGACTTACCACAATACAGTTAGTAATGGTAATTATGCTTGAAAGTATATGTATAAGTTTATAATTCAAACAACATTAAATATACACATATCGCAGTAAATATTAAGCTTTGAATATTTTATAAAGAATATTGTCGTTTCTTTTCATATTATCAATGAGATATAATTATTTCATAAAATAGATTATGCAGAGTCAAGCTAGGTACAAAGTTGAAAGCAAATATGGAATATTTAATTATCTAGATTAGAAAATAAATGGCTAGTATAAATATTTTGTTATTGAGTCTTGTTGCATTCTAGATATGCAACATCAAAAGTAATCTCTATTACAGCTTTCACACACACACACAAATATATATATATATATATATATATATATATATATATATATATATATATATATATATATATATATATATATATATATATATATATATACACATATATATATTTTATATATATATATATATATATATACACATACAATATAAATACCATTATGTTGGATGTTTCGGTATACTTCATTATTCAATGCCAATTTTTATATCGAAAAGGCATGGAAAGAGGCATATCTTTCCATCCTAAAATGATCTAGTGTTGCTATTCTAAAAGCCGCAATAAATATAAACATAAACAGTTTATGTTAAACCGTATAGCATACAATCATTTTAACTATCAGAATGGAAGAGGTAGCATACCAAAATTAAAATCTAATTTATTAATTAATTTATGAAATAAAAAAGTATTTGTAAAATTATAATGCTATATGTTTAGATTATATGGTTGTCTCTTCAGTGTGGCTGAATATTAATTTTCAGTTGAGGCCATTATTTACTATATAGTCAATTGGCATCCGTCTCACTAGTCGATGAAAACACATCTTAAACAGATTAACAGCGTAAATGAATATATTTTAACAGGGAGGTATATGGTAGATTATTATTAGTTATTGAATGTTGTTTTAAAATTAAAAATAATATATTGAATATTGGAATAAAGATTTTGTTTACATGGCATATAGAATACATGTTCACCACCGTCATACGAAACAGCCATTTCCATAAATCATAATATGTCCAATTACGTTATATATTTTAAACCATAACAAATATTTCCAACTTTAATTAAGCGAATTTTTTTCTTTGAAATTAAATCTGAAAGGTGTGGTTTCAGGAAGCAGGACCAAAGAACCAAATTAAACCTATTCAGGCGACCAGAGAGACCTGCAGACCAAGTTTATTTTCAACACCTTACGCCTCATAAAATAATCATGAGCCTTGGGTAATTGCACCAAACTTTGCCGGTCAAGAAGCTCATATTATTCTGTAATTAAGTATTGATTCTCCTCTCCCTTCCTTCTTCTTTAATTTTTCCAACAGTCTTTGAGTAGTTTTTACAATGAAATTTTAATACTACGAAATGAAATTGGGATTTCTTTTGGGGTTTCAAGTTTTTTCTAGTTAAGAAAACAACATCTTTGTTTTTCATAAAGAAAAAAGCTGCGAAATTTCTTTTTTATTAACATAATATTAATCCTATTTGAGTTTGTTAAGAAAAATAATATAAGAAAAAAGAAGAAGATTAAATATCGGTGATTTATTGGATTTGAAGTGAAAAAAAATAAAGAAGGTTGGATAAGACTAATTTAAACAGCGTAAAGCAAAGCTTTTATAGAACTCTATAAGCAGGAGAAGGCGGGAGCAAGGTCCCTTATTTAGCTTACCCGCTTGGAGAAACGGGCTGGATAAACGGAATTGTTGATTCTTCGAATTATCTTCGCCGAAAGAAAGAGGAAAACTGTGGTAAAATCTGCGGCCCGAAATATTTACACACTAAGGATACAACTCAAAAATATTAGTTGCCTTTTATAAATAATAATCTGTAATATAGCAGTAAAAGATGAAACAAAAGTCTCAAAATTATAGGAAAAACAGACTGAAATACTTCTGATAATGATTATAAACCTAAGCGAACGTGAATTTATTTGAGATTATAAATACAGTGTATTTAAGATAGAATGAATTAAGGTCGGCCATCAAACAGCGATAAATTTACGTTACAGAAATTACGTCTGAGAGAGATTATATTCGACCAGACAGCGGAAAACTGCATAAAAATTATTAGATTAATTTGTTCATAAATTTAAATATTAGACAGTCCGAAATTATATTTTGCCAATTTTACAGTTTAGAAATGAGGAGATATGATGCTACGAATGACGATATATGAGATAGAGTGGTATAGCTACTTATTTAAGAAATGATAATATCTTGTTTGAGACCTTGTTAGTTATGCTTTATTCGCATTACTTTAATATCCTTTTTGTACGTTTGAGCAGTTGTGAGATATTATTCTAGAAAGCCGGAGCGAGTCATCTCTGCAACGCCTACGCAACGATAGCCTCGTGGACCAAGCCAATTCCTTCCCACACCTCCTCATCTATATTCCATCGAGGCGATGGGCAAATGGGTAAATGTATACACTTCTTTTCCCCCTTTAATTTTTGTTATGATATATTGACTGAAAATCTTCCAAGATAATATATTTGTATTATTCAACATTATTTGACGATTATTTTTTCTCTTTCTTTCACTATAGTGGCTCATTGTCTTGAGATTTTTGTTTTCTTACAAGTGGGAGTTAATGGAGTCAGATTGGGAGGAATGAATTAAAAAATCTATTTTAACTGTCTCTGGACATGACAAAACAACAAATCTGCCCAATAAATTGGAACAATGATAACATCTAGTAAGAGTTAGGCATGGACTGATACAAGGACGCTGATGTATTAAGCTTATCGTACTCTGTAGAACCACTGACTCTTCTAAAAAGGTTAGATCGGAACTGGTGGTATAAATACGTTTTACCATACTTTCGATAACAGTTGGACTCTATATTGTTCACTTTAAGTGCGATTGACATTTTATTCATGGCCATTTCCTAGCTTTCACAACAAGTTTACTGAAAATCTCAAGCCCTCTAGATGTAGACTATCCAATTTTATATTGTTTGAGAAAGCATAATTCTAGCGATGGCAGAAAATGTATGTGACCAGTATGAAAAAATATACTCCTACAACATTCCTATTATTAAAAAAGTAAAATTACATTTTTACAGTGTGGCACGTAGCTTCCTTCCGTTCTATTTGAGACGAATAGTGGCATGAGTATAAAATAATGTGGTTCACCTTATAGAATGAAACATTCGGTTGTTTTGGACTTGTCTCGATTCCGAGTGGGGTCATATTTAATTGCATACAATATTTATTGTGTGTAGAGAGTTGATCTTAATGTTGAACCATCTGTGCCACAAACTAAAGAAATTTCTTTAAACATAGTTTGTACACGTTATTACAGTGTGTCCCAAAATTTCGAGACAAAGTTATTCTTTATAATCAATCCGGCTTGTTTTTTAACTACAAATATAATTTACAACAAAAATTTTATTAAAAAATAACTATAAACTATTCATACAGCAATAACTATGTGTATAAAGGGTTATTTGGGTAATATTGTTGTAAATAATAATAAATATAAACACAAAAGTAACTCCCAAAACGATTATTTATGAAAATAGGTAAGAAGAATTTCGTAATATTCGAGTTAAATTAGTCATTCAATTAAAAACAATATACCTAAACGTATTTCAATCAGACGTATACATTTTAATAAGTTTTAAATTAGTACATACAATAATACTATAACATTCTTTTCCTGAATTAAGAAGTAACAATTTATTGTTATCTCCTTTTTAATATGGTAATATTTTTGAGAGAAATACACTAAGCACCTCTTTCTTACAAGACGTAATTATTCAAATAATCCATATTATTAAAAAAATAGATCACACAAATTTCTCAATTTTTTATGCGACAAATATTGACAGACTATTTTTCAATTTATCCGGTGACCGCACTAACATATTTAGGTCTTACCCATTGTTATGATATAATATATAACCTTTTAAATGTGATTCACATTTTGTACTTAAATTCAATAAGTTTGAAAGTTTTAAGCATATTGTCAGGAATATATGCTAATAAAATTCGAACAATAAACCAAACTTTACCCACCTCACTTTTCTTAATGTGGTTTAAGAATCAGTCAAAAACTCTTAGGATATGTGTGAGTATTTATAGTAGAGGCAATATTTTCGATTTTGAGTTTACATTATGTTGTTTTCATAGATCTTAAATTTAATGGTGAGCTTCATTTTGTTATCAAGAATTGTTTAATCAATTTGGAATAAAAAATGTTTAAATTAGGTAACTATGTAATAATTATTATGGCAAAAAATTAATATCAGAGCTATAATTATTAGTGAAGATAAATGCATGCAATTTACTGATATTTCTAAGTTATTATATATTTATTGTAGAAAATAAGAAAACGGATGATATTAGATTGTAAAACAAGGAATTTTTGGAATTGTATAAAGTTTAGTGAATTAAATATAAGGGGAACGATGAAGGATTGGAAGACTCTGAGAGGGAAGTATGAGGAATTGAAAAAATACAAAAGAAAGAAGCAGGATTAGGTTTGGGAAGAAATAAAAGCAGGATGTTGGAACTAAAGAGCCGTCTCTCCATGACCAATGTAGATTCGAACCAAAAAGATTAAGGGGAATTCAAGTAGAGTTAGAGATGTAGGATGTATCCCTGTCTCATTTTGACTCCTTTGATATGGTTTGACAATTAATTGTATGTAAATAACAAGTTAAACTTTTCGAAAGGTAAGGTTCGTTCTTAAGTTACATTTTTACAGGATTTAGAAAATAATATTTTTAGTTAAAACGTAGAAATAATCTCAGTTTACAATATATTCAGTGATAAAATAGGTTAAAGATTACCTCCGTAAGGCTTATAATAATACACAAATTAAAAGTAATTATTAATGTTAAAAGTAATTATAAAGTTTTTGTTTATTCATTTAACTGATTTTTTGTTTTCATATATTGATGGTTGCATGTACGTTCTAAAGTCATAAAAGTTTAATTTTTCAACCTATATAGTTTTGATCGTTCTACCGTTGAACGTTAAGGAAGATATTAAAACTGTAAATTTGAAAATCCTTGATAATCTCATCTAATTGGGTTAAATTACTTGTTTTTAGGAGGATAATAGAAATTTTCCCAAAGTATTGTTCTTAATTCGAGAATATGGTTTCAGGTTTTGGGGCACCCTAAAGTTTTGAGTTTTGAGGGGGGAGTTTACCGTTGCAAGACGGATGAGGGGGGCTTGGCAAGAAAGGATCCCCCTTGTTTTGAACCAGGTAGAGAAGTCTCTTCCCCTGGGACCCAGACCCCGAAGAAAAAACTCAATAATGCATAACTTTTCACTTTGAATTAAACATTCTGTGTTTTAAACTTTGAAAAATAATCCCTCTTCACCTTATCAACCTTTACTTTGAGCGTGTTAAAACTATGCGTACCCTTCCCTTCATTACTAATACGTTATTTTAAAATATATATGTATTATTAAATAGGAGCTTTTTATTTTTTTTATATAAGAGCCCTTAACCTCTCAAAAACATTAATCAGTGTCATTACTCAAATTCATCTTCCTAAAAATAATCTGACTTTTTGTAGGGTTTCGAAGGGCCCGAATACCCAAAATCTGAACCCTTGACTATTTTGACTCATAAGTTTATCTGACTTACCCGATGAGTATTAGTATTCAAGCAATTAATCATTGTATCTTTCTAATAGCTGCCAATGTAGAATCTTCAACATATTAGGATGATTTAAACAAAAAAAAAAAAAAAAAAAAAACCTAAATTAGAGAGTTCATTTGTTTAAAGAAAAAACTGATAATAATGATTACAAAATTAAACTTTTCCTTAAAATAATTATAGGATTTAGCACCAGGGCCTAATGTGGAAACCAAAGGGCGTCCTCACATTTTGCTAGTATCATATTCCTATATCCTTGAACGGGGGGGGGGGATCCAATTTTTTTATAAATTGCCAATTTGTGTGCACACATGGGCAGTGATATGAATATATATTTTTTTTAAATTTTGAGTGGAGTGTCAAATGAAAGCTACTGATAGTAGATTACGAATATAAATAAAAATTTCATACTTTACTTATAACTTATAAGACGAAAAACCCCCCTCCCAACCACCCAAAAATGGATAAAAAATGTTTTGAAATTATTAAACATTTTGAAATAATTTATGCTAATACCTGATGGTGGGGCGATGAAAATTGGCATAAAAATATTAATTTATCTTTTCGTTATTACAAATAAAAAACATTGTGACCCCGACGATTAATGCCACATCACCAAACAAAACACGCTTGCTACACACCAAAACAAAATGTACGGTCACTAACGCTCCCGCATACGTTTTTAATCTCACAATCCACAGCGACCTCAAAATTCCCTTTTTACAAGACCCGCAACACAAAATTCCATGAAAACCTAAACCATCATTCTAATCCTTAACCTTCGGGCGGGCGCGCTGGGGTCAAAACGACCCCAGAGTATGTTATTTACGAATGGCTTTTAGATTTTGTGAATAACTTTCTTCCCCCCTAGTTCTTTTCTCATATTGACACCCTAGAAAGAGGTATTGGAGTTAACTGGCATGCTTCGTTTTGTTTATCAGTCTTCAATAGTGTCTCAAAGTCAATAGATCGCTGTTGGGACCATTTTGACCCCGTGCGCCTAGTCATGCAGTTTTGTTTTTTTCTTTCTTTTTATTATTTTTTTGTTTTTTTTTACCTTATATTTATTTTTGTGTGTATAATATAATATTTATAATATCACATACCACCTTTTATAATACATTATCAATACAATTATGATTTACTTACTATACTATGTTACGTATAACATAATAAATGTCGACACGCCTATAACACATTCAACATCTGTTTTCTATATGGAAAAATTTACGAAGATAGATGATATTCATAGAATATTACGTGAGTTATCGGATGAGTCTGAGAGCGAAGGAGAAAATGAGACTGGAGAAATTGATGACGACCTCAGCGATGAAGAAATTATTCCGAGCGATCATGATTCTGAATCGAATCAAGAGGGGGGCGATTAATTTATTTTCCGATGGTGATTTTATTATAATTTAATTTTTTATTGTTTCAAACTTTCATTTTAATGTAAAAAAAATTATTTCATTCATTTATTTTTCTTTCCACAATTTTTTTATAAAAAATTTAAAATATTACAACCTTTTGAATTTATATTATAAGTAATTTATTTTATAAGGTAATTAAACTTATATAAAATATAAATGTTATTTACTTCAAAACTTTTCTGCCATAGATTTATTTCTCAAATATCATATTAGGACATAATATAGTACTCAAATTGGAAAAAAACAAGTTGGGGTCATTCTGGCCCCGCGCGCCTACTCATGTGAAGTTAGGAGGCGCGCTGGCTCGAAGGTTAAGTTAACTCCATGGCTTCCATCAATATTCCTGACCACCCCCGTCGGCTGAAGAGATGTTGGCCATGATTTATTACAATAATGTAAAATATCTGATAAGCGTACTGCCACTGGGTAGCCTCTCCTCTCACAATACTAATTTTTCCTCCACCCAAATTAATCATTGTTATAGCTATGTTACTAAGAGCAATCTTTTGCAAGTAACAAAAATCGGTCCGAGACAACTCAGACGAATTTTCTCATATACGAGTCATAATTACTTAGCCCAGAGTTTCCAATTTATTAGTTTTCGTATGTAAATTTAATTATTATTAAACATTTCATCAAAATGTTTCATAAAAATAACTTCTCCCGGGCGGGGAATCGAACCCGGGCTCTCTCCGTCCGCGTTTTAAGCTATTTTCTCAAGAACTAGATTTTTCCCGGGAAAACGGCTTATATCGTTGGACCCGTATTTATATGGACTACATTTTAGAATTTTTTAATCTAAATCGTCTGAACCGTTTTAGAGAAATAATTTTTTTTCATGTTTTTTCAGAGTTTTTGGGGGGTAGCGCCCCCAAATTTAGAGCTAAAATTAATTTCTCGATTTCGCCTCGGGGTATGTTTTTTTCTGAACATTTATGCCAAATTTTGTCAAAATCAAATCGGCTAAGTAGTTTAGGCTCCAGGCGTCAGCACAGAGGACAGACAGACAGACAGACATTTTTTTAAAAACCAGTTTTTTTGGACTCAGGGGACCTTAGAACGTAAAAATCCATTAAAATATCAAAATCGAATTTTCGCGCCATCAAAATACTGTCTCTTTATACGAAAAAGTAAAAATTAAAAAAAGTATTGTGGCACACAAAACTCTGAAAAGAAATAATCTCTGAAACTTAAGTTCATATTATAGAGAAATCATATACTATACATAATACATTAAATTTATTTTTATTTTGCGAAAAAAAATACTATTTTTCCTTCATATGAATAAATAATTTCAAGATAAAAAGAACTTTTTATATACTACGTTTTTAAATTTTCTGTTGAATCGTATGTAACGTTGATAATATAATTGTTATTGTTATATAATATATAATGTTAGTGAAAAAAAAAAAAAATAGTTCCGAATTTATTTACTTCACATAAATGACAACCATCTAGAGAGCTGATCTTAAACCTATATTAAAGGACAAATCATTGTACAACGGATCTCCCCAACACCAAATCTAAAGCGTGTCATCCTAAAATTGTAGATTCTGGAGACCACTCACCAACAGAAACCCACAAACGAAATAAAAATAAATCAATAAATAAAAATTACTTAGGGAAAACATAGGAAGAATTTTGGAAGGACTCGGGTCCACCCAACCTAATTGAGGTTTTCTGTGGTTTCCCTCAATTTACTAGGCAAATGCCAGGTTGGTCCACTCTTAAGTCAGTCCACAGACTGCCTATGATACCCATTTAAATACCTGCAAACAACCCTAACAAAAATCCAATCAAAAATTTCCGTTTAGAAAAAAAAGATATATAAATATATACTCCAAAATTGTCCATTATACCCTTCCCAAAATTTGATTAAAAAGCTCCAATCCCTTACAAAATATCAAAATTAAAAAAAGGCACAAAATAACCCCTCTCAAAATAACATTATGGCTACGGTAAACACAATTTTTTTTTTTTGTTACTTATGCCAATAAAGAATTTGTTTTTTTAAAAAAAAAAAATAATAATAATATAATCGATATTTTCTGTTTTACTGTCATTCAATGTTTATCTATCACAAATTTGAGACCAAGACCAAGAGATTGCAAATACTATGGGATATGTCAAAACAAATAAAATAACTTGCGGATTTTTTCCGAACTAACTTTCCGTACACCAAAATTTGCTGAAAACCAATTAAATTCTGCTAAAAGAAGGCTAAAAGTATTAAAATAATGCATTGTCATCGTGTTCTGAGCTATGCTAAAAGTTTCAAATGTCTAGCTACTTGGGAAGTAAGTTAGAAATCGATTGCCAGATTTGTACCGGACAAACAAACAAACAAGAAAGCAAGCTAATAAAAACGTAGTAAAAAGAAACAAATAAGTTAAGTTATTATACACAAGATATAATAAACGTCATTGCAAATGTAGCATATTATTTCAGTATTAAATTACATTTAAATATACCTACAATATAGTTATGCTTTTTTATAATTTTATAGATTAAGTTATACTTAACCGAATTTGAATAAAAGATACATTTAAATAAATATATATATATAAAATAATTAATATAATTAAATAATATAAATAAATAAATATATAAATAAATAAATATAGGAGATGCATTGAAAATATTAAAATATACAAAAGTTGGTCAATACCAATAGTTATTTTTATTAACAAAGTAAGCACACACAAAAAAATAAAAATAAATAAATAAAATATATATATCTCCTCAATGCTAAAATCCATGTGTTTAGACCCTAAATAATGTCTATATTTATTTTATTAAAACATAATTAGTACTTCTTATAAATAAAAAATGATATAATTTTCTACATAGAATACATTAAAAAAAGAACTTGATTTAATGTAATTGAGGTCATATGTCCAATTACACTTTTTTTTCTTGGATATGGAGGAGATCAAAAACTGTTATACCTCGACCAAGTATGTTAAAATATTAAATGTGATCAAAATAGCTGGTTGTAGCTAATTTCCATTGAAAATTGCAATAATAACAATGTTGGTGGTGCGAATTTTGAAATTATGGAAATGTTTTCACGGTGGAGGTCGCAGAATGCGAAAACCAAGCATTCTAAAATTAGACTGAATGGTATGATTGCATAAAATTTGTGTTTCCAAGGAACGAGTTGAAATTGAGAAGCGTGTTATTACCAGTCTCTTCACATAAAGACAGCAATTAAAATCTCGCAATAGTACCAGCAAATTCTTACTGTCTTCCTCGACACTATGGTTAATTATAATACACTTGAATTATTCAAAGTTTCTTACATACTAGTCAGGTACAAACAATTTTTCTTTGATTTTATATTATTTAGCATTTCTGGATTTGACCTGTGCAAAATATACACATATATATTGTGTGTCCCACGATTGAGCACTTAAGAAGGAGAATTTATTAATGTGTGGGGTTTCAAGAAAATATAATCTATATGTATAAAGTTTAAGTTTTGTCTGTACGCCTCAAGAATTTCCATATTAGGTAGTAAAAAATAGAATGAAAATGCTATATAAACAGGCGAGCCTGATAACTTTGTTTAATAAATATTACGTTCAGATGCAAGGAAAATTGTTCTTTCTATCAAGAACTTGCGATTTGGTACGAAATCCGGCTCACACTATCTCAGTTTATTTGAACTTTAAATTTTAGATGCCGTGCAATACTGCAGACAACTAAAGAACAAGTATTTAGTCAGCAAGACTTGCTTTACATAGTTTTAAAGGTGTTGAAGAGTAGGAAGAGAATATGTAACTAACAAACGTTTTGCAACAAATATGGTCAAAATGAGAGAGTTAAGAAATTACGTATATGGCATATTACTTAAAATATTGTTAAAGCTTTTTCAGGTTGATTAAGAATATGCCAGGTTTTAACCGAACAATTTTCCTGGTAGCCATATTGAAGATATAGTAGTATACCCGATATAAGAGCACAATTCTACACTTCTTCTTTATGCACCGCATCACTGGTATAAATAATTTTATATGATTTACTATCTCCGATTTATATAATTAAGTTTGCGCGCTAAAACACAATGTATAGTAACAATAGGTATATGAAGAATATCAAAGCAGTTGAATCTTAATTTTAAAACATACGTATTAAAACCATATAGAGTTCTAATAGAATAGATAAGGTATGATGTTTAAAAGTTCTAAAGACAAAGTTACAAGCTATCATATAAAAACGCCTATTAATAGCTATAACATTTTAATATATATATACATATACTCAAACACATTCCATTAGGATATATATACATCTGGAGCTGTGTTATAGAGTTACAGTAATGGAAACGTATCTCTCAGCCAGAGACTCTGATAATAAAAACTGAAAACATATAAGAGACAGAGTGAACTTTTATAGCGTGTTGATTAGGAACTCTCTTTTATAAACTATACGTGGAGCTCTGTCTCTTTTAAATATAAGAGAGCCTGAATTAGGCATAGACTACTTTATGTTCTTATATACTTTAAGAACACGCATTTTCAATGGTGCACTCTACTGATAAGACAAAGAAACAATCAAAATACTTAATTGACTGTAATCAATGTAATGTTTATGTACCGTCGTAAAAATACAAATGCAATCGTGCAATAACTTAGTTAATGTAGGTAAATGAAATTACGTTACTTTGCGGCGTGGGTATATTTTTAAGGGTACTAAAAGATTCATTGTCCCTCTTTATATACAAATGCCAATTAACTAGAGGAACAAAAGTAAAAATTAATATTTATGAGCAATAGTAATTAATACCTCTGTAACTTCAATCCATGAAATTGGAATTACATAATGTCATATTTGTTTGCCCATTTAAAGTAGATGTATTACTTTTGAAATACAATATAAGTATAATAAACATGATTGAATACAATACTGGTGAAGTAATACCACTTGGATTAATTTTATTTTGCTTGTTAAAAGGTTTGTAATTTAATCGATATGCTGAAAGGCTGTTTAGACGATGAAACTAAATATAAAAATTATATAATATTAATATGATCCGTATGTATAGTATATAAAAATCTAAATATTACGACTGACTGGCCAACTCATCACCATACTTTAGAACAACTTGGCCCATAACCTTATAATTTTGTAGGTTGGTTCTTCTTAGCCTATAAATACGCGCTGACAAATTGTTTTATGAGCTGCCTTCTTGAAATAAGACCTATATGGAAAATTCACCATGATGGTATCTCCTGAACTAATTTCACTTTTAGCTTGGCATTTGGAAATTAGTTTCCTTAATGAAATTAATAACTTAAGTAAAAGGGTTGTTCAATAAAACATTTTATCCAAGATGGTGGTCCTTAATTCTTTAAAACTCAAATAAAATAATTATTTTGGGATTATTGGCAAGAGAAATTGAGCTCAGAGTCATTTTGTGGAGTAGGAAATTACTATTTGAGAAAAGGGCTTCTCTGTATACACCTATTGATAAAATATCTTTCCTATGTTAACCCAGAGGTGATACACCACCGGGGGAAGGGGTGGGGACACAATAGGACAAACCTCTGCGTGTCCTGGCAAATTTACTTCTAAAAATGCTTCCTCATTGGTTGGAATTTATTATTAAGTAGGCCGAGTTGCAAATTATGTTTGATGTATGGGGATATGGGTATTCTCACTTAGGGATATAATTTTCTTGACGTTAGTTTATACACCGATCAAGTTAAAAAAAAAGTATCCTAAATAACACACTCAGTAGTGAAATGTGGGAATCCTTTGTATGGTTCAAATTAGCCATTCACTGTATTACAATATTTACACTAATTGCAAGTATTGGAGTATTATAGATATTGCCATTATTTTAGACGACACTTCTAAAACATTATTAATATTCCAATGACCGTTTTGAACAAACTGATTTATTTACTATCATATTATTTAAAATATATATATATACATATATATATAAATATATATATATATATATATATATATATATATATATATATATATATATATCTTATTTTTATTTTTTACTTTTCCTCACTACCTATAGTAGTACCTAAAGTATTGTTTTCACCAAAACTTTAAAAAAAATTTTTTTTGAGATTCCAACGGAATTATCTGTTTTGGGTGTTTTTAAGACCTCCTGAGTGGTTTTCAGCATGACGTCTGTATGTATGTATGTGTGTATGTATGTATGTGTGTTATCATCGTAGCACCCAAGGCATTTAACCTTGAGAGTTGAAACTTGGCTGAAAAATCAGTCCTTACCTGTAGTGGTGCCGCCCGGAAAATTAACTTTTTCCGTCATCTTGAACCCAGTTTGTTGAGTCAGCAAAAATTTAAAAAAAAACGTAATAAATAGACAATGGTCCTGATCGCGTTGACATTTGGCACGAATATACCTCTCTGTATGACAAACAAGCGCCCATCAAATTTCATTTTGATATTGCCCGCCATTTTGAAGTTATCAATTTTTGAATTTTTAAATTTTGACGGTTAATAATACCGAAAGTATAAATAGGTTTTTGACGTACAGCATATTGTTGGAACCGGAAATAATTAAGGAACAAATATAAAAAAAAAAACATTAATTAGTTTAAATGTCATAAGCGAATATAATTATTGATTAGTGCGATAATTTTGATGACGTCAAAGTTTGTTTACATCTGTCAAAATACCGCCAAACTTCAAATAATTAAATAAAATATAGGTATTAAAAATAAGGTTTTTTTTTAAGAATGATAATAAATCAGTTAGCTCAGAACGGTCACCAATCCAAGTACAGGAGAGGCCACTTTAGTGGCCTCTGAAGTGAGGAAAAGTTCCGAGGTATCCTGTACCCGATTTTTCATTTAATTATTTGAATTTTGACAGATGTCAACAAACTTTTATGTTTAACAAAAGTCTCGCACTAATTAATAATTATATTTGCTTATAACTTTTAAACTAATAAATGGAATTTCATCTTCTTTTTTATATTTGTTCCTAATTTTTTACCGGTTCCAACGATATGCTGTAAGTCAAAAACGTATTTTTATACTTTCAGTAGTAAGCGTCAAAGATTCAAAATTCAAAAATCGATAACTTCAAAATGGCGGCCAATATGAAAATTAAATTTTCTGGATTTTTTTGACGTACAGTTTTTGCTGACTCAGCAAACTGGACGGAAAATGTTGATTTTCCGGGCGGCCCAACTAGAAGTGAGGACTGATTTTTCTGCCAAGTTTCAACTCTCTAGGTTAAATATCCATGGCGCTACGATGATAACACACATACAGACGTCATACTGAAAACCACTCAGGAGGTCTTAAAAACACCTAAAACGGATAATTTAGTTGAAATAGCAAAAACAAAAATTTTGGGTGAAAACAATACTTTTCCTACCATAAGTGGGGAAATGTAATAATAATTTAATTACTTGTTATTTAAAAAAAAGAAAATCTATTATAATACCATGAGAATGCATTTTTTATTTATTTTACTGTGATTAGATGTGAGTATGCAGAGCTCAGAATATTCCTCATTGAAAGAGTGAGTGGTAAAAATAGATATATTTTAGTCATTTGTACCATCTACAACATACCTTATTTGAAATAAGCTTTTAAAAAATGATTTCTTTAAAAAAAGAGAAAGATTGACCCAGGGCCTGGTGTTATGTATTAGGTAGCAGCATTCCTTCGGGATGCCGCGGCCAAGAATTAAATGATAAATAGAAACTTTTAAAGGCTTTTATGTCATCTGTTAGCTAGATTAATTTAAGGTTAAACGAGTTCTACCGTAACCCGGACGGATTATTTAAGTCTTTTTAAATGGATTATGTCGGTCTCATTATAAAAGACGATCTTCACGTAGAGGGTAATAGAAGGTAAAAGTGAGAGGGGCGAGAGCACGTGAAATTTTTATACACTCGCTATCTTTATTACATTAGCGCGGTCATTTATTCACCGGACTCGACATGGTGGGGATTTTATAACAGATTTTCATTCTGTGTAAAGGTTCATGAGACGTGTCATATTTTATAGAGAAGAATACTTATAGATAAGAATGATTTTATATATGTTTGACGGTATTGGAGAGGGTGTAGAAATAAAAAAAGGATATCTCTGTGAAGAGTCGAGGTGAGATAGTGGTGGACACGGAACGGCACTTAGTCCGCCTTGACCAAGCACCTCCAGGGATTTCGTTCTCAGCATTTTACTCCTTTTATCTGTTTTAGCCGGCCTTATTTACAAAAATATTTTTGTCCTTCAATTCCGTTCCGCTTCAAAGCAATCATATCGATTATATTTTTTTCCTTTTGTTGGATTATTAGCAAATAAAAAACAATCGCAAATACTTTTTCATGTATTTCTGGTGACACTTCGACGTTAATATTTATAAAAACTTTTATTTAATAATTATTTTTGTGCAATTGGTATAAACCATTTTAAATAAATATTTAAAAGAAAGACTCAAAAAGTAAAAATATTAGAGGGTATACTTGCAAACAATTAATTTTGCGATTAGTTCATTGTACAGACGATGGATTATACTTCTAATTTTAAACAATATTATAATTAGAGCCAAACCTTTATTTTTATAGACAATACAGCACACTGTTAACCGGTATCAACCCACACTTAAAAAATTATAATTACTGTGTCAGTATTTATGAACAAAATCATTATTATAAATACTTATAATAATAAATTAGGCGAATGATCGCCCACTCTTTACCTTGGTTTATAAAAGTAAAAATTGTAAGAGCGCGAGTATTGCACCATCGTAGTTAACGTGATTCGACTAAGGAATACATTATTATTATTTTTGAATTTTCAAAAACACAATCGGTTCCTCATTAAAAAGTACATTTAAATTTCAAATGAATGCAAACTAAATTATCGGTAAAAGATTTTTCAATATAAGTGAATTTTTAATGCTGTTCGAGATCACAGCTCCTTTTTTCCATATTTTGAAACGTGTTAATGACGATACCTTAATTTGCAGGTTGGAAACTAAAACTTGCTTTGCCTGTTAATAAATTCTGACATCACTATTAATATAATTTTATATTCGTTTTGTACGCTTCGTGAATAGATAAACTAATGACGGCTTATCTTCTTTTTTTAAAAACCAAAAAAGTATATTATTAATTCATTAGTGTCTCTGCATTCTTCTGGTTTAAGAACAATTTGTATGGTCTTCTTTTATATTTTTGTTATCCTAAATTTCAATACTATGAATCATATTTTATTTATAGGTTGGAGTAAAATAACAGAAACATTCCGAATTACTGAAAAAAAAAAAATAAAATAAAAATAATTACAATTTATGTAGGTAGTATAGAAAAATTATTATGAAGTATATACATGTATAAGTTGTCAAACACCATTATAAAACAATATTTAGTAAAAGTAGATAAACATAAATTAAACAGTTCAATCAAAAAGGTAGCTCCATTCAAACGCACGGATTCCTCACTCCATGTTGCGTCGTTACGTGAAATAAACAATGACTTTATTTAGTTTATCCGCTAGAATTGATCATACAACTTCTTGACGAATTAGCTCCGAGCTTACCGAAGGTAAAGAAAAAAAAAAAAAAAAAAAAAAAAAGCAATGCAATTTTAATCAAAAGAGTACTGATGACCATTGTCAGCATTTGACCAATTTACAAGGCTCTTTCTCTCTTTATATCCCTTATCACAAAAACGTTTAAGGTACACAATACCAAAATGTAAATGAAAAAATGGAGAAATGTAGAACTGACCTTTCTATGAGCTTATAAGTCGAAAGGATCCCCAGAGAAATGCTACCGCAACCTTTTCACTTTAGAGTCTCGAGATTGCAATCAACACTGGGGAATTATTGCTCGAGGGATTACGGTTGTTTTCTCGTCTCTAGTGTTATCTGTAAAAGGTAAAAATAACAATAAAGAAAAAAAAATGTTAATATCGAAAGATCAAATCAATAGACATTTAGGTTAGGGATTCAATAAATTTTATCTTGTTCTCATATAAATATATATATATATATATATATATATATATATATATATATATATATATATATATATATATATATACTAGCTGAATACCCGTGCTTCGCTACGGGGTGTTTTATTTTCAATTTAATGGATTTATAAACTACCATCAAGAAACATTTAAATTATTTTACAAAGCGAGAATATCTAGATTCTATCCCTCCCCTTTGATAAGATAATTTGCTAATATCCAAAATTAGTAATTCATTTCGACTAAATTTTTAAAAAGGAAAAGCAGTGGTATTTTCCTTCTGTACTATTCAATAAAGGTATTTTTAAAAAAATAATAATAATAATAAAAAAAAAAATAAATACAAAATTTTAGCCAATCGGATAAATGTACGGACACAACAATTATTAGTTTTTTATCCATAGATATAGATATATTTTTCCATTTTACCCCCCTAAATGTACATAACAATAATTGTACAGCACTCTTAAAGAGCTTTTCAACGGTATGCATCGTGAAGGGTTTTCATTACTTTGACATTTGTACCCCGTACCCCTGTGTACCAAAATCAAAATTTCGAACATGCATGAAGTCAGTGACCTTCCCCTTTTCCCCTTACTTTGAAGGTCAAGAGTGCAAATTTTCATTGAAATCGGAATAAAACGGTAGATTTGAATAAAGAACACACACACACATACGTTGACTCTTCCTTATTACCCCTCTCCTAAATGAAAATAATGACAAAAACGTACATTACAATTACTTTTCTCTTAAAGAGCCTTTTAACGATATGCATCATAACGGGTACCTATCAATTACTTTGACATTTGTACTCCGTACTCCTGTGTACCAACATTTTAACTTTATAATCTCATGTAAGCAGTACACTCATAGACACTCTTCATTTATATAAGATGTTGTTATACATATTTTTCCATTTTACCCCCTCCTAAATGAAAATATGGCAAAACTGTACATAACAACAATTACTGTACTTTTAAAGAGCTTTTCAACGATATGCATCATTAAAAGTATTTATTACTTTGACATTTGTACCCCGTACCCCTGGGTACAAAAATAAAAATTTCGCAAAATCCTTTCTTAGTGAAATGATGCCTATGATATGAATCGAGTATATCCTCAAAATTTCAAGTCTCTCGGTTAAGTAGGTTTTGCTGTGCGTTGATTCTATGTCAGTCAGTCAGTCAATCAGGACATTGCCACTTATATTATAGATATAGAGAGAGAGAGAGAGAGAGAGAGAGAGAGAGAGAGAGAGAGAGAGAGAGAGATAAGATATAAGACCAGTCTTACCAATTACCATTCTTTTAATTTTAATTTTGCTTATAGACTAAAGTCACTATAATATGATTATCCAGTGGTAAATCCAATCTTTTCCAGATTTAAATAAATAAAATACCAGGAAAGAAAAACTTATATTACAAAATTGAATTACTAAATACTCTGTACTTTGCACTCGTACTTTAGATGGTTTTATTAATCAAATTATAATTATTATCATTCTATACTATTAAAATACTCTGCCAATTAGTGTGGCACATAGCTTCATTGTGTCCAATTTTGCAACATTTAATGATTTTATTGTTATATTATTCAATTTATTTAATTTTCCTCCGTTTTTTAAATCTGTGAAAATTGTTTTGATTTATACGTGTATTATATTAAAAGTATCGAATTAGCAAAATGTAAAGAGCGCAAACGGTTTAAATTAATCTGGGGCTATCTGCGGACTACTTTCAACGAACCATCAAAATTTCATAAAAATCAAATAAGTTACTTTTGAAGATATATGTGTAAATAATTGTCAGAAATAAAAATGAAAACAATATCAAAACAAAATGGAAGCTATGTGTCACACTAATTGTCATACTATTTAACTTATCAATTTAATTAATATTGTCATTTATTTTATTAATAAGCTCAATGATATTCACCTTGACCTCCTAATAGGGCTGCCTTTTGACACTGATGGGGAGCTGTGCATGCCCCCCTCCCCCCCAAGCAGTGAATTTCGCCTTCCGAGTGTGGACAAGCGAAGTGAGTAGGGGGTAGGGCCCCTAGTAGTTAATTAAATAAATAATAATAATTATTAATTAAATAAATACTAAAAATAAATTGTTTATTTAAATAATTAATTATTTCAGCTAATTAATAAATAAAAATAATGATATAGAAATTAAAAACTAGGAAGTTGAGTAACTATTTCAACAAGAAAGAAAAATTAGGAGGGAGAGGAACTACTTAGGCGGGTTGACCAGAGTAGTTTGTGTGATCAATTAAGAATTTAAGGAGGATTTCTATTTTACGATATAGACAAATAATGCCAGGGGGATGAAGCTTTGAGTTGGTTGTAGAGTAGATATGACTTCCCATCGATAATCAAAGTATATTCGAT
This sequence comes from Gerris lacustris, assembly GCA_951217055.1. NCBI lineage: Eukaryota > Metazoa > Arthropoda > Insecta > Hemiptera > Gerridae > Gerris > Gerris lacustris. The sequence continues at coordinate 57,733,608 of OX578276.1, read as the reverse complement.
TTAGGCGTTTGAAGTTGTCGTAAGTTTAATACGACTATACTCTAATCTTGTTCCATGCTTAAAGGTGCATAATTATAATGTCTACCTCTACAGAATAAAATCGATCTTTTCAACCGACGAGAGAAGCAGAATAGGACCTGGCAAGGAATCATTAGAAGTGTATAGATGGTACAGAAAACTTAAATCTTAAAATACCGATACTACAGACTACAGATGTCAAAAATAGTTATACGTGCGGTCAAATGTTCGGTTTTTGTATCCAGAAAGAAAAATAATAAACTATTTTAAATATTTATTTATTTATTTAAACAAAGTTTTTATTTATTATTACATGGCCTAAATATGTTCATACTGACCTTAAACGTTTTTTAAATACGTATACATGTTTAATTTAATATTCAGCGTCATAAATGGTAGAGGTTTACTTCAATAGTTAGTACGAATGCAAAAATAAATGTTTAATTTATTTATTTATCATTAATATGAGGATTTTACGACTCAAGGTCTTTTATGTGTCAATGTCAATTTCAGTGTGATGAATTAAAATTTAAATCTCATTGTAGAGATAGAGCTGCAAATGCTAAAATATTTGCTAATCACATAGTTAATATAATTTATATGTTAGCATAAAAAAATATTTTTTTAAATTAAATTGTATCTAAAATTATGATTAAATTAAAGGGAAGTTGTAAAATCTAATTACCTTTTAATTAATCATTTCACGGTTTGTTTATACATTAAACAATCAATATCTACCTAACTTGAAATTAGATAATTCCTTAATCGAATGTAGTTAATTTTGCACTAATTATGCCGTGTAAACAGAACCAAATGCACAGAATCTCACCAAGCTATTATACCTTAGGCTTTGTTCCTACTATTAATCAAATACTCAACAATAACGATTCCTGGAGCGATATCCTCATGCTCCCAACTAGAACATAACGCCGCTACCCAATTATTTTAAGACAATACTATCTTTAACCTCTCAATTTATAATTTATAAAGTTCTCTCATAATTTATAATTTTTCAAGGTAAATTTATACATCTTTTTTATCATTTTAGGCTATATATATGTCAATAAACTTCATTTATTATCAAATGAAATATTCTTAACGATTCAAAAGACCCTCTTATGTATCTGAGGAGTGTTGCCAAACACTTTTTACGTCTATCAAAAAAAGGCACGCTTTTCGAATAAACAAAATTAAATATTATGTTAATTTTAAAAATAAAATTAAATTTAATATAATATAAAAAAGTTTCATTCAAATGTATACTCAAACTAATCTTGCTTTTTCCTTAGAAACGGAATGTAATATTCTACCTTTTCCAAAAATCACAAGTCATTTTACATTCAATAGAGTGAACTGCAAATAGGCTTTTTATCATTTCATTTTTTTTTTTTTTTTCTTCTAAGGGTTACTGAAAGTATCGGAAGCTATGTAATCTTTCCGATTTCAAAAATTCCAAAACAGCAATCCGTTTCAGACATCAGTGAAAATTTTTGGTTCCGTGTATGTCGGTTGCTCAATTTTTGCGAACCAACATGTCTTAAAAACTTCAAGTTCAATTTTAATGATATTAGGATGGAAGGTCATAATCAGCCCATTGTTGGTTCAATTATAAGTTTTAACCTTCTGCGCCCAATTATTTATTTACTATAGGCGCACGCAAAATTACATTCATTTACACCTATATCTTGAAAAGTACTCATTGGATTTTTATAAAAAGTTGGATGGTTTGTCGAAAGTAGCCCGCAGATAGTACAGAGGCAATGTTGTTAAATTGATAATTAAGTTCATGTTTAAAATAAATACAGATTCAAAAAACTAGGGGAATATTAAACAAATTTGACAATCCTTACAGTAAATCTAGAGAAAAACTACTAATACAAAAAGCCTATAGAGTAGTTTACTTCTACATTCACAAGACAAACAATTTATATCAAAACAATAACAAATTTAATATGTGACATAAATTTTTGTAGGCAAATAGGTTATATAAAACATAAAATCATCAAAGTATAAGAAATAGGCCGCGAGGAAGCTATTGTGCGATACTAATTGGCAGTCTATTTAAAGTATTATTATTATTTTGAGAAAACTGACTTGTTTTGTCCCTAGAAGCAATTTATTGTAATATATAATGCAAAAAGGTTATGTCTTATTGTTAATTTGAATTATTTAAAGTAAATCTTGTTATCTTTTGGCAAATATCCATTTTTTAAATATTTCATAATATCACTCAGAAAGAAGACTGAAACCTACTTCAAAATCCATTATAGTTTCTGAATACAATGAATATAAATATTTATTAGATGTACATGCATTGTAAGAGGTGGTTACATTAACCTTCAGCATTAAGATTTGAATGCACTTTATATCCATGTATTGGCTTTACTCTTTTAATTTAATAAAAATGTTAATATACGTATATATAAAAGAATAAATAATAACAATATATAGTATTTTCATTATTTATTTAATTTTAAGTATTATTTAAATCACGTTCATATATTATTATTGAAATTGGCACAGACAACCTAGGTGATGATATGTTAGAAGAAAGGCAATACTCTAATATGATTTGAAGAAGCAGAAAATCCTCTGAATGAATTTGAAAGCACATGTAAAGTATAAATTTGAAGATTGGCCGAAGTTATGTTTTATTTATAGTTTTAATGAAGTGAATTATAGTTGATTAGGATCCTTCTATCAGAGGGTTGCCGATGTAAAGTTTTTCACAGTTGTAGCAATTTAAAACTGCATGATGGATGTCGAACAGGCTCGCGTATAATGTTATTTTTATCTGCGTGTCTGATCTAACCTTTAAGGGTTTTCGAGTTTGACATGACAACCTGGATAGGTTGGTTGTTTATCAGTGCCGAGGCCGGCTGACCTTCAAATTAAAGGAAGAAAGGTTAGTGGGTTTAAGTTCAAGACTGGATAATACGGAGCGGTTTGAGCGAGACTCAGGATGATTGATGCCTGCGGTGGCAGAACCATGTGCCGCCGGTGACTGTGAGAGATTCTCCGCGAAGAAGCTCCAACTTCATCACCTGCTAACGCTAACACCGCCCTTCCTTACCCTGTCCTCATCAAGCCTCTACTCTTACCTAACCTTTACCGTTACCCCTATTAACTATCTCACATTAATTACTGACTCACTGCCACGGGACACACCTCACTCTCCGGTCTAAACGCTATACACCCGACTTTTACCGCAGAGGATGCTTTACCCGCAACTAATTACATTCTGAAAATTAATTTCTTTCGCGCAAAGCTAGATAACAAGAATCTTATTAAGACAAACATCTTACAAAAACCGATTACTATAAACTTAATTTCACTCTTTCACCAGAGTTATAAGGCCAATTTAGATTCTATTAAATAGTTTCATAAACATTTATTTCAACCAAGATATTAAATTATTTTAATCGGAACAAAATAAAATCTACCATTATCAATTAAAGGAAATCTTAAATCTAGTCTTAAATTTACACTTAGTGTAACTAACAAATAAGTGTTTGTTCGTGTAATCACACATCTGCGGTTTACTGAAAGCTCGAGGCATATGGTGTCGGCCCTAATGTTCACACTTGCACGGCTGTTTGTTGAAATTATCGACGGTCCCAGACTCCTAGTTGTAAAATCCAGTTTTTATGAAGTGCATAAAGACCTAGAGAAGATAACAAAAACCTCTAGTTTTCACACAAATTCATATAATTTACAATTCTTTCCGGCTCTTTAAGCAGAATTGGTTCCACATGTGTGGGAAGTTGCATTTTAGTCCTGAGACAATTCATATCCACCACATTTATGAAATTTTAAAAAAAATGTTTACTAACGATCATTAATTTATTCGATCGAACGAAAGAGAGTAAGTATAAATAAATTCCATGTTAAATGATATATTAATATCATTTAACATGGAATTTATTTATACTTACTCTCTTTCGTTCGATCGAATAAATTATTTTACATGCAAAAAATGCACTTACACTCTTTCATAGAGAAATATTAAATATAGTGATTAAAGATTTTAATAGTATATTTTTTCTTAATTTGAGTTATGGAATTTATTTTTTAGCTATATTAAATTAAGCTTAAATATTAAGTTATAGTATTATTATAGAATAATAATATTTTATTAAAAATGTTTATTCAGTATAATATATTAAAATAGCACTAACATAATAGCACAATTTATAATGTGCAAAACAACTAAATTATAGTTTCAAAGTGTTATTTTTATCTTAAGAATGTTTCCAAGTAATTGAAGAAGCTTACTGAATAATTAGAACAAGACACACTGTATTTTTCATTTCTTTAGGTAAAATATATAATTAATGTAATTAGGTTCAATTTTAGGTTATCTTGTTGTTATTTTTTTTATAAAAGGGTATTTCGGCTTAATTTGTTATTTGCATTCCATTTCGAGGCAATTTTGACCACTTTTAGTGACTTAATATTGGAAACTATACACAGCCGGCGGCGGGCCGAGGGAGCGGTGTCTATTTAAAAAGTGTAATAAAGATAGTAGAGCTAATAAAACAAGCAATTATAGTGTGAGCAGAGTGATGGAATGGTAAGATGAGTAATAAGAGGGCCGCACTCGCACTCCAGGCATAAGCAGCGTGAGAGCCTCAAGCTCTAATTGTGAGAGTTATAATTCCAACCCATCCCTGTGAAAAAGAATAATTCCAACCTTCTAGAGTTACACGACCTAAAGTGACGACTCCTTCTTCACCTGTCTAAAACAAACGTCATTTTTACTGTATCAACCCTCGCAATATTGTTCATTTCACCTCGTTTTCTGTTTTCTTGTTAAACCAAGAAAAGTTTTACATTTTATACAAACATCAAACATTTATAATTACAAAATGCTGAATAATTGTTTATACATAATGTATGAAACATTATTCGCTTATAGTCTCTCTTATAAATATTTTCTGCTCTTGACATTAATAATATGTCCTTTACAATATCCAATCTGATGGTTCTTATTTTATACCTTTTGCAAAATGTTATTCCAACCCCACGCGATTAATTATTATGAACTGAATTAAATCCAATTAAAGGGTTATACGTATTACGTATTTTGATTATGATGTGTGTGTACATAACTCAAATGGCTCCTACATTAAAATGTGTAATTATCATCAGAATTAAATCTACTTAAATAAATGTTTATTCTTATGACCATAAATATATATTGATTCCGAGGTTTAGTGATAATTCTGACGAACGCTATTACTTTTTCTCGAATTTCCAAAAGTCCTGGACAGAAATCCGTTTCAGATGATAGGGAACATTTATGGTCAAGAGTCTGTTTGTCGGTAGATCGACCTGTCCTACAAAATTTTTGTGGACCACAATACAATCTCTAAAAAAACTAGATACACAATACAACCTCTAAAAACTATCAATGAAGCGAGCGTAATGCAATAAAAATGTTGAATATTAGAATATAAGTTAATCATGATAAGTTGATAGTTAAAGAAGATGTTTGGAATACAGAGAATGGAATGAGGGAGCCTGGCCTTCTTGCATTCTAACCTCTTTCTACTAACCCATAGGCCTAGGCATATAAAATCACTTCATTAAACAAAACCTTTTGCATGTATCAAATGGAAATTTTACATTGAAGATTTAATAATCGATACGTTAGAACGGCAATAAATAAGATATTGGTAAAAACATTGTTTTCTCTCTTAAAATAGTTTTGGTCAGATTTAAAATGTTTTAAGCGATCTTAATTATTTCATAGCGGCGTCGCTGTTGGTTTTGCTTAAAACAGATGTATTGGTAAAAAATGATTGTTTTGAATATGTAGATAGTTTCTTGAATAGGTGGGATTAGAATATTTTCCCTTTTCTCTAATTTTAATTTTTTTAAGTTCACGTTTATGCGAGCGTTAAGCGCGAACGTTTGGACAGATAACGCTGCCCAACAAACTTAACCTGAGTATAAATGAAAGGAACTTGCATACCAAATTTTAACTAAATCAAACAACTATTACTCAAGTTATCATAGGATACGTAAACTATACTAATGCGTATTTTTTTTAATGCAAGCAGCTCTTACTACTCGTCAGATTTTGAGAAACATATTTTTGTAAGCCAGAATTAAAAATAATTGATATAATTAAACATTTTAGCTTAATATCTACAACTCCTATGTAAAATAAAAATTACATAATATATGTTTCATATAGATTATTAGTAGTTTTGTAATTATACTATTCAAAAAAATAAAGTTCCAATAAATTATAACTATAGTCATTTTGTCAAAACAAAATCATCTAAAATAATGTTGATCTATGAACCAAGTTTATTCCTCTATTTTGTTAAAATTTAACAATTATGAGTAATAGCAAATAAGTAAATAGGAATTTATGTAAAAGACAGATTTTTCACATTTTCTTACTAGGTTACAAAATTAAACACGAACTGCAAGGTTGCAAGATTGCAAACATTTAACACGAATTAGACAAAATTTAAATTAAAAAACTATTTATTTTCTAACATGGTGTTCACTGTCAAACGTACACAAGTACGTTTGCCATTCCAAATGCAAAGTATAATTGCATTTTAATAGCTTGGGTTTGTATTCTAACATTTCACTACAGTAAATAATATGTTTTTTTAAAAGTTCATGTAAACATTTTTTTTTTTTTTTTTAATATAAATATATAATTGGTTGTACCAGAGTAATTATTCTCTAAAGCGAGACATATTTTACAATTATGATCCAAGATAATATCTGAAACAATGAAAATTAATTATGGGCAATCTCATTTAGTACATGGCTGGGTAGTTATATAATATACATTTATTACTTTTTATCGTAATACAGATTTATATTATCGCAATCTACTTATTTATTTTATTTTTACTCTATTTCTTTTTCAATTACAAGAATATCTTTTAATTTTAATACTCTGTAGGGACATTAATATTTCCCAGGAGACTAGGTATTAAAAGTTTATAAAAGAAAATCGTTCCAGATCTAATTTATAAATATTTCGCGTTGTTTTTATTTTTTATCTTCTTCTCTTGGCAGGAAAAAAAACATTGTGAGAGGTTAAAAGCTGCGGTTATAAAGAAGCGCGGGACGGCAGGCTTTAATTGCCGCATGATGTGTGCTTGTGCTGGTCAGGCGGGACCGCTATACACCGGCCTCGAGGAATCTCCATCGATGAAAGAAAGCTTCAAGAGTAAATTGTTTCCACTTATCCGCGGCAATGGGAATCGAGAAACTTTATCCAACATGTATAATCATTGCACTGGAAAATTACTAAAATAATAAGGCTCTTCAGCAACTTCAGAAATAAGATATTATCAAAATAATAATAGCTTTTAAACGGTTTACTGTCACATTATGGGATATTATTGCGCAGTTTAGACAATGTCTCCCCCTAGTTATTTGTCGCTTCAAGTAATGCTTTTATAAAGAGCAGTTATAATGGTTCACTTTCAAACTTAAATATTAATGGAGTTTTTAGAGCATGGCTATTTTAAGTTCGTTTTCATCTTCTTTTCAAGTTCAAGTAAGCCAAATAAATATCTCAAATAGTCAACTCGATGGGCAACCTAACTGAAAATTTAATATTTGCACACATGTGTTTAACGCAGACCAAATATAAAATGCTTTTATCTCGTTCGATACAGCTCAACTTAAAAGATTTAACGAGTATCTAATGCACTACCAATATTAATTATGGCAAGAATGGACTAGCTATTAACATTATTTCACTACTAATTACCTCAGTTCTCAATCATTAAAATTGCTTGGAAATGAGAACCTTGGTAGAAAGACCTCCCAGTCTATGCACGTTAACCATTGACTGCACGCTTCTGTAATTTTGTACTAATTTTCTACACTTTTAATGAATTCAATGCATGCATTTTTCCTTAATTCTATAGATTTTTGGAGTAATTTTTGCTCAATTTTAATTCGCTTAAACAACATTCGCCGATTAATTTATCTCTCAGAGATGATTAAAACAGTTTCAGGTACAAAAATGCTATTATAAAAAATATTTTTGATCATACCAGTAAAATCCTACATTCTTGTCGTAAGTTCTAACTTTGTTAGTAGATCTAATATTGTTATTACTGCTATTGGTAAGGAGAAGAAAGCATTTTAAAGAATTAACTGGCGGCTCGATGAATACCATTCGTGTTGAATCTACGAGAAACTATACGAGCTTCTTTCACATATAAGGCTTTATTTAAAATTCAAGTGTTAAATTATTTCAAATCATATTCATGTTTTACACGGTTTTCATAGTTAATTAGAGAAAAGTGTTTCACTTGTGTAATATCCCATTTTCCAATTTTACTATACAGTTTATTAAATGGACTTATAATAATGTTATTTTACTTGAATTAATAATTGAACATTTTTGGCTTGTGATAATTAGATTACATCCTTGCTTATAGAAGGACGAGACGAGGCGGGGTTGCATCTTTTGTCATCTCCGCAAATTTGCTACGCCACCTCCTACATCATCTGTGTAACAAACCGTTTACTAAGCGAGGGGATTAGATTAATTTGCAGCACCCACAATTTCAGGTCCCACCTCCCGTATCAATCTTTATTGTAAACACAATTAATCAATAAAGCATTGGTATAATGTTATCAATTTTCTATTTTAACTTTGAATTAAACATATTATATCAGTTCATTGCATATGATTAGTTAAAAAAAAAACTTATATTCATCGTATTCTTTATTCATTAATCAAACAACATTAATAAAACCTCCACAGAACGAAATATATTGTATTTAACTGCCTTTGTTTCCCTATTATCTTTTGCTTGAAGGTAACTGAAGCGTTGTGACCTTTCTAAAGAACAAATTAATATATCAAAATTAAAAAAATACTTGACCGAAGCCGTTTTGAGACATCAGGGAACAATCTTGGTTTCGTGTCTATCTGTCGGTCTGTCTGTCAAAGTATTTGAGAAACCACCATATCTTAAGAAATACTCAAAAAATGTTGATGAAAATTGGAGGGAATTACAATTAATCCACTTACACCACTCGAATATAAATAAAATAATAATAATAATAATAAGTGATAAAATAAAATAATAATTAGAAGCGAAAAATCTATGTGGCACAGAAATTGACTCATTGTTTAAAATAATTTTATATATATCTTTCATTTAAGACAAAATTAATCTCCATTATTTGAAATTAAGACAAACATTTTTATTTTCTGAGAGCTTTAAAGAAAAACAGCTCTACCTATATACAAATTAAGTTGTAGTAGCAAAAGTGAGCTTTTAATTTTTTCTTAAAACCCAATTATCTATAAGATTAGTATTATCTGATGTAATGTTCATTGTTGGATTTTATCCACTGACGGTTATCATTTGTACTATACTGCTGAATCAAAATATTAGGTTGAATAGAGAGATATTAATTTTATTTATCGTGATGACCAATTGCGGTTAAAAGCTTTGAAGAAGAAAGTTACTTTTAACAGAAAGATTGTTTTCTTTGTTAAAAATGTTGTGACTTCTTTACTCATTCATACAATCATATTAATTTATCATGTAGAAATATATGAAAAATTTCCAACAAAAAATTCAAAAGAAGAAATAAAAATATAAATACATTTTCAGAACATATGAATAAAAATTCAATTTCATAAATACTCAAGGTGTGAGGCTAATAACGTGTTTTAGCCCTCTGCTTCCTTTATTGTTATTTTATATCTTTATAAATATAGATATATAATCAACGTTTGAATACGTAGTATATATTTAATTTGTATTTTATTTTTTAAAAGTGATTGTCAATTAAATAAGTGGGTGTAGTTGTTGGAATGAATACTTTTGTAACAGTGAATGTTTAACATCAAGCAGGAACCCGCTGTGGGACGTGAAATTGCCATTTTTATTGATCAAATATATTTAAAAAGAAAAATAATCAAATTTAAAAAAATTAAACGGGAGAAAATCAAATAACACCGAAACCGAGGTAATGATAAAAAATACATTCATGTTTTTAATTCAGTTCTGTGCTCCGGTAATTAATTCATAAATATAATTCTTATTATTATTGATAATTTCATTGGACAATTATTTTTCTTCTACGTTAATATGTTTCATCTTCTATCCATAAAAGTATATTTACAATTCAAATTAAGTAAATAACATTTTTTTCCTGTGTTTCATATACACAGTGGTGCTAAAATAATAAATTCCACAACATCTAGAGTAGTTTACTGTTGGTTGACGATTCATAATGAGGAAATCAAGGAAAACTATAGAGAACAAACTAATTTTTTAATTAGATATACGAACTATTTTTACAGTTTAAGGTGGCGTTTTTAGACATAAAATTCATTTTCTGGTTTCACCTTGGTTCATGACGTTTCTGAACATGTATACAAAAATAAATTGAAAACTGTTTATTATTTTGACTCCACGCATCTACACCGACTACGGACGGACATTTTTAAAAACAACATTTTGTACTTAAAAAAACCATTCATTTTTATGAGTATATCAAAATATTGGAAATTTGTAACCAAGTTGTAATTTGTTTGTTCTGGAGCTTAGGTTATAAATAAATTCTGTTTTATTAATAACTCGCTAGATGGGTAACTAGCGGGCAAAATATTGGAGATAGGAAACAAGTTTAAAGAATATTTTTTATTATTTTTCAGCGTAGAATCCAAATATGCTATCAAAAATATAATCTCCCATTTGAAATTTTGAAGTTGGGTCCGTAGGCAACACTGTATTGTTTAAGTAGTACCTATTGATGGTGCTTTTTACAATGCTAAAAAGCCTTCTTTGGTCTATCCTATGGATCCGATATTCTCAAAACACATAAACAAACTTCTGATAAACTATTTTTTGCTATTGAACCGGACTAAAACTATAAACATATAAATACATCTAAAAGATCATAGTTATAAAAAAAACGTATTTGGTCAATAAAAACAAAGATAATTTTTTTTCGAAATTTCCAAAAATGGTATCTTTACTTTTGGTTGAAGAATGTTCAGGAATTTATTCAAAATTTTTGCAGACACACGCAATAAAATAAGAGTCCTTGGTTTTGTTGACGGAACCTAAAAAAGAGGAATGTTGATGTTTAAATGGTCCATTTTCCAGGCTTGTATTTAATTTCATTTTTTGAAACGATTTTACATATGAACTTCACAGTTAAAAGTTTCTTAGATTGTCTCCAATACTTGTAACCTAAATTTGAACCACTTCCCGACTACCTAGAAAGCTGAAGCTTGTACAGATTAATTATTTTCGATGAAAATATAATAATCTTTCATTAGGTTTACAAAAAAAATAAATAATAAAAAAAAAAATTAAAAAAAAAAAAAAAATCAATAAAAGGCTCTTAAGTTTACGTGTTTACCATTTGTTTACGCTGACGCAATGATAATAATTATGTTCACTGTTGTACACTTATGTCCGCACTACAGAAGTCCTAAAATAAAATTTTAAAAATCTGTTGTTATCAAACAATGATTAAACATTTATTCTATTTGCAGATGTTTTTTTTTTTCCGATTACAGTTAGTAATCGGAATGTGGATGGTGAATGGTCTACATGTGTGAGGTTGGCATTTGACTAGGCAACCAGTGCATGGCCTCCATATGTTTTGGTGGACAAACCATAAATGAATAAATCTAAACGTTTAAACTTAATGATAGTTAGCGTATAGAGCAACCATTAAAAAGTGTAATCCAGCTGGGGGGGGGGGGGGGGGGGGGGTAGTAATTGGTTGGGGTGATTTTTAATTATCCCTTTCGGGTGTTTATAAAACGATTTGAGCGGTTTTTAGCGTAATGTCTGTCTGTCTGTCAGAGTGAGTGTCAGTCTTCGTCACACATAACCCTACATTTTTCAAGTTAGAGAATTGAACTTGGTACAAAAAATCCATCCTTACAAGTAGTTGTGCTGCCCGGGCAATGATAAATTTGTGACGTCATTAACCAATTTTGCGGAGTCAGGAAAAATTTAAAAAAATGCGATTGCGCTGAAATCGCACTCATTACACCTCTTTATAAGGCAATCTTTTTCACTGAATTTCGTTTTGATATCTGCCACCATTTTGAAAATATCTAACTCGCCATCTTGAACGATAAATACTTGCTGAACTATTTCGCCCATTGAGCTGAAATTATCACTAACGTTACCTTTCAATGTGATAAGTAAATCCTTCATATTTTATCTAAACGTCTGTTTCCATTTTGAAAATATCGACGTTTGATTTTTATATTGGAAAGTTTCAATTTTAATATTGGGAAGCATTATACTGGAATTAACTTTTAAAGGACAAACAAAATTATAATTCACATAATACAACCAAAAAATAGGACATATTTAACTTCGGTTAAAGTAAAGTTATATATTTCCTGAAACTATCGGTGTGATCCTTATACTAATGTACGTTTAATACAATGTAGACAAAAAAAATAACATTTTAGTTTTATATATGTATATTTATTTTATTAATGGACAGATGGTTTGCCGAAAGTAGCCCTCTAATAGTCCCATTTCAATTTAATATGTCTGCGCACATTAAATATTTCTAAATTAATACTTTTATTTGTGTAAGTAAAGCAAAACAATTTTGACAGTTTTATTAAAAGGGGGAAACAATTAAACAAATAAGCAAATAATGGGGAGTAAAAGCATAACATCAATAAAGTGCGTGATAGGATGCGAGGAGCGATACGCCATACTAATAATTGGCACATCATTATTATATCTATCAAAATAGTTTTGACATTTTACATTAAAAATTACCAATTTAGCAAAATTTAAAGACGGTTTTAACTTTCGACAAACCTTCCAAATTTCTTAAAACTATACGCAATAGTAAATAAATGTATTCTTAAATTTTGATATAAATGTATAAAAATGTGTAAGATGTCTAAAACGGATTTCTGTAAGCCTTGGAAATTTTGAAATCGTTGACATTTAATTTTTTTTGTAACGGATTCACATAGATCCGTTACCAAAACAAACTCGGATACAAATCTTAATTTTAAATGAATATTAAGAGCATGTGAAAAGGGAAATTATATGCTTGAAGTAGCCCAGACGTGAAAGGCAAAATACAGTAATTTAAAAGGACAGAAGTTATTTTTAAATTGTCTGCCAATTAGTGTGGCACATAACTTCTTCGTATACTTTAATGATTTTATGCTTTTACAACCTATTATTGTCCCCTGTTTTTTCAAATCTCTCAATTTTTTGATTTTTGATTTTTTACATGAATTAAAGTATCAATTTAGTAAGATTTGTAGAGTGAAGATGGTTGAAGGTTAATCTGGCACAATATAAGCGGGCAACTTTCGTCAAACCTTTGAAATTTCATAAAAATCAGATGAGCATAATGAAAATATATGTGTAGATAAATGATGTTTGTGTGCATGTGGAAGAAAAGCAAATTGGTGGTTGAAACAATAGGCTTATTATATAACCTATGCTATTTAAATTTCATAAAAATCGGAAAAGTAGATTTTAAGATATGTTGGTTCGCTGAAATTGAATGACAGAACGACACACCGAAACAGAAAAATAAATGTTCTCAGAAGTCTGAAACGGATTTGTTTTGGAATGTTTGAAATTGGAGACATAAAATCTTTCCGTTCTTCACAACGATCACATAGCTTCCGTTCGGTAAGCTCGGAAGCAATAAAACCATAATACGGGCCAATTATTTTATATTAAATAATTCTTACAAATTTAAAAATAAGGAGGGGAATCAAATAAATATAGAGGTGTCAAGGCACACTCGTTAGGAACGAAGATCTTTGCGCCTTCCATTAAATATAAATTATCATATCACACTACTAAGTCTACGATGCTAACCACTTATACATTTTGAAAAAGCGTAATTAGCGTAGTTAAAAAAGAAAAACTTTTTTTTATCATTAAAGCCAGCGTCTTGCAATTAATAGATGTGTATTGAATATTGAGAAAAAAGTTTATCATGATGAGTTAATAGTTAAAGAGTATGGTTGTAGTACAGTCCTGTTCCCTACCCAGCACTCAATTTAAAATATATCACTTCACTACTCAAAATCTTATGCTTGTATTTTACATGCCTGTTTAAATTGTACTTTAGACGTATATGAAGTTTTATTAAAATCGTTACGGTAGAACGAAAAATATTGGTAAAAACGTTGTTTTCTCTAGTTTAAACGTTTTGGTTTAACGAGGACGCTCAAGTAATTTTAGCGATCTTTAACACTTCATAGCGGTGTCGGTGTTGGTTTTATTAAAAAAAGAAAATATTTATGAAAGTTGTTTGTCTCATTGAATAGATGAATTTTGACATTTTTCCCGTCCAAAAATTCCAATTTTATATTTGAAGCTTACGTTTACGCGTGCGCGAATGCCCAAGACGAGAACGTGTCTTGGGCATTCTTACTTAAGTTAATTTTTAGTCAAGTTATCATCATTGGTGAATTTCGTGATGGTCAGTTTTGTGACGGTCATTTATTTCGGATTTACTCCCGGGCTCCAGACGCTGTAACGTGGCATAAGGAACTTCGTTCCAAAACTACGAGCTTATTTTTTAATAAGCTCTATTTAATAGGATTGTGAACTTCATAATTTTGAAACGGACTAATACACATTCTTTACCACTCCTTCAACCTGTAAATAAATTTAATGACTAAAGGCAACATAAGTCTCTATCATTCATTTGATTGTGATGATTAAAATCGTAGGATATAATGTTTTTCCTATACTTCTACACTCACTGCTGAAGTGTTAAGCACTTTACAAATGGCAAATTTGATTAGCATGCAAGAACGCATGCTTTTATATTAAACATGCTTGTTTACAGGGTATTATTAAATAAACCAATTACTTAGTTTGATCCGTCTTGTCGCTATCCTGAGATAACTTGTTGCATTTTGAGTGAGCATTTACAAATACATACGTGTAGTTACTTGTATATTTTAACCAGTTAGTATCGACCGAGGAAAGAACCCTCTTTATAGAAAATTTATTAAATTTATACTCTGAGGTAATTGAATAACTTAGCAAAGCTTTTAAACACCACATTCATAACCACTAGTTGTTACTTGGAGAAAAACAACCATTAACTTATGGTGATCGTTTAACTCATCCATTAATTATTTTAAGAAACGATTATTAAACGACAAAGGTTAATATTTGAAGGAATTTTAATAGTAAGTTCATTTGCATGAGGTGTTTTTAATGGAGTAAAACGAATCCTTAATTGTTCTCTTATTCGTAAGGGAAAAGGGTCGGGCGACGCATTAGCCCGGGGCAGTTCTCCGGAGATTGAAAGGCACTTTAATTTTTAACCTGTAGATGTAGATATTTTTGAGATTTCCAATTCACTCACACCGAAACCTGACATATCTAAGTATTTAATGGTTGTTTTCATAATTAGAAACCGTTAATTTAAATGATTTATTACAGAAGGGGAAGACGGTATAATAATGGAGGTTAAAATGCAGCAGGTGCGTTGGCAGTAGATCGGATATGTGGACGGATGGAGTGGAGACACCGAGAAGTAACCTTGTCTGTACACAGGCTCCAGATACACCATAATAATGTTTCAGTATTAGAAATACACACCGGACTTTGAGAATCCAACCCTCGGGCTTCAAACACTAATCTTATCTATATCGAATTAGTCCTACCGAAACAGGACTATTTGATTGCCCTATCCCAAAAAACACATCCTTTCGACTATTTGCTCTCTCTCAAATAATTCCGTTCCGTATCCAGAAGAATTAGTGGCCGGCAGTGCTATTAAATCTCTCTCGAGGCCTGATTATGCTTATTACTCGTGTCCCGATGTAATAAGGGCCCTCGCCTCTAATGGACACACCTAACCCTACACTAATACTCTTCTCCCGGTCACTGTTGCAATTATAACAGTATTTTCCTCGCCTCATTTCACATCCGCTGCTATTTGTCAAGAGAGAAACACAAAATGATACATGGTAAAGAGAAGAACACGTACCGAAATCTTAGCTGACATTAGTACGCTAATGTGAATTAACCGGATAGATATGTTCATTCTATTACAAACTAAATAGTCCTCTATCAAAATGATCCTGATGACATCCTAGATAAGTACAATCGTTGTATTTCTTAAATGATGTGACGATTGATGTAATAGGCTAGACTCATTAGGTGAATTTTTCATTGATGGTGAAGTTAGACTATTGTATAAACTCTTTAACTGGACATCACATAGTTAATAATTTTATTTATATTGGGATTAAATACGTTTAAAACTTTCAATCTTAACTGTATAATAAGGATTTGCAATGGAAAAAACCATTTGTGCTATACATGGTGATGTATTGTACATGGTTATAATTTATAGGAATAACTTACTTTAGTACTGTAAGATTAGGTCATGTAAATCGTGCAGTGCGAGATAGTTTGAACTTGTAAATTCAATTAAATTACTTTTTATGATAGTTTTATTTTTGGTTGATTTTAATGAAATACCCAGTCGTAAAATTAAAAGACAAGCGACATAGATTTTATTGCCAAGGATTGAAGACATCTGTGGATTTCAAGGGGTACCTTTTATATCCGTAAAGCTCTGAAATATTATATGTTTGCGGTGGGAGGTCTTGCACAAACTATAACTTGAAAATTATTTTAAACCTGTATTAAAAATGATTTCATTCCATTGAAAAATGCCTTTCCTGACTCCTTGCCTTTTCAGTTTCGAATCCAATGAATTTAATTTGTAATAAAATATATAAAGCAAATTAAAATAATGTCTAAAACCTTTTTTCGATTCATATTTTGAATAGTTTATATAAAGTTTAAAGTTAAACTTGAAACTTTTAAATACCTTTTACCAAATATAAACGTCACTTAACTGGAAAAATCTAATTTCCGGGAAACTAAATAAAAATGAATACGAAACATGTCCATATTAACCAACACTGATTGTTACATTTTTTTTATTTAGTGTTAAATAATATATTTTGGGAATTAAATTTAAATAGTACTTAAAGAATTACTATTTTGGAAAAGTTTTGTCTAAATTTGACGGTGATTTTTTTTTTTTTTTCGTTAATAGGAGAAACTCAAGTATCATAAGGATAGTTCAAACATTTTTGCAACAACTATTTTACCGTCAACAATAAGCAGTGGTCCTATATTATACTTAGATAGATTTCGAGCAAGGTCTCAGTGTCACCTCCTCCACCGGCCTCATTAACGAATGTTAAAAAAGTAAATTCACACAAACGACGTATTTGGAGATTCAAACGGCAAAAAAGGTTTACATTTCAAGGTGGTCTTGTAAGGTATTGTCGCTAAAACCTCAAAGCGATGCCGGCCTATACCATACCTCCCTAGTGTTGTGATGGTTTTGTGTGTATATTTAGCGTGAAACGTCGGCACATTTAGTTCCCTCATCAGTTTTTGGACAATAGGGACCATGCCATTATAAGCCTACGAGGATTGGTACCTGCAAGGTGTCAATGTCATTGTAAGGACACAGTCAGTGTAACATATAGGTTACATGTGTGCAAGAGACACAAACCCAAGGCATAATCGTCATCCACATCTAATTGCAAGACCTCCCACCTGAACAAAAGATCGCAGGGGACCACCTCAAACCATCAAACAGTACCCGATTTAAAAACGCACTAAATATTCTGCGTAGAAAAGACTTTCTGACCTCCTCTTTAACTCTCAACTAGAGGTTTTCTGTTAGGCGTGAGAGAATGATTTAAACTTAAACTCGGTTACTGATGCACACTTTTTTATTTGCCATGTTGTAATCAGTATATTCATTAATAGTCTAACTCATTCCCCTTGTTAAGGGTTTTCCCAATGGGTCCGAGGCAGTAATCATGTTTAAGGTAAATAACCATATTACTAAATAGGCATAGTTAAACAATGATTCGAAAATTGGGTGGGAAGAGAGATTAAGTAATTATTGAAACAACAGTTATTAAACGAAGAATTTACTCATACTGAGAGGAACTTAATGAGTGAAATTGATTTGCTAATTATTATTACTCAAGTCTGAATTAATATATTTCCTACTGTAGTTTATTAATGAATTAACTAAGTAAGTAATATTTAATTAGTTAGTAATTATAGTAACGTTAGGTATAATGTTATTATACCCAACTTTACTATTAGAAAAAAATGTATAGCATACCTATCGGGTGGGCCGTAAATTAATTAATCAAATTAATAATTTATATATATAATATGAAATATCTACAATATTTTTAAATTAATTCACAAAGTTGTTTAAATCATAAATATAAATAAATTGCAATACTATTATAAAATAAAATGGTATGTACTTATACATAATTATATGTGGATCAATAAAATGTTATACAATAAGAGTGATGAAGTAATTTTTTTATAAAGCCAACAATGTAAATTGAATTCCAAAAACATTAAACTTACATTGTTTTAAAATAAATGTTGCCAATATCTTAACACTTTGTTAAACCAGAAAACTGAAAACACATAAATATATTGGATGCTTTTCCCAGGGATGGATCCGTTTAACCCTTTGAACCTTTGTGAAGGCACTTCCAATATGTAACAGTGATATGATTTTTGCTTTTAACCCCTCATGCGGTTTCTATGAAATGTTATAACGTTTCTGTACGATGTGGATTACAAATATTTAATTCCCAAAGAAAATATTTCTCTTTTGCGACATGAAAATAAAATAGGCATTTTATACATAGGCTTAAAAACGCTTTTTAGGAGATGGTGAAGAAAGATAAATTATAATTTAATTCAAAGGAATAGTATTTATTTAACCACAGATAAAATGCGACTGTTAAAAGTTAAAAATTGTTTTAAAAAAATCCTTTGTTATTCACTAGCAATCGATGTATTTAAATAATAACTTTCATCTTTATTCTAATAGACTAAAAATTTAATATTGTCCAACTGCTGATTAATTTTATTGTGTTCATATATGTGTAGTTGGTTTGAAAAACATTTATGGTTATTAAATTATAAGAAAAACAGATAAAAGTGAATTTTTTGCAGGCATTTACAGTAAAAAGAATATTTGCACACAAATACACTCCAAAAATATTTTATGTGGCAAAGCATTGTCCATTCAAAAGAATTATTCAATCTGATTTGAGTGATTTAAGAGGGAACATTTATTTAGGATAAATAATGGGACACATTTAACGGGTGCGACTGCAATCGCTATTCTTTGATATAAAATTACATAAAAATCATTTAGTTTTAACGTGGCCTATGTTGATCATGTTGTATTACGGGTCAGTGAAATTATCCTGCTCTCAATTTTGATTAAGGTCCATCAAAGCTAAATAGCATTTATCAGTGTGGAGAATAATTGAAAATAAATAATTTGAGCAACAGTATGAAAAGCAAATCCTAAAACTAATATATATATATATATGTATATATATATATATATATATATATATATATATATATATATATATATATATATATATATATATATATATATATATATATATATAAATATATATAGGATTCAATCTATGATCACATTTAATACGACATATTTTTTATCTTGCCAAACTTTTACTTTTTAGAAAAGAAATATATATATATATATATATATATATATATATATATATATATATATATATATATATATATATATACATATTTCTTTTCTAAAAAGTAAAAGTTTGGCAAGATAAAAAATATGTCGTAATAAATGTGATCATAGATTGAATCCTTACTTCAAATAACTAGCAGAAAATAATATTACCCATTATTTTTTCCTTTTTTAATTTCAGTTAGATTATTATTTTTACTAACCTCCTTTATGACTAGGTTGCCTATTTACCCAATCTACAGTATTGAACTGGTATATATTAGTTATCGAATCTTATTAATTTGCATACATCACATGCATGAAATGCTTGTAAATCCACCGTACCGAATCATGCAAAGTTAGTTAACATTCTATTTGAAACATTATTTGTATGGAAACAAATATACATACATAGTTATAAAACGGTATTAATGGATGCATTCATTAAAACTACGAGAATAGGCTGCTTCTGTAAATAATAATTTTTAAATTTATATATGTACATGAACGTGTGTGTGTGTGTGTGGATGAACTAGTGTGTATAATGTATCTATATATGTATTAGAATAAACTAATTCAATAAAAATATTATCATCATTAAAGACCGAATAATAAGTTTTATACATAGAAACTAAGATGAAGTCAAACGGCAATTATAAATGATATAATATGTCAATACCATAATAGATTGTTAATATTTTAAGTATGCTTATTAGATTGATGTGACTTTATGTATGCAATAGACCATATATAAGTTCTCGGGAAGAATTGCTTTCTTATAATTGTGGCAATTAATATAAGAATGTAGCATTATTCAAATGTCATTTTTAATGTACCACAAGATTTAAACCTAACTCCCTTACATCTCCATTTTCGTAAAAATTATTGTAATATTTCAAGCATACTGCTACTAATCTGTAAAGTGTAATAATAAACGATAGAAGAAGAAGTTTGTTTTTTCGTGATAAATTGTTTTAAATTGGTTGTTTTCAGCACTAATGGGTTAAGAATTACGTGTCTGAGTCGTGACAGATGGGATATAGCAAAAACATTTCACCAGAGGTAACTATTGAAAAATTTAAAAGCTACTAAGAGTGATACCTTATATTGGTTAGGTGGTATTCCGGTGAGGTTATTAAGGTAGGTAAGAAGGTTGTACCTACCGTTGAATGAAAAGTGAATCTAGGCAGTAATACGTCCATAAGTTTTTTGTCGAGATCCACCCCCAGGTCAGAAGGTGGAGGCTGGCAGATGTCCTTACAGGTAATCTAGACCTGCATTAACCTTTCCTAATAGTCTAACCAGAAATTGGTGGCCCTTGAAAAAAATGGCTCTAAACGGTTCTTCCCCTTGCGGCACATAAAACTTTTTAACTTTGCGTCCTGTTCCTCTTCTACGGGCCATTCGTCACAAGTCTGAAGGTCCCTCGAGTCTATTGTTTTTTGCCCTTAACTATGTTTAGCCTTTTATTTCAGACACCTGGTGTTTATGGGCAAGTACTTCAAGAAAAAGGACCTTAAACAATGGACAAATCACATGTTTACATAAACAGTTGGAAAAATACCCATTTTAGTAGACAAACACAAGTGTCAAATAAAACGAAGTATTGGAGAAATAACTAAATACCTTCCAACCACCAACACTATATAAATACACAAACTTTGCAAAGAAAAAATCCTATTGACATTGTTAAATCTTTAGAAGAAGAGCATGTCACAGAATTTGCAAACCACAAGAGTCAAAATCCATGTAGAATCACTTAATATCAATATTAAGGGAATCCCTCTCAATATGAATTAGTAAAATCTAATTAATTAGATGACAAATTATTTATATTTATAATTTTCTAGACGCAGTTTCTTTAATACGAAAAGAAACAATATTTATGTAGGAGGGGAGGACCAAGATGCTATACTTTAGAAAAAAACTGAGGTTATAAAAGGTAAAAGAAGAGAGGGATTTTCTTATTAAAGACGTGTAGTTCAATAACCAATCGACTCCTTCTCACAATAAATTGTAATTGAAACAATTGACCGGTTTCGGCTGGTCTAAAGCAGCCTTCTTCAGATAATCTTGAGGTTACTGGATCGACTTCAAAAGTTCAAGTCAAGATTTGACATGTACTTTTGAAGTCGATCCAGTAACCTTTAGAAGAAGGCTGCTCTAGAACAGCCAAAACCGGTCAATTGTTTCAATTACAATTTTTTGTGCGAAGGGGTCGATTGGTTATTGAACTACACCTCTTCATGATGTCGCTATCACATATTGATGAAAAACACATTCGAGGATCTTAAGGCTTTATTGACTCAGAATTAAAAACTTCCTTGATAGAAATCGATTGCAGACATCAGAACATTTTTGTTCTCGTGCTTGTCTGTCGGTCTGTCGATCAAATTTTTGCGAACCACAATCTATTAAAAACTACTTTACGAATAAAATTTGGATGAAAGGACATAATTTGCCTATTATGTTGGTCCCATATTAATGTCAACCATAAGCGCATATTGATTTCTTTAACATGCGCAAACACTGGAATTTATTAACAATTATATCTTCATAGTGCTCATCCGATTTTAAAGGTATTTGAATGGTTTGTCGATTAAGAAGCCCATAGATGGTTCAATATTAATTTCAACACTCTGCTCACAATAAAAGTAAATGTGACCCCACAAGGAATCGAAATAGGCCCAAACCAATACACACTAATTGGCGGACCATTTTTTATGATTATACATAAAGGCAGCTCCTAAAGTATTAAACAAATATTTTATGATAAGCAACCCCATGACGTTCTGACTATATTAGTTTCTTGGAAAAATGGTTTTAAAATCTTTTTTTTTTTTTAATTTATTATTTTTTCTTAAATGTAATCCATTATTATTGGCAATTAAACTGGTCGTAAATGCGGACTATGTTGAGAATTAACTATTATTTGTTGAAACATTATAAAATTCCTGTATACCTAACAGGGTATAATATTTCATCATAAAAGCCTCCTAAATTTGTTCGTACTATTTAGGAGATGTGACAAACAATATACATAAATTGAAATCAATTACTTCCGAGCTTACCGAAGGTAATGGAAGCTATGTGATCGTTAAAGAACTAAACATTTTTAGGTCTCCGATTTCAAAAATTCCAAGACAGTAAAATCCGTTTCAGACATCAGCGATCATTTTTGGTTCCGTGTCTGTCTGTTGTTCTGTCTGTCGGTCTGTCTGTCGGTCTGTCGTTCAATTTTTGCGAACCAACGAATCTTAAAAACTACACGTCTAATTTTAATGAAATTTGGGTGGTAGGCCATAATTAGCCCATAGTTGGTCCCATATAAGTTTTAACCTTCTGCGCTCATTTGTTTCTCTTCCACATGCGCACAAACATACATTAATTTACACCTATAGCTTCAAAAGTACTTATCTGATTTGTATGGAACTTTTATAGTTAATCGAAAGTAGCCCGCATATAGCCCCAGATTACTTTGAACTGTCTGCGCTCTTTAACTTTTGCTTAATTGATACTTTAATTCAACTATAAAATCAAAACTATTTTGACATATTAAATAAACGGATGAAACAATTAAACAAATTAAGCAATAATGGCTTGTAAATGCATAAAATATAAAATTAATAATGTACGTGATAGGATGCGAGGAAGCTATGTGACATACCAATTGGCAGTCTATTTTTATATTCGTTTAGAGGATTTTTTTACTAATACTAGAAGGAATACATATTAAACATTTATTGGTTATTACAATTGTCTTTTAATTTGTTAAGCTTTGCTAAAAAATTAACGATTCAAGATCTATTATTATTTAATTAATTAAAAAGAAAAAAAAACATTTAGCTGACGTTAATGTAATTTCTTATCTCTCTTAAAATGTTTTATTTGGCAGATATAACGGTCGGATTATCCCAAAGTATAAACTAATTTTGTTTTATATAATTGTAATTAATTGTAGAAAAGGAAACAAGTGACCGTGAACTAAAATATGTGATAGAATGAGAGAGAGGGAAGCAGGGTCAGGAAGGGTTGGAATTTAGGGTCCAAATGACAATCTTGCCTCGGTTTAGGGCCCTAGAAACAATTATATATAGAGGTCCTGAGGGTTAACCCAATGACCATATGGCCAGTTATAACATACGAATAATAGATCACAGTTTGAACGTTTCTATAAATAAATTTCATATTTATTAAAAAAAAAAATTGAATTAAATAATAAGAATGAAAATAACAATTATAAGTTATTATATTTAACTATAGCATACACGATTAGCAAAACGACCAATAAAATATTACAATCTCAATTTATATTTATTACTTTATAGTAGGAATCGTGATTAAAATATAGCTTTTATAGTTATAAATGTTATAGAAGTGTATATACATAGTATAAATAAGTATAAATTGTATGTAAGTATATGTTAAAAAAATAGGTACTTATATAATTATAGAAGTTTATAAATTTTGTGACAATTAAATTTATATCAATTTACAATAATAATTAGGAAA
The DNA here is from genome assembly GCA_951217055.1 of Gerris lacustris. NCBI lineage: Eukaryota > Metazoa > Arthropoda > Insecta > Hemiptera > Gerridae > Gerris > Gerris lacustris. Next base: position 57,709,497 of record OX578276.1, on the reverse strand, counting down.
ATATATTCTATTATTATGTACATTATTCTCAAAGAATTAAATATTTTCACCTAATATTATTAACTTTTGACATTTATATTCTATGTTATAAATTTGCAATATAATGTATAGAAAAAATATTGATGGCTTTTGAGATACCTATATGATGCACCATTATTTATTATATGACTATAATAAATAAATTAAAAAATGATGTGTGCATATTATTTTTTGTTTGGGTAATCTGTTTTTTTCTCTTTGTTGCTGTATAATTCCAAATCGTTCAAGAGTAGGCATCACTGTTTCTTCATTAAAACTTTTTTTTTTTTACAATATATAAACATTTTTTTTAGTAGAATGAGTAAGCGCTGGAGGAGTTGTGTCGGGCGAAATGGCCCGGAGGCAAGAGTTTGAAAATTAATGATAAACGTCTTACCTCAAGGCCGATAATAAATCACAAAGTTATAATTGGCTGAGGTCCTGGATATTGGACTGGGAGACGGAAACGTCTCTATAGAGGACTCCAGCTAGAAACTTGAATAAAGAAAAAAGGGACAAGACGCATTGCTCTGGCGAATTAACCCGACCACTCCTTACCATAATATACAATATTAAACCGATCAAAACATCACACTTTCACTCTATATTTTATTGGTTGCCACAATTAAAAATAATGATGGCCTTTGAAGGGAATGATTGCGGTGTTCATATTATAAATGAATATATATATAACAAAGTTATATTTTGGCCAGCATGATTTGTCAGCAACCAACTGTCTGATAACAAACAATAAAACAAATGTTGAAAAAGATCAAGACACCATAATTAAAACTAATTCTCATATTTCAGATTATCTACTATTATTATTTATCTAAAAACCCAAATACCTTGGCATAAAAATAGTATGACATCTGATTATCTGTATTAAGCACACAAATAAATTTAAAATCAATGTAGAAAAAAGCTATATTACAAAACATGTCTAAAACAAAGCTCTGATCATTAATTAAAATATGAACAGACCATTAAGTGAACCGCCAAGGACTAACTAAATTATATTTATTGCTATGGTCTACATTATAACTTTTGTTCTTATTTCCATTCTAATTTATTATGACGTAATTGTCTCTTTTTTTGTGTATTTATTTTTCATTTTTAAATATAATTTTTAACATATATTTCAAGGTAATAGTACGAATTCATAAAAATTCAACTTCATCATAACAAGTTTTACTCAAAATACTAGAAATCTCAAATAAAATTGAACTCAGCTATGAGTGTGGTCAGAGGTCATTTCACCAGGGTCCAAACAATTATCCTCTTGTGGAACCTTAAGGTATTAGAACTGTAGACTTATAAAAATGAGCACAATATATAACATATAATTCCTTCACTAAATAATGTGCTGTGTCGTATAATTTTTATACCAGATCAAAAAATGTATCCAAATTTAAAGCAATTCTGATAACTAGATTAGACGCAGTTGAAAATCACACGCAGATCTGTATGTTGTATTTTTGAAGGACACTTTTTATTTATACTAAAATCAATCAGGCAAAATCAATCACAATTGCCTCCCAACCACTCAGTCATATGCAGGTATTAAGACCCAAACTCACATAAACGTAAGGCTTATATTTATTTCGTAAAACAATTCGCAATCGGGCAAAATGAAAAAAATAGAGGCTAAAAGATAAAAAAAAGAAAAAATAGATGAACCATTCAAGTTTTTAAAAAATGTACATGTAAGTGAAGGATGAGTTGAATTAGGTGGAGTATCAATGCATGCACTTAGGTTTAGATTAATAATTGTTCTAAGGGGATTAATAATTTCCAAGGAAAACACTAATAATTCTTACTCGGTGTCCAGATTACCAACATCCTCGGCTATTTCACACCCGAGATGTTGAACTATCTCCACTACGAGTCCAATTTTTCTCTTGTTGTGGGCTGACTTATTTTTAGGCTTATTATATCGTCTAGATTTGCTAATCGCTACACAATGGAAGCAAGGTAAACACCCAATACTGACAGAGTACATAATTGGTTTATTAGAGAGTTGAGATATTATGTATCACATTCTTAAAACCATGCCTTCAATATTCTTGGATGGGTAATCAACTTATCCAAAAGTGGACCTTTGCTGATTATCAACCTTTAAAGGATGATAATAAATATTATCTTTACAGGTTTTTCATATTATACATATCTTAAAGATCTTTTACAGCGACGTAAGGCCATAAAATTGTCTCTATATATTAGTTGCTCACTGTAAAATTGATGTTCTAATACTTTAACGATTAAACGTTCGATAAACTCCATAATTGAGCTCTTATCTTATTAGTAAAAAATAAAGATTTCATGTTTATATTAATACCTTATTATACAATAATAATTTATAATCTTATTAATATTTTTAATATCTGATAATGGTTCAATCATTTAAATATATTGCGATGTAATATTATATATTGAATCATGTAATATATACACATTTTCAAGAAGTAAATTATATTTAACAGTATAAACTTCTTGGCATTATATGTTGGCTAGATGATTTAGGAAGGAGAGATGAAGAGATAAAGCATACTGAATCTGTTTAGAGAACCCAGTTCACATGTAAGATACAAATTCTGATTTCATTCACACCGTCCGTAAAAAGCTTCTTTATTTTAACTGCATAAACATCATACAAAATTGATCCTTAAACATAAAACAGCCTGAACTGTATTTTTTTCGGTCGATGTAGATTATAATCCACACTTATTGCCCACATAATCATTTCTTATTAAATCACTCTATAAACCACTCTCTTAAATCCACTTTATAATCCCCTCTACCATTCTGAGATTTCATATAAATAAAATTAAAACAACTAGATTCGTTTTTATGTTTTAATTTAATTATTTAAGTCGGTTCTCATTTGGGAAATCTTATGATGCCGCCATTGAGGCAAGAATTTGGAAAATAAAATATTTTAAAATTCTTTTCCTGCAAACAAAGTGGTTTCTAATATTAAAGTGAATACAAATTATTATGTTCTAATTTAATTAATTTCTTCATAAGAGATAAAAATTAAATATTTATTTTTAATCTAAAAGTGGTAATTACAGGCCTGATTAATAAACAAGTTGAAAGGGAAAAAAATATGTTTGTTCAATGTAAAGGTCGTACTCAAGAATAAAAACATTAGATGATTGAATTCAAACATTAAATACTAAATCCCTCATAAATGATAATCAGATTTTATGCCGTGAGAGTGCATTAAAATTAAAAACAATAGGTTTTGTGGTCACGAAATGTCAGGTTCATATGGACACCCAATTCTTTTTGTTTAGGCACTATTACTACTAATGGTGTCTTAAAATACTACGAAACTCCCATGTTCTCTGATTCAGAAGAAAAAATAAATTGGTAGAATGGAAATATCTTTTAGCCCCACTCGCCTTCGGTTAGTGCAACGTTATGGTAATAGTTTAGTTATTTTTATAGAGACTAAACTGTAATAGCCCAATATTTACGAGCAGTATTTGCATCAGTTAACCATCGGAGAATATATTCAATATGTAGAATGAAAGGGACGAAAACTAAAAAAAGAAGAAATGGATGGGTCTCATGAGGAAGAGATCCGGCAACAGTGCTCCGGGACCTTCCTCCTACTATTATGCATATCGTAGGAGATAGTAGGAGCCCCGGGTGAAATTACACGTTACAGATGTCCGACGGACAGGCTGGGGCTGAGGGGGTCTCCATTATCTGGCCGATCTAGCCGGGGCCCGCGGTCCCTAATTGATCTAATTCTCCCACCCACTACTGAGTTCCAATGCCCGTGTGTAAAAGGTGCCGAAGGATTATCTGGATCATCAACGACACACACAGCACATTCCTTCCACTAAATCCTGTCCTTTCCTCTCGGCTAAACCCTTATTCGAAACACCAATCAAACAAGAAATAAAAATTATAAAAAAAAAATAAAAACCTGTTTATTCATTCTAATGAAGGAAGCTTATATACTGCAGACAAATCGAACTCGGATCTTTAGAATGTGGACTTTAAAGCACTTAGTGAAACGGAACAATTAATTAGAAGTATTCATTCGATAATGGATGTACAGTTGCTTTTTATTTTAAATCTTTAGGCTTAGGAGACTAGTATTTTTATTCCTCACAATAATATACTTTATCCAAAAATAAAATATTAGCACTGCAGTTACATTAAGTCATATTACTTATGTCAAAATTACCTAATAATCAAAGCATTCTATATTCTAAATTGGTAAAAGTTAAAAATTGAAGTTTTAGTGTGGAACAATTGATGACATTTGCACCATTTACCCTTCTCACCCTATTTATTATTGTATATGTCATGACTCCACTTGCATATATAATAGCCTTTGATTCATATTACATGTTAGCTCCTAATAAAATATGTATAAGCCACGAACTATTAAAAATCTTTAATAATAAGGTTTTTACACCTCAAAACTTGAAATATGCACTATTTCATAAATAATAATTAAACTTTGTACATTTCCTTTTTTCATATAGATTGAAAATTGGTCTTCGATAAAAAAAAGTTTAAAATGGAGAATCTATCGGGGTTATATTAACTTATGAAGGAATAAGTAATCTGGGACGATTTTAAATCTTTTAATAATATCCTCTGTGGGATCTCGTTATCATCCGCAATAAAGAAGTCCTTGATACGGGGGAAGAGAAGGTAATCTCAAGGGATTTATGGAGTAGAAAGAAGGCAATTAAAGTTGGAGAGGCCAGGATAAATCTGTTGTGATGAATCTCATGGGGCAAACTATTAGAGCTCCAGGGGTCAGTGTAACACCCACCTCGCTTCTCTCCACGTACTGTTATTATAGTTGGCTATTGTCTCTGACGTCACGACGTTAAACTTACCATTTACTTCCAGCACACCACCTACAATTTACTCTATAAACCACCGTCGAATTACTAAGCTAACACCTACAGCAAATATGGCTTTAAGGCAATATAAAGTAAGTGTAATTTTTACCCTTACAAATTTTATAATTTTTAGTGTGCACAAAGTTGTACTTCACGCCCTGCAGTCCATCGAAGAATATAGGCCTCCTAAAGGTGGGTATTTTGGATCATGATTTTCTCCAGTTTTTATTGAAGAAGAAAAATGCCGGTCTCAAAAGTGTTTTCTAACGGTATCCATTCTCTTGGGGCTTAAGATAGCGTTGGTTTTAGTGCTTTATAAAGAAAATAAAGTTTAAATCCCCACCATATAAGTTCAATTTCTTTTTCAAGGTGGTTTTTTCAGTAATGGTATAATAAATTCTAAATCCAAGTCTTATGAAAATAGTCTGTAGGATTATAAATGTTCTATTTCTGTTTCAAATTATGGATCAAGTTTATTGGCAAGATTAAAAAAGAGCGCCATTTCACAAATCAAATTTTAATTTTGAACTTTATATTTTCCTTTCTGGGACTCTAATGATGGATGCACTACTCATTTAAATAAGTTCCAAGAAATGTTGGCCAAAATTCCCAATTAGCATTACAGCTAATTTGATCTATTGCTTATTCTTTAAAGAGCATGTAAGCGGGAAAGTATTTAAATTCCAATAAGTAATAAGACTAAAGGCATGATGTTTCGAATATTCTTAAATATTCAGTTAACTTTTAATACGACCAGTAAAAAGTTAGCTATTGAAAATCACTGAACTGTTTAAGTTAAACATTTTAACCGATTTGTAGATTTTAGTATATCTATGAATAACAATTACATATTGGAGAGAGAAGAAGAGATATCTGCAATCCAAGACACTACAGCTGCTGTTTTTAATAAATGACTTGAAAATTTGTAATTGCATCATTGATGGTAAGTTACCATGTCGGAACCATTTGAAATATTCTATATTTTCATTCCTTTGTAATAAGATGTAGAGGTAGAATATTTTGCTTCCGTTGACGTTCTGAAGAACAAACTTTTTTTGATCTCAAAATAATCAATTCATGACAAAAATCCGTTTCAGACATCAGGGAACATATTTGGTTGTGCATCTGTCTGTTGCTCAATTTTTGAGAACCAACATAACTTATAAACTGGCCATCTGATTTTAATGAAATTTGGATGTTAGGTCAAAATTAGCCCATTATTGGTCCCATATAAGTTTCAACCTTCTGCGACCAATTATTTCTTTACTAGATATGCACAAACATACATTTTTATTTACACCTATATTTTCAAACGTACTCATTTGATTTTTATAAAATTTGGATGGTCTGTCAAAAGTAGCCCTTAGATAGTCCCAGAATAATTTTAACTCCCGACACTCTTTAAATGTAGCAAAATTGAGACTTTAATTTATGTAAAAAATCATAACAATTTTGATTGGTCAAAAAAACGGGGGAAAATTAAATCAATTTGACAAAAACAAAAATAGGATGTAAAAGCATAAAAGTATATGAAATAGGAAGCGAGGAATCACTAATTGGCAGACTATTTTTTTTTAATTGGAATCTATCTTTATAGCATCAAAAGTTATTATTCATTTTCCAGATATGTTAAAGTAATGTACTACTCATAGGCCATTGGGTTCAATTAAGTATATATTAGTGTTACTCCAAATAATTTTACAATTGTAGGAGGAGTCATTGAGCGAAATCTTTGATTCATTGAACTATTTAATGACTATAATCCAAACTATTTTTTCATAACCTAACCTAAAGAGTTATTTCTCTAACATGACAATACCTCCTTTTTATAATCTCTTTTAAAAATATCTTTAAATAATATTATAATTTCATTTATCTAATTTTTTTTTTTTTTTTTTTTTTTTTTTTTTTAGATTTTAATACAGCATTTTTATAAAATATAAGGTGGTTGTTTTTATTTTGTTGAATAAAGCTATTCATACACAGAGCTATCTGATTGCATAATGCGGCCTCAGAGACCGAGTGGAAAATAATAAGGGAAAATAATATGGAGAATATGGTTAAATTATACATATAAGGGATATAAGGTAGGGTCAAAATGTTGTGTACAGGTTGGTATTATAGTAAGCTGAATGGTAGCAGCATAGCATGGACCCTCGCTCCCGATCCTTATCTCTCTAATTATCCTCAGCCTCCTCTGATACATCGACATCACTCCACATATTATTTTTTTTCTTTTTTCTCGTCTTACTTTTTTCAACCTTTTTAGTTACAGTCCTCCTCTACATACATAACACAGTCTGTAGATTCAAGATTTTTTTCTCTCCCTAACCGAAAAGAAAGAGAATGAATAATAATAAAAAAAAAAAAGTATAAATAAAATACTTCTTTTAAGATCTTGAACGAAATTTGCCAGAGGGCAGCTTCCACTGAATAACATCACTACATATATATATACATTTTTTAATCTTTCAACTCGCTCCTTTTCGATGCGGTCATTACACAAATCATTTTTAGACTTTTGGTGTGCTGAAAAGGTAGGACGTTATAATCAGCATAATTAATCATTTTGGTAGGATATTTTTTTTTTCTCCTGCTTTAAATAATTTAGTGTCGGTGAAATTTATTGGTCAAGACTATCAACTTCCGGATTCGGTAAAATTAAATGCATGTTTGCCAAAATTTATTGAATGTATAAATTTATTAGCACATTACACATGAGTAACTTTTTGTGTTAGTAGGCTAAGGGCTATTGAAATGTTGTTATTTAGGATTAGGGATATATAAATATATACCTTCCTCTTTCTTATACAATAATTTCCAAAAATTGTATGTTTAAATAGGCTTTGTTTGGTGCTATATTTGCAACACTTTTATTGCCAAAATTGAAAAAAAAGAAAGTAATATAAAGATAGAATTTCAATTTTAAATTATCTTAGATATAAAAAAAATAGACTGCCAATTAGTGTGACCCACAGCTTCCTCGCATCCTATCATTTACTTTATTATTATAATTATTGTTATATTACTTTATTGTTATATTTTATCAACATTATTTTAAATAATGTTGGTGAGGGTATATAAAATAAATACAACGTAGGGGAAGAACAGTGGCAACATTCAAATTCGTGAAGCAAACGTCGGTAGGAGTGAGAGTAGGTTTATAGTTTGAGACCAGATAACGTATGCACAGAAGTGAATAAAACAGTGTACAAATAGCAAATGAAGCCTGGTCGCCTAGTCTCGAGGACCCTAGGCTTGCTGTGCTTATGAAGAGGTAGGTAAAATAGATAGGTGGGGGAACCAAGCCATCTCCTATTCCCCCTCGTCTATCTCCCTTCCCGCGTTCTCTCCATAATAAATACAATTAATAGTTTTAGCGATTTTAACACTTCACAGTGCTCTGTCGCTGTGGGTTTTACTAATCAACTGGACAGACACAATTGCCCAAATAATTTTTTTTTATAAAAAACACTAAAATGCCAATATCACCCAAACCGCTTGTCCAATTGGGCTCAAAAAGTATATAGGTACAATCGACTATATAGGACACATATATACCCCAAAGGAAATTGAAATCAAATAAAGGCTCCTGGAGTTATCGTCGATAGACCGATTTCAGCTTATGTGACTGTAGCTCCGAAACGATGTTCGGGTTTTGTGCCATCAGTTCTTCCGACAAAAGTTCTAAAAAATGCCGCAAACCGCATCTCAATACGATTTCTTAAAGCGATGTTATAAAGGTTTAAAGTTCCGAAGGAACGTACGAATGTACGTACGTACCTTCATACATACACATACGTACGCACAGACTAATATGTATATAAAACGGATTTTAATGATATCCCCGGGTTCGTAAGACCCCTCCTTCACAGAGATCTCGGAATCACGTTTTGGAGGGTATCACCATACTTCCATTTTCATGGAAGTGAAAAATTGTATTTGAAAAAAATGTTTGTCTTATTGAATAGAAAAATTAGATTCCCCGACCTAAAATTTTAAGTTAAGGTTTACGCGAGCGTTGCGCGCCGTCGCTCGGGCAGATAATGTTGTCCAACGAACTCGTCCTGGGCATCGGTAAAATGAACATGGTCTACCAAACTTCATCAAAATCGGTCAACTTTTACTCAAGTTATCGTCACACGTTTCAGACAGGAGTTTGCGGACTCAGACCGACAGACAGACACGTGACCAAAAAGGTTCCCTGATGTCTGAAACAAATGTCTGTCTTGGAATTTTTAAAATCGGAGACATACATTTTTTTGTCCTCAAAAAGTGAACACAATGTTCACTTTTTTTTGGGCAACACAATGTTGTGTGTTATTTATTTATTTATATTTATTAAGTTTAATGTGTTTTATTCTGTAAACAGATGACATTTTACTTTTTACCTTTCATTTAGGTAGAATATTGTACAGTGACGTAGCTTCCTTGTGTCCTATTATTGGACTAATGGTGACATTAGATATATGTTCCAGTTACCAGTGGGGACACATTTATTTTAATAAGCCTTAAATGTGTACAGACGGTTGAAATTAATATGGGATGATTCTACTTTCAACAAACCTTCCAAATTGTTTAAAAGTTGGATGATTACTTTTTAAGATACAGTTATTAATAAAATCCCTGGAAGGAACCTAGTCATAAGTGAATGTTTTGGGTTCTATTCCCCACTTAATTGGCGTGTTTAATCTGGATTATTGTAACAATAAAATTTTGTTAAATTATTAAATAATAATAATAATTATTAAATTTAACCACGAAATCGATAAAATAACCAATTCAAAATGTTATTATATATTTCATTTATGATTCTTAAACCCCTTAGAAGTGGAAGGTAATTTTGGTAGGAAAGTTAATAAACCAATAAACGTCAATGTTTATGTTACTAGAAGTATTTGGATTTATTAAATAATTTATCATAGACACCAGCTACATGATGGAAGAGACGATAAATCACATTGGAACACAGTGTATGGAGTCTGGTTAATTAAAAGTGTTGGCTGGTCGTACCACTGTGGATTGGCAAGGAAAGTAATCTTTAGTCCTGTGCCTTTTTTGTGGTTTATTCTTTAGGAAGAGCTGTTCTGAAGAAGTGGAAACATGTTCAGACAAGATGTACCTGTGGAGCAGCCACTTCATAAATGAATTTTGAGTTTTTTTATAGTGAGAGAATTCACAAAATTCTCAGAAACCTCGCCTTATAAATTGTCGCATCGTAACATATTGGACATGGTTTATATGAGAAACTCTTATGTTTAAAACAAAATTGATTCCGTTTATGTTTACACTGGCATGTTGTATACTTCATTAAATATAAAAAAATGATATTGATATTAAGTGTTTTGTTATAATCATAACAACTTACACTTTTAAAAAGGCTATGACAAAATAATAAAATAAAAAAACACAGAGTGGGTGTAATCGAATATTAATTAATTGGTAAACTATAAATATTTAATGTTACAAGAAGTAAAATTATCACAATATAAACATTAAAATAGAATTAACTATGCGTTATTGTTATTGGTTATTAAGTTCATTAACATATAATAATATCAAGATATAATAATACGTTATTGTGGTCGTAGGCGTTACCATCCCACGTGGTCATAAAAGGATTGTAATGAATATACGTTCTTATAGATATGGAATAAACTCAGTTAATTTAGTACATTTCATTTTTAAATACAAAATTAGATTAGTGTATTAAATAGAGATGACGATTATCTTCCAATAGAGTTATATAAGGTGAATAATTAATAGTCTGCCAATAAGTGGCACTAAAGTTCCTGCTCGTGTTCAATTATTGGGGAAATGGTTTCATGAATTGAGTACGTGGTTGTTTGGAATTGATTCGATTCCCAGAGAGGTCATTTATTTGTATTTAATAATTAATAAGCGCAGACGGTTGAAATTCAAATTACTCTTAAAATAGATTGGTACTTTTCGCAATAATTTTGACGGACAGTCAAATAAACCGACAGAGTGACACGAGACCAAAAATGTTATCTTAAGTCTAAAAATAAATTTCCGTCTAGGAAATGTTGCATTCCTTTATTGAATGTAGCAATTATAATGTTGTCAATTTATATATTTAGCTTGTTTACTTCAATTGAAGAAGCATTATTGTTATATTGTATTGTACTCACATTATTGAATATAACTGAGTAAGAGTAAGGAAAAAAATTGAATGTCAAGAAAGAAAGAAGCTATGCTTAGGATATAGAATGCCTGGTTTCTTGCGGAAGAGAGGCAATGAGCTTAATATTTCATAAGAAGCTTACCCTGGTTTCGACTCTATCAACTTTCCTCAACCAAGCCAACCTCCCCGTACAAATATATATATGTATACTGCTCCAGTCTTCAATCTACCCACCTTCTTTTATCTCTCTATTACATGAATATTTAACCCAATCATATGATGCTCAAATTCGATATTTATTTTTTGATAAAAACATGTATCTATCGTTTTATATTTTTGTAAAAAGTTGTCCTTATAACAGAAAGAGTGACAATAATTTCAAGATAAAAAGAACTTTTTATATATTACGTTTTTAAATTTTCTATTGAATCGTATGTATAATGTTGATAATATAATATAATAATATAATGTTAGTGAAAAAAGAAAAAATAGTTCCAAATTTATTTACTTCACATAAATTACATCCATCTAGAGAGCTGATCTGAAACCTATAAAAGGACAAATCTTTGTACAACGGATCTCCCCAACACCAAATCTAAACCGTGCCATCAATAGATTTGAAATAATATAAATAATATAATCCATATATTTCCTGTTTCGCTGTCATTCCATGTTTATTCTTCTCTAATTTATAAAAATCACAAATTTGAAACCCGTCAAAATGAAGATTGCGTAAATATGGGACATGGCAAAAAAATAAAAAATAACTTGCGGATTTTTTCCGAACTAACTTTCCATACAGCAAAATTTGCTGAAAACCGCAATTAAATTCTGCTGAAAGATGGCTAAAAGTATTAAAATAATGCATTGTCACCGTGTTCTGAGCTATGCTAAAAATTTCAAATTTCTAGCTATTCGGGAAGTTTGATTGAAATCGATTGCCAGATTTGTACTGGACAAACAAACAAACAAGAAAGCAAGCTAATAAAAACGTAGTAAAAAATATGAAAAAATGTAGAGAAATAATTATGAATAATCAATATTCTGGTTGCCTTTTTTTATTTTTTTTAGTTTAAGTTAATATAAAACCTTGTATACTGAGTGAAATATGCTTTTTAAAAAAATATATAATATATTGATATAGCAATACATAAGCATTAATCCTGAGGAGAAAAAATCTTCCCGATTCAACTCGTACACTAAACTTTTTTATATATGTGAATAATACATATTTATATTTAGTCCGTCTAGTGTTCCATTTGTTATTTGTTAGTTGTTTCGAGGGTTTTGGAGTTACGTTTAATTATTATTGAACATATTATAAAAATATTCCTTTTCCAACAGGAAATCAAACCCTACCTCCCTTGAAATTTTTCCCAGAAAACTTACGAAATGTAGAGGAGGCTTTCGCCTCAATTCAGCCGTACTCCATCAGTTGTGGGGCGACCTGTCCTTTACCTCCAGTTCAATCTTGATCTGGCAATCCTAGTCTTATACATGTGCCAAACGTTTTCCGCGTGTTTACAAAATAGACATTTTTAATCTAAATAGTCAGAACCGTTCTTGAGAAAATAATACGTCTGTAGAGTCATTGGGGAAAAACTTCCCCAAATTTAGAGAAACAATTTCTTTATTACACGATATGATTTTTCTAAACATGCATACAATATTTTTTATCAAAATCAGCCAATTAGTTTAGGCTCCACGCATATCCACGAACGTAGGAAGCCAAGTCAAAACTTTGTAGGGGGCCGCACCACAAGTTCAGCTTACGGGCCCTCAGATCCTGCAGACTATACAAACTACAGAAAATAAATATTTGTTGAATCCACATTTTTAAGCTTTATCTTAAATCGTGTCAATCCATGATATTAGCAATACATTCTCTAAACTGCCCCTAAATTGACTCTAAATTAACCCCTATAAGAGAAAGTAAAAACGTGGAAGAATAATCAGAAACAGCTGATTTCACCAACAATCAGTTTAGTTTGTTTCTTCAAGTTAAATCTTGCCCGACACTCCCAAAGATGCCAGGATAATCTGAAGTTTCCGTTTTACTCTACTTGGACTTATTTCTTATTTAAATACTAATTTAAGTAAGCCAAGTAAACCTTTGTACTAAACTATAATCTATTGCAATAAAGTGATAATAACTTATAGTAATTGTGCTTACTTAATTGTCCTAACTCGCGCCTGTGCAATGGGATAATGCACCAATAGGAAATAAACTACCATAAAAGCGTCAGACAATGAAGTAATCATGTTAATTGAATCAAGATATTGTGAACCAAATTTCCATTACACTAGTTGACTTTTAATTATTGAAATCAGTTATTACGTGTAATTAATGTTGTAAAAAAGAGAGAGAACCTGTGAGAAAAAAAACATAAAAACAACTTAAATTAAATGAGAATCCTACAAAGTATCCTCGTTCAATTTCCAATCACCACCATCAATAATGCATGTCAATTCAATTATTCTTGATGTCTTTACAAATTTACAAAAATTCTTTTTTGCAGAACTGAAAAAATAAAATGGCGTCATCCTGTCCTTCACAAGAAACTGTTTTACTTACTGCAATAAAATTAAATAAAGATAAAAAAATCGTGTGTTGGAAGGATAGGCCAAGCGATGCCCAGGAAGAAGCGTCACACTCACTTCCTACCAAGGCTTACCCACCCTAATTATTTCACTCCAGTCTACCTATATAAAACATTATTCCATCATTCTTCTTTATAATATATGAGAAAAAATTCAACTTCAAAGTGATGTGCGAACTAAACATATCTTCTGGATACTTCTCTGGCAACATTCATATAAAAACTAATTTATTAAAGAACATAGTAGATGTATGTAAGAGATCAAACCAAAAGTTGGGGGAGATAACGTAGGAAAGAATGATTGAGGCAAGGTGGATTTTTAGGTCCAATAAATTACAAATTCAAATTAAGAATTTTAAATGTTTACAAATTTACAAAGCAAACTTTTTGTTTTACCTTGCAAAAGGTCCGGAAGTTCTGATTTTTTTACATGATATTATTTAACTTTTTATATGTTCTACTACTAGTTGTATGTATTGTTGTTATATGTTCTACTGCTTTTTAGTAGGTGTAGGTACCGTAATGAAAATCTTAAGTGTTCAACCTCGACGAAGCGCCACAGACGGCGAAAAACTACGAACTTTTCGACTTCTCAGTTCACCATGTGGAGGGGTTTAGTTGAAAAAATAGACTGCCAATTAGTGTGGCACTTAGCTTCCTCGTATCCTAGCACGTACGTATGTTATTACATTATTACCATTATTGACTAATTTATTTATTTGTTTCCCCCATTTTTGCTTCCGAGCTTACCGAAGGTAACGGAAGGTATGTGATCATTCTGAAGAATGAAACATATTTAGGTCTCCGATTTCAAAAATTCCTAGGCAGAATTCCATTTCAGATATCAGGGAACATTTTTGGTTCCGTGTCGGTCTGTCGGTCAATTTTTGGCGAACCAACATATCATAAAAACTACACGTCCGATTTCAATGAAATTTGGATGGTAGGTCATAATTAGCCCATTGTTGGTCCCATATAAGATTCAACCTTCTGCGACTATTTTTTTCTCTTCCACATGCGCACAAACTTACATTTATTTACACCTATAGCCTCAAAAGTACTTAACAAATTTGTATGGAACTTTTATAGTTTATCGAATGTAACCCACAGATAGCCCCAGATTAATTTTACCTTTTGCGCCCCTTACCTTTTGCTAAATTGATACTTGAATTCATGTAAAAAATCAAAACGTGAATTCACCTGAATCAAAACTTGAATTCATGTATAAAATCAAAACAATTTTGACAGATTAAAAAAACGGGGAAAACAATTAAACTAATTTGACAATAATGGCTTCTATAAAAGTATAAAATCAATATATTACGTGATAGGATTGATGTGAATCTATCGTGATAGGAATCTATGTGCCACACCAATTGGCAGTCTATTTTAATATGTCAAAATTGTTTTGATTTTTTACACGAATTTAAGTATCAATTTAGAAAAAGTTAGAGAGCGCAGACGGTTAAAATGAATCTGGTGCTATATGCGGGCTACTTTTGATAAACCATTTAAATTCCATAATAAATCATATGAATAATACTTTTAAAGATATAGGTGTAAATATTTGTATGTTTGTGCGCATGTTAAAGAGAAATAAATGGGCACAAAAGTTGAAACTTATATGAAAACCAACAATGGGCTAAGTGTAACCTGCCATCCTACTTTTAATAAAATCGCACAAGTAGTTTTTAAGATATGTTGATTTGCAAAAATTGAGCGACTGACCGGGCTGTTGGACAGAACGAAAGACAGACACGGAACCAAATATTTTCCCTGATGTTTGAAACGGATTTCTGTCTGGAAATTTTGAAATCGGTGACACAAAATATTTTCGTTCTTCAGAATGATCACATAGCTTCCGTCACCTTTGGTAAGCTCGGAAGCAATAATCAATATTTTGATAAAGTAGAGTAAATTTTCTACTATAAAAGAAATAATCATATTGTGACTAGTATAAGGTTTATATTGTATATAGTTTCCAAGATTCGGATGTTTGAAGTGGGGTTTTTTAAGAAATTACGCAAAAAGTTCTTAGATCAAAGAAAATTTAAAATTGTTGTTAATAAAGGCGCAATGGCACTCTAGAACATTTATAGTCATTATTGTTTAAATAAATATACCATTATAATGCTAAAGCAGCTTCCTAATTTATATTTTTCATACCAAGCAGTATAATCAGAAATATGTGGATTGCACCTGGTACATTATCGATCTACATGAACTACTCCAAGAGGAGAAGCCTTCAAAAAGACAAAAATGAAAAATGTTCATTTAAATACATTTAATTTCTTGGCAAATTATACAGAAGCATTATAATACGATAAAGATTATTTTTAATAAGGAAGGGAGATACACAGTATACAATAATCCACACCACCACTGGGATCTAATACATTACAATTTTATATATATTTTTAATTTAATTAATAGTTTGTTTAATTAATTAATAATTACTATATAAACGTTTGTGTTTCAATTCATCTTTATTACAATAATTTTCAAAATTTCTTTGATCTAAATTTATTGTAATTTATCCGAAACCCACCACAACTTCAAACAGCTGTATCTCGGAAGCTATTTTCAATAAGAAAAAACCTTACACTGGTGGCAAATTATAGGACAATAATTATACTTAAAAGTTCTCTTCAATTATGCTAAAAAAAAATCTTGGCTTCAGGATTAAAAAACAAACTTTTGGAAAATGTTAAATCTATTCAATTTTTGAGTGGCTATACGGGTAGAATAAACAAACAAAGATTTACTTTGTTTAAATTAACTTCGTGAGGAAAACACTAAGGTTTGCTCTGAAAAAGTCGACGGAAAAAAGAAAGATTCAAGCTAATTTTCATATAATGTATTATGGTTTACCATTTAATTATTCATGTTTTCAACTTAATTTTATTAGTAAAAAAAAGTGATTTAATGAATTAATAACAGCAGACAATGCTATCAAATTCATTTATTGCAATCAAAATCAAAGTACAATAATAATACGAGACTGTTTTAATAAAAATATATATGAAGTTGTTTGAAAAGTATCAGTTAAAGAATTCATATAATAACAAAAAAAGAAATGTTCCTTTTACAAATAAATGATACGTCCTACTTACATGTTATAGAAAACTTTATAGTTAATTCGAAGCGGCTAAGTAAGCTAATTTATTAAATTGTAAATTAAAATATTTTTAAATAACTTAAAACAAAAGAAAATAAAACACCAAATTAATTTAGATGAAAGATCATGAGCACGACGGATCTTATTTGAGTCTCTTGTTCCAAAGTTTTACTCAATTTCTGGTTCTTTTCTTTCATTTAAGCAACAAATCAAATTCACATTAACATTTAACTTTATAATGGAAAATCAGGGAGGAGCCTAAACAGTTGGAAAATTAATTCTGAATTTCCCTCCCCCTATTTTATTATTAAAATTGGGAGGTGAGGAAAACGTGTTCAGCTTTTTAAAAGAACTGGTTCTGGGGGTCAGAAAATCAATGAGCTAGGGGTTGGAGGGGGTGAGAGAGGGTGGAGGCTGCAACTGAGGGACGTAATGCTGTTAATTTCCTGTAAGAAGAGGAGAAACAGGGGGCAAGGCCTGGTCCACTGCTAGCCTCTCGCTGAGCACCCCCGGTTAAGCCTTGATTAAATACAAAAGTTAGGGAGAGGATGTGATAACGGTGTATCATGTTAACCAGGCCCGAGGCTTTGCTGAGCCAAGATCTCCACGGCTAAGTTAAAGTAGACCTCAGATTAAACAGGGAGGCTTGGCAGTACCTCTTCACGCTTCACTCGCAGCGGCCACTTCATTGACTATTAATCAAACTCCTGCTTTCCCTCCACCCCTTAACAGAGAGCAGAGATACCTACTCTTCCAACAGTCCTTGGTAGCTCCGCAAAATTAATCCTTTTCATTTTGCAAATGGGAACGCAGTTTAATGAGTATATATTCCTTACTCACTCTACCGAGGAAAGGAAAAATATTAAGATCTAATGAGATTTTCTGAAGTTCCTAACCATCTCTACTCACAATGTTGTATAATTTTCCTCTTTACACGTTTAGCAAACAGTAAGATGATCAGGTTTAAAGATGCATTCACTCACTTAGATTTCATAGAAAAGAATTATATTAAACCAAGCATTGTAAAATTTGAAACATACAGTGTGTCACAAGATAGAGTATCCAAGAGGAAAAATTTTCTTATTTTTGGTTTTTCGAAAAAAAAGTCATTCTTCATAAAAACTCCTGCTTGTTCTTAAACCTCTAAGAAATGATACATTTTTCTTGATTTCGAGTACGGGGGTTCTGTTTTTTGAAAACTTTAAAATATGACCAAGAATAAACTACCCTTATTTTTGATGGTACCGAAAATTATTATTTAGAAAAGTGGTTCAGACTTGAAAAAACGTGAAAATATTAAATATTATTTTTATTATGAATTATTAAATTTTAGTTTGTTTTCTAAAAATAAACAATAAGCTATAAATACAACAAATAGTTGTCTTTAAATTGTTATTTGAACAAGTCTGATAATTGTTTTACGTCTCGATAGTAGCTTGGAAGATTTAAAGGAAAGAATTAAACAGGCCACTACCAATATTCCCCTTAAGCAAGTTCAAAAGACTTATAAAGAATTCATAAATAGAATCGAAATTAGCGTAGAAGTAGGTGGCAATACATTTGAATGATCATTTCTTTAATTTCACTTTTCAACTCTGTTGATTTTTGTGTGACACTTCTTTAGATGTTAAGTTTAGAATTATTAATTATTTGTTATGATGATATATTTTTTATTTTATTTATTACATTAGCTTATTATTAGATTTATAAGTAATTTATTTTGTTTTCTTAAAAAAAAAAAATAGATATATATATAATATATAATATATATATATATATATATATATATATATATATATATATATATATATAATATATATATATATATATATATATATATATATATATATATATATATATATATATATATATATATATATATATATATATATATATATATATATATTTAATATTTATATTTTTTTTGCAATTCTGAACCGCTTTTCTAAATAATATTTTTTAAAAACAGAACACCCTGTACACAAAATCAAGAAAAATTTATAATTTTTAAGAACAAGTAGGAGTTTTTATAAAGAATGCCTTTTTTCGAAAACCCAAAAATAAGAAACATTTTCCTATCGAAAGCTCTATCCTGGGACACACTGTACTGTACATATATTCCATTTCATTATTATCATGTTTAAATGTTTAGTTTTTGGAATATACTGCAAACCTATAATTAAATTTAATCTATAACATGCGCTGATTTAATGACGCTGTTATTATTACTGAGTTAATTTATAAAACTAATAACATTAGCTACATTCTAAATATTTGTTTAATTCTTCTATTAACATTTTTCTAGTTCCCAGCAATTTAATTTGACAATATATTCAGATTTTTCAATTTTGAAAAATCTGATTTACGAAAAGTATTTAAATATTTTATATTTTTTCAGTTTAAGAATGTGTTATGTTAAAGGTATGAGTGTGTGTGTGTGCGTAGCGTTCTTAAGGAAAAAGTGTTTATTTACATATTTTTATAATCCTACAAAGTCCCCCAAAAATGTATTTTTAAACTTATAAATAACAAATATATAAAGGTTTCAATCCACAAAAGAAAATTATAGATTTTTTTCTTGCTCCCAGCAATTAAATTTATATTTTTCAATATTACCTATTTCACAAAAATTATTTAAATATTTTTTATAATTTTCTTTGGATCTTCATTTCAAATGTTCCGAGCTTTTACGTCCATTGTCAGTTATAAACAATTTTACTTCGGAACGAGAATATTGAAAAAGCGCCTGATTGAGCTCCGAGGTAAATAATAATCGAAGGGTCCGCTATTGAATTTAAAGGACAAGTGGAGGGAGGTTACTGAGTTATTGGGGTCAGATCCCTTAATGCCTTTGATTTATGGTGGTCTATCGATTCTCTAACAACGTCGATGATTATTAATTGGGTTGGCGGAACGTGGAGACCGAAATTAAAAGGTTAACAAAGTGAAATAAGACCTCTTGAAGACAGAAACAATATTTTTTTCGCAATAGTCCAAAATAGTGTTAAGTGGACAATGAGAAGAATAATGGGCTATGGGGGGAGGTGAATGGCTGCCCAGCACACCAAGGAGAACTGTCGACTTTTAATTTATCATGTCCGTCCGTCTGAGTCGACGCTCATCCGTTCTAATTGCTCGAAATGTGACAATAGAATAGGCTTCACTAATAAAGAGCCCGGTCCCGGTCAAAGGACAGGCAATGCACAGCTCTTGACCCAACGTTATTCGGGTCTTTTAATCAACGAAAAAAGAGTTTAAAACTGGGCGGTGATTGTTAGTATCGACTCTCTGTAACCCCCCTCTCAATCAAGAGACAATCTGCTCTTTTCAACATTGCCGCTTTCAATCCACGCAACAGATGGAACTCAGGTTTAGATTGGCGGCATAAAAAAAGAAAAAAGTTGAATCTCTTAACCCGACATGACGGTCGATTCTTTTAAATCTCGCTACAACAGTGAGAGAGGATTGATGAAATTGAATTCCCTTCGGACCAGTGGCTTAAAAGCTGAACCAACAGATTAGCCCCGGTCGCAGCGAGCTCAGTACAAATATTTAACTTATTTATCATTCATTTTCACTTTTCTGTTTGCTCAAATTTCCCTTTATTGTTCTCCTGACTTAGTAGGGAGAAACATTAAAAACCCTTGTACTAGGAAGAGCAAAAAGTAGGTTGCTTATGTAAATGTATGGTATTCAGATGTATTGTCAATTTAAATATGGTATATATTCTAAAAGTCGGCAAGCTAAAAAATAAACATTTATTTTATCTGGAATCTATACATCTGTGTTGTATAATATTTGAACAATCAAATACTAGTTCAATTTATTTTAGAACTCCTCTTAAAGATGCAAAATTATGCAAGTAAATTCATTATAATATATATACACACAACTAAAAAACAAAAAAAAACAAAAAACTGAAGGAAAAATCAATGAATACCTGTATACCTATAAAGATAAAACTAGTATAAAGACTCCCTCTAGTTTACTTTTATTTTTTTATTTTTACTTTTATTATTTTTGTGAAACGTGACAAGTTAATTGCATTGAATTAGTTGATTTTAATGAGCTAAAATAGAACAATTAAAATGTTTGAATGTAATGAACAAAAAGGTTTATTATATTTCACTATTGCAACATTAGCAATTGACACTGCAATGGAAACTGATAGTTTAACACTTAGGCGCAAGTGCAACTCGCAAGTTTCATAGGGCATTATACTCTATAAAAGTGTGTCTAATACAGAATGTACTGTATTGGTCCTCAAGATTGCAAAATGACCTAATTTTTTGTATTGAATCCTTACTATTTTTGCTGAAATACGTTACCATATAAGCTTTATCCGTATGACCACAAAAAAAAAAAAAAAACTAAATAAAATGTAAATAACACAAAAAAAACTAAATGTATTATTAACTAATTGTACTAAATGTACTATAACACAGAAATTGCCTGTATAATTATAGAATCGAAGAATCATTTGACGGACATTTTCTATGTCCGTCAAATTAGTCAATAAATCGAAAACAGACGAAATTTCCATCAATAACCAAACAATTATATAAAATATTTACTTGAGTACTACAATGCTACAAACTATTTAATTATCATTAGATATTATACATGTTATTTTTTACAATGTATCACAAACATATAAACAAATGTCAATTGAATTAGGTTGCTTTTGGTGATAGAGTATTGATGTCCAGCTTACATCTTTGTTTGTTTTATAGTTTTTTTTATTTAATAGTCAAATCACTTAAATATTTTGTGTAATGTTTTAATGAAATTGTATAGTTATTGACCGATCGATAACATCACCTAATTTCTCTTAATTACTATTAAGATCAGATGGAAGAAAAGAAAAAGTTTAACTTTGGACGTTGCCTTCCAAATAAATTATATTTAATGAGGTTCTCGAGTTTTAAATACCGTCGAGGAAGATATAACAGGATTAAGGTGGTGTTTTCAAAAGAGGGTCCTTCAAGGACCCTTGGAGGGGACAAAACGTAATTAAAACAATCTGCTATGCTCTTAGCAGATGCTTTAAGCAACTTGGGATATGCTGAATCACTGGTTGCATCTAAAATATGTGTGGTACCACTTGAGACTAGAGGCGCCCACGAAGATTTTAATTATAGTTGTGAAGTACCATTGTCAGATGATAAGTGTACATGTATGACAGACAGAGCCCCAGTCAGGGCCGGATGAAGCCAACAACTACTCGCCATGTACTACTTCAACACTGTAAATTAAGACTCTTCATCATATTGAACAGACTTTGTGTAATTATAATAAAATAAAGTACATTCCTGATCATAATAAATAATTTAAAAATTATAAAGAAAATAATAAATTGCATTATTTCGATGATCACATTTTGTCAGAGTTTTGTGAAGATAATTGAGGATTTTATGATTTCTCTAATGCAGTGTATAAGAATTTTCCCCCGTTCTTATATCTATGTAAACGGCATTTATCAATCTACATATTTAGTCTCTGTTTAGGTAAAATAATTTTTAAGATGATTATTCGATCACCAATAGACTTAATCAGTCAATTAACCTACACCCCGATAAATCTTCCACTTATTAGTAAATCTACAGAAGATCAGCATTCTGCATTTGATGATCAAATAATCATTTGTTCACAGATTAAAGATCAACTAACAGATTTCAGATGGTAGACTGGAGGCGATAGTCAATTGACAAACTGCATACGAGATATCAGTTATTAGACGATAGACCATATAGATGATAACTAATTGATAGACTGGAGATGATGGTCAACTAACAGTGGACAGATTATAATCAAATGACTGCTTGAAGATGATGGTTAACTGATAAACTGCAAATGATTATTAACTCATTAACAAATGCGATTTTCAATTATAGGTATAGACCAGTCTGTTTTGAAACATTTACAATAGTGGTTATAATACACTGACTATAACAACTCGAGTTTTTACATTTTCATTTATTGTGAACTTATTACTTTAGCAATAGGTCTAAGTGTGCGTATATTATCATATTTGTATCAAGCTATAAATGATATATTAGATAGTTATGCATAATCGTAAAGCCAAAATGCTATATTTGTTAGTACTTACGCATGCTGGATCAAATATTGTTTTAACCGCGTAACTATTGGAACTATTTAAGATTATTATATTTCTAGGTGTATTCTTTTTCTTATGCTTACGTATTTTGCTCCCGAGCACTCCGATGGTAACGGAATCGCTTCTGACTTTACCGTACATAACAGAAGCTGTGTAATCTTTCTGAAGAACGAACATTTTTTATGTCGTCGATTTCAAAAATTCCAAGATAGAAATCCGTTGCAGCCATTAGCGAACATTTTTGATACTGATGTGTCTGTTTGTCGGGCTGTCTGTCGTTCACTTTTTGCGGACTAAAATTTATTAGAAAACTACTTGTCCGATTTTAATGAAATTTAGGTGGTGGGCCATAATTAATCCATTTTTTATCCCATATAAGTTTCAATCTTCCAAATGCACACAAACATTTATTTACACCTATATATTTAAAAGTACTCAGCTGATGTTTATGAAATTTGGGTTGTATATCAAAATTAGCTCACAGATAGCCCTAGATTCATTTTAACCGACTTCACTTATAATTTCTTTTTGAATTGATACTTTTCCATGTAAAAAAATCAAAACAATTTTGACCGATTTAAAAAGAGAAAATGGGGAAACAGTTATCAATAAAGTACGTGTTAGGATGTGAGGAAGCTATGTGCTACAGTAATTGGCATGCTATTTTTTAAATTTACATTTAATTTTTTTTTAACAGGTAAAAGAATTAAATTATTGGGTTTCAAACAGAACTGGAAAATGTATTTTATTAGAAATTGGATATTGCTCCTGCAGAATAGGCATGTGACTTAACCTTATTTAGTATTATTTCTTTTATCGATGGCTATTTGCTCTATATTACGTCATTTCGATTGTTTATTATCCCGGACTGCACGTCATTGCTATCCATAATAAAGTCGTTAGTTAATATAGTTGACCTTTCTCTAAATGTATATATTGGTATAAAATTACGCAACTGAGAGTGTCAAATACGATATTTCCCTTACTGTAATGCGATTTAAAGAATTTAGACCAACCCATTTCTATTTGTCTACAACATAATATATTTTGTAACCCCATATCAAGTATACTTTATTTCTTGATTATAATAGTGATTTATCTATTTGTATAATATATCCCAAACATAAATTTTTACAGCTATGCTAATACTGAATCAATATAGCAACTGTAAATCATTTATTTTAGTTTCATACTCATCTAAATTTGAAAAATTGGCTTCGAATTGCTTTTTTGTTAATAATAAAACATTTTAAGCACATAAAAAAATTAAAATTTCATTTCCCTTTTTTATTAGCCTATTATTCCATCTATAAATTATTAGAATGTTGTTGTATGAATATCATCATCATCATCATCCTCGGCATTACAGATCTCGGGGAGCCTGGGAATGCAGCACTTCGCTCCTCCAGAGGTACCGCTGTTGTGCCACAGTCCTCCATCTCCTCACCCCTATCCTCTTCAGATAGTTCTCCACCTGATCTAGCCATCTTAGTCTTGGAAGCCCTCTAAGTCTTCTTCCGCAGGTTTACCATCATGCAACTTCTTAGCCCTCTCTATACTCTGGCATTCTGTCTACGTGAACTAGCCATCTCAGCCTATTCTTAATTTCAGCCACCAAGTCCGGTTTGCCGATGGAGAATATGTAGCTCTTCATTCCCCCTAAGTCTCTATCTTTTATCCTTGTTCACAGGGCCAAAAACTCTTCTCAATAGCTTTCTCTCCCAACGCCGACATAAGAGTTTGAAAGAGTTCAAGCTTCATATAACATCACAGGTCGAATGACAGTTAGATACACTTTAATTTTCAATTCTCAACTTAAGAATCTTCTTTTTAGTATCTTAATTAAGTAGAAGTAGCACCTATTTCCTGCCGCTGGTCTTGCTCTTACTTCCTCCGATAAACTGTTGTCATTAGTGATTTAGGTTCCTAAATATTTGAAGTTGTTAGTTGGCTTAAATAAGTTACATTCCAACAGCACCTCTTCAGGAGGTTCTCAGCCTTCTCTGCGAGTCATCAGCATGTATTCTTATTTATTTTTCCCACTTCAGCAGCTTTTTGCTTCAATGGCGAGTTAGCCTCTTCCTCCTTCTTGGGCTCTTTTGAATCCTGCTAAGAGTTCAGCATCGTCTACATACGCAAGACATTGGGTTTGCCGGTTGCGCAAGGTTATTCCTGAGTTCCTAGGTATTTTCCTTACTGCTCTTTCTAACACGAGGTTCAAAAGAGTTGCTGGCAGCATGTTCCCCTGCCTCAGCTGTCATCCAACCTCAAAAGAAGGCGGCAAGCACCCATACATTTTAACCTTGTACCCTCCAGCATTAGCATTATTAGCCTTATAAATTTATTTGGAACATTTAACTCCTGGAACGTAACGTATCTCTTAATTTCCCTCTGATTACACTACCATAGGCTTGCTAAAAATCAATATAGAGTTAGTGCACATCCACAGTGAACTCGTAACATTTTTCTAGGATTTTTCTGACCGAGAAGATTTGGTCGACTGTTGAGCGATTTCGTCGAAAACCACACTGATATTCTCCTAGAAGAGATTCGGAAACAGGGCTCAAACGTTTTTGGAGAATTTTTGCAAATTGTACCTAACGCTTAGTAGGCTATTTCCTCTGTAGTTGCTGCTTTATATATAGATATAAAACTTAAAAAAAATAGACTCCTTAATGACCACATGTAGGATTAAAGCATGGTTATTTTACTTATTTTGATTTCAGTGGTAGAAAACTTACTTTCGTTCAACATTATCTGGGCATATAGACGGTAAAAAAAATAATATGTAGCCATTTGTGGGCTACTTTGGCAAACCATCTAGATATCTTCAAATTTACTTGAACACTTTTAAAGATAAAGGAATTAATAAAAATAAGTTTGTGCGAGTGAGAAGAGTGAATGTAACAACAATTACTTTTCTCCTAAAAAGCTTTCCAACGACATGCATCATGAAGGGTATATACAATTTGGACTTTTGTACCCCATACCCCGTACCCCTGTTTACGGAAATTAAATTATTTAAATTTAAATTTCGTTTTAAAATTTTACATCATAAAAAACCTTCTCCAATGAAAAAATGTTTTGAACAAATCAAATACATTTATTTATCACTAAAAACTGAGCTTAAACATACATTAGGTACCATTTGTACCTGCACCCAATTGTTCTAAATGTGCACAAATTATTTCATAATCGAGTTCATGTTATCAAATAAAGTACGTATACCAATTTTCATTCAAATCGGATCAAAAATAGTAATATTTCTAATATATAATATAAATCATTGTTTTAAAAATTTCCTGTTTTCCCTTTTATCCCCCTCTTATATGAAAATATGGCAAAAGTGTACATAACAATACTTACATTACTCTTAAAGAGCTTTAAAGGGTTATACTATTTTGACTTATGTACCTCGTAACTCTGCGTACCAAAATTTAAAATTTGAAATCAGATAATCCTTCTCCATGAAAAAATGCATTTATGTGCCAAAATGGTCTTTCATGGCGATCGGTCAAACGGTTTCGAAGTCTATAAAGTACAAACAGACATCCTTTTTAGGATCCGTATTTTTTTCTTATATATAGATGTAAATATTATATCTTCAAAAAGAACAAGTAGCTCAAAAACGAAAAATTACTTTTAATTTTACGAAATGAAAAAAGAAGTGAAATCCAAGCAAAACCCTTGGGTAAAAAAAAGTACGAGAATTGAAGGGGGACAGACAAACATACCTTACTTTTACTGGATAAATTTAACTTAGTAGAACTTACTTGGACAGGGAAATACTTGGCTAAACCTATGATCTCACAACTTTTTACGCGAGCCTTAGCTTATTTTTATATACAAGTGTTTTTTGTTGGGATCAAGATTATACTTTACATAATATAAAGCGTTATAAAAGAACAATTAAATATTCCTTTTACGGACTGACATCGCTGTTTTGTTGTTTTATCTTAATATCTTACAAACTAAAAACTAGATTTTATCCAATATTTCAACAGGCTTAAGGTATTATAAAAACTCTTAACGCTTTCTAGCGAGTCTGGAATCTTCTTTGTTCAAAAAGCATATAATAACCTGTATAATGTGGATTAGAACCCGTATATCTTCTTTTACTTACTTATTTTTAACTTCATCAGGTTTAAACGTAAGAACCAACCTATAGACATACATAACTAGTAAGTTTTTTTTTTAGTTTTTATTTCATAAACTTAGTGAAACTCAATAAATAATAGATTTATACATTTTTTAATAGACTTTTTGTAGTAAAGCGGCAAGCGTAGGATGTAGTCGACATGTACGAGGTGTGTTTTAAGGGTCTAATAATCAAAACTAATAATCTGGGGAGAAGATCTCAAGATGAGTTGTTCTAGGAGTAGAAGGGTATGTGAAGTCCTGCTACCGCCCCAGGATATACACATCATGGGTGCCCGGTCAACACACTAGCCTCTCTATATTGGTAGCTTGTACCTCAGACAGTAGGTATACTTTTACCTTATTACTTCCTTCTCACTATACGATAATCTGAATGAAAAATAATATCCTACATTGGTAGCATCTACCTCACATAAACCTAGTATGTACTCAAACATTTACATTATGACATTCGTTACACACTCAGAGTGCTTGTAACTTTAAGCCAACGATCATCTAAGTGCAAAATTTTGTTCCTCTGAAGTCTATAATTGAAAGTCAATTTAAAAAAAATAAATAAATCAAAAAATCAATTTTTTGTTATGAACTGCATTATGCTGGCAGAAAATAAGGGTCAATTATGTTCCTCATAATAATTATCTAACTACTTTGTTGGTATAAAAAAGATAAGCAATTTAAAAATTGTGTATACAGTAGAAAAAGTGTTTCAATTTATTATTTTTAACAAGCATAAAATATCATATTTCTCAGAATATTTTATCGACGTGTAATATGTACAACTAAAATTAACATTTGAATTTACAATGAGACATTGATCAATAATACATAACCGTTTTAAATTTAATAATAAAGTACAGTTCATTACAAATAGTACTTCGCATTCTCCAATCTATAAATTTAAATATATATGGTGTGTTGGATTCAATTAGTCTTAAAACCGGAATTTTAGCTATAACTAGCAGGTACTGTACATATGAAAACAGTCTAGAGGTAAATCTAGCCACAATTCTATGAAAATTTCACCTCACGGTTTTATATTTTGTAGATAATTTATTTCATCAAAGGTTAAATAGTCTTCCAATTAGTGAGGCACATAGCTTCCGCTCGTCCTATTTCATATAATGTTAATAATTTTATGCGTTTACGACTTACTATCGATAACTTTATTTTTTCCGGATTTTTAAATGATTCAAAATTGTTTTGTAGTAACGAAACTATGTTATCTTACTGAAGAACGAAAATATTTTGTCTCCGCTTTCAAAAATTCCAAAACAGAAATCCGTTTATAGTTTATCGAGAGTAGCCGCAGATAGCTCCAGATTAATTTGAACCATCTGCGCTCATTAACTTTTGCTAAATAGATACTTTAATTCTTGTAACAAATCAAAACAATTTTAACAGATTAAGATAAGGGGTGAAGCAATTAAATAAATTAGACAATAATGGCTTGTATATAAGCACAAAATCAATTAAGTACGCGATAGAATGCGAGAAAGCTATGTGCCACACCAATTGACAATCTATTTTACATGAATCTCAGTTTCATCAAAATCGGACGACCAGGATTTAAGTTATGTTGGTTCGCAAAAATTGAGCGACAAGCAGAAAAGGAACCAAAAACGTTCCCTGATGTCTGATACGGATTTATATCTTGGAATTTTTTAAATCGGAGGCACATTTTTTTTCGTTCTTCAGATCGATTACATAGCTTCCATCACCATCGGTAACCTCGGAAGTAATAAACCAATGAAATATTATATTTTTTGCTGTTAATTAACTTACACTTTTAATTAAATAAGCATATAATACAATATCAACAGCATATAATATGTACGATGTCAACAATAAATTTGGATTATCTGTACTTCTTATCATATAAAGAATTAAATTTGGCGTCATTAAAACCTGCACTTCGCAGCACATCGGGTAACAGACAACTTAATGTATTATATATGATGTTTATATTAATATTAATCTCATTAGCTATTTTTTTAGAGTAACTTTAATTATTTATTTCAAAACTAACTTTTTAATTATTATTTTTTACTCGAGAAAGACTAAGAAGATTATATAGTACTACTAACTTGAACCCTTTAGCCAGACAAAGAAGTAATTACTTGTTGATATCGTGTGTAAAAGGAAATTTGGAAGATGTGATGAGGCCCAAGATCAAAGCATGGTTTTGCTCCAAGGGTAGCTCAAAGCAATTATCTAAGCGAATTCGCTAAAATGAGAAGTAATCTTTAAGAAACGAGTTGAATGTAGCAGTCGGATAGGACGAGGTTTTTTCTTCAACACAAAGTCGATGCTATCATTTTGGGCGTTTATTCCGTACTTCTTAATTAAAAGACTCGTAATTTATGTCGAGGGTTAACAAGGAGTCGATGAATAATAGTTCGATGTGGTAGTTAAGACGAGGTGTGAGAATTAGTAAGGATACCGAATAAACAAATTGGAAGGTGTTAGAAACTAATGGCCACACGAGATGCACTGATTAATTATAAAGTGCTAGCAGCGAAATTGCAGCCAAAAGGGGGTTGGAAAAGATGCAACCAATTACCGTTGTTATTAAAGGAGTGGCGAATAGAAGCGGAGCAGTGGCCGAAGAAGGCTGAGGGTCCCATGATAGCAGATCAGATACCGGACAGCTCGCATACACGTATAGGAGTCGTGAAGCGGTTATTAAGCCTCTGGGGAATGCCGCGCCCCGACATAATAAATTAGGCATTAAGACCCCCGGCTCCACGACGAATAAACTCGAATTAAACTTAAGAAGATACCCTGCACCTGGAAAAAGCATATTTATTACGACCGCATAAGACGCCGTGGATATAAAACGTAAATTCGAGTTACGTATTATTCCGTTAAGAACGATGGTACTCGGTTCGTAGGAGACTCGTCACTCGATCCGACCAGTTTCACCCTCGGAAACCAAACGATGAATAATAACCGGAATTGCGATCCGGGGTTTCGGCGAGAAATTAAATGAAACGTTAATGATTCGGCGGCGAATCCCATGGGACAGTGCGGACTAATGTGTCGCTCCCTACCTCACCCGCAAGGCCTAATTTGAAATTGATGACTTAATACGAGCTGAGCGTTGTAATGACACTAGCTTCCAGGTAATTACAATAAGGTTACCCCACAGCAGGATATGTCGTATTTTGTACCTAGGAAAAGCTCATTAGTCCTGGCCACTTAACTATTATTCTTAAAATTCTCTATCTCACCGACGCGGCGGTTCCCAGATCACAATCATAAAGTCTTATCAGAATGATCTGTTTAAAAATGACAAACCAAAAGAACATGTTTGCAATTCCTCAGTCTCTACATTTAAATTGAACTCATACCTATTAAACAACATTTGTCTTTACTTCTTTTCATATTACTGGAGCATCTCTAGGGTTAAAAAATAAATCAGATTGGCGGAACCGTTAAGGCTTGCATTTTAGTTCGAATTAAGGAAGAAAAGATAATTCGACTTTCTTCGGATTTATTGAACTTTTTTTTTTATGGTTATAGACAAATGTTTGAAATGTCAGGTCAACACAAATTATATTCTGATCATACTTAGAAGACCAGTAAACAAAGCCACAACTAATAATTACAGAGATATAAAGAAACAGATTCCAGAGGTCGGTGGCGTTTGACAAATTATGGGAAAATATTTATGTTGACTCAGGCAGTAATACATTTAGACAAATCAGTTGAAATCAGGACCTGATAAATGCTTGTTAAGCTTTGCTCGATATACTGTGAGCAGGTTTCTGTTTAGAACCCTCACATATACGTGGTTATTCTAGAGGTATGCGTGCTTTCGGAAAATATCTCAAGATGAATCTTAAACTAGTCTAACCTCTATCCAGAGAGACGAGATTAATATCTCAGATTGTAAAATATTCTAATGATGAAAAGATAGAATCGTCTTAAATCATAAAAGTCTAAATGATATTCTTGGTGGATAAATCACTTTATATTAAAAATTAAAAAACATCAACATTAAATTATTCTACGGATGAAGTAAGGTTTAGTCGACTCAAATAAAACGGAAGCTTCATTTTTTTAACGTCGATAAAAACTAAAAGGATTTTTTTATGGATATAGCCGAACGATAAACTAAACTGATATTTGTTAAATGTAAGAACTTATCACATTTTTTTTGTTTGCCCAAATAAGAAAACTTTTAAAAGGCAGATTATAAATATTGTTTATAATAGTTTTTAGTAAATTTTTGAAATAATATAATTATAGTAAGTATGTCCTTGCACACTTTAATTAAAAATAATGCCCTAACACCTGTGAGTAACGAGGCAATAAATGTGCTGCTATATGGATTAGCGATCGTGATGACTTATATGAATTATTCTATTTATGCTTCTCTCTTCCACCAACCAGGGATGTTTGCTAGTTTAATTGGAATAACATGTACAGATCATCGCGTTTAAAATGGATGATTTTTAAAATTGAGATGAGAAATGTATAACACAGAGTGATCCACGATAACATTTCATATCAAAACTGGTAGATTCTATGGGTCAAATCAACAAAATATGTCGAATAATAGTTTTCGAGATATCGATTTATTTCTGATTTTAGATTTCTTCATGAAAATTTAAAAAAAAATATAATACTTCAAAAACTAAATGAGACAGAGAAATTGGGGTAAGGGCAATTTTAAAGAGCATAAAATGGCCTTTCTGAATCACTCATTGATTTTAAATTTAACAGCTGCCAAGCATCTTTTAAATCCTTTTATATTAAAATATATAATTCGACCCTGAAATTCCAGAGCCCTCTCTAATATTTCGGATGGAATAATTTAAGTTTTGGATCAACGGACCAGATTTTTTTTTTAGCGTATATGTTGTGTAAAATGGTATTGCCCCGGAATCTTAAATATATGGGCCCAGAAGGAGAGGAACTCCTTTATAAAGTATTTAGCAACGCTTGGCGAACGGAGAATATTACCAAGGACTGGGAAACAGCAATTATTGTTCCCATATTTAAGAAAGGAGACAATAGGGTATGTGGTAACCATCGAGAAATTTCACTTCAGCATATCAGGGAAGGTAGTCAGGATGCTGAAGGCAGTTACTCTATCGGCGATGGCTTTTGCTAATGACCTTGTTCTGGTAGGAGAGTCAGAAGAAAACCTTCAGAAGCTAGTGGACGTCTGGACGGAGGAACTCGAATCGAGAGGTCTCAAAATTAACATCGCTAAAACCAAGACCATGATAATTTCGAAGCAAAAGCTCGAGCACCGGATCAGCATTCACGAAGAGAAACTAGAACAATTGAATAGTTTTAAATACTTTGGAGTGAGGGTGACTGCAGAGGAGTGGGAGGAAGTGTAAGGAGGAGCTGGAGGTGAGAATTGCGGCTACAGGTAGACTCTATTATGCCATGAATAGGGGGTTCATCAGCAAAGCAGAATTAAGTCAAAAGACGAGGGCGACTGTCTTCAGAGCTGTCTATATGCCCACACTAACGTATAGTTTCGAATCGTGGGCATTAACAAAGAAGAACCTCAGTCGTCTAAGCAACCGATATGCGTTATCTAAGGAAGGTAGCAAGCAAGACAAGGAGAGACAGGGTCAGGAACTCAACCATTAGACTGGGGCTGGACATACAGCCCGCAACGCTGATAGTTGAAAACTCTCATCTACGATGGTTCGGACACGTGAATGGGATGAGCACTGAAAGACTTCCCCGAAAGGCCCTTGAAGCAAGGTGTGAGGGGAAAAGGTCCAGAGGGAGAAAGAGGATAGCCTGGATGGACAACATCACATCCTCCCTGGCTTAAAGAGGAATGTCCCTACAACGTGCCAGCGCCTTGTCCACTGGCAGGAGAGGGTGGAAAATTTGTTGGTCTACCTCGACACCGCAAGGTAGGAGAGGATCCGACATCTGACTGTGTAAGTAAGTTGTTTAGCGTCAAATTTTCGTTGTTTCGTTCGGTACCTTGTTCGAATATTTACAAGAATTTGTTTTGATTCTGTCCGAATAATTTCCTGGCTGGTTAAATTCAATCCACCATTTTAAAACTAGTCCGGTGGTTTTATACTTTAATGGCTGCTACTTTCTTCAAACCTTATAAAAAGCAGAAAAGATTTGGCAGAAGTTTGTCCGAATTCGCCATAATTTTAGAATCCCTCAATTAAGAGTAGAGGCTCGGGAATTTCGGGGTTTTAGTTTTTTGAAATATTATCCTATATTTTTGAAATTTTCGTGAGACACTCTAAAAATAGAAATAAATAGATATCTCGAGAACAATTGAGAGATGGGCATATGCTTACTCGACATTTCTCGTAGCATTTGACCTATAGAATGTACTAGTTTCGTTGCAACATTTATCGCAGGTCACCATGTGTAGTTAAAGTAAAAAAATGAATAAGCAGAAGAAACGATGCAGGCACATTTACTAATATCATTTCGTATCGCATTAGGAACGTTTTAAAATGGCTGAATCCAATGTTTATTTATGAAACTACTTAAATGTCTTTTTATTTTTATAGTTTACAAGCACAAATATAAGGTGTATAATTCAAATACACATTAAGTCAATGTAATCTTTTCTCTGAGTAGAAAAATGTTCTAGAAAACGTTAGAGACACAAAGAATGTTATTGTCCGCTTATTATCTGTGATAACGTCAACATTTCTTTATCACATCAATAACTGACTGGAAATGGCTGCATCCTATGTCTCATTATAAAAGACAAAATTCCCTAGTCCTCGTAAAACTCTCATTACATCAAATACTGTTCCAGTAAAATAAGGATGTGACAATAAGGACAGTGCACGCTGTGACTCACAGCCATTATTATGTCGTTAGATTTTTTTCTGAAGAATGGGCCGGTGAAAAGTATACCATTCTTTTATACCGTGTAATATAGTAATTTGAGCAACTACCCGCACAATTATAACAATTGTTAGTTGTTGTGAGATAATAATTAAACAATACCGGTTATTTTAAGATTTTATTTCTCAGTTCCATTTAGATTCAGTTTAGTATTCTAATTTTTTAGGTTTAAATAACCAAAATAATAGTTCTTGGAACATGCCTATGTTTATGAAATTGGTTATTATCTTTTTTTCAAATGTTTGAGTTTTACATTACATTATCCATTTAAACCATAACCTAACTAACAAAAAACCGCTAAATACACGTTTTTTAATTTTACTTCTAGAAAATATAAAATTAACACAATTCAGTACGTAATTATAATTATGGCACCGTTCAAAATCAAAGTTAATGTAAACAAATTAGTCAATCCTATCTATAATGATCAAATTCCAATTTTATTATATCCCGTTTCTGCGTTTATAATGAAGTTGAGTTAAAACAAACACATATATTTTTAAGATTTTATGAGGAAACTACAGAATCCTTGTAAATTAAAAAAATAATGTAAAAATGGGGAGAAGGGGAACCAGGTAAGGGCATGAATTGTTGGTATTATCTTTAAAACTGGGGACTGGAGGAGGGGGGGGGGTATTGAAATTCATGCACTAAGAGGATTGGACGGGGGCTAAGCCCCTGTAGGTCGCCGAGGTAACATTAATGCTTCACTCCGCCCTGGAATTCATCCTTTGAAAAGAAGCTTACCATAAAGTTAGACTTTATAGTCCGGTCGTGAGCTCTCGGCCTCCCCACAGAGTGGGCACCTACAATAGATAACTTTAATAAACGGCAACCGACTTCAAATAAATACAATACTTCCCTTTTAAATTTCGAGCCCGTAAACTTTCACCTTTTAACTGCCCTATGTCCTTTGATAATCTCTTATGAAAAATAGAGCGAAATAGTCCTTAAAGCAGAGGTATTATGTCGGAGTTTAATGTTGTAACAATGATGTCCGTAATAAGATTATTCTAGTGTATAAGGATTAAAAGATTTTCATGACTGTGAATCACACGATCCTTCTCTTCTGTAAGGAAATTATCAGGGACACAGATAGAAATAGAATATCTAATATACCCCCGGCTTTATCTTCACTCTCTATATCAAATTATAAAGGCTAAAGGTTTGTAATTAGGATTCTGAACGCACTGCTGTTTCTGATGACTTTTTGCTGTTATCGCAACAATTACTTTATGCAAGACAACCAATTAGAATGATAAAAACAGGCTCTTAAATGATAAAAGGAATTTATAGACCTACTATATAGACATTAAAGCATCCTCTCATTGTTTCTTCTCCTGTCCCAATTGTGAAGAACAGAACAAACATAAGGGAAAGATTTGAGTTGCAGAAGACTAGTTGGAAACTTTATGATGAAATTTCTATCGTGCACTTGTGAACTCATTGAATTCCTCGTCGTTAAGTACTTCAATTCCAACGTCCTTTATTTTCCTAAGTATTGAAAGACTCGGTAGAGCTGTAAAGAATTTTAATGAACCATAATTTCTTTCGTCGTAATGCAGAATACTAATGTGATGCTCTAAAAGCTATTTATTCTTAAGATTTGATTATGCATTTATCAGATAAATCGCTGGGTTATTGATAAGACTAATTTAAGATTTTCTATTATTTTAACAATGTAATTTTATTTAAAGGAAGCGGGATGCATTATATTGTGCCCCACCACCATTTTAAGAAATTGCTCATATTGAAATTTACTTTAGTTTGTTCTATTATTATTAAGAGATTAATAATAAATCACTTTCTCAAAAATCCCTTAACCACATAAATATAATGTGATC
This sequence comes from Gerris lacustris, assembly GCA_951217055.1. Classification (NCBI taxonomy): domain Eukaryota; kingdom Metazoa; phylum Arthropoda; class Insecta; order Hemiptera; family Gerridae; genus Gerris; species Gerris lacustris. Next base: position 57,673,758 of record OX578276.1, on the reverse strand, counting down.
GACATGGTGTTTTTACATTTTTATTTAAGTGAGATTGATAATTTATGTTTACGGTTCATTATAATGCAAACACGAGATGCGAATTATATATAAACAATTATTTATAAGGTCCTAGTTGTTAGGACCTAACAAGGACCCCTAAACAATCCTTTAGTTAAGTTGTTTAACTTGGTTTTATTTGATAGCTAATTAGCCCACTGTAAATTAGAATCTGTAATAGCTAAGAGGTTTAATAGATCGAAAGAAATTTTCTTACTAGTATTATTTATGAGTATACCATCATTCTACGTACACATTATTTTTGAATCTTTTTGTAGTATAGGAGATAGTAAAGTAATAGTTGCCCTTTTTTACATATTATATTCCTTTTATCGTGCGTGTAAAAGGCATTATGGAGATCAGTTTTTTGTTTGGTTTTTATAATAAATAGATCGCTGTAGAAGTTATAACATATTCAAGTTTAACAATTTAAATTGTTATATGTAAAAAAAGGAAAGAAACAAATAGTTATTTCGTTTCAAGTCAATGAGGATCGCGTGCTAAAGATAGCAGCTTTAGGGATCACCGGTCTCATCTAAATTGCCGATAATACCTGTTCGATTGTCTGACTTAGGCTCAGCCGCGGGGCCCAACAAGAATCCATCTAATTGGACTAAAAATCCGGCCAAGGAACCCTTTTTGTCTTTCAAGTAGGACCTAAGGTTTTAAATATGTGCCCTTCCACATTTACTCAATTAGAAACTAAGATAAAAAAAAAACCAACTTGTTGCCACTTTGAGGCAACATCTTTGTTTATTAATAGCTTCATTATACAAAACTAACGCCCTATAATAAAACAGACATAATCAGGGAAAGGAACAAAAAACTAATTATCGTATATGATTATTATATTTTCCTAGGATCATAAAAACCGGTCAACTGTAAAATGTTAGCAAATCATGGCAAATTAGGTTTGAAATTATCATTATATATTTTGAGACCACTCACCAAATTGGTTATAGTGAGACTATTTCAGTTATTTTTAATTATGCAATTAGTGGAAAGTATTCAGGTGTTAATTAAGGAGGTGTTCGGTCTTAGATAAGTTTTATTATTCCGGCAATAAGGCGAGGATTATAGTTTTTTGTTGACTCGTTGTAACAAGTTTACATTAATTTACCAATGATTAACGACTCTTGCATCAAGATACTAACTGATATAATCTATTGTATACATTAAAACACTGTTGATTTAAATTATTGATGTCCCACTACCAGTGAAATGTATCTAGATTTATATATTAATATATATTTATTTATTAAATATTACATAAACTAATTAATTTAAGAATATTCATTTATGAAACTAACTTTTATATAAACTTAGATTCAATACAATGAGGAACTATTGATATTACTATTATTTACGAGTAGTTTTGTGAACAGTAGACCTCACTTCCAAAAAAGAGACTACAAAGAGAAAAAAAAAAAACACTCGTATACATAGATTTAATGACTTGAGGGAACATCAATGTTGATTTTTATGACTTCAAAAAACATCCATACAATATTTGAAGAAAAACTAATAAAGCGTTTGATCGTAACTGCCTAACTGATGAAAGTACTAACGTCCTAGTCTAGAGAAGAATATTTGAAACATATAGACTTCCTCGCTTGGTCAATTTTTTTTTGGTTTGTAGTTTTAGTCCCGTTCAACAGCTTTAGGTCATTACAGGACGGGGGTTATCCGGCCACTTTACTCATCTAATTAACGCTTGGTCAATTAATTTATTTTCTAATCAACAATTTTCTGAATTGCAGATCGTAGCGATAAAATACAGGATGAGGAAGATCGAAGCTAAAATGGGAAAGCAAATGTGTAAGTATACGAATGCGTGTAAGAATGGTAAAGAGATGTAATAACTTTGATATTACCATTTCTCTAAAAAAAAAAATATATATAAAACAACTTGTAGGTGTATACACACATACAATAATTATCTATGTTTACACTGAGTTGTATGTAATATTGTTGCATTAGAACTATTGCAAATGCGCCCTTATATTTTGTTCTCTTTTTAGAAGTATTTTTTTCTTAATCAATATATTTTTTTAATTGTTCATAATTGTAAATATTTATTTAAAATATTATTAAGTCAATAGTACTGAAATTAACCAATAAATTAAATCCATTAGGCTATGAAAGCTAACACCTATAATTTATTTATTATAATTAAAATATATGTTAAAAATAATAAAATCAAATGTAATATATTTATAATATTTTTTTTAAAAAAATGGTTTATTATAATTATATAGATTTATAGCATAGTTGAACTTACCAGTCCTTTAAATGTTAGCTAAATATTAAAGAAGGTTATAACTAAAATAAATAATAATAAATTATTACTTGCAACAGGATGAGCTAAAATGTAATTGAGAAAGCATAAAAAGACAAATTAAGTTTCCACTCTAGTTAAATCCTAGTGATAAAGTTGGAAATAAGATTGGAGGACTAAATCAAAATGATAGAAAGTACAAACTACGATCAAATAAAATGGTTTTGTTCATTGAAGTCCCCTCTGCCTTTTTACTTTCTCATATAAAGAGAAAGTATTGTGATGGCGCGAAAATTCGATTTTGAGATTTTGATGGATTTACACGTTTTGAGGTCCCCTGAGTCCAAAAAAGTGGTTTTTAAAAAATGTCTGTCTGTCGTCTGTCGTCTGTCGTCTGTCGTCTGTCTGTCGTCTGTCTGTCGTCTGTCTGTCGTCTGTGCAGACGCCTGGAGCCCAAACTACTGGGCCGATTTTGACGAAATTTGGCATACATGTTCAGAAAAATCATACCCCGAGGCGAAATCGAGAAATGAATTTTAGCTCTAAATTTGGGGGCGCTACCCCCCAAAAACTCTGAAAAAACATGAAAAAAAATTATTTCTCGAAAACGGTTCCGACGATTTTGATTAAAAAATTCTAAAATGTAGTCCATTTGAATACAAATCCAATGATATAAGCCGTTTTCCCGGGAAAAATCTAGTTCCTGAGATATTAGCTTAAAACGCGGACGGAGAGAGCCCGGGTTCGATTCCCCGACCAGGAGAAGTTATTTTTATGATAAATTTTGATGAAATGTTCAATAATATTTAAATGTACATTTGAAAACTAATAAATGGAAACACTGGGCTAAGTAATTATAAACTCATATATGAGAAAGTTTGTCTGAGTTGTCTCGGACCGATTTTTTCTATCTGGATAAGTATTTGGAATTGAATGTCTTAAATCTACAGAACTACCTTTGGTTTGGACCAAATCTATTTAAATCAGGACATTAACTTCTGTATATGTTTACCTTCTATATATTGACACAAAAGTTTCAATTTAGTCAAATGAGAGTGGTACAAAGCCTGGTATTATTGGCCTAGATATTTAGTATCGAATGCGAAGAGTAAAAAGCAATATTTTAAGTAAGCGTTTGGCAGGGGGTGGATTTCAATTGGATGCAATGTAAACGAGCTAACCTTGGGTAAATAAATCTACAAATGGACCTTTTTGAAATTCCGTTAGGGGGGGGGGGGGGGGGGCTTGTTCGAATCCAACTGTAGGTCTTTGTTTTTTTGCCCGACGAAACTGTGTTTTCCAGATTAATGACATTGAAACAGGGGGGTTTAAATTCCCAGAGCAGAGGGCGACCTGATGCCTCTGTGCCGGCTTCGTATAAAACGGCGGCTTAGAGAGCTGATGCAAGCAGAGCATAGCTGATATAACCGACATGCTCTGGGCTATGTTGTTTCTCTGTTATCTGCCCCGCTTGTGTTTTGCACAGATTGTGCCTTTTAAAAACATTTGGCTGGTTTCGCGATATAAAGCCTCAAATGCATGCTCAGCATGTACCCTTGTATCCTTCATATACATTTATTCATTCTAAAAATAAAAGCAAAAAAAAGAATCAGCGTTGAAAGGAATCATAGGGAATTTAACAAAAAAGTCAATAAAGTATAAGATAATGGCATCATGTAGAACACTGATCTTTTCGTGTTGATTGTTTACATACCTTCTCTTATTAATATTTTCTAACCCAGCTTTTTAATTAGTGCCGACCTCAAGATAACGCCTACTTTAAATGTTTTAAGTACGCAATTAATAGAGGTTTTTATTTAATGAAACAAATACAAAAAACATTTTATCAAAGAGTATAGGTACCTATTAAATTTTTTGCTGTTCCAGATCCAAAAGCAAAATAAAAGCTCTACAGCATTCAAGTATGTCAAGTACGAAATTCTTCATCTCCATATCCATTTTTTCTTAATTATTATTATTTTTAATTTTCTACACTTGATAAAAATTATATACATTCTGATTTTTATTTCGTAGATGGAAAAGTTAGAAATGTGTATGTTGTATAACCTACCTCTTATTTTTATTGTTATTTGTTTTAAAATATTTTAATAATAATGTAAGTAGGTATTTTTATAATTATGTTAATATTAAAGTATATATGTGTTACGAATAACTTAGATATTATTAGATACTGTAAATAATAGGAGTAAGTCATGTTTATAATTATACAGGGTGGACCAAAAGTCTCCCCCCCCCCTCTTAACTTTTGAACGGTTTGAGATAAATTAATGAAAACTGGGGGATCTCTACCATGCAAAGGGAAGTTTGATTTCATGCGATCACCCACTAGGGGCAACCACCCACTTTGCCCCCAGGCCACCCAACTTCAAAATTTCAAATTGGAGTGTATATTTTTGATAGCAGATTTGGATTCTACGGTGAAAAATAATAAACTTTTACTTGTAACTATTTTTTCTATCTCCAATATTTTGCCCCCTACAGGGGGGCAAAGATAGCAAAATAACCCTTCGAAATAGTAAAAAAAAGATATGTGTGTGGCTCTCACGCATTAGAAGTGAAACTTAAGTTCTAGAATGCATTGCTCTCTTTCATTTTTTGACGAATTTATTATTTCAGTTTTAAGAAATAGTTATGGGAAATTTAATTGAAAAAAAAAAAATAAAAAAAATGCTACGCTAAGGCAACCACATTTATTCCAATAAAAATAAATGTTTGTTTTGATTTGCTGGTCTTTAAATAGATATAATACAATTAATCTGTAAAAATGTTACACTTGAACGAGTCTCAAATCGCAAACTTCGTTACACGATGTCACTACATGAAAAAATTCACTCTACCGCCGCCAAAGAAGTTTCACTTCAAAAATAACACTTAGATCGTTATAAAATCTAAACGGTTTGAAATAAAGTAATGAAACTTGGGGGATCTGTACCATGTAAAGGGAAGTGTGTAATTATCCACTCCCGTACTAGGGGCAACCACCATTTTGCCCCCAGGCGCTGAAAACTACCCTTTTTATACCTTTGCCCCCCTATTGGGGGCAAAATATTGGAGATAGAAAAAAACGTTTGAAGTAAAATATTTTTATTTTTTTGCCGTAGAATCTACATCTGCTATCAAAAATATACATTCCAGGTTAAAATTTTGATGTTAGGTGTTCTGGGGGCAAAATGGGAGGTTGCCCCTACTGCGCGATTGCATGAAAACAAACTTCCCTTTACATGTAAAGGGATCCTAATAAGGGATCCTATGTAAGGGATCCAGATGTAAGGGGGGGGGGGGGGGGGGGGCTTTACATGTGGGGATCCGTACCATGGTACGATCCCCTAAGTTTCATTAATTTACCTCTAACCGTTTAGATTTTAGGGGGAAAAATATTGAAAATAGAAAAAAAAGTTTTAAGTAAAAGTTTATTATTTTTCACTGCAGAATCCAAATATGCTATCAAAAATATACACTCCAATTTGAAATTTTGAAGTTGGGTGGCCTGGGGGAAAAGTGGGTGGTTGCCCCTAGTGGGTGATTGCATGAAAACAAACTTCCCTTTGCATGGTAGAGATCCCCCAAGTTTCATTCATTTATCTCAAACCGTTCAAAAGATAAGAGGGGGGGGGGACTTTTGGACCACCCTGTACATTTAATTCAATCCATTATCTAATCGGGTCTTAAATGATAATAAATTTGCTATAATGATATATAAGCTATGTACTATTGAGTCGCCCTTAAGAACCTCCTTAATATTTAGTTTAAATTAAATCTTTGTTAAGCCTTTAGAGACATTCATGTGAAAATTAAAAAGTGAGTCATTGAATACGGTAGACGACAACCAGACGTTTACATCTAGCTTTTAGTCTTCAAACGTTTTGAGCAAACTTGTTTTGAAGAATGAAGTAGAAACGCAAGGCCAAATATAATACATTTTCAGAACTATAGATAGAGCAACCCAATAAAATTTAATGATAAAAATAACAATTATTACTGTTCATATATTATCTATTTTTTAAATTAAATTACTGTATTCGATATTGTTAAAACATTATCATTTTAATTAAATTAAATGCCGTTTATACATGAAATTGTTAAGATTAATTTGGATTTTTTTTTTTTACCGTAGTTAACGGAAGTATCGTTACTATTCAAAACTTCCAAACCGAAATCTGTTTCAAACATTAGTGAAAATCTTTGGTCTCGAACCATCATAAACTGCTTGTCCGATTTTTATGTAATTAGGATGGCAGGTTATAAAATTAGTTCATAGTTGGTACCATATTGATTTAATCGTCTTCACACATTTAATATTGTATACAAATAAATGTAACCCCACTGGAAATCTCAGTGATAAAAAGAATCATAGGGAATTTAAAAAAGATTAAACGGTAAGATACCATCATGCAGATCACTGATCTTTCCGTGTAGATTATTTACGCATACATTCCCTAATTATTATTTCTAACCGAGCTTTTTAATTAGTGCCAACCTCAAGATGAAGTCCACATTGATTGTTTTATAAGTATCCAATTTATAGAGCTTCAATTCGCAGAGTGATCACATTATTTTTATACTCATGTGAAAATATTTATTTTATTATTGGACGTGAGGAAACTAAGTGGCACACATATATAAACTTTTTTTAAAATTCGTTTGATAAAAAAAATAGTCGTCGTTGATCGAGGACATGAGCAACTTTTATTTGGGTTCAAGTGATGTCTATTTTAAATTTAAAGAAGCTTACAGATAAATACTAGCTTACAAGTAAATATAATAAATAATAAATAATTAATTAATTGAAGATAGGAAAAAAGCTTAAGTTTACCAATTTTTGTTAAACGATTAAACGAGTAAACAATTATTTCAGAGCTTTTTAGACCCTCCATAGTCATCATCAGTAAACTAATAGACGTTTGCCGTCCAGTGTTTACTTTAATTGTATTGTAGATTTATTTTATCATTATATTTTTGAATTTTGGAACTACGAAACTTCTAAGTTGATTCAAGTGATTAATTTACATTCAAACTCTCTCGGTGCAGCTTTTGTGACGAATTTTTATTTTGTTGACCAAAATCCAAAACTTCTCGATATTAAGGAGTATGTGCTTAAAAAGAAAAGAAGCAAGTAGTAGGTAAAAATTGCGTGTATATATTCTCTACCCGCCTCAGTTTTCAGAAACAAGGGACATTTAGGTTGTAGAATTTATTATAAATGGCGTGAATGTGGAATAAAAATGGTTTAGATACTTTGCCGTTGCTTCTTTTCTCTTCTTTAGCGAGAACAACATAAACTCTACCTAGTGGAATAAAGGTTTATAGAAAGCTTTTTTCTTATTCATGAATCCATTACGTACATTCAAAGTTTACTGGTTTTAACATTCTCCAGGACTATTGCTTATAATATTTGCCGAAAATAAATAGTAACAAAAATCTAATACCTTACTTTTATCAAACAAAAATCCACAGTTGAATATTATCTCTACTAATCTCTACCTGGATGTACTTAATTCATTATTATTTATTTATCTTGTTATAACATTTATTCAAAATTTAATGCATTGTTGAATATTTTATTTTATTTATTTATTTACTTTCATGTAGAAGTAATAAGTAGTACAATTATAGAACATTGATTATTCGAATAATCTCGGGTTTCAAATAGCACCATATGGTTGTTGCACTAAACCGTTAACCACACAGTATTATAAAATTTGATATGGTAAAATTAAATTCCTAACTATTACAAAACTAATATCTGTGAAGCAATGTGGGCAGAAGGTTACAATTAAGGGACCAACAGTGGCCTAATTATGACCTACAACCAAAATTCATTATATAATCGAACTTTTCCAATTCGGAGACATTAAAAAATGACGTCATAAGAATGATCACAATGCTTCTATTACCTTCGGTAATTTCGGAAGCATTAAAATTTAAAAATACAAAGTATTATCAGGCTAAGTATCTATATATTTAATTATGAAATAACATTCTTATAAAACCATTTATGTTAATAATGTGTTTCATAGTCTGCTAAACTAAACAATAGCTCTATCCTACTTACAATAAATATTTAATAGACGAAGTAAAAAATAAATATTATTTTTCAGTTACTTTATTTTTGGTTAATAATTTTTTTACAATAGTAATAATTGAATATTGATATTATAAACTCTCAATAATCTACATTTATACAAGGGTTGGTCAATAAGTAACGTCTCCACATTTTTAAAAAATCGAAAAAACATCTATTAAAAATAAAAATAATTTTATTCTGTAGGACAACTATCAACTATTTCTCAACATAATCGCCCTTCCGATTCAAGCATTTTTGGAGTCTTCTGGCAACTTTTTAATACCAGTGTCAAAGAAATCTCCCGCCAGGTCACCAAACTAGATTTGCGTCTCTTTCTTGACTTCTTCGTCATTATCAAAGCGTTGGCCACTAGGTGCCAAGTCTGGACTGTAAGGTGGATGAGTCACCAACCAAACTTATCAGAAAGTTCTTTATGGAGTTTGCCACATGAGGACAGCCGTTGTCATGCAGTAGCGACACACCTTTTGTCAACATGTCCCGCCTGCGATTCTGCATTGATCGTCGCAGTTTTGTTAATATGCAATAATAATTATTTGCAATTATTAATTATTGCAATAATAATTTCGTTAATAGTCAATATGCATCGGCATATAATTGTTGCTCCACGGTTGTATAAGCCTCGTAGTTGTACAAGCTATTTGTAGGTCTAGACACTGTACTGTTAGTTAGTTATTATTCTACAAAAAAATACAAATATGCTGCGCGTTTTAAAAGCAATATAGAGTAACAGTAAAAATAAGTAATAACAGAATCCGTAGTTTTAAAAGTTATTATTAAAGCCTAAAATAAGAGTGGAAAAAAAGACAAAATATCAAAATTAATTTAACAAATCTTGCATTTATTTATTTTTTAATCACCACAAATACATTTACATAATAAATAACTTGATGTTATTTGTTCTCACCTTATCATTTAACTGCTTATAAAGATAACCTTCTTTAGTAATGTTTAATAGCTATTAATTTTATTTAATAGTGATAGATGGCAAGTTTCAAGGACCCGTGTTTGTGACCAGACCTGCTTTGATGTTATGCATAATTTAGCCTACCGTAAAATGCTAATCGTAGTTAATAACAGCTTATTAAATATAAGCTCATAACTTTTTGTGTCAATTATTATTTCACACCAAAACTGAATAAACTTTAAATAAATCTTAAGAAAGTGATCTATTTAATTCTCATTATTAAATATCTCTCTGTTTTTTCATCGCTTCAAGTGAATTTCGGCAAAATAAGAAAAAGTTGACTGAATGTTGGTTTTTTTTTTTTAGCCCACTTGAGTAACGCTAAGTAGGTATGTTGTTGACTAAATTCTAGCGAGGGAGCAATGGTAGTACAAATTGGAAAGGGTGGATAAAATATAAACTAATATATTCTTAGCTGGTTCGTAAGCTTTCACGGCCATAGTTATGATTACATTTTGATTTTCAGGAAGAACAATGTTGGACATTAAATCCTTCATGATCTTCATCGTAAAACCTACTACGTGATTAAGTCAAATTTTATATATATACACATGTATATATATATATATATATATATATATATATATATATATATATATATATATATATATATATATATATATATATATATATATATATATAATCTAATCTGCTTTCTTAACGATACACTTTATTTCACAATAGTAATAAAAGGATAAAATAAATTTATAAATTATGAGTTTCGATAGTGATATTTGCAAACCGAACGCAGGCCACAAAACCACTTTATATTACTTTAATGTACCTCCAAAAAGATACGGAAATGAAAGCTTATATTGGCTCTTCAGTAAAGTAATTATAATATCAGTTTAACTCTTAGCTAAAGATTTTATATAATATTTAATGCTGAAGAGAAATGGCTATGGAGTAACATAATGTCTGGTTCATTCGATAAGTTATAAATTACATAAGAATTATACTTGATTATTAGTTTAATCAAAAATCGGATAATGAATGGATGGTGTACGTTGTATAAATAATTGCATTTATAAAGTGTGGTCACGTCCACACCATTCACAAGTACGATGTCTTAAATCGTTCTATGTAATTAGCTAATTTTAGTCCCATTCGAGGAGCAGACGAACAGTTTTTCGATCACGGATAATGGGAATTTTACTAGGGCCCTGCATCTGATAGTTCATCATATAAAATAAACTCATTTCAAAATAAAATAAAATACATGTATACTATAAAAAGAACGAAGCACACAAATCCAATATAGGATTATCAAATCATAACCTGCTTATTATAGGTTATGATTAAGTTATAACTATAATTTTGATATTTTTCCCAGAATCGGTGCAAAGAAAATGAACTCGTTATGGATCATCATATTAATACAATTCTCTGGGCAGGAAAAAATCGAATAGGATCTTAAACTAAACTGATGCCTTCAATAGTACCTGTCAGAATTTTAATTGAACATGGTATAAATATAAAAAAACGTTGAACTGGAAATCATTTGAATTGACGTTATTATATCTATTTTTATTTACCGTATAATTGTTTTGTTATAAAAGATTGACTAGTCTAAAAGTTATAATTATTTTTTACTTATTTCTCTATAATTTAATTTATTCTAGGTTTCAGGATATGTTTTTTTAATAATTATATATTATATAATTCATTAAAGAAACTATTTTTGTTCGAAGAAAGAATACAGGTCATTAATTTCTATTCTTTTAAATCCATTTTCATTCTTTGCCTTAAAAAGATATTAATAATTGAGATAAAAAAAGAATAAAGGACATCAAGGTCGTGATCACGTGCATGTGATATTTCTTTAATTACGAAAAAGAGGGATATATAATAGAAATTGGAGTGTAGGAGTGAGCTTTAGACGTTGTTATTACACCGGGCTCTGTTCTCGGTCATTATCAGGTAAATGTTTCCAGTCTAAGAAGGAAATATGTCATTACTAACTCGGTTAATTCTACAGAGAGATGGAAAAATTGTCGAGGGAGTTGAAAGGTTTCTTGGCCCGCTTCTCATTCTGGCGCAAAGCAAAGCAATTTGGAATTATCTCCGCTACAGCTGGAGGCTTTTCAGAGCCTCTTCTATGTCATACAGCCGAGTCCTGTGGAATGTGAAATACGATTTTTTTTTCTTATTTATTTTTTCCCTTCCGCTTTTCCTTCTCAATAATCCAGCATTAAGTCTCTTTAAAAAAAAATAGTCGGGTTCTACAAAAATGCTTTTTCTTCGAATATTAATAGGAAATAACACACAGAGAGATTTCTTATAAACTGAAAAAATCCCCTATATTTCGAAGCTTCCAAGTTAGTTTTATGTAAAGGTATTGATAGTATTAAGGTAAGAATAAACAATGATAGTTCACCAAGTAAATTAGTATATTATTTTGGTTTTTCTGAACTAAAACCCGTCCACAGCAATAAACATAGCAGTTTAGCCCAATAAAGGTAACATTTCAGAATTTATCGCCTTAAAAAAAAAATGTTCCGGGATCACGAAAAGCACCAGCCGCTCAAAAATAAGTATATATTATGTATTTCTAAAATGTTCAGTACAAATATTGAATTTTGCACAAACTAAATAATTTTACGCGCTGTTGGGGCCATTAGAATAATTTAATTGATCGGAAAAGACACTTTTTGTTTACATCTTGATGGAATGTCTAACGTTTCAGCTGCCACTTATGTATTAACACTCACTATGTGTCTTCAAATCCCAGAGAGGCGAGATAATGTTGAAAATACTGAGAATAAGATCGATTTGTGAAAATTATCGTTTTTTTCCACTCTTTTTCACCTAATATTGAGTTGATTAGGGCCGCTAAAGAACTATTATTATTTCTTGTTCGCTGTTTATTTTACTTCATGATCTATAGATAATTTAATGATTATGGGACAGAGGATTGAACACTTTTTACTCCTCTATTTTATTTGATCATCAGTGTTAAACTTGTCTAATCTCTCTGGAATTCGAACTCATCCACACATCAGATATGTTGGTGATTAAACCTAGGTTCCAGGCAGGTTGCTATAAAGTTATCCATCGGCAAAGCAGGTGGCGACAACTATATTAGTAGAGGATTTAGTATTACTTTGTAACCATTTATTAATTATATTAGAATTCAAGAAAGGAGACGTAACAGAGGAAAATTAGTACTGCCACGGGGATTTGAACCTAGACCATTGCATGATACTTATTATCATGCTCTGATATTTAATTTTAAGATGTTAACTATTTTGGTTCTCATTTGCAAGCCAAAACGTCCATAATTTCCGTTTCAATTCATACACTACTGCCAGCAAGTTTAAAATAAACTGTCAACTAGTGTGGCTCATAGCTTCCTCGCATCCTATTGAACGAAATTTATAGATTTTATGCAATTTCAAGCCATTATTCCCTTATTTATTTAATTGTTTCCTCAGTTTTTTCAATGTCAAAATAGTTATGATTTTTTACAAGGATTAAAGTGATTTTTTTACATCAATTAAGCAAAGGCTAAAGAGCGCAGAAAGTTGAAATTTATCTGGTGCTATCTGCGGTCTACTTTCGACAAACCATCTAAATTTTATAAAAATCACTTGAGTACTTTTAAAGGTGAAAATAAATTTATGTTTTTGCACATGAGAACCAATAAAGAGAAACCAATGAGCGCAGAACGTTGAAACTTATATGGGACCAACAAAGGGCTAATTATAACCTGCCATACAAATTTTATTGAAATTGAGCATGCAGTTTTTAAGATATGTTGTTTCGCAAAAATTGAGCGACAGCCAGACCGACAGACTGAACGACTGATTGACAGACACGGAACCAAAAATGTTTCCTGATGTCTGAAACGGATTTCTGTCTCTAATTTTTTTTAAATCGGAGACATAAAATATTTTCGTTCTTCAGACCGATCACATAACTTCCTTCTTAAGCAAAAATCATAAGCTCGGAAGCAAAAATCAATAATTACTCATATTTATCTATTATAATAAACAACCTCATCGAAATTCAATTATAATATAATTCAGAAGTAAAGTTAAAAGAGCAAGAAAATCGCCCTCGATTTTCAAAATATTTGTTTACCCTCGATTCATTATGATTCGTAGCACATCTAACTTAACACCTATTTTAATTTTAATAATAGATTAAATATAATCTAGAGACAAATGAGATATAATATGAAACAAAATACTTCTGAATAAACGTGAATAAAACAACAAAGATGTATTTAACAAATCATTTGCATAGATATGCTTTAATAATTTTATGTAATAAAAAAGGCTCTTTATAAATAAAACGACTGTAATTTATTTTAATGATTATAATTTGCAATGCTTTTCTAACCTATAATCAACTCAATTAATTATGAGATCATCAGAGCCATTGTTCAGTCATTGAACAGCTTTCTTGATCGAAAAATGTCTTTTATAATTAACAATTCTGAGTAAATGATCATTTAACCATGTCTTTTAGTTAAAATTAATTTATTATTATGCTATTTAGAATGTTATTTAGTTATATCAAATTATATTGTGCATAAAAAAGGGCAATTTTAATGTACTCTGCTATTTATATCGTCGATAATAATTCGTGTAAGTGATATTCATTTATTAATGGGTGTTGTTTACGATATAATTACATCCAATTGATGTACCATGTCTCTTGCATTGGGGCCTTGAACTCCTTAAAGACCGAGAGAAGCTTTGGTAAATAACGGGTCATGGTTTATTATTTTATACTGTTTGGATGTTCGCCACTTTAGCAACAGATAATTTAGTCGATGTATCAAATCCATTAGCACATTTAAAGATTTCGATAATTGACAACGATAAAATATTGAAACAGGTTAAAACTGAACTCCTGTTTAGATGGAAAATATCGATTAAAAACACTAGACTCTTATTTTATCTTCATAAAACAATCTCTCTAAAATTACCCACACAACATTGAAACACACGCATTATATGTAATATATTTATGTATATTAAAGATTTTAAAATTCAAATTGAAGATTAATAGAAACCACTATTTTAACGCTACTGCTTCATAACATTTATGTATTGAG